>OY292476.1:2610000-3915000 GCA_958496255.1 Camptogramma bilineatum
AGATATGGCCGTTTGAAGTTTGACAGCTGTCACTTTAAATGAAGATCTTGGTCATAGCTTTCATTTGAACTGGGAACGGGGAGTCTAGGACGAGTAGTTCCCGAGATATGGCCGTTTGAAGTTTGACAGCTGTCACTTCAAATGAAGATCTTGGCCATAGCTTTCATTTGAACTGGGAACGGGGAGTCTAGGACGAGTAGTTCCCGAGATATGGCCGTTTGAAGTTTAACAGCTGTCACTTCAAATGAAGATCTTGGTCATAGCTTTCATTTGAACTGGGAACGGGGAGTCTAGGACGAGTAGTTTCCGAGATATGGCCGTTTGAAGTTTGACAGCTGTCACTTCAAATATTCAAGACTTTAGTTTTCAGATTCAAGATTCAAGAATCAAGGATCTAAATCAAGGATCGAAACCGAGGATCGAAATCAAGGATCGAAATCAAGGATCGAATTCAAGGATCGAAACCAAGGATCAAAATCAAGGATCAAAATTGCATCAGTATTTTAATTGAAAAATCATGCCCTGAAATCACGTGTCATGTAAATCAGAAAATGATGTAAAAGACCCCCTATGGACTAGGAATGTTTAGTTTATAAATTATGGTCACCCTTTAGAAAGAGACACACCGCCCAAGTTTTATCTCTCAAGCGGACCGCGTTTTCCAGTTACGTATGTATTATATAACTTCCTTGGTTTAAGGATATGTTTTTTTATTTCGTTTGCATCTATAGAATGTGATTTTATTTTATTACTTATTTTAAAAATAAAGAGAGTGACTAATGCCGACTGTACATACATTTGACAGTTTCATTTCCGACATTTTATAATGAAGACCTATAGAAAATCAGTCATTTTGGGAAAAGTTCTTTTTGGAATAAATACATTATGTAGATCAGTACATTTTGACATTCAGTCCAAACCAACCGTAAGGCTTTTTCCTTGAAATACGACGAGAATTCATATATTAAATGAATGAAAAATTAGACACGACATTATGTATGGCATGCATGCCATAATTTTTTACCATGAAAAGCTAGCGCAATAGGCATACTGGGCAGTAATAGCACTTGAAAGTATAGGGGTAGTCAGAAGAAAGTCCAAATGTAAGCCATCTACGGTGCGCGAGATCTCAGTTCGGGGCGAACTACTAGTCTAAAGGAAAAAGGATTGAATACACTTTTAAGTTTAAAAGAGTCACTTATAAGTATTTGCTTCGACTCTGCTTCAGTGTGAGTTGAGCCTAAAGCAACGCTGGAAGAGGTTTTGGTAAATATTTTAAAGACAGTGATGAAGAATCCTTGAAGTTTAACCAACCCGACCCGAAGTGAGATCTTACTTGACTACAACAACGCTTCGCAGAGTTAATGAGGAAGTGACCCTGATGATCTCAGAATAAGTCAGAATGTAGTCGGGACCTAAATCTACATTAATATCTGGGGCTTTCTATAATTTAATGTCCAAATTTCTGTTAAAATTAGAATTAAAACTAATTATAAATTTTCAAATCATAAAAATCATCATCTATTTTTAATGGAGACAGTTAATTATTGCGATGAAACTTTGCTATTTTGATAATTATGTGACTCGTTTAAACCTAGATGATTTTACAACTCTAACAAATTATTCATTATGTCTGTATATTTCGATAAAATCAATTAGCGAGTCAATTAAAAACTTAATCCGATATATCAATTACATAAATATACAGTCGAAATCAGCGTCGTAGACAAAATCCGGAGATTATTAAGTTTCAATTAGCTACTGATACCGACTCGTCATAATCGTAATTATAATCCGTCATAATGGAAAACCACCCAAACCGAAACCCATTAGTTATAAAGAAGATAAAACTTGATAAAATTCTCTTTGAGACGTTTATCCATCGGCAGTTTCTGCTACACTGAACCCTGATTTGTTTAAACGTTCTTTTTATACAAACAAGGTTGGTGCATTAGCGCGCCCAATAGAATTACGCGTTCCAATTTTCAAATTTGAAAATCGAATCATTCGATTGTTCGAACTTGCCAACGAGGAGGATTAGCGCGCATCGAAATGATATGTCATCAGTTATTTGCTCGCTTTTGTAGAGACATTATCAAATGGTTTCAAAATTGGCGACTACTCGCTAGGTAACTGGCAAAATATAAGCTGTACCTATTACTGTATTGTTTTATCGTCAAATATAGGATATGATTGTCCTGACGCCTACAAATAATTTTAAATGTCTGATGATATGCCTTGTGCTTAAAGCTTTGGGCGCCTTTTATTAGGTAAGTACTTATTATTATCATTGTTACTATTCCGCGACTTAAAGGGCCCTCTTAAATTGACTATGATGATGATAGATCTGTTGAGGCTTAGATTTTATTAAAAATCAACAATTAATTTCAAACATGTTTTACGCCAATCAACAAAACAAATACAAATACAACCCTTCAAACAAAAATCGGATAATATCTCACAGATAGTGGCTCAAATTGGCCATTATGTGTACCTACCTTTGAACTTAGCTGTCATTTGCCTAATGAAGCATAGGGGAGAAAAGATAAAGGAGTATGGTCACAAATATACGGATTTCTGACCTAAAGAAAAAAATATGTTGATAATGTTGTTATGTCTTTTAGGTTGTTCAGCTATGACGGAGGCCTTTAGGCGGCCTAAAAATTTCGTCACCAGAGTTGACCACTTGCTCATACGAACTTACTTACTATTATCCCCAAGGTATGGTAGACATGCAGTGGATTGGCCGCCAACCATGCTAAACCATCGATGCCAACGCCTAGTCAGAAAGACCCGTCCGAAGCCTTCCTATATCTACACCTACAATACTATTGGTCAGTTGTATTACGCGCCCTGCAACAGAATCTTTAAAACAAAATTTGGCTTTGCCAGCTATATTCGGGCACATGGTAGACGTATTTAATAAAAAATCAGGTTCGCCGTTGACGGATACGTCAAGGAGGACGATATGGTAGACATTTTCTCAGATCTTAAGGCATTTGATCTTTTGATCTTTGGTCTAAGGGGGTCCAAATACATAATTTTCAGATTTGCAATTCGCAGAAGTTAGCATTCCAGTGACAAATTGCAAGCAGCTTGCAAAAAATTGACATACGTTTAAAATGGCTTTAAAAGCTCTAAATTTTGTTGTTAAAATCCTTAGAAAATTGTTTCCCAAACGAAAAATCCATGGGTATGCGGCCAGGGATTCAAACGCTCCACTATCATACTTAACACGGCTAAAATATTATATATTTGTTTATTAATTTATTAATACAAAATGTACCAATCTATCCTAAAGCTGCGCTCCCACTAAACCACAGCGCAGTAACTCACAAACACAAATTACAAGTGATTATTACCCTCGCAAACAGTTCTCAATTACAATGTTTGAACAACGGCTTTAATGTGATTTATGTCTTAGCGGTGTGAACATAGGGTCGGTATTGCCCTGAGGCACAGCTGAAGTCAGTGAGAGGCGTGATAATGTATTATGTCAATTGTTCTAGATTCGAAAGCTTAATCTTAGCACAGAATACTAGAGTACTACGTAATCTACGTAATCTACGTAATCTACGTAATCTACGTAATCTACGTGATCTTAGTCAAAATGTGTAGCAAAATTGGCAAAATAGAGTTGGCAACACCTACTACTACTACTCTGGTCCCGCAGATTTAACATAGAAATATACTTTCGGAAAAATCTATGGTAAAATCCCATATATTTATTTGTTCTCATTGTTATAGGTTTTATTAGTGAAATCGCAAACTTATTTTTGATTATAAACACATAAAGTAAAAGTTCTACTATTTAACCGCGGGGCGCTCCAGCCAAAAATTAATTTTGATATAACCATGTGCATCTAATTAAAAAAGCGTAATGTGAAAACAAATTGCTTTACCACAGATATAGTACAGATGTATGCATTCAAAGTCAATACAGCGTAAACTACCGAATAGCCGCATCTGTTGCCTTTGCTCTTTTCCAAAGTTACCAACTCATTACACAATAGGGGCGCATAATCCGAGGTGAGTATTGGCGGGCACGGGACTACTTTGATTTTAGTATGACACTGACAGATATTAATGACAGCCAAGGTCGGTTTTCAAAATGGCGGAATGAGTTTGAAACAGGAAGGAACGACAATGATACTTTACCTTTGGTTTGAAGGGGTTACGATTTTAGAAAAATTGAAGTGTTTGTGGATAGAATTAGTCAAGACTAATTTTGTTTCTGACTAAATATACCCGCCAAGACAAAAAACTAGTAGGTAATTTTAGAAATGTGCCTTTCATTCGATGCCATGCTGTAGGTATTGTATTTAGCGCGAATGAAATTAGAGCAACTAGACAACAACAGAATCAGTGCCAATTTTATTAAAAGAATCAAAATCAGAATGTACCTAACGATGATTTTTTATTTGGAAGATTACTTATTAAGATACCTACTCCGATTTCTTAATTCATTCGTCTTCATTCTTATTCACCAAGAATTGAGACAGAGAGAAGTCTTGTGTCTCTGTTCCTGTTTAATTTTTAATTCGGTTTGTTTGTCATCAGGTTTGGTTCAAGAACCGGCGAGCGAAATGCAGGCAGCAGCTACAACAGCAAACAAACAGCCAGATCTCCAGCAAATCCTCCTCCTCCACGAAAACCAGTGCATCATCCGGCACCATCAAGACTTCCTCATCCACCACCAAATCCACTAAAACCCCCAGCTCTTCCAGCCTAGCCACCCAGAACACATCAAGCAACACAACAACATCGCCAAATCTCCCTATCACCCCCACAACGTCAGTCAGCCCGCCAATAAACGTAATCTGTAAAAAAGAATCAGCAAATTCAAACTACGAAAACACCTCTCTTTCTAAAAATCATTCCGTCTCACACTACAATTCGAACGAGCTTCGATTAGGCAAGGAGTCCTCGCCCGACGTATCGAACCTCCACGGTTATGGCGTAACGCCGAAACAGGAGTTGTACAGCAGTCCAAAGAGGTTGGATTACAGTAAATTGGACTATACTGATAAGTCATTCGGTAGTAACTTGGTGAAGGATCAATATAGTTCGAGATTGACGGGTAATTTGACTCCTTTAGGGTCCAATTCGTCGATAATGACGACTCCCTCCCCTCCTATCACCCCCCAGAGTCTAAACGGGCCAGGGAATGTGTATCATCCTGATAGCTACAACAGTTTCCATTGGCCTGGCAGCTCTGACTACATCCGAAGCTACTCGACTTCGCATCATCATCAGGGGTACGGGCAAAGCGCTTACAACTCGCCGTATTATCCAAGTCAGGTGGGTAAAGTTCACAAACTCTTTACACATTTCATTTTATTCGTAAAAAAAAAAATTCGAAATGCGCATTCTTTTCTTAACATTTAAAAATAGAAACATTGTTGGTGTTTTATTCAAAAGAAGGCCATTAAATTTTTATTTTTGGTACTTGAACACTGCTTGAAAGAATAAAAATTGTATGATTTTTATTTCAATTAACTACAATTAAGTACTTGTGCTGACTCGGCGAACTTAGTTCCACCTCACATAGATTTTTTGAGCCAGAAACCCTCACTGGCGTCCTCAAAATACCAAAGTTTCATCATAATCGATGGTTTAGGAACGCATAGAGAACAAACATAAAAACATTTATTTACGTCTCATGTCGTTCTAATATCGAGATTGAGCCAATGTTGTTGCTAAAACAACCTTCTAAACCAAATCATCTTTCAGATGGAGTACTTCAACGGGTCTTCAGTGAACCAAAGCCACGGTAGCCACAGCCACAACCTAACCACAAACGGTAACCAGCTGTACAACCAGGTTTCGTTCGGAAACCCTTCCCCGCCGGCCGCGTGGCCCTCCCACCACAACATACTCTCATCCGGTCCAGAATCACCGGAAAACCAGTCGCAAAACTCCCCACACCTTAGCATGCTGCAAGCCTCCCAAATAACGAACTTTTCAAACTCTGGCAACAGTTACTTCGCCCCGGAAAAGTACGGAATCAACATGGTTTAGTGTTTCTAGTCGTTGCGTAGTGTCGTGTAAATAATTGTGTGGTTTTTAGGGAGTTTTTTTTGTTTCCGAACGATATTTTTTTCAAACAGATTTTAGTTTTTTTTTTAACTTGGTCAAGGTTATTTCTGTACTTCTATCTTTGTGTTTTTTTAATCATGTTAATAGTTCTTGGTGAAAATACATTCAATTGATTCATTTAGATAACTTTCTGACATTGAAATGAATTTCCATCAAGAACTTGCATTATTTTTATCACGTATTTTCGAAATTTTTCAGACAATGCCTAACACATTTAGCACTTGTTCAAAATGTATTTATTTCTTATTGTAATGTGTCAGGAGTTGTTAAAAATATTTCCAAAATACGATGTAAGTACATATCACAATTGAACAAAACAAACAAATTCTCTAAAAATCATACTAATAAGATTTCTTAGGTGAGATGACTATCCTGAGTTTGGTCAAAGTTTCAGTTCATTTTTTGAACTTACACTTTTATTTAACTCCATAAATACAAATATGAACTGAAATTTCCACCAAAACAGCGAAAATTAAAAGTTTTATTTAAAGTTAGAATCTACGAATTTTCAACGAAAACTTGAGCAAGAGGCCTAAATTGTATCGAAAAGGAAAAATCCTTGCCATATATAAATAAAAAACCCCCAAAACAAATAATTTAAGAATTGTATAGAATTTCTGTCATAATTTGCTTTATGCCTATGTAAAACACCCGAGTCATATCAATTATAAAAAAATTAGGCTATGTTTATTGAAATTCGCTAAATTATCAAGTAATAATAATAGTTCTACTAATGTAAATAAATACAAATAAGAATTTTATTTTGTACCTATATGTGTGTGCGAATGTAAAATGTGACTTATTATTATATAGGATAAGAATTATCTATTTTCTTTATTTTGAAGCCAGAGAACCACAAGATGTACCTTTATTTTTCCCTGATAATTTCTTCGATACCAGTGAAATAGTTTTTTTTCCATATTATTTAAAATAAGTACTTATAACGCTAGATTTTATAATAAAATAAGCGTTTATATTTTGTAATGCAATACAATAATGCAATATTTTGTGAATACCTTTAAGCTTTAAACTTAAATACAACATTTGAAGAATCTTCGATATGCGAAGACGTCAAGCATTCAAGCGTTTTTGTTCCTATAATTTGAGTCGAAAAAGTGCGTCAATATTTTGATATTGCCATTTTCAAAACGAGTTTCCCATAAAATTGGGAAAGTTTATTAAAGCGGCAACCAATTTGTCGGTATTTGACGCGAGCTTCTCATTGGTTCCTGAATTTTGAAAATGGAAAACTTGTGCATTTTAAACTAATTTTAACAAATCTAAAAGAGATTATTAGTTAATTTATATTATTATTTTCAAATTGTAGTATTTAAATGTAATGAAATTTGTAATTTATAGTAAATTTTAAGCTTGGACATAGCTAAGTTAGTTTTAAGTACAGTTCTGTATCGCGTTTGATGAAAAGTCAGTGTATTTTTTTTTAAGTTAAGTTGTATTAATTACTGATAGCTATTCAAATATTGAATCCGAATATATGCATATAAAATACAGTTTTGTGTTTCATTTCAAGAGGTAGATATCTAGGTAGACCTCGTTTTCAAAGATTAGTTTGTCTATAGTACGCATACAATATTCAAAAAAATTGTATGAAAACCCAGATACTTAAATGTAAAAAAATACCTATACCTACTTACCTACATTTGTATGTCATTGAATATCAGGGTAGCCTTAGTAAATAAATATCTATACTTAAATAAAACTTTTTTTTTTCCTATTGACCTACACAAACTACGGGACGACATATTTTTCACTAAATTATTAAAAGGAGCGAAGTCAAGAGCTAACCTATCTTAAATAATAAAAAAAAAAACATTAATCAAGTGCAATGTAGAGTGCAATTTTTCAAAATAGGTACCTATAGTACAGCGTCATGGAGTTGTGAGCTAGGTAGGTAAGTACCTTGAAAGTTTCAGCCAGATTAGGTAATCGGGAAGTGCTCGAAGAGTCCCCGGAACGACAGACAGACAGACAAGAAAATGACTTAATAAAAACGTTGTAAAAATCATTGTAATTTTGCTCTGTTCTACCTTTGTCCGTTTAGACTTCACTTTTATTAATATCGATGATGTATTGAGGATAGAGGTCGCGCCATGTAAAAAGAACGCTGGAAGAATGTGTTTTTTTTCTTTTGTTTTTTTTTGTTTTGTTTTGGGGTGTGTTTTGTCTCATGTTTGCGCATGATGCACCTATGCAATGAAACGAACACCACTTTAAATTCCACTTTCTTCCAGCGTTCTTTTTAATCTCTATCCTCGATAGGGTAAAACCCCCAATTATTGGCCCTTTAAGGATCTTGATGTACTTAAATCATGATAACTGTCTTTGTGACGTGTGGCGAACAAAAAAAAGTTGTCAAAATGATAGAATGAAAGTTAATTGATGTTTTTAATACATGGGAAACGTACTTAAACATAGTTTTGTATTTATTTTTTTGCGGTTTATTTAAAAACATGATTTTACCAATTATGGGCATACTTTGACTAATTACTGGCATAAGTTGGACCAATTTATTGGCCCTTTTAACTGTTAAGTAAATTGAAAGAAATCGTTTAAAGAGAGCTTAAAATACATTCGTAAAGACTTATTTATTATTTTTCTTCATTCTTGTCATCAAACTCAGTCTAAAAATTCTCTATTTTAGCTATAGTGCAGCTGAGATGCAGTATTTTGTTTTGCTTGGTTTCATTAACTGTCTGTTATAACATTAACATAGTCACTATCATTTTCTTCTTTTCGTCTTGTTTTTCATTCGGATTACAGTCTTCTTTTTGTGAGTTAAGGTTATTTCCACAGTATCTAACTTTTTAGGTAACACAAGTTTCGTTACACTTGTTTACTCTTTTGTTGTTTCCTTCCTAATTTTTGTTGTTTGGCTGATATTGTTGAAATTCCTCTTTTTCTTGTTTGATTTATTAGTTAGACCAATTATTAGCAGACTTATGCTCAAACATTGGCCTAGGGTCGATAATTGGTCTACTCATAGAAATCTCAGAAATACCAATTATTGACATCACTGCCAATAAAATGGAAATCAACTAATTTTGCTGTACCAAATGTTGGCACCGCAATAAAATAACAAAAACAATGCAATTCTTAAAAATTAGTGCTCAGGAAGCTCGAATAATATGTGTTGAAATGATTTAAAAACTATAGCAAAGTAAAACCCCCTGATAAACTTAGATTCGATAAAATTAAGAAAGCTCTTACCTTAGCAAAAACATAGATTCTCACTGCTCAAATCGAGACATTTTATTAACGTTGTTGTACCGACGCCCCTATGTTTATTTTTCGTTATTTGGTTTGTCAATATTGTAGCTAATGATTGTTTTCATCGATTTCGATAAGTTGAAGCACTGTGAGATTCGGTTGTTTCTTAATAAATAGGATAAATCAAAGGGGTGATAATAAATGGTGGGGGGCCAAAATTAGGGTCGTTTACCCTATATAAAAGAGAAGTCTAGAAGTCTAGGTAGAACAGAGCAAAATTACACTGATTTTTACCACGTTTTTATTAAGTCACTTTCGTGTCTATCGTTTCGTAGGTATCTGTGCTTTTCAACAAATTAATTTTAACTTCTCAAAGGGTATTGAACTACCACGAGCAACGTAACCCGAGCCAGGTCGTCGACTGAAGCCCGCTGAAGCCGTGACAGTCTGACCCGTGACATGTCATGAATACTGTAACTTCATCTGAGGGGAAACATTAAAGTACCAAGAGTACCAGGAGTAATATAATAAAAGTTCTAACTCTATGAATTGGAGTTGTAGTAGGTACCTTGTTCTGGTTAAAGCCGATCGTGTTGACTTATGGTAAGCGTCCACAGGTCGGCATCGCACGCAGCGGACGGATCGCATCAAGCGGATTATCTGTGTAATGCGATGCGTATGATGCGGACAGGTGGACGCACTTATATGAGTTTCTATACAAATAATACTACGATCCGTTGCGTGCGATGCGTCCGAAGCGTACGATACTGACATGTGGACGCTTACCATTAAACTACGCGACGTCTAAATCTTGAGTTCAAAAAGTCCTTTAATACCTATCTATTACTGTTTAAGAGCGAAGGTAGACGCGTATAACCCTCCATGCTAGTTAGACTGTGTTGTTATATAAAAAGACTTTAGTAGACAAATATCCAAAAACATAAATAGTACAAATCTATAGTATAATAATAGTATAATCAAACATATAATTACAGGGGCACTAGATCTTACTTCTCCACCAATTTGTTGAAAAGAGTTTTCCTGTGTTGGGTGTCCATTTTAAATAAATAAATAAAACACAAGAAACTATTTTTTTATTGACGCTCTTGCTTAAAATAACTTTATAACAGCCCTAAAACACTTAGCTGCTATTGGTGTTCCAAAGCAAGAAGTAAAAGTAACAGAATAACTAGAAAAAGCTTCAAAGAAAAAGCACACTGAAGTTGGTAAAGCAGATCTTTTGGTGATACTGCTAGTACTTATGACTAACCAGCCTAGAGCAGAAGCGTCCGTGCCGTAGCTTGCTTAGACGTTCTTGATTGATCGTTTGATCGTTGAAGTGAAGCGACGTTCCGAGCAGTTACAATTTGGATGGGTGACCGTAAGTGGCATTAACAGATGAGCGCTTCCGTGCTTCGGAGGTTCAGTTGTCGGTCCCGGCTTTTAAATCGTTAAAGCCATGACGAAGGCCTTCAGACGGCCTAAAAACTCCGTCACCAGGATTGGTCACTAGCTCATACGAACTTACTTACTAACCTCTATTTGTTAGAGTTATTGTTTACTTTTAGTTACAAAAATGGTTTTTAGACCACCTTATAGATTCTTACTTAAAATAATAATTAAATATCGGTCCCTGCATATTGAAGGATCTACAATCCGATATTTGGAAGTATTTTGATAAGTACCTATACTTAGATTTAGCGGTCACCCAACCAAAATCTTATAAATCTAAACTAAGTAAAGCTCTACCTAAATTATATAGACAACGACAATGTAAACATTTAGGCTTGTTAAAGACAACAAATATCATAAAATAAACGAAAATAGTTTTGGTAAAATAAAAAAGTGCCTATGCCTATATGACACTACACTCTTAAATAAAAATAATGAGAGTTTTAAAAATGTCCGTCCGCCAAATAAGTCGCTGAAATTCGTGCTCAGAATTTGCAGCCAAATAATATCTATCTGAAACACGATAGGGGAATACTAAAAGAAACATTATAGTAATTGAAAACGCCAAGTTTATTATCCTATCCCATAATATTACATCCCAGATTTATGAGAAATTATGAGACAAACCACACGCATACAAAACATCTTCAAAAACAGCTAAGATTCTACAAAATTAGCTGTTAGTACTGAATTGCGCCCGGCATTATAACTATAGTTATATAACATCGCAAACATTACTTGTACCCTGTAGATATTCCCTGGAAAATGTATTTTTATTTTATTCTGGCAACCCTTATTGACTAACCCGTCAAAACTTGCCTACCAAAACTCAACCATACCCCTCGCGAATAATGCTTAAAACAGCCAGAGGAGAATGAAAGTTAGAACGTTTAAAATAAGAACACCCAACGTCAAGCGTACGCAGTAACTTTGCAGCTGTATATAGAGACGTGTTTGTCTCTCGCTCGCGCTTGTGGGGGTTGTGTATAGGTCTGTCCCTCTCGGGTGCTGAGTTAAGCCGCTTATCTTCGGCCCGCACGCCTCCCCCGCCGGCTGCTGCGCGTAACGGACCCATTCTGCAATCATTTTACAAAATTACTGCTTGAAATGTTATAATTACGATGTTTTTGAAAGATTTCAACTGAGAGCCTTGTGGCACAGAGTCAACGTGTAGCTCATGCGACATGGGCACTGAACGTGTTAACATGAGCTCTGTGAAGGAAAATGTCGTGAAGAAACCCGTGGCTAAGTCAGCCCTCACGTTTTGACCATGTCTTTTAGAAGTTTCTATGAATTTTCGTTTTCGAACATCTTCAATACTTCATGATTTAGTTTAAGAAACACTTTCTCTAATTCGAAGTTATACCTACTTACCTAAATGTGTGTAGAATTAAAAAAATAAATGACTTATATTTTTTTAATTGAAGCCACATCATCGAGATAAATTCTCTTAGTTTAAGATCCTTTAAAAGTGGGTCAGAGCTCAGAGGTAGCCAGTTCAAATGTATTAAGATTTTTTCAAATTAAGTAGGTATCTAAGTACCTACATACGAATTACTTATCAAAAAAATAGTCAAAGTAACTTGTTATAACCGCCCCTGAAAACACAAAAATCTTTGTATTCTGTAACTTATTATGAGTTTGAATGAATAAAAAAAATCCTTTAATATTAGGTAGTACTCAGGTAAATATATCGTTTTATCACGTCTATGAGAATAGTCCCCCACGATATATATTACAAGAAGCGGCACTCACTATCTCCCTCTGACTACGTAGCCCACGCAGCCTCCACAGCTACATACAATATTTACTATTTGACTCGCAGTACTGAAAATTTGAAGCCTACCGACATATTCGTGTAGATTTCGCTTTTGTAATCAAATATTTGAATTCTTGAGGTAAGAATTTATGTATGGGAACACAATTTGAAATATAGCGTCCGATGTGGACCTTACAGATGAAAAATCTACTATTTAATACAATAAAGAGTATTTAGATAATAATATAGGTAAGTAATTATCTTTACCTACTGTGCAAGTCTATGTTAATAACAGCGTTTTCTTCGTTGAAGTTTCTTAAATTACTCTAAAATAAAGGTTTTGACAATTTTTTGACAAATGACAAATTTGACAAATGACAAATGAAAAATTTTTGAAAATTTTTGACAATGCCAAAATTCTCCAAAAATCGAATTTATAAGCAACTCCATTCTCGCTATTATTAATTTTTTACAATCAATCAGCCTAATTGATCACCAAGTTAAGGTGTGATGGATGACTAAATGGCTGTACAATTACTTATTTTAACCGAAGTCGGATGCAGAATATATTTTATTCTTCATAACATCACAAATAAATCTGAAAACTCATGTTCATTGATTTGATTTGAACTTTTGAAGTAGACCTTTCTTGGAGCGTGAATTTTTCTTTCAAACCTATCCTACTAAAACGAGAAGCCCAATAAAAGTTGGGTAAACAATATATTGCACTTGTAACACCGCAACTTCTTTGTACTGAAGTTTTTATTTATAAGTGGCCGCACTGGCAGCATGCGGCCACTTACAATAAAAACGAAAATGACCGGGTGTTCCAATAGTGAAAATTCGAATGTTAATATTTCCAGCCAATTTACTTTACTTTTTGGCTTTAATATAATAATTTTTCATGGTGCGATGTCTATTTAAGAAATATATTTGATGATTTTATAAAAAGCATAAAGCAATTCGAAGAGAAATCATCTTTACAGTTATATTTCTTACTTCTTACAGTTGTATTTATATTTCTTTATGAATACTTGATTGACTTTTAGTTTTTTTTTTATATTTCCTTATTAATCAAGAGTAAAAGAAATGAAATAAAGTATTTTGGTCCACTGTTTCTTTCAAATTCAACATAAGACTTCGATAATGATGAAGATGATTGTAATAACACAGTTTTTCAGATATTTTGCTCAAACGTGAATAAAAAAATTTATAATACTTAATAATATTAATAATATACTTACATAAGCGAATAATACTAATAATATTAGTTACTTTTCATCTGAAAAATAACAATAATAATGTTAGGTACAAAATAAATTAGAAAAAAATAAAGATTCAATTTAAGTAAGTAGGTAAGTAGGTACCTAGTTTTAAATTTAAGTAGAAAAATAACTAAGTTAGAACCTACTTATTAACCTAAACATTGATTACATACAACCACCAAACTACCACCACTACCAAACCGCCAAACCCCAGATGTATCAAGAAAATGATTATTAAATCCGCGCACAGACAATAGAGGCATTACGACCATAGACAAGAGATCGCAATAAGGGGTGGGGTAATACAATCGGTACGTCAACTCTATTATTTATGGATTCTTTAACATGTAAGGACTATCGTATGACGGGGGGCGATGCGGACATTTGGCAAAGGAAGTGTTTCTTATGCATCGATGCGTGGGGGCTTAGAGTTTTTGAAATTGTTTATTGAGGTTTGCACTTATTTGCAACCTTGAGGTTTATGGACGAAAGGGACTGATTAGACACTCGGTTCTTTAGTTAAAATGGCGTACCTACATCAATTTCTTATTAATCTACCCTGGAGACTAAGATAAGGAACTCAAAAACAAAGTGAAAATATAGAATAAATAAAAAGAATTTCAAATGAATCTGTTTTTTCTGTTTTCCTCTTCTAAACTCTACCTAGTTGAGTGCTAATGCTTACTACACAAATTCCATAACGTCAAAAAATGGGAACAAATTGAAAAATCCATTCCCCAATATTCGCTCAAAGCAACTTTTAACAAAGTATTTTATCAATTTAATTCGTTAAATTCTATCACTAGATTGAGATAACATCCCTAACACGTAAACGGCATTTGGCCATTTTGTTTTAAGAAAAGAAATTTGAAAGTGGAACGCGTGGAAATGCTTTCCTAATTTCGTTCGGAAATTTGAATATTCTTTTTTCGTTTAAGCAAAAAGGTTTGATTTATGCTGAGCGTAATAAGAAATTGAATTTTGTAAATCAAAAGAGACCTCGTTTTGTTCGCAGGAGCGTTACGATTCAATTTGGCGCTATGTTAGGTTGAACTGAGTCCGAAAAGTGAATTTATTACATTATTCTCGCATGAATTTTCGCAGAGTTGTTCCTCCCTTTGATCTATTTCCTTTTCTCTCTAAATGGTAACTGATTGCTTTTTATGTCATCAATTTTGCCGTTTTTGTATTAGCGTTTTTAAAGGAGAGTTTGTATAAATGAGAAACTTGAATTACACGTACCTAATAGCTAGATTATGATGCAAGAGAAATATAGAAATAGAGATTTCCAAGAAGGTATCTCAATTTCGTAAGGAAAAACTTAAGCCATATTATAAACCTTACTAAAATTTGAGAATCAATAACATATTCTTCTTGCGTCATAAATTTTTTATTCGTATCCAAACGTTATAACCTTACCAGGGGCTATTACCTTAGAATAAAAGTACTACTGCTACTGTTCTGTAGTATTTTTAAGTATCTAGGTAGGTACCTACTGTCCATTTATTTTTTCAGTGTTTGTGTTTTTCTTATTTGTTCCTACGTATGTACCTACCTGTGTTTTTACTTTTAGTCTATACCCGCCCTTGCTTCTTCTTCTTCTGTACCTTCTGTTTTTTATACCGTGTGTGCTAAAAATAAATTTCTATCTATCTATCTATCTATCTTATAAATGCACTTTTTTATGTAATTATTATGTTGCGAAAGAAGCACTTCGTACCCTTTCGGGAGTTTTCGGTTCATCAGCCGACGATTAGCCACCAATCCTCTTGATTTATTCGATTTTCGAACGCCATTTTAGGTCACGTGTCTGTTGCAAACAAGGCGGGAAAACTTGTTAAAATACAGGCTGATCTGTTCCAGAGACATATTTTTTTTGTTAATTTAGGTTTTTTGATGCAAGTGCTTAAAATAATATTATTTAGAAATAAAGTCTACATAGTTAAAAAGCAGTGCTACGATGTGCTACGTCTCGCTACGTCGTAGCACTCTAATGTCTATCTATGCCAAAAATCTTACAAATTGCCATTTATTATTCTTCATGTGTGCTTATAAGACTCTTTATCATAAATAAATGCTCCTAAGCCCATTCTTATAATATTTCGCCCATTGCTGCCTCTTTGTAAATGTTATTTAGGATAAACACATGTACGAATAAACACATGCATTACGACGTGTATAGAGTAAAAAGCATCTTTTGTCTGGACACCATAGACTTATACAATATGTCAGTTCAATTTCTAATGATTAATAGTTTCTTTAATTTGCTGTGCGCCTTAACAAGAGCTCTAAACGTTGTAGGAAAACATCGTGAGGAAACCCGCGTGACCAGTCTTTCCTGAGGCCGGTTAATCTGAGAGGATGGTGTTGAGTAAGTCTACTCCATCTTAACAAATGTCCCAGGCACTACAGTGCTTACTTTCGTCCTTATCTTTTAGATTACATCCTTGAAGATATGGTTTTCAGCGTAGGTACTTATGTAGCATATTTCAGTGTATTAAGTACTTTTATCATTATTTTAATTTTTTTTGTGGATATTTATTTAAATAAATATTTAGATAAATTAGGTACAAAATATTTTATATTCTATTCTAGTGTCCTGTTAAGTAAAGGCAAAGATTGCAGCCTGACAATGTAGATAAAATGTAAAAAAAACTGTAAATGCAGTTTTGAAAAAAATAAACTTAAGACCTGACATCATTCACTAGATAAGTTAATTTTTTTAAGTTTTTTGTTTCAAAACTGCATTCACAGTTTTTACTTTTCATTATTTTAATGCCAAATAAACAATTTGTTTATCTCTCAATCGAACTCACATCTCTTGCATCTCTGTCGAGCATTCGCTCGTCACGCTTCAAAAATCGTCAAATAATCAAAGACCTTCATCATCGCTGACGTAACGACCTCTGTGGCGCAGTGGGTGAGGGGCCGCCTGAGACGCATGAGGTTGCGGGTTCGATACCCACCACTGGACAAATTTGAGTATGATCAGCAATATTTGTCTCGGGTCTGGGTGTTTCTCGTGTACAAATTGTAGGTATTTATTTACAAAAAAGGGTTTACAAGTAGTCTAATAGTCACCTAGTTCCCATATAGCGTATGACACAAGCTCTCCTTACTTTTGTCAGTATATACGTAGTATTATTATCTGTTCTGTGCTTTGGGGATGATGCTGTGTGAAATGTTCAGCATTATTAGATATTAATTATTATTTCGTTTGATTTGTTGGCCTAATACCAAGCTCTGTCAATTTCATAAAAAATATTCTTCTCCTATTTTTAATCCAAGGTCAACCTTTAGACATGTTATAGTTATGGAGTTATTTAATCATTAATTTACTCAATTATATCAATGAATCTGGATCCGCGTCATAAATAAAAAGCATCACTTTGCGGTTTTTGGGTTTAATGCGTTGTAAATCTTTGTATAAAAGAGCCTAATCTGACCGCGACTCCTCGACATTTGAATTCGTAGTTATTCTTCAAACCCTTTTCATTATTCTGTAGCTATGATTTATTTTGCAATGTATCTTATATAATTTATAAACTAAATTTAGAACCAATTATTTTTAAGATCTTCTTATTATCTCTAGTGAGATGTGTTTATCACTCTGGTCTAAATTTCAACTGCTCAGCAGGCAATATTCTATCGACAGATATAAAAAAATTAGAAAAGCCTGCAAAGAAATGAGTTATTCTTCCAGATTTTGCTCTCGACTTCACACAATATTATGTAGTAAATAGTTTCTAACATTATATTAAAATTGACCACATAATTATTGTAACTATACCAAATTACATGAAAAATACAAGTGCATCTTCATTCAAATGATGTACAGCATTCCAAGATCGAAAGTCATGGCATTGTCTCATCCGGCAAATAAGCCTTTTTTAGTAGGTAACTGAGTTAACAAAATTAGATCATTCTGTATCTAAAGCTATAGAAAACGACACCGGTAATTGGAGCACTCAATTTGCGCGCCACTTTCCCGCCGCCGCGTGCTTGACACGCGCCTCTATTTCTCTATGGCTATCTGCTCTATAATCGAATGTTTTGTCTGTGGTACCCTTTTGAATAAAGAAAACAATGGATCCCGCGCTTTATAGTGCTTCGCTGATGGCGATATTAAATATTCATAATTGGAAACGGATTATCTTTCATAAGGAGTGCAATATTTTGGGATAATGAGGACTTTTTTATACTTTATCGCTTAGATTTCACGAATAGGAGCAATAAATAGATGATTCAATTTAGTTTTAGCAATTAATCAACAACACCTACCATTAAATTAAAATTAAAATATAAAACATAATGATTTTTTTTAACTGTCGATACATACCTACAACTAACGTGTCAACATTTATGGGTAGGTACCTTCAATACCCACCAAAGGACCGTTGACGTAAATCCTTAGACAGATTTTAAAGCATCCCATCCCAACTCCGAATAAAAAAATAAAAAATCCTTGCCGATGGATTAAGGCGCACGCTCCATTGCCAATTATAATTTTTTCGAAGGAACTTTTTTTCGCGAACTTTTTTGTTAATGGAACTTTTTTGATAACCAGGTGGGGGTTGAATGCATTCTAATTGGGACGTCTTAGATACAACCCTTGGAAGAATACCAAAGAAACAGAACAATATAACAGTAGGGCGCTTTAGTTCTGAATATGATACCTATTTTTCTCTAGTCAATGGATGATTCCTCTAACTTACTTTAGTTTTATATGTGTGAGAAATTTATTTACCAATAAGGTATCAAATTTTTGTTTATTTATATCATCTTAAGCTTTAATCCGGTATACAGCAACTGGCTAAATTGTCAATAACTTCAAGGGAACATAACATTGCCATAAAAAATATTGCTTTATTTCAGCAAAAAGAACAATGTAAAAATGTAAGTACAAAAAGCTTAAATAAACACGGTGGTTTTATATTCTTTTTAAAAAAGTATCCTCTGCCTCCTTGTGTGGCAGCACGAAAAAAATTAAAGACACTTTAGTTACATTTTATTTTAAAACAATATTAATACTTTTTACGTACTTTTAGCGTAAGTATAAATTATAACCTAATACATAGAACGCCTTACATTGTTTTTTAATGCAGGACCTTAAAAAACTTAAAGTAGTTTCATTATTGATTTACGGCGCGACTTATTCAGACATAAAATCCAGGCATTTCCTGTCCGACCCAAAACTAATTCAAAGAGGAAGAACGTCCGTTCCTTTGTAAGAAACACATTAAAACGATGTTACAGACTAATCCCCAAAAAGGAACTGTAACTAATCCATAAAAAATCTGAAATAAATCAGATCTATAAAATACAAAGATGACCTTCCGTCTACGACTCGAAAAAATTAAAAAACGTAACCCCATATTTCACAATTAAATTCGGCTACTGGTCATGACCGAAGGCATACATAATAAATTTCTTCCTAAAAAGCTCCGACTGAAAAGGGCAGGATATAGCACAAAAGGCGGGTAGGCTCGGGTAGCGCGAGAGAAAAAAAAAGAAAAAATAAAGTTGTTTATGGTCATTTTGCCGCCAACGCTCGGCGAGTTTAATTTTAGAATTTTAACTTTTTTAAAAGCGAGGGAGCGTAAGCCAGGTCAGGATGCGTCCAGAAACCAGTATTAAAATAAGTATGCAGAGTAAAGTACCCAAGTGTAATGACGCAGGTCTATAAGCAGGTAAACCTTCTCGTTTGAATATTATAAGACTGGGCTCTATGAGTACCATCAAACTTTATAGCGCAACATAAAGTTGTTATTTTGAGTAAATTTCTCTACCGTATTGCCAGGACCTCAGATAAAATAATACCAAGTTAGTATAGGTAGTAGGTACCTTCAGCTAAATATCTACACATTGCTTTAACAAACTTTTGAACTGATGATGGGAACTGTTATTAAACTAAAGTTACTGGTGCAGTAACTGAAACTTCTACTAAGTATAATTTTAAATAGTAGGTACCTATTTTGCTTCTATCATAACCATACTTATGTAATAACAACAACAAACCTATTAAGTATATAACCAGATAATAAAGTGGATCATCTTTTTTATTTAAAAATATTCTAATAGTCAATTTCAATTTTTAAAAGTTCTTTATTGCTATTAAATAACTTATGAACTAGTGCATTTCCAGTGTGAATTTTTTATCCTAGAACTTTTTAAACTAAGAACTTTCACTTTTTAAACGTTCTTCAAGCTAAGGCGGCTATCAAAACATATAAAAATAATTATTTAATTGGTTAAGTACCTACTTAGTATAGCTACATAGATCACGCCACGTTTAACACTTATGGATGAGAAACTTTAACTATTTAAGCCCTTGTTTCGCTTAGTAAATAATTTGATTTGCATTTGCATTTCTAATGCTTGCAATGCGAACTCTATTTAACCTGTAGGTACCTACCTACCTAACTGGTTACATTTGTGTTGTTTTTTTATTTTTACGGTGTAAGTTACACTTTCTAATCTCAATTGGACATAGTGATCGAAAACTTTATTTAACAACAAAATCATGAAAACATTTATACAAATGCAGAGATTACAACAAACTTACACAGCCTATCCAAATAAATGATTGATCGTTACACCTGTGCACACAGAACTAAAAAAAAACTTTCATTCAAAAATTCGAAAACGGAACTGAAGACGGACAAAGGATGTGCAGAGCATAGACAAGTTCCCACGTCTTTTTTTTTTCTTAACGACCCATTGATGGCCAGTAGCAAAATTTATGACAGTGTTAAAAGGTATTGTCCTACAAATTGAGGTCAAACAATATTTTTAGGATCAATTACTTAGACATTGTTAGGATCAATTACTTAGGTTTTTTTTTTACCTATTACTAACATTGCAAATTCTTATTTAAGACAGGACAACGTCTGTCGGGTCAGCTAGTATCTAACCTATAAATCATTTAAAATAGGTATAAACTGGTCTGTTTTTAAGAATTTGGATATAATAAAAATAGAAAAGCACCTGACATTAAGACTGTCGCATCATTGTTTAGATCGAAGCTAAATGTCACGGGGACAGAGATGTGACGTTGTGTGGCCTCGTCTCAAGGGACGCCTTGTGGGGCTCTTTGTTTTGTTATGAGACCATACAAGGCTTTTAATTACGATTAAATAAGTACAAACTAGTATGTACTTATAGATAATAAATAATGCTAATAATTAAGATGGAGTAGGCTTGCTCAGCACCTACACCATCCTCTCAGCTTAACCGGCCACAGGAAAGACATAGTCAATACGTGTGGGGCTGACTAAGCCGCGGGTTTCCTCAAGGTGTTTTCCTTCACCGTTTAGAGCTCGTGTTAGTGCGCATATAAATTTTTCGAAACGAAAAATCCATTGATGCACGGTCAGTATTCGAACCCACGACCTTCGGATTGAAAGTCGAGTGAACCACTCGGCCAACACGGCCCTCAGGAAGAAAAACTATCCTAACAATTTATCTAAATATTTAAACAGCGATTTAATCAAATTATCAATGAAAATCCTTTTGTTATTTTTAATCCCTCCAAAATTCTTGGCATTTTCGACAGCCCTTCTTTTAACCCGCCCGGTAAAAAGTAAAGCATGCTACCTGATGTAACAATGACTGATAGAAAATTAATAAACCGTATAGAACTTGCCATATCCCACGCGGAGACATTTAAAAAATAATTGATAGAAAAAATAATCCACATCCCATGAGGATTACACAACAAACGCATTTTGAACCTGGCCACACCGAACGAGCTTCCAAATTTAAATTGAAAAAAGTTCTAAGTATAGCAACGCCTACAAAAATTGTTCAATCGATCTATGAATTTGGGGTTCCTTTTAAATATTACAGAAAAGCTACGCCCTCACGAGACGATAGGTACCCGTGTAGTGAGGGTATATGGTGATGATGATGATGAAAAGTAGCCTACAACCTTCCTCAAGAATTAAGCTAAGTATATCAAATGCAGTAGAATTTTTCAAATCCGACTGCTAGTTCCTATGATAAGCACGTTCAACCATACAAACTCTTAGCTTTATTATATTACTAGCAGCGCCCTCGTGGCTTTGCCCCCGTAGTAATAGTTTATGGTGATAATGATGATGATGATGAAACATTAATATAGCCTAACCATTCCTAAAAGTTTAGCTATCAAATGCAAAAAGATTTTTCTAAATTCGAGCTGTAGTTCCTAAGGAAAAAATGTCATGTGGTTCCCATAACACAAGCTGTGCTTACCTTGGGGCTAGATGATGATGTATGAAATGTCCAGCGATATTTATTTAAGTAGGTATCTACTTAAGTACCTACTTACCTATTTATTTTATTTATTTATACCTACCGATTTCTTTAGCACTATTTCGCACTTTCAAACGCCATACTTTGGTAAGGTAAAAACTTTTAAGCAGGTGTATTACATTTTTTTATAAAATTAATATATTTACCGCTGTCGACGAAAATGTAGGTATAAGTATCAAGGACTTAAGTAATTACCTACATTATTGTATTAAATTAATATTCATGTAAAACTTAATAAAAAAATAATTATGGAATAAGCGTATCAAGATGAGTTTAAGAATGAGAAAAAAAGAAGTTAAGCTGAAATTAATTTGCAATGAAGTAACCTAACCCATAACCTGTAAATACTTCGGATTATCGGAACTTGGCTGGGAAAAACAATGCAGCATGCACTTGTAATTGACACGTTGAGCGCCAGCGACGCACATGCGCAGGTGGTCATAAAGCTTAACAGAGAAAGCGTTGAACTTATGCTGACTGACTCTTATTGAACTTATGCTGATGAGACTCATCACTTAGACCAGTGATTCCCAAAGTGGTCCAGGTGGACCCCCAGGGGTCTACGGGAGACTCGAAAGGGGTCCACGTTGGTTCTCATTTTCTGACGAGTTTTGGGAATATGGTAGAAATGTAGCAGCAGGGGGTCCACCGAAACCAGTAAAATTTTGAAAGGGGTCGATGAGAAAAAAGTTTGGGAACCACTGGCTTAGACACTATCGCGTTCATTGCCCAGCACATGCGGATGTTGCGTGCACTCGGCCACCACCTTCGGAGGGCACTGTGGCAGGACAGGACAGGGAATGGATTATGATGATTCAAACCGATAAATAATAAATACCTACATAATATAAGTTGAAACTCAATGGATTTAAGTACAGTAGGGCCTCGTTAATCCGGAGAGGCAAAAACAAGACCCTTTGCGGATTATCGAGGCATCCGGATTATAGGATGCAATCGCCTTTGTTGCAAAAACCACGTAAGCAAAGCATCTTCTAACACGGGATTTTCCGATTTCTGCAGTGTTTTTCGTACACCGGGACCACGTTCTGTTAGGCTAACAATCTTGAAGATTTTGTCTTCATAATTGTTGTTAGCGACCGCGCTAAATTGACACTGTAGATGGAAGGCAATAAACAAAAGTCTGAAGACGGGTTGGCTCATGGCAGCCCGTTGCCCGGCCGGATTACAGCGATCACCGAACAAGCGGGAGTCCGGATTAACAAGGCCCTACTGTACTAGGGGTCTTACTTATGAAAGATGTTTAATGTTGACCACTGGTTAAACAACGTCCCTGTCTTTATTTATGGATAGTGATGAATAGAGACAGGACGTTGTTTAACCAGTGTACAACTTTAAACATCTTTCATAAGTAAGGGGGTAGGTAGATGTTCAATGTTCTTTATCCCTTTTTTCTGAACGTTTAGAATTAACATTAATGACTGCGATTCTTCAGGAGGACTTCAATTACTTTGCGTATCCTGGACATCAAAAGCTGGGTTTCCAGCGCTCCTCGCTCCTGCAACTGCTAGTGCAGTGGTTCCGAACCTGTGGGGAAACCCCAGTGGGGTTTTTTGGCTCGGGGTTTTTAACCCGACTGCGCAAAGCAACGGAAGGGTAATGTGTTTATTTTGGGAGAGTAATGAAATGAAACGAGGTCTTTCTGACAAAATACCGTTTTTTTATACCTACTCTTAACGGTTTTGTAACCTAACCTGTGACCTGTGAAAGTTAAACGGGGGTAATATCTATTACATTGACATGTCATAGGGGTAACAAGGTTGAAAAGGTTAGAAACCACTGTGCTAAGGTAGGTACGTTCGCAAACATGAAGCGTGCAACGTTCGCGAACGTACCCAACGTTCGCGAACGTTGCACGCTTCATGTTCTACCGGGAACTGTTGCAAGTTGCAGAAGCATAGAGCGCAGAAGTGTGCAAACAAAATGGACCCACCTCGCTAAAATCTCCAGTCTCAAAGTTAATTTGTTAGAAGAACTATACGGAATCCTTATGACGAATCAAACCTTCATAGAACAAGTGACAATCGAAAGGTATTCGAATTTCGAACTTTGATCGTAATCAACTGTCAAGCGAGTGCCACCTGCGTGATCCAAATAGATGCGTATTTTATCACCAACCGATGATTTGGCAAAATACGACAATGAATCGTTTGGGAAAAGTTTTTCTGTTTTGATATGGGTGGACATTCCTATTGTCTGTCGTCATGATTTCCCAATAAAGATGATTTTGTATTGAGCATAGACTCTAGGGAATAAAACCGTGCGAAAATTTAAAAAACTTTCATAATATCTGTCTATAAAATAAGAACTTAGTGAATATACCTAATTTATTAAGATAAATAATATTAGATATATTATTAAGTAGGTACTATTTATTTAACCTATTAGAAATTGGATAGACAACGATCTTCAACCTAAATATCCGTAAGTACATATTTATTTGTTTTCCAAAGGTTTTAAATTTTTTTTTATTTTTCTGTAACTCTCATACGACCTAGCTAAAAACATTTCAAAGTACTTAGTAATATAAGAGGTAGAGTTTCCAATATCGGGTGTTTTTTCTTGAATCATGAGTTTAGATATACGATGCGATCCAGCGTATAAAAGGATTATTTTAAGGCGACCATGACACTTGAGAACAGTTAAAAAACAAAAATAATTGTTGGGAGGATTAGCTGCCAGTGTCAAAGTGTTAAATATCGAACACAGTCTAATTTGACAACTGACACTGGCCGAAAAACTCGATGCATGCCGATGAGAAAAAAAACAAAATTTGACAAATCTGTCACATTTTCTGTTATGGTTTGACATTTCGGTATGTTGTCTTGGTTTGGTTGACGGGCGGGATGGCTTTATATATTGAATTTTTCATCAATTATTTAGTAGGTACCTACCTATAAGTATTAGTAGGTAAGTATAGTAGGTATCTTAATCTGTGATCACTGATCACACCTAAAAAAATGCTAGGTTTCGTTTTCCGAGACCTATATATCACTGATTTGATTTTTAGGTAAGTAGTAGGTACTTTAATTACCTATCCAATAAAAAAATATATGTTTAGGTATTTAAGGTACTTACCTGTCTACTACATAACACATCTCACAAAACATTTTAAAAAATAGTAAGTACCTACCTATTTTATACACTTAGATATGTAGGTACCTAAGTAATAGAATTTGAGACTTGGAGACACACGTCTTACAAAAACAAACACCTAAATATTTGTTACATACATTTGGTACATACATACATAAACTCACGCCTGTATCCCATCATAGGGGTAGGCAGAGACCACAGATCGCCACTTGCTACGATCCTGACACACTTCTTTCGCTTCATTCACTCTCTACTTACCTACCTACCAATAGTACGTAGGTAAGTACCTACCTACTTATACTTAGTGAAAACATCATCTCAATGCAAGAGATACTACTAGTAAGTATTCTGTGATACTACTACCTACTACTAGGTACCTACGTTCCAACGTTCCAACAGAAAAAACTTGTCTATCGCATTGCATACCAAACTGCACAGTCACGCTCTCTAAAAACTACGAATCAAACATGCTTCATAATATCGATAATCTAATATCGATAATGGTATGTCCACAAACAATGCCATTATTTCCTAGAAAAAAAACAATCGAAGCTTCCATCCGAAATTTGAATTCAAAAAAGAAATGTAGCAGACTAGCCGGCGCGTTCGAATTTCAATTTAAAATTGGGGCAGCCGCGCTGTAGCCTGTAGGGTTGCTGCTTAGTTTAATTTCGTAACATTGAAGTCATTTATTTTCAGGCGGCTTAGAGAGTATGTGCATGCTATATAAGTTTTGCCTGTAGGTACCTATAGGTCTCAATCAAGCATAGCATATAAAACTAACTAACCTATAAAACTCTTCTTACCACAGCGAACTTAATACAACATGAAAAAATTCTCTCAAGGGAATTAGACAAGAATTTGGTACAACATTTTTGAAACTCACACAATGCTCTGCCACTCTGCCACTGATTTGTCAAATATTAATCGTCATCATTTCATGACGACTGTGTTCCGCGGTTCAAAAATCGATCTTATTTCCTGGAAGGGGTACATATGAAAAGTCCGAAAACCGAAATGCCGATCCTTGAAATGCCGATGCTTGAAATAGCGAAATTCAATATGTAGAACGGTTGAAATGCAGAAAGCTTGAAAGATAGAAGTTTGTAAGGTCGAAAGCTAAAAGTCAGAATGCTCGAAATGCCGAAAGCTTCAATTGCCGAACGTTTACAAAGTAGAATGCTCAAAAAGTATAAGTTCCAAATGCCGAATGACTAAAACATCGAAAATGATCGAAATAAGTAAAAAATAAAATAAATAAAAATAAAAATAGCCTTTATTTCTACTACTACTAAACAATTTATACTTAGACACTAAATTAAAATAACTTACTCTAACACTTCATTAGGCATAATATATGTAAGTATATCTTTTAACTGTAGCTTAAACTTTGCGTAGCAGTCGCCTCCTTGGCGTAGGCCTCCCCCATTTCCTTCCACGATTCTCTATCTCTTGCTTTTGTCATCCAATTTGGACCGGCTCTCTCTGTAAATATGTCTTGCCATCTTTTTGGCGGTCTGCCTCTTGGTCTTTTCGCATTTCTTGGGAACCACTCTGTGATTCTTTTTGCCCATCGGACACAAGAGTTGGAGGAGTTGTTACTCATTCGACATATGTGTCCGGCCCAATTCCATTTCAGGTACCTCACGACCTCTGTTGCATCTCTCATTTTTGTCCGTTCTCTTATAGTTTGATTATTAATTCTATCCTTTAGTTTTACTCCTAACATATGCCGTTCCATTTTTCTTTGACAAACAGCTAGCTTATTTTCGTCCTCTTTCTTTAGGGACCAGCTTTGGCAGCCGTACGTTAGGGATGGCAGAATTGTAACTTCGAATAGTTTTCTTTTGATACTTATGTCAATTTCTTTGTTACCCATTATTTCTTGTAAGTTCCAGTATTTACTCCAGGCAATGGCTATTCGTCGTTGAATTTCGTTACTCGTACATTTTTTGAAGGATACCATTTGTCCTAGGTATATATACTGGTTTACATATTCTATTAGTTCGTTTCCCACTACTATGTTTACTTGCTGTCCGTTTGTTATTATTTTTGTTTTCTTAGTGTTGAGTTCCAGGCCGACTTTCTTGCTTTCAACTGAAATTTCATTGAGCATTGTTTCCAATAATGTAGAGCTTTCTGCGAAGACCACTATGTCGTCTGCGAACCGGAGATGACTCAGGTATTCACCATCAATAAGAATACCCTTTTCCTCCCAATCTAGGTTTCTAAATATTGACTCTAGCACGGCTGAGAAGATTTTCGGTGAGAGGGGATCCCCTTGTCTGACACCTCTTTTAATGGGAAATTGTTGGCCATCTCTCTCTAGTCTCACCTTTGCACTAAGATTACTGTATAAGTTGCGCAGTAAGTCAATGTAGATCTCTTCCACCCCCTGTGCTTCTAGTGAGGTCCATATAGCGTCATGTTTTATTGAATCGAAAGCTTTCAGATAGTCAATGAAGCACAAGTAAAGTGTTTTCCCGTATTCTTTGGCTTTTTCTATAACTTGTGTGACTACGTGAATATGGTCTATAGTTGAAAAGCTTTTGCGAAAACCAGCTTGCTCTCGAGGTTGATGTTCGTCTAGAGTTTTTGTAAGTCTATTCAGTATTATTTTTGAAAATATTTTGTAAAGGTTAGACATGAGGCTGATGGGACGGTAGTTATTTAGATCTTCAACATTTCCTTTTTTATGCAGCAATATAATCGTGGATTTGGTCCACTGCTGAGGGATGAATCCGTTGAAAAGAATATTATCAAATAGGATCTGTAACGGAACCTGCAATGTTTCTGAAAGGGATTTTAAAACTTCATTCGTAACATTATCTTCCCCCGGTGTTTTATCCGTTTTTTGCGACCTTATTGCATTGCCTATTTCACTTTTAAGTATGGATTGATCGACGGAGGGTAGTCTAGTTGTATGTGCGGTAGAGTCGGGTTGTAAGGTAGAGAAAGTTTGGTGATCTTCGTTCTCCATTTTGTTTTTGTACAAATCTTTGTAAAACCGTGTAGCTTCATTTATTATAGCTGGTCGTTTGGTGATTTTATTTCCAGTTTTATCCTTCAAACATTCAGTCCACTCTTTCTTATCTCTAAGTTCCTTGTAGGCTTTTTTCACAGCTCCAAATTTTTGTATGTAAGATTTTAGTTTTTCCTGTCTTCGGTTTTTTCTGTCTTTTGCTATGTTTTTATTTATTTCCTTGCTTATTTTTGTAATTTGGTGACGCACTGATTTCGTTCGTTTTTCCTTGTATAGTAGTTTTCTTTTTTCCAAAAGGTTTTGTGTATGTGTTGATAGACTCTCCTTGCGTTTTTCCAACTTTGGCAGTTGAGCGATTGTTTTAACCATTTCCTTCTCGAAGGCGTCGTATTGGTGTTGAGTGTTATTTGAAACATCCATGCACTGTACTAGCCTGTTTTCTAGTTCTAGACCATTTTCTCTAAGAATAGTAGGTAAATTGGTCGCATGTTTATAGTCTCTCTGTATAAAAAATCTATGTTTTTGTTTCTGTGTAATTGATAATTTTGTTCTTATCATACGATGGTCGGTTTCAAAATTTAAGGTATTAATAATATCAAAGTTCTGTATATAAGTTGGTTGATTCGTTAGGATAAAGTCAATTTCGTTATGGTGTATTCCATTTGGTGTTGTCCAGGTCCATTTCCTTTTTGGTTTTCTTTTGAATAGACTGTTGACAACTGTCAAGTTGTTTTCCAAAATGAAATCTATCAACTTTTGTCCGTTTCTATTTCTCTTGCCAGCTGAATATTTTCCAAACACTCTTTCTTCTCCGTCTCTCATTTCACCTATCTGCGCATTAAAATCTCCCATTAATATTATTCCTTTCCTATTTGTGCATTGTATTGCTTGTTCTATTGTTTGGTAGAAAGATTGTATTTCTTCGAGCGTATAGCTCTGTGTTGGCGCATATACCTGGATAATGTTCCATTGATTTTCGGAAATATTTATCTCTAGTAGTGCTACTCTGTCTGAAAATGATCTAAATGATAAGATGCTGCTTTTGAGTGACTTCTTTTAATATTATTGTATTCTTAACCGGACTTTAAAAAATAAGGAGGAGGTTCTCAATTCGTCGGAATCTTTTTTTTTTGTGTTTTTTGTGTATATTCACCGGTTACTCGAAGACGCATCGACCGATTTCAAAGATTCTTTTTTTGTTTGAAAGGGTACATTTTTCCAATGTTTCTTTTGATCATCAGGTCAGGATCTGATGATGGGATCTTGGAGAAATCGAGGTAACTCATCATATTTTAAAGGCACACGCGATTCGGGTATTTTTTAAGAACTTGATAGGATATCAGTGACAATGCAATATGATGGTAACATTAAGCTGATCTGATGATGGAGTCAGAAGCTGTTCAACAGAACTCCTCAGTAAATAAGCCGATTTAGTTAAAACTCGGCATATCTGTCAAGTTCCGACTACAATGTAATAATATGGTCATAATAAGCTGATCTGAGGATGACATCAGGAGCTGTTCAACAGAACTCTTCAGTAAATAGTCCGATTGAGTTGAAACTTGGAACTCAGCGTATCGGTGAAGTTCCGACTACAATGTAATAATATGGTGACAGCTGCTGATCTGATGGAGACCTGTTGTGTCAGAACTTCTTAGTTAATAACAGTGGACGATCCATGTTTGGGTTCATTTTAATCAATTCACCCTAGCCTAACCCAATAACTGATTATATTGAAGTCGGTTTTATTTTTAATTTTTAATTTAGCTAGGTACTTGTTATTTACCTACTTCATTTTTTGGTAGTTTTTTACGTGTGCAAAAGTAGTTTAGGTATAAAGGATAGAGATGGAAACGTGATAAGTAGTGAAACAACGACTTACGTAGGTACTATGTCATTTTTAATGTCCACGGTATTGGTCACAAACGTAGGTATCTACACAAGCACCTAGGTCATTCAGTTCTGTCCATACATACACAATAACAATAGGTACGATACGATAATAACGACACAATAACACACGAACTTTAAGGTATGTAATGAGCGCGCGCCTGGTCTTAGAACGAGATTCAGACTGGGACGCGGCCCAGCTGAGCTAAAATGGTCGCTATTGCAGATTCACAATCATCTGATTCACGGGAGATTCGTATTGATATTCAGCTAAAGCAATTCCTCTTTATGTATGTCAAATGTTAGTTGAATTGTACGCAATTCAATTCACAGTAGAATCACATGCTAGGCCTTAAATTGCCACACGAAAAAAAAATAACCCGATTGGTTTTCATTTAATATTGCATCGTATTATTTCTACTAATACTTTGTAAATAAGTATTTGATTTTTAAGTAAGTATTTAGTATGTTTTAATAACAATAATAAACATTAAATAATATTTGATTGACACTTAGTGCAATTCCAATTCATAGGTGGCCATTTTATTTTACGATTATCCACAAAACTGTCAAACCATAAGATGATATTGCCGGTACGGAATTGTCAACTTAGTGATTTCTAATACGAGCATCTCGGCAAATCATTTGTGAATCTGCATTAGCGACCATTTTAGCTCAGCAGGTCTGCGCCGGAATGCATTGGCAAGCACAGCGATAAGCTGAGTTGCATTTGTATTATGTAGGTCGCGGCGAGTGTGTTTCCAATACGATCGTGCGGAATTACGGATATCTCCCTCTCCCTCTCCCTCTCCCTCTCCCTCTCCCTCTCCCTCTCCCTCTCCCTCTCCCTCTCCCTCTCCCTCTCCCTCTCCCTCTCCCTCTCCCTCTCCCTCTCCCTCTCCCTCTCCCTCTCCCTCTCCCTCTCCCTCTCCCTCTCCCTCTCCCTCTCCCTCTCCCTCTCCCTCTCCCTCTCCCTCTCCCTCTCCCTCTCCCTCTCCCTCTCCCTCTCCCTCTCCCTCTCCCTCTCCCTCTCCCTCTCCCTCTCCCTCTCCCTCTCCCTCTCCCTCTCCCTCTCCCTCTCCCTCTCCCTCTCCCTCTCCCTCTCCCTCTCCCTCTCCCTCTCCCTCTCCCTCTCCCTCTCCCTCTCCCTCTCCCTCTCCCTCTCCCTCTCCCTCTCCCTCTCCCTCTCCCTCTCCCTCTCCCTCTCCCTCTCCCTCTCCCTCTCCCTCTCCCTCTCCCTCTCCCTCTCCCTCTCCCTCTCCCTCTCCCTCTCCCTCTCCCTCTCCCTCTCCCTCTCCCTCTCCCTCTCCCTCTCCCTCTCCCTCTCCCTCTCCCTCTCCCTCTCCCTCTCCCTCTCCCTCTCCCTCTCCCTCTCCCTCTCCCTCTCCCTCTCCCTCTCCCTCTCCCTCTCCCTCTCCCTCTCCCTCTCCCTCTCCCTCTCCCTCTCCCTCTCCCTCCCCTCCCCCTCCCCTCCCCCTCCCCCCCCCTCCCCCTCATTCTAAATACAGGTAAAATATTTTTTTAAGTCAGATGAGTAGTTTTTGAGATAACCTCCTACATACAAACACACTTTACCTCTTAATAATATTAGTAAAGACAAAAAAAAATTCTAACATCTACAGAATTATTTCGAGCATTACTGGTTTCAAGCTTTTATATTTCAAGCATTCTAAATTTTGAGCTTCGGCATTTTAAGCTTCTATGTTTTAAGCTTCGGTATTTTGGCTTTCGGCATTTCGAGCATTCTGATTTTTAAGCATTCTACATTTAAAGCTTCTACATTTTAAGCATTCTTCTTTACGAGCATTCGCTATTTCAAGCATCGGCATTTCAAGGATCGGCATTTCGGTTTTCGGACTTTTCATATGTACCCCCTGGAAGTTTGGGTTCATCTCTCAGCTAAGTTTGCATTGAGTCATTTTCTAGCGATAAAAATGCTAAAAGTACTTACCTACTTTCTATTTACAGGTGACAGCCCTAACCATAGAATGCGTTACAAATACCGCACACAAAATATTTTGAAGTTTGACAACTGTCACAATGGAGGTCCGATGCGATTGGAAGATTGAAATCAATTTCGGCCATTCGACAATATAAAAACACCTTTATACCTACCTACCTATTTAATTACCTAATATTTGGACCGTTTTGTTACGATACCTAGGTACCTCGGTCAATCAACTTTTAGGGCACTCCTTTTGTGTCCCTGACATGAAAGTTACAATATAACGAATTATTATGAAAATACAGTGTTAACGTTTGCACTATTTATCCTATTTCTGCAGCGTGGCATGACTACTAAGCTAACCTGAACGAGTTTTATTATGAAACCCTGACAGAATTCCCGATATAACGCTGTAGAACGACAATAAACCCGTTTAGAACTTACTGCAGACTGGGAAGCGGGTAAAGCGAGGTTGGCCATGTCGGACCATACCAACGAAATATTAGACAATTATCGCCCTTGATTACACCAAGTTACACGCCATCACTTGAAAACGGTCATTAACATTTATCGGTAACGCAGTAGAAGTGATGTTTTAATCAAAGCTTGGGACAAAAGTTGAGGTACCTACATGAAAAATATATAATTTAAATCAAACTTTTATGAACCTTTAAAGGTAAGCTTATCATTTTTTAAGTCCTAATCTTTGAAGAAATAGATGTCTAGAACGAGTCTTTCGCTACAATCGCAATAAGAACAACAGGCCAGGTTTGAAACGCTAGTGTGCGTATTACGCACACAAGTATGCGAATCGTCTATTGTCTATACAGGTGCGCTGCGTCACCTGTCAACATTGTCGTCCATTTTTAGTGATACCAGCTCTTGAAAATTTCCCATAAAAGTAGGGAAAAATATGTTATGATTTCGAGGTGTCTCTAAAATTTGTTTCAAATTTTTTGCGGTCAATACTGGTTTTTGTTTACTTAATTTGTCTCGTAAGTATTCGATCCTTGGTTTCGATCCTTGATTCTTGAATCTTGCATTTGAAATCTTGAATCTTTGAAGTGACAGCTGTCAAACTTAAAACGGCCATATCTCGGAAACTACTCGTCCTAGACTCCCCGTTCTCAGTTCAAATGAAAGCTATGACCAAGATCTTCATTTTAAGTGACAGCTGTCAAAATGACATCTGTCATCTGAAATGTAGATCTTGGTCATAGCTTTCATTTGAACTGAGAACGGTGAGTCTAGGACGAGTAGTTTCCGAGATATGACCGTTTTAAGCTTTGAACTGACAGCTGTCAAACTTAAAACGGTCATATCTCGGAAACTACTCGTCCTAGACTCACCGTTCTCAGTTCAAATGAAAGCTATGACCAAGATCTACATTTCAGATGACAGATGTCATTTTGACAGCTGTCACTTAAAACGAAGATCTTGGTCATAGCTTTCATTTGAACTGAGAACGGGGAGTCTAGGACGAGTAGTTTCCGAGATATGGCCGTTTTAAGTTTGACAGCTGTCAGTTCAAATGAAGATCTTGGTCATAGCTTTCATTTGAACTGAGAACGGGGAGTCTAGGACGAGTAATTCATGAGATATGGCGGTTTGAAGTTTGACAGCTGTCACTTCAAAGATTCAAGATTCAAGATTTCAGATTCAAGATTCAAGAATCAAGGATTGAAATCAAGGATCGAAATCAAGGATCAAAATCAAGATCGAAATCCAGGATCGTAACCAAGGATCGAAATCAAGGATCGAATTCAAGGATCGAAACCAAGGATCGAAATCAAGCGCTGATTTTGTCGAGCTCGATAAGGTAAAAATATCCTGAAATTTCAATGACCTAGGCACACTACTAATCCAACAACGAGTGTGAAAGAGACAAAGCTACCAAGAAAGCCTCTCAACAAGACCAACAATCCTTATAACCAAGATTAAATTATAATAGATCGTTGTGTAGTCGTGTTATGGTTCAAAGTCCCTTTTACATTAAAGTCGACTTAACCATCCTGTTTGTATATAAAATCCTTGGATTCAACACTTTTTTTTATTTGCTCACGCTCTCACATGGGTAAAATCAAAGAATAATTATGGCAACCCTCCTAAAACATGTTAGGATAAAATTACAAAGTTTGATTTTCTTGTTTTTTTAACTTAAAGTTATTTATAGTTTACTTACCGATGCTATGTAACTTCCTTATTTATTTTTAGTCGTCCTTTGTAATTCCTGCACACTTTGATGGCACAAATCGCCATTTTTGTTTGCCGCCAAATTCATGTTTACAGTACAACGACCTTAGCGCGACTGAATGAGCGAAACGAACGAGTCAACCAACAGTTGGTTGATCTTTTGTTTGGCGTTTTGACGCTCGAAATCGGGGTCTAGACATCTAGTTCGTCCAAGGTCCTAATATTATGTGAAAATACTGTGCATTCATACATTTTTTTTAAGAAATGTCGTATATTGTTTCGTCACCCAGGCCTGGGGACACATATTTTTGCTTATGTTCTGCTGCGTTACCATAAAAAAATCAAAAACTTTGCCATAAACTAATAAACTTATGAATTTTCCATGTTAGCAAAGCATCTAATTTTACGTCAACATCAAAACTACCATGTTTTAAACTAAAATACAGATTAATTTATGTTTTACGTTCAGCTATTCAAATGTTTTCAAAGGAGTGCCTTAAAAGTTGATCCACCCACCTACCTACCTGTATTTTTAATTAAATTGTGCAATTTTGACATGCTGGTTGCATGTCAAAATTGCACAATTTAATTAACATGCAACATTACTTTGGTCAAGTTCTCGTCTCTATTGGCCAAATCTAGCCTCCGTCATGGCTTAAGGCAGTGGTTCCTAACTTTTTCAACCTTATTACCCCTATGACATGTCAATGAAACGGATTTACCCCCGTTTAACTTTCAACTCCTCCGGAACCACTGGCTTAGGGACTAGGTTTAAGTAGGTAGGTAGTGGTAAACGCCGCTAGCGGTCACCCATATATTTTATGACCAAGCCAAACGTCGCTCGTGAAACAGCACAGCAACAGAGATGGTACTTAGAAAAGTAAATAAAAAATATCAAAAACTAGACTGTAAAATCGATTGTTAGACGAAGCCCGCGAAGGGCGAAGCCCTAGAACGTCTGACATCTACACCGAAGTCGATAACGATACCGTGGACATACCTAACTGCCTTCTACTAGGTAGGTACCATGAACGAAAATCGTCCTTGCTTAGGTACCTACCTATACCTACCTGCCACTACTTAGCCTTCCTACCAAGCGCTCGTGAAGTTAGCTTATGAAGACGCACAATAGAGTATCTAGTCGACAAATCCGTAGGTACCCACGCTGGAGGGCTGGAGAGTAACATAGGCTACTTTTTATCCGGGTACCACGCGAGCGAAGCCGCGGACAGCAGCTAGTACCTACAAAATAAAGACAAAATTAAATTAAGTACTTACCTACCTACCTATAAAATAATTACATAAGTACCTACCTACATAAGTCAAAGTCAAATTATTTATTGCACTTTTTTTACTTAACCTTACTTAAACTTAATTATTTATTGCACTTTAATTATTTATTGCACATAATTCCTTCCTACAAACAGATAGAGGAAAGCTTGCCGACTTGATGCAAAGTAGCTCGCTTCGCTCGCTCGGTCAAAAGAAGTTAATAATAGGTAGGTTAGGTAGGTACCTACTTACCTACCTACTAGGTGACCCGGCGAGCTTGGTTGGTACCGACCGCCTCAGAATTCGAGAGAGATAATCATCAAAAAAGCCGTTATTCAAAATTTATTTGCGAGACTAAATTTTCGTCATGTTTGGAGAATTCCATTAGCTGTGTTTTGTACACTAATAGCACACTACTAGGCCCGCTAGGCCAACTATGTGGCTACGTGTTCAATTCAAACAAAGTGTTCAGGTTCACGTCCCGGAAATGTGTGGATTCATACGTTTCCGGGATGTGAACATTGAACACTTTGGATAGCGCTTGGAAAAGACCTATTCTGCCATCTAGAAGTGATTTTTTGTAACTTGTTTCAAAAGATTCTTCTTGAGTTTTATATTCGTGTCACAAGATGGCAGCTCAAACGTTCTAATTGTAAAAATATACCTAATCTAGCTTAGAAATTATAAATTATATGAACAAAAAATTTATAAATAATTAAGTGTACATTTTACCTAGATATGTATTTTTACAATAAATCCAGTACCAATCCAGGCTTCGAAAAGTTGTAACTAATTTCGCTCGCTGGTAACATTTATGCGCAAACAATAATGATTTTTCCTTCTGGAAACACTTCATTAAAATCAAAATCAAACATGGCTCGCGTACACAAAATGCCTCAATTTTTACAATTTTTCGTTTTTACCTCAATAGTTTTATGTTTTTTCGTTTTTACCTCAATAGTTTTATGTTGTTTTACTAGTTTTGTTGAAAGTGCTAACCGCAATCTAAATGAACAGAACTGGAAGGAGATGCTTGAGGGAGAATGGATGGTGGAATTGTAAGTACAAGGCGTGCCGGCATCGCTCGGTAGAACGTGTCAGATTTTTTCTCTAATTTATTTCTCGTGAACTGCGTGATTAATGTGTCTTTTGTTAAATTGGTCACCCGTCGATATCTGTAATAGAGGCCTTGATGTGCTGTAAATAGGTTAGAAAACGTAGTTTCTATCGTTTCATCGATAATTTACATGTTCTCTCATAGGTACTGCTAGGTCAACAACCAATGCAAGGTCGAAATGAAAGGGATCAAAGAACCGTTTTCTATTCTGTTCTCAACGTGACGCATATTCAATGTCTTTTTACCTACCTAAGTTGACTAGAAATGATTTTTTAATATTAAATGTGTACCAATTGTGTGTAAAAATAAAAAGTGCTATTAAAAAGCCCTAAGTACCTAAACAAAAAAGTCATGCTTTTGTAAAACAAACACACACACATAGCAATCTTTATTTATCTAATATTTTCGCAATAGGAAGACATACACTTCTTTCAACGGATCTTGGCATTCGTGAAGTTAGCTGTTTCAATGCGGAGTGCAGCTTTTTCTTACAAAATTTTCTACTGCGCAGCGAAAAGCTTCATGAATGACTAGATCCATTATGACAACTTCTTCTTTCGTATGAGCAAGTGGCCAACTCTGGTGACGGAGTTTTTAGGCCGCCTAAAGGCCTCCGTCATGACAGCTGTACTTGCTAAGTTATACAAAATTGGTTAGGTACCTACCTAAAATAATTATATTACCTAGATACATACATACATAAACTCACGCCTGTATCCCATCATAGGGGTAGGCAGAGACCACAGATCGCCACTTGCTACGATCCTGACACACTTCTTTCGCTTCATTCACTCATTACCTACATAATAATATAAAAAATAGATAGTAAAAAAGTTCATTAATACCCAGCACAGTCAAGTCATTATATTCTACAGTATTCTACAGTCAAACTGATAACAATGGAATGTCAAAACAATAAACTGACTGACTATCCAGTTACAGTAGTCTGTCTGATGTTCATTCTTCTAAAGCCTTTGTTTTGTCTAGTAAAATAATACATTCAATAACGATTATGACTCTTACAAAGATTCTTATCTGTATCTAGATAATAATCATTAAAGGTGTTTAGATACTACCAGCAGGGCTCTTTCGACTCACACGTAAAGTCGCTAACTGATTACTTCCTACAAAAATGTATTTTTATGATAAATACTTTGAAATGGTAGAAGATGATTGATAGATGTGATAGACATTTATATTGTGTAAAATATTCAAAGTAATTCTGCATTCTATAACTTTAATATTGTTCGTAAAAAATCATTTTGTAGGAAGAAATCCGAGTTAGCGACTTTACATTATGAGTCAAAATAGCCCTGCTGATCTTGATAATATTAAAAAGATGATAGTTTTGTAAGGTTGGATGTAAAAAGTAATTGGAAACTACTCATCTGATTTCATGAGTAGAAGTTAATTAAAATAAGGTTAATATCATGTCATTTGACTTTGTGTTTAATTGTTAAGATTGTAAAACATCAAGTAACACTTCACAAACATCAAGTAACACTTAACATACCAGTTGAAGTCACCCCAGATAAACCAAACAGGTGTAAAATCTAATTATGATGCTCATGACATCATCAAGAACTCAATGATGTCAGTTTTGTTTACATTGATTACAAACATGGTATTGTCTTACTCAACTGCTGATCTACGTAGTGAATGCAAAAAACATGGAAGCATTCCTTGTGCTAGAAAATGACCCAACGAAAAGTGTGCTGCAGTAGGCGGGGCTTGAAAACTGCGCTGAAAACAATTAAAACCCAAATGTCAAAGTAATAAAGTTGATTGTTAACTGTCCAAAGTATATTATTTGAGTATTATATCAGCCACATAATAGTTCCTATAACACGAGCTCTGTTACTCGGTTAGATAAATGTGTAAAAAGTCCAGCATTATTTATTATTTTACTAAAAGGATGAAACCAAAGATTTTAAGCTTGTTTTGCCTTTTAATTTTAATGATGAAATCTCGTCAGAACAAAATTAAATGTAGTGATATCAGTTGGGTTTTGCAATAAGGTAGCTGAGTGGGAGTCGACCCAAATACACAGTAGGGTGTTGTGTGGGCTCAAAGTTTAATTGGTTACTTCAGTGATACATTTTAGTATGTTTTAGTTACATAACTAGCGACCCGCCCCGGCTTCTCACGGGTCACATCACACATAACATTAGAAACCTCTAAAATGATCAGTGTTTCTCTACTATATTATGCATGTATTATACATATAAACCTTCCTCTTGAATCACTCTATCTATTAAAAAAAACCGTATCAAAATCCGTTGCGTAGTTTTAAAGATCTAAGCATACATAGGGACAGACAGCGGAAAGCGACTTTGTTTTATACCTACTAATGTAGTGATAGTACCTAAGTAAGTAAGTTCGTCTGAGTAAGTGGCCACCTCTGGTGGTCCATGGTGATAGCGATTGGTTTTTAGCAAGTACCTATATTTTCGTAGGAAAACATCGTGAGGAAACAAGTTAGCTTTCTAATAGCGTCGATGGGCTTGCAACCTGTTACGTATGGAATGCTAACTTCAAAATGTGGGCATGTACCAAATCTGTATTTGGACATGCCTCTGACATCTTCAAAGGATCTTAAAATGCCTACAAAGATCTGAGGGAACGTCTACCGTGCCTTGGGGATACAGTCGTGATCAATTAAAAATGGTGTAAGTTTTTAGTAGGCAAGGCATATTATAGTATGAGTATTTGAGTGATAAGAATTTATAGGTAAGCGAATGATTACTTTTATATTAATTGGGTGACTTTATATTTATTTTTCAATATTTTGACATGTAATTTATAAAAACTCTATTTAAGAACTTTAATTTTGCACGCTTTAAAGCAGAACATGGCTGTACCTCTACATCATTTCTTCCACCTGTTTTTTGTTACCTGTGTTTATGCAAATAAATGATTGTATTGTATTATTGTACACACATACACACACACACACACATACATACACACACACACACACATACATACACACACACACACACACATACATACACACACACACTCACGCACTCACTGGTAGGTACCCACTATTGTCGTTTTCTTTTCTTTAGTGACTAAAGAAATTAGTCTGTCCTCTGTGGTTTGCCTTGTCTTGTGTTATCCTCTCTGTATTGTAGTAGGTAATCGTTTTTGATTTTCGGTCTCCCGCGATACAGGCTCGCCCTAGTGCGGGGAGCATCAGTAATATTTGTATGTGTTGTATTCTCTTTTGGTAAATAAATGTATTTGTATTTGTATCATATTTCATTTCATTTCTGTAGCTACGCGCCCTGGTGTCCGGCCTGCAACGCGCTAGCGCCGGCGTGGAAGGAGCTCGCGTCGCGGGCGGAGCGCAAGGGGCTGCCCACTCGTACCGGGGCAGTCGACGTGACACAGGCGCCCGGACTCAGCGGGCGTTTCGTCGTCACAGCATTGCCTACCATCTTCCAGTGAGTTTTTTTTTTAACGAAAATAGGTTCGCGTTTGACCACACACTGCCTGATGTAAAGCAACAGTGTGGTCTAAGATGGAGCACGCTTACCTTGAAGAAACCTATTGACTTTCGATTTACTATAAAACAAAAGGTGAAAATGATAGACATGTTTCTAGCGCGTGTCTTATGGCAGCCACCCTCAATCAATTCTATCGTCCTTCCGATTGGATCTAATCGATCGTATCCAATCGGCAGCTTTCAATTCGAGCAGTCCATTCGGCAGTTCATGCCGATCCACGTCCACATACAGTCCATTCGGCATGATCAAACTGGAGATATGAGTATCCATGTATTCCCGTTGTCCCCGGTGAGCATATCCCCGGTGAAAGGGGACAGCGGGTATCTAATGGGCGTTTTTCCACTTGACGGCACGGCACGGCAACTGCAACGGCGACGGCACGGCAATTGGGGACGCAAAAATGTATGAAAATGTACGGCTCGCCTTTCCACTTACCGTCGCCGTTGCCGTTGCCGTGCCGTGCCGTCGAGTGGGAAAACGCCCAATCGATTGGACGATAGAATTGATCGTGGTTAGCTGCCATTGAAGATTGTGTAGATGTTGGTCAGTCCACATTAAACTAATTACCGTTTTCAGTGTGATTGACGGCGAGTTCCGTCAATACAAGGGTCCCCGCGACGCCGACTCTCTACTCAGCTTCGTTGAACAGAAGCGCTGGAAGCAGACGGAGCCGATACCATCATGGAAGGCCCCGCATTCCCTACAGATGACCCTCGTCGCAGAGTTCTTCAAGCTAAGCCAGGCTTTGAGGGTAAGAACCTTAGGATGTAAGTGGTATTGAAACATCATTTAAGATGGAAACTGCTCAGCTTCGTAGAACAGAAGCGTTGGAAGCAGACGGAGCCGATACCATCATGGAAGGCCCCGCATTCCCTCCAGATGACTCTCGTCGCAGAGTTCTTCAAGCTAAGCCAGGCGTTGAGGGTAAGAACTGAAGTGGTATTCAATATCATTTAAGATGGAAACTACTCAGTTTCGTTGAACAGAAGCGCTGGAAGCAGACGGAGCCGATACCATCATGAAAGGCCCCACATTCCCTGCAGATGACTCTCGTCGCGGAGTTCTTCAAGCTAAGCCAGGCTTTGAGGGTAAGAACCTTAGGATGTAGGTGGTATTCAATATCATTTAAGATGTAACTTTACTAGATGATTTATACAGTATCAGGAGGCAATTTTTGCCTACACTTATCGGGCTTATCGGGACACTGTAGTGCCTGGGACATTGTTGAGATGGAGTAGGCTTGTAGCACCTACACCATCCTCTCAGCTTAACCGGCCATATCCACAGGGAAGACATGGTCAATACGTGTGGGGCTGATTAAGCCGCAGGTTTCCTCGCAATGTTTTCCTTTGTTTGATGTAAACCGTGTAGGCTTACGTCACTGGATTTGAAAATTGTTTGATGTATTTCAGAGTGTCCATAACATGTTGATGGAGACGTATGGCCTGCCGACCTGGGGATCCTATCTGATCTTCGCAGTAGGCACCATCTTCATTGGAGCTATACTCGGCTTGGTGAGTATTACCACATAATAATAGTAACACGTACATAAGGCTCCACAGAACTATATCGAGATAGAAGCAAAAAGTTCGTTGATTTGTATGGAAACCGACCGTGTAACATTTTGCGTAGGTACTTTGACAAACGCAGTTGACAGTTTGGATTACATTGCTGGTTTTCAATGCTCGCCAAGTCTGGTGCGTCAAATTAAAGCCGCAATGGGAATGAATTCTGAATGAACTTTGAGTAGGCTTGCCCAACACCTAAAGCATCCTCTCAGCTTAACACAGGAAAAACACAGGAACAAACATACATCCAGCCAAACACCCAAATTTTCTCATTTTATAATATTGTGTGATGTATTTCCAGATCCTAGTGTGTGTGATAGACCTGCTCTACCCGCCGCGTCGCTCCGACAAGGTTCTAATCCCGCAGTCCGAGGTGGACAGACTGGCCAAGGGTGATCACGACGCCAAGGAGAAATCTGATGATGATCAGGTATTTATTTACACTAACAGAATATTGAGGTTCCGAGATAATGTGGATTGGTTCAATTGTAATTTGAATAGCACGTTTTGAGTACGTATCTGCGGATCTAAAAAGGTCGCTAAAGCTGATTCGCGATATGAAGTGAACTATAATGCCGCCTCTTTTCACTCTCAGTCAATGAAAAGAGATAGCAATAGTTCAATTCCTTTAATGCGATTCTGTAATAGCGACCTTTTTAAGCCCCTGGAGCCGTGTTGGCTGAGGGGGCGGGTACCTCGACTTTTGATCCGAAGGTCGGGGGTTCGAATCCTAGCCAAAAATGTATAATGCGCATTAACACGAGCTCTAAACGGTGAAGGAAAACATCGTGAGGAAACCCGCGGCTTAGTCAGCCCCACACGTATTGATCATGTCTTTCCTGTGGATATGGCCGGTTAAGCTAAGAGGATGGTGTAGGTGCTACAAGCCTACTCCATCTCAAACAATGTCCCAGGCACTACAGTGTCCCGATAAGTGTAGGCAAAGATTGCCTCCTGATACGGTATGAATCATCTATAGTCGTAGGTATTTTTAATTATACGCACTAAAATTGAAGGAAAAAATGACATTTTTCATATATTTTTAGTTCGTATAAGGAGCAATTCGACCATAGTAAAGATGTAAAGGCCTATTTTTTTGAATTGTAATATTTCCAGGAGCTGCTTAATGAAGATATAGTAGACGAGGCCGAAGCGGAAGCCAATAGTGATGCCGAGAGACACTCGCCCAGCGACGTAAGTACCACTTAGTTAGTACCTGCTACTTCCTACTTCCTAACCCCACTCTATGGCCTCTTAGCTCAGTTGGTAGTAGCTCTGCCTTCTGCGCTGTAGGTCGTGGGTTCAATTCCCACCCAGGACAAATATTTGTGTGATGAACATAGATGTTTGTTCTGTGTCTAAGTGTTATATACTTTTATAAATGTATGTAATAGATGTTTGTTCTGTGTCTAAGTGTTATATACTTTTATAAATGTATGTAATACTTAAACACTATGGGCCTTACTTATGAAAGATGTTTAAAGTGAAACACTGGTTAAACAACGTCCTGTCTTTATTTGTGGATAGTGACAAACAGAGACAGGACGTTGTTCAACCAGTGTATATCTGGTTCCCATAGTACAAGATTTGCCTAGTTTTGGCTAGATGGTGCTGTGTGAAATATCCATCCATATTAAAATTTACTTTTTATCTTCCCAGACATCAGACGACGAAAAGAAGGCGACCGGCGACGCCGCCGAGCCCGAGGCGAAGGCCGAGGTCCGCAAACGGAGGCCTAGGAAGGCTGACTAGAGACCTAGGCACGTCTGAACACAGCCAGTGTATTCTAGGATTGCTTGAGTATTTATCTGAGTCAATTCATTTCATTATAGATTCAGACAGCCCCCTGCGGGCTTAAAAAGGTCGCTATTGCAAGATCGCAGTAAAGAAATTGACCTATTGCCATTTCTTTTCATTGAATGAGAGTGAAAAGAGATGGCATTATAGTTCATTTCATATTGTGATTCAGTTTTAGCGACCTTTTTAAGCTCGCTGATTGTGTGTTTTTGATAGCGACCAAAATCAGTCTCAAACTGTCAAATATGACAGTTCAGTGACCACGCAAGTAGCTCTGTCACTCTCATCTCAACGAGACCGAACGCGACAAAAGATACCTACGCGTTTAACAGTTTGAGACAAGTTAGACAATCCGTCTGCAAATGTCTAAAGATGGAGTTTTTGAGCCTTAACACATTCTCTGGCGCCGCAGGACAGCATCAACCAGGAGCACATGTGAATTATGGGCACTGAATGCATTAAGCTACCTAAAATCCATCTGCTCTCCGTGATATTAAGTAAATACTCAAGTTAAACTTCTAGAATACCTTGTCAAGATCGACTAGGCTTAGCAACGTTCTCGGTCAACATTCTGATGGGTGACCGCTAGTGGCATTTACAACTGAGGTATCTCTCCCGGCTAGTCACTAAGCCATGTCGGAGGCCTTAGGGTGGCCTAACTCAATAGTTGGCCACTAGCTCACAGAATAATTGTGAGTGACCGAAAGTCCTTAAAAAATTGGACATTTACAATATAACACTACAATTACAATATGCGTTGTACGAAAATAGTTTTAAATGCTCTGAGGGAAAGTATAACAGAGGTTTCGCTAGTACAGTCACCGATAAATCGGAATCGGTGTTTATAACAAATGAATCGGTTTTCACTAGAGATGTAACGGATATCCGGTAGCTATCCAGTATCCGGCCTATCCGGCCTGATAGTATACTGGATATCCGGCGCTCCGGTTTCTTAGCTTGCCGGATATCCGGTATCCGGCCAAACCACTATCCGTTTCATCTCTAGTTTTCACCTCTAAGCTATCAGAAATCTCTTGTATATTCCCTCTAATAGATGCTTATTATTACGACAAACACATAACGATTAAGGTGAACGCACACCTATCTGCGCCGAACGAATCGAAAGAAATGAATTTTAGAATTCTCTCAATCGTCCCAATCTGTCAGGTATGCGAGGTTTCATACGATTTCATATAAAGAATTCTAAAATTCGTTTCGGTCGATTCTTTCGGCGCGTTCGGCTCCGCTATATGTGCGTTCACCTTTAATGAACGAATCTTGTTTAAGACTGGGGTAGCGCAATCCTCTAGAATAAATGTTTTTTTTTGTTCACTGAGTGGTTTATTTTATGGCACTAATTAATTGTAGACCATAGAAAGTTTATCACATTTTTTTAAGCCCTTTTAATGTTTATGATAGAACAAAGATTATAAGTCTGGAAAAAAATAATAGACATAAATGGGGGCGCCACTGTGCAAGCTAAATACGCGAAATACATAAATTCGCTTTTGGAAGGAAATTATTACTTCTGACTGACGTCTTCAGTACATTTACCATAGACAAGAAACCTGTAATTTACCATAGATTAGTAGAGAAAGGGTTTAAATTGTAATGAAACTTTAGTTGCCGTTTCTACCCGTTTTTGCCAGACTATAACTACACTTACACATTTCATATTAAGAGTTTCATAAAATGGTGTAAAATCAGAAGATTATGTAGCCAGCCCCCTGATTTTCTATCTTTGATAGCGACCAAAATCGGTCTCAAACTGTCAAATAATGTCAGTTCAGTGATCACGCAAGTAGCTCTGTCACTCTCATCTCAGCGAGATCGAACGCGACAAAAGATACCTACGCGATCGTTTTGACAGTTTGAGGCCAATTTGAGGTTTGAGATAAGTTAGACAATCAGTCTGCAGATAATAAAATTAGATTAGTAGAAGGGTTTGATAAATTGTGATGACTTTGTTGAATAGTTTTTGCACAGAAAATCATATGAAATGATAAATATGGATGCGGTCTTACCTTTGTGTTTGTATGGAAGTATTACTCATTTCTATAAAATAGTTTTATTTTAATTATCTGAAAAAAATTAAATAAAATTGATTATGATTTACAAAGTAACTGAGTCGCCGCGCATTTATTTAATTTTTAAACAATTTTAGGTTCAGTTTCATTCCTGCTTGCTAAAACGCTCAATATCTAAGTATGTACTTACGAGATTATTTATTTTATTATGTTTTAATACTGAATTATTAACATTTCACGCTTTTTTATTTGTATCTAAATGTTCAGTAGTATTTAATCGTAGCAATTAGCTGAAGGAAAGAGAAATGGAAGAGACGATTTGCGAAAATTGATAAATTATCTGCCTACCCTCGTATATCAAAAGTCGCTGTTTCGGCACTTTGTTTGTATATATTTTACGAGCTGCTGCCTTCGGCTTCGCTCGCGTGGTACCCGGATAAAAAGTAGCCTATGTTACTCTCCAGCCCTCCAACTATCTTCACAAAAAAAATCACGTCAATCCGTCGCTGTTTTGACGTGAAAGCAGGACAAATAAACATTTTCACATTTATAATATGGTTACGGATTATACATTTCTTTTTATAATTAATTTTCATTCAAGGATACAATACAGAGCTTTGTGAATTCATTACCCGGCTGATTCATATTGTCAATATTATTTTGCAGTGATGTTTTCAATTATCGCAAATCGGCGGGTAGTTACGATATTGTTAACAAGAAAATTGCCTTGTACAAAGACTTAAGATTGTTTTAAGCGTTGCGTTAATATTGTATTGACCTAGGGAATTGCTGAAATAAATTGTATTTGTAACTAATATTAAAATGTTGTTTTATTTTATCTGTTTGAGAAATAAATTAGTGGAATCTACCTACCGCTATCAGTATTTGAGTCGGATTCACCACTGAAGTCCGATAGACGCGGCGCTGCTATCGCAGAACTAGGTTATGTAAAAAATTACTAATTGTCCAACTATGGCTTGAACAATAATAATTATGCTAGTTTTTTACGTTCGTTAGCTCTACACACTAAAACAACTGAACGACCTTGACTAAAAGAGCATAATAAAGTAAATAAAACAATCAGTTCCCACATTTTCCGTAGGACTTGAGTGCTGAATCCTACTCTAAAAAGGCCGAAGGGACATGATTTTTGAGAAAGATTTAAATATAAAACAAGATAGTTCATTCAAATGTTTATTCAGATATTTACATGAAATTAATTGAGTTTAGATTTACAATAGAAATTAAAATAGTATACATAGGGAAGATATAGGCTTCACGCTTAGAATTACATAAAACGAACAGCTTAGAAAGTTAAAATAGGCTAAAATAAATAATTTTATTACTTATAAAAGGTAAAACTACTATTTGATTTGAATTTAAATGGCATTGAGGGTAGATCCGCACGGATAGCCCGCGAAATTCAACATTTTCTTGAGTTTTTTGCAATTTGCAGGGCTGTCGGGTCTCTTGATATCTTGACTATAATTTTATATTGTGGTATCTTGACTAAAATAATGATTCGCGCAAATAACTTAGGCCTTGACATCTTTACTAGATGATTTAAAGTGTCAGGAGGCAATCTTTTCCTACACTTATCGGGACACTGTAGTGCCTGGGACATTGTTGAGATGAAGTAGGCTTGCCCAGCACCTGCACCATCCTCTCGGCTTAACCGCAAATAACTTAATAGATATTTCCATAATAATAAACAAAAGAATCATCAATACCTTCCTTTAACTTCGGGCAGATATTCAATAACTTAAGGTTGCGGTGAGTGGAGCTCGGAACTTCTCTTCCAACGTGTCTATCTAAATTGTTCGTCCTTGTCACGCAAAAAACTCTATGTAGTATAGTATAGGTGTACTACTCAGTCTACTATGAGCAATCGCAGCCCCGATTGGCAGTATTACCTCTACCTAATCTGTGATTGGCAGATATGAGTCTGACATGAGGCCCGCCCTTTTTCGCGCGATTCAGGACGCATTACGCGCAGCTAATGTTCAATAATTTCAAATACAAATGCATCAGGACGTTTGGCTCAGCGGTTGTGAGCTCCGCTTGCAGCGCGGTAAGTAGGTACTTGCGGAATGGAGATCAATTCCTGTTGATATTGAGTTTTTGCATCTTTGGGGAGGCCAAAAATGTTATATTGTCAGTCACTAATGAATAATGTTCATTTTATTTCATGGAATCGTTAGATAAATGTATGGTAAAAATGCTTTTTTTGGAAATTTATCTACAATATCTAGGTAATTACCTACCCATCTTACTCTCAAGATTTTTAGGGAGGGATGAGATCGATATTATGACGCTAGACAGAATATGTGGGTTGTTACCTATATAAGTAGGTACACAATTACCTAAATTTTCAAAGGGAAGTAGGTATCTAAGTAGGTACTTACCTATGTTTTTTTCTGTCCAATGTCTATAGGTAAGTAGGTACTTACCTAACCCACCTAACTACTGAAGTCACAACAGATGTTTGTCCCTCTGAAATTAGGGGGCGTCCATTAATTAAAATTAAATAATAAAAATTAAAGGTGATTTTTGCGATTTTTCAACCCCCGCACCCCCTCCCCCCTTGGTGAGATGTCCTGAGATTTGGCTCGATCCCCTCCCCCACCCCCTAATCTCACGTGAGAATAAAAAAAATAATCTTAAACAGGTACCTACCTAGATTTGCCGAGACCTCCCTTTCATTTTTAATCCCACATGGGATTAGGTGCGATTTGCCTCAACCCCCTCCCGCCCCCTAAAAGCCTGACGTAATTAATGGATGCCCCCATAAGTGCAACAAAGGATAACGCATATTTAGGTACTTATGACGTGGCGAATCAATTGGTGGTACCAATAGGCTGAGAAGGCTGGAGCCTAGGGCGGCAGATTTTAGGGGCGGCAAATAGGGAACAATTTTTTTTGTGTTAAAGAAAAATAATATTTACCTATATTTATTGATAATGCTATGTTATTATGTACACACAAACAATTCAACATGTAAGTAATGTTTTAAAAATTGTTAGAGTGAGAGCTTTTCTTGCTTAAAACTTTTTCCCTAATTGGATTGGAAACGAGCGATAAAGGCGGTGCGTTTAGATGGGCCCGCGAATTACAGTAGTATCCCGAAAATTTCCAACAGTTTACCTGTTGATCATGTTTGTTTCTGTAGCTGTAATCAGCACGTGTAAGGTCGTCATGTACGAAAAATCCCTATGTGTACCTACCGAAGAATTTTTATTTTCATTAATAATTAAATTTCACATCATCAATCAATCATCATCAATCATCAACCAATCAAACATCAATAGGTATCCGTACCCCTATTATAAATGTGAAAGTGTGTTTGTTTGTTTGTTTATTTGTAGTTGAATCACGTCAAAACGGAGCGACGGATTGACGTGATTTTTTGTGTGGAGATAGTTGGAGGGCTGGAGAGTAACATAGGCTACTTTTTATCCGGGTACAACTCGAGCGAAGCCGCGGGCAGCAGCTAGTTTATAATAAAACTGTAACACGTCAAATTCTGTACATTGAAGATATTTTGAAATTTTTTTTGGAGGGCTCTCTATTGTCGATACTGAAGCCAAAACTGTAATTTTTTTCATTCATGTCTGTCCGTATCATGGCCGCGCATTACGTCGAAACTACTGGTTGGATTTAAATGAAACCTGGTATTATTTGAGTGAATACTACGAGGTCTAATATAAAATACTTTTAATCCTGAAATTCAGCACGGTTCCCTAGGGAGAGGGGATGAAAGTCAAAATAAGTCATCATCATCTCCCTGCCCTTATCCCACTATGTGGGGTCGGCACAACATGTTTCCCTCTTCCACTTCAATCTATCACTCGTCATCTCAGTGCTCACTCCTTTCACACACATATCTGCATTCACACAGTCCATCCATCTTTTCTTAGGCCTACCCCTGCCGGTGTATCCATCCACATTCATATTCATCGCTCTCCGTGTAACGTGGCTATCATTCCTCCTCATGACATGCCCATACCACGCTAACCTTTTACTCCTCAACTTATCAGTCACTGGCGCTACTTTCAAACTTCCCCTGATATACACATTCTTTATCCTATCTATTTTCGTCACTCCACACATCCATCTCAACATTCGCATTTCAGTCACACGTACTCTTTGAAAGTCAAAATAAGTATCTGGTTGTAATTCATGAGCGCGTAGTCCGATTTCATTGATTCTTTTTAGGGTTCCGTACCTTAAAAGGTAAAAAAAGGAACCCTTATAAGATCACTTTCTTGTCCGTCTGTCTGTCTGTCTGTCTATCCATCTGTCTGTCCGTCTGTCACCATCGATTATCTCAGGAACGGGTGGAGCTAGCAAGTTGAAATTCATACCATATACTGAGGTCTATAGTCCCTATTGTGAGTATAAAAATCAAGGTCCTGAGTCAACACTATAAAAAGATATAGGCAAATTTAGGTTTTCGTGAAAACTTGTAAGTACCAAAACTTACCTTAATTATCAACTTTTTTTATTTTTCGGAATTTTTCCTTTACTTGTGCTGTAAGGCCTTGATTGTAACCAAAATTGACAATTCTAGGTCAACCGGAAGTACCCTAGAGGTTTTGGGTCGAAAACCTAAATGGTAGTTCCCGTTGACCTAGGATCACGAAAATTTGGCAAAAAGCAAGGCCTTATAGCAGAAATAAAGGAAAAATTCCAAAAAATTAAAAAAGTTGAAAGTTAAAGGGTGTTCCCATACATACATACATACATAGTTGACGCCAATTAAGATTGTCTTCTGAGTTGTATGAATGAGCGCTCATACAATTAAGCGAACTAGCTTAATTGGCACCATCCTCAAATAAGGTAAATAAATAAAATTGTGCTATTGTGTGAAAGAAAATAAAAGAAAATATTTATTGCAATATTATGCTCGTGTGCGCAGAACATTTGCGGCGCTGCTATCGCAGAACTAGGATATGTACAAAAAAATTACTAATTGTTCAATAACTTAATGGGTATAATGGGTAGGTACGGAACCCTCGGTGTACGAGTTCGACTCGCACTTGACCGGTTTTTACTTTGTTTGAAAGTAAGTACCTACTTTATATATTGTTCCGTAAAAATTTCAAGGTCATCGGTTTTGTAGTTCTGAAATTACAAACATCCGGAATCCTTGACACCCGGAATGCACAGGAACCGTTGAATGTACGGCTCATCTTAAGCTGGTGTGCAAACAACTCCAAACGAGTTGTCGGTGCTGGTTGTTGTTGTTGGTGCTGGTTGTTGTTGTTGGTGCTGAGGTAATTGTCTGGGGGTCTAAAGTGGCCACTTTTGATGAAAAATCAGATGTTTCATAGATGCTTCATCTATGAAACATCTGATGAAACATCAAATGCTTCATAAATGCTTCATATATGCTTCTTAAATGAAGCATCGATGCTTCATCAATGCTTCATCGATGCTTTATAGATGCTTCATATATGAAGCATCGATGAAGCATCTATGAAACATCTATGAAGCATTTCACAAAACATCTTTTTTGACAGATCTATGTGCGAGGTTAAATTTATTTTTAGAAAGTAAATAGGTTGAATGGAAAACGGATGGCTGAATGCAAAACCCATGCGAAGCCAAATTTAAGAAAAAAAAACCTCAGACCCGCTCCCGCGACAATTTACCTTTTTTATTTATTTGTGTGCCTCAAAAATATTTCCATATGTCCATCAGAGTGGCGCAGTGCAATCATTTCTATAAAAAAACTAAGTAGGTACCTACATATTTAATTTATAAAAATAAATTTAACCTCGCACATAGATCTGTCAAAAAAGATGTTTTGTGAAATGCTTCATAGATGCTTCATATATGAAGCATTTATGAAACATCTATGAAACATTAATGAAGCATCGATGCTTCATAGATGAAGCATATGAAGCATTTATGAAGCATTTGATGAAAAGTCAGATGTTTCATAGATGAAGCATCTATGAAACATCTGATTTTTCATCAAAAGTGGCCACTTTAGACCCCCTGTATTTGGTAGGATCAGAAGAATCTCATCTATTTTGAACTGTTAAAACCTAGTGAAACGATCACGGGAGGCCGAAAACAGCCACAATATGCGACATGTTATGAATCCATTATTATTCATCATGACAACAATGTTCTGTGGTGCTGAGGGCGAAGGCCCGCCTGAAACACAGAAGGTTGCAAATTTAATTCCCTTTGCCTGCCTGTGAGACAAATGTATGTGTGATCTACGAATCTCTGTCTCAAAATGATTCTCTCAAGAAGGCAAAAAGTCGTAGATTCTGACGAAAACTTTGAATAAAATACCTACGTTGTAGCACAGAATTATGCGACAAAGTTCAATTCAGCTCGCGTAAGCGTTCTTTGCCTAGTGCAATATGCACTGACACGTGCCTACACAAATTCTCTCTTTCTAACGCATAACTCTGTCACTGTCTGGCGCGGAGTGACGCGGAAGGGTTGTCGAGTTGTCACGCGATAGGTATTAGAGCCGAGTGGCAAGTGGGAACCCTGCCGAGGCCCGCCCGAGCGGGCCCACCAATGTACTTGTAGCTTCGTACCTAAAGTGCGGAGTGCGCGTAATTAGTAATTAGGTAAATAAATCTGTTTATATTCTTATGTTTTGCTTTTTAGTGCAAGTATGTTTTAAAGTCGGTTAAGTATTTTATTTTTTATTTTTTCATTTTAGTGTTTATTTTTTATTAAGAATGATGTCATCTTACCTACTTATTATGGCTCATCAAGCCCTTTCATTTGATATCCATGTCACTACTACTATACTACTAAAAACTAAGATACTGAAAACCAGCGCTCTAACAGCCATGGCGCTGCTGGAGCAAATGCTGAGGGGTAACCTTATTTTCTTGTCACTGTAATGTAGCATTTCTGATTTGTGTTGTATGTATCGTAGTGGCGAAAATAAAACTTATTTATATTTCTATTTTACTAAAAAGTTCCATGGAACAGGTCCTGACTCCATCATCAGATCAGATCGCTGTCACCATATTATTATATTACATTGTGTCGGAACTTCACAGATATGCTGTGTTTTTACTCAATCGGCCAATTTATTGAGGAGTTCTGTTGAACAGCTCTTGACTCCATCATCAGATAAGCTTGATTGATACCATAATATTTCATTGTCACCGAGAATATATAAGTGTGCAAAATTTCAGCCCGATAGTTCTACAAACACAATAAATAACCATAAAATTTGAGAGTTCCCCTCGATTTCCATGGGATCCCCTCATCAGATCCTCCACTTCTGGAGTATATCCTTTGTAACCAAAAAAAAAAAAATTGTCAAAATCGGTCCACAATTGACGGAGAAATGGCGTAACACACACACAAAAAACTAAAAAAATATATACCTACCTAAAATAAAAAAAAACACACAGTCGACTTGAGAGCCTCCTCCTTTTTGAAGTCGGTTAAAAATAATATTACACAAATCATAAAAGTTACAATTTCATTAAGAAAAAAAATGTAATTAATATGATTGTGATGTGGTATCGAGTGTAGGGGCGGCAAAAGTTGAATAGCCTACTGGCGGCAAATTTGGAAATCCGCCACTGTTATAGGCAGTAGAGTAGGTAGGTATCTATGTAAGCGAGATAAAACATAATACCTACCTAACAGCCAACATCAGAGAGACAAATGTAAAATATACTAGGTTCCGCCCGCGGCTTCGCTCGCGTGATACCTACCCGGATAAAAAGTAGCCTATGTTTTATTATTCCAGGTCATAAATTATGGTACGTATAGGTACCTACCTACTTAAGTACCTACCTATAATGTATTCCAAGTTTCATTAAAATCCGTTCAGTAGCACTGGCGGTCGCAGACTTTGATCTTGGGGGGGGGGGGGGGGGGTCACTAGTTTTGGTAGTGCGTACCTACCTCTCTTTTTGCTGGATGTTACAGGTTTCTCAAGGATTTTGAGGGGTCCGAGGGGGGGTCATGGGGGTCACGACCCCCCCCCCTCGGACCGCGCGTGTATCAGTAGTTTTTGCTTGAAAGAGTAACAAACATACAAACATCCCTAGATAGCGGTACATCTATACATCCATACATCCTCACAAACTTTCACACTGTAAAATTATTAGTAGGATGGAAAAGCCCCTCTTGGCAGATTCAAATGGCCCGCCGTCATTTTGTGACGTCATTACAAAACTACTACTGTTCTCAAGAAGATTCTAAACTACGTAACTGGAGTTCTAACTGACATTTAATGTACAAAGGATTTTGAACCTTATCACGACTACACAACGATCTATTATCATTTAATCTTGGTTATAAGGATTGTTGGTCTTGTTGGGAAGGCTTTCTTGGGTGCTTTGTCTCTTTCACACTCGTTGTAGGATTAGTAGTGTGCCCATGTCATTTAAATTTCAGGATATTTTTACCTTATCGCGCTCGACAAAATCAGCGCTTGATTTCGATCCATGGTTTCGATCCTTGAATTAGAGATCCTTGAATTAGATCCTTGATTTTGATCCTTGATTTTGATTTCGATCCTTGATTTCGATCCTTGGTTTCGATCTTGGATTTCGATCCTGGATTTCAATCCTTGATTCTTGAATTTTGAACCTTGAATCTGAAATCTTGAATCTTGAATCTTTGAAGTGACAGCTGTCAAACTTCAAATGACCATATCTCGAGAACTACTCGTCCTAGACTCCCCGTTCCCAGTTCAAATGAAAGCTATGACCAAGATCTTCATTTGAAGTGACAGCTGTCAAACTTCAAATGGCCATATCTCGGGAACTACTCGTCCTAGACTCCCCGTTCTCAGTTCAAATGAAAGCTATGACCAAGATCTTCATTTGAAGTGACAGCTGTCAAACTTCAAATGGCCATATCTCGGGAACTACTCGTCCTAGACTCTCCGTACTCAGTTCAAATGAAAGCTATGACCAAGATCTTCATTTGAAGTGACAGCTGTCAAACTTCAAATGGCCATATCTCGGGAACTACTCATCCTAGACTCCCCGTTCTCAGTTCAAATGAAAGCTATGACCAAGATCTTCATTTGAAGTGACAGCTGTCAAACTTAAAACGGCCATATCTTGGAAACTACTCGTCCTAGACTCCCCGTTCCCAGTTCAAATAAAAGCTATGACCAAGATCTTCATTTGAAGTGACAGCTGTCAAACTTCAAACCGCCATATCTCGGAAACTACTCGTCCTAGACTCCCCGTTCCCAGTTCAAATGAAAGCTATGACCAAGATCTTCATTTGAAGTGACAGCTGTCAAACTTCAAACAGCCATATCTTGGAAACTACTCGTCCTAGACTCCCCGTTCCCAGTTCAAATGAAAGCTAAGACCAAGATCTTCATTTGAAGTGACAGCTGTCAAACTTCAAACGGCCATATCTTGGAAACTACTCGTCCTAGACTCCCCGTTCCCAGTTCAAATAAAAGCTATGACCAAGATCTTCATTTGAAGTAACAGCTGTCAAACTTCAAACCGCCATATCTCGGAAACTACTCGTCCTAGACTCCCCGTTCCCAGTTCAAATGAAAGCTATGACCAAGATCTTCATTTGAAGTGACAGCTGTCAAACTTCAAACCGCCAAATCTCGGAAACTACTCGTCCTAGACTCCCCGTTCCCAGTTCAAATAAAAGCTATGACCAAGATCTTCATTTGAAGTAACAGCTGTCAAACTTCAAATGGCCATATCTCGGGAACTACTTGTCCTAGACTCCCCGTTCTCAGTTCAAATGAAAGCTATGACCAAGATCTTCATTTGAAGTGACAGCTGTCAAACTTCAAACCGCCAAATCTCGGAAACTACTCGTCCTAGACTCCCCGTTCCCAGTTCAAATGAAAGCTATGACCAAGATCTTCATTTGAAGTGACAGCTGTCAAACTTCAAATGGCCATATCTCGGGAACTACTCGTCCTAGACTCCCCGTTCTCAGTTCAAATGAAAGCTATGACCAAGACCTACATTTCAGATGACAGATGTCATTTTGACAGCTGTTATTGAAAATGTAGATCTTGGTCATAGCTTTCATTTGAGCTAAAAAGGAAGAGTCTAGGATGAGTAGATTTCGAGATATGGCTGATTGAAGTTTGACATCTGTCACTTTAAATGAAGATCTCTTCAATAGCTTTCATTTGAACTGAGAACGGGGAGTCTAGGACGAGTAGTTTCCAAGATATGGCTGTTTGAAGTTTGACAGCTGTCACTTCAAATGAAGATCTTGGTCATAGCTTTCATTTGAACTGAGAACGGGGAGTCTAGGACGAGTAGTTCCCGAGATATGGCCATTTGAAGTTTGACAGCTGTCACTTCAAATGAAGATCTTGGTCATAGCTTTCATTTGAACTGGAAACGGGGAGTCTAGGACGAGTAGTTTCCAAGATATGGCCGTTTGAAGTTTGACAGCTGTCACTTCAAATGAAGATCTTGGTCATAGCTTTCATTTGAACTGAGAACGGGGAGTCTAGGATGAGTAGTTCCCGAGATATGGCCATTTGAAGTTTGACAGCTGTCACTTCAAATGAAGATCTTGGTCATAGCTTTCATTTGAACTGAGTACGGGGAGTCTAGGACGAGTAGTTCCCGAGATATGGCCATTTGAAGTTTGACAGCTGTCACTTCAAATGAAGATCTTGGTCATAGCTTTCATTTGAACTGAGAACGGGGAGTCTAGGATGAGTAGTTCCCGAGATATGGCCATTTGAAGTTTGACAGCTGTCACTTCAAATGAAGATCTTGGTCATAGCTTTCATTTGAACTGAGAACGGGGAGTCTAGGACGAGTAGTTCCCGAGATATGGCCATTTGAAGTTTGACAGCTGTCACTTCAAATGAAGATCTTGGTCATAGCTTTCATTTGAACTGGGAACGGGGAGTCTAGGACGAGTAGTTTCCAAGATATGGCCGTTTTAAGTTTGACAGCTGTCACTTCAAATGAAGATCTTGGTCATAGCTTTCATTTGAACTGAGAACGGGGAGTCTAGGATGAGTAGTTCCCGAGATATGGCCATTTGAAGTTTGACAGCTGTCACTTCAAATGAAGATCTTGGTCATAGCTTTCATTTGAACTGAGAACGGGGAGTCTAGGACGAGTAGTTCCCGAGATATGGTGGTTTTAAGTTTGACAGCTGTCACTTCAAAGATTCAAGATTCAAAATTTCAGTTTTCAGTTTTCAGATTCAAGATTCAAGATTCAAGAATCAAAATGAAGGATCAAAATTGTATCAGATATTGTATACACATACGCATACACACAGACACTCACACACACCTCGATCACTGTCGGTTTACCTGTTAATATAATGTAAATCCGTTATTGGCTGTCGGTAATATATTTAAGTTTTGGTGCACTAGTTTTCTAAGAGCTGTGGATTTTGTTTAAGAAATAAATAAATAAATAAATCAGTATTTTAATTCAAAAATCATGCCCTGAAACATCACGTAAATCCTTCGAGCGTAAATCAGAAAATGATGGAAAAGGCCCCTTAGGGACTAGGAATGTTTAGTTTATGGTCACCCTTTAGAAAGAGACACGCCGCCCAAGTTTTATCTCTCAAGCGGACCTTGTTTTCTGTCTCAGTCAGCATTCCAGGTACGTAGTATAGAAATTCCTTGACTGTTCTATTTATAGACTTTGAAGTTTAAAAACATAACTTCAACTTCTTTCATAACTTCAACTTCATAACTTCAACTTCATAACTTTAGTATGAAAATTACTTTCTTTTTAACCGACTTCAAAAACAGGAGGAGATTCTCAATTCATAGGAATATTTTTTTATGTAGGTAGGTACCTATGTTTTTGGAATTTTTTTGATTTGGAAAATTCTTTTTTGTTTGAAAGGGTCCCAGGTGGTGCCATGGTCATCAGATCAGGTCAGGATCTGATGATGGCGTCAGGAGCTGTTCAACAGAACACATCAGTACCTACCTAAATCTAAATAGGCCGATTGAGCTGAAACTCGTCATCATCATCACCAGCACCATTTTTTGAACAGCTTCTGATTCCATCATCAGGTCAGCTCGCAGTCACCATAGGTACGCATAGGTATTACATATTACATGACATTGTAGTCGGAACGAAACGGAACAAGACAGCTTACATTATGCCGAGTTTAAACTCAATCAGCCTATTTACTGAGGAGTTCTGTTGAACAGTTCCTGACTCCATTATCAGATCCTGACCTGATCTGATGACCATAGCTCCACCTGGTACTCTTTCAAACAAAAAAATAATTTTCCAAATCGGTCCAAGCTCACCTATTCAAGTAGATACTCGAGAAACATACCTACCTACCTACATAAAAAAAATATTCCTATGACTTGAGAATCTCCTCCTTTTTTTGAAGTCGGTTAAAAAGAAAGTAATTTTCATAAAAGGGTCTACAAAACCTACCTACCTACATACCATTTAAAATTGAAATAATTGTTCAAAGTAAAAATCAATTCTAATCTACGCTAGGTACACCTATCTAGTTAGTGTGTATACTACCTACACCTATACCTACATACCTATACATCGAGCGAGCTAAAAATGCTAAAAATTATAAAAAGCGGTGGTCGTTGCAAACCAATTTTGCGTTAGTGTGAGTGTCGAAACTCCGCCTCCGGGACTATACACACACATTGAAGACATCCGAGCAACGTGTACGGCAATACTCGAGTTCAGAATTTACAAGAATTTACGATGTATTCCGTAATACCAAAAATGATGAATGAAAAGTTAATGATTTCGCAATTTTTTTTGTATGGCCTGTAACTAGACACTCTAAGCTGTGTTCCTATTAAAAGGATATTACAATCATTGTTGTTTATCATACAGAACAAATGCAACGAAAACACGATATTTTTGCTGTAAAAATGTTAGAAATACAATTTGGTTACATTTTGTTTCAGGTAAGTTTTTTAGATCAAAAGTTTAACAGGAACCTAGATTAATACTTCCTTAATCTAAATAAGTGCATAAAGTGGTGAAAATACGCTCAAATTTTAAATGATTTCGGTAGTACGTTTGTATGGAGAATTCGTTCGTCGCTGCCCTCTTAAATTATCTTGCAAAAAGCAAAAAAGCAAAAAAAAAATTGAATTTCGCGGACTACCCGTTCGCATCCACCTTACGCTGTTTTGACCTGAGTCTGACCATTGGAACATTCTAGAAAGAGCAATTTATTAGTGCTTATTATAAGGACATTTTGATGTTGAAACCAATTGATTAGATTCAAGTCAAAAACAGTCCAAAGGCCAGTAACCGTGCGAAATCACGTGAATATAATACATTACATTAGGAGTGTGTTCCGCAAAGTTATATTCAAGGTACATCAAGGAAGTCGGTCAATTTTGGAGGTACTTACACCATAAATTAAAAACCTTTTTTTTTCTGCGAAACATGAGCTTGTTTAGTTGAGCATATCCGGTCCTTTGGAGTAGCTTAACTGAGATAGGTAACCTTATTTTTCTGAGGTACACCAACTAATAACCACGGTACACCAGTGTGCCGCGGCACACCCTTTGCGGAACACTGCATAATGCAGGGGCCACACTACGGGGATATGGCAAATTATTTGCCAGATTTCTGTATAATGGCTGTAAGAAATTTGGCAAATAATTTGCCATATCCCCGAAGTGTGGCCCCAGCTTAAGAGATAGGAAGAATTACGTAGAATATTGTCAAAGTGAATGCACATATTTATTTCGCAAATACATCCCAATTCATAAGTTAATGCTGTTATAATAAAGCCTTGTGAATCTATAATTTTAACTTTTAAGTATTTTTGTGAAAGTGGTGATAGAGGCACAAAAAGCTAAAATTAAAATATTTTTATTTCTTTCTAAAATTGAGAAATTGTTTACTCCTTACGAATGCGATATCAACAGGTAGAGACGTTAAAGAAACTACGTCAATACGAATACGTCTGACAAAGTGCATTTTTTTGACTAAGTATTTAAATGTTGATATACTCGTATAATCGCTTGCTTTCGTCAATTGGATTTGATTACCGTTTCTAGCGGGGCTTGAAAGTTCGTTAGAGCAGAATCATAATCTGAATTGCACTTTATGCCGTCTCTTTTCATAGACATGAGATTGACAAGAACAACAAAATCATAACCCTCCTTTTTGCTTTGCCGTAGTTAGGTAAAAAGTAGGAAAATACGAATCTTTTATTATCATTATGATAGCAAATCGCGAAATTTTAACAAGTTATAACGCTATAACGGCCTTTTTAGCCCCGCTGTTCTTCGTTTCAATACGACATTTTACAGGAGTGTATTTGCAGAATAAATACTGTTTTTGTTAAATTTTATTTTCGATTATATAAAATGCGAACATTTTTGATAAATTCATGCAAAATCTACATTCTAATCAATACAATTTTTATTACTAGGGGATAACAATACCAACATTTTTCTCTTAATCATTCACTAATCGCCAAAATGATTATTTCTTACGTATTTTATAACAATTGACAACATATTAAAGAGGTGATGCGGAATTTATCGATTATATTGTTTGCAGTTGCCGCTGCAATATAAGAATGTTCATTTCTGAATTACTTTTGAACAGATTTCTTGATCGATTTTATCTATGATCCGAATCTAAAAACACCAATAAATATAAAAATAAGTAAAGGGGAACCTAGATAATTTTAAATAATTTGTAAATTAACATATCTACTCAAGATAATCGTCACAAAATAGAATTCATAAGTAAAAAAATCAAAATCAGTTTCAAAATGTTTTTCAAAGTTTTCGAGTAAGTCAGTAACAGAATTTTCAGTAGATTTTCTAGCGATAAAAAGACAAATTTGTAGCAATTTAATTATTTAATTAATTAATTTTAATCTTAAGCCGTTGGTAAAAACGGGAAAAAAACTCAAACTTACATTCAAACGAATATTCGATTAATTGGACAATACATTTTACCTAACGTGAAAATTTAAATGAATACTTCTAGATACAGATCTTTGGATAACCCATTTAATCTCAGATTGCAAATTAAAAGCGGCTGTTTATTCATAATAAGCCACAAACGTCACAACAATATTCGTTTAAATTATTCTAAAAAAAAAAATCTCATTGCCTATTCATAAAACTAGATTTTATTCTTAAAACAAAATATGTCAAAATTGTAATAATACATTTCGGTTGTAAAAAAACAAAAAAAAAAGACTAGATTGTTAAATTACATTAAAAAATATTTCTTAGTGTTAGTCGACATAAATTAGATGAGATACATTTTTATTCAAATTATTATAATGACATATTAATGTATAAATAATGTAGTTACAATTATTGAACTTCAATCAAAATTAAGGACAAGTTGGAAATATATTTGTTTTATTTTCTGTTAACAGTTATAAACTAATCGGCGGATTATATAAAAAAAGCTAAATAACATTTAAAAATATACGTCAATAATACAATTACATTAGTAATTTACAACTAAAAACGTCTATTTTATTTGGTTGAACTAAATAACGAAGCTATGACTTAAAGTACGATAAAACTTCAGTTTTATAAAAAAAAATTGATAACTTTTATCGACATCGTCTTTTCAACTCAAAATTTTAAAATAATTTAAGTATACCTATGTAAATGTTTAATTACATAAATCGTAGAATTTTTGTATAATACTTTAGACCAAAATTGCAATCTAGCCTTATCAATATAAATACTAGCCACTTATTATAAGGAAGATATTTGAATCGTTTTCTGGTTACTATTTGGTCACGTCAAACTTGGCCAAGAAATACTATGGAGAGAAAAAAGGTATAATTTACCAATTATATATGGCAGTGAAAGATTATTGGTACATTTATAGAATATATCTTCGATCTAGATAAAAAGTCTACTTTAACTATTTCAGTTTCATGTGTATTTGGACTTGCCTCGTCTACCCCCACTACATCTTTTAAATGGTAGATCTCACATAATTCAAGTATAATTTTAGTTGTCTAATTGGGGACACGGTAGTGACACAGATTATGACTTATTGTTTTTTTTTTTAATTCGTCCACTCAAGCATACGTCTTTCCAAACTTTCACATTTTTATTATTATTAGATGGACATACTCTGATAAAAACTAATTTGATTAATCTGAAAAAAATAACCAGTGTTCTGATAGGATCATGAATGCATTAACTATAATGTAAGCTATTTTCGAATCTAATGTTCTATGGGCTAGCTCAAATCTGAACGGCTATTCATCTTGGTTAATTAAGCGATAAAAATGCTTAGTTATAGTTATTTATATTTTGTTCATACTAATTGACCTAAAAGCCACATCGGGTCTTTATATAATGCGTCTACATAAATACAATAGTACTATATATTCATAAACATTGCTATTCATTATAGTACCTAAAGTTTAACATACAGTTTTGTCAAAGGAGATGGGGCAATTTTGACCAAAGTAAAAAATAACCCGCATGGTTGACACCAAAGATCAAGACGATATTTTTACGTGAGTAATTCCCGTGTGTTAAATAATGACCAAAGATCAAGTATCGTCCTCCTGTAGATAGAAATTATTTAAATTGAACGATCAAAATCATCATTCACACTAGTCACACTAACGCCCACATTACCTATGTTAAATACATACTATTTTTATGGTTGACGCAGTGTATTCGATAAAGCACTAAAACCGCTACATTTTTGTGTATGACAGCTAAAATAATTATCTAGTTATGTTGTCATACAAAAATTTAGCGCTTTTAAAATCCCTTTCAACTGGACTGTGTAATGTTATATTGTCATTTGTCATTCTAACTTGGGTCAGAGTTCCATACATTTGTACACATTCACCTTTATTCATATTTTATTGTGAAAACAGATAATATCAGAATTATTTATTATATTTATTATTTATTTGGACTTCCCTGGCTAGTACCAGTTTTTGCGTTTGGCTGCATTTAAGTATTGTTTTATGTAGACGCATAAAATCACTATTTTACTTATTATCATAAAATGGAAGGTACATTATTATGAGTTAATATGCATACACGCAACCGTCGCAAAATAATTTACAATAATATAATTTAATCTCTTAGGAACCAAATGATGATAAATATTTTATTATAATTAATTATTTTTATCTACATTTAACAAAAGCATTTCTCTAGATTCAGTATTGAGATTACAGCTTCCGCCCGCATCTTAATACTTTATCTTACATTCATCACGTAACTACCAATCAAAATCTCATCAAAATCAGTTCAGTTACAGATAAAACCACAAACTTTAGGATTACAAAATGCTTTTGTAAAACGCAGGATTTAAAAAGCATACATCACTTAGGCTTGTAGCGCGATTATAAACCTTTAACATATCAGTATAGGGTCGATAACCGTATGGGGTAGTTTTTATTACAAGTTCTTATTTATTCTACGTCTTAAGGCTTACGCAGACGGCATGGCAATTTTTTTTTTTTTTACCAATGGATATTCAAACTTATGAAGATAGAAATACGTTATAAATTCCATTCTGTCCCGGTCTGCGTAGGCGTTATATTGGCTTATCGAAAAGTAAGTCTTAAATCGTGTTGCTCTGATTCTTTACGGTAGGCCGTAACTTCCTTAAGGGACCGGCGACAGGCGAATTGTCCATACGAACGTAATACCAAAATAATTTAAAATGTGAGCATATTTTTATCACTTTATGTTATTATTTGGATAAAGACAGTATTTATCCAGGTTCCTGTTACACTTTTGTTCCAAAAAACTTACTATAGAACAAATGAAAAGAAAACATGCCATTTTTGGTGTACGTTTGCTTACATTTCTTTTTAGGTAAGTTTTTCGGAACAAAAGTGTAACAGGAACCTAGATAAACACCTACTGTCTTAATCTAACAACTTATACTGATAAAAATAAGCTTAAATTTTAAATGATTTCGGTATTATAGACGGATTGCTCATTACGCACTAAAATTGACGGTCAAAATATCATTTTTCATATATTTTTAGTTCGTACAATGAGCAATTCGACTATACGTTTTTATGGAAATTCGCCTGTCGCAGGCCCCTTTAAGTAAGGATACGGCCTCTCTACGTATAACGGCAGTATTATTATCACACAGAACCATCAATTGTAATATTCCCGTATCAAAAACTACCACCACAATGTCCGGACACTTAAAGTCTTGTGAAGAGACGCTCAACAAAAGCACGCGTAGATGCCGCTTAGATCGAAAGGCCACGTCGCGCGCTCGACCTCACGTCTACAACAATAAAACAAATTAAATAAATCTTTATTTTTCTCATCACAAAAGGTATTTTTTAATACAGTTGCTCAAAAAGTGGCGTATTGCAGGAACGTATAGCGTTCGGGATGTGGGCTATTACACACTCGTGCTTTTTTTTTACCTTTCCCGCACTCGTGCGTTCACTTTCCCAACTGTCAAAATAATGTCTATTAAAAGGAAGAACCAACCATGGAGTTTTTACTAAAAAAAAAATCATAAAATTTTTATGATTCATGCAAATACGTATATTTCTAAAAAGAAGCTACTAATTAATTCTATAACAGATTTAATGATTTGATTGAATGAATTAGGTTAGGTTTCATTTCATTTCGACCCATTAAATTTCATTTTCATTTCATATGAATAAAAAAATTCTACTGAAGACTTGGCTGTATGGGCATAGTTCCCTCTGCCTACCAGAATCGGTGAAAAAAAAATCTCTTCGTATATTCTACGGTTGGCGCCATTTTCTAGATTAAATTGCTTCATTTTTTCGCAACTGTATTAAAAATAGTCGTTCAGTACACGTTCGGAACCGTCATTGCAACTTGTTCCGACTGTCAACCCTCGCCTTCGGCTGCGCCTCGGCTCGGGTAGACATTTGTCGGAACTCTTTGCAATGACAGCCTTTCCGAACTTGTACTGAAATATACTATTTCATCACAAATAATCTTTATTTTTCTCATCACAAAAGGTATTTTACATAGTGAGGTTTACATCTAGGTGGAACAAATAAAATTGTTTGAAAACTTAATTAACCTGTTTTGTGAGAGACTGGTGCCTGAGATAGGTTAAAAACCTGTGTTACAGGACAGCAGTGCTCCACTCAAAATATAGATTTAATTAAAACAAAATGTACACGGTTTCATTAAAAATGAAAAGCCTTATCAAAGTTTGTGATTCTGCCGGGATTCGAACCCGCACTGAGTTGTGGTCGAGTTGGTAAAAGGCACTCCGGCTTAAGGAGGATCGTTTGTATTAGCGCGGGTTCGAATCCCGTCGGAATAGCAAATTTTGATAAGACTTCATTTTCAATGAAATAATTGAGTGTGGTTTAACACTTTAAAAATTAAAATTATAAAATGTACACGGTGTTGGTCGCGAAAGAACAGCAGGGCTAAAAAGGCCGCTATATCACAATAGGAATAGGCATGATGACAGTAATCAAGTATCGCCAGAATATTCATCTGATCTAATGAAATAGGAATCAAAGATTTTGAAAAATGTATTTATTCTCTTATTAATGTCGAGATTACTAATTTATTTGCTAAAATAAATCTACAAAATACAACAATCCGCCATGATAGCCAAAACGCTCGCCGGTGTCTTGGCGTCTGTCATTGCGTCTCGTCTCGGTAAACATCCTTTTGTTTCTATAGTAACTATGTAGGCATCACTGGTTGATATACCGATCCGTGACGTAAAAACAGACGCCATGACACCGGCGAGCGTTTAGGCGTGATTTTGAAAATTTAAATTTAAATGTACTTTTATTGCACAAAAACCTTAATTTTCTACAGAAATATGATATATTTTAGACATAATAGATACTTCTGAATATCATAAAAGAGATTTTGAAAATTAGTCATCATGCCTATTGCAATATATGCCGTTCTTGTCACTCTCAGTATATGAAAAGACTGCAGATAGTTCAATTCCTATTGTGATTGTGGTATAACGGCCTTTTTAACCCCGCAGGAGTAGAATTATCTAGCTCTTAGCCTCAACTTACACTGACACAGAGTCAAAGCGAAACGAGGGCATGTTAAATTGTCGGTCCCGGCTTTTAAGTTAAGCCATGACGGAGGACGAGACGGCCTAAAAAGTCCGTCACCAGAGGTGGCCATTGCTCATACGAACTTACTTTACAGAGGGTAATAATGAATGAATGTTTGGGGAATATGGTGGAATTGTTCCCTAAAGGCAGAGTAGGTGGTTCTCTGCAACGGGCCGGCCCATCTGGCCCACTTGCCCGTGGTGTTTCGACCAACAGTTGTTGTTGGTTGGTCGTATATGTGTCGATCGCTCGCGAATTCTTTGCTTGCGCGAACTAGACTGCTGTTGTATCGCCATCTTTGCTAAAGCTCGACAGGTAAGTGTCGCTACAAATGAATGTATGAAATTGCTTTATTGCACACCTTAAAAGTACAAAACAAATGATAAAACTACGAAATACAATGGGCGGTCTTATCGCTAAATGAGTTTTATGTTAGACTCACCATCATGGGTCGTCGTTGGGCGGCGAGGCGTCCCAGCAAGGCGCGTCTGTGGGCTCGCTCTCTGCGCAAACCTGCTCGAACACAGAAAACTGCGGGGACTTACTATCAGGGGTACAACTATATAGATACAACTATACACCGTTAATTCTGGGTCAGTTTAAAGCTAGCACCCACTGCTTGTATTGCTTAATCGTATTCGTGTCGTTGGTTTAATTTTTGAATTTGATAAGTATTTCATACGAAACTAAATAGTTGAAAAGATTAACAAAAGTGAGGAAAACACTTGGTAAGGTGTCGTAGGCGCGCAGAGCTAATGACCTAGGTATGTATGTATGACTACGACATAGCGTAGACTCTACGCCGTAGCAACAGCTGAACATAGAGCACGTATCTCCGTGATTTATCCTGCCTATGTTTCGTGATATTATTAATTGCAAAAAAATAGATCTCATATTTATCATTATTTTTGAGTAAGATTATTTGAGAATAGATTACGTAGGCGTCGGCTTTAAACTGACCAAAAATAAACGGTGTATAGATACAACTATATAGAATCGCGGCGATATTATCGTCGTGTTACGTATTTATATACACTCTATGAACGTGTCTCCATACGGCGATGCTATCGCGGCGATGAGAGTGTATAGAAATACGTGGCACGACGATAATATCGCCGCGATTCTCACGCTCGTGGAGTCGGCGTTTGTATCGATACAATCGCGCTGCAAAAAACGCAGTGTGCCCACTCCGTTATATTGCTAGAAAATTATCTAACGCTAACTCTAGGACAGTGTTCCGCAAACTTTTTGTGTTCAAGGTACATCTAGGAAATCAGAAAATTTTGGAGGTACATCATAAATGAAAGATCAATTCTTTATGCGAAACATGAGCTTGTTTAGTTGAGCATATTATGCGGTCCAAAGGAGTAGCATAACTGAGATAGGTAACCTTATTTTTTCGAGGCATACTAACTGTACACCAGATGCCATGGCATCTAAAATATCCCTATCGATGCCACGGCGTCATTTTAAAGCCATTCATCATTCACGGCCATAATTTGCCCTCATCGGGTTAGTATATTTTTAAATTAAAATAATCCTCAGTGCAAGCATGATAATAACCTACCTTAATAATTCAACTTTCCTTGTTTAGCTGCGGGCCGATGAATCAATGAGTAACGATTTATTAGTTTCACCGCAGACATGTCAATGCTATTTAATAGTTCAAAGTTCAATTTAACATCAAAAAGAAAAATAAAAAAGAACAAAAACTTTCGTTGGCTGAGATTCGAACTCGCAGCCTTCGACTGAAAGACGGACACCTCAGCCACTTGAGTCAATTAAGCCAATTAATGCTGGTATGTTGATTTGCTTAGCTTTTCATAAGTTGTGGTTAACATGATCAAACATGAGCCATTAGCGCGGTAGACGTTCTCTCAGATATTAGCATAATAGATAATTTGAAGATATCTAAAGGGGTACTCAGAGGCACGACTCTATACATAATTGGTATCACATTTTGCAGAGTAACATAGGTTAGATAATGAATTAAAAGTAAAATCAAATCAATCGATGTATTAGTATGGAAAAGGCCAAATCGGATTTTTTTAACCATTAAACAACATTGACATTACCTCGCTTGGTCACAGAACCAGTGTGCCGTCAGACGCTTACCTTAAGTACGTCGTGCAGAGAGCTCATACTGCCGAGGCTCAGCGGGGTTATCGACCTCTCCAGTAGGAGAGAGCCGCTGCCTTGGGAACCTCCACCTATCGACCTAGGGAATAAAGATAATATTGCTTATATATTTTGTAAATATATGCCTATAATACTTTCTAGCAACCAGACACAGAGCAAATATCTATGTTTATCACACAAATGTTTGTCCTGGATGGGAATCGAACCCACGACCTATAGCGTAGAAGCTACTACTGAGCTGAAAGACCAGTCAATGGGTTACCTCGCCCGTAACTCTCAGGCCGACCGCAGTTTGGATCCGATTTTGCAACGTGCGTAAACGTACGTCGAATGGACCTCGCACACTGGTTGCGTTTTTCTCCGTTACATTTGTATGAATTACAAAAATTTTAACATGTGTTTGTATTACATTTCTTACATTTGTTTCCGTACACCACATAAGTATTTTTTTCTTTAATAATTTTGAATTTTACGTACGAACACCTAAAAATCAGAGCAAGTTGGGATTGATTTCGGACGTCGGAACTATACGCACGAACACGCACGTCTGATTGGATACAGTGTGCGAGGCTCCGTAGTATTCGGAATGTTGGGATCGTTCGTGGGTGTACGCACGTCTAAAATTCGGATGAAAACGCATCCAAACTGCGGACTGCCTCATAGTTTTAGACTAAACTGGGCCCTGAAATAAAACTCACACGGTAACTTAAAATAGAAAACTGATTGCAGGAAGAGTTTACCTCTCCATAGTCCTATGATGTGACAAGGGCGGCGAGGGCGGAGCCTCGGGCGCCGGCGGGGGACCCTCGCGCGGCCGCTGACTGCGCCACGAACCTACATAACAAACATATTTACTAAGGGCCTACCCTGAGCCAAACACTGTAGCCAAACACGGCCCAAACCGTGTTTGTTGCCCTGGGGCCCTAGCCATATAACACGATCTATCGTCGCTGTAGAATAGAACATTTCAAAATGTATAGGAATTGACGTTCTGACCACGTGACTCATCTACTTGAAACGTCAAATCCTATACATTTTGAAGTGTTTCTATTCTACAGCGACGATAGATAGTGTAATATGGCTAGGGGGGCTGGTTCTTCACGGTCTTGGTCGCGAAGGAGCAGGAGTAGAATCACCTAGCTCTTAAGACGTTTCAAAGTGGTACACTATGTGATCCTATTGAATAAATGAATTTGACTTTTCTTTTTTTGAACGTAAATACGCGGTAAACGATTCCGTCACATGTAATGATCGGAGCGCGATCAGTAAAGCACTGAGCACAAGGGTGTAAAGATGCCGATTCAGTAGAATCAGACACCTAAGGTAATTGTACGTCTTCGTACATATTCATACCGTTATATGATCCGGTTCCGTGCGATATCGTGAGGGGAGACGTCCGTTTACTGCTCTCACGACTGCTGTACATCTGAATCTGAAACAACACACATTCTTGGTTTACTGACAGGTTTTATAACACCTTATTGTAAACAACATAAGTGCAATTAATAATTTGACTTTGACTTTGTAACAATGATCTTCTTTAGAAACTGAGATAGATGCGTCGTACCTCGCTCTGCGTGATGAACAAAAGTTAAGCTGATTAGCTTGAGTCTTCTCAGTCGCACTTTGTCTTGCTCCGTTGTTACACGCATTTACACGCAGCAAGCACATAATTAATCTCTCTCTGACAACGGGGTTTTAAATATCTCTGCTATTTTTTAGTTTTCTTGATTGATAATAAACAAAGCTGTTTATATAGTAGCTACAACAAAATTTCGCCGCGTTTTAGAGCTTTTTATATTGAGTATAACGTCGTATAACGTATAACGTTTTTATATTGAGTATAAAGATAAGATTGGTAAAATCTTATCTTAATCAGATCGTCTGATTAAGATAAGGCGAGGTTTAAATTGGCTTGCGAGGCAAACGCGTCTCCACACCGCGAGGCGGCATGCCTCGCGAGGTAGCCTCGCAATAAATAAATAATAAGTAATCTAGTAAAGATGTAAAGGGCTAAGTTTAACCTGTGGATGATCATCAGCCGTCTCCACAGTGGTGGGCAGGTCCAACAGTCGCTGTGACTTGATGCCGTCCCCGGGGCCCATGTGAGATAGATGAGTGAAGTGGCTGGGCGCTGATATTAGACGAGATCTGCCTTCCGATCTGTGACATTCAAAAACATAAATATTAAGACTAAGTAAAATAACATCTTGTAACTTATTCTAATGTTGCCTGAAATAAAGTTTATTATTATTATTATTTTAGTTTTATGCTTTTCATACTCAGTTTACAGGTAAACTGGAAGTTGACTAAAATGCACGGGCCGAAGCCAAGTGCATTTCAGTATCTACCTAAAAATTATTGTGTTGTGGTTGTGACTGTCCTCACTGAGGTCAGTCTGTAAAAATTTCCTAAGATTAAACCTAAATCCGGTAACTTTGCTTAATTTCGGACTATGTTGTTGATAAATATCTTCCAATATTTATTTAATTCATTTTTTATCATATTCATAGGGGAGGGATACAGTTACGATGGTTTTTATATTTTTAAGGTTCTGAAATAACGTTTCAACATGACCTATTAGTATTACTAAGCCTCAGCTGTATGTCTGTCCGTCTGTGAACCTTAATAGGTACGACAAATATTTACAGTGTATTACTATGGCCTCTAAAACAACAAATAATAAATATGAAGTTAATCATTGAAGAGGGTTCCAAGAAACGATTTTTATTCAATGCCTCAAATATTAAATCAAATAAGCTGTGTAATTGTAATTTTGTTGTATGAAGTACTCACAATCTATTATGAGCCTCGATAGCTTGGTGCGATTGTTCCCTCACTGAGAATCTCCGTTTGTTCGTGCCCCATTGCGTGGCGTGTTCTACGCTCAGTGGCCCCTCTGCGAACAAAACAATACATGAAAACAATGTTAATAATTTTGACATAAGCAAAAATGAGTGGTGAGAGACACCCGCTTTGAAAGAAGTTCTATCCTATCTTCTAATATAATGTCTGAAAATTTTGCGTGTGTTTGAATGTTTAGATTATATTGATGTTTGTGTTTCAAGCATGTCGCCAATGGACTGATTTAGTAAAGCCGGGTTGACACGATCAAGTCAACTAGGACCAAGTCCAACTTGGATGACTCTGATTGGACGCCGTCGGACTCTCGTGATTCACTCGGACGACGGCGTCCAATCAGAGTCACCCAAGTTGGACTTGGTCCAAGTGTACTTGGATCGTGTCAACCCGGCTTAAGTAAGATCGTATGAGGTAGTGGTCAACTCTGGTGACGGAGTTTTTAGACCGCCTAAAGGTCTCCGTCGTGGCTTTACAACTTAAAAACCAACAATTTAACGTGCCCTTCGAAGCACGGAAGCGCTCAGCTCGTAACGCCACTTGCGGTCACCCATCCAAATTGTGACCGCGCACCACGTTATTTAACTTCAACGATCAGTCAAGAACTTCCAAGCAAGCTACGCCACGAGATAAATTAACAACGTTCGAGAGTAATTAAATAAAAAAAATTACAACAAAATTTTAATTATGATGTCACTATTCTTTTTTTATTTATTTCTTTATTTATCGATTATAGACGAGCAGCTTTTAGCTGGTATGCCTATATCACACAGTGTTGAAAATGTTGAAATAGTCTTTATTGAAAATAGCCTTTGTTTGTTTATAGTCTTATCTTTTTGAGCACTGATTTGTTAGTTCGTAGCCAGTTGTCGAGCTTGTTTTTAGGCGTGCATTTTAAAGAAATCTTTTCGATTTTTTCACTAAGAAATCCTAATGAATCATGGGTATACTCACGTGCTAACAAAGGCCTCAGGTATATAATGAAGGGCGCGGCTTCTCCGACGAAAGGGAACCCGTTGGTCGCGCCGGAAAATGCACATATCCATCCGCTCTCGTCCAACGGTCGCGCGTTTGCTGTGTCATAAATAAATACAGTTAATTTTATGCCGCCTAATGCCTATACATGTTAGGCGAGCCTAAGAAGCCTTTCTCAAGAGTTTAGCTATCATAATGTAGAAATATTTTTTCAAATCCGACGGGTAGTTCCTGAGATTAGCGCGTTCAAACAAACTCTTCCTCTTTATTATATTAGTAATATCTGGGCGACCAAGCTCTGCTCGAGTGCATAACGCCATCTAGTGGTTCAATTACGAACCACATTGCACTGGTAAACCTTTTTGCGTGAAAATGCCAAGAAAACGGCTTTTCCCAGATTTGAGACCTGGCTAGATCGATTTTTCGCCCCCGTAAACACACGTACTGCAAATTTCATCGAAATCGTTAGAGCCGTTTTCGAGACCCTCAGTACATACAAACAAACTTCAAACTTTAAACATGAAACAAATATTGCTCGCTTATAGAATAGTATAGATCAGTGATGGGCAAACTACGGCCCACGGGCCATCTCCGGCCCGCGAACCTTTTTAATCCGGCCCGCCGCGCCAGCATTCTTACTCAATCCGTACTATTCATCTCAATTAAATGTAAACACTTTAAAAATTGTTAATTTTTTTTTAGTGTTCTGTGAGTAATAGTAAAAACCAGTTAAAAAATCTGGCCCCCATTACATTTCATTGGTTTTGTTTGGCCCCTGATGAAAAAAGTTTGCTTGGGATAGATAAACTAACAAATACACCAACGGTTTTTATAGTTACATAAAACGTCAGTCGTCACTAGTTTGACAAACAGTTAAAATTAATTAAAATCGCGTATACTTACGTATATTGAGAGTCTGCACCCACTCTCCCGTTTCGATGTCATAGATGTCTATGTGCGTCGTCGTGAATATTAGCAGGTGGGTTTCGTTGATCGCTGTAACAAAACAATTAAAAATTTTAAAAAACTGACTTCAAACATTGAAGTCAGTTTTTTAAAATTTATAATTTTTAATAAGCAGAGCAATTTTCTGTACTCTCGAGGTACATTTCTGTTCACAATAGGCATGAATCCTAATTTTCAAAATCTCTTCTATGATATTCAGAAGTATCTATTAAGTCTAAAATATATCATATTTCTGTAGAAAATTAAGGTTTTTGTGCAATAAAAGTACATTTAAATTTAAATTTTCAAATTCACGCCAAAACGCTCGCCGGTGTCATGGCGTCTGTTTTTACGTCACGGATCGGTATATCAACCAGTGATGCCTACATAGTTACTATAGAAACAAAAGGATGTTTACCGAGACGAGACGCAATGACAGACGCCATGACACCGGCGAGCGTTTTGGCTATCATGGCGGATTGTTGTATTTTGTAGATTTATTTTAGCAAATAAATTAGTAATCTCGACATTAATAAGAGAATAAATACATTTTTCAAAATCTTTGAATCCTATTTCATTAGATCAGATAAATATTTTGGCGATACTTGATTACTGTCATCACGCCTATTCCGAAGATCAGAGACAGACAGAGCGATGATTCTAGGTCGGTTTGGGGAACATGGTGGAATAGTTTCCCAAAGGCAGAGTAGGTGGTTCTCTTCAACGGGCCGACCCATCTGGCCCACTTGTCCGTGGTCTTTCGACCAACAGTTGTTGGTTGGTCCTAGATATGTCTATCGCCGCTGAACTAACGCTAACTTCGCTTGCGAGATCTAGACATTCTGATGCTGTGTGGCGCCATCTTCGCTGAAGCTCGTAGTGCGTAGCATGTTTATGGAGTTCATCTAGCGACAGGTAGATGTCGCTACAGTCGGTTTCCTACAAATCTAAGGCTGGTTTTACCGTCAAGCGTACCGTCGGCGCTGATAGGCGAGTGATCTTTATTACAATGAAATAAGGATACTGATTGTTCAGCACTGACGAGAGCAATCAGCGTAGTCATTTCTGCTAAACAATCAGTATCCTTATTTCATTGTAATAAAGATCACTCGCCTATCAGCGCCGACGGTACGCGTGACAGTAAAACCAGCCTTATAGTGTAATCGCTACTTTAAGGATAGCTAGCAGTTCCAGCTGAAAATACTATTTATCCAGTCTACTCAAGTTCCGGTACAGAACTAGATGGCGCTTCTTAGTGTATTCGTCACTGGTTTCACTCATCTTTATTGTTTTATGAATTTTCAACAAATAACTAGCGTAACAGAAACAAATTCCCGCTATTTTATTTTTAAAAGGTGCGTTATTTGTTTTTTTTTTCATAGACAGGCTAGCGATTGACCGCCATGCACTACCACGTGTCAATCGACGACATTCGAATTTCAAATCACTTTTCCTCACTGAAACCAGTGTGCAAAATGCGATTTTGCACACTGGTTTCTCGCAGCAAAGGATGCCATTTCGAGCTGCTGAGGTGAAAAGACTATTTATCCAGTCTACTTGTCTACTTACCGTGATGTTGCGGATGCGCGGTGAACATTAGTTCGGGATCTCTAGCACGGTGTCCGTGTCGGTCCACGTACAAAGCGAGCGTGCTGAACACGAGCAGCGTGTCGGTGGAGTTAGGAACCGCGGCGCAAGCGAGAGGACGCGCGCCAGAGTGAGAGAGGAACACGTTCACTTGGTTCTCGGGGTGGACTAGGGCTGTAAGGAGAAGATGGAAATTGTAAAACTTATCCCATCAAAAACATAACATGTACAAAAATGCGCAAGTCTCGGCGTAGTTCTTCTGCCGTAAAAAGTTGTGAAATCGAATGTAAACCAAGTCGGTATAGAGTAACTTGGCAAACACACACGGCAAAATAATCTACATAAAACATTTACGCGTTTGCTGTTTGTTTGATTTCACAACTTTTTACGGCAGAAGCTACTGGTTCAAATTTAATGTAATTTGGAAATATATCTAGCTATGTAATGTCCTCTTGGTCACTGAAAGTTTAGGCTTCTAGTCTTTTCCACAACGAAGTTACAGAGGGGTCGAAAATGGCCCGAATGGCTTCGAGAAAAGGATGGTACGGCCGTGCTCGACTTGGCGGGGGGTACATTAGCACGGGGGGCCCGGGGGGTACGTTAGCACGGGGGGCACGGGGGGTACGTTAGCACGGGGGGCCCGGGGGGTACGTTAGCACGGGGGGCCCGGGGGTACGTTAGCACGGGGGGCCCGGGGGGTACGTTAGCACGGGGGGACGTTAGCACGGGGGGCCCGGGGGTACGTTAGAACGGGGGGCCCGGGCCCCACACAGCAGGTAGGGTTCCCACTTGCCGCGTCGCGCGTAATACCCATAACGCGTGACACACAGACCTAGATTAAGTTTTATTCATATGTATTTTTAGGTTTAAGGTATTTATTTCTATGGGCCTTAGAATTAGTTTTTACCATCTGTACTATTCTTAAGTTGCCTGAAATAAAGTTTATATTATTATATTATATTATTATTATTATTATTATAACACGCGACAACTCGACAACCCTTCAGCGTCACGCCGTGGCATACAGTGACAGAGTTATGCGTAAAGAGAGGATTTGTTTAGTTGAATGCGATCAATCAAGAACGTCCACAAGCAAGATACGCCACGAAATGTATATGATGTGTTAGTGACTCACATAGCGCGGGTTGGTCTGCGGCCGGTCGTCTCGGGTCGGGCAGCGCGTGCGCCGCGAACCCCCCGCGGTACCCCAGCACGAGGCGGCCCCCCGCGAGCTGCACGGACTGCACGGCGGAGGGGGCGCGCAGCTCCGCGATGCGACAGCGGCGCGCCGCGGTGCGGGTGATCTCGTATACGTTCACTATGTATTGATTCTGGAAATTACAAAATTGTTAAAATCAAATATCAAAATCAAATATCATTTATTCAGTAGGACCGTAAGGCTGCGTTTCCATTGACGCGGAGTTGGGCGGAGCGGTGCTTAGCGGTGCATGAATTAACCAATCACAATGTCAAACGAAGAAATCGGAACGCGGCAAAATGCACATGATTGGTCAATTCATGCGCCGCTAAACTCCGCTCCGCTCAGGTCCGCCTCAGTGGAAACGCACCCTTATGACTACTTTGAAACGTCTTAAGAGCTAGGTGATTCTACTCCTGTACTTTCGCGACCAACACCGTGAAGAATCAGGGCAACAAACACGGTATGGGGCCTAGCTTTCTTTTCGGTGATCCATACATCCATCATCCATCATGTTGTCTGTAAAGTCTGTTTATGGACGATAATTTTACGTGATAACGTCATAAGAAAACATTGATGAACGGTCGTGCCTCTCTATCGCTTGTTCCGCGCTCTCGCTTGCACGCTCGGCTCAGGCGGAACGTGACACTTTTCCGTGCATGCAGCCGGCGTTCATCGATTTATAAGACGTTATCACAAAAAAGTTATCAAAAAAACAATCCTATCATTGTGTAGTAAGACCAAATTGGTGACATTTTGGAGAAGGGCCAGGCCACTAGATGACTCTTTTTTTTTTGACATTTTTTTATATAAACGTTATCTAACCTGTTTCTTGCAGAGCACAGCGAACCCATGTGAGTTATTATGTAAAGGTCCACCGCAGATTGCCAAGGCGCCTTTACTTTCAGCCAACTTCACACATTCCACCTCGGAACATTCCAGAGCTCGGATAGGCACTAGACGCACGTAGCGACCTCGACCCGCTATCACAACTGTCGGAAGAAAAATGTTAAGTTATTTGATGAAACTATATTTTTTACATAAACAACGGTATAGGCATAGAATAGATAATACTACGTATAGAATGGCCACGGCCCCCCCCCCCCCCCCCAATCGAGGCTTCCTCACCGCGCGACGAGACCGAGACCACAGTGTACAGTAATTACAAGAGATTGGAATTGGGTGTGTGAAAATACCTAAAGTTTGCAGCGGGACATAATATGGAGCTGTTACAACCACTGAAGTTAAACCGGTTTTGGATTTTACCGGTTTCGTTTCGGTTTTTTTTTGTTTTACATGTTCCTCACCTTTGAAATACCGAACTATAAACATTTACAAGCTGCTAATACAGTTCTAAATTAATTTTTGTTTTGTACTTTTCCGGTTAAAATTCGGTTTTTCAGTCCCTTTAGCACCATATAAATGTTTAGCAGCTTTAGCAGCTTGTAGTTCAGTGTTTCAAAGGTAAGGAACATGTAAAAAAAAAACCAAAACTAAACCGGCAAAATCCAAAACCGGCTTATCTTAAGTGGTTGTAACAGCTCCATATTATGTCCCGCTGCAAACTTTAGGTATTTTCACACACCCAATTCTGATCTCTGGTAATTACTCATACGGTGACAATTTTACTTCACGCACACAATTGCGCGTGTACAAAAATGACATTGTATAGTGTCTGTGTAAATAGGTAGTTAGACGTTTGGGGAAGATGGTGGAATCGTTCCCCAAAGGCAGAGTAGGTGGTTCCTCTGCAACGGGCCGGCCCATCTGGCCCACTTGCCCGTTTGTTTTTTTCTTCATTGTTCATTTTTCGAGTAATTTTTTTTTCGCCCAGATATTCACTGATGTACAAAATATTGACTCTATCATCAGAACAGCAAACTTCCATCATGTCAGTTTTTTGTTAAAATAAATAATTAAGCCGGGGGGTGAGCTCCCCCCTCTCCAGGTCCACTAGAGCTCCCCCCCCCCCTCCCCCCCTATACAGTCACGGACGTGTCTCACCCAGTAGTTGCTCCTTGTGTATGTAGACTGCGCTGGCTATGGGCGCGTGTGCCCGCCGGGGGGTGATCTCCCCCCTCTCCAGGTCCACTAGAGCGAGCCCCCCCTCCCCCCCTATCACGACGCGTGACCGCTCCAGTACGCAGGCGCAGAGGGCGCCCCGTAACACGGCCGCTGCTGTCGAGTCCACTATCACTATTGCGCTGTATACCTGGAAGATAAAATGTAATATATTAATAATATATTGCTGGACATTTCACACAGCGCCATCTAGCCCCAAACTAAGCATAGCTTGTACTATGGGAACCAGATAACTGAAAGAATACTTATATACCTTTTGTAAATACATACAAAGAATACTTTATAACACCCAGACACAGAACAAACATCTATGTTCATCACACAAATATTTGTCCTGAGTGGGAATCGAACCCACGACCTACAGCGCAGAAGGCAGAGCTACTACCAACTGAGCTAAGAGGTCAGTCAAAGTCAAGTAATGTATATTTATAATCAGATACAGAAAACTAGAAAACTAGAAAACCGAGAGTCCGTGGGAAGCCTCAGCTTTCTATTGTGCCAACATGGCTATCAATTCAGAAAAATCAACCATCACAGTCAATAAAGCAGTATTAGTGTGATTTTAGTAAACTAGCAGCGTCCTCGCGGCGTTGCTCCCGTAGTGATGATGATGATGAAAAGTAGCCTATAACCTTCCTCAAGAGTTTAGCTATCACATACAGAAATAATTTTTCAAATCCGACTGGTAGTTCCTGAGATTAGCGCGTTCTAACAAAAAAACTCTTCCGCTTTATGTAATTAGTATAGAAGTATAGATAGTATAGATTTACATTCGAAGAAACACGAGTTTAAAAGAAAAAAGAGGACATTACTTCTCAAATTCCCACCAAAGAGAACATAAAAATGTATAAATACTCACACATTTGTCGGGCAAGTTGTTCCGTTTGAGTATCCTGTGTAGTTCGCTCAAAGCGACCACCCATTTCGTCTTCTCGGATTCTGATTCAGCCAACATCAATGTATGCGACCTGCGACCGCCTTCTATCTGCGATGTCGATATCTGGAGACGACAAAATATATAAGTAAACAGGCGAGTCTATCTCTCAGGCTTGTTTTACAAATATTGTTTAAACTCTATGGCCTGTGGGCCCAGCATAAATTCGTAAAAGAATACCTAATATACTAATTCAGTCCACGGGGACTCCTGTGTCATTTCAAAAGTGATTATTGGAACCAACATGTCCATGTGATTTTAGATAAAATCATCGGCATTTCACGTTTCATGCGGAAAAAAAATTACTTGATATTTGTCGAAACTCCCCTCTCCCCCACGTGAGATTGGGTGAGATTTGGCTCGGCCCCCTCCCCCCTTGAAAGTCTCAACTAATGGACGCCCCCTAATGCATTCCGATTCGCGCAGATATCGTGTAGGAATAGAATAGAAAATATATTAGTCTAGCTAGACAATAATACTTCAAAGTCGCACTTGACCACGAATTGTCGCATCCAGCTTATTGGTAAGTTTGGATCCGATTATAAAATAATTCGCCCTTTTCGTAAGGTACGTTATTTTAGATTGATTTTAATGAAAATGTACTCACCCTAAATATACAAGGTATGTCCCGTTTCGCCGCATGTATAACATCGCTATCTCTAACCGCCGCAACGCTGAAATGTGGGTCCCGCATATCTAACACTTGGCTGACACATAACGCGGGCAACGCGTTCCTATCCGCGGATATATCGTATAGGAACAACTTGAAGTCGCACACCACAACGAATTGCCGCATCCAGCCTTTCTTAACTCCACCGGGTTTGGGGACCTGCGGGGAAAAAAGTAATTTAGACACAGAGGGTCTTACTTATGAAAGATGTTGACTGGCCTCTTAGCTCAGTTGGTAGTAGCTCTGCCTTCTGCACTATAGGTCGTGGGTTCGATTAACACCCAGGACAAACATTTGTGTGATGAACATAGATGTTTGTTCTGTGTATGGGTGTTATAAAGTATTCTATGTATGTATTTGAGGAACAGGGTGGAATCGTCCCCCAAAGGCAGAGTAGGTGATTCCTCTGCAACGGGCCGGCCCATCTGGCCCACTTGCCCGTGGTCTTTCGACCGACAGTTGTTGTCGGTTGGTCGGTATTATGTCTAACTCCGTTGTCACACTAATATTATAAATGCGAAAGCTTGGATCTTTGGATGTATGTTTGTTCCTCTATAACTCGACAACCACTCAACCGATTTGCCTGAAATTTAAAATATGAATGGATAACGACCAGGAATAGGACACAGGCTACTTTTTATCCCGGAAAAATGCACGGTTCGCGTGGGATAAAAAAATTGTAGTCCACGCGGTCGAAGCCGCGGGCGTCCGATAGTTTATAATATCCTGACCTTCTGATTTTTATTTATTTACTATGTACCTAATTTGAATTTTGTGTTTTTGTAACCTATGGATCAAATGTGTCTGAAATAAATGAAATTATTATTATTATTATTAATATTAGTGTGATATTTGTACCTTGACGTATCCCTCGTAAGCGGTCCCCTGTCCGCGCGCGGGGTCGATGCCGAGCGGACGCCGCTCCGCGAGCGCGGGCAGCGGACAGCGCGAGGGGACCCGCGCGCAGCAACGAGTGTGCACGGCGAGCCCGCACCGCTCGCAGACTACCCCTTGACGGGTCAGACCGATCTGAGGATACAATACTGGCTTACAACAGAATACTACGATGAACCAGCGATTGTATTATGAAGAATGTAATAAGTATGACGAGTGACGTATGCATGAATGAACACTTTTTTGTACACAAAGAGAGGTAAAATATGAAGAAGCCTGGAAGAGATCGCTTTAAGCGATAAGGCCGCCAATTGTTTTTACCTATGTTTAGATAATTTATACTTAAGGTTTCTTTGTGGTAAACAATAAAGTGATATCTATCTATCTAAAATATAACAGCAGGATGGTCTTAATTAGTACAATGGGCAGCCTTATCATTATCACTGACAGCGATGATTTCTTCCAGGCAACCTTTGGATGTAAAAATTAAAAGAAGCTATTGATGATGTCAGTGCACAGAAGTTTTAATTTATAACATTATATTAAAAAAATTAAAAAACCCCCCATACAGAGAACTTCTAATAAAATAAACAAGTAAACTTTATACCCGAATACCGAAACGATTATTTTAACTTATGATTAAAATTAATTGTCATTTTTATATACGATTCTGAAGAGGTAGCCCCTCAGCATTTGCTACAGCAGTTCAAAAACTGCTGAACCGCTGGTTTTCAGTGGCACCATAAGGTATTAGATACCTCTTAGTAAGAAACTATAATAAGACAGTTTTATAGGGAAACTTGACATGTTTGATATAGATCAATATAACTCACCATGAGTGAAGTGCAGTGGTTACATTTGGTTGGACTGCTAAAGGTCCTCACGAGGAATTGATGCACCTTCTGCTTGCCCGGCACCGTCGGGCCTAGGGACGGATCCTGACGAAATAAATAAATAAATAAATATTGCTGGACATTTCACACAGCGCCATCTAGCCCCAAACTAAGCAAAGCTTGTACTATGGGAACCAGATAACTGATATACTACTTTTATACTTTTTTTTTTCTAAATACATACATATTATAAAACACACAGACCAGAGACAAATATTTGCAGACAATACAAACATTTGTCCCACGGCGGGGATCGAACCCGCAACCTCTTGCGTCACAGGCGAGCCTTCGCCCACTGCGCCACAGAGGTCGTCAAATAACAACTTGTGAAGCAACCGTGGTGTGGACTTTAGAATATTAATTACTAGCGACCCGCCCCGGATTCGCACGGGTCACATTACACATCACATTAAAAACCGCTAAAATGATCAGTGTTTCTCTACTATATCATGCATGTATTATACATATAAACCTTCCTCTTGAATCACTTTATCTATTAAAAAAACCGCATCAAAATCCGTTGCGTAGTTTTAAAGATCTAAGGACACATAGGGACTAAACAGCGTTAAGCGTCTTGGTTTTATACTATGTAGTGATGATGTATGTGTCGCAGGCAACTGGTTGAATTAGCCATTCAATGAAATGGCTAGGCGGTTCACTTGCACACAGAAAAAGTAAGTAGGTTGGTTCATATCTGCTCAGAACCATATCCCACCATCTGTAGAGTAGTGCGGACAGATATGGTATTATGGACTACTCTGGTCGGATATGGTTCGGAGCAGACCGTTGTCCGCTCCGGACTAAATCTGCGGGCTGATTGTCTAACTTGTCTCAAACCTCAAATTGGTCTCAAACTGTCAAAATGGTCGCGTAGTTATCTTTTGTCGCGTTCGATCTCGTTGAGATGAGAGTGACAGAGCTACGAGCGTGGTCACTGAACTGTCATATTTGATTCAAGATTCAAGATTCAAATATCATTTATTCAGTAGGGCCGTTATGACCACTTTGAAACGTCTTAAGAGCTAGGTGATTCTACTCCTGTTCTTTCGCGACCAACAGTTTTGACAGTTTGAGACCGATTTTGGTCTTTATCAAAGATAGACAATCAGGGGGCTGAGCGTGTGTTAGCAATATAAGATGTATCATAAAGCACTACTTATAAACTGACTTACAGTAGACATCTCGCTCGGCGAGCTCTTGCTAGACGCACGCGAGCCATATCTGCTCCGAACCATATCCGACCATCTGTAGAGTAGCGGACTACTCTACAGATGGTCGGATATGGTTCAGAGCAGACCGTTGTTCGCTCCGGACAAAATCTGAGCGTGTGTTACTCACGTCTCTCTAAACACCAGTTAATCTCTAAGATGTATCATGGCTTTTTGGCGGGAATTTGAGAAGTCAAGCTTCATTTTTGTTTTATTTTCCAAAACTTGTGTTTCTTCGAATGTTAATGTGTAATAATGGTGGATTATTAACCGTTAAGTGTTCGTGAACGTGCATAAGTGTGGGGAAGTGAAACAAAATTGGATAACATTGCTTTTCAAGTTCTCCCAAAAAGTCCGTGTTGATGTTTCAGTAAAGCCCCACATCTTTACTGAGGCACAAGGGGAGGGGTGGGATATTATATTTATGTATTGTAATATGTATTTATATATCTTATTTATCTATAAACTTGAAGTTTATTTAATTACTTGACACTGGCTGAATGCACAACCGTGCGAAGCCAAAATAAAGAAAAAATAAAGAAAAAAAAAAGATGTATCATAGAGCACTACTTACAAACTGACTTACAGTAGACATCTCGCTTGGCGAGCTTTTGCTAGAGGCGGGCGAGGCCGCCCTCGGCCCTTCCATCTCGTCCTGAGATTCCACTGAGCCGCTGAGTGCGGCCGATCCGTACATCAGCTGAGGATACATTACTAGTTTAATAATAATAATAACTTACAAGTTTGCCTCCTACATGCAGGCAAACTTGCCTTAATAATATTGGTATTAAGTAAGTATAGAAGTATGTATAAAATGCTTAAATATTCTTTTGTCCTCCTTTAAAGGCACAAACAAACTTTACCTCTTTATAATATTAGTACAGAAGTATGGATAAAATACTTAAGTAATTATCCTTTTGTGCTAGTTTCTACCCGCGGCTTCACCCGCTTGGTGTATTATCTAAAAGTATCCCATGTGATACCTACCTACTTATGTGTTTTAATTGTAGTATTATGAAAATTGTGTAACTGTGCCTTTTAAACGGTCGCTTTATATGTAAAAACTAAAAAAATGTAAATCCGTTATTGGCTGTAAGGATTATTTATAAGTATAAGCATAGATTTTAGGCGAGCTGTGGATTTTGTTGCTAAATAAAATAAAATAATAAATATCGGTGGACATCAAGAACCTTCTATATCGGGACTAGCCTTTATGATCTTACCCCTCTAGCTAAACGGTATAAGATTAATTTGAAAATCAAATCCAATACCGTCACTAAAATCTACCTTAATAATCGATTCTTATCAGTCTCCGTATCGTTATCACCGTGGAAGGTGCTCCATGAAAATGCCAATTTATGGTGTTATACCAGTGCAATAAAAAACCACTACACCTCAAATCTTTAAAATATGGTGTGACATTTCATTATGTATATATTTTTTTGTGTTTTAGCTGATTTTCTACTTCAATATACATTATTTTATTTTAACTGAGGTTAAAACATCGATTCAAAAACATTACGACTAAAATGAAAAAGATCGCATCGCCTGCCGTCACGTCTCTGTTTAATTTTCAATCGTAACGGATACGGTGAATACGGTCTTTAATTGCCTAGCAATGTCTTTTAATTACTATGTTTTGGACATCACTCATGCACGACTGTCTAATGACAACTGTCTTGAGTGACAGTGCCACGATACTAATGCGGTTTTTAAAATAATGTTTAGGCCTTATTGCGATTAGCAATGGTTCGAATTTTGAATAATTTAGGTTTACAAAGGTACAAAATTTGCGTGGCGAGACTATGCATAAGGATGAGGTAATGAAAAATAATACTTACCTACTCCTTATCGATATCGATAAAAATATTTTCATTATATTTTAAAACAGGGTCTAGGACCAAAAAGTTAGATAATATATGTAAGTGGGTGGATCAACTTTTAAGAGCCTACTGAGGTGAATTTGTCAAAATAGAGGTTTACCGTTTTAAAGATTTTCTTAAAGCAAATCGTATTAAGATAGTGAAAAACATACTCTAAGTACTACCAATGAACTGATCTACACTGTGGGCTATTTCATATTTCAATATTTTATGTATTTTTTTAGTAAATTACTGGACAAAGTACACAAAATATGAGCGCGGGGTTTTAAGCCTGACCGAACACTAAATTACTCAATTGAATTAAAAAATACGAAAACAACAACTTCAATATTTTATCTATCCTGTGCTCTATTTTTTTTTTCGTAGGTGTAGCTATATTCAACACATTATAGGCAAGAAAGTTGAAGATAAAACTCTCCATACATTTTTTCTATGGAGTAGCTACTATGAATAAAAGGACGATTCATTGCCAAAAATCGTCAGACGGCCGCGGCCATTGGAGCTGGGAGCACGTCACATTAGCTAAGCTGTGGCAGAGCCAGTGACGTCACGTGACTGTGTTCTTACATGAGAAGCGGTCGCGTAAACGTGCTATGTCATATTTTCGATAAAATCAGATTACAGTATGTAAGGCATCTTTTGATAAAGATTTTGCCTGGCATAAAAAATGGACTATTTTCTATCAGCATAGGTACCTAAGTAGTAAGTAAGTGCCTATAGGTAAGTATACGTACGGAAGCATGCACATCCACATAGAAAGCTTTACAATCATTTTATGTTTTTATCATCTGGATTAAGTGATGATGATGCTGATGATGATGATTGTGGGGGTTGGCCTACAGTGGGTGGTGGAGGTGGAAATGATAACTCGGTGGTGATGGTAGTGGACTGTATTTCTTTGTTCTTATAGTAGGTACACCGCTGGATTCCTATTCTGCTACTGCTTGTTGACTTTTTCTTGGTTGATGTGTTGCTGTACTGAGCTCTCGAGTTGAACTGAATATAATAAAAATAGCTCATGTATTTATACAAAATGACATCGATTAATAACCGATCAGAATATTGCTACCAAAAATTCCTCCAATTAAACAGTCGGACTTAATTTCCATACCGAGGTTACAAATATTGGCTACGCGAACTATAGGTACCTACCTCATTATTCTTTCGACCGTCGCGTAGCAACCATCTTAAAATAGCATATTTCAGCCGTAAAACTAATTATATCTAGGTATCTCGATATAATCAAACATAAGTCTAAGTTTACATAGGTCATCATAAAAAACAGGCTAAAAACTTCAGACTTCCAAATAAAAACACAACATAAGTTTATACAATTCAAAATAATTAACCAGGCTAAAAACTTCAGACTTCCAAATAAAAACACAACATAAGTTTATACAATTCAAAATAATTAACCAGGCTAAAAACTTCAGACTTCCAAATAAAAACACAACATAAGTTTATACAATTCAAAATAATTAACCAGGCTAAAAACTTCAGACTTCCAAATAAAAACACAACATAAGTTTATACAATTCAAAATAATTAACCAGGCTAAAAACTTCAGACTTCCAAATAAAAACACAACATAAGTTTATACAATTCAAAATAATTAACCAGGCTAAAAACCTTAGACTTCAAATAAAACACACTAAGTCTAAGTTTATACAATTAAATTACCTAACCAGGCTAAAAACTTTAAACTATACGAAGTTGTCCGTAACAATGATGCTGATGATGATGATGATGATGATGATGATCGTGGAACTTTTTATTGATATGGGTATCAAATGAAAGATTTTGATGAGCGAAACACAATCATCATCGTCATCGTCATATCTTTATCTTTTCATATCGTCATGACTTCATAACTTCGTGACTTCGTATCTTCGTAACTTCGTAACTTCGTGACTTCGTGACTTCGTGACTTCGTAACTTCGTTTCTTCGTGACTTCGTATCTTCGTAACTTCGCAACTTCGCAACTTCGTATCTTCGCAACTTCGTATCTTCGTATCTTCGTATCTTCTTATCTTCGTAACTTCGCAACTTCGCATCTTAGCAACTTCGTATCTTCGTATCTTCATAACTTCGTAACTTCGCAACTTCGCAACTTCTAAACTTCGTATCTTCGTAACTTCGCATCTTCGTAACTTCGTATCTTCATGACTTCGTAACTTCGTATCTTCTTACCTTCGTATCTTCGCAACTTCACAACTTCGTATCTTCGTAACTTCGTATCTTCAAAACTTCGTAACTTCGTTTCGTACCTTCGTAACTTCATACCTTCGTAACTTCGTATCTTTGCAACTTCGCAACTTCGCATCTTCGCATCTTCGCATCTTCGTTTCTTCGTAACTTCATAACTTCGCAACTTCGCAACTTCGTATCTTCGTAACTTCGTATCTTCAAAACTTCGTAACTTAGTATCTTCGTAACTTCGTTTCGTACCTTCGTAACTTCGTATCTTTGCAACTTCGCAACTTCGTATCTTCGTATCTTTGTATCTTCGTATCTTCGCAACTTCACAACTTCGTATCTTCATAACTTCGCAACTTCGCAACTTCGTATCTTCGTAACTTCGCATCTTCGTAACTTCGTATCTTCGCAACTTCGCAACTTCGTATCTTCACAACTTCGCAACTTCGCAACTTCACAACTTCGTATCTTCGTAACTTCGCATCTTCGTAACTTCGTAACTTCACAACTTTGTATCTTCGTAACTTCGCATCTTCGTAACTTCGTAACTTCGTAACTTCACAACTTCGTAACTTCGTAACTTCGTATCTTCGTAACTTCGCAACTTCGCACCTTCGTATCTAGACTAGCAACTTCGCAACTTCACAACTTCGCAACTTCGTATCTTCATATTTTCTAGATACGAAGGTGCGAAGTTGCGAAGATACGAAGTTACGAAGTTGCGAAGCTACGAAGATATGAAGTTACGAAGATATGAAGATACGAAGTTGCGAAGTTACGAAGTTACGAAGATACGAAGATACGAAGTTACGAAGATACGAATTTGCGAAGTTGCGAAGTTACGAAGTTGCGAAGTTGCGAAAGTGTGAAGTTACGAAGTTACGAAGATACGAAGTTATGAAGATACGAAGTTGCGAAGTTACGAAGATAGGAAGATAGGAAGATACGAAGTTACGAAGTTGCGAAGTTACGAAGATGCGAAGATGTGAAGTTGCGAAGTTACGAAGACACACACACACACGCTGCACACACATACCACGAAAGTGCTTGGTTGTATGTAACTATTTTTATTCTTATTGTTATTTACTTTTCTCTAAAACCTATACTACCTAGTGACTAGACATTATTTAACACACGGGAATTACTCACGTAAAATTATCGTCGATTTGGTTTAGATTTGAAAGTGAAATAGTACCTAGTGACTGTCGTAATATATGTTTTACTCTAAAAAATGTAAATCCGTCATTGGCTGTAAGAAACATAAATAAGTCGATTTATTACTACTAAGAGCTGTGGATTTGGTCTAATAAATAAATAAATAAGATGCGAAGTTTTTTCAAATCTGACTTGTAGAATATCGCGTTCAAACAAACAAACAAACTCTTTCGCTTTACAGAATTGGTATTAGATTGGTATAGATGTCAATACAAAATCGTTATGAAGTTATAAATTTTAAAACGTAAAAAATGTTTGCCGAAACTTTGACCGCTTTGTGTCAGAGCGGCCCGCACTGCGTGGCGCTTTCAATGTGTGCGTTCTACGCACACAAGCTTGAGCGCTACGTTTCCCGCCCGTAAATACCTAAAACTGACGAGCGGCATAGCGTCGGAGCCCTCTTAAGGCACTCTTTTTTTGTCCCAGACATGAAAGTTGCAATATAATCTGCATTTCAGTTTAAAACATGTCGACGTAAAATTAGATGCTTTGCTAACACGGAAGGGGTACATATGAAAAGTCCGAAAACCGAAATGCCGATCCTTGAAATGCCGATGCTTAAAATAGCGAAATTCGATATGTAGAACGGTTGAAATGTAGAAAGCTTGAAAGATAGAAGTTTGTAAGGTCGAAAGCTAAAACTCAGAATGCTCGAAATGCCGAAAGTTTGAATTGCCGAACGTTTACAAAGCAGAATGCTCAATAAGCATAAGTTACAAATGCCGAATGACTAAAACATCGAAAATGATCGAAAAAAGTACTTACATAAATTATTGTATTTTTTAGTACTTACTTTAAAAAAAAGGAGGAGGTTCTCAATTCGTCGGAATCTTTTTGTTTGTGTTTTTGTGTATGTTCACCGGTTACTCGAAGACGCCTCGACCGATTTCAAAGATTCTTTTTTTGTTTGAAAGGGTACACTTTTCCAATGTTCCTTTTGATCATCAGGTCAGGATCTGATGATGGGATCTTGGAGAAATTGAGGTAACTGTTCATATTTTAAAGGCATACGTGATTCGGGTACTTATTTTTTAAAAACTTGATAGGATATCAGTGACAATGCAAAATGATGGTTACATTAAGCTGATCTGATGATGGAGTCAGAAGCTGTTCAACAGAACTCCTCAGTATATATTTTTTTGATTTAGTGATTTTATCAAAAAATATTTCAATTGACCCCAGCCTCCCCTAGGTAGCAGTGTAAATGTGCAATTGTTTAGTGTAGGTTTTAATTGTACCTATTCTATCATCTCATTAGTAATGTTTAGTAATTGTACAATTTATAGTTTAGGTAGGTAGGTAATTATTGTGTTAAGTTGGTTGGTATGTAAAGACATTATTTTTATTATTTTCAGTATAATATTGTTTTTTTTTGGTTTGCTGAATAATATATTAAGTTTTTAACTTATTTTTTTTTATTTTTTTTTTAACTAATTATAACGAATTAGGTACCTGTAAGGCCTGTAATATTATATTGGTATTACAATAATGAATTGAATTGAATTACTATTAAATTTTGTTTGGAAACGCCTACTTTTTTACGTGAGCAAGCGTCATGCCTGCTACTAACTGTCTGCCAAGGAAATTGTAGGTGTGTTTTTCAAATCAAATCAAATTAAAGAACTTTATTTGTTAACATAACTTACAAGTTACTAGGTAGGTATAATACCTACATTGTTGTTATTATACTAAACTAAAGTGGCCCACCTACCAGTGCTAGTGGTATACCTGGGACGACCGAACGGCCGTCGACCGGTTGGTCATCCCAAGTATCGCTGGAGCGACAGACTAGAAGCTGACCTGCGCGACCTCGGAGCCGACAACTGGCTGGAGGCAGCCATGGACAGAAGAAAGTGGCAAATTCTCGTATCGGAGGCCAAGACTCACTTTGGGTCCCTGAGCAAGTAAGTAAGTAAGTAAAGTGGCCCACCCTGGCTTCGCTCGGGTAGACTTATGAATAAAATGAGACAATCTTTTCTCCGGAAGGAAAGCATAGCATTGCGTTTCATTATTCACCTACTTTACGATTTTGTGAGTGAATCGAACCACTGAGTCTATTGCACACCCCCTAGGGGTAGTTTTGTAAAATAAAATAGTGTTTCATTATTTAAGTAAGTACTTCAAAGTTTATTTATGCCAAGTTTTGTGTTAAGTTAAGTTTATTTAAACCGAGTTTTGTGTGAATGCTACAAAATAAAAAAAATCTATGCAAACTTTAAAGCTCCCTAGCACACCCCCAAGGGGTTATTTGAAAAATAATAATAGGTAATAATAATAAATATATAGGTGGGTACCAATTTTTTTCTAAGTTAAATTGTACCGAGATTTGAGCGAATCGAACCAAGGAATGAAATTTTAGACAAACGGTTTACCACCCTTTTTCACCCTCTTAGGAGTAGATTTATGTAAAATAGTATAGTTTATCTATTATTCCGGAACTTAAGCTTTCTACATGCCAAATTTCAGCAAAATCGGTTCAGTAGTTACGGCGATACGTTCGGACAAACATTCATAGGTACTAACTTCTTTAGTATTTAAAACTAGCTTCCGCCCGCGGCGTTGTCCGCGAGGTACCTACATAACATAAAAACTATGTTCAACCTGAAAGTTCATTCTAAATACAGGTGAAAGAATTTTTTAAATCAGATGAGTAGTTTTTGAGATAACCTCCTACATACAAACACACTTTACCTCTTAATAATATTAGTATAGACAATTTTTTTTTTCCTTTATCATAATTATTTCGAGCATTACTGGTTTCAAGCTTTTATATTTCAAGCATTCTACATTTTGAGCTTCGGCATTTTAAGCTTCGTTGTTTTAAGCTTCGGTATTTTGGCTTTCGGCATTTCGAGCATTCTGACTTTTAAGCATTCTACATTTAAAACTTCTACATTTTAAGCATTATACTTTACGAGCATTCGCTATTTCAAGCATCGGCATTTCAAGGATCGGCATTTCGGTTTTCGGACTTTTCATATGTACCCCACGGAAGTTTCATAGTTTATAGTAACGTTTTTGATTTTTTTATGGTAACTCAGCAGAACGTAAGCACTCTCCATACAAAAAGCATGTGGCCTAAGTGATGAAACAATATACGATATTTCTTAAAAAAAAATGTATGAATGCACAGTATTTTCACATAATATTACGATTTTAAAAATGAGAAGCTTACTTTTGAAGATAACATTCATAAAAGTTTGAATGTAATTTAAAAAAAATTTAAAATAAAAATTTGTAATCATACTTCATCATCTTCCTATGTATGCTTAGATCCTTAAAACTACGCAACTGATTTTGATGCGGTTTTTTTAATAGATAGATTGATTCAAGAGGAAGGTTTATATTCGTATGTGCAATACATGCATAATATAGTAGAGAAACACTTATAAGTTTAGAGGTTTCTAGTGTGATGTGTGATGTGACCCGTGCGAAGCCGGGGCGGGTCGCTAGTTGTAAATATTTGTAAGTACCTTTAGATTATTAGTTTTGTAAATAAATATATTTTACAATTATAATGAAGATTTATTGATAATCCTAAATCATTTACCTAGTCTTTTATTACAAGTATTTTTTTGGATAGAAATGGTAAAAAAACATGTAACCTACGAGTACTTTTATACACATTTTCTACTGTTAGTGTAAAAAACATCGACATCTTCAATATCGATATTTATCAATCCCTATGAAAGTCGTGTCAAAGCAATTTTTCGTAGTAGTGATACCAGTATATTTTCTCGCAATATTTATGGTAGGTACAGATTTTAAGAGTAGGTAAGTACATAGATCTTTATTTTAAGATTAACTAAATGTTTATAATGTAAAAATTGTGACAGGCAACATCATTTATCTCACACAAAAACTAAGCCGCCGCGAGGGCGTGGCAGTAAAATATATTAGGTAGGTATATTTATATAAATGTAAGAACATGTTGAGAAATCTAAAGATGTTGTAAAGGAACAGCTGGACTGGTCCAAGTCACTGTCATTGCATTGGAAGTGGAAAAACGAGCAGTACATTTTCATACATTTTTGCGTCGCCGGTGCCGGTGCCGTGCCGGGCCAGTCGAAAAACGCCCATTCTACTAATGACAAACGACTCAGTTGTGGTAAGGTTTTAGCTAAAGTTTGGACTTTGCAGAACACATTTTTGAAAAGCTATTCTACTATTCACCAAATGGCTGACATTTATGAGATCGAACCAAAACGCAGCGGAATGATTGACGTTGTCATCTAGTAGAATTGGGGAGAGATAACTTTCTGTAAATAAAATCGTTACAATTTTAAGATTTATTGATCAAAGACAAAGTGTGCTACACGTCTCAACAAAATATTTTCACATGGGGGAACATAAAATTATGATAGTGGTATCACTATAAGTTTTCATGTTTGGCAGAAATATGTCAGAAATAATGTCATGTGTGACAGTTGGGTCCCTTCCCCCTCAGCAAGTCACAGACATATTTTGACCATTTTGTTTGAAGAATTATAAGCGTCGCGCGTCCCGATATAGAAGGTTCTTGGTGGACATTCTCACTCAGCGCAATCTAGCATTTTATTTTTGAAGACAGAGTCTATTGGAGCTACATTTACAAAGAATATTATGTTTATTCTGCAAGCTGATACAAATTAATATGTATTAGCTTTCTGAGGAATAATCTAGCCTATGTGATACAAGAAAAGTGTATATATAACAGTGAAAGAAGTTTTAAAGTCGATTCGAAGTCCTAGACTAGAGATTACCTCTTACAAAAGTAAAACAATATTATTTCTTAATATAGTTTAGAAGTAAATATAGTTTAGATGTTAGATAGAATGATTAACAAAATAGTTAATGATGAAAAAGCGCATGCGAATAAAAACATAACTATACCTTCGCGTTACAACAATGTTGCATGTTTCTGTATCTGTGGTACTGTGGCGACATCTGTGCGGAATCAACAGAAACTAAAAATGTAGCGAAACAAAAAATTAAAAGCGTAACGCTATGCCATATTGAGCTCTATCTCCATTGCATAAGGTATTGAGAAATATTCCAAATATTTTTGGTTCGTAGATTTCTACAAGGCGTTACCGGCATCAATGGAATACTTTTAATATGGCATAACAGATATTAAAACAATCACCTTATTAAAATTAAACACAAATGGGTATGAAAAAGAAACACATTGCAATGTTTAAACATATAAAATCGTTACATAAAGACATACATTTAAAGAACGTTGCGACATTTTGGGCCCCCTTGTCCAACAGTGATGAAACATATGTCATATGAAAGCTCTTGGAGTGTACTTTATTTCATTCTATTACAGCTAAGTTAAAATCGAGCGCGAAAATGGTGTTTTGGTGCAAAAATAGCGCGATAATGGTGGTTTCTTGAACGAAACTAGAAAGCTGAAACTTGGAATGTAGCTTTCTTTTCTAGTAAAACTACCCACTAAGGCATTTTATTTTCGAATTTCAACCCCTAAAGGGGTGAAAAGTAGTGAAAACGTTTGTATGAAACTTTTTAACGCGTAGTATGATTTGCTTGAAACTCGGTTTGCATACTTAAAATGCAAAATAAATGGACACGTAATTCAGGATTATTCAAAACAACCCTTAAAAAGGAGTGAAACGGGGTGTCAAAGTTTTTATGGGTACTTTTTAACAGGTTGTGCGATTTGCTTGAATCTGGGTTTGAATACTATTGATGACAAATAAATGAACATATATTTCAGGATTTTTCGAAACAACCCTTAAAAAGGGGTAAAATGGGGTGTCAGAGTTTGAATTGAAACTTTTTAAGGGCGGTGCGATTGGCTTGAGACTCGGATTGTATATTATAAATGCAAAATAAACGGACATGGTGTTTCAGGACTTTTCGAAACAACCCTTAAAAAGGGGTGAAATGGTGTGTCGAAGTTTGTGCTGGAACTTTTTAAGGACAGGGCAGGCAAGTACCGGCGTCACTTGCATACACTTTGCCACCGGCTATCCGGCACTGGTTACCCGGTCCTTTGGTCCATTTTCGTAACTATTTTTCACAACCAGTCTCGAAAGAAGATTTTTTTCACTAATTCTTAACTGGGTAATAAAAAGAAATATTTATTCCAAATAAATATTGTTACGTACATGGAATAAATATTCTTTTTTAATAACCAGTTAAGAATCAGTGAAAAAAAATCTTCTTTCGTAACTGGTTGTGAAAAATAGTTACGAAAATAGACAAAAGGACCGGGTAACCAGTGCCGGGTAGCCGGTGGCGAAGTATAATATACAATCCGAGTCTCAAGCCAATCGCACCGCCCTTAAAAAGTTTCAATTCAAACTCTGACACCCCATTTTACCCCTTTTTAAGGGTTGTTTCGAAAAATCCTGAAATATATGTTCATTTATTTGTCATCAATAGTATTCAAACCCAGATTCAAGCAAATCGCACAACCTGTTAAAAAGTACCCATAAAAACTTTGACACCCCGTTTCACTCCTTTTTAAGGGTTGTTTTGAATAATCCTGAAATACGTGTCCATTTATTTTGCATATTAAGTAAGCAAACCGAGTTTCAAGCAAATCATACTACGCGTTAAAAAGTTTCATACAAACGTTTTCACTACTTTTCACCCCTTCAGGGGTTGAAATTCGAAAATAAAATGCCTTAGTGGGTAGTTTTACTAGAAAAGAAAGCTACATTCCAAGTTTCAGCTTTCTAGTTTCGTTCAAGAAACCACCATTATCGCGCCATTTTTGCACCAAAACACCATTTTCGCGCTTGATTTTAACTTAGCTGTAATAGAATGAAATAAAGTACACTCCAAGAGCTTTCATATGACATATGTTTCATCGCTGTTGGACGAAGCGGGTCCAGTGTTCAAGCAATGATGCCCATGGTTCTTTAAATAGATATCTAGACTAGAACAATATTTTTTTTTTAATATCTTAGTGAACATTGTCCATTTTATAGTTTTTTAATTGTATTTAAAAAGGCCGCTATAACACAATCACAATATGAATTGCAAAATGCCGTTCTTGTCACTCAATCATTGAAATCAATCAGTCAGTCACTAAAAAGAAACGGCATATAGTTAAACTAGCTGACGCCCACGGCTTCGCCCGCGTGGACTACTATTTTGTTTATCCCACGGGAACCGTGCATTTTTTCGGGATAAAAAGTCTATAAGTAGCCCATGTCCTATTCCCGATCATTATCTATCTACGTTTCAAATTTCAGTCAAATCGGTTCAGTGGTTGTCGAGTTATAGAGGAACAAACATACATCCAAACATCCATCCAAACATCCAAACTTTCGCATTTATAATATTAGTGTGATAGTGTGATGTGATAGTGTGATTAGTGTGATTCCTTTTGTGATTCTGCTTTAACGGCCTTTTTAACCCCGCAGGACACCCTTAAAAGTCAGTGTTCGCACATTTATTGCGTTTTCAACAATTGCAATGTAGTTCTTCAAGTAAAATGACATGTGAAGCAAAACGGATACAAAAGCTTGCCAAGCGAATACGCACCTTCTGTTCTGTGATAGAAGCCACGTTATCGTAGTGCCGCTCCGTTGGCGCTTCCTTTAGGAATTGGTCGAGGTAGCTCATTTGTGATGGCGGACGGTCAAGGACTGAAATTATAAAACAAAAAAAAATTAATATTGAAAAAAAAAATTAATATTGAAAAAAAATTCTTTCCTTTGTTATCTTAGCCCATGTTTTTATTTAAACAGTTTTTTGTCTTAGATTTTTAGTTTTAAATTAAATTTAAAAGTAAGTTTTTAAATAATACACTTAACTAAAACACGTAAAACCAATCCCAACCGAAACCAGATTCACAAACTAGTAACTAACTAAAACATCACAAATTAGACATAGTAATGTACGAGTATAATCGGACACAAAAGTGTTAAGTCAACTTTGTTTAAATTTAAAAAACATCATTATTTAAGAATAATAAATAATTCCGGACATTTCACACAGCATCATCTAGCCCCAAAGTAAGCAGAGCTCGTGTTATGGAAACTACATTTTCCATACAATATTTTTTTGTACATTTTATTTGTTTTTTTTTTATGTTTTTGCATCCGATTATACAAGGATTTCGAGACATTTTAGTGAAATAAAACAGGGCGTAACATGCATATTGGACGTATACAATAGACGCTGTACATAATATACCTTCCAATCTGGCGAGAAATCATACATACGCTGCTACAAAATTATATTATATATTTTTTTATATAATTTTAAAGGTTTATATTAAACTTCATTTTTCTACATAATTAATTTGAAGGGTCTGTTGATAATAATTTATGTTAAACGTCATTTTTCTAGACTTTATATTAAGAATAGCATGTATGCTGACTCGCTTACTATTCTAAGGACAAATACAAATATAAATTTACATAAAAAACAGATTAGTCAAATGCCTAGACGATACAAACAAGTGTTAAAGGAAAAACCATGTCGCTCAGCGAGTTATTTAGTGTCGTGAACGTCGTGACGATAATGTGACGTCGCGTTCATACGCAGCAAGCTCAAGCAAGCGAAGCAATGAAAAACGCTTTATAATTGTACAAAATGGCCGAATGATCAGCAAACATCACTGTTTTACAGTTAAATTTATGTAAAAATAATGTTATGAAAATATACAAAGGGTATGATTTATTATGTACAATTTTTTGTCACTTAAATCCAATAATTTTTTAATAAACTTTACAGTTATTATTGTTTCCTTTTTTTAACTTTCTTTTTATTTCTTTTGAACAGTTTGAGTGAACCAAGTATAATGTTATTTTAGTATCATTGGATGGATAAAAGTCAGTGAATTAGGGATGTCATTAGGATATCTAGGGAGAAATCATTCATATTAAAATAAAAGAAACCAAAACCCAGAAAACAGTGATGATGCAAAATTCACAAAAACGAATTTCCCTTTACACTTGATCGTATTTACAATGGAATGGTTGATAAATAACCTTTTACGGTTAAAATGATAGTTTTAAGAACTAATTACGCAGCACAAGGATAAGAAAATCAAAACTTACACCTGGAAGGACAAATGGACACACTCACAAAACTACTGCTAAATATTTAAGTGTTAAGTAAAATTAACGAACCATTTTCTTCTTTCCCACTCCAGTAGTTCGATCCTTTCGTCGATCCTTGTCTCGCTGCGTGCGCATAACTTACGACTTTAATTCCATGTGAATAAGGTGTAATATAACACGGAAATGTTCTTAATAAAAATTGTCTTGGGAAAATATAATTACCTACTTATATTAGTTTGATGTACGAGTTATTAGTTTTGTGACTACTTTTTACTAATTCAATATAAATAAACTGTGAATAAAAATCCAATATCTAAACACAAATTATTCTTATGAATTATAATAACTTTGATAATTGTCAAAAACGTATTATTATACTTTTTAAGTTACCTTTATGAAAAATATAAACTAAGAGAAAAATAAATAAAACGTGTCCAGAACAATTTAAAACAGAACTTTAATAACTTTATTTACAACAAAAGTTCTTTTTGGTGAAGGTTCACAACTAAGCACCGTTTAAATAACCTAAACATTAAACAAAAATGTTAAATGCAGAGTAAATGTGCTGGTGTAACTTAAACGTAACATGAAACGCAAAAATTGTATACAAAAAACCTACATTTGAAAGTTTTAAAACAATAGAACATTATTAAAAAATCCGATGGAAATTAGATTTGGTTACCACTTCTGGTGACGACGGTACGTTATCAAAAACGCAAGTAACGAAATTCAGTTAATTATAAAAATTGGAGATGGTTAAATAACCATTTAATAACCATTGTCTTAAAACTTTTCTAAAATCTAAACAAAAGAAAAAAACTGAGATTCTACAGTTCTAAAAGAAAAACTTATACTAAACAATAAATAATTATATAACCTGCATCGTGTTGTCATGAATATCGAAAAATAATGACTATAAAAAAACCTTTTAGTTAGCAAAAAAATCGCATAAGCTCGTATTTTACACGATATAATAAAGCTAAATCAAAATACAGATAGTAAAAAATCATAAATATCGATAAAAAATGACTAGTTCGAGCGTTCGTGGACGACACAATTTAAATATCTTTGGCTGCGCAGTTTTAGACTAGACTAAGATTCTAGGGACTAGAAAATAATTTCCATGCTTTGGTGAGATTTAAAAATTTAAATACTGGCTGAGGAAATATAAAAAACTAAAATACTTTACATTCATTTTTCAGTCCAGTAAGATTTCTTTTTCATTATTATTTTGAATTATGTCTGTGACTGTACAATTTCAAATAATTATATAGCCCAGTCAAATTAGGAATTAACCTCGGAATAAGAGATAATAAGCTGAATTTTGGTATATACCTTCATTTAGGCGCCCTAAAAGTTGTCTCAAAAGTCTCATAAAATCTCGTGTCTGCGTCTTAAGTTATTCAAGGTCAAAGGTAAAAAAAATAGTTTATCGCGAATATCTCGGTTGCTATTGGTCCAGTGATGTTAACATCTATTATGAAGTTGTAGAGCTTAAAATTTGCGACCAATTCATTGAAAAAAAAATTCCATGCGCTCAACCGTTTTTGCGATACAGGGCCGTGAGCGCAAAGCGTTCAGTATGTGTATTTCAAAAACTATACTTCCTAGAACAAAAATAAAAACTATTTCGGAATGTACAAATTAAGTCCTTTCATATCGATGGCAGCAAAGTAGATGCGGACAACTACAAAAACGCTACTTTACAGGAGAGCGCATTTAGTAAAAAAATGTTGCCTTTTTGAGAGTAATGTACCGATTAACATGAAATTTTCTGACGTGCATTAAAATAGCCTTCTTTATTGTTTGTATAACACATTTTATTGATATTATCACTGTTTTACTGAAATAATGTAGATGTACTTTTTTACTCTGAAAAAACTTTGACGTAAAAGAAGACATTTGCCTGATATCCGTTTATACGTTGCGATAAAAAAGCGCTCATTCCACCTAAAATATCTAATAAACTGAGATAATGAACATCCGGTAATATTTCTAATGATATTTAAAGAAAATCTAAGCACCATGCAAACATTATTTTCCTTTTTTTGACCAAATTTTGTAGTATAGTGTATCTTTATTTACTTTGCATTTAACATTTCACTAAACTTCATCTACGTCTAGCAGTTAAACTCATTTAGTTCCCAAAACTCACAAATTAATATAGGTATTTATACTTTTTTTTAATAAAACACCATGAAATTAAGTACCTATTAAACTAGATAAGAACCTACTTACCAGTTCAGTATCAACGTAAACAAAAAAAAACAAAATAGACTACCTATCAAATTCTAACGTCTCTCTTTCTTAAAAAAATATCAATCAGTCTTAAAAAGTTAGTTAGTCAATTAAGTATAGGCCTTATTAGCAAATAGGTACCATCAGGTACACACATCAGGTATAAAATTTAAATTAACATCGTTTTCTCCGAAGGAGAAAAGCTTCACTAGAAGCACCATTGCTGATGATGTTGCACTAGAATCAGTGACTAAAATGCATGGTAAAGTGAGTTGTGGATTGAAATAACGTAAATAATCATCCTCAGCAATAAGTTCCAGCATATGCGATTTTGATTCAAATGAAATAAACCCAGGAGGCATAGGTGTAATAGGGCGTGATTGAGGGCAAACAGTTAAATTGGCTAGACTAGTATTTGGCTTATAATGTATTTTAGCAGAGGTTGTAAGTGATAATGCTCTTCATCATCAATCAAAAGATGTTCAAATGTGTCATTTCCTAAGATCGGTAAGCTGTAAATAATATAAACCTACGAGTAGTTTGACGCTCTGGAGGAAGAAAAAACCAGCTCTACCTAATTTTATCACACAGGAGCATCTGTCCCCAGGGCATGATCTTCCATAGCTAGTGTGGAAATCCATCTATCGATCAATCGACTGCAGACCAAGTTGGCAGATGTAGAGGAAATGTGCAAATATTAAGGGAGGATCTAATAAACGCCACAGACGATGGACTAAATATGGCAAGGTTCTACACGAATTTAATTTAGTTGTTGTAAACCTGAAGATGTAGTTTAAGAACATTCTAAATACTATTTAAAGTATATTTAATAAATGGCATTAACCTGCTTTTTTGAAAATATCTTCTAAATACACTGGTATCTATTTAAATTGCCGTAAGTGTTTGCTTGTAGATCAATAAAATGAGCTGAATTAATTCATTTTCTGCATCTTAATTTGAAAATAAAACAATAAATTTGATAAAACCAATGTGCAAAATAGTGTATCTATAGTAAAATTAATGAATTTTCTAATAAAACAAAGAATTGTAAATTAATTAGATTGAGACATATACAAAAAGTACAACGGATAAACGGATAAGTGGCAGATGTCCGTGATTACGTCGTACACATTTTTGAGCCACCTGTCGAAGCTCCGAAGTAAAGGCGGTCATATGTAAATGTCCGTTTCTACTGCGACGTTTTTTAAAATTTGATTGTAGATGTCTTCTTATACGTGCCAGATTTTCTTTATTATTTTGAAATGTGAAATTATTTTAATGCAAACTTGTAGATAAGGTTAAAATAAGCTCATTTTTGTAAAAAAAGCATTTTCGCAAAAATGCAGATGTCCGTTTCTACTTTGCTGCCATCGATATGACACCCCACTCAATATATCTGTGTAACTTTTATATTTTTTACCCCCTTTATATCCCAATATCTTTACAACCGCTCCATCGATTAGGCTCATATGTCATAGATAAAATTTTCATAGCACAACCTAGTTATCTACCAAGTTTCATGCAGATTGGATTAACGGTTCGATAGTTATGCGATAACATAAAAATTACACATACAAACATAAAAAGCAAAATCGTAAGATCTTAGCTCGCTTTGCTCGCTTGGTCGATAATTAACTGATAAATAAAACAAATTATTCAAAATTCAAGGTATTCACAGATATTCACGTTTGACTTTGCGTTACAGTACCTACGCGTATGGCTGAGCGCTGCGCACTCACCCTCCTCTATCGCGAAAACGGTTGAGCCCATGAAAGAATGTTTTAAACAAAATTGGTAGCAAATTGTATGCTCTACAACTTTATAAAACATGTTAACATCATTGGACCAATAGCAACCGAGATATTCGCGAAAAACTATTTTTTTTACCTTTGACCTTGAATAACTTAAGACGCAGACACGAGATTTTATGAGACTTTTGAGACAACTTTTAGGACGCCTAAATGAAGCTACATACGAAAATTCAGCTTATTATCTGTCATTCCGAGGTTGAGCCCATTTTTATGCTAAGCTGACTGGACTAATAGTTATTGGATTATTTATTGATATTTTTAGTTTTGTTAATTTTGTTGAAAATGTCAACTTTATCGAATCAGAAATGAGGAGATACGTACTCGTAGAAGAACTCGGGCCACCGACATAGTCAAACGGATTAGCACGCTGAAGTGGCAATGGGCAGGCCATATAGAACGCAGAACAGATGGCCGATGGGGCCGAAAAGTTATAGAGTGGAGGCCACGGACCGGCAAGCGCAGCGTTGGACGTCCACCGACAAGATGGACAGACGACCTTGTAAAGACTGCAGGTCGGTGGATGCAGGCCGCTTCCAACCGCAACACATGGAAATCTTTGAGGGAGGCCTATGTCCAACAGTGGATGCCCTGATTCTTCACGGTGTTGGTCGCGAAAGAACAGGAGTAGAATCACCTAGCACTTAAGATGCAAAGTGGTCATAGGAGCGGTCCTACTGAATAAATGATATTTGTATTTTGAATTTTTTTGAATTTTGGACATGCAACGGCTGAGATGGCATTAATCAACTTTATTATCAATTATTGTATATCCTCAATTAAAATAGTAATGAGATTTGTTTTTTTTTAATTGCGACTAAGAAATTGAGCACTATTCATCTTTAGACTCAGCAAGCAAAAAATTCAATTGCAAAGCCGTTAATACAATTTCTTTTATTAAAAATGATCACAACTATATTCCCAAGGCGCGGTAGATATTATCTCAGATCTGTTTTAGGCTTTTAAGATCCTTTGAAGATGTCTAAGGGGTTAGTCAGAGGTATGTCCAAATACATATTTGGTACATACCCACTCACATATTGGAGAAGTTAAAATTCCGTACGTAACAGGTTGCAAGCCGAGGTACTTGGGTTAGTACCTTAGCAAACACAGTTTTTTTTTAAATTGGCTCAATTTGTTTTTTTTTTTACAAAGTTTATAACTTAGATGAAATCGTGGTTAAGTATGACATTTTGGCAAGCATTGGTAAAATCTTAGGCAGCAGATTTGTTTACGATGATAAAAAATTTAGTAACTTTGTTTCTAGAATTCTGATAATTAAAAATATGAAACATAAAGAGTTAAAAATATGTTCAGGTGTATGTTTGTCCAACATTTTAACTGCTACATCAATGTGGATGAAGCTTGCCATAGAAAAAAAATCTTAACCCGGATTAGCCAAATTTTTATTAGTTTTTTGTATAGATTGAACACAAATCGGTCTAAATAATCAACAAGTATACAAACATACAGATCTTTTCTTTTATATTTTTAATACTAAGAGTAATATTTTTCATTGCCATTTCGCGATTATAGAATGGAACATTGAATTAACAATGTCCAGCATAACGCGTACTCACAAAATGTAATGCACATGCATTCTCTCATGTTTTCAGTAAAAAATTACGAATGAAGCCAAAAAATCACCCCGTAGATATTTATGTAAGTACCTACCTATACAGGGTGTGCCAATTTTTTGGTCACTTCAGGGTAGCCACCTTTTCTCTTATAGTTAGAAAGTTTTGTTCTGAGGAAACTATTGTTTTATTTTGAAGAAAAGAATAATTGCATTATTAGATTTTTGAAAAAATGGACAGTTAGCCTAAAAAATTGCATTAAAAAAAAACAAGTTGGTCTTAATCGACTCTATTTCCCACCAGAAACGCTTTTCCCAAAGTAACTTACCAAATCAAATCGTAAGTATTTGCAATAATAAAAAAAAACAAGTGGAAATCCGTGGTCTCTGCCTACCCCTGTGGGAAAGCTGTTATTAGATTTAGCAGCTATTTTACCTCCTTCAATCCTTATAAGCCCATTATGACATAATATTGATAAGAAAACGTTACAAAAATCAACGAATCAATCATAAAAATGATGATAGACCAATATAGCTACACCCCATAAGCATGACGTAACGCCTAAAAACAAAGGTATGTACGGTCTCAGCCACGCTCGAACTATAAACACAATGCAGGTTCAAAAACAATATCAAATACACAATAATATATATTATATAATATAAAACAGCGTCATACGCAATATATTAGTAAATGCCACAAATAATACATGATCGTTACGCCATAGACCACGATTGTGATATTCCAAAGTTAAAATTCCATTTTAGAAATGGACCAATACAATTTCGAATCACAGTTCCAATAACAACATAGCCCATAGACAAAGCCGCGTAAGCGTTCAATTTAAAAAATAATTTAATGGAATATGGCCGGTTTTTCGTTCAAAAATATAATTCAACATAATCATAGCCCACATACGCCAAAGCATCATTCAATACATTTGGATTTTAAACACAATGGATGTTTTCCATTTTTTTCGTTCAAACATGTTATTTTTCACAAAAGCCAATATTTCAACAATCCATGTTCAAATTCAAAATGTTTTTTAGTCAATAGACGTTCAATTTTAAAATAAAACATTTTTTAATTACATTCCAATTTTAAAAAGTTCCCGCGCCCATTCATTTCGTTATAGTCCATAGATAAGTATTCCATTTTTAAATATTTTTGAGCAGAATTGTTTCAAATTAAAATTTACAGTTCACGCATGTTAATATGGCACAATAGAGTTCGTTTATTTCCGTTTTTTTCCGTCGCGGTCGACGTTGGACTTTGTGGTGGAGTTCCCGTTCCATCGACATATAGAATGACGTCACAGGTATCGTGCGTAAGGTGGGATTGTGCGGTAACATGTAATAAAAACAAAAAGAAAAATGGTGCACTAAATAAACATATAGATAGATAAGGTGTGCTGAAAAAATTTACATTTTATTAACATCGACAATAAATAGTGCTGTTTTTACTTCCTAAGTATTTTCATATTTTTTTACAAGACACATTTAAGTTTTCAGGTTTAAATAATGGTGTTTTTACGAATAGAAAAAGCATTTTAATAACTTAACTAATACTTACAAAAGTTTTTCTAGTGGCTGCCGATACCGTTTTAAATAGTTTGTGACAGTCCAATATTGATCTCTAAGATATATTTAATACTCACACTAATTTCTTGTATGATGTGGTGATTTGGCCTTTACAAGAGGACTGACACACGAGTTGTAAAAGTGATACTTACACGAGTTGCCCGGACAGTTCAGACTCGACTAGACTACATCTCAAGAATGAGACAATCTTAAAGTCAATGCAATTTTCGAGACACAACTTAGGTGTGAAGGATAGAATATTATAATGTCCTAGAATCTAGGATTAGAACCTAGATAGTACAAATATATACACGTTGTACAAATGATACTCACATGAGTTGCCTGGTCGTGCATAAAGTCTTGTCTTCTTGAGGGTACGTTAAAGTATAGAATAAAATTCTAAAGATACACACGAGTTGTACAAGTGATACTCACACGAGTTGCCGGCGTGGTGTGGCGGCGCGTCCAATCTCGCCTGCATCTCGCGAATATGTTGCTCTTTGCGTTTCATATATTAGATATACACGAGTTGTGCAAGTGATACTCACATGAGTTGTCTGGTCATGCATAAAGTCTTGTGTCTTCTTGAGGGTAAAAGTAAAGTAAGTAAAGTATGTTATACACGAGTTGTACAAGTGATACTCACACGAGTTGCCGGCGTGGTGTGGCGGCGCGTCCAATCTCGCCTGCATCTCACGAATATGCTGCTCTTTGCGTTTCATATCGTGAGCCAGAGTGTCCAGGCGTTGTTTCTCTTCTATCAGCTCTCTGTAGAGTATTAAAATATTATATTAAAGTATTGTACAGTAAGAAATCTCTACAATGGGGATTGTCGCGAACTAGCTCAAGATAGGAAGTTCTTGGGGTAAAAAGTGTTGCCATTGGTGGAAAAATAGACGGAAACGACACGACCTTCTCAATATAAAGCTTCCAGTGAGGTAAGTATTTTAATGTGCGTTTTATTTCGGGTAAAACGCTGTCATTAAAGTATTGTACAGTAAGAAATCTCTACAATGGAGATTGGCGCGAACTAGCTCAAGATAGGAGTAGATGGCGTCTTCTTTTGTCGGAGGCCAAGACCCACTTCGGGTCACTGAGCCAGCGGAGTAAGTAATTGTACAGTAGAACCAGAAAAATAATGCGTTTCGAAAAACATCGGCATCAATCGCATAAAATTACAAAAACGATTGACGAAAAGTCATTTGGAAATTAAAATTACTCATAATTACAACTTTATCGCGAATAAAATATCAATGTCATTTTTAAGAAAAGCAAATTAGTTGCAAGCCGTGTGAGCTGCACAGGTAACGACGTACACTTCTGTCGCATTCTGTTCTGCCTCTCGGCTAGTGCCCTCCTGAACCCCCCCCCCCTTCCCGATTCCCTCGCCCCTCTGCTAGTACCCCTTGGAGCCACTGACTCCCTTGACCCTCAGCTAGTGCCCCCCTCCCCCCTCGGCTACTGTCCCCCCGACCTCCTTAACCCCTTCTTTACCTCTGCGTGTGCATAAGCTCCGCCCTCGTCCTGCTAAGTTCCTCTGCCACTGCCTGCTTGGCCTGTATCTATATTTGCCTTCCTGAACCCCCCCCCTCCTCTTCCCTCGCCCCTCGCCTCTCAGCTAGTGCCCCCCCCCGGTCTCAACCTTCCCTTCTAACCACCTTGCCTACCTCCTATCTCTTTTAATCTGTTCTACCTTCGGCTAGTGCCCTCTTGAATCCCCCCCCCCCTTCCCGATTCCCTCACCCCTCAGCTAGTGTTCCTGGAGCCCCCCGACCCCCTTACCCCTCTCAGCTAATGCCCCTTGGAGCCTCCCAACTCTCTTGTCCCTCAGCCAGTTCCCCCCTTCTTACCTCTGCGTATGCATAAGCTCCGCTCTCGTCCTGCTAAGTTCCTCAGCCACGGCCTGCTTGGCCTGTATCTCTGCATGCAGTGATGACTGTAGCGTGAGTATCTCCATCTTGTCCAGTTTCTGTGAGCGTCTGTTCCGCCATCCGCCGGTGGTGCCGGTGGCGGGGGGGGAGGATGGAACCGCTAAAGATGTACGGGATCCAGACGCTGAAAAAAGCTAAACGCTAGAGACCTGTTTCACCAGTCCTATGTACACACATCAAAAAAAGTTTGCGATCAGTTTGAAAACAACATTTTTAATATGCTGAAAAACACTGACTTCGTTTTTGTACAAAGAAACAAAGGATTATTGTGTATTTTTAAACGAAGAATATCATCCTTACGGCGTTTTCACACGAACCACCGCACGACACGACGCACGGCACACGATCTGTCGTTTGGACGTTTTCACACGAGCGACGATTTCAGCAACGACACTGGCAGTCGCGTTAGTATTGTATGTATATATTATATGTGTATGTATGTATGTTCGTTTGAGTTAGTGGCTAGTGGAGACGCTCGTGGCGTAGTTTGCATAGACGTTTGTGATAGAGCGACGTTATAAGCCCCAATTCTTCTAACAAACTTTTTTATCAACTTAACAAAACGTCAACTCGCGGTGTAAGAAAAGAACCAGATGAACGTATCTACCAAAAATTCGAAAATCATTTCTTATTTCCTAAATGGGTCATAAATGAAATAAAAATCGATTTTCGAATTTTTGGTAGATACGTTCATCTGGTTCTTACACCGCGACTATGACCATAGATTTCGTTCAGTTTCGTTATCTAATTTTGAACGACGACTCTGTTGTGTATAGTTTTAGATCATAGCTTGGAAAAGCATATAAGTTGGATATAGACGGAATCTAGTCATAAAGCGCAACTTACCGTGCTTCAGATAATCTAATTCCTCTGTCATCTTAGTAGCGAGCGCTTGTAGGTAACCTCGGGCCTCCTTCTCATCGGCCACCCATCGGATGATGTCTGCGATCTGAAAGTATACACTGCTATAGTAAAACGTTAACAGGCTTACAACTGTATCTTCAGAGAGATTACTATCAGCTAAGATCCTTTTTAGGGTTCCGTACCTCAAAAGGTAAAGGTCTCATAAATGTGACCAAGTGTGACAAGGACGGGGGAGGAGTCAAAAAATAACGAAATTAGTTTGACGTACTTTATGGATGACCCCTAAGAGAAAGCTTACCTGTGCCTCCCAATGCTGCATTGTATCTCGCTTCGCTCGGAGATCGTCTAGTTCTAGCTCCATCTGCCGCCGTTCTGTCTGCCACCTCCTTCCGTTCTCAGCCATCTGTTTCAAATAGATAGATAGATATAGTTGTCACAATGTATAGTCCGGCAAAAACGGGTAGACACGGCAACTAAAATTTCAGTACTTTGGAAACCCTTTCTCTACTAATCTATGGTAAAGTACAGGTTTCTTGTCTATGGTACAGGTGCCGAAGACGTCAGTCAGAAGTAATAATTTACTTTTAGAAGAGAATTTATCTATTTCGCGTAGTTAGCTTGCACAGTGGCGCCCCCATTTATTTCTATTATTTTGTGTCGGACTATATCTAGGTATTTGTGAAGTTAGGCTTTTCGCTGCGCAGTAGAACATTTTGCATGAAAAAGTTGCACTGCGCATCGAAACGGCTAACTTCACGAATGCCAAGATCCGTTGGAAGAAGTGTAGATATTTTATTCATGATGTCCATTATATAGCATGAAGTACTGTATATCGTCTTCCGATTCGAAGGTCGTGGGTTCGAATCCTGGACGTGCATCAATGAATTTTTCGCTTCGAAAAATTTATATGCGCATTACTACGAGCTCTAAACGGTGGAAAACATCGTGAGGAAACCTGCGGTTCAGCCCCACACGTATTGACCATGTCTTTCCTGTGGATATGGCCGGTTAAGCTGAGAGGATGGTGTAGGTGCTACAAGCCTACTCCATCTCAAACAATGTCCCAGGCACTACAGTGTCCCGATAAGTGTAGGCAAAGATTGCCTCCTGACACTGTATAAATCATCTAGTAAAGATGTAAAGGCCTAGGGGGGCACTGACCGTGTCCAGATCTTTGGCCAGCTTCCTGTTTTCGTTGATGAGTATCTGCTTGTCTTCTGAATCGTTCAATTGCTCGAGACGACGGTTCTCTAATTTCTCTTTGGACGCTTGCAGCTGTTGGATAAACAAGTTTATATAGATAGATAATATTTATTTGGTACAACACATGTGGTAAATAGCTACATAATACTTCTTCTTCTTCTTTCGTATGAGCAAGTGGCCAACTCTGGTGAGTTTTTAGGCCGCCTAAAGGCCTCCGTCATGGCTTAACGACTTAAAAGCCAATAAACGTGCCCTCCAAAGCACGGAAGCGCTCAGCTCGTAATACCACTTGCGGTCACCCATCCTTAAAGTGATTGCGCACAACGTTGCTTAACGTCAACGATCAATCAAGAACGTCGAAGCAAGCTATGGCACGAGTGCTTCACATAATACTTAAAACAAACAAAAGACGCAGGTACTTAGATGAACAAACAAGTAAATAGGTAATAATAGGTGAAACCTAGGTGCTGAAAACACAGACTGACAGGTGACCTAGGAAGGAAAGAAACAAATATCTACATTCTACCTAGAAAATATAAAGGTCATTATTACACTATCACACTAATATTATAAATGCAAAAGTTTGGATGTTTTGATGGATGTATGTATGTTTCTCTATAACTCGACAACCACTGAACCGATTTGGCTGAAATTTAAAATATAGATAGATAGATAATGACCCGGTATAGGACATTTATCCGGATACCACGCGAGCGAAACTGCGGGCGGAAGCTAGTCTATCTAAATTTCAGGCAAATCGGTTCAGTGGTTGTCGAGTTATAGAGGAACAAACATACATTCATACTTACAAACATCCATCCATCCATTAATGTGATACACTCACCTCTCTACTAAGCGTGTTCCTATACGCCTCAGCCTCTTGTATCTGCTCGTTAAGCGCACAAACCTCGGCGTTATACCGCGCTTGTTGTTGGGACAACGACTCTTTGTACTGCATCTGGTGAACAAAAACATCACACTTATAAATGTTTTTCTCCATCACAGACTCCACACATCACTATCAGGAAAATTATTATTTTTACAATCTAATGATAATTTTGGTGTAGACTTAAGAGTGTAGATTATACTCCTAAGAGTTTATATTTGAATGTTTGGTTGATGGCTGCAGGAAAAAAAAGGCACCACTTTCCGGCATAGGCTTTATATGTGTATGTATGTATGTTTGTCCACGAACATCGATCAGTTACTATGATATCTAACTAGAGTTATGGAAACTTGCTGGGCCCATAACCTAATGAAACTTGTGATCTGGTTTAGTAAAACTACATGTTTTGTTTTGAACCTTCTTTGAAAGTGAACCGAACAAGAGTGAGCGACCACAGACTAAAATTCACATCTATTTAAACCCTAGTTAATTCACATCCTAGTAGATTAAAGTATCTCACACACTAATAGCCACATCGCACCCCTAGATGAAAACCCCGGTAACTCGAAAAACCTACTTTTTCAAAAATGACAAAAAACTTATCTAAAAATCTATGACTATAATTTTGTAATTCATGAAGGTAACACTTTTTCAAGCTTGTTCAATTTTAACTCATTTGTATCGCCGTATGGGTATTCATATTCAGTTAAGGAATTCGAAAACGCAAATAACTCCATTATGGGGGAATTTGGAGTTACCTGAGTTTTCATCTAGGGGTGCGATATTATTTTTATATAGATAGATAGATAGATTAACACTTTATTGTACACCACATGAGCATTAAAAACAAATTACAGACACACAGAACATAGGGAGCGAAGTACAATGGTACAATATATAAATGAACACTTACCTCCAATGTCTCCACCTCAGCTTGCAGCCTGGCGACGTCGGCGGCGGCCGAGGAGGCGGTGCAGGGGGAGGGGGAGGGCGAGGGGGAGGGGCACGGGACACCCTCCTCACGCTGGGAGCGGAGCGTCTCTTCGCGGAGTTTACGCTCCTGGAACAAACAATCATTTGAAGGTGGTGCTTTAACCGTTAATACGCGTTGAGTTGGTTCACTTTTGTGTCAAAACTGTCACTTTTAAAACAGCTGTACCATGACCTCTTAGTGAACAATTCAGGGGCCCTAGCCATATTACACTATCTATCGTCGCTGTAGAATAGAACACTTCAAAATGTATAGGAATTGACGTTCTGACCACGTGACTCATCACCTTTAAACGTCAAATCCTATACATTTTGAAGTGTTCTATTCTACAGAGACGATAGATAGTGTAATATGGCTAGGGGGGCTGTTTAGGAGCTATTCAGTTTAGGTTCCTAATCTGGATCGCAAACTATTCGTATAATGACCTGTTTTAAAAGTGACAGTTTTGACACAAAAGTGAACCAACTCAACGCGTATTAAACGGTCATGGTACGAATTGAGTGAACGAAACTTTATCTAACAATTCAGTTTAGGTCATGTTTAGGTTCTGATATTTCGTCAGCGTCATAGCGTACCTCAAGCGAAGCAGTTCAGCTTAGGACCTAAACTGGATTGCATATAAAGCGAGTAGTGAGTTACCTTGGTAGCTTCAGAGATGGCGGTGTCCAGTCTCGCCTCCAACTCTCGTCGTCCCTTGTCCGACCGTCGCACACACGGCAAAAGTGACGATTTAGATGGTCAAAAATAATTATACAATTAAGTTGATTTGTGAAGTATGGATTTAATTTATTATGATACTTAAACGTCTACTAAAGCAAGAATAACATTAGCATTAGGTACTGACACCCTTCCAAAAAAAATAATTTTTTGATTCACTAAACTTAATTAAATAAATCAAAATAACAAAAAAAAAGGTTTTATAAATGTAATTTACTGTAGAACTTTCAATTTAAATTGTCATCGTAATCGATTTTGTCATTGGTTTCATCATCATTATCATCAAAATCATCATTTGTCATTAATAAAAAAACATCAATAACTTCCAAAGTGATAAAAAGTTATAGCTAATTTTTTGTAGGGACTTTCTAAAACACATAACAACGTTATTATGAAAAGGAAAAGAGGGTACTCCGGGATACTTTTTAGTTATCGTCTATGAAATAATTATTTTCTAGTTAATTTTAAAGAATTTCTTTAAATAGTTGTAACTCGAAAGTTATGACATATAAAACAGTAAAAAATTCAAAACTTACTTGTAAGGAGTCCTACTTTAACAAAAAAAATAATTCAAACAGTTTCAACAACGCAAACTATAATTATACTGGGGTTAACGCACATGCCTGACTGAGGTTCGTACGCGACCTATGAGCATTGCGTGAGTTTCGAGTAGTCTTGTAAAATAATGTGTAGTGTTACTTCGTAACTATTACCGTCATTTAGTTGGCCAACTATTAATGAACGTTGACACATAATATCATCGCGCTATGAGAACATGGAAAAATCGATTATTGTCCATCTAAATCATCACTTTTGCCGTGTGTGCGTCGGATGTCTTGTCTCAGCACGTCTATCTTCTGCATCGTTAGTTCTTCCTCTTTGTCTATAGTTAGTCTATGGCTATAGTTACCTTGGTAGCCTCAGAGATGGCGGTGTCCAGTCTCGCCTCCAACTCGCGTCGTCCCTTGTCCGACCGTCGGATGTCTTGTCTCACGTCTATCTTCTGCATCGCTAGTTCTTCTTTGTCTATAGTTAGTCTATGGCTATAGTTACCTTGGTAGCTTCAGAGATGGCGGTGTCCAGTCTCGCCTCCAACTCTCGTCGTCCCTTGTCCGACCGTCGGATGTCTTGTCTCAGCACGTCTATCTTCTGCATCGCTAGTTCTTCCTTTGTCTATAGTTAGTCTATGCCTGGGATAGTTACCTTGGTAGCCTCAGAGATGGCGGTGTCCAGTCTCGCCTCCAACTCGCGTCGTCCCTTGTCCGACCGTCGGATGTCTTGTCTCAGCACGTCTATCTTCTGCATCGCTAGTTCTTCCTTTGTCTATAGTTAGTCTATGCCTGGGATAGTTACCTTGGTAGCTTCAGAGATGGCGGTGTCCAGTCTCGCCTCCAACTCGCGTCGTCCCTTGTCCGACCGTCGGATGTCTTGTCTCAGCACGTCTATCTTCTGCATCGCTAGTTCTTCCTTTGTCTATAGTTAGTCTATGCCTGGGATAGTTACCTTGGTAGCCTCAGAGATGGCGGTGTCCAGTCTCGCCTCCAACTCGCGTCGTCCCTTGTCCGACCGTCGGATGTCTTGTCTCAGCACGTCTATCTTCTGCATCGCTAGTTCTTCCTTTGTCTATAGTTAGTCTATGCCTGGGATAGTTACCTTGGTAGCTTCAGAGATGGCGGTGTCCAGTCTCGCCTCCAACTCGCGTCGTCCCTTGTCCGACCGTCGGATGTCTTGTCTCAGCACGTCTATCTTCTGCATCGCTAGTTCTTCCTTTGTCTATAGTTAGTCTATGCCTGGGATAGTTACCTTGGTAGCTTCAGAGATGGCGGTGTCCAGTCTCGCCTCCAACTCGCGTCGTCCCTTGTCCGACCGTCGGATGTCTTGTCTCAGCACGTCTATCTTCTGCATCGCTAGTTCTTCCTTTGTCTATAGTTAGTCTATGCCTGGGATAGTTACCTTGGTAGCCTCAGAGATGGCGGTGTCCAGTCTCGCCTCCAACTCGCGTCGTCCCTTGTCCGACCGTCGGATGTCTTGTCTAAGAACGTCTATCTTCTGCATCGCCACTTCTAGCTCTTCCTCTTTGTCACGGACCTGTCAAACAAATCATTTATAATTATAAATCACACTACTATCACACTAATATTATCAACTAGCTGCTGCCCGCGGCTTCGCTCGCGTGCCACCCGGATGAAAAGTAGCCTACGTCCTATTCCCGGTTATCATCTATCATAATTAAACATGTTAAAATAGTTTATGATCTGGAATAACAGAAGCTATAGTCGTATTGCTCATTATACGGACTAAAATATATGAAAAATGACATTTCTTCCTTAAATTTTAGTCCGATTTTAGTCCGTATAATGAGCAATACGACTATAGGTACTTTTTATTTGGGTAGGTACCATGCGAGCGAAGCCACGGCTATTTTAAGTTTCTCTGTAACTCAACAACCAATGAACCGATTTGGCTGAGATCATATCACGATAATATTATAAATGGGAAAGTTTAGATGTTTGGATGAATGGATGTATGTTTGTTCCTCTATAAATCGATAACCACTGAACCGATTTGACTGAAATTTAAAATATAGATAGATATATAGATAGATACTGGGCATAGGGCATACTTTTTATCCCAAATAAATCAAAAATGACAAGTTAATGAAAGTTAATAGCGGCCTTTACACGGTAGAGTTTTTACCACGGATCTGGACTGTACAGATATCTTTGCGTGTAAATGCTCTGGCATCAGCGTAGCTAAAATGGTCGCTATTGCAGCATCGCGGTGAACGAATTGAACTATTGCTATCTCTTTTCATTGACTTAGAGTGAAAAGAGATGGCAATAGCTCAATTCCTTCACCGCGATGCTGCAATAGCGACCATTTTAGCTACGCTGGACTGTACAGATATCTGTACAGATATCTCTGCGTGTAAATGCTGCTAATGTCTGTGATAAGAGCCACTTGAACTCAGTAGCGTTTCAGTAGCGTAAGACATACACCTTTTTATGTATTAGACATACCTGCCGCGATAGCTTCTGTTTCTGTTGCCTAAGCTCGGAGAGACGCTCGGTGACCTCGTTGTATTCTGTCATGGCTAGCTTACGTTGCGATAACGCATCCTTCAACTCTTTGTCCTGTTGAGAAAACATAAAGAAACACTTAGAAATACAAAGAAATAGGAATTTAGAGTGTAAGCGCTCGTGGTATAGCTTGCTTAGCAATGACATTTAAAACTAATAGACATGTTTCTAGCGCTTGCAAAATGAAGACTCGAAAACGTCCTAATTGGAACGTCTTGTCTTTAGTCCCAGCATCTACACCATTGTCCCAGGCACTGCAGTGTCCCGTTAAGTGTAGGCAAAGATTGCCTCCTGACACTGTATAAATCATCTAGTAAAGATGTAAAGCCCTAAGTTTTTAGCTCTAACATACCTGCAGTCTCAATTTCTCCATACTATCCGTTTTGTCTTTAGCAAGTTCTTCTTTTTCCATATTCAATGCTTGTATTATAACTTCCAGCTCTCGGATACGCGCCACCATTTCTTGTGGCGTTTCGGGCACCTCCTGTATATACATATTTTACATCTCTCATATTCGGTAAGTAGGTCCTTATTAACCCCAAATGGGGCTTGTAGGTGACCAATTAGCGCTCTAGGGTAATAATGTAGCTAGAAAAGCCCTAGGGCAGTAAGTAGTTAAAAACTCGAACTTTTTGAGAGAGTGAAATGTTTTTTTTTTTAAATTATTTACCGCCCTAGGGCTTTTCTAGCTACATTATTACCCTAGAGCGCTAATTGGTCACCTACAAACCCCATTTGGGGGTAATAAGGACCTACTTACCTCACAATCGAGATGTAAAGCAGAGTAGTTAGCTCGGGTGTAAGCATCAATTGCACCCTCGAACTATAAGCGCACGAGCAATTGATGCCTTACAGCCCTTGGCTACTAATCTACTAATATATTAAACTCTATATTTTATATATCTACTCGTGACCACGGCGACTGTAATATCGCCGAAACGTCGAGGTAAATAAAATGTTTTCATTGCGCGATTAAGACCCGTTAATGAATTAAAAACCTCCTGTACTTATATCACAAAATTCTGTATTAATATACGTTTTTAATTCTTCATCCATAGTTTCATTAGTAGGTAGGTGTATAAGAAACAAACTTTGTTGTAAAAAAGCTTTAGTGCCATTTTAATAAGAAAAAGACAGTGATGCTACTCGTATATGGTTTACTAGCAGTGTCCTCGCGGCGTTGCCGCAGTGATAGTATATGGTGATGATGATGATGAAAAGTAGCCTATAACCTTCCTCAAGAGTTTAGCTTTCAAATGCAGAAATAACTTTTCAAATCGAACTAGTTCCTGAGATTAGCGCGTTCAAACAAACAAACTCAGAATTTCTCAAATCGGGCTGGTAAGTCCGAGAAATTCTTTCTGTATTCCATAGCTAAACTCTTGAGGAAGGTTATAGGCTACTTTTCATCATCATCATCATTACCATCACTACGGGGCAACGCCGGGAGGGCACTGCTAGTATAGCAAACCATTTTCTGAGATTTTTATTTGTTATAGTGTTAAACCACACTTAGGTATTTACATTTGAAAATGAAAAATCTTCGATCGAATCGATCATCAATCGAATCGACCAGCGGAAGACAGTTATCCTGTAGATGCCGCTCATCGATGCTATAATCGATAGTAAGGTCCTATCATGATTTTCAACTCTGGCGACAAAGGTTCCGTGGCCGAATTGCTAAAGGCACTCCGGCTAAAGGAGGATCGCTTGTATCATTGCGGGTTCGAATCCCGTCGGAATTGAAAATTTTGATAAGATTTTTCATTTTCTGAGATCATTTGTATGGTTTACCGTTTGTATGGCGCCGCTGCTGAGTTGCTCGAAGCATCTGACTTGAGCCTCCAATTCTGCGTTCTTTTTGGTCACTGTTGCTAACTCCTCTTTCAGTTGTATTAGTTCTTCTGTAAAAATAAATGTGTACTTTCACTAATATTATGAATGCGAAAGTTTGTGTGTAATTTGATCTTAATTCTGTAGCTGAATGGTTTCGGATGAAACTAGAAAAATATAAAACAACATCACAATCATATAAAACAATCACGGGGCAAGTCAAAATTGACATTTATACACCAGCGGGCTTAAAAGAATACATATAACATTCTGGATGGTGGGAGTTGTGATCTGCAGGCTTAAAAGGTCGCTATAGCAGAATCAGAACAGGAATTGAACTATAAGCCGTCTCTTGTCACTCTCAGTCAATGAAATGGCAAATATAGTCGTATTTCTAATTATATGCACTAAAATTGACGATCAAAATGTCATTTTTCATAGATTTTTAGTTCGTACAATGAGCAATTCGACTATAGTTCAATTTCTATTTTGATTCTGCTGTAGCGGCCCTTTTAACCCCAAGATTAGTAAGTATAAGTATTTTAAAGTAATAGTAAAGTACATACCGGCCCCGGGTTCGAGTGCGCTCCCCCCGGCGCGCAGTTCAGCGATGGTTTGCGCGAGTAGCGCATTCTCACGTTCCAACGCCTTCAGTGCCGCGCGATCACTCGCGTTTGATGGGGCCTGTACATATTAATACACTGATGTAAAATATATAAATACTAGCTGACGCCCGCGTGGACTACTATTTTGTTTATCCTGAACCATGCATTTTTTCGGGATAAAAAGTAGCCTATGTCCTATTCCCGGTCATTATCTATCTATGTTTAAAATTTCAGCCAAATCGGTTCAGTAGTTATGAAGATACGTGGTAACAAACATTTATTAGTAGGATTTTCCATCAGTGAAAACCTATAATTGACTCTTTGTTATTCATTCTAGCTGCTAACTTGTATATTTAACTGTTGGTTTTCCAAGCATAAATAAATAAATATTACATTATTTAACTATGTGCAAGGTTTCAACTTTAAAAGGATTATTTGAGAGAACAAGCAAGATTACAAGATTTGCTTAGTTTGGGGCTAGATGGCGCTGTGTGAAACTTAAAGCAATATTTATTCAGCACATTTTAAACTTTCGCGATCTGTAGACATAATTCAAGTAATATTTTTTGTAATAAAAATAATTTATTTAATTTATATTTATTTATTTAAGGGACCGGCAACCGTACCTACGTACCTAGGAACGTAATACCAAAATAATTTAAAATTTGAGCATATTTTTATCACTTTATGTTATTATTTGGATAAAAGCAGTATTTATCTAGGTTCCTGTTACACTTTTGTTCCAAAAAACTTACTATAGAACAAATGAAAAGAAAAAATGACATTTTTGGTGTACCTACAAAGATTTCAATTCAATTTGCTTACATTTCTTTTTAGTTACAAAAGTGTAACAGGAACCTAGATAAATACCTACTCTCTTTATCTAACAACATAAACTGATAATAATATGCTTAAATTTTAAATGATTTCAGTATTAAGTTTTTATGGAAATTCGCCTGTCGCAGGCTTCTTAAGTATATTTTATTTAATATACCTGACAAGTGGCATTCTTGGCTGGACTGAGCGGCGCGGGACGGCCGAGGTCGGATAGACGGGAGCCGGCAGTGAACGTGAAACCCACGAACGGAAGATGAACGCCGGAGAACGCTGATGACGCTGACGCAGGCGGCACTGCTTCTGATAACCTGGCGAGAATATAATAACATTTATTTTTAGGAAACACAAAAACAAACAAAAAAGCAAGGGCGGGGAAAAGACTAAACGAAAAACATGGTACAATCACACTAATATTATAAATGCGAAAGTTTGGATGTTTGGATAGATGTTTGGATGGATGTTTGGATGGATGTATGTTTGTTCCTCTATAACTCGACAACCACTGAACCGATTTGGCTGAAATTTGAAACATAGATAGATAATGACCGGGAATAGGACATAGGCTACTTTTTATCCCGAAAAAATGCATGGTTCTCTTGGGATAAACAAAATAGTAGTCCACGCAGGCGCAGCCGCGGGCGTCAGCTAGTACACAATAAGAAGACTGACACAACATAAAGAATGATTGAAAGAAGATTGACGAAACAGGAACCGTCGGAAGGGGAAGACCTAGACGCACATTCCTGGACCAAATTGGCGAATTATTGAAAAAAAGGCCAGGTCAAGAGTAACGGACGAGCTTGCATGAAGAATGTGATGAGAGTGAATGAAGCGAAAGAGTGTCAGGATCGTAGCAAGTGGAGATCTGTGATCTCTGCCTACCCCTATGATGGGAAACATGCGTAATTTTATGTATATAAAGAATTCTGAAATTCGATTCGTTCGGCGCAAATAGGTGTGCGGCCACCTTAAATCAACACTAATCTTATTTCACTTTCAAAACTTTCGTGAGTTGTACTAGACATTATTTAACACACAGGAATTACTCACGTAAAAAATATCGTCGATTTAGATACCGACAATGTTTCGATTCATCCGGAGAATCTTCATCTGGGTAAGGACGTGAGTAATTCCTGGGTGTTAAATAATGTCTAAGACTAATTTTACCTGATATCCGTATCGTCTACGTCAAAGTTGGAGGTGTCTGTTGGACTCGACACATCTGGTACGAACGGAGCTTGCATCTCTCTTAAGTTGTCCCAGTCTAAGCCAGTGAACCAAGGATGACTCTGTGAATGGTACAGACATTTACAATTAGGGGTTAGGCACAATTTTTAGAGTTCCGTACCTCATAAAAAAAGGAACCCTTATTATCCTACTGTAGCGACATCTACCTGTCGCTAGATGAACTACATAGACATGCTACGCACTACGAGCTTCAGCGAAGATGGCGCCACACAACATCAGAATGTCTAGATCGCGCAAGTGCACTACTTATCGCCGATCGGGTTATATACAACTAACCGACAGCAACTGTCGGTCGTAAGACCACGGGCATGTGGGCCAGATGGTCCGGCCCGTTGCAGAGAACCACCTACTCTGCCTTTGGGGAACGATTCCACCCTGTGCCCCAAACTACTAATATATCCTATGACGCCAATTAAGACATTCCTCTGAGTTGTATGGGCGCTCATACAATTTAATAGAAGACTAGCTTGATTATGGTGGTATAAAGGGTAGGTACGGAACCCTCGGCGTACGAATTCGACTCGCACTTGACCGGTTTTTATTTTTATACAATAGGTTATATCGTTATATAACCGTAAAAAATTGTCCAGCACCGAAAATCTAAAATTTTGTAACCAGGCATCATCCCTATTGTAGGCACAAAACAGTATTACTATTCAAATGATACACTAATTCAAAAGTTAAGTTGTTTTACCTTGAAATCTTGTAATCCGTTCTTCCCAAGCCGCGTTTCAGATGCGCATATCAGTCGTCGTATTAGATCTTTGGCTTCTTCTGATACCTGCAAACAATAATCATATTATAGTCCGACACAAAATAATAGAAATAAATGGGGGCGCCACTGTGCAAGCTAAATACGCGAAATAGATCAATTCTCTTTTAGAAGTAAATTATGACTTCTGACTGACGTCTTCGGCACCTGTACCATAGACAAGAAACCTGTACTTTACCATAGATTAGTAGAGAAAGGGTTTCCAAAGTACTGAAATTTTAGTTGCCGTGTCTACCCGTTTTTGCCGGACTATACTTTCAATACTTTCGTGTATAAACCGACGAGCTTGCATGAAGAATGTGATGAGAGTGAATGAAGCGAAAGAAGTGTGTTCGTAGCAAGTGGAGATCTGTGGTCTCTGCCTACCCCTATGATGGGAAACAGGCGTGAGTTTATGTATGTATACTTTCGTGTTTTGTTCTTGTCACTCTCATGTGTGACTGGCCTCTTAGCTCAGTTGGTAGTAACTCTGCCTTCTGCGCTGTAGGTCGTGCGTTCGATTCCCACCCAGAACAAACATTTGTGTAATGAATATTGATGTTTGTTCTGTGTCTGGGCGTTATAAAGTATTATAAGTATGTATTTACAAAAAATATGTAAGTAGTATTCTATATTATTTTCTATTACTTAGCATTTACGACCTTATTTACCTGCACGGCTTGCTCGTCCGGGGGTGGGCAGTGGAAAGACCGCGCGTGGTTCATAATCTTCCCGTAAGTTTCGACTAGCGACTCCGCGTAAAACGGCGTCTCACCAAACAGCATCTCATACATGCATACACCTGAAATTATACACAATTTTAACCACCGACGAAAAAGGGGGGGTGTTATAAGTTTGTGTGTGTGTCTATCTGTGTCTATGTGTATCTGTGTGTCTGTTTGTGTCATTAATTACTATTTTGTTAGAAAGGTGTCTTTGAAAACTTTCAGGGTAGCTCACAACTCGATGACAATGCATTTAAAAAAGGTATTTTTAGACTAATTTTTTAATCAAAATTAATTTGCTTGTTTAGTAATAAATATTTACTCACTCAAGTATGAGTGAGCTCTGAACAAAAGGAGTCATAATATAAGTTCTAAATAAAAAGAGTTAGGTACATAAGTTCTTAAAAAGATCGTACCTAACGACCACCAATCACATTCAGGTCCATATCGCCCTTGACCGTCTTCCATAGCCTGAAAAAATCAAATTTAAATTAGAAAGAAAGAAAGAAAACATGTTTATTCAGCAATTAGATACACGGACAATAAAAAAGACATTAAGGGCTCATTTTTCAATCGACAAATATCTTTTATCTGAGGAATAAATGAGGCGTTATGACATATTTTCAATACAATCTGTCAAATCACATATTTATTTCCTCAGATAAAAGTTATCTATCTTACAGTACGGCCAATGGATCTCGGCGTTCGTGAAGTTAGCCGTTTCGATGCGCAGTGCAACTTTTTCATACAAAATTTTCTACTGCGCAGCGCAAAGCCTGACTTCACGGACGCCGAGATCCGCCGGCCCAACTGTAATTAACTAGGTAAGTACTTAAAACTAAAACATTGTCCGCCTGCTGAAAAGGCAAGAACTCAGCTTCTGCCTGGTTGGAACCAGACGCTGTTTTTCAGCCTTACCCATGAGAGGGAAGGAGAGGGAAAGGACAAGGGGAATCAGTAATTAATGACGAATTTGATAACATTTTCACGGCTGCGACAATTTTTTTTTTCCAGCTGACATGGTAATTTTTTGTAGTATTATTATTTATTAAACTTACTCGTAATATCTCGGGCGAAATGTAGTCTGGGGTACCGACAGCCACGTTACTTTGTACCTGGAACAAATATAACTGATTTCTTAAAAACATACTATACTAGTGGCTCTGTGAGCTGTGACCTCCATTTTTAGGAGTTATTCTCCTCATCTAGTTCTAGTTCTTTCACAAAGCGCTGTCTCGATCTTTGACCTAAGAATTGCGTATTGTGCATCCCACAGAATTATATCGAGATAGAAGCAAAGAGTGTATGTAACTCGCGTGCCAAAAAGACGAGCTGAGGACTTCTTTGCTCGCCGCGAAGTTCATTCTGCGGGCGATTGTGTATCCAATGCTAAATTTCCATTGCGGCTTTAATTTGACGCACCAGACTTGGCGAGCATTGAAAACCAGCAATGTAAAAATAACAATCCAAACTGTCAACTGAGTAGCGTGGTCAAAGTACCTAAAAATGTTACACGTCGGTTTCCATATAAATCAACGAACTTTTTGCTTCTATCTCGATATAATTCTGTGGTGCATCCTACTTTTCCAGTGCAAACTGTTGTTAACTTCAGTTAGTTAGTATCGTATTAAAGTCCAAAAGCGTACGCCTTTTTAGTATTCAGATTAGTACCTTGCCATCTTCCCCCAGCCGCAGACAAGATCCGAAGTCCGCCAGACGAATGTGCCCGCTCGCATCCAATAACACGTTGTCTGGTTTTATATCCCTGAGAAAAAAAATCACTTATTCATTTTAAAAAAATAATGAGACACGAACACTTCGTATACCAATATATAAAGCGGAAAAGTTTGTTTGTACGCGCTAATCTCAGGAACTACCAAACGAATTTGAAAAATTCTTTCAGCTTTTGATAGCTAAACGAAGCTACTTTTTATCATCATCATAATCTCCTTATACCATCAATACGGGGGCAACTCCGCGAGAGCGCTACTAGTGATGCATTTTTTTTTTGATAGACATATCGCCATGTAAAGACGTAAGGGTCGCCAACTAACTCGCACGTCAAAAGTTCTTTTCGAACGCGAGACGCACAGTTAAAAATCGACTTTATTCTCTTGACGTTTGGGTTTTAATTGTTTTCAGCAAAGTTTTCAAGCCTACCGCAGCACACTTTTCATTGGGTCGTTTTCTATTAAAAGTGCAACAAGCATATAAAACTCAGTACTCCATATTCTGTCAGATGTGACCCTGAATATAACTCACCTATGAACATAGCCGGATACATGTACGCTTTGCACCGCGAGCACCATCTCAGCTATATAGAACTTGGCCATATCCTCCGGCAGACGGTCCTCGAACTTGGACAGCAGAGTGAGGAGATCCCCACCGCAGTAATAGTCCATCACTAGATACTGGGGGATAAAACATAGGCTTTTACATCTTTACATGATATATTTTTTTAATTTTTATAGTGTTAAACCACACTTAGGCTGATTTAAGTCTCACGCTCGATTCGAAAAGCCATTGCACGGCCAGGATTCGTGAGTTACTGAACTGTCATATTTGAGAGTTAGAGACCGATTTTGGTCGCTATCAAAGATAAACGTTTCATTTTATTAACTTTTTTTTTGACATTACTTTAATTAACATACTGCATACCAATGTTCTTGGTGAAATATGTGGACTAATATTATTGACCTTACAACTGTACCTACCATATTCTAGCGAATAAACTATTTCAATTTCAAACAATCAAGGGGCAGCTGATTTTGTCAACGTATAGAGCAGGCATCAAATATATTTACCAAATTATGTTCATCTTGGAAAGCGTAGTGCAGATTGGTAAATTTAAAGTTCATATGAGCAAGTGGCCAACTCTGATGACGGAGTTTTTAGGCCGCCTAAAGGCCTCCGTCATGGCTTAACGACTTAAAAGCCGGGACCGATAACGTGCCCTCCGAAGCACGGAAGCGCTCAGCTCGTAATACCACTTGCGGTCACCCATCCTAAGAGTGGCCGCGCCCAACGCTTAACATCAATGATCAATCAAGAACGTCCAAGCAAGCTACGCCACGAGCGCTTCAACTATATGGGACTGGAGGATAAAACATAGGCTTTTACATCTTTACTAGGTGATATATTTTTTTAATGTATAGAGTATTAAACCACACTTAGGTATTATTACATTTGAGAATGAAAAATCTTATCAAAATGTTCAATTCCGACGGGATTCGAACCCGCAATGATACGATCCCCCTTTAGCCGGAGTGCCTTTACCAATAATTCGGCCACAGAACCATTAGGTTGAAAATCTTGATAGGACCATATCAGCGCCATCTACAGGATAACTACTAAGTTAACTCATCCTTTGTGGCCTCCTTCATGGCTAACTTACCAAATTATGTTCATCTTGGAAAGCGTAGTGCAGATTGGTTATCCACCGCCTGTCCCCGAAGACTAGAACGTCCCTTTCTTCTTGGAAGCAGGCTGTTTCTGCTCGCTATGGACAAAACACATCGTTATAATGATAAATATCTGGGCGACTGTTGCATAACGCCATCTAGTGGTTCAATTACGAACCACATTGCACCTGTAAATCTTTTCGCGTGAAAATGCCAAGAAAACTGCTTTTCTCAGATATGAGACCTAGCTAGATCGATTTTTCGCCCCCGTAAACACCCGTACTGCAAATTTCATCGAAATCGTAAGAGCCATTTTCGAGAACCTCAATACATACAAACTTCAAACTTCAAACATCAAACAAATATTGCTCGTTTAATAATGTAGCGACATCTACTTGTCGCTAGATGAACTACATAGACATGCTACGAACTACGAGCTTCAGCGAAAATGGCGCCACACAACATCATTATGTCTAGATCGCGGAAGCGGTAATTTCGGGAGCGATCGACATATATCCGACCGACAACAACTGTCGGTCGAGAGACCACGGGCAAGTGGGCCAGATTGGCCGGCCCGTTTGCAGAGAACCATCTACTCTGCCTTTGGGGAACGATTCCACCATGTTCCCAAAGTTAGTAAATATTGCATCGGATGATTGATTGATGAATGATGATTGATGCTGATCCATCGTAATATTTATTATCTATTTTTAATTTATCTATATCTAATAAAAAGCTGTTGATCTAGATCTGTTCACACTTTGTTCATATTTTATAAACTGTTTACTAAATGTGAAAACCTATTGGCTTTCTGGTTCTAAGTTAAGTAAATCTATTCTGTTATTTAAGCTGTTGGTTTTCCAATAAATCTATAAATCTAAATCTTTGGTTTGGCCAGAGTATAGTGGTTTAATGTGTTGGTATACCTTTAGCATCTCCCATTTGTTGAGTATCTTCATAGCGTAGACTCGCTCGCCCGTGGTGGTCACAGCGCCGCCCGCCGCCGTGTTACTACTCCCATCTGTACCCTGGAACACAAAACATTATTATTATACCAATACTGCAGTGATGGTTTATGGTGATAATGATGATGATGCCTATAACTTTCCTGAAGAGTTTGAGAGAAAGAATTTTTCAAATCCGACTGGTAGTTCTTAAGATTAGCGCGTTCAAAAAAACTTTATATAATACTAGCAGCGCCCTAGCGGCGTTGCCCCCGTAGTCATAGTATAATCGTAATGATGATGATGAAAAGTAGCCTATAACCTTTCTCAAGAGTTTAGCTGTCAAAAGCAGAACAATTTTTTTAAATCCGACTGGAAGTTCCTGAGATTAGCGCGTGCAAACAAACAAACCCTTCTGCTTTATATAATTAGTATGGAAGTATAGATATAGAAGTATAGATTTATACAGTGTCAGGAGGCAATCTTTGTCTACACTTAACGGGACACTGTAGTGCCTGGGACAATGTTGAGATGGAGTAGGCTTACCCAGCACCTCAACCGTCCTCTCAGCTTAACCGGCCATATCCACAGGAAAGACATGGTCAATACGTGTGGGGCTGAGCCGCGGGTTTCATCACGTTTTCCTTCACCGTTTAGAGGTCATGTTAATGCGCATATAAATTTATCGAAACGAAGAATCAAAACCAACATTAAATCTTTATCTATCTATCTATACTAATATAATAAAGCGTAAGAGTTTGTTCTTTTGTTTGAACGCGCTAATCTCAGGAACTACCAGTCTGATTTGAAAAATTCTCCCTGAATTTGATAACTAAACTATTGAGGAAGGTTATAGGCTACTTTTCATCATCTTAACCATATAGTACCAATATATGCGGAAGAGTTTGTTTGAACGTGCTAATCTCTCCTAGGTCCTTTCCAGCTCTCCTAAAGTTAGCTAGGTAATCTTTAAACTGGGATTCTCTACAACGATAAACAAACACGTAGACATCAGCAAAAGTGGGTACCGTATCTGAACCGTGGGCGGAAGTTACTGAAATCGTATCGTATACGCCCGTAGGCCACCTCCGCTGAGAAACCATAACAGCGGAACCACAGTTTCGCCATATCTTGTCCGTATGTATGAGAAGCGGAACACTAGCGAAACTGCCTGTTCTAACCCATAGATTTGACTATAATTCTATCTCTTTCCGCGTGGTTTCGTCGACCAGCGGGCCTATAAAGGTCACTATTGCAGAATCGCAATTTAGGAATTGAACTATTGCCATCTCTTTTCATTGAATGAGAGTGGAAAAAACGGCATTATAGTTCATTTCATATTGTGATTCAGTTTTAGCGACCTTTTTAAGTCCGCAGCTTCGAACGCCAGCCACACTTCCGCTTTTGATTTTCGCACTTGATCGCAGCGGAATTCATCCAGCGGTTTCGCCACTCGTATTTCGCAGCGGAGGTGTGCTACGGGCGATAAGATTAGAATCCTACTTACTTGCATAAAAGACGCCCTGACAACGCAGACTTCGCCGAACGCGCCCCGCCCGATAACCTTCACCAGCTCGAAGTCATCCCGCGTCAGACGTAGCCTCTTCAGCTGTGTCACCACAGGTTTCACTGGGAAATGGACAATGGAAGTTGAGCTAGTGGCTCACTTAGGCTGGATTCGACCAAAAATCATTTTACTCCTGAGTAACTAGCCGACATAATTCGAAATACAATGTTTAGAAAGCGCAACCGAACATTATTATGTGTGTAGCGACATCTACCTGTCGCTAGATGAACTACATAGACATGCTACGCACTACAGATGGCGCCACTCAACATCAGAATGTCTAGATCGCGCTTACGAAGTTTTCCAGAGCGATAGACATAATACCGACCAACCGACAACAACTGTCGGTCGAAAGACCACGGGCAAGTGGGCCAGATGGGCCGGCCCGTTGCAGAAGAACCGCCTACTCTGCCTTTGGGGAACGATTCCACCATGTTCCCCAAATTTGCATACAAATTATCCTGGTCTAAGGTGACAACCTTACAATTTCAAAATATTTTATTTTATTTTATTTATTAGGGACAATAAACAGCTACAATATACAGCATAATCAAAACAAATGTACAATATTTTTTTTTAGAAAAAAAAAATTAGTGTAGGTAATATTGTTGCCCACAGCATTATCCTCAGCTTAATATGCAAGATTACACTAAAATGCGCCACTAGAGGCAAACATAATTAAACAATAAATATTATATAAATAACAAACAAATAGTACTCTCGATAAAAACTTAATCCAGTTTGGTCGAATCCAGCCTTAATGGGCTAACACAAAACAGCATCCTGAAAACCATAGCTTGGTTTCATCACCGCTGTGGGCTAGCCTCGTCAATAGAGTGACCCCAGTCTACCCTTCACTTTGGTAACCGCTCTATGTTTTATGTGATTGGATTGATTCTTCTGATAATTCTATGACTTGTCTGCTACCGTACTAACATTTATTTAAAACATTTTGGTTGTCCGACGGGATGCGAGATCGTGGCGTCTCACAAGGAAACGTTGGAGGGAAGATCTCGACTCTTTCAGGATATTGATGGGAAATGGTTAGAAAGATATGGGGAAGCCCTTTGAGTGGAAGGATATAGCTTAGATTAAACTAGTGGCTCTGTGAGCTGGTAGACATTGAGCAATTTACTGCATTTTGAGGAGCTAAGTAGCGTTTCACATATTCGGGCGTACGAGCCTTATATTAAGTAAAATAACAACTATACTCGAGCCATTTTGGACGTACAATGTTTACTAACACTGCACTGACAGATCAATCAGCTGATAGCAGGAATAGACCAATCACAGAAAACTGAGATTAAATATGATTGGCACTGATTCAATATGGCCAATCGTAATGAATCTCAGTTTTCTGTGATTGGTCTATTCCTGTACATCCAAAATGGCTCGAGTATAGTATTAACTTATTGTAATGTTGCCTGAAAAAAAGTTATGACTAAACTCACCATATCTGATGAAGTCAGCCACCGGCTTCTCCCGTCTAAGGCTGCTGTTGCAGCATTCATCGTAGAGCACTAGTAGGGCATCTATCAAGGTCTCCACGCTGAGGCCAGCTCGAAGCGGCACGTTCCGACCGCACGCGAACATAGACTCCAGCTGTTTGAGTCGCTTGATGCCCAGCACTGGAAAAAAAGAACGAAAGATTTTTCGAAAAATCCAAAATATCTAGTACTCCTCCGCCAATCTAAAATGCAGTTGAGGTGGCAACCTTTTATGTAAAATTAATTTAACGGTGTGGCATCGACACGAAAAAAAAAAAAAAAAATCTAATACCAAAAAAGTTTCTTTAAGATTTAAAGCCAACCACCTACTTTCCACAGCCTAGCCTTAGAGCGTTTTCACATTATCCGATCCGATATCGGTATCGGACGCCGACACAATATCGTGTCAAGTAAAATGTATAAAAGGTGTCGGCGTCCGATACCGATATCGGATCGGATAATGTGAAAACGCTCTAAGGCTAGGCTGTGGAAAGTAGGTGGTTGGCTTTAAACAAGTATGTAAAATTAATTTAACGGTGTGGCATCGACACGAAAAAAAAAAAAAAATCTAATACCAAAAAAGTTTCTTTAAGATTTAAAGCCAACCACCTACTTTCCACAGCCTAGCCTTAGAGCGTTTTCACATTATCCGATCCGATATCGGTATCGGACGCCGACACAATATCGTGTCAAGTAAAATGTATAAATGATGTCCGCTCCGATATCCGATATCGGATCGGATAATGTGAAAACGCTCTAACTATGCCAGGCTAGTCAGGGCAATGTCATGTTATTACTTCAACGCAAACTCCGTCCCCAGACTTGGCCACTTGCTCATACCAACTTACCTACTTCAACGTTAGGTTGTGTAAATGTGCATATAATAGGCAACATGCGTCTGATTCAAAAGCGGGTTAAACGTATTTTTCTATGAACATTATGGCTTTAGAATTATGTGTGTGTAATTATTTTTTAATATTATTTCATTTTCGCTTAGAAATTAATAATTAAAAAGTGCAAAAATATAGTGGGAATTTCATAAGACTTGAAACGCAACGCTATTTGTCACGTATGCTGTGACGTCACACTCCTTCAAACTCGACAGAAAGTTTTTTTTTCTACCTACAAGCGCGTGTAATTTTGCTGACTTGTGACGTCACGTCCGTTTCAAGTGCATGAAAATGTTGATAAATTTTAAAAATTATTTTTGTTATAAAATTTTAGTTTTTCGGCGCTGGAATTTTTGTTACGGTTATTTGACGATATAACCTATCGTATAAAATCATAAAAAAAATTGATGCATATTGCCTATTGCATTAAAAAGTTCACTTTATATTTCAGGTTAAACATGAAACCGTTCTATTCCCACACTGACCTAATAATTAACAACAGAATGCGAAACAATTAACTTGTATTATAACACACGTTTCAAGCTTTAACAGATGTTTTTCGTGTGTACTAATTTTTTAGCAAAATTCGTTATTTAGTTGAAGCGCTCGTAGTGTAGCTTACTGAGACGTCCTTGATTGATCGTTGAAGTTAAGCAACGTTGTCGGTCACAATTTGGATGGGCGACCGGAAGTGGCATTTGAGCTGAACGCTTCCGTGCTTCGGAGGGCACGTTAAATTGTCGGTCCCGGCTTTTAAGTCGTTAAGCCATGACGGAATGTGTAATTTCGGGTTAGTTACATTACAAGTTACACCATTTAAAACTGTTTTGTTTTATATTTAAAATAATATTAATGCGAAAGTTTGTGAGGAAGTATGGATGTATGTTCTTTCACGCAAAAACTACGTAACGGATTTTAATGAAACTTGGAATTTACATAGTTTATGACCTGGAATTACACATAGGCTACTTTTTATCCGGGTAGGTATAACGCGAGCGAAGCCGCGGGCGAAGCGGGTAGTTCCCATCTGATCATATGATCCGATTGGGGTTGCATCTGATCACACAAGACGATGCCAACAGATCATTGATCTGTTGCAACTGGTTTTTTGAAATAAATTTTGTGCCAACGGATCATAATTTATATTTTGGCATGTATTTAGTATACATTAATTACTGTGACTTGCTACTTAAATGTTAGCTAGTATTTTGTCACAGACATTTTTAAATCACAGTAATTGAAAATAGGTACCTATTAAATATTTTTTTAGTGTACCCATCGCTAGTCTATAGTAGTACTTACGTTTTCCAGGAACACACTCACACATACACAACACAGAGCACGTAAATATTAATTTCACGACCATAGTCTAGAAATTTTAAAATGCACTGATGACCTAATTTGCGTGACTTGAGCTTAACTGTCAAACAAAGTATCATAAACAGGAATTTTAAACAAAAGAAGTGTCCGTTGCGCTGCAAATAATAGAATAGATAAGGACAGAAATATTTGGCAACCAAGACGTCATCAACACCAGTTGCAGAGATAATGAGACCGGTCCAGGGAAAAAAAAAAAAAGTAGCGGAGGTGAAAGGGGGTGAGATTGTCTATGTCGGCAATAATTGTCAGGTAACAACTTAATAAATAAGCAGACATAATTTTTTTATGTTTTGTTTTCCAACCCAGGTTGATTTTGTTTAGATAGTTCTTACTGCGAAGGTACAAAGAAGTCGTATAGAAACGGTTGTTATTGCTTAGTAATATTAGACGCTAAAATGTATACGCCAAAATATAAATTGTGATCCGTTGGCACAAAATTTATTTCAAAAAAGGAGTTGCAACAGATCAATGATCAGATAGCATCGTCTTGTGTGATCAGATGCAACCCCAATCGGATCATATGATCAGATGGGAACTACCCTTTAGAAAGTGCTCAAAAGCTTTGCTTTTTTCGTGCAAAATAATCGATTCGAAAGCGAATTTCCACCATTGTCAAACCGAAGGCTAAACATAGTAGTCAAACAATTTGGCTCAACGGATTTCCGCACTTATTATGCAAGAATCGAATCCGCATTATCTTACGTCTATTATCTCGGACATAACACTTTTTGTTTTAAATTCAATTCACGCTGGTATTGTAACCAAAAACTCATTTTATCCACAACAATATACAGGAAACAGCATATGAAAAAGGATTGCATTACTGTACTGTTGCGTATACTGTGACATCACCATAGAGGTCATACTAGGTTTGCCGCATACTTATTTAGAAAAGAGCTGCTCACTTATATAATTAAATATCAATTAATAATTAAATAATTAAAAGTTGGACTGGCCTCTCAGCTCAGTTGGTCGTAGCTCTGTCTTCTGTGCTGTCGTGGGTTCGATTCCTACCCAGAACAAACATTTATGATAAATGTGATAAAAATAACTCTATGTATGTATTCACAACAATATATAATATGTATCAGTAACCTGGTTTCTATCGTGAAGCTTTTCTTAATATAGGGCTAGCTAGATAGCGTTGTGTGAAATGTCCACAAATACCTATTTATCACAAAATAACTCAACGTACAGCTGATCTAATCTATCGCCAATATATTGTTGTAGAAGAGACCACTATAATTAAATATGCTACCTTTCGTTTGTCGTGTGTGGATTTAAGATGTATCTATGGCAGTTTCGAGTTCGGCATACATACATAGGTAGGTACATAAAGTAACGCCCCCTTCTCACACGAGGAGACAAAGATTGTATGTATGTATAGGGACTCCCTTTTCCGCATTTAGACTCAAGACAAAGAATTTTTTCGCTTCATTCACACTCATCATATCTTCAAGAATGAATAGTGTGCGGTAAACCTTATAAAATATTAGTAGGATGAATAAGCCCTGCTAAACAAATCGTAAATACGTTAGCACGATATGATAGTTCAAGTACGAAGATGACATAAAGCAACATACCTACAAAAGAGAAAAAGACGGGTTACTAGAAAAAAAAACAAAGCATGATCCAAAAATCAGCAACGACAGACTATCTCAGACATTAGGCATTCAAGATACCTTGAAGAATATAGACACACACAGAAGCACGTCTAAATGTCGTGGGTTCGAATCTTGGCCGTTCATCAATGGATTTTTCGTTTCTAAAAATTTATATGCTCATTAACACGAGCTCTAAACGGGGAAGGAAAACATCGTGAGGAACCCGCGCCATAGTCAGCTCCACACGTATTGACCATGACCATGTCTTTCCTGTGGATATGGTTAAACTGAGAGGATGGTTTAGGTGTTGGGCAAGTTTACTCCAGCTCAATGTCCCAGGCACTACAGTGTCCCGTTAAGTGTAGGCAAAGATTGCCTCCTGAAACTGTATAAATCATCTAATAAAGATGTAAGGCTGGTTTTACTGTCACGAGTACCGTCGGCGCTGATAGGCGAGTGATCTTTATTACAATGAAATAAGGATACTGATTGTTTACCAGAAATGGCTACGCTGATTGCTCTCGTCAGTGCTGGACAATCAGTATCCTTATTTCATTGTAATAAAGATCACTCGCCTATCAGCGCTGACGGTACGCGTGACAGTAAAACCAGCCTTAAGGCCACTTGAACTTACCAGGTACATTATTGCTTGGCACGGCCACATCAGTCGATGGTTCCTCCTCGTCCGACATCTTCACTCTTCACTTCATACCCTAAGGAGATTCAGTATAAAATCTACAAGCTTATTGTAGCATCTTCATAATTGCTGTTCTACTTCTGAAAAGAAAGAGACAAAAGAATTAGTAAGGTTGAGAGAGACAAAGGGAGAAGTTGAGATAGGTCATGGTTTTTTTTTTAATCTAATTTTTAAGGAACTTTTGTCGGTGTCCGACTATGCCAGTTCCATAAAGTCTTCTACTTTATTTTATACAGCAGCGCCCTCGCGGCGTTGTCCCCGTAGTTCTGCATTTGATAGCTAAACTCTTGAGGAAGGTTATAAGGCTACTTTTCATCATCATCATCATCATCACTACATAGCATCACTACGGGGGCAACGCCCCGCGAGGGCGCTGCTAGTTACACTGTAAAGATTATGTGAAATTATAAAATCTTTGTGACATCATTATATTTTATTGACTGTTGTATTTACAATGTTTGTTATTTATTACGACCGTCTTCCTTGTTTTCCGGATTATATTTACAAATCCAAGGTTCATAGTTTCCCTAAAGATAATGGCGTGGGTGTTATATTTTCATAACATTTATTTTGATCTATGAGCGGAGTTATTAAATGTGAGAAATATACATTCTTTCCCAAAATATTTTTGACACACAGAAAAGACGTAAGACGAGGACGTGACGCAGATGGGGCGCGGACATTTGTCTCTTCCGCGTCCTTTTTATACAAAATGTATAGAAGCGTCGCGACGCAAAACATACAGAAGAGACGGGGCGCGGGCGCAACACTGTTCGCTGGCGCCCTGTTCGCGACACGTCCTCATCTTACGTCTCTTCTGTCTGGTTATCACCTAGTAGCTGTTTGAAGAATTGAAAGGGTGTCTACTTTTTAACCGACTTCCAAAAAGGAGGAGGTTCTATGTTCGGCTGTATGTATGTTTTTTTTATTTTTTTTTTATTTTTTTTTTATGTATGTTCATCGATTTCTCCGTCAATTGTGGACCGATTTTGAAAATTCTTTTTTTGTTACAAAGTGTATACTTCCGAGGTGGTCCCATCTTCACCAAATCAAGATCTGATGAGGGGATCCCATGGAAATCGAGGGAAACCCTCAAATTTTTTTTGTGTTTGTGGAACTATCGGGCTGAAATTTTGTGCACTTATAGATTCTTGAGAACAATGAAATATTATGGTATCAGCAAGCTGATCTGATGATGGAGTCAAAAGCTGTTCAACAGAACTCCTCAGTAAATAAGCCGATTGAGTTGAAACTCGGCTTATCTGTCAAGTTCCAAATACAATGTAATAATATGGTGTCAGTGAGCTGATCTGATGATGGAGTCAAGAGCTGCTCAACAGAACTCCTCAATAAATAGTCTGATTGAGTTGAAACTCGGAACTCAGCATATCTGTGAAGTGTCAACTACAATGTAATAATATGGTAACAGCGAGCTGATCTGATGATGCAGTCAGGACCTGTTCCATGGATTTTTTTAGTGATATGGGTATCAAATGAAAGGGCTTGATGAGCGAAACACAATAAGTAAAGTAAGATCTTTCTAAATTAAAAAAAAAACAGAAACAAGGAAAAAAAAACAACACTAAAAATGGAAAAATAAAAAATTAAAAAAAAAAAAAATATAACCGACTTCATAAAATACTTGCACTAAAAAGTGAAAAATAAGACTACAAACAGATTTATTTAATTTGTTATTTTATGTTTGTTATAATGTTGAAGTCGGTGTTAAGTAAAACAATGACTAAGTATATATTTTATGCACACCGATTTCAACATTATAACAAACATAAAATAACAAATTAAATAAATCTGTTTGTAGTCTTATTTTTCACTTTTTAGTGCAAGTATTTTATGAAGTCGGTTATATTTTTTTTTTTTGAAAATTTTTTATTCTGTATAAGCTTATCTATACTGATATAATAAAGTGGAAGAGTTTGTTTGAAGATCTCAGGAACTACCAGTCTGATTTGAAATATTCTTTCTGCATTTGATAACTCCTAAGAAAGGTTACAGGCTACTTTTTAACCGACTTCCAAAAAGGAGGTTCTATGTTCGCCTGTATGTATGTTTTTTTTTGTTTTTGTTTTTTCATCATCATCATCTGCTAGTGCTTGTATATGATGAAAGAATAAAAAAATGTTAAAAATGTTAAATGTTATGTGAAGGTACTAACAAGTTTTTTTTTTCAATCTAGTGCAATTACATCTTATGTTAACATAAAAACACTCCTTACTTTTTAATTGAACAGTAATGTGACAGTTAACTTTTACTCTGAACATCCAAAGGTTAAGAGATAGCTTTTAGCAAAATATGGTCGCCCATCATTACAGTTTTGAAATGATGGCTTGTCAGATCAGCAGGGCGATTCACACTTATTCAACTAGTTAATCAAATGCAGTTGAATAAAGTGTGAATTGTCTGCAGAACTGCATCCTCAAGGCTTGGTAGAACATTATCTCAAATCATCAAGTATCAACTTAAGGCTGAACGCACACCTATCTGCGCCGAATTATAATAATAATGAGTTTATTTCATAAAAACACTGCTAAAATTACAAACAAAAAGTGTGTCACCGAAAAGAGTGTTAGGCCCCAAACCGTGTTTGTTGCCCTGGTTCTTCACGGTCTTGGTCGCGAAGGAACAGGAGTAGAATCACCTAGCTCTTAAGACGTTTCAAAGTGGTACACTTGTGATCTTATTGAATAAAAGAATTTGACTTTTGACTTTTGACTTTTGACATAGATTAATTCTCGAAGTACTGCCAGATTCGCCGCAGGCAGGGGTGCGAGGTTTCATGCTATTTAATATAACGATTTCTAAAATTCATTTAGTTCGGCCCGGATAGGTGTGCGGCCACTTTAATATTGAAATCAATTTGGCATTATTTTATTATCATTGAGGAGTATGTAAAGACAGATATGATTGATCAATAATACTGTGAGATACTGATCTATGTCTCAATTATAGCTATCAAATCAAGATACCTAAGATAATGGTTTGTTCACATAGATTATTATGACATCAACATTTCTTCATTAAAGTGGATGTGCCGCTTACTACCAGACATTGTCTAGCATCTTGAATGTTTGGAAATTTAATATATTTAGCATTAGTAGATATAGATAGTCTTAAATCTATTTCATTTTATCTACACTACAAACCTCATGAACACAAGTAATTATTTTAAAATTGTGAGAGCATACCTTATCATTTTTAAATGTATTTTACATTTTACAGTATCAAAAATGAATACAAATAACTCACTGAGAAATAAATATCCTTATTTATTAACGCGTAGGGTTCTGAATCAATGTAATATTTTGGTAAGTTGAGGTCATTGTACTGAGGACATTTTGACAACTGAGATTATGAATGACTGTGTTATCACTCAACTATTCTGTAGTCATTACTACAAAACGTACTACTGTTAATTACTTGATAGTGCAGTCCTGCATTTTTAGCGATGTTTAGGGCGGAACCACGACTCAGATATTATCCGTAGCCTACCTACACTTAGGTCGAGAAATCAAAGCCTAATTTCACTATTGTCTAACGCCACTTATTCCGCAAATGCTTTCTATTTGCTCGCTACAAGGTTGCTGGTATCATTGAACACCACAACACTTTCGCAATCTCTCTATTCGATCGTTTATCTGCATTTTACAGCAACAAAAAGAATATGAGAACCACCATGACATATCACCGATTTCCGCATCGGGCCTATAAATAAACAATAACATATACTTGCGCGCAGTGAATATACGATCCAGTTGTGGCTTTTTTGTTTCCATCATATTTTTAAATCGCTCCGAACTGAATACAATAGCACCGAGATCTTAACCTATATTTTTTCTATCGATTGTTATGCAAAAACACTGAGATGAGTCATCATTTGCACTTTTTTATCACTCCAATAATAGATACACTTTATTCACCTGATTATTCAGCAAAGTTTATTGATTTGGATTACGGCTACTGTATCATTTTGATAAATTATTTCTTGAACTCAATCGTCATTGCAGACATTTTACGGGAGACACTGACGGTGTTGCTTGCTGCAAAAAATGATTACAACTTTCTACTGCACAGATGAAAAAAACCGGTGAGTTCCGAAGGGTATATTAAATCAATATTCTTTAATAGCTCAACAATTTCACAAGTTGATGGATTTTATGAGTGTCTCGCTGGTCTGTGATTTTTGAAATAAGTTTGTCAATTTTGCAAGGTCAATGTAAAAGTAGAAAAGCAAAGGACTATTTCAAAATCGCTTGTTTCAAGAACAGCCAAGTGCTACTGACCTGCTACTGTTTGCTAAATTCAGAAGTCGTCAAACTGGCAATGACAACACCGGATGAAATCAAGTACTACTGGGTCATAATTACAATTTCGTAGAATTAATAAGATTATTACTTATTAAAGAACACTTCAATGTATTTCATAAATAGAATTTATTTAAATTATAGGGGTTTCGTCATAATTAACTGAGTTAACTTCTAAATGTAGCATAAATTCCAACGTTATTAGTACAGTTATTGATAGAGCGTCATTTGTACGTAATGGAGTCGATGTTCCTCGCAACAAGTTGTAATTGATTATTTTGTGGTTTATTCAGAGAAATCTCACATAAAACTGTGTGTTATTGTGTTCCATTGGATTGCAGTGAATGGTTTCGAACGATTTATGGATCCTAACGACAGTGATAATCTCAGAAACAACCTCGTTTCTTCAATGGTATGTGTGACATCAAAATATTTTGGAAAGTTCATCGAATTTCACGTCTAATCTGATTATTCTCGCTATTTTCTAATCGTATGTGTTGAACAATGTTACAAACATACTTATTTAAGAATTATTTACGCGATAAAATGTCTTGAATCGTGAAAATATCGAAGGCTTTGTCGCGCGCGTAATTGAGTAGCTGATCCGAAAGGTCATGTATTCATGCTCACCTTTTTGTTTCCAGAATGATGCTAATAACGAAATAAACCAAATAAACGTGTGAGAACACGGTGGAATAAAGTTTCGGAGCGGGAAAATACGCGAATGGTTTTGAGAGGGCAGCTTTGTGAACCTCTATCACATGCTATGGCCTCAGATCAGCCTGTCAAGAAGAAACAACGTATTGACGCGCCCGACATCGATGATGGGAGCGACAGGTCCGCGGAAGAAGTCCTAACAGACATATTTGATTCGGAATCTCCTCCAGTCGAGACTTCCGAGGAGTTTCCTCCTAGGAACGGTGAGTCTCCTGATAGTGGTACTGTAAGTGAAGATGCTGTTGACTGCTCAAGTATACTCCGGCATTCTATTGATACTGGAGTAGAAATCATACCATCTTGCTCAACCACCACTCAACAATGGACCTCCGAAGATGATAAACTCCTAACTGAACTCCGAATACTCCAAGATGCACTAGTAGGCCAATGCTTGTGTAGATTTGAAGAAAGTCGTGTAAATGGACTTTTCAATCGACAACTAAACATCGTCTCCTGGCCGTTAACATGTTCCCTCACATACCTCTCGACTATGCAGCTTATGTTCGATATGTATCTCAAACAAAACAATTCTGGCACAATTTGCTCTAAACTCATGCAGGCATGTGACATATTTGTACGAAATAGACACGATTGGATCACAGAAGTGGTGGAATTAGCTGATCATAAAAGCAAATTTATAACTTTTGTCGCTTGTAGAGTTCTCGCAAGCTTTCTAATCGTCTCAAAAGACACTGTAGATGAGAACTGGCTGCAGCAAATTACTGAAAACATTTATCTCTTTGATAGGATAAACAGGATAACAGTACAAAAGATTAACTTCAGTCTGGATATTATAAAGAGGATAGTCGAGTGGAAAGATGTTGAACAACACCCACTAGAGGAGAGCAATTTTTCAACAAACACTGTCCAAGAAGATAATCCGTTCCGAAGTAGTGTGGGCTACGGCACAACAGCGGAACCTTCAGGCTCACATAATCTAAATAACGCTTTTTCTAATCTGCAAACCCACAGTGCTCCGTCCACATCTTCTGAAGAAGGTAGCTCATTTAAACTCCATGAACCTGTACTAAAACCTCCAGACGAAAGCAAAATGGAAGATGCTGAGTCTTCGGAACGACCCCATTCAAGACTAGAGCGAGTGAATGAACATGGCTGTGTCACAGTTGTACTTACAGATTCAGAATCATTTGACACATCTCATATAAAATGTCTCACTATAAAAACATTAGAACACCATTGGCCTGTTCTCGTGAAGAATATGAAGCTGCTATTACTAAGGTACCTGAATTTACCGAACTCGGAAAACTGTATACTGACTTTCTTCTCCCTGTGGGAGAATATTATAAGTGTAAAAGCAAATCTCTCGGTCATAGACACCAAACCGTTCTATGCAGACTTACAGAGTTTTGTCGATTTACTAAGAAACACGATCCTTCCAAGTTTAATTTATACTCATCTACTAAGCCTTTTCAATGAAGTTTTGTGCTACGGTTCAACATTGGCCTTACAAGACATTTTACCTGAAGAAATATGTTGTCTAGCTCATTCTATAGTCAGATATGTAAAAGATTTCAGATTATTGAGTGATGTTAGAGTACAGAGTAGTAGAAGCGGTTTCGGCTTCCTTGCCCGAGATTGCGTTGTTGTAAGAGACTACACTCTGGGGCCTGAAGTCGCGCCTATAACATCATCCATTCAACTTGTTGATCAGAACTATGGAGATGATGACAATGAGGAGTCTACAACAAGAAACGAAGTCGACAAAACTATGCTACAGAGAATGTCGTTACTTGTGTTGAAATCGGTTGCAGTGACAGTGAAAGAAATGCGCTGTGATTCATCCGACAGCTCTATAGATTCCTCAGACTATAACGCAATACAGGACATGCAGATTGTAGAAAGATCTATCCGAGATGTCCTCAAGAAACTTGATGTTTTTATCAGAAATAGCTTAGAATTCCATCCGGAGACACCATTCACAAAAATGCTGATACACCTCTTCAGCGAGCAAGATGATTACTTAATAGAATCAATGGTCTGCACTTTAGATATAACAGTAGGTATTGTTTACAGAAATTCTGTTTATCCCGATCTGATACCAATGCTCAATCCGATCTCTTCTTTCATTGAATTTCTGAAGGTTGTCTCTCATGACAGTGATGTTTTACTGGACTATCTCGTGAGCAATGAGACTTGTTTTCTGTTATACTTGCTAAGGTTCTTGAAGTATGTTAGAAGGAATTGGCCTAAGTTTTTAGAGACTTGCCAACAGACTGAATCTGGGAGCACTAGAGGATTGGATGATACCATGAGAGTGCTGATCCGTTTGAGACTTCAAATCAGCCGATTGGTCTCTAAATCTTTGTTCCCGTACAACATAAGCCCAGTACTCAGATTGCTAGAGGTGTGTGAAAGCTTGTACGAAGGTAATGAGTTTAGCTGAACATTTAAAATAAGGTATTACAATACTTTGGAGAAAAGTAGGTACTTCATAAGCAATGACTTTGTTTGGAGTTCGAAGCTCATTTTGAAGTTGTCCAATGGTTGTCTGGATGATTTCGCTTTTAGCGATAAAACCATTGTGCCTTTGATTTCTGAATGTTGTATAATTTTGTGCTATTTAAAAATGTATAGTTTTCTATGGTATAGATGTAAAATTATTTTAATAAGTGCATTGCTAGATTTAAAAGGTGGTCTTCCTTTGAGAGGCTATTCTGTACAGTAACTATAACTACCGATCTGGTTAAATTATTTTCATAAACTTGTATTATGTAAATTCTTTCAACTCTTCAACATTCCAAAACTTAAATGTTTTACTGTCTAGGTTTAAATTATATTTTGTTTTACTGGTGGTAATTTTAACTTACTGTCTTCCTTAGATAATTATGATATTATATTACATTATTATTAAATTTATTGAAATGCTACAACTTATTTTGCAATTTAATTGGACAAGTATTTTTTTACAACCAGTCTTACTGAAAATAATACCACATTGTGCCTTACCATAGACTAATAGTAAACCTAAGGTGCTCAGAAAAAACGAAATAATATTTTATCACGCAATTTTGTGTAATATTTTAGATAATTTAGAAAAATATTGGTTAATTTACTTTGTGTTAAACGTAAACGGTATATTATTTAGCTAAATTAATATTAGAATTTAGTGTTAACTTATTTTAGTATTTAATTTGGTTGTATTATATTAGGCCTGATTTTCAATCTTATAACTTTTATCTGATGATTCAATTTTGCAAGTAGAAAACTTGCATAGTAAATATGTTAAACTGCAACTTTCATTCTACAGATGAAAGTTATAGGACACTTGAAAAATTTGCCCCTAGTTTAATTAATTATACTATTATGTAGCATATTATAAAATGCGGGTTTTAATAAGTTTTTTACTAAATTATATAATCATGCCACAACTGTACATATAATTGCCATCAATTACCATTTAATATTAAATGTAATCAGTATTAATACAATATACTAATTTATATCAACATTTAAGTAATAATCTGAGCAATTTCTGCTTTCAATGGGTTGGTAATTTTATTAACCTTTTGAATATATTCAAAATAGATCCTTTCTAAAATTATCATTTGGCCCAAATAATATACATTATATATTTTTTTAATGTAAAGTTTTGATATAAAAACTAGACTCAAAATATATCATATTAAAAAAAATGGGATCTTTGATATAACTTATATTATGGTAGCTTTAAGTTAGGGAATGAAAACAGACTGTTATGTAGATTTAATAAGGTCCATTTTGTTACTTCCATTTATTTTAAGCTTTTGTAATGGGGTGTTGTTATAATTCAGTAATAGAATCTCAGAAGAAAATACAATTACAAATTCTCTCAAGTTATGGGTAGTTTGGTCAAACCTTATAAATATATTTTAATATAAAGTTATATTATGTTTAGTACTTTATTTTGAGGAGATTCATTTAATTAAATTCATTGATTTTGAAAATATTACTTTATTTCGAGGAGATTCATTTAATTAAATTCATTGATTTTGAAAATATCACTGCATAGCTTTTTGTGTAGTGTGAATTATCTAAATAAATAAAAAATAACCGTTGTATATCGCTTAACTTGTCACAGTCCGATTTATTTATGAAATATTATTATATTTTTATCCAAGCTAAAATTGTAAACTTGTTTCAATAGTACGAGAAAAATACAAGAGTTTGTAACTTCATAAGTTAGTTATGTACTTGTTATTAGGTAATCTATTTAATTTAAATAACGACAATAAAATCAAATATTTTTGTATATGATGAGAAAATCTCTTTTATTTGTCCTTACCTGTTTAAGATTATTACATCTTTACAAGATTGTTAATATAGCGTAGGAGGCAATCTCTGCCGTCCGCTAGCTAAAGCGCCGTTAAGTGACATTTGGTCATAATATGAAATATTATTTCACTTTTAAATGCCATGTTATGAAGCTCAAAATTCTCTATCGATCGGTCTTGGAACTGGGTTCCTATCGTTTATAGTTTTCGAATTAAAGATAGTAAGAAAGCGGCAAGCGTGAAGCAAGATAGTAAAGCGGCGCATTTTTTAGCGATATGAAAAAAATGGTTTTGTCACCTAACGGCGGTTAATGGTAAGCGTCCACAGGCCCGCATCGCACGCAGCGGACGGATCGCATCACACGGATTATCTGTGAAATGCGATGCGTACGATGCGGACATGTGGACGCACTTATATGAGTTTCTATACAAATAATACTACGATCCGTTGCGTGCGATGCGTCCGAAGCGTACGATACCGACATGTGGACGCTTACCATTAGCTAGCGGACGGCAGATCTGTGTCTGACACTTATCGGGACGCTCTCTTGTGCCTGGGACATAGTTGAGATGGAGTAGGCTTTGTATGCCAGCACCTAGGTAAACCATTACTTATTAGCTTAATCGGCCCTACCCACAATAAAGACATCGACGTAAAATAGAGATAGGTACCTAGCTGCGAGATTCATTATGATGTTTTCCTTCGCCGATTAGAGCTCTTGTCAAAAAAACTATTGATGCAAGACTAGCTACCTACCCACGGCCTTCTGGATCAATGAACTGCATCCAACTCGGCCAACACAGCTTTAGGTAAGTAACTAGTTCACCTTATATAGCAATGGGACAGCAAGAATATGATCAGTTGACAGTCCCAAGGTCACGTCAACCCTGCGCTGATGCTAGACGGTAGACTGGCTGCAGAGGATCCAGCCAATAAGAAACAAAAAAAAATTAAATTAAATTAACCACGACTGTACCTATCCCCAGGCGTGGTAGACGTTCTCTCAGATATTATTAGGCATGTAAGGTTCACGTATCTCTTTGCACCACCTCTGTCCAGTACCCTAGGGCCATCGGGTACACGAAATAATACAACACCATAGATTACAAGACTTGTCAGGTGTGCGGGGACTTCCGTCTCGCTCCAGTGCCACATACGTAGTATCTCTACCTAATCTGTGCACAGCACAACTCCCCGAAGTACCCGCACACTCTTCTAATCATTTATTCCAACACCCCAGTGTTGCCCACTACATTATCAAAACCACAAGGCATATTTAAGATCTGTTGAAGATGTCTAAGGGGTAGTCAGAGGTATGTCCTAATACATATTTGGTACCTACGTGCCCACATTTTGCAGTTAGCATTCAATACGTGACAGGTTGTAAGCCCATCGAAGCTATTAGAAAGGTAACTGGTTTCCTCACGATGTTTTCCTTCGACATTTAAAGCTCATGTTAGGTAATGCACATATTAATTTTTCAAAACGAAAAATCCATTGATGCACGCCCGGGTTCGAACCTGCGACCTTTGGATCGAAAGTCGAGACACTAGCCCACTCGGCCAAGTCATATACCTATACCTACCACACTTGCTTACTTTGGGGCTAACCTACTGATGCTGTGCGAAATGTCCAGCATTATAATTTATTATTTCTCTTAGGGGTAGGCAGAGCAACGACCACAGATTTCCACTTGCAACGATCCTGCTGATAGGTAACACCTCTTTTTATTTTGTTTCGCTAAAATTGTAACAAAAATACCGGTTTTTTGGGCGTCCATTAAACAAATAAAACATCTATTACGTATCACCAATCTATAATCTATCATAATTAACAACATAACATACAGTTCATTGTACACATAGGTTATATTATTCATACATTAGGAATAACGCTTAGGTATTTAGGAACAGTTTAGTATTTTCCGAGAAATCTTTCATATTTTGTACCAAGGAGTAATTATTTTGAAGTGGGCCATTATTGTTCATTCTTATTCGGTTTTGCAGTCATTTTTTAATTAGGTACTTAAGTAGGTATTAAAAAAAGATATACCTATCTAGGGTTCAGTTCGCTTCACGATAGAAGACCCTTCGTAGCGGGGCGTCAGCGTCAGTATCTACAGCTATAGTGCGCCGCAAACTTTATGGCGGCTGATGTGCGCGGCTTCGACTTTGCACAGGTACAATCAACGCAATAGAATAGAGTAAACTTTATCTACATAGCCCGCCTAGCCCCGCCTTCACCTCCCCGCAATTGCGTTGACTAACGACGGACTCGACCCATGGACGCCGCAGCGCAATGTTTTTCTGTTTTTTCTATAACCCGCCTGTACCTAGTGTGCGATAGTTCATAGACTTAGGTAAGTATTATTAAATGTGCGGAAGTGATGAAGGAAGATTTCTGTTATGCGATGCGGTGCGGAGCCGCCCGCCATACTACCGTCCGCTAGCTAAAACGCCCTTAGGTGACAAAAATATTTTTTGAGATATCTTGCCGCTTTCTTACTAAGTATCTTTATAACTTTTGAAACTATCATGGTTACGAACATAAATATTATTATCAACGGGATAATTACCATGATTATTGAGTTTTGTTGCTTCCCGATATTTCGACGCAGTTGCATGCGCCATGATCACGGGTAACTGATATAACGGGTAACAGTTACCCGTGATCATGGCGCATGCAACTGCGTCGAAATATCGGGAAGCAACAAAACTCAATAATCATGGTAATTATCCCGTTGATAATAATATTTAAGTATCTTTAATTCGAAAACTATAAACGATAGGAACCCAGTTCCAAGACAAATCGATAGAGAATTTGAGCTTTATAACATGGCATTTAAAAGTTTTTGACCAAATGTCACTTAACGGCGTTTTAGCTAACGGACGGCAGCATAATGAGTGAAGCGCAGCTACAACGAGATAGGTATCATAGTAACTAATGAGCTCAATTCGCGTATGAACAGTAAGCATGGACAGGTATGAACAAACGCTAACGTCAATTTATCTAAAATTGTTATGTGGATGCCTAGCTATTTCAACCGATTTTTTTTTTCTAATTAAAACAATGTCATTGTTTCATGAGAACAACGCGAGGATTTTACCGATTTACTTTTCAACGATGCTAAATATTTTAATTAGATTAACAATGGCGCTGATTCTGTTGAATTGAATCATTGAATCTGCTTTAAACCTACAGTCGGTCAATGATCTAAGACCCTACACCGGAAAGTCTAATTTGGCCATATTTTTACAAAATATTTTCAACTTTCTACAATTTTAACTTTTGTCTATGTAAGGAATTTAAAATTACAATTCGCACCCATGTTCGTTTTCATTATACAGGGTGATACAAAATTTTGGGCCACTTATTCGATGGTTCATGATTTAAATTCGTAACTACTTCGGCAAGCTGGGAGGCTATTGTAAAGCCTTTTTGCGCCTCAAGAGTCCATGCATACTATTCGAACACCTCCATTTTGTCCCACCCTGTATAGTACTTACAACTGATTGTCATTCTAGACACCTCCTCCCCAAAGCATGTTGAATAGCTTAACAATCTTAGCTTACAATATTGACTCATGTTAAGTAAGGAGTTTTAAAACTAGTACAAACGGCGTTGTTCTTAACAAGTCTCATTTGATCCATTGTTATGCCAAAACATTCTAACCACATGAGCCAAAATGAAACCATAAACAGTGCGGTTAAAAAGGCATATAAAGCAGAATCAAAATAGGAATTGAACTAAGTATATGCCGTCTCTTTTCATAGTCACAGTTATTCATAATAGATTATTATGCTAGAGCAATGATGTTTTCAAAAGGGGAAGATAGGTGACTCACTAACATCGCTTGCAAAACTTGGACTCGGTACACAAAAAAACACACATTGCTTCATTTTATAGATTGCCAATTGATAAGGATAGAGAGAGCAACTAAAGGAGTCGTGCGAGCGAGACAGCAATGGCTAGTGCCCGGGTCCTGTCGGCTCCGCGACCGATTGGAGCCGATATGATAAAGCCCGGCCGCTCTGCAATGCTATCTCGCTCAGACGACTGCTTTAGTTGCTCTCTCTATCCTTGTTTGTTAGCAACTTCAAGGTGCGTTCGAGACGATGTTCCGCACGGCACTGAGGGCAGGTTTGTCACCAGGACTCAGTTTAGTAGGACCAATTTTTTTGGTGAGTCACCTATCTCCCTTTTCTGGTTACATCATTGTGCTAGAGCTCACTTTAATTCATTATGTCTACAGTGACTGGTAGTTTCATCGACATAAATTCAATGGGTGTTTTTGTGTCATATTTTTATTTTTGTGTTTTGTGTTTTATATTTTGTGTTTTGACAGCGAATATTATATAAATTTTGGATCATTTAGTTTTTTTTGTGGTTCTGTAAGTTTTGGCATAACACGGTTTTATCGACACATCACAACTTGCAACCAGACATATTATTGAAAGAAAACATAAACCTACTTATTTACAAGTAACTGTACACAACACCAGTTCAAAGGTATACTTTTATAACAGAAAATGAGGTTTTAATTTGTAATAATTTATAGACATTTTCATTCATGCAAATAATGCAAACATAACCATGTCCCTTCCAGAAAGAAATCTGTTATAAGCTTTTAAAACATCGTATAGAGTCATCCAGCTTTTACTTAGGCCTTTACATCTTTACTAGATGATTTATACAGTGTCAGGAGGCAATCTTTGCCTACACTCATCGGGACACTGTAGTGCCTGGGACAATGTTGAGATGGAGTAGGCTTGCCCAGCACCTACACCAAACTTTTAACATCCAGCTTTTAAGAAGCTTTAAAAAAACCGCAAAAAAAAGTCACCCAGGCGGGATTTGGGTACCAACGTCACCGAGCTTTTTGGAAGCTTTAAAAAAACCGCAAAAAAGTCACCCAGACGGGATTTGGGATCCAACACCTGTCTTACGCCTGGTTCCGACACTCAACAGACATTCAACGAGACAGAGATATGATTAGAGCGAGCACGATTTAGCTCTGTCGCTCACATTTCAAGGAGACCGATCTGTTGACTGTTGGATGTGCGAAGCTCTATACGTTGTAGCTAGATCGTTGCAAGTTAAGCGAAGTTTTTAGCTGTCACAATTTGGATGGGTTATCGCAAGTGTATTAACAGCTGAGCGCTTCCATGCTTTGGAGGGCACGAGGGCACGTTAAATTGTCGGTCCATGGGTGACCGCAAGTGGGACTACCAGCTGAGCGCTTCCGTGCTTCGGAGAGCACGTTAAATTGTCGGTCCCGGCTTTTAAGCCGTTAAGCCATGACGGAAGCCTTCAGGCGGCCTAAAAACGCCGTCACCAGAGTTGGTAGCTCATACGAACTTACTTACTGTTGGGTGTTATTTGTTTGTGTGTATGGGTGTAATTTTTCTTAGTAAAAAGGCATTACAAAAAGCTAACTGAAAGTGGCATGGATCTCAATTACAAAACTTAGTTATCTACTTACAGATAAATCGATATTCATTAACATTTAAAAAACTGTGAGGGTAATATAAAAATATGATTTGGTAACTTAATATTAAGTTTGAAATTATTTCACAGTGCTCATGTAAACTTTTTGTAACAACTTTTTCAAATGTTCATGAATATCATACATATTTCAGCGTACAAAAAGAAAAAAAAAAGAAAAACCTAACTAAACATTTATACCTAAAATGGTAAACAACTTGACTCAAACGCGACAAATGTTACCACACAAAAATAAATTAAACCGAAAAAGAAAACAAAAAAAAAATCTCGTTGTTTAAATACTAAAATAAAGGTAACAATCGTCGCGCTAAAACTAACAAACTAACAAACATTCAGGTATCGTAATCTTCGTCGATTTGTAGATTTCCAGAATTTAGTACATCTATGTCGACCGGTACTGGTGTAGGTTTTATTTCTACTTTTCTGACTTCAATTTTAGGTTTCGAATTCTGCCTGCAGACATTTTTTATTTTTGCAAGGGTTTCCTTCTGAACGCCTGTCGTATCTAGCACTTTTATCTCCGGGTTAGCAAGGTTCTTTGAAAAATCTATGTTTATTAGCGGAGTGATGGGTGTACGGGGCGTTGTTGGTGTTTTTGGTACAGAATTGTGTCTTTCAAAACTAGGCTTTGGCACGGGGATGTCGATCCTATGCAGTGCGGGCACAGGGCTCAGATTCGAGTAGCTGGTTGAAGGTTGGGGGCTTGAATAGGTCGGATTTAGTTTGATGACACTCTTGTGTTGGACTTCGTCGGTGAGTAAAGTTTCTTGGTAGAAGTTTGCTGTTCGTACGGGCCTTTTCGTGAGGTCAATGGCTTCTGGCATGGTTGATTCTGTGATTGGAAAGTAAGGCTCGCTTCTGACGGGCGCTGTGAGGGCTTGAGGTTCTATTTTGGCGGCTTTGTTGGGTATTTCGGTTTCGGCTGAGACTCCTCGCTTGAGATCCCTTTCTCGGGGGGTCTGTGGGGGCGTTGTTTGGACCCTGGAGTCGCAGTTGCTTTGCGTGCTCGCTTCGGAGAACCTAAAAAAAATTGAGATTAATAAAAAACGCCTCTTTATCGTAAAGATAGGTAAATTTCAGTTCCTATGATCCTGATGACACACCTTTTTAAACTCAACACATTGTTCATACAAGGCCAATACAATTAAAACAGGAAATTTAATTAGGCGATTTTGAGCTCTTTGGTGATGTATTACATTATTTCATATCAACCTTAAAAGCATGCTAAATAAATACAGACACTAAATAAAGTCAGTCCAGTTGTGTCAACAATGTACAAAGGATTTTCACTGCAATAAGTATAGCAGCAAAGTAGTGTTTACCTTGACGAGGTCGGCGAACTCTCTGCGCTCATAAGCTCCTTTTCTTCTGCTGCTGAAACATCTGGTATGTTCTTCACCTGGAAGTCAAATCAGCAATTAATTGATCAACCAAACGCGTTTTCAGGCCAAAATTATTGCAAACACATAAATCGCATACCTAATTCATTTATGAAGCATATTTCAAAACACCTTTTTTGACAGTTTTCTATAGAATCCATTTTGTCTAGGTGTATTATGAATATGAAGCATTGATGAGGCATATAGGAAGCATTTGATGTTTCATCAAAGGTGGCCACTTTAAGTACCCAGTTCTCACTAGATTCACCTAATCGGAAACTGCTCCAAGGAGTCGAGGGTACGAACGCACCTTGAATTTGCTAACAGACAAGGATAGAGAGAACAACTAAAGAGGTCGTGCGAGCGAGACAGCATTGCAGAGCGGCCGGGCCCTATCGTTATCGGCTCCATTCGAACCCGGCCGCTAGCTATTCCTGTCTCGCTCGCACAACAGTTTAATTTCTCTCTCTATCCTTGTTTATTGGCAACAGTAAAATGGAGCAATGTGTGTGTTTTGGTGTATGTAGTGGTGCACCGAACTCAAGTTTTGGCATGCGATACGATGTTAGTGCATCACTTATCTTTCCCTTTTTGAAAAGATCATTGCAGTAAGCATAATTATATATTGCAGTGCGGGGACCACCAGCAGACCCTCTGTAACCTAAGTTTATTTGGTAAATAAATTAATTTGTTTTTGAATTTGTATATCGTCGTGTTCTGCGGCCCTCTCCTTTGGAAAGCACAGCAGAAAGTAACAGTAAATGCATATCGTCAGTCCTCACCAGGTCTCGGAGGAAGTCGAAGCGCGACTCAGCCAGGATGCAATGTTTCACGTGGCTCGGGCTGAGCGTCTTAGCGTTGCGGCTGACGGTCACCTGCAGCGCCTGATGGAGCAGCGACGCGACGAACAACTCCAGAGGCCAGGGAACCAGTATCATATCAATACTCACCTGCATGCTGATTCAGACTTCCGAATTAGCATCCGATTCGATGATTTCAGTAGGAAAGTTTTCTCAGCGAAGAAACATCATTTTCCAAGTTCGAAATACATTCCGAGAAGGTTTGAATCGCACTGGTTCTCCCTTAAGTAGTCGAAGCGCGATTAACCCATTCCCGGCTCACAATGATTGCATGCAACATCGCCACGTGCGTCAAGGGCAGTAAACGCGTTCAGGATTTATCAACCTCGAGTGCAGTAACTAACCTTTATGCACTCGGTGCAGACCATCTATAATTGCGCCTTTATCGCGTTCAGTGGAGAGTGAAGCAAGCTCCTTTGGAGAGCACAGCAAAAAGTAACAGTAAATGCATATCATCAGCCCTCACCAGGTCTCGGAGGAAGTCGAAGCGCGACTCAGCGAGGATGCAATGCTTCACGTGGCTCGGGCTGAGCGTCTTAGCGTTGCGGCTGACGGTCACCTGCAGCGCCTGACGGAGCAGCGACGCGACGAACAACTCCAGGGTGCGAGGTGCACGTGGAATACTGAGTTAAGGATTTGTTACCATATCAATCCTCACCTCACAATGTAGACAACACATCATGGAGCTAGACAGCCCTGATGAAATACAAAGGGGGAAATGATCGCTGGAGCACTTCCTCTCAAAGCTCTTTACCTACACCAAACCTGCTTATAGTCAGAGACTGATCGCAGATAAAAATGGAACACAAAAAAAAAACCTCACAATGTGAAAGTTTATTCCAGAAAAGGAATGAAAATATAATGAAATATGATCACAACTGTATCTCCAAGGTGTGGTAGACATTATCTATCTTATTACGCATTCCAGATACTTTGAAGATGTCTAAAGGGGTAGTCAGAGGCTTGTCCAGAGTAGAAACAACTAAAATAGGTTTCACCACACCCGATGTAAAGCAGTCTAAGATGGAGCATGCTTACCTAGAGGGAACCTATTGACTCTCGATTTGAAGACATCCAAATTATACATTTTTTTTTTTGTTCTCTCTGTTACTGCAATCTGTCTCCTGCATTGGGACATTCAGCTTTATGTGTGTCGGTGTTTGAATTGGCTTGCTAGGTGTGTGACTAGTGTCACATACTTTTCTGGAAATACAGACCCCGGCAAGTACGAGTAGTTCCATATTTTCGCAGTGCATATGAAGAATGTAGTCTCAAACATCTAACTCTTAAAACGTTTCAGTGTGATCCTAAGGGTAGGTAAATCCTACTTATTAAATTATGATCTTTGTATTTACAAACTTTATTATAAATGCCTACAAGTATTCAGGGCAGTTGTGTTCCTGTTTTTTCTTAGTAATCTATTTTTATCAGCCCACCCACACTTTTCATACATTGTTTTTGTAAATCTTATCTATAATGGGTACATAGTAGGTACCTCATCTACCCTACTTGTTGGTTACTCATCTCGTCCAAGATAAAGCATCCTTTGATAAATTCTATATTTTTATGATAAGCAATAGTTATTCTAATAATCCCATTTCATGACCAGTCCAGTGATTTGGACTGGTCATGAAATGGGAGCGATGGTGAATCAAATATTGATTTATTAATTTGAATTATAGAGATGTTATTAGGTACATAGATATAAATAAATAATGCTGGACATTTTGAACAGCATCATCTAGCCCCAAAGTAAGCAGAGCTTGTGTTATGGGAACTACATGACCGATATACATACAACTTACATGCCTACTTACTTATTTTTGGAAATACATACATATTATATTATACACAGCATAACACCCAGACCTGATACAAATATTAACAGATCCATACAAATATTTGTCACAGCTGGAATTTAACCTGCAGCCTTCTTTTTTTTGTGTGTTTCAGGTGTTCTTTCACCCATTGCCCCACATAGGTTGCCTACGTCAGGAACAATGATTCAGATCAAGTAAAAAAGTTAGAAGTTTTTTTAGATCAAGTAAGTCAGCTAAAGATCTATTGTTTTGTAGAGAACGTATTCATCCGGTTCTGACGGAAGATCAGCGTTGTGCTTACGCGCAACATAAGGCTGAGTCAGACGCCTTTTTGTAACAGTAAATTTCTTCACTCCTTTGTTTTTAATTTTAATTTTGTGTATTTTAAGAAGACTTGTTACAAATAAACGCTTTATCTATCTATCTATCTATCTAGAAGTTTTGTGACTGTCCATGAATTTAGTTAGAGTTACAATTGAAATGATTGCTGTTGATTCTTATATGCTTTGCCAAAGGTGAGACTCACATGCCTAAACCGCTTGGTTTTGAATTGCCTATCAAACCAAATTTGACAAACAATGATTTTCATCACATCGGCAAACATAAATATTTTATTTCTAGCCAAACTCATGTTTGTTTTATATTATACTATCTTAGGTAATGTGATTTATTAGGTAACATGAATTTTATGGACAAATAGCTCGTTAAAATAATAAAAAACTCATTCCTTAGTTTTGTTTTTGTCCATAAAATTTGTCATAAAAACTGGTCATTTCACTACACAAACTTAATTGATTTCTAATTAAAATGATGTTTGTAATTCATAGTAATCTACCAGGGTCTGTAATACAACAATACATACAAAAATACCTTCTGGACAACTAAAACAATGGATTTTATGCCAAGGGCCCGTTTTGTAGTAAATGTTTGTTTTCATATTCCTAGATTTTTTTGTTTCAAATGCTGGATATATTGAAAAGGATATAGATTATGATCGGGACAGCTTGTGCGACTTTCCCCACTTCCTCATCAGTCTGCATTATCTTCTTGATTCGTCCCTACAAACAAACAATGTCATAGATCAGAAATCTGCAAAATACATCGACGAAAACAACGATCTTTTTGAGATGTTTAGATGCCTTTTCATGGCGATTTCGACTTACTGCAGGGAACCTGGCATTGTATTTTCTCTTTTTTGACGGCATTGTGGCCATACGTTCACTTTAACGCCAATTAAATGATTATTTTAGATCACTTCACCAAAAGAGTGTTCACTTCTCGCGCATTTTTGAGGTTATAAAAGGGAGACGTCCGCAGCCTACTTCATTTATAGTGCTACCACACGGTCTGCAGACACGTTGGCAGACCGTCTGCCAGACGGTCTGGCAGACGGTCTGGCAGACGGTCGGATCCTTGAATACATAATAGTAACCACGGTCCAAATGAGGAGTGTTGCCAGCTGGCTAAACGAATTTACCTCTAAACTTAGATGGAAATCCCTTCGAAAAATAGGTCTTTCCGAAAATAAACCCAACCAAGCATAAAGCCCTAAAAAAGTCAACTAAATTACTTTAACATCTACAGATTGAAAACAACAATCTTTAGATAGCCTCCTGTTTCATTCGTCACTCGCACAAAAAAAGAAAGATAGTTTTAATATATGCTTCTTTGTTTTGTGCGAGTGAGAAGGAAAACTTTCCTTCTCACTCACTTGTGTAAATTAGAAAGGCGCGTACATAAATGTTGGGCCAGCCTAGGCCAGCTTAGGCGAGTGCGAGCGAGAAGGCGAATCGATTCAAGGCGAGAGCGACAGAGAGGCAATGTGACCCTGGCCCAACGTGTGTACGCGCTATAACAAAACTGACTTGTCACTGTTACTGTGTCTCATGTCATGGTAACAGTGACAGCCCACAAGAAGGTATGATATTGTAATGTCTACACAACGACGGAATAAAAAAATACGGAACTTTATGCGTGTGATCATAAAGGGATGTTCGATATTTCGGATTGTATCGATATTTCGTATCGCAATGTATCGTAAAGTGTTGTATCGAAATAAAAAGTCAATTAGTCAATTATTTATTTTACTATAGGTAAATTATCTTTACACAACAAAAGTAAGCACTATTATGAAATTAATTATTATGAATAGGAACCACTATCGGGATCCATAGGAAGATTAAGATATTTAAAATTAAAAAATAAACACAAGAAAAATGTAACAATAAACACATAACATCAATAAAAATCAACAACAATAATAACAGATTATTATTATGTAAGAATTAATATCTTCTACCCTAACTACCTACCATGGTAGTAAAGAACTAGGTTCTTCGCAGTAGGTCATACAAGTTCTCCCTAAGGTTGGCCAATTGTCAGAGAACACATCACATTCTGCATCCAAACAAAGAAGAGCATTTATATGACGTTGTGCGCGGCATACAGGGGATTGTTGATGAGCTACAGTACGGGGCGTTCTTGGAGCAAACAGAGGTATACGCCCAGGGCAAAATCTGGCGCGATGCTCCGGTACATAAAGTCTGCTTACCTCAGCGAGTAATTCGGGGCAGTTGAGTACTCCACGCAGGAAAAAAAATGGTGGCAAAAATGTATGAAACCGTGCCGGTGCCGGCGCCGGCAAGTGGAAAAACGAGCAGTACATTTTCATACATTCTTGCGTCGCCGGCGCCGGTGCCGGTGCCGGTGCCGTGCCGGGCTAGTGGAAAAACGCCCATTTAGAGCGTTTGTCCGTCACGTCACCGTCAACGAGATTATTTCTGTATGAGATCAAGATGACGTGACGGTCTTCTGGTGGACAAGCGGCTATAGTAAATGTATGGTCCGCTACATCGGCGCCGTCATCTCGTTCTCGTTGACGTGACGGTGACGGTGGCGGTGGACAAACGCTCTTACTGTGAACGAAAGAATAATCTTGCTTGTAGGTACATTTCAACCTACCAACCAACGTTATATAATTAGTAGGTAGGTAAGATTAAATGAAATAGATACCTGCTAAAAGCCTGCTAACAATAAATAGGCAACCTAGACAGTCGGTTCTAATTTATTTTAAAACTCCCGAATTTGCAGGAAATCCCCCATTTGGCATCACTCCCTATTTGTCTGTCGTGGTTTTTGACGGTTGGGGCCAACCATCAAAATCATTTGATGGTCTGTGTCATATCATTGTGACAGTGACACAGACCATCACTTTGGTCTGCCGCAGACCAAATCTGTGGTTTGGTCTGTGCCGTCTGTTACGGCTATTATATACGAATCTGACAGTCCGCGTCATTTTTTGTGTCGATTTTTTTACATAAAAAAAATAACATGAGCTTGTCAAAATTATTTTAAGATGAATTCCAACATCATGCTTTATCTAAAACTGAAACACAGGTTTATTCGCAAGGAAAAACCGAATAAACCACCAATTTATTGAAGAAAGAATCTCAAAACAAAATGATAATTTTCGTTCAGAAACTATTTTCATTTAATTGTCAGAATTGTCATTGTCATTGTCACTGCCATCCGCTCCAGCCTGCCTTTTTGTTTTTGAACGAAACGAAACAATCAAAATGGCGTCGTTGACGAGGTGCGTTGTGTGGTTTTATTTATTGCAAAATAATTACAAAACCTTTAAAATTTCATTTGAATCTTTTTTCATAATAAACTTAGAACTCTTTTACGCATTGTAAGCAAGTGATTCAGTGAAATTTACACACCCAAACATTGTTATTTACGAATCACTGTTATCAACCACATAATCGTGTTTATTTTAATTCTGAGCGTTTCTTTACCTATATCTCCGAATCCTACGTCTTTATTTTACATTTATTAACTCTACGGGACTTCTGAATCGTTTATTCGGGAATGTAAATATTGCTATAACCTTTGCTGTGCCTAATGTTTTCTGATGTTGCAGCCTTCTGCCAGCGCCAACGCAACAGATATGGGACAGAGATGACGAGCTGAAGGCTAAAAGAGTGGGCAGCGCTCTTGTGCTATCACAAAGCAACATACCGCCCTATGGACAAAGGAAAGGATGGGTACCACGGACAGAGGCAGACTATGCAGGTAAGACTTCATTGGTATTAAGTATCATATTATAATGTAGTAGATTTGATAAAAATAGATATGTATTTCTCGAAAATCAGTACAATAGTCACAAATTCACAATGGTTTACTAAAGGTTGAAAGAACGTGTGTCTTCTCCTATTCTTACAATTCAGATTGTGTTAAGAGAACCCTAGTGTGGAGTCAAACTGAACATAGGCTTTAAGACACTATTTAACAGACAAATGTATTGTGTTGATGAATAAAATATCTATCTAGAATTGTAATGCAACTATACACCTTCTGCTTCTTAAAAAAAAAATCAAATATAATTTATTCAGTAGAACCACTATGACCACTTTGAAACGTCTTAAGATCTAGGAGGTCTACTCCTTAGATCTCTTTCTTAAATTGTTTATTACATACCTGTAATTCAATGTTATTATGTAAAATGTACCTCCTATGTTCTTGTAAAATCGGAACTTTCCACATAGGTTATATCGTCCTCCTTGTCGTATCCGACAACGGCGAACCTGGCAAATTATACTATTGTCGGTTATGTGCCCGAATATGGCTGGCAAAACCAAATTTGGTTTTGAAAGTCCTGTTGCAGGGTGCGCAGTGCAACTGACCACTTGCATTAAAGGTGTAGGTGTATGTAGGCTTCGGACGGGTCTTTTTTATAAGGCGTTTGGCGTCAAGGTCTTCTAGGCGACGCTCCTCAAAGTCAGTCACAGCCCTATGAACAGAGCTGCGCCATTCAAGTCTCCGTTGTGCAAGCTCTTCCCAACCCTCACATGAGATGTTACAAGCGGTGAGGTGGCGCTTTAGGACATCCTTGTAACGCAGAAACTGGCCGCCAGGAGTACGCTTTCCCTGCTTCAGCTGGGAGTAAAATACGGCTTTAGGTAGTCTGCTATTATTCATGCGCACAAGATGTCCGCACCACCTTAGTTGCCCCTTCATGAGCAAGGACTCTATACCACCAAGATTGGTACGTCGTAGGACTTCGGTATTTGGTACTCGGTCCTGCCACCTAATACGAAGTATAGCACGTAAGCACTTCATATGGAATGTGTCTAGGCGCTTTATATCACCTTTGTAAAGACACCAAGTTTCAGTTGTAAAGACACCAAGTTCATTTTGGTGGCAACACTGTCAAGAGAACGGTTTCGCGCTCTTGAAGAAAATTCGTAAAACTGTGCAAAATCTGTGTTTTAGTGCAAGAAACTTAGTAAAAGTGTAGTTTAGTGTGTCGTGAGACTGTGTAAACGTTATCTCCATCTAAAGTCGCCGATTTACGTGGATTCTAAATCCGACAAAACACGATCCTAGCTAACTTTTTTAAAATCCACCCTCAAATTATCCACTTTCTTCTATCAAAATCAAATGACATTTCGCTCTCGACTCTGTCAAAGTGAAGTGACGTGACAATAGTGATACCAGTGTTCAAAAATAATTTTCTACTAAAACATAAATAATACCAGTGCGAAAACAATTTCCACAAATGTCGGGAAAATGTCGGGGGAGTCCTCCCAAACCTCCGTTCAGGCTTCCACTAGCCAAACCACTCCCAACCCCAAGGGAGTTCAAAAGAAACTAATGCAGCAAGTTTTTCACCCTGCTCTATTAACTAGAAGCAATTCGGTAGGACCATCAACTCCCAACTCTGAAACAACAACTCAACAAACTATGCCCCAACCACCAGAATGGCAAATTGCGCCAACCATGGGGAATAAGAAACGCAAACGGAACCCAGAATCGCCACCGCCCACCACAACCAACAACAGCTTTTCTCAGCTGCCGATCGACGATGCTGGAGATGATTCTAACCCCAAAAAATCCAGCAAGCCCCCGCCATTAATCCTGTATGGGATACAAGACATCAGCAAATTGCAACAAGCAATAGAAACTACACTGAACAAGAACGACTATACCATCAAAATCATGTCGAAAGAACAATTGAGAGTTAGCTGTAAATCAGCTGAAATCTACAAAAAGCTCATGTCTCTAGTTAGAGAAAAGCAGCTTATTGGTCATACTTTCACCTTAAAAGAAGACAAATGTGTGCGAATAGTTATAAAGAACCTGCACCACTCAACCCCGCACAATGAAATCGTGCAAGACATTGAAAAAACTGGGAATAAGGTTAGAGGCGAAATAATCAACGCCAAAGTAGGCCCGGAAAAAAAGGCCTCAACCACATTTTTTGTAAATTTAGAACCTGGACCCAACAATAGAAAGGTAAAGGATTTACAAATAATTTACAATACAGCTGTCATTATTGAAGATCCTAAAAAGCGCACCAATATTGTACAGTGCACTAGATGTCAACAATATGGACACACTAAAAATAACTGTTTAAGGCCGTACCGCTGTGTTAAGTGTGCAGAGTCACATAAAACCTCTGAGTGCCCAAAAACGGATCGGAACACCCCAGCAACATGCGCTCTCTGCTCAGGTAGCCACCCAGCAAACTATAAAGGGTGCGAGGTGTATAAGGAAATCCTCAATAGAAAAAAACCAAAGCGAAGGACGTTCTTGGACCAAGCCGGTACATCCAATGATGGTCTAAATGAAAACCAATTAGGTAAACAGCCTTACATGCAACCACCACAACAGCAGCAACAACAACAAAAAAAGAAACCACAGCAACAACAGCAACATCTGTCAAAACAACCAGAGCTCCGGCAGGCCACTGAACGGCAACCAGGAAAACATGACAGAGGTACAATGTCTCAGCAGCACCGGTCAACATCTGAGTACACCCCGGACCCCAAAACTCCTTCAACAAGAATTCCTGAAGGTACAAATACCAAAGCTTCCTACGCTGAAGCAGCCAAACAACCAAACATACAACTTCCACTGCCTCCCAGAGAGGTGGAGCCAACTCAGGTCCTACAAGACCTACTCATAAAACAATCTGAAAAAATTGATTTTCTGCTTCAGCAAATAAGCTCCCTAATGAGTCTTATAGTTGCTCTAGTAGAAAAGTCTTTCAAGTAAGAACCCTAAAGCTAGCTACCTGGAACATCAATGGCCTAGCCCCCAATAAACAAGAGGTGGAAACGCTGATAAATATGCATGAGTTGGATATCCTACTAATATCAGAAACCCATCTTACTGATAAACACTTGATAAAAATACGCAACTTTAATATCTACAACACTAATCATCCTGATGGCACAGCTCATGGAGGTGCGGCAGTAATTGTTAAATCTTCTATCAAACACTACTACCTTGGAAAATTCCAAACAGATGAAATTCAAGCAGCTACAATAACAGTAGAAGACAAAAATGGCAGCTTCAATATCTCCGCCATATACTGCCCTCCTAAACATAAATTCTCTCAAGGACTTTTGGATGCTTACTTTGCAACACTGGATAAGCGGTTTATATCTGGTGGTGACTGGAACGCCAAACACACCCACTGGGGTTCCAGGCTCATTACAACTAGAGGAAGAGTGCTAAAATCCAGCATCGATGACAACAACCTTACCCACCTCTCACCAACTGAACCCACACACTGGCCGACTGAGTCATACAAACTTCCAGACATCATAGACTTCTTCATAAGTAAAGGACTAGCTAAATATTCATTCAGCACAGAAATCACTTTGTATGGATCGTCCAACCATGTTCCTGTAATACTTAATATGAGTACCAAGGTCCTACTAAATGAAAAAAGATCATCTCTCTACAATAGGCATACAGATTGGGACTCATTCCGTGACATAATGGAAGAAGAGTTGAAACTGAAAATCGCCTTTAAAAACTCTGAAGATGTAGATAATGCTACTATGCAATTTACAAATACAATACAGATAGCCTGCTGGAAATGTACCCCTCTGAAAAAAGAACATGAAGTGAGACATAAAAATGTGCCTTGGGAAATACGGGAAATGATACAAGAAAAAAGAAGACTACGCCGTGTATGGCACACTAGTAGGTGCCCCACAGACAAAACAGCCTTAAATAAGGCTGTATTGGAACTTAAAACTCTGATACGCAACGTAGATGAAGTAGACACGCAGAATACTCTAGAATCGCTAACTGCTACCCAAGTAACAGATTACTCACTATGGAAAGCAATGAAAAATAATGACAATAAGCCGCAGAAAGTGAATCCACCTATAAAACTCCCTAACGATCAGTGGGCCAGATCGAATCAGGAAAGAGCTGAAGCATTTGCAGACCATCTGAGTAAAGTTTTTACGCCAAACGAAGCTGATACCATTACTCCACCAGCAGACATCATGGGTACACTAGGCCAAGACTTCCAACTGGACTTACCAATCAAGCCAGTAACACCCAAGGAAATAGAACTTGAAATAAAAAATTTGAATAATAAAAAGGCACCAGGTTTTGACCTGATCACGAAAGAGGTTCTGGAACAACTCCCACAGAAAGGCATTGTATACCTGACTACACTGTTTAATGGAATACTCAGAGTTCAGCACTTCCCATCTCTGTGGAAAGTATCACAAATAATAATGGTGTACAAGGAGGGCAAACCAGCAAATGAAGCTAGCTCATACCGACCAATAAGCCTTCTGCCGGTGCTATCTAAGCTATTTGAAAGAATATTACTGAAGAGAATGTCTCCAGCCTTGGCAGATAGAAAGATCATTCCGGAACATCAATTTGGGTTTCGTCAAAGACATGGAACAACAGAACAAGTCCACAGAGTCTATGACACTATTCGAAGTGCTCTGGAAAACAAGGAATACTGCTCCTCTGCCTTCCTTGATATCCAGCAAGCTTTCGACAAAGTCTGGCTTGAAGGCCTTCTGTACAAGATAAAATCATCTCTGCCACATACTTTCTACCCACTCCTGAACTCCTACCTTCAAGACCGTATATTCCAAATCAAGGACGGCGAGGAAACATCTGGCTTCTACAACATAACTGCAGGTGTTCCACAAGGCTCAGTTCTGGGACCTGTCCTCTACACCATTTTTACAGCTGATCTTCCTGAAACACAGAATGTTACCATAGCCACGTATGCTGATGACACAGCTATTCTTGCAAACAGCAGTAATGCAATTGAGGCATCAGATCTACTGCAGAAGAGCCTTAATAAGGTAGATGTCTGGTTGAAAACATGGAGGATTAGAGCGAGTGCCACAAAATCAGTTCATGTAACCTTCACACTAAAAAGAGGTGACTGCCCACCAGTCAACCTGGGAAATGACCGCCTCCCACACAGTGATTCTGTAAAGTACCTAGGCATGCACCTAGATCGCCGCCTAACGTGGAAGAAACACCTCCAAACCAAAAGGGACCAACTCAGCCTAAAGTACAGAGGACTCTACTGGCTACTTGGGAGGAACTCAAAACTGTCAGTAGATAATAAGTTACTCATATACAAAACTGTACTGAAACCAATATGGACTTATGGCATCCAACTGTGGGGATCAGCCTGCACTTCTAATGTGAACATCATTCAGCGCTTTCAAAATGGCCTCCTGAAAAATATCTCCAGAGCACCATGGTTCATAAGAAATACGGAACTACATGACATACTTAAAGTCAACACAGTAGCTGAGGAGATCAAAACCTCTGCTCAGACATATCAGGAAAAACTGAAAAGCCATCCCAATCTACTTGCACAGCAACTTACACAACCTACTTATAAGAGACGACTTAAAAGGAAAGATGTCATGCAATTAAATGCATGTGACTGATAATTTAATGAAGAGTGACTACTGGAGAGGGAAAAAACAGGAGTGAACTCTACCCGACACAACACCCACAAACAATTTGCTCATAGTTAAAAAAAACTGATCGCAGATAAAACTTGGAAAAAAAAAAAAAAAAAAAAAAAAGTTTCAGTGGCATACAGCAATATAGGCAGAATAATTGCCTTGTACACAGCGATCTTAGTGTGTAGCCGAAGGTCATGCGAGTCCCAAACTCTTCTACGAAGCATCCCAAATGACGCCGCTGCTTTTGCAATTCGCGAGGATATTTCGGTTTCAAGGCGATTGTCGTCACGAATGAAGCTGCCAAGATATCGAAAGGATTTAACTTCCTCAAGAGCCTTTCCGTTTAAAAATATCGGTGTTGGGTCAGGTGTGACACCGCGTGCAGGTTGTTTAAGCACTTGAGTTTTTGAGACACTAATGACCAGACCAAACCTCTGACACGATTCATTGAAACGGTTTAGAAAAAGTTGCAAGCTGCTGACATCACTGGCCATCAAACAAATATCGTCAGCGTACAGCGCGTCTATGATGGAGAGCTCTTGTACCGATCTTTTTGCTCTGAATCGACTAATGTCGAAAACGCTCTTATCTGTCCTGACGCTGAGGCAGATCTGTTCTGTGCCGTCACCATATGAGTCTCTAAGTACGGAGGCGAAGTACACGGCAAAGAGAGTCGGAGCCATTACGCAGCCTTGTTTGACGCCGCTAGTTACCGAGAATTGGTCTGTGAATTCGTTTTCGTGCTGCACCCTGGCCATCATGCCATCGTGAAATTGACGCACTAAATTAACAAATTTCACAGGACATCCAGCTTTTGTGAGAACAGTCCAAAGAGCAGATCTCGGCACACGGTCGAAGGCTTTCTCCAAGTCAACGAAACACATATTCAGTGGTCGATGTTGTTCAAGTGACTTTTCCTGTAACTGTTTGACGATGAAGATAGCATCTACCGTACCTCTACCTGGACGGAACCCATACTGGCTCTCAGGTAAAATGCGCTCAGCGAGCTCTCCAAGCCGACGATTTATAATATGGGCCAGTATCTTTCCAGCCGAACTGAGTAGAGCAATACCTCTATACGACCCACAGTCCGAGGTATCACCTTTACCTTTATAAAGTTTACAGATAGTGGCATCTTTCCAGGCCTGGGGAATTTCGCCACTATCCCAGGCTCGCAGCACAAGCTCGAATAGTCCTTTTTGAACTTTAGGGCCTCCATACTTGTAAAGTTCAGATGGTAGGCTATCTGAGCCTGCGGCTTTGCCATTTTTGAGTCGGTTAACCGCTGCGATAAACTCCTCAAGAGATGGAGGATCATCAAGCTCCGAAGCCAAAGGTAAAGAGGGGAGGCAGTTAATATACGTGAGATCAGCACTATGGCCAGGCGGGTTGAGCACTTCATTAAAGTGCTCTGCCCAACGACCAAGCACATCTTCACGGTCAGTGAGTTTCTTAGATTTATCGCGCGAGAAAATGGAGGAAATCTTTTTGTGACGGGGGCCAAAAACAGCTCTAAGAGACTGAAAGAAGAGACCTATTTGTTTGATGTCGGCGAGATGTTGTAACTCTAAAGCTTTCATGGTCCACCAACGATCTTTGAGATCGCGGATCTTGGTCTTGAGCTGTTGCTGAACAGCTTTACGATGTAGGTTGTTGTTGCCCGTGTTGCTTTTCATGACTTGCCTTGACTCTTTAACGAGTGCCATAATCTCACCATCGGAGTCATCGAACCAGTCCTGATTTTTCTTTACCGGTGCGCCGACCACTCGTTGGGCTACATCGTGAATAGAGTGCGCTAGAGACAGCCAATGTTCGTCTATCGATCCCAAGGTGTTCAGAGATGTTGTATTGAACTCTGCATTCAGATCCTCTTGAAGTTTTGGTGAGTTCACTAATTTAGCAAAGGCCAAGCGAGTTGGAATTTTATGCTTTGCTCGGCGAGGCGGCTTATAGCTGAGGCGTACCTTTGACCTTATTAACCGGTGATCAGTCCAGCCCTCAGCGCCCCGCATAGCTCTGGTAATAAGCACGTCCTTCAAATCAGCCCTGCGCACGATGACATAATCTATGAGATGCCAGTGCTTAGAGCGTGGGTGCATCCAAGATGTCTTATACTTGTCAGCCATCCGGAAGAAAGTGTTTGTAACACAGAGGTTGAATTCTGCACACAGCGATACGAGCAGCTCTCCGTTGGTGTTACACTTTCCAACTCCGTGCCGACCAAGGACCTGCTTCCAGACGTGATGGTCAGAGCCAACTCGAGCGTTAAAATCACCCAGCAAGACGATTTTATCGCTGGTAGGAATACCTTTCAAAACGGTTTTTAAGTCGTCATAGAACTGAAATTTGTCCTCGTCACTGTATGTCATGGTAGGGGCGTAGGCACTTATTAAGTGAAGGTATTTGTTGGCGCTAAGATGTAGCCGGAGAGTCATGAGCCTGTCATTAATACCTTTAGGTGTTTCGCGGAGTGTCTTTACGATTTCGTTCTTGATTGCGAAACCCACACCACTACCCGCTCGTTCATTAGATGGTTTGCCTATCCAGAAATAAGTGTACCCACCGCGATCTTCGCGTAGCTCTCCGCTTTCTGAAAGATGGGTCTCACTTAAGGCAGCTATATCGATGTTGTATTTTTGAAGTTCCCTAGCAATGAGAGCAGTTTTTCGCTCAGGACAAAGGTTCGTTGGATTGTCTAGAAGAGTGCGGACATTCCAGGTGGCAAAGTTGAAGGATTTTAAAGGTGAAGAATGAGAAAAAGAGGTTTTTGCTTTTCTATTAGTTTTTCGACCGCGATTAAGTTGGTGCCCGATGACCGCGGTTTGCCATCCGGGTGAAGGGTGAGACGGACTATTTATAGGCCACCTTTTCTAGGCCCCTCCCCTGTGCAGGGGTAAGCAGAGCGATCCTAAATAGGGCTGCTTAGTACTACACAGTTCTCTAACTTTTGTAGTCTCATCATTGTTTTTTGTAACCAAGACTATTGTAGGTACCAAGTTCTGAATAAATAATTTTTATCTTATCTTTTTTATATTTTAGATGGTGGAGCATACCCCGAGATCCATGTGGCCCAGTACCCCCTTGGTATGGGGGTCCGAGGCAAGGAGAGCACTTCAAATGCACTCGCTGTACAGCTGGACGAGTCTGGCAGGGTCAAATACTCAGCTATAGCAAGACAGGGACATAGTGCTGATAAGGTAAGTGGAATTGGAGCTATTATGTAACGTCTTAAAATCTGCTGCATATACGAAAATGTGTCACGTTCGGCCTGAGCCGAGCGTGCGAGTGAGAGCGCGGAACAAGCGATAGAGAGGCACGTTCGTTCATCAAAGTTAATTAACTAACGATCATTTTACGTGATAATGTAAGATTATCTTGTTGTTGTAGACAACCCTTCCGCGCCAGACAGCGACAGAGTTATGCCTTAGAAAGAGTGGCAATATTTAGGTGAATACCTCCCTGGGTACTTATGCGAGCAACAAAGTGCAATCCAGCACGCTTATGCGAGCTGAATTGCACTTTGTTGCGTCGCAGCAAGAGTCGCTATTGACATATTTTTTTCGCAAAGTGAGCCTTCTGTACGCAGTACTATTATTCTGTGCTAATACCCTTTGGTCTTTTCAGATAATCTACACAAAGCTGACAGACCTGCTACCCTCAGAGGTTCTCGCTGAAGATGACCCGACCCTGCAGAAGCCCGACGATGAGGAGATCATGGACATCACGGAGAAGACTAAACTGGCCCTCGAGAAACTAACCAATGCTAAGATATCTGCTGCTTTACCTGTTAAATCTGCTCCCAAAGCTGTAAGTTGACATTTTCTGATCTTTTTAAGTCTGATCCTGTGTTATTAGCAGTGATCGGAGTAGGTAGAGCTATTTTATGTACTTGCCATATGATAGAATAATATGGATATTCCCCGAATCCCGGGATTCGTTTTTGTAGTTAGAAAAATAATAAAAAGCTTTTTGCTTTTTGCTATATACGGGTTTAAGGATTGTATAATAAATAGATAGAAACTTGATTCATGAACACACATATATTTTTTTATGTAACAATTTCTTATATTTCTACAAGAATCAACAATCATTTAACATTTTCATTCTGAAGTTGTACAAGAACATACCATACAAATTATTAGTTCCTCAAAAATCGAAACATGATTGAAAAGAACAAACTATTTGTATAATCGAATCCCGGAGTATTAGTCGGAATCCCGTGGAATATCCATATTAACATCAATGTTTGCGGTCAATGAACCTAAATAGCTCTACCTACTCCGATCAGTGGTTATTAGAGAACCTTGACTTAAAATGTCGTGGTTGACCGCAAGTGGCATTATGAGCTGAGCGCTTCCGTGCTTCGGAAGGCACGTTAAGTTGTCGGTCCCGGCTTTTAAGTCGTTAAGCCATGACGGAGGCCTTTAGGCGGCCTAAAAACTCCGTCACCAGAGTTGACCACTAACTCATACGAACTTACTTTTTATTTGTACACTAGCAGCGCCCTCGCGGCGTTGCCCCCGTAGTGATGGTGATGATAATTTAACACAACAAAATTCACAAAAAAAGGTTTAACAATTCTAAATTCTGGGGAGATCGTAATTAAAAGCTTATTCTGTACTAGCTGCTGCCCGCGGCTTCGCTCGCGTGGTACCCGGATAAAAAGTAGCCTATGTTACTCTCCAGCCCTCCAACTATCTCCACACAAAAAATCACGTCAATCCGTCGCTCTGTCTTGACGTGAAAACAGGACAAATAAACACACTTTCACATTTATAATATGGGTACGGATTGTAATACAATCACCCCATTGTCATGGGGTTTTAAGAGCTAATACCAATCGCGCTGATAGTACCTTACGTTCGCAGGCCCCGGCTCAATATATCCGGTACACACCAGCACAGCAAGGTGGTTCCTTCAACTCTGGAGCCAAGCAGAGAGTAATCAGGTCTGTGTAGTTTATTTACATACTAGCTGTCACCCACGGCTTCGCTCGTGGTACTTCCAGGTTATTCCAGGTCATAAATATGTCTGTTATATTATCTTATTATATATATTTTCATAAACTGTTACGATACGTGAAAACCTGTAATTGTCTTTCTGCTTTTAACTTAAGATCTATTCTGTTAATTAAGCTGTTGGTTTTCCAATAAATCTATAAACTAATATTCCAAGTTTGAACTTTGGGGAACAGGGTGTAATAGTTCCCCAAAGGCAGAGTAGGTGGTTCCTCTGCAACGGGCCGGCCCATCTGGCCCACTTGCCCGTGGTCTTTCGACCGACAGTTGATGTCGGATAGTTCTAGATAAGCTTCAATTCGCTAGAAACTTTGCTTGCGAGATCTAGGACTTCTGATGTTGCGTGGCGATTCCGGAGCCCCTTTAGCCTGCAATCTGATCTGAGGTCTGATACAGCACAGCGTGTTCTTCCTTTGCAGTAGTAGTTGCTTTGGAGTAGCTTGGACGTTCTTTATCCAAGGATAACTCAATAGGAGTCGTTGATGTCGAGCGTGGCGCCATCTTTGCTGAAGCTCGTAGTAAGGTCGTAGTGCGTAGCATGTCCATGTAGTTCATCTAGCGACAGGTAGATGTCGCTACATGAACCAAAACCGTTCAGTAGTTTTTGCGTGATTGAGTAACATTTCATCCAGATATTTAAACATTCACATTAATAATATTACCAGCTTCTATATTTTAAATTTCATCCAAATCGGTTCATTGTCGAGTTATAGAGGAACAAACATACATCCAAACTTTTGCATTTATAAAATTAGTGTGAAGTACATATTGTTACGTCTAAAGCGCCTAGGGGATACAGTTGTGATCTTATCTGAATAGATATAATATCATAGAGGGCACGTTAAATTGTCGGTCTCTGCTTTTAAGTCATCTTTTAAGCCATGATTGAGGCCTTCAGAGAAACTCCGTTACCAGAGTTGGCCACTAGCTAATACGAACTTTAACAGACCTCTTATCTCAGTTGGTAGTAGCTCTGCCTTCTGCACTGTAGGTCGTGGGTTCGATTCCCACCCAGGACAAACATTTGTGTGATGAACATAGATGTTTGGGGCATGTATTAGCATGTATTTACAAATATATAAGTATTCTATCAGTTATCTAGTTCCCATAGTACAAGCTTTGCTTTGTTTGGGGCTAGATGGCGCTAAATCAAATGTCCAGCATTATTTATTTAAACTTCCCTACAGGATGGTGGAGGCCCAGAACGACCCGATGGAGCCCCCCCGCTTCCAGATAAACAAGAAGATCCCCCGCGCCGCGCCCTCCCCCCCCGCGCCCGTGCTGCACTCCCCCCCGCGACGCGTCTCCGTCAAACAACAGAGGGACTGGAAGGTGCCGCCTTGTGTCAGCCACTGGAAAAACGCTAAAGGTACACTAGCAGCTTCCTTCAGAACATAATTCATCCTAAGGTTGTCTGGAAGAAATCGCTCATAACGATAAAACCGCCCATTGTACTTCGCTCCTTATGTTCTGTGTGTCTTTAATTTGTTTTAATGTTCATGTGGTGTGCAATAAAGTGTTTATCTATCTATCTTCCTAGGAGCGGTTAAATAGGATACTTCAGGATACGTACAGAGGTCTTAGGGATACGTACAGCATGTTTGAACAAGTAGCTAAATTAAAAATTTAACCAACTTCAATTTATAAGCTGAGCAATTTTCTGCACTCTCGAGGTCCATTTATGTTCATAACTCTGAAGATCCTCGACAGATCCTCACCAAATTTGTGTGGCACCAATCGGAAAGTGTACCCTTTCAAACAAAAAAAGTATTTTCCAAATCGGTCCAGGTGCCTTGGGGTGACCGGTGAAAATACATTAAAAAAAACACAAAAAAAGATTGCGACGAATTGAGAACCTCCTCCTTTTTTGAAGTCGGTTAAAAAAGTCCCGCCTTGTGTCAGCCATTGGAAGAACGCTAAAGGTACACTTACAGGACATAGATTCCTAGGAGCGGTTGTGAAAGGATACTTCAGATTACGTACAGAGATTGGCTCGCTTCGCGACGCACAGTGGACGAAATTCCGAGCCTGCCTTTCGTAGGATTTTTGAAAAATTAAATCCTTTTTTTTGATGTTTAAAGTATGCAGTTTGGTTGTAAATGTCATAAAATGTAATAATCTAGTAGTCCCGTGGTTTTATTTTGAATAAACACCGTAAAATATGAGTTTGTATATTTAAAATGTATGGAAATGGAATTGGTTTTCCCCATATCTTATTCTGGTCTTGCATTGTAAAGCTGAAACTTTCAGGTATTGTTGCCGAGCCCTTAAGGAAGCCATACCACCTTTGACCTTGATCCAGAGTTGTCCGATAAAAGAGATATGAATTAATTAAAAATGTACGTTTGGCCGATATTGTTATACGAGGCAAAGTATCGTAACAATGAGATTAAAATTTTATTTTTGTCTAGTTTTGTTACCTGATGGATAATGAATGACTCTAAATAAATTTTGACCCTTACCAAAAACGTCCTTATTCATAACTTACGAGTTTATTGAAAATTAAGTATTTTGAAAATATAGTCATGCTATTAATAGTTATAACAAAGCTGGAACTGTTAGGTATTATTACTGAGCACATAAGGAAGCCATATAAACTTTGAACTTGAACCAGTGGTCCTGTTTAGGAGATATGAATTTATTTAAAATACACCTTTGGCCGATATTTGTCCTAGGTACGAGGTAAAGTACCGCAAATAATGAGATTAAAGTTTTATTTTTGTCTAGTTATGTTACCTGAGACTTTAAATAACTTTTGACCTTTACCAAAAACGTCCCTATTCAGAAAGCATGAATTTATTGAAAATAAGTATTTTGAAAATAATTAGTCATGTTAATAATAAGCTGGAACTGTCAGGTATTGTTACCGCACCCATAAGGAAGCCATTATGACCTTTCAACTTGATCCAGATTGGTCAAGAGATATTAATTAATTAAAAATGCATGTTTGGCCGATATTTGTCATAGGTACGAGGTAAAATACCGCAAATAATAAGATTAACTTTTTAATTTTTGCCTAGTTTTGTTACCTGATGGATAAGGAATGACTCTAAATAACACTTGACCTTTACCAAAAACGTCCTTATTCAGAACGTATAAATATAAAATAAATATTTTAAAATAATAGTCATATTAATAATAGTTTCAACAAATTATGTTAACAAATCGCGAAAGTTTAACAAGTTATAGTTTCAACAAAACCTGAACATTGCATTGAATCACTATGCAGTTGTCAATTACCTACCTACCTATTTTTATAGTTTGCCTAGTTTGAATGCAGGTAGGTAACGTGCCTACAAAAATAATAAAATTCGCAGAATAAATGGTAACTGCTCTCAGGTAGGTACCTAGGTACCCATTTTCTGACAAACAAAGAACCTCATCAGCAAAAACAAAATATTTGGCCACATCTGTGGAAGAACAATGGACATTGAGGGCAGGCAGTGACTAGGCTAGTCCACAGGCTTCCACAGATGTGGCCAAATATTTTGTTTTTACTAATTAGGTTCTTTGTTTGTCATAAAATGGGTATTTACCTAACTACCTGAGATCAAATATCGTTTGTTCTGCGAATTTTATTGTTAATGTCACCAGAGTTGGCCACTTGCTCATATGAAATTACTTATTGTTAATGTAGATAGGTTACTAATTCTCATGATAAGTCTCCTTGAATAAGGTTACAGTTCTATTCTAAATGTAAAGCTGGAACTTTCAGGTATTACTACCGAGCCCACAAGGAAGCCATATGGCCTTTGATCTTGACCCTGAGTGGTCCTGTTTAGGAGATATGAATTAATTAAAAATGCGCGTTTGGCGATATTAAACCTCAATACTGGCAAATATTATTTATTCTGTGATACTATTAACTATGTGCGTATGAACTAATGGAAAACTGTAGTAATTTTACCGTCTATCATTGTCATATGTAATTTATGTCTCACATTTGCATCTTCGACTACAGTTGGCTGAAGAGCAGCAATTTCCGACTCCATTGACGCCATTTCTTTTTTTAGGTATATTTAAATCATTTTCCTTAGCAAATTTGAAATAGATCGGCCGGCAGTAAAATGTTGCAGAGGCTTTGGGATTATCCCAAATCACTTCATCAGAATCAGCTCTCACCAGTTTTAACGGTACAAATGAACACAATCATGAAGATGCTGGAATCATCACCTTCTATTTTTTGGTTGTAGTTACTGTGCCCAGATGCACCGTCAAATCCCTATTTGCTGATAAGGGTCAAATTATTGCCAATGACATCGGTTTCTAATGTTTTAAATAGTCTCTTGGTTGTGATATCTAAAATTGATTGTAATTTAAGTTTTACTTCAGTGTCGGTTATCACCATGCCTTCTTTTTCTACGTAGCACTCCTTCTTCTCATTCTGTATAGCATCATATATTATGTTGGGAAAATATCACACCCCATATCTTTTGTCGTCTTTCTCAATGTTACATATTGACATTTTGATAGTTTCAGCGATGTTGACATACACAGTAGGCTGTCCCGTCCATGTATGGGAAAAAAAAAATATGGAGCTATACTATCGCAATAGGTATCAAAACTTGCGTAATTTTACACAGATTACGGAAAAGATAAAAAAAATAGAATTGTGTATTATCTTGAGGGCTCTACCACGCTTTGAAGTTTTGTAAATTTTACGTTTTTACAAACCTAAGCCGTATGACTAAAATAATACAAAAACCAAGTTTAAAAGGTATTTCATTGTTGAAATTAATGAAACAAAGGACACTAAATCAAAATAAACAAAATAGAGTTTATAATAAAAGATAGAAACTTAGAATTTAAACTTATTTTTGGGTCCAAAACTTAGCATTTTAGCTCGAGATTGCAACCTGGTTCTAATCAAGCCATCTCTAGAAGTAGCGTCAGTTACACTTTGTGGGGCTTCTGTTGACAGTTTAACATATCTTTCTACACATTGTGTTATAAGAAAAGTCAACATTTTCCAAGCTCTTATATTTTTTCATGATTTAAAGGACCTTAACTCACCAATTTACAAAGCGGAAGAGTTGGTTTGTTTGAACGCGCTAATCTCAGGAACTAACAGTCGAATTTGAAAAATTCTTTCTGCATATGCTTAATTCTTGAGAAAGGTTATATACTACTTTTCATCAACATTATCATCACGATATACCATCAGTACGGGGGCAACGCCTCGAGGGCGCTACTAGTTATAAATATGCCGAAGAACCGTCGGTGTTGTAACCTGACACCCAACCCTGGCAATCATTTTGGTGTAACCTCTATAAATTTTTTGGTGGCTTAAATATTCTGCGTTTAATGCTACTTTCAGCTTCTCTAGCTTTTATTATTCTTCGCAATATCAGGTCCCGAAAGTGGTCTCTATCATCAAACATTAAACTGACACTGTAGATGTTCTGGGTGCTCGAAAAAAGCATTTCTTTCGATGATAGAATCCACAACAGATTTCAGCTTTTTGTTTATAAATCGGGAGTACAAAATTAATTCAAAAAAAATGGTTGGATCCGTCCTTAAAAGAAGTATTATGCTTTATTAGGAACCAAATCGGCGCGTTTACTTTAACCACGTAGTTGCCATGAAATTGCAATTTTACTGAAGGATTTAGTAATGTTTGAGCTTAAAATTAGTAGAAGTAAGCAATCTCATGTATTTTCCAGGGTGACTAAGTTATTCAGCTATGGATTACAGGAAACAATTAACACAGCTTGACAAATCTCATTGAGATATTTTTGATCCTAAGGTTCTTAGTTTATTGATTACATTTTTCGGTAAGTCTATATCTACAGCTGATATCTTCATAAACAATCGCATAAATATCTGAATTGGATAGAGCCTTTCCATTATACTTCAATTTGAGTTCGGTTTTAAGAAAATAAAATTTATTTAATGAAGTCATTTATAATTGGCGGCTGCCGATAGTAAAGTTCTTTGTATGGTCCCAATAAAGCACAAGTACGCCTAAAACTTATTATTTTAAAATCACAATATCCGCTTTTAACTCTATAACAATCGCAACTTTACTTATAAAGCATTAAAATTGCTTTGGCTACAAAGAAAACACTCGCGAGTTAAGTTAACAAAGTCCTCAAAACAAGATGAAACTCTATGGTATTTGCAGGTTGAAACCTATAAAATCCAAAGTCGCTGGTAACGTGTTATTGCATGCAAATAAAAAATCGTGTATGTATTCCACATATATAGAAGAAAAAATTAAGATCTTTGTACAGTTAGTTCACGAGCTGAAATTATAGCTAACGAAATATTTCCAAAAAAATGACAATTTTTCAAAACTTTGAAGATGGGTAGAGCCCTAAAGATATAGTTTTATCTGGTTTTAAAAATTATTTTGGGAATCTACGATCAATTACGCAAATTCTGAGAGGTATTGCGTTACGAAAATCCAAAAAAAAATTTTTCGGGACACGCTAATACACAGTGCCTTATCAGCAGGACAAGTTCGCTTTGTCGATTTCAGGCAGGCTCGAAGCATTGGTGCATCTTCAGGATGATGAATTAAATGCTTCAGTAATTCAGCAAAGTCCGTTTGGTTTTCATTTTCACCAGCTTTCTTCACCCGAGCATAAGCTAGCGTATCAAAATCATTTTCGGCAAAAAGATTTTCAGTTCTTCTTCTTTTTTGAAGCGGAGGTCTTCAAACTCCTTCCGAGGTGAGAATTTCGTGGTTGTCGAACTTGTCGAGGCATACTGTAAAAATAGGTTACCTACCTATTTTTACAGTATGCCTCGACAAGTGTTTCAACAGTAACATCAGTTGAGTGCGCTGTGCCCCATAGCGTATCTGTGTTAACGTCAACCACGAAATTCTCACCTCGGAAGGAGTTTGAAGACATAAGTCCGGTAATTGACAACTGCATAGTGATTCATGAATGTTCAGGTTTTGTTGAAACTATTATTAATATGACTATATTTTAAAATATTTATTTTATATTTATACGTTCTGAATAAGGACGTTTTTGGTAAAGGTCAAGTGTTATTTAGAGTCATTCCTTATCCATCAGGTAACAAAACTAGGCAAAAATTAAAAAGTTAATCTTATTATTTGCGGTACTTTACCTCGTACCTATGACAAATATCGGCCAAACATGCATTTTTAATTAATTCATATCTCTTGACCAATCTGGATCAAGTTGAGAGGTCATAATGGCTTCCTTATGGGCGCGGTAACAATACCTGACAGTTCCAGCTTATTATTAACATGACTAATTATTTTCAAAATACTTATTTTCAATAAATTCATGCTTTCTGAATAGGGACGTTTTTGGTAAAGGTCAAAAGTTATTTAGAGTCTCAGGTAACAAAACTAGACAAAAATAAAATTTCAATCTCATTATTTGCGGTACTTTACCTCGTACCTAGGACAAATATCGGCCAAAGGTGCATTTTAAATAAATTCATATCTCCTAAACAGGACCACTCTGGTTCAAGTTCAAAGTTTATATGGCTTCTTTATGTGCTCAGTAACAATACCTAACAGTTCCAGCTTTGTTATAACTATTAATAGCATGACTATATTTTCAAAATACTTAATTTTCAATAAACTCGTAAGTTATGAATAAGGACGTTTTTGGTAAGGGTCAAAATTTATTTAGAGTCATTCATTATCCATCAGGTAACAAAACTAGACAAAAATAAAATTTTAATCTCATTGTTACGATACTTTGCCTCGTATAACAATATCGGCCAAACGTACATTTTTAATTAATTCATATCTCTTTTATCGGACAACTCTGGATCAAGGTCAAAGGTTATATGGCTTCCTTAAGGGCTCGGCAACAATACCTGAAAGTTTCAGCTTTACAATGCAAGACCAGAATAAGATATGGGGAAAACCAATTCCATTTCCATACATTTTAAATATACAAACTCATATTTTACGGTGTTTATTCAAAATAAAACCACGGGACTACTAGATTATTACATTTTATGACATTTACAACCAAACTGCATACTTTAAACATCAAAAAAAAGGATTTAATTTTTCAAAAATCCTACGAAAGGCAGGCTCGGATTTTCGTCCATTGTGCGACGTTTAGAAGCTAGCTTCGCTCGCGATTTAGCTTCATAAGTATTTTGTATGCAAGTGATAGTATCGAAAGAACGCAAAAATCACCTCACGTAATTAATGGATGTCCCCTTAGCTTCATGAGTAGGAGAGCGCGCAAAATATTGCGCGCAAAGTGAGTTTTGTCTCACCAGGGAATTAGAACCGTCAAGAGTGGTGGAAGACGGTCCCCACATGTGTCAGCCACAAGAATGATTAGGGTGATGACAATTTGTATCAAATCAATATAAAAGCAATTTTAAATGTTCTTCAATTAAGACTAGCAGCGCCCTCGCGGCGTTGCCCCCGTAGTAATGGTATATGGTGATAATGATGATGATGAAGATGCAAAGTAGCTTATAACCTTCCTCAAGAGTTTAACTATCAAATGCAGAATAGTTATTTGTGCAACAAGAGAGCAAAGTTGATGTTTACCTCGAGTGCTGATTTTGAATCCCGAGCGAACGAGTGATTCTACGTTAGATTCTAAGAATTGAATCACGAGCGTAGCGAGTGATTCTACGTTAGAATTCCGAGTCTAGCGAGGAATTCAAAGGCACGAGTTGTGAAAAACTTTGGTCTCGTGTTGCACACAAAATTTTTCACCTCAGCAGCGAGAACATTAACCTACAAATAAAAGATACAACTTTGTACATAATGAAGCAACTAATCCATAATAGGTATTCATTTAAATCTATTTAAAAATAACGCATTTTTCTCAGAAATTAAACGAACATATAACAGTTATTGTAGTTTTGTAAATTAAAAGTTACTGTTTTGTTCAGAACTTACCTACGTGCTTCTCAGGAAGGGAACTTTGTTCATCACAATCACTTTTTGTCTCAACTTTTCTCTCTGGAGATAAATTAGTGTATTCGCCACTGGTTTCACTCATCTTTATTGTTTTATGAATTTTCAACAAATAACTAGCGTAACAGAAACAAATTCCCGCTATTTTATTTTTAAAAGGTGCGTTATTTGTTTTTTTTTATAGACAGGCTAGCGATTGACCGCCATGCACTACCACGTGTCAATCGACGACATTCGAATTTCAAATCACTTTTCCTCACTGAAACCAGTGTGCAAAATGCGATTTTGCACACTGGTTTCTCGCAGCAAAGGATGCCATTTCGAGCTGCTGAGGTGAAAATAATTTTTCAAATCGGACTGATAGTTCCTGAGATTAGCGCGTTTAAACAGAAAAAACTCTTCCACTTTTAAAATTAGTATAGATGTCGGTACAATAAGTTTTTATTAATTACTAGCAGCGCCCTCGCGGCGTTGCCCCCGTAGTGATGGCTTATGGTGATGATGATAATGATGATGAAAAGTCTATAACCTTCCTCAAGAGTTTAGCTATCAAATGCAGAAATAATTTTTCAAATCCAACTGGTAGTTCCTGAGATTAGCGCGTTCAAACAAACAAACAAACTCTTCCGCTTTATATAATTAGTATAGAGTATAGATTCAAACCACGTAGGTGGTCCTGTCCACTACATACCTACCTAAAATACACATTTAAATTTTATTTTATATTTAAGTATAGTTTTAGTTTAAAAATAAGTTGTGTTTTTATTTAAGTTCATTTTATGTAAACAGGGTATGGGAAATAAAGCTTTTTTTATTTATTTATTTATTTTATTATAGATTCAAACTAAATATTATTTTAGGTTACACAATCCCGCTTGACAAGAGATTAGCGGCGGACGGCAGGGGGCTACAACAAGTTCATATAAATGAAAACTTCTCCAAGCTTGCCGAGGCGTTATATATTGCAGACAGGTATATTTGTTTATTTATTTACAAACTAGCTGCTGCTCGCGGCTTCGCTCGCGTGGTACCTGAATAAAAAGTAGCCTATGTTACTCTCCAGCCCTCTAACTATCTCCACACAAAAAATCACGTCAATCCGTCGCTCTGTTTTGACGTGAAAGCAGGATAAATAAACACACTTTCACATTTATAATATGGGAACGGATAACATTACTGACTTTTAAGCGAAGCGCTCGTGGCGTAGCTCGCTTAGACGTTCTTAATTGATCGTGGAAGTTAAGTAGCGTTGTGCGGTGATAAACAGAGACACAACAATATATGAACTACGATAGCTTTAGCACAAATTGATTAGAAATAAAAAAAAATCGGGTTCTCGAGAACAGGGCTACCCAATATAATAACCAATTTTAGCTAAGAACCATCCTGGTGTCACACATCAACGGGTCTAAAAAGTTCGCTATAGCAGATTCACAAGATGATTCACAGCGAGATTCTTGTATTAGATTAGAAATCACAAAATTGACAATTCCTTTTCCACTTCCTTGATTCGTATCAGCAATTCATTTTACGTGTGCAATATAACGCTAATGTGATTCTGCTGTGAATTGAATTGCGTAACTACAATTCAGCTCACATTTATAACGAAATTAAAGAGGAACCGCTTTAGCTGAATAATACGAATCTCGCTGTGAATCATAATGTGAATCTGCTATACCGATCTTTTTAGTCATAGAATCGTACATTTTGCTAAAAAACTGTTATTCTAAAAATCATCATCTCGACAGGAAAGCGAGAGAGGCGGTAGAAGCCCGCGCTCAGCTTGAGAGGAGACTGGCGCAGAGAGAGAAAGAGAAGAAGGAGGAGCATCTGAGGATGCTCGCTCAGAGGGCACGCGACCATAGAGCTGGTGAGTCTAACTAGTGTACATTTTTTTTTTTATTTATTGATAAGTTTCACTAAAGTAAACACCATTTCATTCACAGAAAAAAAACACCGACAAAAGCTAAGTGCCACCTCAAATTCAACATGCAAAACAACCATTACACAAACAATTTTAAAATAATAGTTACTTCGAATGTAACATTTTTTATATATAAAATTAAAAAGTAAGTAAGTACATTAGGTTAGCAAAGAGTACATTAGCTTCCGCCCGCGGCGTTGCCCGCTAGGTACTTACATAACATTAGCCTATGTCCATCATGAAAGTTTATTCTAAATACTGGTGAAAGAATTTTTGAAATCAGATCAGTAGAGCCTCTACTTTCGATCCGAAGGTCGCAGGTTCGAACCCGGCCGTGCATCAATGGAAAAAATTATATGCGCATTAAAACGAGCTCTAAACGGTGAAGGAAAACGTGAGGAGACCAGTTAGCTTTCTAATAGTGTCGATGGGCTTGCAACCTGTCACGTATGGAATGCAAACTTCTACAAAACGTGGGCATGTACCAAATACCTATGTATTTGGACATACCTCTGACTACCCCCTTAGACGCGAAGGATCTTGAAAAATGCCTAAAAAGTTCTGAGAGAATGTCTACCGCGCTTTGGGGATACAGTTGTGATCATATTTTTTTTTTATTATCCCATTGATAATAATATTTATATTTTTTTTTTTCATATCATCAGTAGTTTTGGAGATTACCTTACCTCCTACATACAAACCAAACTTTACCTCTTTATAATATTAGTATAGAAGTGTAGATTAATTCGTTATCTATGCTTATTTTTTCAACAACCCAGGTATCAGAGCGCCGGAGGACGAGCCAGAAACTGCTGAGGTGGACGAAAGTGGTCTCACGGTGGCTGAGAGAGACAAGCTACGAGTTGAACGACACAAGGACAGGCAACGTGAGAGGAATATAGCGCGCGCTGCACCTGATAAAAGGTAACATTCAACATTAGGCTGTGTCCACAGTAGGCAAACTGTGAGCGGCCGACTGAGTTTGCGGCGTATCGGTTTAGTATACCATTCCATATATTTGAAATGGAGTGTCCACAGTTTGCTAGTTTGCAGCGTTACGGTGCAAACTGCGTACAGTGAGCGCAAAACTTGACGACCTCTGTGGCGCAGTGGGTGAAGGCCTGCCTGTGACGCAGGAGGTTGCGGGTTCAATCCCCGCCGCGGGACAAATGTTTGTATGATCTGCAAATATTTGTCTCGGGTCTGGGTGTTTTCTATGTATAATATGTATGTATTTACAAAAATGTATATAAGTAGTATATCAGTCATGTGGTTGCCATAACACAAGCTCTGCTTAGCTTGGGGCTACATGATGCTGTGTGAAATGTCCAGCAATATTTATTTATTTATTTATTTAACTAGCAAACTGTGGACACTCCATTTCAAATATATGGAATGGTATACTAAACCGATACGCCGCTAACTCAGTCGGCCGCTCACAGTTTGCCTACTGGGGACACAGCCTTAGAATTAAATAGAAAATCCTTTATTGCGTACCATAAGATGAACCATTTACAATTACTAATATTATACAGCTTATATAGCAGCGAGCACTCGTATCTACATACAAGTCTACTTAGAACGAGTAACTCAAAGCAGAATCTGGAATTAGGTCTCTACACCATTGTTGTAAGGGTAATAAGGGCTTGTAACAGCAATATTATATTGTTATAGATACCCACTCATAAATATCTGCCCTAGTTTAAACTTATAAAGAAATATGTAACATTTAGTAAGACCTTTCTGAATAAATAGATAGATAATTCTTTATTGTTACACCAACATTATTACAAACTTAAACTAGAGAACTTAGATACTAATACACGGTGGTACAATGGGCGGCCTTATCGCTCAAAGCGATTTCTTCCAGGCAACCTTTGGAAGGACATTTAATTAAAAAAGAAATTACCAATAAAACAAAAACAAGAGAATTAATTTAGTTTATACAATAATTTATTTTGTAGGTCTAAGTTGGTGAACCGCGAACGTGATATATCAGAACAGATAGCTCTCGGTCTGCCGGCCAAGAGCACGCAGGGAGGCGAGGGCATGTTCGACCAACGGCTCTTTAACACCAGCAAAGGAATGGACAGCGGTGAGTTTCACTTTATTAGAATAACCAGCAGCGCCCTCGCGGCGTTGCCCCCTTAGTGATGGTATATGGTGATGATGATGATGAAAAGTAGCCTATAACCTTCCTCAAGAGTTTAGCTATCACATGCTGAAATCATTTTTGAAATCCGACTGGTAGTTCCTGAGATTAGCGCGTTCAAACAAACAAACTTTTCCGCTTTATTATATTAAGTATAGATAAAAGCGCTCGTGGCGTAGCTTGCTAAGGCTGAATTCGACTAAGGCTGGATTCGACCAAACTGTCATCTTACTCCCAGAGTTGTTATTCCGTTAGCCGACAGAATTCGAAATACAATTGTTTACGCCGGCTCCATACGTTGGGACCAACGTTGGTCCCAACGTTGGGGCCAAGATTTCGTGAACCATCCACACGTTGGCGATACACCAGTCTTGTTCCGTCAGAGCCAACGTGCAGACGTCCGATGTCTGCGCGTCCGATACAGAAATTGAAATTTCTCTAAGTGATTTTACATTACTGAATACCAATTTTATCACAATCACATCACATCATGTCACTATCACACTTCACACAACACACTATATTATAAAAGCGAAAGTTTGGATGTTTGGATGTATGTTTGTTCTTCTCTAACACGACAACCACATAACCGATATGGGTGATATTTAAAATATAGATAGATAATAACCGGAAATAGGACATAGGCTACTTTTTATTCCAAAAAATTGCACGGTTCCCGTAACATAAAAAAAAATAGTAGACTCCATCATCAGATCAGCTCGCCGTCACCATATTATTACATTGTAGTCAGAACTTGACAAATATGCCGAGTTTCAACTCAATCGGCTTATTTACTGAGGAGTTCTGTTGAACAGCTCTTGACTCCATCATCAGATCAGCTTGGTGATACCATAATATTTCATTGTCACCGAGAATCTATAAGTGTGCAAAATTTCAGCCCGATAGTCCTATAAACACAATAAATAAGGAATACGATGACATTCTCGCTCGTCAGTCGACACGTGCGCTCACGATGCGCGTCGAAACGGGACTGAGCATAGCGCCAACGTGTGGACGGATCCCCAACGTTGGCGCGCCAACTTCCTTTGATAAAACCGACACGGCACGGCCAAGCCCCAACGTTGGCCCAAACGTTGGCGCCAAGCTATTTTGTCAGCACCACACGTTGGTGAGAGGCATTGGGACCAACGTTGGCCCCAACGTGTGGATGCGGGGTTAGACAGCGCAACCGAACATTATTAGGTGCATTCAAATTATCCTGGTTATAAGGTGCCAACTTTACAATGTCAAAATATTCAAACAAACAGCAGTTTAATCTGTGGTTTACTCTCCAGCAGAGTCATTCTGTACAAGACTCACTTCAAATTCACTCAAGTGACCGTGAGGATCAATCAGTAATCGAAATATTGGGTTTCTAAGTATGAGGGCGTATACTCTTTAGCATTCTGAGCATTCTGTTTTTTAAATAATTAAAATCCATCAATAAATGACGAAGTTATTCAAGTTTTCTTTTCGGCCATTTCAAAACGCGCGCTCGGAGCTTCGCGCTGCGTCTGACGTCACCAGGCGCCCGCGGCTCGGTCTACTAGTACAAAATCGCTAGTTAATTTCAAACTAGCTTCCGCCCGCGGCTTCGCTCGCGCGGCACCTGGATAAAAAGTAACCTGTATCCTATTTCAGGTCAAGAACTATCTATGTTTTAAATTTCAGCCAAATCAGTTCAGTGGTTGTCGAGTTATAGAGGAACAAACATAAATCCAAATATCCAAACTTTTGCATTTTTAATATTAACTAGCTTCCGCCCGCGGCTTTGTTCGCGTGGTACCCAGATAAAAAGTAGCTTATGTCCTATTCCTGGTCATTATCTATCTATATGTTTTTATAAGACCATGGCATCAGCCCCACAAAGAGACGCGCACATAGTAGTTCATAAAAGTACATGCAATGGCGCTGTTTGTGTATGTGATAAACTTACCAGGACTGAGTCCATTAAATATCTCGGTGTTCACATAGACGAAAAACTGACTTTCGAAACACACATTAAGTATCTCTCAGCCCGAATTAGAAAAATAATAAATGTCATGCGTAACCTGCGGCATGTTGCAAATATTGACACGCTTACTGCAGTTTACTATGCTCTCTGTCAGTCTCTTATAGTGTACTGCATAACGTGTTGGGGCAGTGCCGCAAAAACATTTATTCTGCAGGCTGAGAGAGCGCAGCGTTCAGTTTTAAAGGTGATGCTCTTTAAGCCGTATAGGTATCCCACAACAACTCTCTATCAGGATGCTGGTGTCCTCAGTGTGCGCCAGCTCTTTGTACTTAATACATCATTATCAGTACACAAGACGGTTATTACATCACCTGAATATGTGGCCTTACTACAACGTAGAGTTTTTAAAATTTTAACCCCATCAGTTAACACCAAGTTCGCCCAGAGAATAGGCATATTTATGAGGGTGCATGTTTACAATGAAACTGTTAAATATTGTGATATAAAGGAGAAGTCAACCTCGGCAGCAAAGCGAATCATAATAAAGTGGCTTAAAACATTAAATTATGACCAAACAGAAGATTTACTACATTTTATTAGTTAGTTCTAGAAATGAATAATCTATAATAATTACTTATATTATTTTATTTTATTATTACTGCATGAATTTTTTATTATATACTTATAAATTTATATTTTATGTAATTTTGTTGTTTTACTTAGTTAAAACTACTTCTTGATTAAATTAAGATAGGTACATACGACATACTGTCTCCGTAGCTAATCAACACTAAGATTGTTACGTATGCAAGTTTCCTCGATACAGGCCTAGCCTAGTGAGGAAACTGACAGGTACCTCGTCTCTGTAGTTTAAGTGTTATCTGTGTATTAGCCTTAAGTAACTTGTATCTGATCATCCTATTTCACTGTAATAAATTATTTTTCATTTTCATTTTTCATTTTCATTTTCATTTTCATATTTAAAATTTCAACCAAATTGGTTAAGTGGTTGTTGAGTTATAGAGGAACAAACATCATCCATCCAAACATCCAAACTTTCGCATTTATAATATTAGTGTGATAGTATGATTAGTGTGATGTGAAAGTGTGATAGTGTGATTTGAAAACCAAGTTTAGGTAGGTAGGTATGTGATTATTTTGACTCGTACATACAAATTATTAATTAGGTATTACGATTAAAAGTATGTATAAAAAAATACCTATTCACTAAAAAGTTTAAAGGCGAAAATTATTTTTAAGTAGGTACCTACCTAGGTAAGTAGTAAGTAGGTAGGTACCTACTTAAAAATAATTTAAGTAGGTAATAATTTAAGTAGGTAGGTAAAGTTAATATTAGTGTGATTCGACTCCTGATTGTTAGTTTTGTTTGTTATTGTTTTCGGTAAGTACCGGTACTTACCTAAAATACCTATTCAGTAAAAAGTTTAAAGTCGAAAATTATTTTTAAGTAGGTACCTACCTAGGTAAGTAGTAAGTAGGTAGGTACCTACCTAGGTAAGTAGTAAGTAGGTAGGTAGGTACCTACTTAAAAATAATTTTCGCCTTTAAACTTTTTACTGAATAGGTATTTTAGGTAGGTACCGGTACTTACCGAAAACAATAACAAACAAAACTAACAATCAGGAGTCGAATCACACTAATATTAAAATGCGAAAGTTTGGATGTTTGCATGGATGTTTGGATGGATGGATGTATGGTATGACGTCACGTCTAGTTGCGATCTTCTCGCGAGAGTTTTTTAGATTGGTGCACTAAAATCTCTGTTTGTAATAAAACTCGGTCATTTTTGATCCGATTAAAAAAACAAAAACACAGTAAGTAGGTATTTATTGTTATTTTATATCTAAGGGGTAGTCCGAGGTATTTCCAAACACATTAATTTTGATACATTCCCACATTTTGCAGCAGACAACATTCCATACGTGACAGGTTGCAAGCCCATCGACGCTATTAGAAAGCTAACTGGTTTTCTCACAATATTTTCCTTCACCGTTTAGAACTCGTGTTAAAGCGCATACCTACTTAGGTACCTACTTATACATTTTTCGAAACGAAAAATCCATTGATGCACGGCCGGGTTCCAACCCACAACCTTCGGATTGAAAGTCGAGGCACTAGCGCACTCGGCAAACACTGCTTCTCTACCTCTGACTACCCGCTTAGACTTTTTCAACGGATCTAAAAATTCCTAAAAGATCTGATAAAAATAAAAATGAAATCATTTATAATTTTTTTAAATCTACAAATCTAGGTACTTACTTAACAAAAAACGTGAATGACCTCGAAAGTTTGGATGTTTGGATGTATGTTTGTTCCTCTATAACTCGACAACTACTGAACCGATTTGGCTGAAATTTAAAATATAGATAGGTAATGAGCGGGAATAGGACATAGGCTACTTTTTATCCAGGTGCCACGCGAGCGATGCCGCGGGCGGAAATTAGTTTGAAAATAACTAGGGATTTTGTACTAGTGGAGCGAGCCGAGGGCGCCTGGTGACGTCACAGCCAGTCGCGGCCTTCTCGCGAGCGTTTTTTAGATTGGTGCACTAAAATCTCTGTAACTCGGTCATTTTTGATCCGATTAAAAAAGCAAAAACACAGTATTTTTTGTTTTTTTTGTATCTACAAATCTGCATACTCAACTAAAATCGTGATTCTTTCTCATTACGCAAGAATGTATTGTAAGTGTTTGTAGTAAGATTCAAATTTCGAATACGATATTTGAAATCTCACAGCGGATTCAGCGCTCCGACGTTTGAAGTGAGTTTACAGAATGAGCCTACAGATAACACTTAATCCAGTTTGGTAAAATCCAGCCTTATTAAATTATTGTTATGCGCAGGTTATGCCGACGACGAGGCGTACAACGTTTACGACAAGCCGTGGCGGAACCAAGACAACGTGGGCGCGCATATATACCGACCGTCGAGGAACCAGGACAAGGATAACTACGGAGATCTTGACTCACTGGGGCATAACAGACGGTAAAACATATTATCACACAAAAAAATGCGAAAGTTTGGATGTTTGGATGGATGGATGTATGTTTGTTCCTGTATAACTCGACAACCACTGAACCGATTTGCCTGAAATTGTAAAAAAATAATTAGAAAATGACCGGGAAAAGGACATAGGCTACTTTGAAATTATTTGATTTTCGAGCCTACGTTACAGGATTCCATGGCTGAGTTGGTTAAAACACTCCGGCTGAAGGAGGATCGGTTTGTTCAGTGTTTCTTCGAATCCCGTCGGAATTGAAAATTTTGATAGGAATTATCTTTTTCGATAAAAATAAGTAGTTCGCAATCAATCGCGTTCGATGATAGTGACAGCTATTTGCGTGTTCGCTCAACTGTGAGTTTTTTATGTTCAGATTCGTTGCGGATAAGGAGTTTGCAGGAACCAGCAGCGGCAACGCTCGCAGCGGACCCGTGCAGTTCGAACGAGACGCACACACACACAGCTCGAGAGATGAACCGGTACATATACTACTAGTTTCCCTGGCTTTGTACAGGTGTGCTTTTAGAGAAAATGAAACTTAGGCTAAGCGCACGATCCATGCCGAATTCTCGAAGTCTCGAAGTAGAGTCGTATTCAGCACTAAAGTCCGATAGACGCAGTGCTGCTATCACAGAACTAGGTTATGTAAAAAATTACTAATTGTCCAAATAAGGCTTGAACAATAGTAATTTAGTTTGTACGTTCGTTAGCTCTACACACCAGAACAACTGCACGACCTCGACTAAAAGAGCATAATAAAGTAAATAAAACAATTAGTTCCCGCTTTTGCTGTAGGACTTGAGTGCTGAATCCTACTCTACTGCCAGATTCGGTCGAATCGAGTGCGAGGTTTCATACGATTTCATATGAATAATTCTAAAATTCAAATCCTTCGGCGCGGATAGGTGTGCAGTCACCTCAAATCTTTCCTTTACGTACGCTATCTAGTTCGTGATTAATAAATTAACACTCCTATTTATCTTAACTTGCATCTAATTATGTAATAAAATCTTGGAAGTCAATTCTAACCTAAATACTTCTTATAGTGGAACTATTCCCTGGCTTTTAGTAACCCACTTGAGCAAAACGTCGTTTTTTAAACTATATAAAATGAACAATAAATACGTGTGGCCAAATTGACCATTTTTTTTGTGGATATGGCCGGTTAAGCTGAGAGGATGGTTTAGGTGCTGGGCAAGCCTACTCCATCTCAACATTGTCCCAGGCACTACAGTGTCCCGTTAAGTGTAGGCAAAGTTTGCCTCCTGACACTGTATAAATCATCTAGTAAAGATGTAATGGCCTAAGTTTATAAATATAACGTTTGTCCACAGTCCCGCAATCAACCGGAAGCGGACGCGGATCCGTTCGGCCTGGATCGGTTCTTGTCGGAGGCCAAGCGAGCAGACAAGTCCGCGAGGAAGCGCGACCACGACAGGAGAGACACGCACGCCAAGAGACGCAGGGACTGAACGTGAGTATACCACATCTCTTTCTCCACAATAATACGAATCAGACGAAGATCCGTTCGGCTTTAATCGGTTCTTGTCGGAATCCAAACGGAGAGACACGCACGCCAAGCGACACAGGGACTGAACGTGAGTATACCTGTCTCTTTCTCTCCAATAAGGACTCTACTAGTTTTTCACTGGGCGACAAGGCCCCATACCGTGTTTGTTGCCCTGGTTCTTCACGGTGTTGGTTGCGAAAGAACAGGAGTAGAGTCACCTAGCTCTTAAGACGTTTCAAAGTGGTCATAGAGCTGTCTTACTGAATATATCGTCAGTGGAAAGGAAATTGGCGCTAAGTCAACTAATAAAGTTTCAAGTTTAAACTTTCGATTTGGCACAAATTGCATTTTGGCGCTTTAGCGTTTCTTCTATTCCACTGACGATAATTATGATATTTGAATTTTGCTCAAACGAACTTTTCTCTTCAAAAAAGATATGAGCGTTATAAAAACAAAACTTCTCTGATTCGGTGGATTTGATTGATGAATATAATAGGAAAAATAAATACATTATCCTGTACCTACTCTTAAAATAATTTGAAATTAATTAATTTATTTTTGTTGCAGGTTTTCCGGCTGTACAATACTGTACATACGAATTATGTGTCGTTACGAGCTAGCTTTTGTATAGATTTAAGATTAGTAAAATACCTTTACCGATTCATTTAATTGAATATAACTTCCTCATAAGGCTGAGCGCACATCTATCTGCGCCGAGTTCTCGAAGTACTGCCAGATTCGGTCGAATCAGACGATTCATAATGATTTCATATAAATAATTCTAAAATTCGATTCGTTCGGCGCAGATAGGTGTGCGACCACCTTTAGACATTATAATAATATACGAGATATTATTCGCGTAAAAAATCTATGATTAATTTTCCGGACAATGTTTCGTTTCATCCGGAGATTATACATCTGGGTCGCGTCTCATAAATCGAAACATCGGTAGTAATATCTACGAAATTTTTACATGAACTATTTCCTGTGTGAATTTTGATGTCAGCCTCGCTACAGCATAGTCGAAAAGTTATTAATTTAATACTGTTTATCAGAATTTTGTAAGAAAACGTAGATAGGCTCACGGCTGTGTCCCCATGTATAGTAGACATTCTCTCTTATACTCTAAATATGACTAGGGGATAGTCAGAGGCAAATCCAAACCCAAGACTGGGACTAATAATAATGTTATGAGCAATAAGTATATTTCCAATTGTTGTTGCATTAATTTAGTTACAAAATGTAGTTTTCGTTTTGTAATAAAGTCAAAAATAAATGTAATATTGTAAGACATTGTGTTTTATTGAAACCCTTTCAATTTTCAACTGAAATACAGTAAAACCAGAAAAATATTGCGTTTCGAAAAACATCGGAAACAATCGCATAAAATTACAAAAACGATTGACGTAAAGTCATTTGGAAATGAAAATTACCAAGGAATTTTTATACTTACCTACTAACGAAAATTCCTTGAAAATTTAGTAGGTACTTACTCATAATTTCAACTTTATCTCAAGCAAATAAATTATACTTATCAATGTCATTTTTAAGAAAAGCAAATCAAATTCAAGTCGTGCGAGCTGCGCTGCTATCGAGGTGTACTTCTGTCGCATTCTGTTTTGTGGAATCATACACTTCTGTCGGACATATTCGGAAAACACGAAAATAACCGATGTCCATTCTAAAGCTTGAAGTACCTCTATTATGTAACTGATATACTGTATTCAATCAAATCAGAAATCAGAATCAATCTCAGCGAATTATTTTAAGATTAGTGTTACGCCTTGCCAGAGATGTTGGCAACCCTCCTGCCGGAGCAGCCAATGCCAGCCAGCCACGTCATCCCCCACCCATGCTACAGCCAGCCTGCCCGATGCCGGTGGAGGGGGATCGCCTTTAAATAGCCTGCGCGCTCATTTTAAGCCGATTTTTGTCGCTGTAGTCATTAGGAGCAAAAACTCTGTTCAAATAATAATTAAAAGTAAAAGGTTGATTTAATAACATTTTTTATTGAAGTCCTTCTGTTTCATTAGACAAGATCGCAGTTCGATAGCACAAGTTGGATGAATATCGCGGTACTCCAAATGTCACGGTACATTTTCAACACAATTTTATGTTGTACTAGCGAACGCACGCGGCTTCGCCCGCATGGACTACGATTGTTTTATCCCACGGGAAACGTGTAGGATTAAAAGTTTTTATCTACTATCCCAGACTTTATAATCTATCTCTGCGTCTTTTATCCTTATCCGGTCAGCCGTTCAGTGATTGATTAACAAGCATCCATCCAAACATTCACATTTAAGTATACTAATAGTAATAATAGTATGATCATTCTACGTTGTAGTTGGCATTCGTACAGATAGTTATGATAAATAAATATTGCTGGACATTTCACACAGCGCCATCTAGACCCAAACGTGCCCAAACTAAGCAAAGCTTGTACTATGGGAACGATAGAATACATACATACCTATGCAGAATACTTTATAACACCCAGACCACAGATAATATAATACTATACACCCAGACACAGAACAAACATCTATGTTCATCACACAAATGTTTGTGGGAATCGAACCCACGACCTACAGCGCAGAAAGCAGAGCTACTACCAACGCTACTACGTAGTAATAGTATTCTGTGCTACCAACTGAGCTAAGAGGTCAGTCAATATAAATAATCATTTCACTTCATTTTTATAATAATACCATGATTATTACCTATTAACTTTTATGTTGTACTTGGCATTCGTACAGATAAGACATTTTATTGTAGTGATGATGGAACGATACGTCGTAACTTCCCAAGGTCGCGTGACTATTCTATATTTATCTTTTTTACTTGTAGGTACCTACTTATGTTGTTGCCGAGACGTTCTTGATTGATCGTTCAAGTTAAGCAACGTTGTGCGCGGTCTCAATTTGGATGGGTGACATTACAAGCTGAGCGTTTCCGTGCTTCGGAGGGCACGTTAAATTGTCGGTCCCGGCTTTTAAGTCGCTAAGCCATGACCGTCGCGAGGCCTTTAGGCGGCCTAAAAACTCCGTCAGTCAGCAGAGCGTTTCAATAGTACTAGTAGTACAAGTAAGTTCGTATAAGCAAGTGGTCAACACTTGCTTATACGAACTTACTTGTACTACAATTCTATTGTCTTCTAAAGTTCTAATACATTTTAAAGATTTATGAAATCTAGGATAGAAGGAATATTGAAATCGAATCAAGAATAACCCCCAGGTCTGCCAATAACTTCCCCGATGTTGGCTCTTGCTAGGTAAATAATTAAATAACAAATCCATAATAATATTTTATTGAAGTAACAATACTCTGAAACATACATAATTCAGACACGATACCGTGATCCGTATAGTAAGCATACACAAACTGCACACTACGAAGCAAGTGAAACATTAAGCCTGGCCGCACACGGGCCACCGACCACTACCACAGGACGCCGCCACCGACCTATTTCCTGTAGTTTTCATACATTGACTCGCCGCACACGGTTGACGCGGGTGGTCGCCACACCTTTGTAGCTTCTAACTTCAGGTGGCGTTTGTGGCTGTGGCGTGTGGCCCGTGTGCTTCGACCCTTATTGTGATGATCACTGACGTAATAAAATTATGCTCTATGTGACCCCCTGACCTTTTACATTCTAAATACATTACAACAGGATAAAACACATTAGTGATAAACCCCGCTCAAATTACTGAAAACAAAATACATTTCTCTGATAAATAGTAACAGCTATAAAATAATTCATTTAGTAACAATTTTATGATTCAATTTGTACTAGTATCAACCACTGGTATAAAATTCATGGTAAATGCAGTTACTAGGGTAAAACACAAAATATTTGAGTAAATGCGCTAAGGACAAATTCTAGTCATTTTAAGAGATGAAACACTTACCCTACTTTTGGGGTTAAACCAGTCTTTAGGGGTAAGGCCACCGTAAAATCGACGTGTTTGGGGCAGTGTCCCAATTTTGGGGTAAAGGGGTAAATGCAGTCAGGGGGCGAGGGGTTCGCAACTAATCTACTTAAGCTTGAGAATCGTGTTTTTGAGTTTGTCGGCGTTCGCGCCGGAGAACTCCTCAAGTTTCTTGGTGCTCTTCACGAAGACAAAGGTGGGCATGGAGTTGACGTTGTACTCGGTCGCGATGTCTTCACACTCGTCAACATCGACCTAGAAACAAAGAAAATACGAATTATAAATGCTTGTTTGGAAGTAACAAGATTAGTATTGAATTGATTCAAATGACCCTGAACATATTTCCGGACCCCCCCCCCCTCCCCCCCTTAGCCTATTAATTTCGGGGAAAACCAAGTCAATCTTCGTATTTTAGAACCCTTGGACCCCTCCCATAACAAAGCTATGCATATTAATAACTTGTACATAAGTTATCAAATAAAGTTCTTTGATTCTTGATATTTAAGTGAATCATTCAATCATACCATCATTGATCATACCTATTTAAAACATGAGTTATCCCATGAGCATGACTGCACTTTTGGCAAACTAAATGATTTTCTAGGAAATCCGATCGATCGGAATTTCCACAACTCTATTTATATAAATGACACACTCAGATCTTTACTTTCATAAATCTAGATGTAGAGTTCCTAATGGTCTATCAGGGTATACTCTAATTGATTAAACTTGTTACCATCTAATTAATTACGATTCAAGGGTACTGTACATTCCAAAATGGTTTTTATTTTTATTCTAGGGTGTATAGTTTTTTAAATACAACGAAAAAGAGAAACCGCTGTAATCTGAGCTCCCGTTCGTTAGTGTTTCTATGTCTTCGTAGATCAGGTTAAATTGTATTAGAAAAATAGTGGTATTGTTGTAATTTGCAATGATTTTAGTTGCTACTTGATATTTTTTCGTGATAAAGAATGAAAATAACTATTGTCAGGAAACCTGAAAATAAACTAGGTAACAGAATATAAAAAAATAGACACTATATAATATACCTATTGCATGCATGCCTGAAATCTTTACCATACTGAGCTAGCGCTTTAGACATCAACTCAGCAGAAGTAGCACTTAAACGTAAGTTTAGGGGTAGTCAAGTCCAAATCTAGGTTATCAATGCAGCGGTGCGCGAGACAAATGATTCGCAATGCTGGCCATCGTGCATAGGTTAGGTACGCTGCACGAAAAATCGATAGCCGCATGAAATTGTTTCTAAGAACTCTACATGCAATCTGATGGAAGTTTGTGCGATTAATTTGCGCTAGTATTAAATGAAGTATTGCATGTTACCTAGCCTTAGTAAACGTCGTCAGCTTCGTCTTATCGCGATAGTGGACTGGGAGTGGCTGACGATGTTTTTCGTAGCGCGTTTGTATCGATACAAAAGCGGTCATTACACCATGCCGAATTCAGTGCAGTAAATGCTAGTTCATTCATAAATTAGCGGTCTGTCTCGCTATTTGGTCTAACAATTGCGTATTGTGCATACTACTTTTACTGAGGCTAACTGTAGCTAACTTCAGTCAGTTAGCCTCGGTAAAAGTAGGATGCATAATATGCAATTCTTAGGCCAAAGAGCGAGACAGCGCTAATTTATGAATGAACTAGCATTCAGGGCCTCGAGCACGAGTATGCACAAAGTCTACTATTCGATCCGTGACTGTAGTATAGTCTCTCAAATGTATTGGGATTTTAGTTCAGTCAAGTTACCACTGGAGGCGCTGCACCGGAATCCCATACATTTGAGAGACTATACTACAGTCACGGATCGAATAGTAAACTTGTGCATACTGGCGATCGAGGCACAGTGCACTGAATTCAGCGTGGTGTGATGCGTGTAATGAACGCTAAACGCGCTGCGACTCCGAACGCGCGTTTGTATCGATTCGACCAAAAGTCGTCTTATAGTGGACATATACGCTACGAGAAATCGTTACGATCAGACTGTACAGTTCGAACGGTACAGTTTCTGTTTCTGAAAATTGTACTGAAAACTGTACAGTTTTATAACATACATGTAGCGATTTATCGGTACCGTTCGAACGGTACAGTCTGATCGTAACGATTTATCGTGGCGTATATGCCCACCATTACTCCAGAGTACCTAACTAGCCGACATAATTCGAAATACAATTTAATGAATAAATTATTTTTTATTTTTAGTTTTTTGAATGTCAAATTACTTAATACAACAGTAGGTAGTTTACTTTCGAGTAAAAACTTAATCCAGTTTTGGTCGAATCCAGCCTAAGTGTGGAGAAAGATTGGCTGGTAGAAGCACAGAATGTAGAAGGCTGCTCTTATTTCCATCCACTATCATACCGATAAGAAAATAAACATTATACTGATAGCATGACGACTGTGATAATGACTAGGCAAAACTTTATGTACGATTTTATTAAATGCAATGATTTTCAGAGTTAGCTAGTATTGTGACGGAGTTTTTAGGTCGCCTAAAAAAGTCCTCCGTCATGGCCTGACTCATTTCAGATAATAGCTATGAAAAAAAACTATTTTTAGTTGAGTTTGGCATATGCCCACATTTTGTAAAAATGTACTGTAGTGTAATGTACCTAGTAAATAGCTAGACAGATTGATAGATAGATCACTTTATTGTATCTACACCACATGAACATTAAAACAAATTACATACAGAATGTCTTGTCTATCGTACTTTAGGATACCTATAGTCGTATTGCTCATTATACGGACTAAAATTGAAGGAAAAAATGTCATTTTTCCTTCAATTTTGATTATTTTTGATATGTTTTATGTCAAAATTGAAGGAAAAATTACATTTTTTCCTTCAACTTTAGTCCGTATAATGAGCAATACGACTATACAGTAGAAATTATTTATTTTCCGAATGATTCAGCGGCTTTCCTAATGATTTCATTGATTCCTAACAATTGATGACGTCATTAACGGTTGCTCAATGATTTCTCTAGTTCTATAGATCTTGTATTGATATAGAATTGTTTTTCCATGATTGCGATCAAATCAAATGAACCTAAATGTTTTGAGTTTAGAGTTCTTTTTACTGTGAGCATTTTATTAAGAGCTGACCTTCGTATTTATTGTTGTTCGGTACGAGTTTTATAAGAATAATGTTTGATATTCTATTAAAAATATTAGCCTCTTGTTTGAGTAACGTTTTCAGCATATCACAGGTAAAGTGTTGATTAGCTACTTCCTAAATAACCTTGCCTTATGGTTATGCGTCTTACTTTAACCACAAATAAATAATAGTAAGTACAAGTACTTTAACTTAAGGTTAGATAAGATCTTAAAGATTGTGAAAGTAGCATTTACTTAATAAAATAAAATTCAGCGATGTGCGTGGTTGCAGATTTTATAGGTACCTATATCCCGCACGTCGATGCGTTGTCACGTTGACAGTACTATGCGTGTTTTCTATATAAATTGAGACGCTTGCATACAATGTTAAAATCTGCAGCCACGCACAACGCAGCGGGGTGCGTTGCCAGTGTTAGAACCGCCTTAATGAGCATATACATTTTTCGAAACATAAAATTCCATTAATGTACAGGGCCACGACCTTCGAATCGGAGGTCGGTGCTGTCCCTCTCGGCCAAGGCCAACGTGACTCAGGATTGATAGAAAAAGCCTTGAGCCGTGTTGGCCAAGGCGGATATATTGCTAGAAATGGTTATGTTTAGAACGGGACATTGTAAGTAGTAGGACATAACTAGTAGTTCGCCCCGAACTGAGATCTCGCGCACCGTAGATGGCTTACATTTGGACTTTCTTCTGACTACCCCTATAATTTCAAGTGCTACTACTGATACTGCCGAGTATGCCTATTGCGCTAGCTCTTCATGGTAAAAAATACTGGCATGCATGCAATACATAATGTCGCGTCTAATTTTTCATTTAGGTATTTCATATTTATGAATTCTCGTCGTATTTCTAAAAGTATACGTCCTAGAATAAAAATAATAACTATTTTGGACTGTACAAATAAAGACCTTTCATTTGACAGCCCACTCAATATATTTGTTTACTTAACTTTTTTTACCCCAATTATTTTCATTCTTTATCAAAATTTTTTTTATCATGAAAATAAATCAAGTAGCATCTAAAATCATTGCAAACCAAACCGCAACGATGCCACTCTCTTTTTAAGACCGACCAGTCAATGAGCTACGAAGTCATCGAAACTCTATGCAACGGGAGCTCTTGCAGCTCTGGTTTCGTAGTTTTTGGTCTTTGGTCGTATTTCAAAAACTATACATCCTAGATTAAAAATAAAAACCATTTTGGAATGTACAAAATAAGCCCTTTCGTATGACACCCCACTCAATTTATTTGTGTAACTTTCATAATTTTTTACCCCCTTGGGAACCCAATATCTTCACAACCCCTTCATCGATTAAGCTCATATGCTCCCCCGTAAATTTCCTTACCACAACCTATTGACCTACCAAGTTTCATGCAGATTGGATGAACGGTTCGACAGTTATGCTCGAACAACAATTCGTGAAACATACAAACATACAAACATACAAACATACAAACATACAAACATACAAACATACAAAGCAAAATCGCCCAACTTACCACTAAGATCTTCGCTCGCTTCGCTCGCTCGATCGATTATAAGTGGTCATTTTAATTTGTAGCCTTATACCGCCGAAACGCTCTATTTTGCTTACTTATTTATTATACTTTCGATACGAAGGTCGTGGTTTCGAATCCTGACCCGAGCATCAATGGATTTTTCAAGTGTAGCGTGTGATGCCGGGCGAATTTTTGTTGAGGTATTAATCCTCTTTTTTTTCCATTGACGACTTTGACGAGACTCACGTTGTTCGACTGGCTCCTCACTGGAACTTGACTATTTAGATTTTAAGCGGATGGATCACCGAAAAGAAAGCTAGGCCCCATACCGTGTTTGTTGCCCTGATTCTTCACGGTGTTGGTCGCGAAAGAACAGGAGTAAAATCACCTAGCTCTTAAGACGTTTGAAAGTGGTCATAACGGTCCTACTGAATAAATGATATTTGAATCTTTCGTTTGGAAAAAAATCTGCGCATTAACACGAGCTCTAAACGGTGAAGTGAAACCCGCGGGTTAGTCAGCCCCACACGTATTGACCATGTCTTTCCTGTGGATATGAAGCTGAGAGGATGGTGTAGGTGCTAGGCAAGTCTATTCCATCTCGATGTCCCAGGCACTACAGTGTCCCGGTAAGTGTAAAGATTGCCTCCTGTATGAATCATCTAAAGATGTAAAGGCCTGTTTTATAATTACCTTGAGAACAACAATGGAGTCGGCCATCTCATTGGCCAGCTCATCAAGCTTAGGCCCGATGATCTTGCAGGGTCCGCACCATGTGGCCATGAAGTCAATGACGACCAGCTTCTCGCCGGCTTCCTGCAGCCTGGTCTTCAGGTCATCAGCGTCTTTGATGTGGATCGACATTTTGTCTGAAAAAAATAAATGATTGTCTGTAAAGTTGGCCCAAACAAACCATGGCGCACGGTGCTAGAGGAGGCGAAGATTGGGAAGTCTTGAAGCGAAATCAAGCGCGAAGATCAAGACAGAACGAGATGGAGAGTCTCTCTCTGCCCCATCGAGAGAACATAGGAACTTAAAGGGCGCTACTCACACACCTGCCGCAGGGGCAATCTAGGGTGCATGGCGGTTGTGGCGATATCGGGAGTATCTCTACACACTTGCCAAATTGCCCCTGCATGCCTACACACATCACAATTAAGGATGCAATTAAGGGTCATCCCCACTCCTACACCCTAGATTGCCCCTGCGGCAGATGTGTGAGTAGGGCGCTTAAGTCAAAGTCGGTTTACGGACGATAATTTTACGCGATAACGTCATAAGAAAAAATTGATAAACGATCGTAGCTCTCTATCGCTTGTTCCGTACTCTCACTTGCACGCTCGGTTCAGGCGGAACGTGACACTTTTTCGTGCGTGCAGCCGGCGTTCATCGATTTATAAGAGACAGATTCCGACAATTGAGAATCTCCTCCTTTTTTTGAAGTCACCACTAACAATTACATTGAATTGAAATTAACTATTTCATTCCAATGAAGTGAGTTAGGTAACAACAATATTGCAACGATAGAATATACAAGGATTTTTTTGTTTACATGCTTAACACATACTAAAAGTAACCGCCCTGTTTTATGATAATACTTTTACGGTGATAGACTAACTAATAGGTAAACAAGTTAGGCCGATAGCACACTATTCGGAACTTAGAGTTACTGGCCAACTCTAGTGACGGAGTTTTTTGGCCGGCTATTCGGAACGTAGAGTTACTGGCCAACTCCAGTGACGGAGTTTTTTGGCCGGCTATTCGGAACGTAGAGTTACTGGCCAACTCCAGTGACGGAGTTTTTTGGCCGGCTATTCGGAACGTAGAGTTACTGGCCAACTCCAGTGACGGAGTTTTTTGGCCGGCTATTCGGAACGTAGAGTTACTGGCCAATTCTAATGACGAAGTTTTTTGGCCGGCCATTCGGAATGTAGAGTTACTGGCCAACTCTAGTGACGGAGTTTTTTGGCCGGCTATTCAGAACGTAGAGTTACTGGCCAACTCCAGAGACGGAGTTTTTGGCCGGCCCAAAACTTTAAATGGCCAAAGTACAGAAGCGATCTCATGACACAGTCACTCATAAATTCATAATATTTGGTGTCTTATCAATCAAGACTGAATGCAGGGACCTATCAAACCTATCAATTAATCAATAAAAAGTAAAATCAATTAATCAATGTACTTATATTGTTTACTGTTGTTGTTTTCATAACAATCAATCACGTACTTAAAGGATCCTAGGAATAGTAAACACTAGCTTCTGCCCGTGGCTTCGCTCACAACTCGTATAAAAAGCCTATGTCCTACTCCCGGTCATCATCTATCTATATTTTAAATTTCAGCCAAATCGGTTCAGCGGTTGTCGAGTTATAGAGGAATAAACATACATCCATACTTTCGCATTTATAATATTAGGTGGGTTCCCAACGACTCACACCAGATCCTGTCACCGTGTGGACTCGTTGGGATTTTTTCCCAACGAGTAACACTGTTACACAAGTGTGACACGTTGGGAACTTTCCTATAAAAAAAGTTGCAACGAGTAACAGTGTGACTCAAAGGAAAAAACCCCAACGAGTCATACAATCTTTTTAGTGTGATGTATTGCGTTAATTTAATAAAATACCAAGCAAAACTAGGCGGTCCTATAGTATCGTCATCTTATCAAACGTTTTATTTATTCATATTTTTATAGTGAACATCAGTCTAATGGGAACCATTCAGCTCCACCTTGCTAACATTACCATCTATTATGTACATGGGAACCTTACTAACCTACTAATTATAATAATGCCTGGAGGGTATCCAAGGCTCCAACTACAGATCGATATAGATTCGACCTCAATGGTTTTATTCCTATCATAAGAAAGAACGGAGTCATATTTTTTATGACTGTGACTGGACTCTTAGGGAGTGTCCACATTGCGTTTTTTGTAGCGCGTTTGTATCGATACAAACGCGTTGCGAACGCGATGCGAACGCGCAGCTCAAAAACGCGCTGCAGAAAACGCAATGTGTACACTCCCGGTTTGCGTTTGTATCGATACAAACGCGATGCGAACGCGCGTTTGTATCGATACAAACGCGGTTCGAACGCGCGTTTGTATCGATACAAACGCGGTGCGAACGCGCGTTTGTATCGATACAAACGCGCGTTCGCATCGCGTTTTTATGGATACAAACGTGTTTAAGCAGGGTTTGCTTTTGTACTTTGCTTTTTTGTATGCTCGTTTGTCTGCTAGTTTGTATGCTAGTTTGTATGCTAGTTTGTCTGCTAGTTTGTTTGCTAATTTGCTTATTTGCTCTAAGTTTTTCATTTGTTTCGGGACACTTTCTTCGGGACACTTTTACTTTTGTTTCGGGACAATTTCTAAGGGACACTTTTGCTTGGGGACACTTGCTTCGGGACACTTTTTGCTTCGGGACACTTTTCCTTCGGGACACTTTTTCTTCGGGACACTTTTGCTTCGGGACACTTTTGCTTCGGGACACTTTTGCTTCGGGACACTTTTGCTTCGGGACACTTTTGCTTCGGGACACTTTTGCTTCGGGACACTTTTGCTTCGGGACACTTTTTCTTCGGGACACTTTTTCTTCGGGACACTTTTGCTTGGGGACACTTTTGCTTCGGGACACTTTTGCTTGGGGACACTTTTGCTTCGGGACACTTTTGCTTGGGGACACTTTTGCTTCGGGACACTTTTGCTTCGGGACACTTTTTCTTCGGGACACTTTTGCTTCGGGACACTTTTGCTTCGGGACACTTTTGCTTCGGGACACTTTTTCTTCGGGACACTTTTTCTTCGGGACACTTTTTCTTCGGGACACTTTTGCTTGGGGACACTTTTGCTTCGGGACACTTTTGCTTGGGGACACTCTTGCTTCGGGACACTTTTGCTTGGGGACACTTTTGCTTCGGGACACTTTTGCTTCGGGACACTTTTTCTTCGGGACACTTTTGCTTCGGGACACTTTTGCTTGGGGACACTTTTGCTTCGGGACACTTTTGCTAAGGGACACTTTTGCTTCGAGAAACTTTTGCTTCGGGACACTTTTACGAAGGGACACGTTAGCTTCTGGACACTTTTGATAAGGGACAAACTAGCATACAAACTAGCAGACAAACTAGCAGACAAACATCAGACAAACTAGCAGGCAAACTAGCAATCAAACTAGTAAACTACAAACGCGATGCGAACGCGCGTTTGTATCGATACAAACGCAATGCGAACGCGCGTTTGTATCGATACAAACGCGATGCGAACGCGCGTTTGTATCGATACAAACGCGCGTTTGTATCGATACAAACGCGGATACGCGCTGCGAACGCGCGTTTGTATCGATACAAACGCGCGTTTGAATCGATACAAACGCGCGTTCGCAACGCGTAGCAAAAACGCGCTTCAGAAAACGCAATGTGGACACTCCCTTAGCTCAGTTGGTAGTAGCTCTGCCTTCTGCGCTGTAGGTCGTGGGTTCGATTCCCACTCAAGACAAACATTTGTGTGATGAACATAGATGTTTGTTCTGTGTCTGGGTGTTATAAAGTATTCTATGTAGGTATGTATTTACCTACAAAAAAAAAGTATATATTAAGAGGCCTGCGACCGGCAAATTTCCATAAAAACGTAATACCGAAATCATTTAAAATGTAAGCATATTTTTATCAGTTTATGTTGTTAGATTAGGAGAGTAGGTATTTATCTAGGTTCCTGTTAAACTTTTGTTCCGAAAAACTTACCTAAAAAGAAATGTAAGCAAATTGAATTGAAATCTTTGTAGGTACTCCAAAAACGGCATTTTTTCTTTTCATTTGTTCAATAGCAAGTTTTTTGGAACAAAAGTGTAACAGGAACCTAGATAAATACTGCCTTTATCCAAATAATAACATAAAGTGATACAAATATGCTCAAATTTTAAATTATTTTGGTATTACGTTCCTAGGTACGTAGATACGTTCGCCGGTCCCTTAAGTACCTATTCTATCAGTTTTCTGGTTCCCATAGTACAAGCTTTGCTTAGTTTGGGGCTAGATGGCGCTGTGTGAAAAGTCCAGCAATATTTATATTTATTTATTGTCTATCGCACCTTGGGAATACAGTCGTGACGTGATCATATTTTTTTTTTAATATAGGTATTTTATTCGTGATTTATTATTTCATACATTTTTATGGAAACGTGGTCACGGAATTCTGATTGTAACTATATCCAACGTAGGTACATAGGTAAGTACTTGAAACTTATCTCACGTCTGTTAAGTACTTAAATAAATCATTGTTTGAATTATCTGCCATGATGTCATCATGCATGTTACCTAATAGTTTCTTACATGGCCAAATACTAGATACCGGTTTAGCTTTTGACGTGTGTGAGTAAATAATATTACAAACAAATTCAAAATTAAAAAAAACCGACTTCAATGCTGAGCAATTTTCTGCACTCTCGAGGTGCATTTCTGTTCATAACTCCGAAGATCATTGACAGATCCTCACTAAATTTTGATACGGTGATCGGATCGGGCAAATGATACATTATCTGGACCCGCCTTAAAGCAAGCTACACCACGAGCGCTTCAACTTTTTGGATGGAGATAGTACCTCTATTATTTACCTAGCGATACTCCAACACAATCTTATGGTATCAAAGCCCGAAATTAGGTTATTAGGTCGGTAATAATTGAAACCATTCTTAAGCACATATTTTAGTAGGCACCTACGAGTCGAACCCTTGTCAACTTCTTAATCTTTACTATTGATCCATGACGCAAAGGTGCGAAATTTCCTTGTATTTTCGATGGGAATGACCAAAATCTTTAGTGTCAAGGCGTATTTTCTAGCCCAATGGACACTCGATATTGTGATGTCATGTCGATCACTTTTGCACTCATCTGTCTCTTACGCCGGCTCCATACGTTGGGACCAACGTTGGTCCCAACGTTGGGGCCAAGATTTCGTGAACCATCCACACGTTGGCGACACACCAGTCTTGTTCCGTCAGAGCCAACGTGCAGACGTCCGATGTCTGCGCGTCCGATACAGAAATTGAAATTTCTCGAAGTGATTTTACATTACTGAATACCAATTTTATCACAATCACATCACATCATGTCACTATCACACTTCACACAACACACTATATTATGAATGCGAAAGTTTGGATGTTTGGATGTATGTTTGTTCCTCTCTAACACGACAACCACTTAACCGATATGGGTGAAATTTAAAATATAGATAGATAATAACCGGAAATAGGACATAGGCTACTTTTTATCCCAAAAAATTGCACGGTTCCCGTAACATAAAAAAAAATAGTAGACTCCATCATCAGATCAGCTCGCTGTCACCATATTATTACACTGTAGTCAGAACTTGACAAATATGCCGAGTTTCAACTCAATCGGCCTATTTACTGAGGAGTTCTGTTGAACAGCTCTTGACTCCATCATCAGATCAGCTTGTTGATACCATAATATTTCATTGTCACCGAGAATCTATAAGTGTGCAAAATTTCAGCCCGATAGTCCTACAAACACAATAAATAAGGAATACGATGACATTCTCGCTCGTCAGTCGACACGTGCGCTCACGATGCGCGTCGAAACGGGACTGAGCATAGCGCCAACGTGTGGACGGATCCCCAACGTTGGCGCGCCAACTTCCTTTGATAAAACCGACACGGCACGGCCAAGCCCCAACGTTGGCCCCAACGTTGGCGCCAAGCTATTTTGTCAGCACCACACGTTGGTGAGAGGCATTGGGACCAACGTTGGCCCCAACGTGTGGATGCGGGGTTAGAATACCTACTTATCAATTTATCACGGATTTAGAAAATGTTTTTTTCTTGTCACTCGCATATCAATGAAAGAGATAGCAACAGATTTAGTGGCCGTTTGTCGAGTTATAAGTTAGTCCAATAGGAGACAAAATGTTATTCATGTTTGAGACTAACCCGAACTAGGGCATAGGAACCGGGTTTACCCGGAACCGAAAGAACCGGGATTACCCGGTTCTTGGGGCTGCAACAAGAACCGGTTCTCAAAATATTAAGAACCGGGTTTTCGGTTCTTTCGGTTCCTTTAAAAAGTTATCTTCGAAAGCGTGCCGAGTTCTTAGGTGTGTACAGGCAGCATAGTGTACCTTGTTTGTTATTACTTAGTGATTGTTTAAATTAGATAAATTATAACTGTGATTATAAATTCCCTGTTTCATTTTTGATCCCATTGTAGAATTTTGTAAGATTTTACTTACAAAATTCTAATAAACTATCTCTCTCTCTTTCGTCGTTCCGTCATATCTGAGGATCGTGGTCAGCTTAGGGTTTGTCTTCGGAACGGATGATTGGCCTCCACCCGTTTCTGTCTAGTGCGTCCCTTATAACCTTGTACTACTAGACTTTGTGTTTTACTAGACTTTCACTGCCTCTGCACACCACGTGGCCGAAGTATTAATGAGTGCGTTGGTGGCTCAAAGTAGCCAATCGGGTTTTAATTTGGAGCTGGGATAGGATCGCCACATTGGTGCATTTATCGGTCCAGGGTATTCTTAGCAGTCGCCTCCAGCACTACATTTCGAATGCATCGATCGTTTGTCTTTCTCTGGCCAGAATTGTCCACGTTTCCACTCAATACATTAAATTTAGGGAATACTAAATACTTATACCAATGCCCGTAACAGTCTGATCTTAGTTTTGATATCTATTCTGTTCTTCCAGATGTTATTTAGGCGGGGTCATTGTATCTTTTGCCATTCCAATAAACCTCTTTATCTCCGGGACACAGCTGCCATCCTTACAGTATTTGTGGCCCTAGCTAGGTAGATATATATTGGTCAACGGTGTCGATGCTTGAGATGATGCCGGTGGCATCTATTAGTTTCCCCGCACGATCCACTACCAATTTTTTTGGTTTTCGCCCTGTTGACTCAGACTAGACAAGTTGACTAGACTTTGGAAAAAATCTTCCATATCTTCCACGGATGTGGCTAGGAGAACGGTATCGTCGGCGTACCGAAGATTTCTACGGGAGTAGAATCACCTAGCTCTTAAGACGATTCAAAGTGGTCATCGCGGTCCTACTAAATGAATGATTTTTGAATTTTGATATCCTCTTTCCCTCTTTCCGCCTGTCGGGAAACCTTTCCCTCAGTTTTCAAGGATTCTTCGAAAAATATACTCTTCATATAATGTTAAACATAGCAGGGGATAGGATGCAACAGTGTCTCACTCCCTTCTTGGTTTGGAACATACTAGAGCATTCGGTGCCCAACCTGATGTAAGAACGGTTTTCTGTATGTAAACTGACGAGGTGTTCAGGAGCTCCCATCTCCAGTAGTATATTCTACAATTTCTCTAATTGCATACAGTCAAAGCTTTGGTGTAATCAATAAAGCACATGATTACTAGGCTGTTGAATTCTCTACTCTTCTCTATTATTTGGCAAATGTTGATTCTGTCTGATTCCCGCGTACCCTTGCCTTTAACAAACCTGCCTGTTCTTCAGGTATTTGTTGGGCTAAAAAGTAACTAAGACGTCTTTTTAATACAATGTAGGTTACGAGGACTTACTTGCGTGCGTTATTAAAGCGATAGTCCGGTAATTTTCATATTATTTGCCTTTTTTGTGGAAAAGGACAAACATCGATTCGATTCCAATAAAAATTGTCACAAGAACCGAAAGAACCGAAAGAACCGGGTACCCGGTTCTGAGTTGAAACTGGAATCGAAAAAACCGGTTCTTAAATAATGCCCGGTTCTCGATGCCCTAACCCGAACACAAGATTGAAAAATGTTGACAAAAACTAGCTAATTAGGCATTTAAAGATTTTGGAATAAGGTAAGAACTAAATATTCAGTGAACGAAAACTGGTTTTTAATAAGTAAACAAAAAATAACTCACCTATATTTAATAGGGACTAGTTTAAATTAATATCACAGATACCGGCAATTTGAATTCAGTCAAATTAGCAACACGACTATCGCATTCGGCGTTTATATCACGACTGACCAATAATATTATTCGAACAGACTTTTATTCTGTAGTAGGTCACTGTGGCTATTGCAGCTACGGTACGGTCTATCTATATGACGTAGTAGGTATACATATATCATTATTTCTACCAAGCAAGAGTCGAAGTCCGGTAATTTATGTGAGTCACGGTATTTCTACACTCTTCTCGCAGGCTGAGAAGTGCGAGAGTGACAAGGGTAGCAATACCGGTTTGTGATCACGTCATGCGTAGTGTTATTTCTCTGTGGTTGATGACAATTTGCCTGCCGCGATGACTTGTAGATACATAGATGAATTGATAAATCGAAATGATGATTCTTAATGGTGACGTATCAAAGGCGTGTTCCATTCCAACGAATAATGATAGGTATATTCCGTGCAGTTAATGAGTACCTACCTACCTAGGTAATCTTAAAAAAGTGTTTACCTAAATATAAAACTAAGTACCTACCTAAATTAGTTTCAGGTATAGGTACTAGCAGCGCCCTCGCGGCGTTGCCCCCGTAGTGACGGTATATGGTGATGATGATGTTGATGAAAAGTAGCTTTTAACCTTCCTCAAGGGTTTAGCTACCAAATGCAGAAATAATTTTTCAAATCCGACTGGAAGTTCCTAAGATTAACGCGTTCAAACAAACAAACTCTTCCACTTTATACAAGGTGAATTTTTGAGATGGGGCCGTAAGGGCAGCTACCTTAACCGTTGTAGCTAGAGGAAAACGTTCTTAGGAGACTATCCTTAATTTTTGAAGGTATTTATGACTTGCATTCACAGATTTTGAAAAAAATGTACAGTCAGCGAGAAAATGGGCACTTTACACAAAAACTTTTTTGATGCCAATCAATCCTGTTTCATCTAAGAATTAAAAGGCTCTTTCAGACCAACTGGGGTTAGAGTACTAGAAAAGTCAGAAAACGCTAAAATGTATTTCTGATACAAGACAGTAAGGGCTACCTTAACCGTTGTAGCTAGAGGAAAATGTTCTTAGGAGACTGTCCTTAACTTTTGAAGATATTTCGACCTGCATCCACAGATTTAGAAAAAAATGTACCTACAGTCAGCGAGAAAATGGGCAATTTACACAAAAACTTTTTTTGATGCCAATCGATCCTGTTTTATCTAAGGATTGAAAGACTCTATAGGACCAACTGGGGTTAGAGTACTAGAAAAGTCAGAAAATGCTAGAATGTATTTCTGATACAAGACAGTAAGGGATACCTTAACCGTTGTAGCTACAGGAAAACATTCTTAGGAGACTTCCTTATCTTTTGAAGATATTATGTAGAAGTATAGATGACATTATTCACCATCAACCAAGATTATGGTATGAGGAAAAGAGATGGCGGATACACCATTACACAAGTTAACCCAAGTTAAGTGTCTGCTCATATTTTTACAATCTAGATTATATGTTAAGAGAACCCTAGTGTCTAGTTAAACCTAACATAGGCTTTAAGACACTATTTAACAGACAAATGTATTGTGTTGATGAATAAAATATCTATCTATCTATCAACCAGTTAAGTTGGATGGCTGCTTCAATTAAATGAAATTTTCTAACAAAACTGTAAATGCTCTTGAAATATAGCTTAGCATTACCACAAATTAATTGCTGCATCACCATATTTAAACATAAACCTCTCTACTTAAAAAACTGTTAAAATTGAGACACCATCTTAGTGTTTGATTAGATAGTGACAGAGCAAATCTTGAGCATTATTTAGCCAGTGTTCAAGTTTATAAGTAAGGCCTTTATTTGGTAGTACCTAACTAAACTTAGAAATTACTTGCCTTTGCCCAGCAGTGGGACAGTTTGGGCTAATGAAAAAAAAAAAAAAAAAAAAAATTTTTTTTCAAACTTCAATTAAATCCTTATAGTATGAATCTTTATATCTTTTATGTGAACATTTCTAATGCACACAAATTTTCAGAATCACTGCATGTTTTTGAAGAATTCTTAAGCTATTTCCATTTAGATTATTAGAGAAATCTAGTTGGACAAATCCAGGCGAAGTCAGGGCAGGCTGCTAGTCATCCATCCATTTTTATTTATAGCTTTTATTAACAATCCTTATAATTAATTATTTACTTAACTAAATCTGAATTATTTCACACTGGTGGTGGGATTGTCTTGAGTTTCCGCATAAGCCTCCCCTAAAGCCTGCCATGATCTCCTGTCTTGGGTTATCCTACTCCAAGTTGCCCCGGCCGTTTGCCAGATATCGTCTTCTCTCTTCTAGATTATTAGAGAAATCTAGTTGGACATATATGTCTATATAATCCAGGCGAAGTTAGGGCAGGCTGCTAGTCATCCATCCATACATATAGGTAAACCCACAAAAGAACCTTTCCTTTAGGTAGGTATGTAAGAGATGGCTACATTGAATTAAGGTAATTATGGTTTATTACTGTTCCGATCATTTGGTTTTCAAAGCATTTAAAAGTGGAACTTATTAACTACCTAATTAGGTAGGTATTTGTTTTATCAACAACGCAAACTACAGTGTAGTGTAAAAATACCGACGCTCTCCTATAATAACATAGTAAGTGTATCACGGTGTAAAGTTGGTGTAAAGTTACAGAGTATGTGTTTGTTTGTATGTAGGAAGCTAGTTGAACAGGGTAATGTACTACCCACATAAAAATTTGCTTGGCAATCGTTCAATAAACACTTTCTAGTACTACAAACCTACTTTAGTTCTAACCGAATAAATCTGGAAAAACTCCGGCACAAAAAACAATACAATCGAAGGACCTAGATCTCACGCCGCGACATAACATTGATTATAAAACTATGCCACACACACAACACAAGGTCAACCGAAAGTAATTTCAAAAACAACTGGAAATAGTTATGGCGATTAATCTGTAGAATTCAGGACATGTAAAAATGAGTTTAATACGTAAAATACTCACGTTTTCGCGAAGATTTTTAGAAATACTTCTGAGCCGGTAGACACGCGGTGACATCAATGATCAACGCACAAGCAAGACACGAAAAAGTAAAAAATAGAGATGAGGTAAAGATGTACGAGGTCAAGATAAAACGCAACACAAATAACGTCACCTCACGTCTCGCTGACATTGACATGCTGAAAAGTCGTAGATCGTAGGTATGTATTTTTTTTTAAATTAAGGTGCAAATACATGCTATTCACGCGTGTATTCACGCCTTTACACAAGGCGTAAAACAATAAGAAGTAAAACAGTTGTCACAATAAATATATAAATAAATATTGCTGGACATTTGACACAGCGCCATCTAGCCACAAACTAAGCAAAGCTGTGAGACTAGCACTGTGTAAGCTAAATAAGCGAAATAGATAAATTCTCTAGTTATTACTTCTGACTGACGTCTTCGGTACCTGTACCATAGACAAAAAACCTGTACTTTACCATAGATTAGTAGAGAAAGGGTTTCCATTGTAACTAGTAGTTCGCCCCGAACTGAGATCTCGCGCACCGTAGATGGCTTACATTTGGACTTTCTTCTGACTACCCCTATAATTTCAAGTGCTACTACTGATACTGCCGAGTATGCCTATTGCGCTAGCTCTTCATGGTAAAAAATACTGGCATGCATGCAATACATAATGTCGTGTCTAATTTTTCATTTAGGTATTTCATATTTATGAATTCTCGTCGTATTTCTAAAAGTATACGTCCTAGAAGAAAAATAATAACTATTTTGGAATGTACAAATAAAGACCTTTCATTTGACAGCCCACTCAATATATTTGTTTACTTAACTTTTTTTACCCCAATTATTTTCATTCTTTATCAAAATTTTTTTTATCATGAAAATAAATCAAGTAGCATCTAAAATCATTGCAAACCAAACCGCAACGATGCCACTCTCTTTTTAAGACCGACCAGTCAATGAGCTACAAAGTCATCGAAACTCTATGCAACGGGAGCTCTTGCAGCTCTGGTTTCGTAGTTTTTGGTCTTTGGTCGTATTTCAAAAACTATACATCCTAGATTAAAAATAAAAACCATTTTGGAATGTACAAAATAAGCCCTTTCGTATGACACCCCACTCAATTTATTTGTGTAACTTTCATAATTTTTTACCCCCTTGGGAACCCAATATCTTCACAACCCCTTCATCGATTAAGCTCATATGCTCCACCGTAAATTTCCTTACCACAACCTATTGACCTACCAAGTTTCATGCAGATTGGATGAACGGTTCGACAGTTATGCGCGAACAACAATTCGTGAAACATACAAACATACAAACATACAAACATACAAAGCAAAATCGCCCAACTTACCACTAAGATCTTCGCTCGCTTCGCTCGCTCGATCGATAAAATTTTAGTTGCCGTTTCTACTCGTATTTGCCAGGCTTTAAGTTCATCACACAAATGTTTGTCCTGGATGGGATACGAACCCACGACCTACAGCGCAGAAGGCAGAGCTACTACCAACTGAGCTAAGAGGCCTGTCAATCAGTAGCGGCGTTAGGGTAGGGCGAGGGTGGGTACCCTAGGGTGTTGGCCTGAGGCGGCGGCGCCGGCCGAAGGTGCCTTTTCAATTCTACATGAACTTCAAACTTTGTCGAAAAGGCATAGGTACCTATTCCCTCAGAAAGGTGTTTTGAAAAGATATAAGGATGAAAAAAAAAATGTTCTACCTTTTTTCAGCTTTATCAGCCAATATCAGTTCGCTTCGCTCGCGTTTTACCTTCGTAGATTCATAGATACACTGAATGTTTATGTAGGTACCTTTACAATGGTATAGTATTTGATACGGTATATTCAGTATAGCGGGGGGGGGGGGGGGGGGGGTCTAGAAATCTCGCTTAGGGCGCCGGTTATGCTAAAACCGGCCCTGCTGTCAATGGATCTATGCATTCGTGAAGTCAGGCTTTTCGCAGGCATTAAAAAGTTGCACTGCGCATTGAAACGGCTAACTTCACGAATGCCAAGATCCGTTGGAATAAGTGTAAATAGGTACCTACTAGATGGTTTAAATAATTAAATAAATATTGGTGGAGATTTTTCACACAGCGCATTCTAGCCCCAAACTAAGAAAATATGTATGCGTACAGACGGCCCTTTCAATCTGTTGAATTAATCTTACTCCATGTTATAGTACCTTGTATTTTGCAGTCATTGAAAAAACTGCTTGAGAGACTCGCGTCGCGTCGGTCACGCATCACGGTTGTTTGTGTTTGAATGACTTTATAGCTCAACTCTATTTTCTAGTCCAAATAAAAGAAAAGGTCCTAATTAAAACAAAATTAAAATGTTTTTAGACAAGAATGAATTAAGATATGATGAAATAAAACTAAACTTTTGATTCAGATCTACATTTAGAAATAATAATCGTGTATAATCGTGTGTGCTGTGATTATGAAAATCCTCGTCAATCCATAATTTTAATCATAATTTTATTTTCCATTGGACTCTACCTACTCATAACTTGACAATGACATTTCGATTTTGTGTCTTTTTTTTTTTTTTTTTTTCTTTTTTTTGGCTTCGCACGGTTGTGCATTCAGCCAGTGTCAAGTAATTATTATTCTTCAAGTTTACAGATAAATAGGATAAATAAATACATATTACAATGCTTAAATATAATATCCCACCCCCTCCCCTTGTGCCTCAGTAAAGATGTGGGCCTTTACTGAAACATCAACACGGACTTTTTGGAAGAACTTGAAAAGCAATGTTAACCAATTTTGTTTCACTTCCCCACACTTATGCACGTTCACGAACACTTAACGGTTAATAATCCACCATTATTACATATTAACATTCGAAGAAACACAAGTTTTGGAAAATAATACAAAAATGAAACTTGACTTCTCAAATTCCCGCCAAAAAGCCCGATTTTGTGTCTTTGTTGTCATTCACTTGTCACTTCAAAGATTTGGTCAAGTGTGCGTCGTTTTTTATAGTTGGGTTCAATCTTCAAAATTTCATTCAAAATAAACAAAGAGTCACTGCAATGATAATAACTAGTAGTTCGCCCCGAACTGAGATCTCGCGCACCGTAGATGGCTTACATTTGGACTTTCTTCTGACTACCCCTATAATTTAAAGTGCTACTACTGCCGAGTATGCCTATTGCGCTAGCTCTTCATGAAAAAATACTAGCATGCATGCAATACTAATGTCGTGTCTAATTTTTCATTTATTTCATATTTATGAATTCTCGTCGTATTTCTAAAAGTATACGTCCTAGAATAAAAATAATAACTATTTTGGAATGTACAAATAAAGACCTTTCATTTGACACCCCACTCAATATATTTGTTTACTTAACTTTTTTTACCCCAATTATTTTCATTCTTTAACAAAAATTTTTTATCACGAAAATAAATCAAGTAGTAGCATCTAAAATCATTGCAAACCAAACCGCAACGATGCCACTCTCTTTTTAAGACCGACCAGTCAATGAGCTACGAAGACATCGAAACTCTATGAAACCGGAGCTCTTGCAGCTCTGGTTTCGTAGTTTTTTTTCTTTGGTCGTATTTCAAAAACTATACATCCTAGATTAAAAATAAAAACCATTTTGGCATGTACAAAATAAGCCCTTTCGTATGACACCCCACTCAATATATTTGTGTAACTTTCAAAATTTTTTACCCCCTTGGGAACACAATATCTTCACAACCCCTTCATCGATTAAGCTCATATCGATACTTCGGGGCTCAAATGTCGTAAAGCACAAATCCAAGGTTTTCAGGAGGAGCAAAAAACAAAAAAATAAAAATGTTTTTCGTCATAACTCTCTCATTTTTAGCGCTACTTAAAAATGTCCTAGGAACAAAGTTATCAGATTTTTCCATAGTTTCATAAAGTTATTTCAAAATTTGTCCTCGTCTAATATTTACGGAGATAGCATGTGCTTTACGACCACAACCTATTGACCTACTAAGTTTCATGCAGATTGGATGAACGGTTCGACAGTTATGCTCGAACAACAATTCGTGAAACATACTAACATACAAACATACAAAGCAAAATCGCCCAACTTACCACTAAGATCTTCGCTCGCTTCGCTCGCTCGATCGATTAAGTGACATGCATGACAACGAAAGAAGGCACGTTGGTCATCATTTATAATGTAAAGCAAATGTAATGAAAGTCGATACCTGGTTACAGAACTGAATAGCCTTGGCCTTGGCCAAAGACGTTTGCTACGCACTATTTTAAGTTTTTTCATTTTGTCCACTGACCCCTAAAAATAGCCATTGTTCTGTCATTCGAATTGTCAATGTCAAACTTAGCGGTGAAAATGTAAACAAAAGATGAAAAAGCAAAAGCAGGGCTTTTTGGCGGGAATTTGAGAAGTCAAGTTTCATTTTTGTTTTATTTTCCAAAACTTGTGTTTCTTCGAATGTTAATGTGTAATAATGGTGGATTATTAACCGTTAAGTGTTCGTGAACGTGCATAAGTCCGTGGCACGCGTGAATACGTTGACATGTATAAAACACCAACTTTTCAGGGCGGCCGTTTGAAAGTTTGACCTCTTCTGGTTTCTCGGTAAATTAGTTTACAGTATTTGTGTTAATTGTTTCTATGGTTATTTTATGCCCTCTTTCGAATGATGACAATAAATAACCGAAATTCCCCATAGTTTCCATGATATAAGACATGTCAACAAAAAAATTGATAAGATTTAGGTTACGTCTCGAGATGTCCAGTTATGCCGCAAAAGATATCAACTTATTCACCTTTAATGTATGGAATATTGGTAGGTAAACAATGCTATATTATCGGATTGCAAACAGATAGAGACTATAAAACCGGTTTTTTGAGTTGCTGAAGTACCTAATTATTAATCAGAACCATTCATACCGTTTAGAAATGAGATTTAACATAGTAAGGGTAAGCTGATTTTAAATGAGCCCAAACACGGATGCTCTACTGTTAATCACTGAGAACTTGAATGGAATACAACCAGATTTTATCAGCACATCTGCTCATTGTCACCATATTATTACAATGTATTCGGAACTAGAAAAAAATGCAAAGTTTTACCTCAATCGAAAAATTTACTGAGGAGTTTTGTTGAATAACTCCTGACTCCAGCAACAGATCAGCTTGTTGTTATCATAATATTACATTCTTATCTAGAGTCTATAAGTGTGCCAAATTTTAGCTCAATGAGACACTGGAAAGTGGGTCAAATTAAACTTGCAAGAATTCACTAAAAAAAATATGAGTTTTGTTGAACAGGTCCTGGCTCCATCATCAAATCAGCTCGTTGTTACAATAATATTGCATTGTCACCAAGAATCCATAAGTGTGCCAAATTTCAGCTCAATCAGACACTGGGAAGTGGGTCAAATTAAACTTGAAAGATTTGACCCGAACACAATATTGAGTTTTGTTAAACAGCTCCTGACACCAGCATCAGATCAGCTTACTGTTAACATAATATTACATTGTTATCTAGAATCTATAAGTGTGCCAAATTTTAGCTCAATCAAACACTGGAAAGTGGGTCAAATTGAACTTGCAAGATTTCACTAAAAAAAAAGTGAGTTCTGTTGAACAGCTCCTGGCTCCATCATCAGATCAGGTCGCTGTTACAATAGTATTGCATCGTCATCGAGAATCTATAAGTGTGCCAAATTTCAGCTCAATCAGATGCTGGGAAGTGGGTCAAATTGAATTTGCAAGATTTAATCCAAACAAATATTGAGGTTTGTTGAACAGCTCCTGACTCCAGCATCAGATCAGCTTATTGTTAACATAATATTACATTGTTATCTAGAATCTATAAGTGTGCCAAATTTTAGCTCAATCAAACACTGGAAAGTGGGTCAAATTGAACTTGCAATATTTCACTAAAAAAAAAGTGAGTTCTGTTGAACAGCTCCTGGCTCCATCATCAGATCAGCTCGTTGTTAAAATAATATTGCATTGTCACCAAGAACCTATAGGTATTCCAAATTTCAACTTAATCAGACACTGGGAAGTCAGTCAAATTTAATTTTCAAAAGTAGACCCGAACAAAAATCGCAAGTTAATAATAAAAGCTTGTAAAAATCAAGCAATGTCATTATAGTTTAACAAATAATTAAAATCTATCAGTTTTCCATGTAAAAGCAATACTTAAAAAAAAAAAGATTTCTGAACTGACGTTTTGTTTACCAATACGAGTGACATGTTCGGTTATGCCAGCGCGAGAGCGCGCGGGCATAACTGAACAACTCAATGTATCACAATTTAAACGGAATACTTTGGTTAGCCATAACCTGACATTTTAATTTGTTAAAAGTTAATCAAAAATATCATTATGTATATGTCGAGATATCATGTAACAAATATAATTTTGGCGAATGAGTAGGTTGATAAATCGAAATATCTACAAAAACATGTGTGTGTTAGTGGCTTGAAAAATTGACAAGTAGTTATGTCAACTAAAATACGAAAAATGGAGGAGTTGGCAAGGCCATAACTCGAAAACTTGTCTAGCTAGGGAGCTGTCAATTTTTTTATAGATACTTCATAGGCGTAGATATCGTTTAAGCCAATAAAAAAAAAAATTGACATCTCGACATATCAACGTATTCACGCGAGCCACGGAAGTGTGGGGAAGTGAAACAAAATTGGATAACATTGCTTTTCAAGTTCTCCCAAATAGTCCGTGTTGATGTTTCAGTAAAGCCCCACATCTTTACTGAGGCACAAGGGGAGGGGTGGGATATTATATTTATGTATTGTGTTATGTATTTATATATCTTATTTATCTATAAACTTGCAAGTTTATTTAATTACTTGACACTGGCTGAATGCACAACCGTGCGAAGCCAAAATAAAGAAAAAAAAAAAAAAAAAAAAAAGCAAAAGCAAGCAAACATTCAGTGGTCTCGAACCTACCGATTTTTGGTATTTCTACCGATATTGGGTCTGTCCTACCGAAATACCGAAACGTAACGATTTTCTCATGATTTCTAAGGATACTTGGAAAACACCCTATTTTTACAGAATTTTTTATAATTTTAAGTTAGCAACCTTCGGGGAAACCCTCAAAAGTCCTTCAATAGTGGGTATATCGATATATTTTGGATGTAGACATCATCAAAACATCGAGTTGTAAGACAAAAGGACAAAAGGGCTGAACAACTCGATGTTTTATAGGATTCCCGAACAATGTCTACAAAAGACTAGTTTCAATTTTTTCATTAATTTTAATAACTTCGAATAAAAAGGTTCTCCGAATTAGAGAAAAGATTAAAAAAAAATACAAGCTGGCTGCAAGAAATTTTCATTGCAAGCCATAGGTAAAGTACGTAGGTACTAGGTACTAATTATGCCTATTGTAAGAGTTGTACTAGGGATATTAACATTATATCAGGAAAAGACGCTTTAGAAACGTAATTCTTCACAAGCACAATCTGTTTTCTCGAAGAAAATACACATTTTGTTTCATCTACCGATTTTGGATCCAAATATACCGATTTTTTCGGGCAACTCTACCGATTTCGCTCATTTACGTTCGAGAACACTCAGGGTTGCCATTTTTACGAGAAATCTCGTACTTTTACGAGATTTAGCAGTCTCTTACGAGAAACGAGAAAAGTAAAAATATCGTAAACTTTTTTACGAGATTTTAATAATGTTGACTGCGTGCGATAACTTAAGTATACAAACCAAAAACATTATAAAAAAATATAAGTCAAACAAAATAATAGAAATAAAAACAATCCCAAGTTTTGTAAACAAATCAGTTGACTGACAGATTGACTGGTAGATAATGCTTTAGCATTAAGTCCTCCTTGCACAATTTGTCATGTGTGAAAGTGTTAAATAAATAAATAAATAAATAAAAAGACACTGACTGACTTGTTTGTCACCACACAGATGCAAAAATCGTGGTTTTGCCGATTGCGTTCGTCTAAAGTCGGCTATTCATGTAAAATCATGTCAATCGTTCAAATTTCGTGGATCTGTGAGTTTCTCGGCTGAACAACAGTGATTTTTTTTTTTGCCATAAAGTGAAGCCAATTTCATGACTGATTTAAACCTGAGAGACCGCTCCACTGTGGTTCCATTGAGCACAGTTTAAGTCGTAGTTTAGATGTATCCTTTCTTATGTAAGGCCCAGTGTAAATTAGATATAAGGGACTTTATATACCTAATAAAATTGAATAGGTATTTATACAGGGTGAATTTTTGAGATGGGGCAGTAAGGGCAGCTACCTTAACCGTTGTAGCTAGAGGAAAACGTTCTTAGGAGACCATCCTTAATTTTTGAAAATATTTCGACCTGCATTCACAGATTTTGAAAAATATGTACAGCCAGCGAGAAAATGGGCCATTTACACAAAAACTTTTTTTGATACCAATCGATCCTGTTTCATCTAAGGATAAAAAGGCTCTTTCAGACCAACTGAGGTTAGAGTACTAGAAAAGTCAGAAATCGCTAAAATGTATTTCTGAGACAAGACAGTAAGGGCTACCATAACCGTTGTAGCTAGAGGAAAACGTTTTTAGGAGACTACCCCTAACTTTTGAAGATATTTCAACCTGCATTCACAGATTTTGAAAAAAATGTACAGTCAGCGAGAAAATGGGCAATTTACACAAAAAATGTTTTTGATGCCAGTCAATCCTGTTTCATCTAAGGATTAAAAGGCTCTTTCGGACCAACTGAGGTAAGAGTACTAGAAAAGTCAGAAATTGCTTAAATGTATTTTTGAGACGGAGCAGTAAAGGCAGCTACTTTAACCGTTGTAGCTACAGGAAAACGTTCTTAGGAGACTACCCTTACTTTTGAAGATATTTCGACAAAATGATGAAAAATTATGACAAATGACAAAATGATTTCGTACGAAATGTTTAATCAAAGTTATTTGCGTTTTCTGACTTTTCTAGTACTCTTGCCTCAGTTGGTCCAATACAGTCTTTTAATCCTTAGATGAAACAGGATCGACTGGCATCAAAAAAATATTTTATGTAAATTGCCCATTTTCTCGCTGACTGTACATTTTTTTCAAAATCTGTGAATTCAGGTTGAAATATCTTCAAAAGTTAAGGGTAGTCTCCTAAAAACGTTTTCCTCTAGCTACAACGGTTAAGGTAGCCCTTACTGTCTTGTCTCAGAAATACATTTTAGCGATTTCTGACTTTTCTAGTACTCTAACCTCAGTTGGTCTGAAAGAGCCTTTTTATCCTTAGATGAAACAGGATCGATTGGCATCAAAAAAAGTTTTTGTGTAAATGGCCCATTTTCTCGCTGACTGTACATATTTTTCAAAATCTGTGAATGCAGGTCGAAATATTTTCAAAAATTATGGATGGTCTCCTAAGAACGTTTTCCTCTAGCTACAACGGTTAAGGTAGCTGCCCTTACTGCCCCATCTCAAAAATTCACCCTGTATATAGGTACTTTTACGAGATTTGTATTGAAATTACGAGATTTTTGGCAGCTCTGGTACGAGATTTTGAATTCGCCACCTGGCAACCCTGAGAACACTGCAAACATTTTTCAGTTTGGTCGGGTGATTGGTTGTGTGTGTGTCAAGTTTCAGTGAATTTTTTTCAGGAAATAGACAGAGAAAAATTAATTATAAAGAAAATGTCCGCAAATATCACAGAGATCGGGGTACAGAAAGTTAAGAGTGTCGCAAATGGACAGGTAAAGATATTTTGAAATCATTTTAAGTAGGTACCTAGTATTTGTTTTACAATAAAAAAAGAATTTATTTTCCGGCGATTGGGAAAGTTTTTCCGATCATTTGTTCGTAGTAGAAAGTTTGATGCTCGTGTGTGCCTATACTCACCCAGCTCAAAAATAAGAAATAATTGTTTTACCTAGCTATAGATACTGGAGGATAGGATATAGGTAGATGGTAGGTACCTATCTAGGTTGCTACTCACGCAATGCCATTGCGTGAGCTCTTAAACACATCTTTTCAATAATATACCTACATACCTTTTATTATGATACTAGCTGCTGCCCGCGGCTTCGCTCGCGTGGTAGTAGATACCCGGATAAAAAGTAGTTTATGTTACTCTCCAGCCCTCCAACTATCTCCACACAAAAAAATCACGTCAATCCGTCTCTCTGTTTTGATGTGAAAGCAGGACAAATAAACAAACAAATAAACACTTTCACATTTATAATATGGGTATGGATTTGATTACAGACTGTGGAATTGAGGAGTTTCTGGGAAGATCAGAATGTCGCTATCGTATTCTTCAGACGGTGGGGGTGCATGTTTTGCCGATTGTGGGCTAAAGAGGTAAGTTTTTATGTAGTAGACAGTTTTTTTCATCTCTTCACTTCTTATTGTTCATTCTGCGAAATTTTTAAAAAAAGAGGAGGTTCTCAATTCATCGGAATCTTTTTTTTTGCTTTAAAGAAGGTTTGGCTGGACCGATTTGAAACATTATTTTTTGTTTGAAAGGGTATCCAATTGGATCTGTTTGGATCTGTTGAGGATCTTCGGAGGTATGAACAGAAATGCACCTCAAGAGTGCAGAAAATTGCTCACATTGAAGTCTGTTTTTATAATTTTTAATTTAGCCACTTGTTTCTAGGTACAGTACCTAAAATTTGATTCATTGATACAATAAGTATGGTATCGAAGAGTTTGATTTGTTTATTTTCAAGTTCAAGTATGTAGTAGTATTCTTATTTCTAAAGTGTATGGATGTATGTATTCATAGTTATTTGTGTACATCTTGACTTGCCTGTTATGTAATATAACATTCTGGTAAATTAATGAAACTGAAACTGAAACTATTGTAAAAGGTTTACAACTGATATTGTAACATAGTTCCTGGAACCCCATCCTCGTTTTGTTTGGAGGAGAGCGCTGATTCCTCTACTCAGTTTTTAACTTTTGCGGTAGTCAACGTTTCCTTGTACTCTACTACCTTGTAATTTGTTCCAAATAAACACTTTTGAATTTTGATATTGTGTTGCAGTTATCTGAGATAGCACCGGTGCTTAAGAAGAATAACATCAAGCTGGTCGGCATTGGAGTTGAAGAGGTGGGCTCTGCGGACTTCGTCAATGGGAAGTTTTTTGATGGAGGTGAGTTGAGTATGCCTATTATGAAAGGAAATGAAATAAAATGAAAAAAGCTTTATTGCAACACAATTAGATTAAGTAGGTAGTTATAATAATAATACATTTAGGTACCAATATATCTAATGCTAGGTTGCAAAAGGCGGTCTTATCGCAAAAGGCGATTTCTTCCAGACGACCATTACTATTAAACTAAAGTAGAACTAAGTACTTATATTTAAATAGCACGCTGGGATCTTTCCATTGACAAAAAGTTGAGCAGTATGGGCGTTTTCCGCCCCTCGAAGTAGCGTAAACTGTATCTCGAACTAGTGTAAACTGTACCTACCTACCTAAATAGTTCATGCTTCTCTTATTTGTAGCTTGTTAACTTAATTATATACGTGAATTAGGTACAGTACCTACTATCTACGTAAAAATATCGTCGATTTAAGGTCGCTGCATACGTAACGGGATAAAACCTCGGACGGGACGGAGACGTCGTCCTTATCACAGAACACTAAGGTCCTTATTGATGTGTTTTCCGTTTTTGACGTTTTTAGTTCAATTCCTATTGTGATTCTGCTATACCGACCTTTTTAAGCCCGCTGTAGATCTGTAATCATTGTAAATCACGCACGTCGATTATTATAACTATACTATGCGTGTTTTCTATACAAATTGAGATACTTGCATACAATGTTAAAATCTGCAGCGACGCACAACGCAGCGCCACTTCAATCAATCAATCAATCATTTATAGCTTATAGCTACCTATTAAAGTCATTGTACCCTTCCCGATTGTATTCAGCCTGCATGCAGGCGTGCAAATATTATGTCAAAATTAAAATTATTATTAATGAAGCATACTATTAAAATTATCAATTTACATTATAAAAACAATTTTCAGCTAACCAGCTAGTCCATTTCTCTTCTACAGAGCATTGATTTTTCTGTTCGCGACCTTTTAATGGTCAAAAGATTGTGATGAAACAGTAACAGTTCCGTTGTCGATAAATTCATGGAAGAATCGATTATTTTTAAACCTTTTCAAGTTTAAAATCAATAGATAGGTAGGTAACACTTATCAACTTATCGGATATCGATAACAACGTGTAAAAATGTCTGCGTATTTTAGAACGATAAGAGAGAGGCCAGGGTAGGCTTAGTTAGCGTTGCCTGGGCCTACACCTAAAAGAGAAAACGATATATCGTGCCATCGTAGTTCAGCTGTTGGTGGTATAAAGGTGAGCGCACAACTATCCGAGCCGAATATCCGGAGTACTGCCAGATTCTGTCGCATCGGACGATTCGACGCGGGATGGTGTGTGAGATTTCATACATCATAAAGAATTCTAAAATTCGTTTCGGTCGATTCGTTCGGCTCGGATAGGTGTGCGCTTACCTTTATACACATCATCGTTTAACACCATCACCAGTTGACCTATAAGCTCTAATTAAAACTCATCAGTGGCCTTCAAATCTAATTGGTTGGATGTACGTACACTCAGTAAAGAACAATAACAATACACTCAGTGAATAACTCTGGTCTATAATTCTATATTGAAAAAGTTGTAAATACGTAGATTTACATAATCCGTACCCTTATTATTAATGTGAGAGAGTGTTTGTTTGTTGGTCCTGTTTTCACGTCAAAACAGAGCGACGCCGACGGATTGACGTGATTTTTTGTGTGGAGATAGTTGGAGGGCTGGAGAGTAACATATACTTTTTATCCGGGTACCACGCGAGCGAAGCCGCGGGCAGCAGCTAGTATTATTTATATATTATAAACATTAAACATAGAAAAACACCCAGACCCGAGATAAATAGTTGCAGATCATACAAAATCGAAAATATTATATGAAAAAGTTGCACTGCGCATCGAAACGGCTAACTTCACGAATGCCAAGATCCGTTGGAAGAAGTGTAGGTACATACAAAGCCATGACTTATATTCTAGAACAGTCTATGAACAAACGCAGTTAATTGTTCGTAATTTATACTAGAGGTAGCTATTATCTGCTATTACGATAAAAATGCTGGTCATTATATAGGTAGGTACTATCTTACCTGCCTTGCATAAATAAAACGTGTTATCTACATCGTAGGTACTTATGCTATTATTGATTGGCAGGACGGTATTGTGTAGTCTAAAGTTCTTGGTAGATCGATGAAGTTAAGCACCGTTCGCCACGGTCACCAAATGGTGCAGCCAGTTTCATAGTACCTGGACCTATTTGAAAAATTCTTTTTTTTGTTTGAAACTACTTACCTACCACCCATATGGTGCCATAAAAATTTGGTGAGGATCTGTCAAGGATCTTCGGAGTTTTGAACAGAAATGCACCTCGAGAGTGCAAAAAATTGCTGTTTATAACATAGAAATTGGTTTTTCCTCTGATATTATAAAGGCGAAAGTCCGTGTGTGTGTATGTGAGTGTTTGTTACCACGTATCTCCATAACTAATAAACCGATTGTGATGAAATTTGGAATGTAGATAAATTAGGTTCTGGAATAACACATAGGCTACATTTTTATCCCGGTAAAAGTATATGGTTCCCGTGGGATACAAAAATACGTTTCACTAGTGGACGTTCACTAGTTCGTAATATAGCCACTTGTTTTTTGATGAAGCGATAAAAAATAATAACATCCGTACCCATATTATAAATGTCAAAGTGTGTTTATTTGTTTGTTTATTGGTCTCGCTTTCACGTCAAAACAGAGCGACGGATTGACGTGATTTTTTGTGTGGAGATAGTTGGAGGGCTGCAGAGTAACATAGGCTACTTTTTATCCGGGTACCACGCGAGCGAAGTCTCGGGCAGCAGCTAGTAAAGTTATATTTCTCCAATTCCAGATCTATACTATGTGGAAAACATATCAACATACCATCTCCTCGGCTTCAAGCGGTTCAACGTGGTCTCCATCATCACCTCGTTGTTCTGGAAGCAGTCGCGGGAAGCCATCTCCAAAGGCAGGGAAATGAGTACGTATTGAGTCTCAAAAAATTACAAATATCATTTCGCACACCCAGATCAACACTGCACTAAGTCAAAACAGCACTCCTCTCAGAATCGACGAAAAACTCCTCTTGTATCAAAGTTATTGCCAAGGTCTAATAATTCACATGTAACACACAATAAACTACATGAATTATTATAGATATATACTCCTCTTGTATCAAAGTTATTGCCAAGGTCTAATAATTCACATGTAACACACAATAAACTACATGAATTATTATAGACCTTGGCAATAACTTTGATACAAGAGGAGTTTTTCGTCGATTCTGAGAGGAGTGCTGTTTTGACTTAGTGCAGTGTTGATCTGGATGTGCGATTTATTCAGGAGCAGCTTGGTATCCTCTCAAAGGTGAAGCGTTAATCCGAAATCAGAGGCTTAATTTTTCGTTCATTTCTGCCTTTCATTCGGCATCTTTCACTAGGAATGAAGCGTCTGAACTTGAAAGAAAAATGAAAAGTGAATTCACTAATCAATCCAACACTGTCGGATCGGTTCACTCCGGAATGAAAGGAAAATGAACGCGCACTCCGAATGAAAGAAAAATGAACCGTCTGAACACGAAAATGAACGTTCACTCGGAGTCGGCCATCCAAGACGCACGACTTCATTCTATGACATAGACAAGACATAGACAAGAATAGAAAATGAATGTTCATTTCTTTATCATTCCGTATTATAGTGTGATCATGGAATGGGTAACCGCTTACCATCAGGTGGACCGTATGCTTGTCTGCTACCTTAATAGTATAAAAAAAGCCAGTTGATCTACTCTTTCGCGGCCAATATTAGTTAGTTATTTTATTACCAATTAAATAGTTTTTTTGCAATGGGGCTGCAATCTGTCATGTGTAACTACTTTGGAGAAGTTAGCATTCCATACGTGATTCAAATCCATTAAATGTTATAAAAATGGACGCTACAGGCATTGAAACGGATTATAATGGCGACGGTCTTCAAAATGGCGGCCTTATAGTTGTCAAGAACGGAAAGGAAACGCTTCATTTCACGCAAGCCGGTCCCGCTGATAGATTGTGCAATACTGAGATTCTGGAGGTTATTATTGGCAAAATATGGTTAATTTTGTGACCTATAGGGTATTTCTAGGAATTTCATGTAAGTAATTACAAGTTCAAAGTTTCTGAATAGTAAACCTTTATCATTTTAATATTGTGACTTGTAATTTGTTTCTTGTAGGTTTCGTAAATCCATAGTATTAATTCTTGTCACAAATTCACAATATCTCGCTGCAGTCGGGGTCATAAATCATGTTTTAAGAAGTGACGTGACGTGATAATATCACTCAATCTCACTATTGCAATAACAAATGGCTTGTGAAGGGCGCATAGTGCAACTGTTTTATTTTCGACTACTGTGAAGTGTGAAGTTGTGAACACGCGTTGCCGTAAGACCTGTAAGTGGGAGTGAGCATGCAATATGCTCTGCTCTACTCACTCGTTTTATGACTCAAAATGCAGCGAGATTTAGTATAGTAGTATTTATTATAGTTGAAATCATTAGTAATCGGGGCTTTAACCGATAATATGAGCTTATCAAGATTTTCGACCCGATAAAGGATTCCGTGGCCGAGTTGGTAAAGGCACTCCGGCTTAAGGAGGATCGCTTGTATAGTGCGGGTTTGAAACCCGTCGGGATCGCAAATTCTGATAAGACTTTTAATTTAAGACTTTTAATGACTGGCATCTTAGCTCAGTTGGTAGTAGCTCTGCCTTCTGCGCTGTAGGTGGTGGGTTCGATTCCCACTCAGGACAAACATTTGTGTAATGAACATAGATGTTTGTTCTGTGTCTGGGTGTTATAAAGTATTATAAGCATGTATTTACAAATATATAAGCATTCTATCAGTTATCTAGTTCCCATAGTACAAACTTTGCTTAGTTTGGGGCTAGATGGCGCTGTGTCGAATGTCCAGCAATATTTATTTATTTCCAATGAGATGTCATTAGTGTTGTGTATCTTGTTGTATTTAGATCTAGGCGGGGATATAAAGGGTGATTGGGTGCAAGTGGGCGGGGCGCTTGTGGTGCAAAAGGGCGGGAATTTGCTCCGCCATTTTGTCCAAACCGGCCCCGGGGAACATCTGTCCAATTTGGAGATCTTGAAGGTTTGTAATCTTATTAAATACTAGCTTCCGCCCGCGGCTGCGCCGGATAGAAAGTAGCCTAAGTTCTATTCCCAGTCATTATCTATCTATATTTCAAATTTCATCCAAATCGGTTCAGTGGTTGTCGAATGTTAGAGGAACAAACATACATCCAAACTTTCGCATTTATAATATTAGTGTGATAGTGTGACTAGCTTCAGCCCGCGGCTTCGCTCGCGTGGTACCCGGATTAAAAGTAGCCTATATCTTATTCCCGGTCATTATCTATCTATATTTCAAAATTTCATCCAAATCGGTTCGGTGGTTGTCGAGTTATAGAGGAACAAACATACATCCAATCATCCAAACTTTCGCATTTATAATATTAGGGTGACTAGTGTGATGTGATTAGTGTGATAGTGTGATTGTAATATTTATATTAAATAGTAAAAGTAACTACATAATATTTAAATTGAATGTTTCAGCATTTCGATCTTCAGAACGAGTACAATGCCGAGACGATGGCCAATCAGAACAGAGAGGACGCTAAGTGTACCGTAAGTACCTGAACAATCATTAAAGGTGGCCGCACACCTATCCGCGTCGAACGCGTCGAACGAATCTAATTTTAGAATTCTTTAAATGAAATCGTATGAAACCTCGCCCGCGGTCGAATCGTCCGATTCGACCGAATCTAGCATTGCATAGAGAATTCGGTGCAGATAGGTGTGCGCTCCGCCTTAGATCACGATTTTTTTAATGATTGACCTCGTCCAGGATTTCGAACCCACGATCATTTAGACTGGTCTCTCAGCTCAGTTGGTAGTAGCTCTGCTGTCGGCGCTGTAGGTCGTGGGTTCGATTCCCACCCAGGACAAACATTATGGGTGATTGATGACTGATGAATGTAGATGTTTGTTCTGTGTGTGGTTGTCATAAAGTAAATAAGTATGTATTTAAAAATATATAAGTATTCTATCAGTTACGTGGTTCCCATAGTACAAGCTTTGCTTGGTTTGGGGCTAGATGGCGCTGTGTTAAATGTCCGCCAATACATATTTATTTATGCAAACGCGGCTCTATCGTAAATATTTTGTTAATTATGACAGTTTTTTAAACGTAGTTAGAATCAAACCAGCATCTTACCCTACAATTCCCCCTTTCCAGACAGAAGCGAAGCCCTAACTGGCGGCAGGCCCTCAAACAACAAGCCCTAGGGCCCATCCACAATATCTGGGCCGAGCGACGCTGCAAACGAACCTGGGTCTAACATTGAACTATCTCTACTGAATCAGAAATAAAATTGGGAACAAAACGCGCAATGGATTTGGAAGTCAGCAATGATCACATGGTTTGGTAAGCTGCAATCAAGGAAATTTTAAACTACGTAACTGGATTTTGAACCTTATCACGACAGCACAACGTTCTATTATAATTCAATTTTGGTATTGAAAAGTTTTATGGACACGGGATTTTATCGCGTAATTTAAAAACGTCGTTATCGTTAGAAACGTCGGGATAAATAAGGTAAATTACGCGATAAAATCCCGTGTCCATAAAACTTTTCAATATGAATAGTGATCGCGAAAGTTCAATTTTGGTTATAAGGATTGTCGTTCTCGTTGAGAGGCCTTCGTGGTAGCTGTGTCCCTTTCACACTCGTTGGATTAGTAGTGTGCCCATGTCATTTAAATTTCACGATATTTACTAAGGATTAGGAATGTTTAGTTCATAAATTATGGTCGCCCTTTAGAAAGAGACACACCACCCAAGTTTTATCTCTCAAGTGGACCGCGTTTTCTGTCTCAGTGAACCTTCCAGTTACGTTTAGTATACAAATTCCTTGGTTGCAATACATTGAAGGTTTTGTATTGCTAATATTCAATACGTGTAGTAGAGAGAATTATAGTATATGGCGGCGGTATAAGGCGACGAATAAAAATATAACCTAACTGTATGGAAATAAAGTTGAAATTTTAATGTTAACGGTCATAAGTACAAAAACAATACCGCGGTATGCTTAGGCATGCTGTGTCGGCAGTTTCAACTTTATTTCTATACGATTAGGTTGTATTTTTATTCGTTGCCTAGAAATACCTTGCCATGCCGTGCCTAATAAGTATTTGTAGAGCTTGTATCTGGTATATTACATTGAACTACATATTATATTGAACCAGTAAAAAATTTGGAACAAAACGCGCAATGGTTTTGAATGTTAGCAATAGTCACGTGCGATGATAAGTTCGCAATACATCGATGGTTTTTATTCATGATAAAAATCTATATAAATAAAAGTGAATGTCTTCTATGCGGGTTAGTTAGTTATAAATAAAACTGATATCAATAAAAAAATATTATTGTAACTATGAACGCTAAATTAAATACATAAATTACTTAGGCTGGATTCGACCAAACTGAATTAAGTTTTTACTCGAGAGTAAACTACTGTTTGTTTGAATATTTTGACATTGTAAAGTTGACACCTTATAACCAGGATAATTTGTATGGACATAATATTGTTCGGTTGCACTTTCTAAACAATTGTATTTCGAATTATGTCGGCTAACTAGAGTAACTACTCTGGAGTGAGATGATTTTTGGTCGAATCCAGCCTAAATTACATGTAATTTATACTATGATTGTAAGAGAAGATAAAAACATAAATTGGGTACTAAAAATCCATTGTTTGGGAATAAAAAGACTGTCTGAAGCCAATGTTAAAAATCTTCCAATATTATGTGGAACTAAGGTTTATCAAAAAAATGTAAGGAAACCAGCTAAAAAGCTGAGTATTATTAATTTTATAAAAATAATTATTGTAAATACAATTAGTCTGTCTCATAATTCTGCCGTCCGCTAGCTGAAGCGCCGTTAAATGACAAAACCATTTTAAAACGCGCCGCTTCTTTACTATTATTGTTTCGCGCTTACCGCTTTCTTACTATCTCTTTCGAAAACTATAAACGATAGGAACCCAGTTCCAAGACCGATCGATAGAGAATTTTGAGCTTTATAACATGACATTTAAAAGTAAAAGACCAAATGTCACTTAACGGTGCTTTAGCTAGCGGACGGCAGAATGGACTTTAAACTTCCTCTAACTTAATCTGCTAAGGGTCGATTTCACAGTTGCAATTGAACGTGCAAGAGTATTTTTTTCAAAAATAAAAAAAATATTTATTCTGTAGTGAAAGTGAGTAAAACTGTTACTGCATTTTGGAATGAAAGACTGGAACGTTATGTAACTAAGATTATTATAATCCTACTAATCGATACATAATGTATCACATAATTTAAAAATACATAGTATAATTATGTATAAGTAATTATGATGTATGTATACCTATGCAATATTCTCTAATACACTAGTCTTCCAGCCTAGTCGGCGGTCAGGTATTTTTCGGCGTTGTAGGTCGTGGGTTCAATTCTCATCCCACATCTTTGTGTAATTAATTTATTTGGGACATTCAACAAGAAATCACAATAAAAATCAAAGTAACAAAACAATTAGTGTCTTAAGCCCATGTGTTTCCTTACAACTGCGACGCAACAAAGTGAAATTCAGCTCGCTTAAGCGGGTAATGCCTATCGCAGTTCAGTATGTTGTTTGTCCGAATTCAGTTCCGCCCACATAAGCTGGACCCTGACTTAAAGACACCTATTTTAGTAACAATTCAGGTAACATTCAGGTTGTGGGTGAAGTCGGGCTGTGGATGATGATGATGATGATTCAGGTTGTATGAAATAGTATTCAAATTGGTTATTATAAGGACCTTTGTCAAGACCTACCCTTGTACAACAGTTCTGCAATAAAATATTTCTGATTCTGATTCTGATTCTGAAACACGTTTTAACGTTTATTCCTTTAAAAATTTTGTCGTATTTCTTAGCCTGTCAAATGAAACGAATTCTTCCTTCTGTTTTTTTTTGTTAACTTTAGTGTATTGAATATTGATACTTAATACTATTCTCTAACCAAAACCAATGTACAATATTTACTAACATTGCACAGAGAGATCAATCAGCTGATAGCAGGCAATAGACTAATCACCACTGATCGGAGTAGGTAGAGCTATTTAGGTTCATTGACCGCAAACATTGATGTTAATATGGATATTCCACGGGATTCCGACTAATACTTCGACCGCTGACCAAGAAATAGACAAGAGAATAGAATATTGAATTTTTTTGTTTCAATAAGTAAATTATTTTTTTAACATGTTGGTAATTTTAATTAAGATTTTATTGTAGTTAAATACAAATAGTTTGTTCTTTTCAATCATGTTTCGATTTTTGAGGAACTAATAATTTGTATGGTATGTTCTTGTACAACTTCAGAATGAAAATGTTAAATGATTGTTGATTCTTGTATAAATATAAGAAATTGTTATAAATTCGGGGAATATCCATATTATTCTATCATATGGCAAGTACATAAAATAGCTCTACCTACTCCGATCACTGCTAATCACAGAAAACTGTGATTCTTACGATTGGCCATATTGAATCAGTGCCAATTATATTTAATCACAGTCTTTTGTGATTGGTCTATTCCTGCTATCAGCTGATTGATCTGTCAGTGCAATGTTAGTAAATATTATACATTGGTTTTGGCTAGAGTATAGGTAGGTACATTTGTGAAACTTTAATTTAGAGAATATTGCATAAAAACGAAACTTATGTTTAGTTTAATTTAATAATAATAAATAAAAAAAACGTAAAATATTGCAAAAGTAAACCAAAGTTGAACCAAATTAAGAGTTTTATTGGCTATTAGTTACTAAATTATTAAAATTAAAAGTCATTTTATATCAAAGAATTAAATTAGAGGCTATTGGGCTAATTTTATTAAAATTGTTAAAATTTTATTGTTAAAATTACAGTTTTTTATTTGTTTTGGCTTTTAGGAGGTTTTTAAAACACTAATGTCAAGTTATTTGGATGTGATTTTCAGGTTTTTCGTTTTGTTGTTAAGTTTATTTTTTATTGTTTTTATCTATTTGGTGTTTTGTGTATTTACTCTCAAATAAAGATGTAACTTTACTCTTTGTCTTTTTATTGCTTAATACTGAACTTCCATACAATTGTCCATACATTTCTTTCAATGGATCTTGGCATTCGTGAATTCCGTTTCGATGCGCAGTGCAACTTCTTCATACAACATTTTCTACTGCGCAGCGAAACGGCTAACTTCACGAACGCCTAGATCTATGTGAGAAGTGTACTTTACTATAGTCACGGATATAATAGTAAACTCATGATACGCCATCGCTGGTATGACCAACATCTAAGGCTGAGACTCCACCAAAGCGGAGAGGAGAGGAGATTTACCCCCTATAAGAAAGATGTTTAAAGTTGAACACTGGTTGAACAACGTCCTGTCTCTGTTTGTCCATCCACAAATAAAGACAGGACGTTGTTTAACCAGTGTTTCACTTTCAACATCTTTCATAAGTAAGGCCCATTGTGTTTAAACAACCAATAGAATTTCATTATTCACACGTCTGTAGGTATCACGAGATGTGTGAATAACGAAGTTCTATTAATTGTTTAAACACATCTCTCGTCTCCGCTTTGGTGGAGTCTCAGCCTAACCCGGTTTTAACCGACTTCAAAGAAGGAGAAGGTTAAAGATCAATATAATTCTAGGGTCACTAGTTTCTACACGGAATTGCAACTTGTTTTCTAGAACAAAACAAACAATCTTGTTATTGAAGATAATTTATATTGTCTCGCATAATTAATGATCTAACACTTGTGTGTCATTACATTACTTACAAGACGTTCAGGGTAAATTAAACCTTAGCTTATTGTGTTTAAGATGCATTATGGTACTTCAAAGATATGTAGGTAGGTACCTATATTTTTCAATCCCTCTTTTTATATGCTTTTTTTTAATGCATTTTTAACCGACTTCATAAAAAGAGGAGGTTCTCAATTCGTCGGTTTTTTTTACGTATGTTCACCGATTACTCGAAGACGTCTGGACCGATTTGACCAAGACACTGATCCGTTGAGACAAATAAGTGCACAGAAATAAATTCTGAAATGAAGTGAGAATTCTGTACGATAAGTATTATCTCATCTGCAATAAGGTCAACTCATGCCATGTTATCTCTATCGCTTTGTTTATAAATGAAGCAGATATTAGTTGATATTATTGAGAACAGTCCATGATATAATACGAGTAAGCCGAGTTACAAAATTTACTCTCTTGTTTTTATTTAAATTGAGAATTTTTAACGTGAGAGTATCCAAGTTGTAAGTAATAGAGTTGTGAGAGTGTTCGTTGTTTTCGATATCAATAGAATTAGTTTTTCGATGTCGCTAAAACAAAATCGCCTAACTTGCCACTAAGATCTTCGCTCGCTTCGCTCGCTCGATCGATAAAGGGTGTTTAAAAATATTGGATCGTTACTTGGTATCTATGATTATAAGGTTAGTGAAACATTAATAAAATACCCACTTTTATTTTTATTTTAGTGTCCGAATATTTTTATGTTTATCGAAACTAAACTTGTAGGTATTACCCGATTGCGAAGAATGAGAGTAGATATGTGACATCTTTTGTAATAATAGTTATTATCACTCCTGTTTAGGATATTTATTTTGAACTTTATCCAAGATACCTAATAATTTTTTCTTGGTCTCTTCATTTCAGAATGAATTTTGTTTATATTCTTGCACTAGCCTCGGTCTTCACCTCGGCGTCATGTCATCACTGTCATGCATGTTTTGAAGGAATCTGCTACTCAAAAACACGAATTATAGACGAAAACCGATTCACTGGACAACTGGCAATCGACAGAACTGAAAACATCGTTTACTTCCATTATGAGGACAATCATTCGGTGGACCATACAGCCGGATTCGATCTTGACGATATTCTATTCAAAGCCATACCTAATATCGATTTTTCATTCGCTCGTGCGGTCGATCAAACTACCAGAGATGTTTACATCGGCGGGGCAAATGGAATTTACAAGTACAGCCCAATCGATAACTCCACTACCCAGTTTGGTTTGTTCGATCGAACAATATGGCACATGCAGTTCAAAAACAAAGTCTACTACACAATTTTCAGGACTAAAGGACTATTCACGATAGAAAATAAGCAATCTAAAGCTGTAGCTCCGTTATCGAGCTACACAATCGATGATTTCATAATCGATTATCGAGAAGACATCTACTTTTTGAGTGAGGGGAAAGTTTATCGATTAAGAAAAGGCGAGAACAGCGCAACTCTATTCGCGGATGACATTTATTCCCTTTCCATAGACAAGGATGAAGTCGCCCATTTTGTTCACAGCGGGAAACGGGGTCTTTACAAAATAGACAAAAAAACAGACGATCTTATAGAAATAGGAGCATTTGGGAGCGGTTTGCCGTTGAAATCTGTTTTTGACAATAATAATAACGTGATTTTTCACGAGAACCATAGTAAAAAATTGTACTATCTGATGCCTAATTTTGGAAAGTGTACAATTACTCACAGGGTAAGAGGTAACAATATAAAAAAAAACTTGAAAAAATTTGGACTGAATGACGACTCGAATGTCTCTACATTTTTGAAAATAGATATTGCTAGCTGACATCGAATTTATGATTATTTCTAAGCTTGAATAAAAATATTTCTGTATCTATTTTTTTTAATTGTCTTATTTTACTGCCTAGGTACTTAACTACTTTGATTAATAAGTAAAAATTATTTCAAAAAAACTAGATGATTTAAAATTATAAGAGATCTCAGCGCTGCTGAAGCGCCTGGGAAGATTGAGTAGTTTTTCTTTCAGAGCTCGAGCTAATTTATACCTTACTACTAATAATGATAAAAGTGAAAGTAACTCCATCTGTCTGTCTGTTTGTTATCTTTTCACGCCTAAATCACTGAACCAAATATGATAAATTTTGGTAAGTATAGAGATACATTAAATCTTGGAAAAGGACATAAGTAGGTAGGTACCTACTTAGTTTTATCCCGGAAAATTCCAGGAAAATTCCAATTTTCGCGATAAAGGCTGAAACCGCAGGTGACATCTAGGTAATACTTGTCTAATACGTATATAAATTTTCCGAAACGAAAAATCCATTGATGGCTGGGTTTCAAACCGGCGACCTTCTTATCGAAAGTCTACGTACTATCCCACTCTAAAAACATAACCTACCTTCTGACGTAATCGTTGGGTAAAAAAATAAGATTGAACGCGGTCACAATAACATCAGTTATCGTAATTGCCAAAATAGTTATTATAACGTAAACAGGATTGTCTATGTCCCGCACGATTCGTACTTGACCGCGGGCGGGCGCGCATAGTAATGTACGACCGTGTTTGACTGGCCCAAGGAATTTCTATACTACGTACCTGGAACGCTGACTGAGACAGAAAACAAGGTCCGCTTGAGAAATAAAACTTGGGCGGTGTGTCTCTTTCTTTTTGCTACTGTGTGAAAGAGACAAAGCACCCAAGAAAGCCTCTCAACAAGACCAACAATCCTTATAACCAAGATTAAATGATAATAGATCGTTGTGTGGTCGTGATAAGGTTCAAAATCCTTTGTACATTAAATGTCAGTCAGCATTCTACTATGTATACAATTTCTTTGGACTGGCCTTTACATCTTTACTAGATGATTACAGTGCCAGGAGGCAATGTTTGCCTACACTTATCGGGACAATGTTTAGATGGAGTAGGCTTACCCAGCACCTACACCATCCTCAGCTTAACCGGCCATATCCACAGGAAATACATGGTCAATACGTGTGGGGCTGCCTAAGCCGCGGGTTTCCTCACGATGTTTCCCTTCACCGTTTAGAGCTCGTGTTAATGCGCATATGAAATTTTCGAAACGAAACATCCATTGATGCACGGCCAGGATTCGAAACGACCTTCGGATGGAAAGTCGAGGTACACCCCTCGGCCAACACGGCCCTTTTTTTGTGGACAAGTCACTTGGTATTATCGGAGTAGGCCTACAGCTGTTATGGTGGAATCAGACGGTTCATTTTTCGTCCATTTCCGTCATTCATTTTGCATATTTCACTCAAAGTGACACATCTGAACATAAAATTAAAGAAAAGTGTTAAAACCCCAGCATTCCTTCGAGTGATCTAACACTTGCGGTCACCCATCCATTTGGCCGCTCAGAACGTCAATTTACTAGATGGTCACGGTGTTGGTCGCGAAAGAACAGTAGAATCACCTAGCTCTTAAGACGTTTCAAAGTGGTCATAACGGTCCTACTGAATAAATGATATTTGAATTTTGAGTTTTTGAATTTTGGTTGTGTAGGTATGTACCTATAGAGTATCTAAAAGATGGAAATATATTCGTATATTTATCATCATGATCATCATCATCCTGCCTCAAACATTAATGCAGGACCGCGGCCAAATCGCACAATGGAATGGAATGGATACCGCTGGCAGCGAGCCAATAACATTTAATATTTATAACGGACGAAACATTTGATGGTGGACTGTACAGCTGATATACAGCTCTAGATGAATTGAGCCGTTTTCGGCTTATTGGTTTGTGCTCTTGGCTTTGGATCTGGAGAACGTGGTTTCAAATCCTGTGCATCAAGATTTTTCGTTTCGGAAACGTGACTGATGCTCTTCTGTTCACCAATGCGAGGTTTTAATGGTGTAGGAAAACATCGTGAGGATTTTAGGCCGCAAGATCTCCGTTATGGCTTAACGACTTAAAAGCCAGGACCGACAATTTAATGTCCCTCCAAAGCAGGGAAGCGCTCAGCTGTTAATGCCACTCGGTCACCCATCCAAATTGTGACTGAATAGAAAGTAGCTTAATTTCAACGATCTATTAAGAATGTCTAAGTAAGCTACGCTACGCTTTGATTTATAGTGATACTAGCTGCTGCCCGCGGCTTTGCTCGCGTGGTACCCGGATAAAAAGTAGCCTATGTTACTCTCCAGCCCTTTAACTATCTCCACACAAAAATCACGTCAATCCGTTGCTCTGTTTTGACGTGAAAGCAGGACAAACAAATAAACACACTTTCACACTTATAATGTGGGTACGGATGGACTGATCAAAGGCAAAAGTTGAGCACAGTAGTTGTGCCTTGGGAGGAAAACCGAGTTATTAAGTCATTATTTAAGTTAACAGGTAGTAGAAGGTAAGTAATGGATCTACCCCTACACTAAGGTATCAATAAATCCACCCACTCGTTTGAAAGGTCAAATTAATTAAAAGTTGTTTCAAATTCGGATGTCTTTGTGGGGTTAAAATGTCGGCTATAGACTAGAGAAAGACAATCAGTTTTTGTTTTAATATTACTGGGTAGCAACAAGGCTAACCGTCCAAACTGAAATAGTTCTTAATTTGTGCGTGCACTGAGTCGGAATCGAAGCGTACGGGGTGTCAGGATTTGTTGCTTTGTATTGATTTCTATGGTAGGTACAATTTTTTAGTTAAGTGCACCACACACAGCAGATAATATATCTTATGAAATATAAATCTTGACAGATCGCACCAATTTTGTAATTTATGTTCGCTGTGTGTGGTCCTCAATAGAATTTGTATGGGCGCGATCTCAAGATTTATATTTCATAAGATATATATCTGCTGTGTGTGTGATGGGCTTTATCGACATTTTATAAATGAATTATGTGGTGCTAGGGACACGCTGAGTGTGCAGCATCACATACCTAACAGAAACAACGTCGTTACAAACTCTGTGAGGGTTTAACTGGCTGACTGTCCAACTTTTCGATGTGTTACTAATTTTATCAAAATCGAATCTAACCGAAGGATAGGGATGGGAAAACATGGTCTCTAAGCTTATCATTAAAGCATAGCCCAAAAGACCGATAATAAGTTGCCATCTGATTTTATTTGAATTGGAACTTACGGGAAAGGTGCAAGTTTTAGCACACGTGCAAAAGCTCTAACAAATCCAACATTACTCGCTTGCAACTTGCAGCCTGCATGCATGTTTACCTGTCTACTAGTGTCAAAATGCACCTTGCGTGCAGACAACTAGTGTAATGGATGTCTTAAAATAATACAATTTGTATTAGAAGAGGACATTTAACACAGGTAGGTAGGTGGTAGGTACTTAACGTGGTCAGTTATGGGAGTTCTGGCCAATTTCACTTCTCGTCTGGACTATTTTCATAAAGTATCAACATTATTTATCGATATCGATGAATCGAATCTTTCCCTTCCTTATCCACTGCAAAGTTTCCCAGTAACTCGTGGATTCGACATGTTTTCCGCAAATATATCTCTGATAGCTAGAATCTAGATGTCCCGAAGGACAGCGTGCCGGATTTTGATGATTTTTTCAGGTAGATAAATTCCTAGATTATGAATTTCGAAAGTGAACAAGTAAAATCTTGACCGAGCATCAATTGTTTTGGAAATGTTTAATTTGCATTGATATCGATAGGAAAACATCGATTGCAAAACCATATTAGGTACCGCACCCCTAGATGAAAACCCGGGTAACTCGAAAAATCTACTTTTTCAGAAATGACAAAAAAACTGATTTATAAATCTATGACAGACTATGAAAAAATGTAACATTATATTCATGAAGGTAACATTTTTTTCAAACTTGTTCAAATTAACTCAATTGTATACTTAACGTACCTATAAGTATTCAGTAGGATTCAAAAGCGCAACGAACTCCATTTGGGCAAATTTTGAGTTACCGGGGGTTTCATCTAGGGGTGCGATACCACAAATCAGCTCTATAGGAAGGTACCTACGTCTACGTATTGACCATGTATTTCCTGTGGTCCTGTAGATAAAGAAGATCATTCTTCTCGAATGGTGTTGTGTTCCTGTGAGTAAGGTTGCCAGAGCTCTGCGAGGAAGCGCTGCGGTGACAACTGGTGGAGCAGTCTTGTCCATTGTGTTGTGGGCGCAGTGATTCCTCTTTTAAAGGGTCAGCAGCGCGAGTGTGACTCCTCTGGTGTCGCAGGCGTCCATAAGCTACGGTAACCGCTTACCATCAGGTGGGCCGTATGCTTGTTTGCTACCTAAGTAGTATAAAAAAAGGCAAAATAAGCTGAGAGGATGGTTTAGGTATCAATGCATATTCTATTGATGCACGGCCAGGATTCGAACTCACGACCGAGTCGAGGTACCCTGCTATCTCACTCGGCCAACACGGTTTCCATACGACATTAATTGTAAAAAAAATCCATAGAAAGGTATTATTGATCAACCTTGTAGTTAGGGGGGATAATGAGAGGCACGTCCAGACATGCAAATCAGTCCTTAATTTGGAAGAAGGTAAAGAAATCTTTATTTTGGTCGTGTAAAGTGACGAATGATGGAGTCATGATACAATCCTTACTCTGAATGCCCCATCGATGTAGAGAGATTTGTAAAATAATTCTAACTCTGATAGTAATAAAGCTTAAAATCCAATGAATTTTCGGGACAAGCTGAAATTGGTATATTTTAGGGTTGTCAAAGCATTTGTTCGAATTTCCGAACAATATTTGTTTGATCGATTTTTCAGCAAAAAGAAAGGATCAAATAAAAGTTCAGACAAAAAATATTTAAATGGAAAAATAGAGGTATTTTCCGCGAAGCGATGACCATTTTTCTCTCTGTATAACTAGTAGGTAATGATTGACTGCACAATGCATTAGGCGCTAAAACGTATTCTCATTCAATTAACGAATTTTAGCTTTTTATAGCATATGCTAAACAGCAATGGGCAACAAATATTGATGTTGAAGAATGTTTTATTTACTTACCAGGTACGTAGGTACTTATAACTTTTTGAGATTTGCTTATGTCGAAAACGGATACTTATTTACATTACCTACCTACATGTTTCACAAGGTTAGTATTTTTTTTACCTAATAATAAATAAATAAATAAATAATATTGCTGGACATTTGACACAGCGCCATCTTTTTATATCTCTTATTTTATATTTCTTATTTGCTTTTTATATCTCTTTAAATCCGTGCGCATTACGTTTTAAAGGGAGGCACATCCTGTTCTGTGTTAATAATTGGATGTTGATTAAATACCTATTAGGGTACATTGTCAAACCAAAAATCCCTCTTCCCCTCATGAAAATCCGGATGAATCGAAACATTTTCGCTAGAGAAACCTACTCAGGTAAAAAATCGACGATAAGTAGGTAGGTTTAACCTTTAATTTTTTTGAACTTTTTTTAATTTTTTTAAATTAATTATCTGTTTTTTTTTTAAATTAAATCGACGATAAGAAGGTAGGTTTAACTTTTAATTTTTTTGAACCATTTTTAATTTTTTTTAAATTAAGTAAGTATCTGTTTTTTTTTAAATTAAATGGACGATAAGTAGATAGGTTTAACCTTTAATTATTTTTTTTAATTAAGTATCTGAGTTGTTTATAATAATAGTAGTACCTAGTAGGTAGTAAATAGTTTTCTAAGCAAAGTCGCTGTGCCTCTCAGTGCCAACCCTAAGTGTCAGTAAGGTCCCAATAGTTCGCGCCGCGCATGACAATTGTCAAATGTATTGTCTATAAAAGCGATGCGCACGCGCACCACTGCAAGCGAAAGTCAACGAAAATGAAGGTGATTACACGTTTTTATGTGCCTGTGATAAGTGCTAAGTGAATTATGCTTTTTTTAGTGATAAGTGATTAAAAAAAAAAAAGTTAAATTTTTTATAGGATTGAAAATCTAGTAAAATCTAGTAATGGGTTTATGTGATCTTGATGTGATTTCAAAATAGGTCGTCTAATCTAGGTTTTTATATTCCAAAATTCCGATTTCGTTACGGATTTGTCAACTCCTTGACGTCATAAAAGAAAACACCATTAAAACCATCACCATCTTTCTCACCATCATTATCTTTTTGATGACCTCTGTGGCGCAGTGGGTGAAGGCCCGCCTGAGGTTGCGGGTTCGATCCCCGCCGCGGGACAAATGTTTGTATATTCTGCAGTGCGATTCAGACTTCCGAAAATGCATCCGATTCGATGATTTTCTACGGAAAGTTGACGTTTTTTCAGCGAAGAAACTTTCCGAATTCGGAATACATTCCTAGAGAGCTAAGAAAAAAAGACGATACTGATAGGTCCTTTTTCTTTGCTAGAGAGTAAAGTTCCCGTCATGTAAAAAGAACGCTGGAGGAAAGTGGAGGGGTGTGTTTTGTCTCATGTTTGCGAATAGGTAACCCATGCGCAAACATGAGACAAAACACACCCCCTCCACTTTCTTCCAGCGTTCTTATTACGTGATGCGACATACCTATCTGGAGCTTTGCTAAATTGACAGGTGAAACACAAAATTCAAAATTCAAAAATCATTTATTCAGTAGGACCGTTATGACCACTTTGAATTGTCATAATGCCCGGGTTACACGAGGCTAGTTTTTCAAGCTAGGATACCAAGCTAGTGTTAGTAAGCTAGCAAGCTAGTACTTCTAGCTTCGTGTACTAGCTTAGAAATGAAGCTAGTTGTGTCTACACGAAGCTAGAAGTACTAGCTTGCTAGCTTACTAACACTAGCTTGCTATCCTAGCTTGAAAAACTAGCCTCGTGTAACCCGGGCATAAGAGCTAGGTGATTCTAGATTTACAGATAGGTTAACTAAGAAATACTGTAACTTTTAGGACTTGCTGGCTGTAATACTACTTGTGTGCGGGGCGGCAGCGGAGGCCCCGGCGCCCTACCCTCCTAGCGGATGGAGGCCTAGCGGGCCTTCCTTCGAGCTTCCCCAGAAAGCTCAGGGCCAGCAGGTAAGAAACGTGACGTGTTATGCCTGTCCTTTTCTAACATTACTAACAAACGAATTTGCATACCTACCAATGTTCTTGGTGAAATATGTGAACTAAATTATTGACCTTACAACTGCACTTCTATCTACCATAATATGGTAGATAGAAGTGCAGCCTAAATGACCTTACAACTGTACCTACCTACTTGGTAGGTACAGTTGTAAGGTCATTTAGGCTGAAATCCTGTCTGAATGCAATTTTTACGAAGTATTTTAAAAAAAGGTCTAAGGTTTTAAAATAAAACTTTGATTAAATCTAATTTAGTGTAGAATAAATAGTAATCTACACAATCAACACAGCAACCCGAAATTTTCAGACATAGACTATGTATCCGGGTATTTATCACGTAAATTACCTTTTTATTTATTTGAACCAAAACAGATGGAAACCAAATGTTTTTATAACAGTGCAATTTTGCTTCTAGCAGCCACAAAACCAACAGTACCTTCCACCCGTCGATCCTCGCAACATCCCACAGTCCGAAGGAGACGTCTCAGTCCAGGGTCTGCCGCAGCCGGAGCAGAGACCCCTGTTCCAAACCTCGCCTATTAGTGGCCAGCAGTATGCTGGACCGAACTTTAACCAGGATCTGAGGAGTTTGGACAAGAGCTTCCAGCAGGCTCAGGTAGGTTATTCTGTTAACTTCGTACAGACCCTCGGTATTCATAATTTGCAATCTTCCTAGAGCTGTGATGGCTGCTAAATCTGCCTCCTGATTGACTCCCTTTGATAGCGACCAATATCGGTCTCAAACTCTTAAATATGACAGTTCAGTGACCACGCAAGTAGCTCTGTCACTCTCATCTTAACGAGACCGAACGCGACAGAAGATACTACGCGTTCGTTTTCACAGTTTGAGACCAATCAGAGGTTTGAGACAAGTTAGACAATCAGCCCGCTGGTGCCATCTCTTTTGATTGACATTAAAGTAACAAGGAAAAAAACATTTTATAAAGCCGTGCTACTTGGCAGTTGAAATTAATGGGGTAAGAAAATCTACAATCAGATAACATATTTCAGTACCAGCAACAGCAGGAGAGATACCGTGAGTACCAGCGCCAGAAGCAGCTGGAAGCCCAGGCCCCGCAGCCGAGCAACCCTCGCCAGTTCTCCAGAACCACCAGTACCACTGAAGCTGCCACCACGCAGGCGTCCACCACCAGCATTGAGTTGAACCAGGTAATTTCATGGGTTTTCATGGAGAAAAGATATATCGTCGACGATACTGCAATAGCGCTGAACTACCATCTGCAATACCGCGAAACTGCAAAAAGTAGCGAAATTCGAATTTGCGTGCCACGCTGTCCTAGTCAGTCATTGGCGCAAGTTGGTGAAGACACCACTTTGAATAAGCCATCAGAAGCTCTCTGGTTGTAGTTGGAGGTGAAGTAACTTATCAAAACGTAAACAAATTGTTGTAATTACTTTGCGCTCCGTAAAAAAACTGTTTATTTTCCATATTTTTGTGATTGAGAAGTACCTTCCGTTTGTGTTTCATATGAATAAATTGTTTTGTACTTTTTATCATAGTTTCAATTACGCGTATCTGCCAGTATCTGCCCATACTGAGACCAGATATTGCTACAAAAAAAACCGCGTAAGTGACATAAAACTCGAAAACTACTAGGAAAATCGCAAATTTTCTACCACTGACTGATGGCCTGGTACTCTAAAAACCCTATTATTTCATTAAGATGCGCTTATCATTCGAAATACTAAAATTAAAAAGTTTTTTTTATCTCCTGTAAAGTTGTCAACCTTGTAGTTACGCACTATTGCAAATAGTAGATCCGCGCTATTGCAGTATCGACGACGATATAGAGTGTCATTTTGAGTGTCACCAACGCACATGGTGCATAACGCAATTTCTGCTGTAGGTGGTGCGGCTCTTTCGGAAGGCAGAGGGTCGTAGTAAATGCGTAAAAACATTTACCTACTCTCGTTATTGTTCATATGGTTATATGTTCATAAAGGCTTCATTTAGATCAACCAGCTGCTAAATCTATCGGCATGTCTTTGTATGAAAATGAGTGTAACAAGAAAAAAATATTATTCACATTCATGCTTATTGCTTGTAATATTTCTGGCATTGCATATTTCTAATATTTCTAAAGGCTGTACATTTGCCATCTTATTTGTATAAAATAAAAGTTTTGTTGTATTCTGTAGGCAAGAATGCGTACGAATAATATTTGTTTGGGCTTAGAAAGAAGAAAGAAAAATAGCTTAGGCGCTGACACAATAATCTCCATTTAACAAACAACTATTTAATCCAACAGGAGGAGACCCTCAACGAGACAGAAAAAAAGAAGACCACAGTGGAAGTGACAAAACAGAATGTCCAGGAGTACCCTGGAGAACTCTTCCTCAGCTCCTTAGCTCAACTGCAGCTGCAACCCCAATTCGTGCCACTCCAGTCTGTGTCTGGACAGTACATCCAACCAGGATCTTTGTCAGCACAAAAGCAGGCAGGGTTTGATGGTCCAGCTCATTTCTCTGCACTGCCATCAGTGCTCGCTCAACAGCAAGCCCAAAAACTCCAAGCTAACCAAGGATTCGTGAATCAGCCAATCTTGGTCCAGCAACCGATCTCTCAGTTCGCTCAAGCTCAAGTTCAAACCTATCAACCACAGCCTGAGGTCTCTCAGTATCCTGATTCTGTGGTCTTACAAGCACCAGCTCAATTCCAGCCCAATGTGTACCTCCAGCCGAACCCTGACGCGGTTGCTGTGCAACCAACTTCTCAGTACACACCTGTTCAACCAGCCTCTCAGTATCAACCGGTTCAACCACAGTTTGTGGCGCGACCAGTAACCTTCCAACCACAGGCAGAACAAAACTCTGAACAAGATGAGAATGATCAAAGTGAGCAGATTCAACCTAGTCAGAACCAACAGCAACAGAATCAAAATCAGTTTTACCAGCAGCCAATTGTGGTGCAATCATTCCCAGCGCAATTAAACCAAGGGCAATATCCTCAGAATCAATATGCTCAGCCAGGCCAAGAGACCCAATTCCTGCAACCCGCTCAACCACAAACTCAGTTCCTGCAACCAGGACAACCACAAACTCAGTTCCAGCAACCAGGGCAACCACAAACTCAGTTTCAGCAACAAGCACCTCAGAACCAATACGCACCAGCTCCACAAAATGTGCAACCACAATTCGCTCAACCCGAAGTGCAATACCTGCAACCGCAATACTCAGAACCTCAAAGCCAATACGGGCAACCACTTACTCAGGGTCAATTCCAACCACAGCCCCAAAACCAGTACATACAACCACAATTCGCTCAACCACAAGTGCAACCATTAGCTGATCCGCAAAATCAGTACCTACAACCACAGTTCGGTCAACCACAAGTGCTGTTTGGACAACAACAAGCGCAGTTTGGTCAACAAGCGCAATTCGGTCAACCACAGCCACAATTCGGTCAACCACAGCCGCAATTCGGTCAACCACAAGTGCAATTCGGTCAACCACAGTTCCAGGGACAAGACAACCTGCAAAGTGGGTTGGATATCAACCAGGAGGGTAATGATATCGAGGAGCCTGAAGATACGGAAGACGAGAGAGCTACTGCGGTGGCCAACGCCTTCGGCTCAAGGTATGTTGTCTATACATTATCTGATTACATATTGCACATACACGCAGTATTGCCAACCCCAACTTCATGAAAAACTACGAAAATGCTTAATAAAAACTGTCAAAATCAATAAATTTTTGCTCGTATCTAACTAGTTGACGGTTAACTAGTTTTTGATAAAGATGCTAAACTTTATTTAAAAAAAATGTAGATTTACTTGTAGGCTTAAACTGAAAACGGTGGACATTTCCAAAAAACTGTAAATCTACAGTTAAAACTGTGGTGTTGGCTACACTGCATACATGCGTTGTTAAGAAGAAAAACATCGTGAGGAAACTAGGCAGCATTTTAATTAGGCGGTAAGTAATACGCTTTTTTATTGGTCACCTTGGTTTTATCTAACTTCCTATATAAAAATATGATACTAAATACCGACTTGTCTCTGACTCCACGGTGGTACAGTTCCGTACATTAAATTGTCTTTGAATTTTCCCAAACGTTTCGACGCTTACACAATGTTTTCCTTCACCCTCTTAACCGAATGATAAATGCACAGCCAAGCATTGGCACGCGTCCAGATTCGAACCCGCGATCTCACACGCCTGGTCAAGGTTAGGTGGTGCTTTGAATTCTAAACGTTATGTTTACTTATACAGATCAGTGGTGTTTAGCATAGCAGACTTTCATTAGCTTTTATAGCATGAACTCTGCTACATCACACATAAATTACGCAAGCGAAATTTATTAATTTACTAGCTACTGCCCGCGGCTTCGCTCGCGTGGTACCCGGATAAAAAGTATCCTATGTCTCTCCAGTCCTCCAACTATCTCCACACAAAAAATCACGTCAATCCGTCGCTCTGTTTTGACGTGAAAGCAGGACAAATAAACAAACAAATAAACACACTTTCACATTTATAATACGGGTACCTACGGATTAAACATAAACAGCTCTCAGTAATAACAGTAGGCCTATTCTACTATCATACTTTTTATCAACCAAAGAAAAACATTAACTATGATCTTAGATTTCGTTTTGTTTCATAATTTACTCTTACAAAATGTCCAGTCCAATAAGTTAGGGTAAGGGTACTCTGTTGCGGTGACGTTTTCAAACAAATTACTGTCATTTTGGAGAACGAAACAAAACGCAGCGGTAATGATACCGGAATGGTTGACGTTGTAAATTAGTAAAATTGGATCCCAGCAGGGCTATTTTGATTCACGTAAAGTCGCTAACTAAAATAAATTATTTTTATTTGACAATAGCTGCTGCCCGCGGTTTCGCTCGCGTGGTACCCGGATAAAAAGTCGCCATGTTACTCTCCAGCCCTCCAACTATCTCCACACAAAAAATCACGTCAATCCGTCGCTCTGTTTTGACGTGAAAGCAGGCAGGACATTTATTTGTTTATTTAAACAAACAAATAAACACACTTTCTCATTTATAATATGGGTAGGTACGGATTTATTTAAGTATTTATTTTCACATGGTTTTGTCCCGGAAAAGTAAACAAAAAAAGCAAGGCGCAACTAGATCACATGACAAGCAACGCTTGTTTCCCAGAGGCCATAATTTTATGTTTCCTGTTTCCTAGGGGTTAATTTTATGTATGAGAGATTATATTATTTTCCTTTGCAACAATCCTGATTTCTTTTCCTTTATTCTTATCACGTTCCTCATACCACCATAATTTATTTTATGAAACTAACTTCCGCCCGCGGCTTCGCGTGGTACCTATAGATAAACTATCTATTCCATCGACCTACCTTTTCTCAGTTTCTTCTCACAACACAATAATCTAATTTTAATTAGAGGACGGGTGAGAATTTCAATTAATAAAAGTTCGATCTGTCCCCGCGTTACAAAACAGGGGACAGATCGAACTTTTGTTTCCCAACTGTCCCCCAAGGTGGACAGAGCAGTGTGGCAGATGGGAATAATCCGCGTGAGTAGGTCTTTACTGCTTAAAGCTCGCGTCAATCCAAATTATATTTTTTCGTAAAATCCATTCTTGCACGGAATCTTCAGATCGAAAGCCGAGGCATTATCCCACTCATCTGCAAGTATTTCTAGGGTTAATCAGAGACACGTCCAAATCTAATTCCTATTCTCAGTGGAGTAACCACGCAGGTCAGGGTCAAGTCGATTTGAATTTCAATAATGTTAATGCGACTGTGATTAGAATAAATCTGGGGCTACTAAGTGTTTTTTTCCTTATCACCCTGAATATTAATGTCTTGGCATTTAAGATTGCTTAATCGTGGATGAAGTGGCTTAATGGGATAGTGGGATAGCTTGCTTAGACGTTCTTGATAGGTCATTGAAGTTAAGCTACGTTCTAAACGATTATAATTTGGATGAGTGAAGTGTAAAGTGGCAATAGGAACTGAGCGCTTCCGTGACAATCGTTTAGTATCTGTGTAAATAGGTAGTAAGACGCCGCTTTTGCATAGAGATTTCGTCGAGTGTCCGGGGCGTGCTACCGTGTAAAGCCATTATCAATTCAAACCGAAAATGGGTCAATACTCTATTGTATATTATTCGCACGGTGACTCATTGTTATGCAGCTCAGTCCGAAGGCATTGCGCTCACAATTTAACTACCATGGGTGCTTCATACGGGGAAGAGACACAAAAGAATTATATGCACATTAACGCGAGCTCTAAACGGTGAAGGAAAACATCGTGAGGAAACCAGTTAGCATGCTTACATCGTCGATGGGCTTGCAACCTATCACGTATGGAATCCTAACTAAGCAAACCTACCTAAGCAAACGTGTATTTGAACACACCTCTGATTACACCTTTAGATATCTTCAAGGATCTTAAAAAGCCTAAAAGATCTGAGATAATGTCTACCGTGCCTGGGGGATACACTCGTGATCATAATTTAATTTCCAGTTCATATAGTTTGGGGCTAGATGCTGTGTGAAAAATGTCCGCCAATATTTATTTATTTATTTTCAATCTTAATAATATTCATCATATTACTCTTTCAGGACTCAACCTCGTGTGAACACCAGGTACGGAGCTCCTTACCCCGTCCCGAAGGTGCAAGCTAACCCTGGGACCACCACAGAATCTGCTGTTGAGGTGAGTCTTATCTGAGAGAACGTCTACCGCGCCTTGGAGATACAGTCGTAATTATTATTCATTTCCACCCTCCTTGCACTATGGTGGTATCGTGGGGAAAAATAATTCACCACCGTACAGTACGGCCAACGGATCTCGGCGTTCGTGAAGTTAGCCGTTTCGATGCGCAGTGCAACTTTTTCATACATATTGTTCTACTGCGCAGCGAAAAGCCTAACTTCACGAACGCCGAGATCCGTCGGCCCAACTGTACCACTGTTACATTATCTGATACGATGAAAAGCGATATAAATTTTGCATGCTTTAATTATGCTGATCATGGCTGCATTATTTTTTACCAACCGCTGTAACCCAAGTTTATTAAAACTTATCTGAATCTAAGCCTAGCTAAATTGAATATGAATAATAAAATTCATCATCTTGCTTCAGGAAATAACAGAAGAGGGTCCAGCTGTGGCTCAAGCGGTGGCTGTCGCTAATGGCGAGAGGAGGAAGAGTGCTAGATTAAGGTGAGTCTTCAATCTCTTCGACACGGGAAGATGAGTTATTCCCATCTGTCACACTGCTCTGTCCGGGGGACAGTTGGGAAACAAAAGTACGATCTGTCCCCTGTTTTGCAACGAGGCCAACATGTAACGTATGAGATGGATTGTCGAGTTATTCCCATCTGTCACACTGGTCTGTCCACCTTGGGGGATAGTTGGGAAATAAAAGTACGATCTGTCCCCTGTTTTGCAACGAGGGGACCAACATGTAACGGATGAAACGTGTCCAGCTTGTTTCTAGGAGCGAAAGGTTGCAAAGACGCTCAAATAGTAGGAAGCTAAATATTTAACAACGAAGGCCTGAGAACCAAAAGTGTCTTAATATTAGATTAAATATGAGCTAAAGCCGAGCCGTGTTGACCGAGGGGTATAGTACCTCGACTTAATTTTTCGTAAGTACCCAAAAATTTATATGCGCATTAACACGAGCTCTAAGCGGTGAAGGAAAACATCGTGAGGAAACCCGCGGCTTAGTCAGCCCCACACGTATTGACCATGTCTTTCCTGTGGATATGGCCGGTTAAGCTGAGAGGATGGTGTAGGTGCTGGGCAAGCCTACTCCATCTCAACAATGTCCCAGGCACTACAGTGTTCCGATGAGTGTAGGCAAAGATTGCCTCCTGATACTGTATAAATCATCTAGTAAAGATGTAAAGGCCTAAGTTTTTTTTTTAGTATGAGCTAAATCTGTTGGCGGTGCTGAAGGGCTCTGTAATAAATCGGTGTTATCATAATGAGCTTATACGTTTGAAATTCAACTCACGAGAGGAGTCGAAAGGAAAAACAATTTGATATGTTATTTTAATTTCAGGAGCCGCCGAATCCGTCCAGTGTACGCTGTGGACAGATCCGGACGATTAGTTTTAGCAGAAGCCTAATCTAAAGGTCTTTGTCCACTACACCGGAACGTGCCATTAAAAGATATTTCGCTAGTTCGTTATAATTCAAAATTTTTAAAATCATTATGACCGTTTAAGCTAAATACGAGATAAATATTTTACAATTTGATGTTAAACGTAATAAGAAATGAACATAATATTTTTTTGGAGCTTTTTAATTGAACAACTGAGAAAAGGATATATTTGAGACTTTTCTTTACGAGTCTGTAAAGTGTACTTTTTGTCTAAAGTCTAATATATTTTATGCCGCCTATAATATTTGGCGAGCCTAGGCCAACGCAAGCGAAGGCCAACGTGTAGACAACATATTTTCCATCGCTCGGTGTCGCTCGCCTAGCTGGCCGAGTGAGCCCAAGCGCTGGGTTTGTATTGGTTTGCATAGACTTGCCAAACGTAGACGATAGCACTTGCCTTGCATCAATTTGTCTTGGCTCGCGTTAGCCTTAGCTCGCCAAACATGTATAGTAGGCGGCTTTACAAGTTTCTTGTTCCGTTCCATTTTGTCTGCATTAAAATAAAAATAAAAATATTGTTGACACGATTTGAAAGTGAAATAATCTTTGCGCTTATTTATTTTCTCCAATATGTATTTGTTGTTTGTTTAAATTTACTTATATTGTATTTATTTTATGATGTAATTATTGATAATCTATCTCGGCTTTCTTTGCAATCGTATTGTACTTTGTTTATTTATAATTTATTTAAGTTAGTTATTGTAACAAAAGTTACCTGTGTGATATTATCTTTATTATATTTTAGTACTCATTTTTTTTAGGTGTGATTTTAAAGTAATCACAATTTCCTTTTATAACGTATTTATTTATAGATGATGCCGTATTAAAAATATATTATTTGATTCTTTGTATTTAATTGATAATTATTATTACGTACATGTATTGGGACGTGTCAGCCTAGTAGACAGTACTCTCAACTTTAAGGGACCTATCAGACAGAGAGCGGTCACGCGGTCAAGCGGTCTGCGTTCGCGTTCTGCGTTCGAGCGTGCAATTGCTCACGAAGCCCGCTGTTCTACTTGACCACCGCGGTCAGAATGCCTCCTGTGTGAGTATATCTATGTAACGTAATAGAATACAAAGAACGCAAAACTGACCGCTTGAACGCTTGACCGCGTGACCGCTCTCTGTCTGATAGGTAAACTAAACCCGAAGATTGTGGTGAGTTCGTATCCCACTATGTACATTAGGCTTCCTATAGCTGAAACTATTGCTAAGTCCTTTGCCAACTCTTTTTAGTGACGTGAAAATAACAAGTCTTTTGTAGGACTGATTCTGGATTGAGCAGATTTGTAATTCGCCAGATTCGTGACTTGAGCAGATTCTTGGATTCGACAGATACTATACGGCAGAAATGGCAAACACACTTGGTTTTTCTATACAAATTAAATCTAAAAAGATAAATAAAACAACAGTAACTCACCAAACATCAGAAGGGTTTCATAAAAAACACAATCACGGCATAAACACACAATAAAACAACAAGAAATGCAGGCACACTAGTTATAACAAACACGTTCTCACGAATAAAATTTACCGGTGCAGCTAACAACGCTTTCAAACGATGAAAGTTGCACATTTCATACGTTAAAGTCGACACTGTCACTGTATCAGCCATCATTTCATTAAGATCAGGAGTTTTGAGAACTTCGAAATCTTTAAAAAGCTTGGATTTCTGTAGGGTTTTCATTGCGAATCCCGGATCCATTAACATAGGACCTTCAATACTAAGTTTTCGCATGATTTGGTCTATTACTGTGTTCTTTACTAGATCACATTGAAGACCTTGGTCTGTACCAACTTTTTCTGCTGTAGATGACACTGCTTTAGTATCCACAGGTAAATCAGGGATGGGATGACGCAAAACCACTTTTAATTCTTTCGTTATCTTCTCCATTAAATTGTTTTCCAGCCTTTTCACAGCTATTTCTAACATCATGACAAGTCTATCCCACATCTCTGGCATATTTGATGGATTTCTTGATTCCTCTGCGCATTTTAACTGTGGGATGTCGTTTCCTTTCAGCATTGCTTCAATCTCGGCTTGGTTCGGTAAGTTTATAGTCTTATTAGTGACCTTATTCTTTTGGTGGTTTATTGACTTCCTCAGTACATTCTGCGGTATATATTGATTTTTATTATCTCCTTTGCTTGAGTTGATCGCGTAAGTGTTATTCAGATTTTTCGCTACAATGACGTCATTGTAACGGTATTCGTAAGGAATGTCCGAGCTTGTCGATGGGGTCATTTCTGGATAGTTACCGAGGTTGATGAAAGTTTCTAAAAGCGTTGGATTCGTTTCTTTTACGGGACATGTAATCGCATATTCTATATCAACTACAGTTTCCATGTTGTTTTTCAAAGTAAAAGTCGATTCATCGCTGGATTTTGTGAAGTCAGAACTAGTCCGAGCAATAACAAAGTCGTTGCTGACAACGCCAAAGCTAGAATTCTTGTTTACCAAAGTTTCATCGCTAGTTTCTATCGTTACTGATTTGAAGTCTTCGGATTGTGATGAAGTAATATCGGGAGCGATATTAGCATTGAAAGGGATTATCATTTCCGAGCTGGTCAAACTTCCCAAATGCATGAATTTTTCTTTATTAGGCACGTGTTCTGTATCATCTCTAGCATTTAGCTTTGATCTGTTATAGGCTACTGCTACAGCAACATTGATGGTGTCTGTTTTATACGGTCCATTTTCTATAGGGATCTTTATAACAGAATTAATATTTTCAATTTCTTTTACAGAATTGTAACTGAATTTTTGTGTAAGTGTGTTTTGACTAGAATTTTTGTCGACGACAGATGTTTTTGTTGTTGATAAAGATGAAGTGAGAGACTCATCGTCGTAATCATTAAGTCCAACATCGTTTATAAATGTAATAAATTCTGATTCTTCCAGCAAATTTTCTTGTGCTTTACTTTTATTTAAAACACGTGTTCTGGATACAACAGTAAATAATTCATCGGACAATAAATCCTTTTGGATTTGGTCAGCGTCAATCAAGTTCCTTTTTTCATAATATCTCTTAAGTCGATTTTCAGTCAATTTATTAGGATTTTTGTATTTCAAATTATCTTGTTTTATAGTTCTATTGGATTTACGTCTGTGTTTAGGTCCGAGACTCTTCTTTTTCTTACAATTACGACTGCTTTTTGATGCCTTGATAGCTTTTGGTTTTATTTTTGAAAACTGATATTCTTTATCTTGGTTTTCTTTAACATCCTCATTTTTATTTTCATCTGTCAAGTAAGTATTTGTTTTAGAGGCTTCGTTTGTTAGACTTTCGTTACTATAACAAATATTTAAATACTTCTTTTCCTCTGTATTTTCAAAACCTTCGCATGTATTCTTTGTTTCTTCTATATGAGTTTGAAATTTTGCCTCATAAATATCATCTGTTTGTCTTCCTAGTTTTTTAGTACTAATAATATCAATAGCAGTCCCGGATAAATCACTAACTATATTTTCTTGTCCTCCAACTGTTATTACAGAAGCATCAGAGACACTACTCAGACATTTTAAAGAATTTGTTGGTGTCATAGATTCTATTGAGAAAGTGTTATCAATTGGACGTTTCTTGTAATTTTCTTCGAGTGTCTCAGTTATAGATTTATCAAAAATTTGATTCAGTTTGTCACATTGTGCGGTATCAAACGTATTCAAAGAATTTGTTGGTGTAATAGAGTGAGTGCTTTCTTGAGGACTTTTCTTACTACAAATCATCTGCTGAGTAGTTGTAAGATCATCGTAGGTTTCTTTTAGGGAAAAGGCGACGACGTAGCTCTGGAATTTTTTAAGAAACCGCGTTTTAGGTGTTAGTTTCTTTGTTTTTGAAATTTTATTTTCTTCAACGAATTGCATTTTACTTGTTAGTTATTCTGGAACAATCGATACCTTTATAAATACTGTTCTGTTAATGTCTATTTGAGCACATAATTAGTTCTGATTGTAGTGTTCTGAGTGGTGTTATTAGATAAATAAAAATATATTAGTGGATGTTTTGCACGCCATCTAACCCTAAACTAAGAAAAGCTTGCACTATGAGAACATACATTAAACAAATTGATATAGACACGACACAATCAAAATTTAATAATTTCACAAACATTACTAAAATCCTAAATCAGAAAGCTTTATCTTATATGACATAGATATTGACCCATTAGCTGGCGCTTGTCGTAGTCTCAACCCTAACGCCGAATTATTACGCGGATAAATTGATTCTTCTATAACGTAACTGTAAAAAAGGCTAGCTATGATAATCACTGGTATCCACATCAGCATACAGTAGAAACAGCCTTCACCGAATCCCATGCCGGCACGTCGACATGGCTCAGGATCATTCGAACATTTCTCTAAATCATCCTCATCAGTGCATAACATTGTTGAAGACTTGCATACATTACACTCAGAACCTAGCATAAAATCTCCTGAGTTTATAATGCATCCTGGTTCCGGACACTTCTTCTTGTTTAACTTGAACCACATTTGCTGGGATGTCGGCGGTGGGGTGCAGGTATTATAGATCAAATCTTCTTTATCATACTCGTCGTAAAAATATGTTAGGACCTTTTTCTTATGCATGTCGTTGGTTATCTCGATCATGGATCTGGACTTTGGTAAAGATTTTGCTGATTTAGTAATTTTGTACATTTCGTTCGCAGCGGAAGTCATATCAGTGACTCGGAGTATAGTTTCACTGTCTATTATGTTGTACGATGTGCTTTTTCGCATAAGTCGAGTGTAAAGTTCGTCGTCATCGATTTTCTTTTGTTCTTTAGATATTTTCATACCAAAAAGGAGAGGATGATTTGCAATTTCTTTCGAAAATTGAATTCCTTTTGATATGTTTTTCATCTTGCTTATTATGAATTTGTCACATTGTGCTGGTTTTGTTTCCTTTCTCGCATGTTCTTTAACAAAAGCCTCAGCTGCTTTAGCGAGTTCTTTGATTATCGACCTCAGTTCACTAATATCATCAATTATTTCAGCATCTGTTATGGTACTACGTTCAGCTGTGAGTGTGTTATTATCACGGAAGATAGTCTTCTGACTACAACTACTGCTTTTCAAAATGTATTTAGATTGATTTTCAGCTCCATCTAATAGTGGTATAATGTTGTTAACATTTTCCAAATCAGTCTTAATGTTTGATAATATTTGTTTATCCAGGGAGGCGGTTTCGACGTTATAAACTATCTCACTCTTTTCATAAATATTTAAATCGTGCTTACTCATGTCTGTGCTTTTGTTTTCTAAATTGATATCTGGATGCACTGTAATGTGAATATCTAGTTTCATGTTAGTTTTACTCTCCATATCTGAAAAGTATTTAAATATATTTTGACATTGGCTAAAAAAAAGTAGATTTTGTTTCTGACTCTTTTTGTTGTTTCTGATTCTTATTAATCCCTTTTCCTTTTTGTGGAACTTGTTAGTGCTAGCTAGTTTCTTATTATTTTTGCGTTTACTTTTTGTAATCTGTTTATGATTTTCGATATTTAATTTATCCATAGCTGTAGATTGAGTTTTTGTAATAATTTCTTCCGGTTTAGATGGTAATTCTTTAGAGAATACAAGGCTTTCGTTCATGAAATCGACCGCCATCATTGGATCGCTAATATCTTCTTCATTGAGAGTAGATTCTTGAATAAACTCGGATTCGTATTCGTCAATCAAATCTTTTGATTTTACACTGTTCGTTTTATTCGTTATCATTTCCACCAATGAATCTCTTGTATCGGTCATCGTGAAATTATCATTACGAAAAAAGCGAACATTATCATCGGTACTTGTTATGTTAGCCGGATCATCAGCATAAATACTTTTCATGAGACTAGGCATAGGTTCTAGGTTAGACTTTTTTGGTTCTCTGGTTCTATGTTCTTTTTCGTCAGTGTTAGAGTCTGTGGCGCTTTTGTAAAATGGCTTAGGTAAGAATACAATGTGCTTTTTCTTCTTCTGCTTTTTTTTCTTCCCATCATAATCATACGTAGCACATCTTTTTGTAAAGGATTTCGTTGAAATAGTTAGTAAATCTAAACTGGAGCAGTCAATCAATTTGCTAGATTTGTTTATAGACAAAACCACATTACGTTTGCACTTTTTGATTTTCTGTTTGGATTTATCATTCTTATTACCGTTTCTTTTGTGTAGATTTTTGGGGATGCTCAAAGTAGAAATAACTTTGACATTTTTATGCGAGACAGGTGTTGAATGGCACGATGATTCCTTCCAACATTCTTTAGATCTTCTCACCGAATTCTGATTTTGACAGTACTGACATATTATTGAAGCTGTTTCTACTTTCTTATTCTTAACTTCTTGACTCAGTCGTTCCCTATTCAGAACATACGTCGACCTTGATGACGATGTACTTGTTTTATCTAATTCTGTTCTATGCAATAAAGAGTATAATACTGACTCTTTTTTTTCTTTTTCATCTTTACTCTCAAGCAAATACTTCTCAATCCAACTATTGAGTAGAAACTTGAAGTTGTCCATTATCATTTTAGTAATATCATGTTCATTATTAGTAAACTTACTATTATTACATGCGCTGTCTTGTTCAAACATTTCGATTGTGTCGATTTCCGTATTTACTGTAGAATATAAGGACTTTGATTCATCTTGCATACACATTTTGTTTCTTTTCTTTTTATAATATCTTCTTAGTATACAAATATCGGTTACAGTGCTTAGGTCACGTTTTACCTTTTCTCCATCTACGTAATATTGGTGCTGTGATTGATTTCTCTTTAACTGTTCAATGGCGCTTTTTGTGTTTATTTGTGAGAGTCCAGAGCAGGTTCTTGACTGTGTGTATATTGTTTGATGGGACTTTTTGAAAAGTACTCTGGTGTCGCCATCTTTGCTTCTTGTGCTTCGTTTTCCCATGGTTCTGGTCCTGAGTCTTCTGGAAGCAACAATTTTAGTATTCTTTTCATAGTTGTAATTTCCTGTTATATTAACAATGTTTGTGGTGGTTCCTTTGATAGTATTTCCATTCAATAATATACCTAGTGTGTATTTTGACGGCTGACTTTTGACTTTTACCTCAACACGGCTAAAATAGGGGCACAAGGAGCGGCGCGGTTGAAAAAATTGTTGCCGAAAGTTAATCTTTGTTATATTTTGTTAATTTATGTTATTGGTGGTACGGACGCGATAAGTAACACTCAATAAATAGTAAAAAGTAGCCATAAAAGTTACAGAAAGTTACCTAATGTTACCGTGTTGCACAGTGTTGCTCAACAAAAAATAACTGCGGTATGGATGCACCGTAAGTTTTGAAAAAAAATTACAAAAAAACTGTGAGTCTCCGGCAAGAAAAAACGGTACTGGGCGTATCTGGGACACCCCCTCTAACCTCCCAAGTGGTCACCATACTGATATTAAGGTAGCACGTTTCTAAAGGCAACCCCGAAAAATTTGCGCAAAGGCCGCGAACTTCTAACGTGTGTGAAGCAGTGTAGCGTGTAGCTGTGTGTAAGGGGTAGTCAGAGGTATGTCGAAATACATATTTGGTACATGCCTACATTTTGCAGAATCTTTGATAAGCGTTTCATACGTGACAGGTTGCAAGCCTATCAACGCCATTAGAAAGCTAACTGGTTTCCTCACGATGTTTTCCTTCATCGTCTAAAGCTCGTGTTAATGCGCCTATACACTTTTCGTAACGAAAAATCCGTTGATGCTCGGCCGGGTTCAAACCCACGACCTTCGGATTGAAAGTCGAGGCACTAACCCTGCTTTTTTTCCGTAACGTAATATTCCCAACAAACAGTGGGGCTATTGAAGATCAAAATAATCTACCAAAAATATTATTTTACTAACCAATACGCTCCATTCACGACATTATTTGAAAATCACTGAGATTTGAGGTGATTTTATAAATTAAAAAAATATGAATAAAAACAATATAAAATTTCACGGCTGTCACATAATTCTAACTTTGACAAAAGTCAGGATTTGGGAGTTTGTCAGAATGTCTTCTAAAATTTCTGGTAGCAGTCGCAAGAAGTTTTGAATGTAAAAGTTAATAAGCAGCTAAGTAGGTATTCAATGAGAAGGTTCTTGAATGAGATTCACTAGCTAGATGAATCTTCTCCTATTCTTTCGTGATAAGTACTTATACCGCGTAGAATCAGAGCAATAAACACGGTTTGCGGCCTAACTTTCCAAACTCAGTAAGTTCGTATGAGCTAGTGGCCAACTCTGGTGACGGAGTTTTTAGGCCGCCTAAAGGCCTCTGTCGTGGCTTAACGACTTAAAAGCCGGCATCGGCAATTAACGTGCCCTCCGAGGCACGGAAGCGCTCAGCTCGTAATACCACTTGCGGTCACCCATCCTAAAAGTGACCGCGCACAACGCTGCTTAACTTCAACGATCAATCAAGAACGTCCAAGCCAGCTACGCCACGAGCGCTTCGGAGCTCTTATTAAATGTGCACTTTGTTCCATTGGCATCATTAACCTTGGCACCACCTGGCACACTCCACTGGTGCTATTTTCTGGAAATCGAAAATTATCGAAACAAAATAACTTCTATCAAGAACTCGACCGTACCGGAAACAGTAAACCTAATATAAATATTGAGGTTTAGCAGAAGTAAGGAAGTAGACACTTCCTACAAACAGCGTCGCACATTTTTACATATCTCGCAACCGTCTCGGATGATAAATCATAGAGCACGTCAAAAATACCCGTATCTCCCGATAGCACAGCTCTTACATCATGGAGCTGGGTGGCTTTGGATCTGGTATCCTACAGTGCGATTCAGGCTTCTGAAAATACATCCGATTTAATTATTTTCTTCTGAAAGTTGACGTTTTTTTCAGCGAAGAAACGTCAATTTCCGAATTCGGAATACATTCCGAGAAGGTCTGAATCGCACTGCTGCAGGGCTATTTTGACTCGCACGTAAAGTCGCTAATTCGGATTTCTACCTACAAATTGATTTTTTACGAACAAAATTAAAGTTATAGAATGCAGAATTACTTTGAATATTTTACACAATATAAATAATCTACCTATCACTTTTTTCAACCATCTTCTACCATTTCAAAGTTTTCATCGTAACAATTTTTGTAGGAAGTAATCCGAGTTAGCGACTTTACGTGTGAATCAAAATATAATGATAATTATTATTACGGGATTTTATCGCGTACCTTTTATTTATTTTGTTTAGTGTGAACGAGGACTTTTCTGATTCTGAAGACGAATTGGGGGTAGTCGTGGATCCTACTCTCAATTCACGGCGGTAGCTCCAGTACTTCAGTCATCCCGTGACCACCAACGCTGTAACGTGTTCGAAACGTCGGGAAACAAAATAAATAAAAGGTACGCGATAAAATCCCGTAATAACTAGTAGTTCGCCCCGAACTGAGATCTCGCGCACCGTAGATGGCCAACATTTGGACTTTCTTCTGACTACCCCTATAATTTCAAGTGCTACTACTGCCGGGTATGCCTATTGCGCTAGCTCTTCATGGTAAAAAATACTAGCATGCAATACTTACATAATGTCGTGTCTAATTTTTCATTTATTTCATATTTATGAATTCTCGTCGTATTTTTAAAAGTATACGTCCTAGAATAAAAATAATAACTATTTTAGAATGTACAAATAAAAACCTTTCGTTTGACACCGCACTCAATATATTTGTTTACTTAACTTTTTTTACCCCAATTATTTTCATTTTTTATCAATTTTTTTTTATCATGAAAATAAATCAAGTGGCATCTAAAATCATTGCAAACCAAACCGCAACGATGCCACTCTCTTTTTAAGACCGACCAGTCAATGAGCTACGAAGACATCGAAACTCTATGAAACGGGAGCTCTTGCAGCTCTGGTTTCGTAGTTTTTGGTCTTTGGTCGTATTTCAAAAACTATACATCCTAGATTAAAAATAAAAACCATTTTGGAATGTACAAAATAAGCCCTTTCGTATGACACCCCACTCAATATATTTGTGTAACTTTCATAATTTTTTACCCCCTTGGGAACCCAATATCTTCACAACCCCTTCATCGATTAAGCTCATATGCTCCACCGTAAATTTCCTTACCACAACCTATTGACCTACCAAGTTTCATGCAGATTGGATGAACGGTTCGACAGTTATGCTCGAACAACAATTCGTGAAACATACAAACATACAAACATACAAACATACAAACATACAAACATACAAACATACAAACATACAAACATACAAAGCAAAATCGCCCAACTTACCACTAAGATCTTCGCTCGCTTCGCTCGCTCGATCGATAATTATCATTATGTTAACAAATCGCGAAAGTTTAACAAGTGAATCAAAATAGCCTTGCTGATCACCCTGCCCTTCAATTTAGTTTAATCAATTTTTGGATTGGTGATTGGATTTGGATAATTGACTGTTGCGCTCTTAATTAGGGTTTGCAATGAATGTTTAGGTATAATAGCTCAATTATATCGAGCACAGTCACAGCTATTATTAAGATTAAAATAAATAAAACGTGAACGAGGTGTTAAACACGCCTCATGAAACTTTTGAAACTATCATGGTTGTAAACATTGTAAACACTAAAAAAATTATTGTGAAAAATCATGGTAAATATCCCGTTTATAGTGTTTACAACGCCTTATGAAATTCGTAGATCTCTACACTATTCCTTGCCATAGATAATACCCATAGTAAAGCAGCTGTGCGACGGTAAAATTCAATTTCTCAAAGTGGTAGTGAAAACATCGTGGTTTTACAACATCTAATATTTTAAAACTAGATATTAATAATGGCTATGTTAGCATAATGAGACATATCGTGTCCTCTACCTGAAGGTGGGTTTGAATCCCGACCCTGTCATCAATGGAAGTTATGTTTTTTGAAAAATCCGTACCCATATTATAAAATTAAATGTGAAAGTGTGTTTATTTGTTTGTTTATTTGTCCTGCTTTCAAGTCAAAACAGAGCGATGGATTGACGTGATTTTTTGTGTGGTGATAGTTGGAGGGCTAGAGAGTAGCATAGGCTACTTTTTATCTGGGTACCACGCGAGCGAAGCCGCGGGCAGCAGCTAGTATTCCATATGTGACATATTGTAAGCTCATTGACGTTATTTTAAGAACTACAAAAAAAAAATTGGTTGCATTCGCAATACTCAAAATATGAAAAAAATCTTGTTTATGTAGACCTAACCGATTGGAAATACCAACAATAGCTCAATGTGCTTCTTTTGTATACACATTTCCATATTTTATCAGAACCATACAAAAACACAAAAAGAAAATCATCTTTCCCCAATCAATATGGAGGAAAAACGACGCGTTGCGTTGATATACGGCCACGTATTGGACACATAAATAACGGATGACGATTTACTGCCCATTGCGTTCCGGACAAATTCTATGCTCTATTGGTTTGTGGTTTCTTATAAAATACTAGTGAACGCCCGCGGCTTGGCCCGCGTGGACTACTGTTTTTGTATCCCACGTGAACCATTATTTTTTAAGGAAAATAGATCTATGTTTGGCCACCAACTCGCCTGATGTTAAGCGGCGGTGTGGCCGAGGACGGATCACATCGATCTAAAATAAATCTATTCACTCGATCCTTGAAGGCATCTAGATTATAGTTTTCAGGAAACAAGTAGGGTGGCAGGGAGTTCCATTCATAGGCAGTACGTATAATGAATGTGGAAAACCATACATTTTTACCGGGATAAAAGTTAGTCTATGTGTTATTCCAGAACCTAAACTATCTACATTCCAAATTTCATTAAAAATCGGTTTAGTAGTTATGGATATATGTGGTAACAAACATTCACACACACACACACACACACACACACACGGACTTTCGCCTTTATAATAGTAGTAGGACTAGCTTTGGTCTGCGGATTTATACGCATTTACACAAAAAAACTTTTCTAGGGCGAGGAAAAGGAGTGCTAGATTAGCTTGGTAAGGACATGTTATAAGTAAGTTCGTGTGAGCAAGTGGCCAACTCTGGTGACTGATCAAGATATTACTTTGGGGCTAGATAAGGCTGTGTGAAATGTCCAGCAATTTTAAATTATAGAAAAATTTATGATTTAATGAATTTTATGCGACTTGACACAAGCTATAAATGGTGAAGAAAAACATTGTGAGAAACCCGTGGTCAGCCCCACACATATTCCAAGGTCAGCCCCACACATAGGACCAAGTCTATTCTGTGGATATGGCCGGTTAGGCTGAGAGGATGGTTGAGGAAGTCTTCTCCATCTAAATCAATGTCCTAGGCACTACAGTGTCCCGTTAGGTGTAGGCTAGATTGCCTCCTGACGCTGTGTAAATCATCTAGTAAAGATGTAAAGGCCTAAGCAGTCATAAATTGCTACTCTACCTCTACGCGGATGTCTACGCCGTAGCACTAGCGTAGCACGTCTACATTAATGTTGGTTAAAATTTTCTCAACGTATTTTAGAAGTTCAAAATTTCATTGCAATTTTATTCAGCTCCAATGTGATATTGCGAACCATTGAGCTGTTTACAAATTTAAAGGGTAAATCGGCACTGTGAAAAGGATTTCATATTATACTAGCTACTGCCCGCGGCTTCGCTTGCGTGGTACCCGGATAAAAAGTAACGTATGTCACTCTCCAGCCCTCCAACTATCTCCACACAAAAAATCAGGTCAATCCGTCGCTCTGTTTTGACGTGAAAGCAGGACAAATAAACAAACAAATAAACACACTTTCACATTTATAATATGGGCACGGAGGTACGGATTTGTGAAACGAAAACATAAATTGCTTTATTTATTTGGAAAAGAAATAGTTTTACAGCCTAATTAAAAACAATTAAGATAAACTTAAAACCGTTAAAAAACTGTTTTATAATACCTAAATCATTTTTACGTATCCAAATTATAAAATTGTCTATAAAACTGCTTGAAATTATTAGCATCCAAAGATCACAAATATGACATAACACTAAAACTAAGATAATGGCAGTTATCATTTTGTTCCCCGGGGACGGGCAGCGTTTCCATTGACGCGGAGTTGGGCGGAGCGGTGCTTAGCGGTGCATGAATTGACCAATCACTATGCTGGAAATCTCTGCTCCGCTTCAATGGAAACAGCACGAGCGGAGTGGGACAGAGCTGAACGGATATTCATATAAAATAAGCGAGGTGATGCGGAGCGGAGGACAGCGGGGCGGTGCGTTGCGGAGGGTAGCTAGGAGAGTGAAGCGGCGAGGTGCGGACCGGGGTGCGGGGGAGGGTGTATGACGCCACGACTCGCGCGCAGTGCGTCGTAGTAGTTATCAACGTTACGTCATAGGTGCAACACGTATCAAAATGGATGAGAAGTTCCGCTCCTCTCCGCTCCACTCCTCTCCTTTCTGCTTCAGTGGAAACACTCACCACTTTTCACCGCTATTCTCCACTCATCTCCGCACAGCTCCGCGTCAATGGAAACGCAGCCTAAGGTGATTTAATAATGAATCTCAGACATGAGCGGATGCAGCCCGGTGGTATACGATACGGCTGCATCAGCGATCTTATTATTTTTCCAAGAAATGTATGCAAGCGTATACGGCTAAAGCGAAAACAGTATTTTAATCTTAATCTAGGGCACAGGGATGAGGGGATAATATAACTAGATAATGTAGTTGTTATTATTATTTCACTTTATTTAAAGCCTTTTTGCCACATGCTCTTTCTCAGTGCATCTTAAACCAATCAATAGCAATAAACCAAAACATTCGCATTGCATCGGAAGTCAAAGTAGCAACGGTACCATTACAGTCGCAACCGTCCCCTTCCGGGTCACGTAACCAGGTTAATGTACCCGTTGGGAAATGCTATTACTCCAACTAAGGTAAGCATAGCTGTTTGTCGCCGGATTTGCTTAAAGTTTGACCTGTAATGGGTGTGTTAAAACTAGTGGTGGAAACTAAAAATATTTATTACTTCGTAACAAAATTGGTCTGGAACATTCTGGATCAACGGATCAGCATTGACATTTAGCGCGGTGAATCGGTGAATAGATATCACCTTAATTTCTTACTTCCAAATAAATAATGGGTATCGGTTAATTTCGTATTTTCCGAACATGACCGACAGCATGCCTAGATGCTGTCGGTATTGATATAAGCTCTGTATGATTCCACAAAACAGAAAGCGACAGAAGTGCACGTCGTTAGCAGCGCAGCTCGCACAGCTTGCAGCTAATTTGCTTTTCTTAAAAATGACATTGATATTTATTTGTTTGCGATAAAGTTGAAAAGGTGAGTAATTTGGATTTCCTAATTACTTTTTGTCAATCGTTTTTGTAATTTTATACGGCTGTTTCCGATATTTTCTGATACCCATTATTTATCTGGTCGTACTGTACATGTTTATTTAATAATATTTTGGGCATGTTTGAAATTATACAAATAAACTACTTATGATGATGATGGTTTTCTGTACTTCCAAGAGCAAAATCACGAAAAAATGTAAGTAGCATAAGTTCATTCATATAAATAAACTATGACCATCCAAATTTAATCCAAATTCGTTCAGCCGTTTCAGCGTGAAGAAGTCACGAACATACATTCAAACTGACAAACTTAACCTTTCGAATGTTAGTTTAAGAAGAAAGTTTTATTGGCGTTTTCCGATCGTAATTTTATGATTATGTGCAAAAAGTTAAAGTAAGTCCGTTTGAATTAAAAGTAAGTTCATATCGAGAACATTAGCTGTTACGAGTTTAATATGCACCCTGTATGCCCGCATAGAATCGTCTTTTGCGGTTGCTCTAGCTAAGTGTATATGCATTTGGGATTAGGTACAAGTTATGTGTTTGTTACCTTTAAAACGGCTTTCGGCTAAGTGCCCACGTCTGAGGGCATAACTTTAGATCACAAGCTCACGTACAAAAGGTACGAATCCTTACATCTATGGACTTTTTGTAAAATGTTTTAGATCTTAGGCAATATAAGAATAATGCATTTAACTTATCAGGCATACTTATTACTTTTTAGACATTCAAATTCAAAATTCAAATTCAAATTCAAAACATTTATTTGCAACTAATTTAGAGAACACAAAAGTTACATTACATATATAAAAAATAATTGTTGGTTTAGTTGCAAAAAGGCTCCAACTCAGCGTTTGCAAGTATAAATATCTGCGCTGGTCTTCCGTTGGTGCCTTTATAGACATTCATGTTAGGCATATTGCTACAAAGGCAAATGCGTTTTAGATGAACCGCGAACGACCCAAATAAAACCCGTCTTGATTCGTGAAGGTGTTATTAGATATCGAAATTCGGTTTTTTTATGCAATCCTTTTCAAAGAATTATTTAAAAATTACCCCAGAAAAAATTAATGAAGTTAGGTTAATTGGGAAAAACACCCTTGATCCTTCCTGAGCCGTCTTAATCTTAAGCCAAAACGGGCATGGCAATAGTGAAAAACATGAAGGCTAAAATTGCCTGATTTATAGGAAATTATAAGAATCAACTACAAGGCAAGAAGCTCTCGTGGCGTAGCTTGCTGAGACGTTCTTGATTGATCGTTGAAGTTAAGCATAGTCACACAGTCACAATTCGGATGGGTGACCGCAAGTGGCATTACGAGCTGAGCGCTTCCGTGCTTCGGAGGGCACGTTAAATTGTCGGTCCCGTTAAATCGTTAAGCCATGACGGAGGCCTCTAGGCGGCCTAAAAACACCGTCACCATAGTTGGCCAGTAGCTCATACGATTTTACTTATTTTTTTTTTACTAAGCAAGTAAAAATACATTTCAATATATTTTTTGACAAGTTATTGAGATTTCTACAAGTTTTACAGTAAAACCAGAAAAAGAATACATTTACAAAAATCATTGACGAAAAGACATTTGGAAATGACTTAACTACCTACTCATAATTTCAACTTTATCGCAAACAAATAAATATCAATGTCATTTTTAAGAAAAGCAAATTAGAGCTGCTGTCGCATTCTGTTTTGTGGAATCATACACTGCTGTCGGACATATTCGGAAAACATGAGAATAACCGAGATCCAATCGATAGCTTGAAGTACTGTACCTACGTTATATTGACTGAGGAGGTGAAAAGCAAACTGTCCCACTCGGCCAATGCGGCTCAAATAACTTATAACTTCACTTTACTTTTGAGTTCATTAATATTTGGGGAACATGGTGGAATCGTTCCCCGAAGGCAGAGTAGGTGGTTCTCTGCAACATGATGTTGACCGACAGATGTTGTCGGATAGTCCTACTTATGTCTAAATCCGTTGGAAACTTTGCTTGCGAGTTCTAGACATGTTCATGTTGTGTGGCGCCATCTGTAGTGCGTAGCATGTTTCTGTAGTTCATCTAGCGACTGGTAGATGTCGCTACAACGATTAAGTATATAGTATGTTGTTAAATTCTTTGAAAATAAAAATGTCGTACAGAACCTCAGCTCAGCTTTCAAAGGAAGTAGTTTTCCTTCTTATCTCAAGATTGTGGTTGTCATGGTAAGACTGTCTTTGACAAGCGGTGGGCGGTAAAAAACGCCCGTCATTTGTTATGAATTATAATTTTTGTAGTGCTACCATAAGTGACACTCAGGAGGACTTCTTCATGGTGGCAATAAGGAATATGCTTCCAGGTCACCGCTCTTTTGCACTATCGTTATTTTTAAGAAACCGCTCAGTAAGGAACAGCGCAGGTAACCAAAGGAATTATTCATTCGACTTTGAGGGCGAACTCTTTGCATCTATCTTATAGCATCTTTGTAAATAAAAACTGACTTTTAAATAATAGAGAAGTATTCCTTTGGAACGTTTAAGAGGAAGCAAGTTCTTTAAAAATAAAGAATACGCTTAGTTTTGTCTCCAAAGGTATGTGCTTTCAGACGTTTAGACATTGTGTAGATCCTTTGAGCATCCGCATAAATATGAAAAGACTAAGGCTGGATTCGACCAAACTGGATTAAGTTTTTACTCGAGATTAAACTACTTTTTGTTTGAATATTTTGACATTGTAAAGTTGACAATTTGTATGCACATAATGTTCGGTTGCGCTTTCTAAACAACTGTATTTCGAATTAAGGCTGGATTCGACAAAAAGTGGATTAAGTTTTTACGCGAGACTATTAGCTAGCCGACATAATTCGAAATACAATGGTTTAGAAAGCGCAACCGAACATTATTATGTCCATACAAATTATAATATAATGATTAATTATTATTACGGGATTTTATCGCGTACCTTTTATTTATTTTGTTTCCCGACGTTTCGAACACGTTACAGCGTTCGTGGTCACGGGATGACAAATTATCCATACAAATTATCCTGGTAATAAGGTGTCAACTTTACAATGTCAAAATATTCAAACAAACAGTAGTTTACTCTCGAGTAAAAACTTATTATTATTATTATTATTATTATTGTCAGCCATCAATATCCCACTGCTGGGCAAAGGCCTCCCCCCACTCTTGAGGAGCTATTGGTCCATGGGCGACTTGATGAAAGGAGATCTTCCTCTATCTCTCAAGCGGAAATTGATGGACGTGTGCATCCTCCCCGTTCTCACTTATGGTGCGCAGACCTGGTCTTTGACCAACATCCAAAAGTATAAACTCAAGGTTTGTCAACGTGCGATGGAACGCAGCATCCTCGGAGTAAAGCGAATTGACCGCATTCGCAACACTGAGCTGCGTTCAAGAACACAGATCGCCGATGTAGCCAAGAAAGCCGCCAAGCTCAAATGGGACTGGGCTGGTCACGTTTGCCGCATGTTGGGAGACCAGTGGGCCAAACTAACCACGGAGTGGTGCCCTGATACGTTGCGACGACGTCGCGGCAGACCGCGAACGAGATGGAGAGACGAGCTTGCCAAATTCCGTGCCGATTGGACATTACTAGCACAGGAGAGGGATGAATGGAAAGAGTAAAAACTTAATATAGTTTTATTTAACACACGGGAATTACCTACTCACGTAAAAATATCGTAGGTAATACGTAATTCCCGTGTGTTAAATAATGTTTAGTACAACTCACAAAAGTTTTGAAAGTGAAATTAATATAGTTTGGTCGAATACAGCCTTAATTACATAAATATATTCAAAAAAAAAATCGCTCAGCTCATAATGTCACTTGCAGTCCAAATTGTGACCGCCCACAACGCTGCTGTATTGTAGAGTTGTATGCTAATTCTAATTTAAAATCTGAGTTGTAAAACTTTGGCACTAGCCTCGGGTTTTTATGACCATGGTCCTTTATCTTAGACCAAACTTCTGAAAACCGATGCATCGATGTCTGTAACCGGAAATGTCGTGACGTCACAGCAGTCACCGGAAGTCAAGCCAGTGAAGCGTATACCGCGATAGTCGTTTTACCTGTTTCCTTTGAATCACATCGTAATAAGGTTTGAATCTTGCGACATTTTGGATAAATTCCTAAATGCCTTCCGTTTTTCGAATCAGAAGATTCAGTAAGAAATTTGATAACCAAAAATTCTTTTTTTTTTGCGGTATTTGATAAACTAAAAAAAAAAGGAGCAGTGTTGGTCGTGTGGGTTAGTGCCTCGACTTTCGATCAGAAGGACGTGGGTTTGAATTCCGGCCGTGCATCAAATAACTTTTCGTTTCGATAAAATTACATGCGCATTAACACAAGCAGTAAACGGTGAAGGAAAACATCGTGAGGAAACCCGCGGCATAGTCAGCCCCACACGTGTTGGCAATGTCTTTCCTGTAGATAATGGTTGGTTAAGGTGAGAGGATGGTTTAGGTGCTGGGTAAAGTGGGCAAGCGTACTCCATCTCAACAATGTCCCAGGCACTGTAGTGTACCGTTAAGTGTAGACAAAGACTGCCTCCTGACACTGTTTAAATCACTTAGTTGATGATGATGATAATAGAGGTAAATTACGAGTCGTACTTATTCGATTTCCACAACTAGGGTCAGAAATCAATTGAAAATTCTAAACATTCTAGATTACCTCAAAATTCCTGAACGCAAGTGAAAACTACCCTCCATTACGCATAAAGTTTAAAATGAGTCGTAATCGTGTGGAACTTTTCAATAATATGAGCTTTAACATGCCGCACGTGGATGCTTCTTTAGTGATGGGGTTTCTGTAGATTCTAGATAGATAGATAGATAGATGATGATAGATAGATTAACACTTTATTGTACACCACATGGACATTAAAACGAATCACAGACACATAGAACATAAGGAGCGAAGTACAACGGGCGGTCTTATCGCTATGACCGATTTCTTCCAGACAACCTTAGGATGAACTAGATTAGTCTTTTATTTTACACTTTAATGACTTAAGCCTTTAAGTAGGTACATCTTTTACTAGATGATACAGTATCAGGAGGCAACCTTTGCCTACACTTATCGGGACACTGTAGTGCCTGGGACATTGTTTGAGTAGGAGTAGGCTTGCCCAGCACCTAAACCATCCTCTCAGCTTAACCGGCCATATCCACAGGAAAGACATGGTCAATACGTGTGGGGCTGACTAAGCCGCGGGTTTCCTCACTAAGGCGGGATATGACCAAGCTGAGAGAATGGTTTAGGTGCTGGGTAAGCTTACTTCATCTCAACAATGTCCCAGGCACTACAGTGTTCCGATTGCCTTCTGACTGTACTATATACTGTATAAATCCGTACCCATATTATAAATGTGAAAGTGTGTTTATTTGTTTGTTTATAAAACAGAGTGATTTATAGTTGGAGGATTGGAGAGTAAAATATGCTACTTTTTATCCGGGTACCACGCGAGCGAAGCCGCGGGCACCAGCTAGTAGATTATATAGATTGGACACATTAGTAGTTTGAATAAATAAATATTATTATTATTTTGTATGTCAATTTGAACATCTCGGGACTATGGAGTCCCGGACCTTTGACAGGCATGCATGGGGCCGAAGCCAACACACAGAGGCCCTTTTGACAACTTTGATTATTATTTATTATTACTTATAGATATGATTACGTTTCGGTTTAGGTTATCCTCATGGGTATGTCCCATCACTAGAGTTGGGGCACGTTTATACAGAAAGTTTATAGTTTAGTGTTGTTGTAGGACATTCACGATACGAGCGGAAGTTTCAATGAGATTAGATGCAAGTCTGTTCAGCTTAATTTGGCGGCTAATCAAACGTGAAGGTAGTTTTGAACGGTTATGAACATGAATGGTTTAACTTTAAAGGTTTTCATTTAAATCGTAAAATTAAAAATGCGAGTTTGAGTATTTCTTTCGCTTTTACGTACTCCACCATCATACGCAGTAACCTTAGACCAGGATTATGGTCTAAGGCCGTAAGCCGTAACTTACCAACGAACAGCATTTCTTTTTTTAACCGACTTCAAGAAAGGAGGAGGTTCTATGTCCGGCTGTAAGTTTTTTCTTTTAATGTATGTTCACTTGATGTTCACCGATTTCTCCGTTAATTGTTGACCGATTTTGATGATTCTTTTTTTGTTGGAAAGAGTATTCCGTTTTAGTAGTAGTAGTATTAGTTTTTTTTTTCACAAAAGCCCCGCTGATCACAATTGTTATTAAATTAAGTTGAAAAAACTTTTGTGTAAAAATATAACTTGAATGTCTTGAAAAACCTTGAAAACATCTGTCAACTCACGAAATGTCAAACAGAAGTGGCTTCCTGTCCCGGAAGTGACGTTCAAAGGGCACTCGGCGCTTCCGGCTAAATATTTCAGCCGTTTCCGGCAAAGAAATTTCATACATAGTAGAATGCTGACTGACATTTAATGTACAAAGGATTTTGAACCTTATCACGACTACACAACGATCTATTATCATTTAATCTTGGTTATAAGGATTGTTGGTCTTGTTGAGAGGCTTTCTTGGGTGCTTTGTCTCTTTCACACAGTTGCAAAAAGAAAGAGACACAGCGCCCAAGTTTTATTTCAAGCGGACCGCGTTTTCTGTATCAGTGCGCGTTCCAGTTACGTTAGTATAAAAATTCCTTGGTTTCCGGCGATTCTTTACGTTCCGATACACGGTTTTCGAACAGAATCAAAAGATGTTATCGAGTTTTGTCCATTTTTTACATAAAAATATCAGACTCAGAATATTGAAACAGAGTGACATTACTATATTGACAATACTCTAGGCTGGATTCGACCAAACAGGATTAAGTTTATACCCGAGAGTAAACTACTAGCCGACTTAATTCGAAATTCAATTGTTTAGAAAGCGCAACCGAACATTATTATATGCATAAAAATTATCCTGGTTATAAGGTGTCAACTTTACAATGTCAAAATATTCAAACAAACAGTAGTTTACTCTTGAGACTAAACTTAATCCAGTTTGGTCGAATCCAGCCTATATATTGAAACTGGGCGATAACAGACAGCCAATTTACCCAGAGATTAGCGTAATAGCTCAACCTGCTAAATCTGTTCGCCATCTCTTTCATTTACATAAGAGCGACAAGAAAAAACCTCCTTTAAAGCTCTCAAAATTGTCAGGTGTGTTTGAATAATAGGTTTATTTAGGGGCTTAGACATAACACGTGGAAACTTTTACGACAAGGCGGGCGTCGGAAACGAAAGCTTCAGCTGTATTTTGTATCGAGTGTCGGATGCGCGAGCTAAAAGGATGTAACTGAGAAAATACATTTTATGTAGGTACTAAGCGCTTTCAGTCTACATTTTTCATACGCACGGCGAACATGTGGAACTCCTTGCCGGGGCCTCTATTTCCAGAAAAGTATAGGTCCTAATTTGGGTGTCTTCAAATCGAGAGTCAATAGGTTTCTTCTAGGTCCCTGCTCCATCTTAGACAACACTGTTGCTTTACATCAGGCAGGGTGTGGTCAAACGCGAACCTTTTTCGTTAAATAAAAAAAATATAGATTTATCTTGGATTTTTTACTTATAGGTACAAATATACCTACAGTCTGTTAAATATAAATATATATGAATACATTTAAAAATGTTGAAACAATTCAAAATTCAAATAAAATTTATTCAGTAGGACCGCTATGAGCACTTTGAATGACCCACAATGTTTAGATGGTGCTTGCACAGCACATTATTGTTATTAAATAAAATTCTGATGTGCGTGTGTTTGTTCTTCTCTAACCCCCGTATTTATAGACAAGCAATTACTTGCTGCTAAGTAATTTCTCAAGAAAGTCATTACTTGAAGATAGAATTCTTCATTATAAAATCTTATTCTATAGTCGAGTAATGTATGTCAAAATCAAACGCAAAATGGTCGAGTTCTCAATGCTCAAGTAAAGAAAATGGTGACTATTACTTGGCGAAGAATTCTAACTTTTGACAGTACTAACTTCATGAAATTACTTAACTATGGGATAAAAATCATTGCTAGAGTAATTACTTTTACTAAAGTAATCACTTTTACTTGTTTATAAATACGGGGGTAAGTCTTGATTGATTTTGATGATTGCTTTGGAGAATTGTTTTTTTTTTCTGATAAAATTTAAGGTGAAACATTGGCTTCCTGATCAGAAAGTCTAATTTTTAAGTTGCTTGAAGTAAAATGCCTAAATGTCATATCTAAAAAGAAAAATGCCTAAGATTCAGAACACCTAAAACGGTAGTATGACGTTCGCCTACCCGAGTTGTCTATCTTATAAACCTTTAAAATACAATTAGACTACTATTTATTTCCAACTTAGACTAACATTACATACACTTAAATCTAAGGCGTTATTCTAGTAAGATAAAAAAAAAACTAAACTAAAAAACTTATTTGAATGACACATAAACAAAAATAAAATTCAAACTTCCCAGATAGCTCAAAGTTCTTTTTGTTTTATAAATGTAACTTTATTCGTTTATTTTATTCAGTTTTTCAGTAAGTTTATTTTATCCGTTGACCAAAATATGGTATATAGGCGTTTGGTACTTTTTATATAGTAATAACCTGTAAATGTCGTATCGACGTTCGCTCGCAAAAGCTTGTAAGTCACATATTAAAAATTCACGCGTGGGTTATGCATGCCACCTTTTTTTCGTGGAATTTGAGAACGGCTGTATCACTATGGGCTTTTTTTGAAAAATTATATTAAATTAAACGAAACATGATCACGAATCTCCGCAAATCTCCAAGGTGCGGTAGACATTCTATCAGATCTTTAGGCATTTATCATGTCTAAGGGGGTAGTTAGAAGCACGTCCAAAAACATCTTTGGACCAATTTTACCAAATACTTAATTTGTAATTCTAAAATGGCCGCTTAATTGTAAAAAGTGGAGAAAAAATATTTTTTTTTTTTAAATAAACACTTGTCAATTTTGCAAGGTAAGAGAATATTTTTTCTTATCCCTTGTATGTGAATGAACAACCAACTGGTAACGGAGATATAATGACGCCTAAAAGCTCTCGTCATGTTTTTGAAAAAGCAAATTCTGCAGAGTAGTAGCCAATTATACCTACTGACGAAGTATTTAGGCCGCCTGATCTTTTATGACCCTGCATAATCCTGATCCCGTGATCCTTATCCTGTGATCCTGATCCTACGTGATCCTGATCCTGTGATCCTGCGTAATCTTGATCCCGTGATCCTGATCCTGTAATCCTGATCTTTATCTAAAGTAAATGGTACAAGCTACTTTTTGCAATTAAATATCAGTTTACCAGCTATTTGATAGATATCTGTGGTTTATCCACGTCCTAATTGACAAACAGCGGAGGTATCTACAGATTGTTGAGTAAATACAAAATATTGTGAAACTGCCAAGTGATTGTGTAACAGATAAATCTCTGTGTTGTATCATACTGTGTCCTGTTGGGTCGATGTTTTAAGTGAGACTGAAAATGTGGTGGAGAAAAGGATGATTTTTATTTTGACCGTTTGGCTTACCTACGTGTTAAAAGAGGCAGCATTTATGTATACGTAAAGAGAATACATTAAACGTATTTAGGTACTAGTGCCTCGTGAGTGTCATTATACAGTATGTAAAAAACTCCTGTCCGTTATAAATATATATGTATCCGGGTATTTATGACGTAAACGTCGGGCAACATAATAAGGTACTATAAGTGATAAATACTCGGACACATCTGTATTTATAATGTGTTCTGATCGCGAAAGTTTAAAAAAGACAACTCCTGTCCGACCCGTGAAGGTGTTATTAGGTATTGATGTTACGTTCAATTTACGTGATCATTTTCGGAAAATAAGTTTAATAAAAAAATAAAAAAATATTTTTTTTAATGAGAGTACACACCCTAGGCCATTCTTGAACAGTCTAATATCAAAATAGACATGGTCATAAGCATGAAGGGGTTGACATATTTTGAAGAATTGCTAAATTTAAAGAAAAATTGAGGTAAGATATTCGGATCAAAATGGACAAAATGGATAAATCAATTTTGATATTTTTTGTTTTTTATTGAAGTCCATCGGACAGGGTTTTTTTACACGCCGTATATTCTTCATGTATATTTTGTATTTTCTTCACTTTCGAGCTGAAGGTTTGAGTTCGAATCCGGGTAGTACTGTTTTGTTTCGTTAAAATTGAAGTGGACTTTAGCATGTATCTAACATGGTTTTTTTTATGGTTTTTTTTAATGGTTAAGTTTTTTTTAATGGTTAAAGGAAAACATTCATTTCCGTTGTGTATCCGAACTTTACAAAATGTTCGATCTGAACTTACTTCATTTCTCGTTACTTAGGTCAATAAAACACCCGTATCCATTACCTACTCCATTTTCACCAAATCCTACTTGCACTATTTCGCCTGCAGACACCAGATATTACTTGCGTATATTTTACGATGTCCTTTCATTGGGCCGACATGTGACGTGGCTGTATATTACGACGCGTAAAGGCTGTTTTTACTACCACTCTTATGGATTAGGCATACGGTGCGGTGCGATTTATTAGCGGTTTTTTTACGCACCGCCCATTATTACACTAAGTCTTCAAAGCATTTTTTTGTTTTGAAAAAAAAATGAAGGTAAGTAATTATACATTATTTTTAATTCAAGAAGAAAAAATGTTTATTGACTACTTATAAAACTACTAGTGGACGCCCGCGGCTTCGCCCGCGTGGACTACTACTTTTTTATCCCACGATCTTATCACATGCATTTTTTCGGGATAAAAAGTAGCCTATGTCACTCTCCAGCCCTTCAAGGCTCCAACTATCTCCACACAAAAAAACACGTCAATCCGGCTCTCTTTTTGACGTGAAAGCAGGACAAACAAACAAACACTTTCACATTGATAATATGGGTAGGTATGGATTCTTTATTTTTATCATTTTAACCTGTATTTTTAACCTGTAATATCGCGTCATAGGTCAGCCGAACGGTATTCTAATTTTATTCGTATTAGAAAACAAACATCCGTTTCGCACCACAAACGCACCGCGCCGTGTGTCACTAACTTTACGAGCGCGTTACGTAATGAGAAACGGGAGGCAAAATGTTGGAATCATTGAATATTTTGTTGTTACGTGTCGGTGTTATTTTCCCAGTTTTTATTTAATTACGAACGTGCAATACGTTCACGATGATAATTTCATTACTTGGTTGGTACTAGTTATGCAATATGCAACTGATAATTTGGCGGGAATCGGGATATTGGATATCCGGCGTATTTTAAGGGTAAAGCGCCGGATTTCCGGCAAACTTATACATACTAATTCATAACAGCGCAAATCAACTGTTGCCAATCTATCGTGAGGAAAAAAATTGTAGAATATTCTTCAGTGGACTGTACCTACTCTTTGTTGTTATGTGTTAAGAGAACCCTAGTGTCTAGTCAAACCTAACATAGGCTTTAAGACACTATTTAACAGTCAAATGTATTGTGTTGATGAATAAAATATCTATCTATCTATCTTCTTCTTTCTTCTTTTTATTTAAGGGGTAGCCCCTTGTCGGCATAACTGATGCTTCTCTCTCCACGAAGCTCTTTACAGGGCAGCCTCCTTGACTTCCCTATACGACATGACAGCAACCTTCTCTTTCACTTGGCTCATGTAGCCTATCCTCGGTCTTCCTCTTCCTCTCTTTCTTTCTATCTATCTATCTTTGCCAAAAACCTTCGCAATTAAAACTATAGTCCACTGAAGAATATTCTACAATTTTTAGTATATTTATCTATAACTATCTATACTTACTAATATAATAAAGCGAAAGCGTTTGTTTATTTGTTTGAACGTGCTAAATAAACTTCGGGAACTACCAGTCTGATTTGAAACATTCTGGATTTGATAGGTAGTTAAACTCTTGAGGAAGGTTATAGGCTACTTTTCATCATTATCATCATTACCATCACTACGGGGGCAACGCCGCGAAAGCGCTGCTAGTTTCCCCTTAAAAAAATTGGTAAATTTTAAGTTAATCGTAGTAGATGTAATATCTCTGCTAATCTGTGGTTATTTTGGCTGTAAATTACGAACCACGCTCAATTCTACAAACTAATTTATAACACGCATTTGTAAATGACAGCTTTGTATTGTAACGTCTGTGTGGATGATAGATAGTTTCTTGTGGGTTGTGATGGTTGAGTGGAAGGTTATCCGAATTTTTGAAGGTCGCATGTTCAAATCCTGACTGTAGGCAAAAACTAGTTAAATTTCAGCTTAGATACCCCGGTTTTTAAAATGGATTACCTATAATATGTAATGGTTTCCAATAGTTCGGCTGCTTTGTTGCCACCTTTTTTGTTATTTCTTTTTTTTTAATAATCATTTTCGCTAATATTAGATGCTTTGTGAATGCTTTGAGTGCGTGAAGTAAAAGTGACTTGAAAATCTCAAAATGTTCATAGATTTTTGTCGGTGACTGTACCTAGTAGTTCCAGAGATACCTCTTTGAATTCAAAAAAATTACATCCTCTCTTAATAATATAATAATAGTCTAGCTTAGCCCCGTGGCTTCGCTCATGTGGGACCAAAATCTTTGACACTCAGAAATTCCGCAAGTTTCAATTTCAATACGTGAAACAATTTTATATCGGTTAAGGTGGAATCAGACGGTTCACTCAAGTGAACGATCACTCGAATGAAAGCTGGGGTTTTCTATGACACTTTTCTTTCATTTTATGTTTAGATGTGTCACTTTGAGTGAAAGATGCCGAATGAAGAACAAAAATGAACGAAAAGTGAACCGTCTGATTCCACCTTTAGTAGAAAGGTGGAATCACGGTTCACTTTTCGTTCATTTTTGTTCTTCATTTGGAGAGAGAAATGAACGAAAAGTGAACCGTCTGATTCCACCTTTAGTAGAAAGGTGGAATCAGACGGTTCACTTTTCGTTCATTTTTGTTCTTCATTTGGAGATTACATCCAAACTTTAAAACTTTTAGAAAGAAAGAAAGAAAGAAAAAAACATTTATTTGTAGCAATGCAAGTGTAGATGTACTTACACAAACCACTTAAAAAGGTAAACAGAAGTATAATTTATTAGGTGTTGTTTTCCGAAATGTGCTTCTCCCGGTGTTGACCACTTTTCTTCTAACCTTTCCTAAATAACATTAATAAGGTTAGTAACGCTTAGTTTTAGTCAAGAATATAATAAATAACATGAATGTATAACCACAAAAGGCAAGTCAGGGGAACAGGAAAAAGACCCAAAATTATTCATTTGCCCAAATTCGCAAGAAAACAGGGCGCGGGCCAAAGTTTACAAATTCCTGATTATCCAGGAGTAACGAACCTGGGCAAGGTCATGTACTTAGATGATGAATGTCTTAGAACAAATGAAATTACTGCAGTGGGACCCAGCTTAAATGATCACAGCTAAAATACCTTTTTACTTTGTGAGTAAGCAAGGAAGTTTAAAGGAGCAAGTGGCCAACTCTGGTGACGGAGTTTTTAGGCGGCCCAAAGGCCTCCGTCATGGCTTAAGCTTGCTTGCTTGCTTGACGTTCTTGATTGATCATTGAAGCTGTCACAATTTGGATGGGTGACCGCAAGTGGCATTACGAACTGAGCGCTTCCGTGCTTCGGAGAGCACGTTAAATTGTCGTTCTGGCTTTTAAGTTTTTAAACCATGACGGAGGCCTTCAGGCGGCCTAAAAACTCCGTCACCAAAGTTGGCCACTAGCTCATACGAACTTACTTTTTTTCTTATTGCAGTAGCAATAAGAAATGGCACGAGGAAAGAGCATAGTGCAATTAATGTTTTTGTTTCTAGAGATAGTGTTACGGTAGTCGTAGCAGAGCATATTGCGTGTTCACTCATACTTAGAGGTATTAATAATGACAATGAGTAGACGGCGTACTAGTCGAAGTGTACTCAGTTGTTAATGTCTAACGGTGTCCATATATTTGTTAATGCACGAAACACAATGTTTGCAGTTACCGAACTGCTTTGTTTGAGCTGTGACAAAGGTCCAAGGAACATTGCCAACTCTAAGGGCTTTTACTCACGGCAAGTTTTTGTAGCGTTTTTATCGCGTTTCTTAAGTGACTGCATCGCGTTTGTAGCGCGTTTCTTAAGTATGTGACTGCATTGCGAGAAAGGTGTATGTCGCGTACACGTTGTAATTGTAACATTTGCAACGCGCAATAGACGCTATTCGTAAAATATAAAAGCTAGTAAGAATTCACCTTCATTCTTCATCATTGACCACCATAAGTTGATCTTAAAAAAAAACGAGTGTCATCAACAAGAAGAGCTCAGCTTAAACTGGATTTTAAAGAGCCTCCAAGTATCAATTGCCCAAAGAATAAACTGCGCTCTTAACTTGTCATCTATAGTCGCTTGCAATAAGATGTATTGTGTACTGACACACTATACTTTTTTTAATCACGTTACATAACCAATAGAGGTTCCTAGATACTTACCTAACAAAATTTTAAAAAGATTCGAAGGACGTAGGTCAACCATTGTTTGTATTTTAGACTGTCAGATGCGATTCAGTAGCGATGCGAAAGCGCGTTAAAAACGCGCGACTGTTTCGCTATAAATGCCGCCATTGTGAATCGCCCTTAACAATAATCTCTCGTAGTTATATTCGTGATGAAACATGAGCTGCTTACTCTACTTACTTTGTTTTGCAGAGAATTTCCAAGGAACATTATCTTAGAGATAGCAGTTTATGTTAATCGGATGGTTTTTTATGATTTTCCCATGATTTTTTAATATTCCGTAACTTTATCGATGAACAACTTTAAAATCAGATTTCTTCCCATCTTTTATTTAACAGCACTTAGCTTTAAACCGAAGCACGGAAGCGCTTCTTAGTTGTTAATGATAGCGGTCACTCATCAAATTGTACTCATCAACTGCGGCCCACGGAGAGGCTACGCACGTGCGTCAAGCTTCGCTTTGCAGGAGACTATATGAAACTGTGTTCACTGCAGCCCACGGACACGCTACGCATGAATTGACGTCATTGGTACACGCGTAGCTTGCTCGAATATGGCGACCACGCAGCTCAACGCTGTCCACGCTATGCACGCGGTACACGAAATTATGATTAGTATGAATTCAAAATTTCAAAACTGGCAGTTGTACATAGTCGTGGGTTCATATTTGTGTACTGCAGTGGAAACGTAGACTCACGTTGTCCGTACCTTAAGCAGCTGCGGAGCCAAGAGGCGCATGCTGTGCACGGGCACGCGGCGCATTTTAGCTGCGTGGGTTCATTTGTTTGACAACGTGGGTCTACGTTTCCACTGCAGTACACGAATATGAACCCACGACTATGTAGGTACAACTGTAGCGCAGCACAGTTTTGAATTCATACTATCATAGATTCGTGTACCGCGTGCATAGGAAAGTGTTGAGTTGCGTGGTCACCATATTCGGGCAAGCCACGCGTGTATCAATGACGTCAATTCGTGCGTAGCGTGTCCGTGGGCTGCAGTGGACACAGTTACATACAGTCTCCTACAAAGCGAAGCTTGACGCATGTGCGTAGCCTCTCCGTGGGCCGTGGTTGGTCCGTGCCTTCATATTCGAGCAAGCCACGCGTGTATCAATGACGTCAATTCGTGCTTAGCGTGTCCGTGGGCTGCAGTGGACACAGTTACATATAGTCTCCTGCAAAGCGAAGCTTGACGCACGTGCGTAGCCTCTCCGTGGGCCGTGGTTGGTCCGTGCCTTCATATTCGAGCAAGCCACGCGTGTACCAATGACATCAATTCGTGCGTAGCGTATCCGTGGGCTGCAGTGGACACAGTTACATTACATATAATCTCCTGCAAAGCGAAGCTTGACGCACGTGCGTAGCCTCTCCGTGGGCCGCGGTCTTCAACGATCAATCAAAGTGAACTACGCCACATGTAACCACAGTAAACCACAGATAAATAAAATATTGAAACAGGTCGTTATAGCCCTAAAACTTGTAGATGATAAATTAAGGTTGATGTATTAAATAATGTTGCCACAATACTGTGGTCTGTAAGTATCCATTTACGGGAATCTTACGAATGAGTGTCATTTATTACATCGAATATGCCGGTGGAATTATAGTGCGAGAGCTAAAGGGAAAATGTTGTAAAATACGTAAACAGGCGGCACGCACCACTGGCACTTGAATGAAATTGAAATTATATTTATTCAGACATAATAATCCATTTTGTTAGTAAGTAACATGCAATAAAATAAGCAGAAATGTGCTAGTATTCATTAAGTTATTCATGAATAAATAACAAATACAATCTTGCGATTCTTTTTACCAAAACGAAGCTCAAAAGGAGGTTTGTGTGTTCGACCTGTATGTTCCTATGTCCGCTCGTATAATATATATATAAATTGATACGTTATTTGAGTCGTCTTGATGGCGCGAGTATCACTGGGTAGATACACGCAATTAAAAAAAAACAAAATGGCGGATTTGATTGTGTTTTAATCATTTAAACCCGCAAGCGGTTTTTTTATATTTAATTTTGCCACTTGTTGTTAACTCAATAATAATTAAGAATGTTTGTAAGTATCTACATAATTCACTTGTTTCAACTCTGAATATGGTAAGTAGATTTTTCGAATGATATCGAAACAGTTTTACATAATGCAGAAAAATGTTATTATGAGACACGGCCTCGATTTCGAGAAGAAACAAATGTAAAAAGATTTTCGAGGTAAACAGTTATGCCACTAGCTCCTAAACTATAACAAACTCTAGCCGACCAACATGGGGGAAATGGTGTGTCAGATATTAATGAAACCATCGATTTTACGAGTGTTGCTATTTTTCTTGCTTTCCACATTTGTCAGGAGTATTATTAGAGAACTTTCGATAGGGAGCTACTTAAACGTACACAGGAAAGGGATTCAATGACGATAATTAAAAGGATAAATAATGCTTAACAATTTATAAACAGCGTAATGTAGCATCAAACAACGTAAACCTTTATAATAATAAATCACGGGAGTTAGGTAGGTACCTTCCCATGAAAAATATTATCGATAAAAATAAATCTATTAATAAAATGTTTACAGATATATAGCACGACTAGATTTTTCAGATCTTCGTCTTAAAAATCAAAACTGTTGAAAACGATGGCCTTGCAACCTTGCTTTTTATACTACTAAGGTAGCAGAAAAGCATACGGCCCACCTGATGGTAAGCGGTTACCGTAGCCTATGGATGGACGCCTGTTACACCTGAAGAGTCACACACACGCTGCTGACCCTTTAAAAGAGGAATCACACACAATGGACAAGACTGGTTCATCAGTTGTCACCGCAGCGCTTCAGAGCAGAGCTCTGGCAACCTTACTCACCGCAGGAACACAACACCATTCGAGAAGAATGATGTTATATGGCTGCGATATTCTGTGAGGCGGAGGTACTTCCCCAGTGGGGCTGCTCGAATATAGAGTGAGAAAAACCCACTATGTCCTTCCTCCCGTATCTCTGTCACGTGTAGTACCTACCAGATTTTGATGAAACTTTGGCAGGGTCTTCTGAAGACACCCGCGAGGGTTTCTGTTCAATCCGTACCCCTATTATAAATGTGAAAATGTGTTTGTTTGTTTATTTGTCGTGGAATCACGTCAAACGGAGCGACGCATTGACGTGATTTTTTGTGTGGAGATAGTTGGAGGGCTGGAGAATAACATAGGCTACTTTTTATCCGGGTACCACGTGAGCGAAGCCGCGGGCAGCAGCTAGTATCTATATAAGTAGGCTCTTAGAGTTGAAGTGGTCAGTATGACTTTTACTTTTGAAATAATGTTTGAGTTCGTAAATAACTTTCATATGAAACTTAGGTCATCTGGCCTGACCTAGGCAAGGAGAGCGTTTTCTAGTGATTTACAAAACTTTGAAGACGGGAATGTCACAAGGGATAAGAAAATGGATTGAATACATCAAATTAAGGAAACTAAACTATACTAAAATATTTACATAACATTATTAAATACAATAAGAACCAGTTGAGCCACCTAAGTATCGTTAGAAACGATCTATAGGATAGGTAGATCAACTGATCCAAGCCACTGCCAGTCGGAAGTGTGCCCAAGACACTGGCAGCATTACCTCGCTGGATGCCAATGCTGTTCCGTTGAGCCAAATAAGTGCCAGACTTAGGATCACGCGTGCAGTGTGAACAGTCAGCGATCAACTATTATGTTATGCATCTCTTTTGTTTATACGGAATATATATCTGTGTACATTTCCTAAGCGAGAAAATAGTCGATAGTTAGTCGTTTTCTCGCCGGCGGCGGTCGGACAGATACCTTGATTCACGTCGCGGGGCGACAAGGATTCTGTAAAAATAGCGGCCTTTACACGTAAAGTTCGGAACGCGGGAAACAGCACGCACCGTCCCATCCCTCGCTCCGACACGTACAGCAGATGCGCGGGGCTGACAGTCAGGGGCGTATTTACCCTTAGGCCAAGAGGGCCATGGCCCGGGGCGGCAGGCTACTAGGGGCGGCGCAAGCCGCCCCTCAGCCTCTCAGCTTGCGCCTTTCTTTTTGGCCTTATAATGCCAAAAGAAATTTTAAAAAAAGCTTACCTGATTAACAAAAACTAAAATTTGGTTGGCGAGGGGCGGCTTGCGCCGCCTCTCGCTCTCAGCTTCATGAGCCTTTCTTTTTGTCCTTACATGCCAGAAGAAATTAAAAAAAAAGCCTACCGAACTAAATAAAAGGTAAAACTTATTTGGTTAAGAGAGAGGGGGGCTTGCGCCCCGCCCCGTGCTTTCAGTTTCATGCACCTATCTTTTTGTCCTTATATGCCTGAAGAAAGTAAAAAAAGTCTACCTAACTAACAAAAGCTAAAACTTATTTGACTCGGAGCGAGGGGCGGCTTGCGCAGCCCCGCGCTTTCAGTTTCATGCGCCTTTCTTTTTATCCTTATATGCCCGAAGATATTAAAAAAAAGCCTAGGTACCTAATTAACAAAAGCTAAAACTTTTTTGGTTAAGAGCGAGGAACTAAAACTAAAATTTATTTAGTTGTAAAATTTTAGACATCAAGACTATCGTTTCACTGACTGGCCATTTTCAGAGATTTTCATTTGACAGGAAACGTAGGATTTCTTTTAAGCTCGAAAGGATAATTCGTTACAATAAATTGGTATTCTGGGAATAAATCCTCGAGACGATTTTAGGAAAACATTTCTTGTGTCACATGTTGCATTTGTCATAAAAAAATTCGGCTCGCTTCGCTGGCATATAGAATAGGAACCGAGGAACCGACAAGCAGCCAACCTTTTCTTTGACAACCGTAAGCAAAATTAAGTGTCACATGTTACATTTGTCATTAAAAAATTCGGCTCGCTTTGCTCGCGTATAGAATAGGAACCGACAAGCAGTCAACCTTTTCTTTGAGAACCGTAAGCAAAATCAAGTGTCAAATATTGAATTTGTCATAAAAAAATTCGGCTCGCTTCGCTCGCATATAGAATGGGGACCGACAAGCAGCCAACCTTTTCTTTGAGAACCGTAAGCAAAATCAAGTGTCACATTTGTCATAAAAAAATCCGGCTCGCTTCGCTCGCATATACAATAGGAACCGACAAGCAGCCAACCTTTTCTTTGAGAACCGTAAGCAAAATCAAGTGTCAAATATTGAATTTGTCATAAAAAAATCCGGCTCGCTTCGCTCGCATATACAATAGGAACCGACAAGCAGCCAACCTTTTCTTTGAGAACCGTAAGCAAAATCAAGTGTCAAATATTGAATTTTTCATAAAAAAAATTCGGCTCGCTTCGCTCGCATATAGAATAGGAACCGACAAGCAGCCAACCTTTTCTTTGAGAACCGTAAGCAAAATCAAGTGTCACATGTTGCATTTATCATAAAAAAAACCGACTCGCTTCGCTTGCATACCTATAGAATAGGAACCGACAAGCAGCCAACCTTTTCTTTGAGAACCGTAAGCAAAATCAACTGTCACTTACATTTGTCATAAAAAAATTCGGCTCGCTTCGCTCGCATATAGAATGGGGACCGACAAGCAGCCAACCTTTTCTTTGAGAACCGTAAGCAAAATCAAGTGTCACATGTTGCATTTATCATAAAAAAAACCGACTCGCTTCGCTTGCATACCTATAGAATAGGAACCGACAAGCAGCCAACCTTTTCTTTGAGAACCGTAAGCAAAATCAACTGTCACTTACATTTGTCATAAAAAAATTCGGCTCGCTTCGCTCGCATATAGAATGGGGACCGACAAGCAGCCAACCTTTTCTTTGAGAACCGGAAGCTAAATCAAGTGTCACATATTGCATTTGTCATAAAAAAATTCGGCTCGCTTCGCTCGCATATAGAATAGGAGCCTACAACCAGCCAACCTTTTCTTTGAGAACCGTAAGCAAAATCAAGTGTCTGTTGTTGTCGTAGAAAAAATCGGCTCGCTTCGCTCGCTTATTAAGCTTCATGACTATTTTGCGAGCAGAGTGCAAACCAAGTTTCAAGCCCGAGACAAATATTTGCAGGGGGCGGCAAACCGTACTGGCCTAGGGCGCTGAATCTTAAAATACGCCTCTGCTGACAGTTCGATCAAAGAACAAACAACAAATTGCACAGATCCATCCGCGGTTTATGGAACGCAGTCCAGATGCGCGGTCCGAACTTTACCGTGTGGCGGCCCCTAATGGATGTGACTGGCATGATGACCGTGGTGGATGGCTCAAACTTAGAGAGAGCAGTGGGCAAAATCAGGCAGTGGGGGGTCCATAACAAAGCTATAGCTACGCCCATCCAAGGGTCCAAGGGTTCTAAAATACAAAGAGCTTTGTTATGGGGGGTTCCAACGGTTCCAAAATACAAAGATTGACTAGGTTTCCCCCGAAATCAAAGGGTTTCGACTGTTCAAGGGTTCCTAAGGAGGGGGACCTTCCCCCCCCCCTTTATATGAGGCAGAGGATGATGCAACAAAGCAACAAATAGTTCTTGCATCTTGTGCCGCGGGCGGCCTCGGGCGCCGCAATATAAGTTACGGAAGTCAACTCGAAGCGGACCTTTTTGTTTTGCGCCATATTGTTTTGTAGGTACTAGAACTAGTATTGAATCTGAATGGGTTAGTATCTAGTCTGCATTTCGATAATGACTAAGTAGCCAGTACGACCAATTAGGAAAAAAAAAAGAAAATAAGTTTTAGCATGAAGCCGCGAGCTGGTTCTAATAAGCCAAGCAAGACATAGATATTTTATAGTTGGTCACTTTTCGTTTGAACTGCTTCTGGCTCCATCATCAAATCAGCTCGCCATAACCTTACATTGTCATTAGAACTTAACAGGGGGCTGTACCACGAACTCTTAGAGCAATGTTAAAACAAGCTTGAAACAGTCCAGGGCCTCTAGCCAAGTGGCATCAATCGATTCTATTTCTCTAAGTCGCTTTGCTTCGCTTACTATCGCCGATGTTTCATTGGGGGATAAATGAAACGCAAACCACGTTACGTGATCTTACGTTCGACCAATGAAACGTCACGTTCGAGTGTTAGCGAATTATAGACATCGAATCGCTTCATAGCGAATGCCAGTTGGCTAGGCCCTATGCTTTAGGAATGTTGAAACAAGCCTAAAGCAAGACTGTTTCAAGCTTGATTTAACATTGATCTAAGAGTTTAGGAATGGCTAGTTTCGACTCGATCAGGCTGATTTTGAGTACAGTATAGCAGCTTTTTATCATATCACTAGGTGTCAACTATGGTTTAGAAGCTCGTTTAGAAGCCAATCAGTAGATAAACACCACATTTTTTCTCTTCAATACGAAAATCAAATTAAGTATTGATAATAACATAAAAACGTCTTCAAAGAGTCCACAAAACAGAAAGTTGTTTAATATAATCCGAGAGAAAACGAAAAAAATCTGCAACTTGGAATGATCGAAAGTCAATCTCAAGTTTTGCGGCGAGAACGCTATCAAATAATATTTCTGCTATTAGTGTAGGGCTGGCGCTACTGTAATATTACCATCATCATTATAATCATCATCAACAGCAGTCCGCTGATGGACATAGGCCTCCCCTAATGAGCGCCATCGCGCTCTTTCCTCTGTATAGTATACTATAATACCTAGTAGGTATGTGGAAGTGGGTGGTGGTACCACTGGTATTTGAATATTATGAAGTGGTATAAACTAACCTCGCAGCCTATCAAAGCAGTCAGTTTTATTAGTTTTTCCAATTTATCTCTTCATAAGAACCTTTCTCGGACTTCAACGAATATAAAAAATACCAAATTGCTCTAGCCATTCTCGAGTTTTGCACCTTACAACACATAATTTGGTCAATCAATTTTAATTATTTAATGTGTCAATCTCCAGAATCAGCGTGTTTGGTTGATTGCTATGGTGCTTTTTAAATATCGATATTATTGCTTTTCTGTATTTTTATTTCGAGAAGGGGGTGTCTAAATAAGCCTATTTTCATATTGGCCCCTGAAGGGGCAGAAAAGCAATAATATCGATATTTAAGGGGCGCCATAGCAATCAACCAGGTCCGCTGATTCTGGAGATTGACCCGTAGATCATTTTCTTGAACGAGACACCCCTAAAAGCTCCCGAAAAGTTTAATCTAATGTTGTGAAAACCACAGACAGACAGTTATATGTTTTGATTTAGATTTAAAGCCAAAAGTCTGTTTTCGATAAAACTTTTTGCATCAGCAAAAACTTAAGAAGAACTTAGAGTTTTCCAATCCAATCTAGGGTTTAGATCTCAAGGGAAGGTACCTAGGTGATAAATTTAGGCATAACATGAAACTGTAATAGCCTAGTGGGGTCTAGTTCGGCTTTCCATTCGATTTTTTTCCAGGTAATTCAAATTGACTAGTGTTTATTTGACAACCTCTGTGGCGTAGTGGGTAAAGGCCCACTTGAAACACAGGTAGCGGGTTCGATTTCCACCTCGAGGCAAAAGTTTTGATCATCTGCGGAGCTAAAAAGGCCGTTATAGCAGAATCACTATAGGAATTGAACTGATATGCCATCTCTTTTAATAGACTGAGAGTAACAAGAACGGCGTATGCAATTCCTATTATGATTCAGCTGTAGCGGCCTGTTTAGCCCAGCTGTAAATGTTTGTATCTGGTTTTGGCGTTTTTTTCGTTTTTTTTCTGGAATTTTTCTATGTAAGTATAATAATAATTACGTGAGTATTCGAATATACAAAAAAATTTAGGTACCTATTATATTTAAGCAAAGTAGTAGGTATATCAGTCATGTAGTTCCACACAAGCTCTGCTAACTTTATTTTAGTTTATTTACTTGAGAAGATAAACAGTCATACAATATATAGTTGGTACACAGTTATAAGTAAATACAGACACAAGTAAACGTATGACCCACAACATCATCCACAGATTGAATCCACACTTTGGAGCGACTCGAGAGCTAGATGATGCTATTTGAAATGTCCAGCATTATTGTCGAGAGGACATTCCACTAGGTCAAAACACCTCTTTGCACTCGAGGCACTTTAAAGGTTTAAAAAGTAAAGTAACGTTGAAAAATTACATGCTCGAACCTTGTTAGCGTTTATCGAAGTATAAACGCTAACAAGTGGCGATCATGTAAATTTTTCAACATTTAACTCGCCATCAATCCTTTTTACTGACCGCGCCGTTTATGCTTTTAAAGGGTGACCATGAACACAATAAACTGCACTTTTTTATTGAAAAGTAAAATTTTACAATGAAAAATAAAAAAATAAAAACATATACACATTGGGTTTTACTTATGAAAGATGTAGTTGAACACTGGTTAAACAACGTCCTGTGGATTACCTATACGATATGTGGATAGTGCCGAAAAGAGACAGGACGTTGTTTAACCAGTGTTCAACTTTAAACATTTTTCATAAGAAAGGGCGATTGTGTGGACTTTATTTTGTGCTAGGCTACAATCGACACCTTTTCCAGCAGTGCGATTCAGACTTCTGAAAATGCATCCAAGTAAAATGTATGGAATATGGACCTACCTTTCACATTGTCCGACCCGATATCGCATATCGGAGCGGACATCTTTCATACATTTTACTTGCCCCGATATCGTATCGGCGTCCGATACCTATCATTGCCGCTGCGTTTTGTTTCGTTCTCCAAAATGACAGATTTGCAAAACCTCATTGGTAATTTGTTTGAAAACGTCATCACAACAGAGTGACCTAACCTCATTGATCATTAGTAGATTATGAAACAAAACGAAATAGTTGACTTTTTGCTTTGGTTGATGAAAAGCTTTTTTAACCGACTTCGAAAAAAGGAGGAGGTTCTCAGTTCGTCGGAATCTTTTTTATTAACCGACTTCGAAAAAAGGAGGAGGTTCTCAGTTCGTCGGAATCTTTTTTTTTTTTTGTGCTTTTTTTTTTATGTATGTTCACCGATTACTCGAAGACGCCTCGACCTATTTCAAAAATTATTTTTTTGTTTGAAAGGGTACACTTTCCAATTGGTCCTTTTGGTCATCAGGTCAGGATCTGATGATGGGATCTTGGAGAAATCGAGGTAACTCTTCAAATTTTATAGGCACACTTGAAGCGATTAGGGTATTTTTTAAAAGATTTATAGATTATCGGTGACAATGCAATATTATGGTAACATTGAGCTGATCTGATGATGGAGTCAGGAGCTGTTCAACGGAACTCCTCAGTAAATAGGCCGATTGAGTTGAAACTCGGCACGTCTGTCAAGTTTTAACTAGAATGTAATAATATGGTCACAACGAGCTGATCTGAGGATGGAGTCAGGAGCTGTTCAACAGAACTCCTCAGTAAATAGTCTGATTGAGTTGAAACTTGGAACTCAGCATGTCGGTCAAGTTCTGACTATAATGTAATAATATGGTTACAGCTAGTTGATATGATGATGGAGTCAGGACCTGTCCAATGGAACTTCTCAGGGAATAACAGTGGAACATCCATGTTTGGGCTAATTTTAATTACTTAGCTCACCCTTAGCCTTACCCAATAACAGTTTGTATTGAAGTCGGTTTTTAAAAAATTTTAATTTAGCCACTTGTTAGTAGAATCGAGGGGCAGGTTTCATCCAAATCAGTTAGGTAAGGCATGGTTGAGATAACATTCAAACAAATCAAAAAAATATGTAATATGATCACGTGTATTCCGAAGGTGCGCAAGCTCTTAACGGTGAAGGAAAACATCGTGAGGAAACTTAGCTTTCTAATAGCGTCGATGGGCTTGCAACCTGTCACGGAATGTTAACTTCTGCAAAATGTGGGAATGTACATTCAAACAAACAAATATAATGTTAGTAGGATATTTAAGCTTTCGTGGTGTAGCTTGCTTGGTTGATAGATCGTTGAAGTTTAACATCATTTTATGCAGTTTCTGAATGGACTAACTGTAGCAACAACTACGTGATTCTGTGCTTAGGAGGACATTATACTATTATACTAGTCTAATATTATAAATGCGAAAGTTTGGACGTTTGGATGGATGGGTGGATGTAAGTTTGTTCCTCTATAACTCGACGACCACTGAACCGGTTTGGCTGAAATTTAAAATTCAGATAGATAATGACCGCGAATAGGACACAGGCTACTTTTTATCCGGGTATCACGCGAGCGAAGCCACGGGCGGAAGTTTGAAATATGATCCTCGGACTATCCACTGACTTCTTTAAAGGATAATGAATGCCTAAAGATCAGAGATTATGTCTACCGAGCTTTGGGGATAGGTACAGTAGTAGCCTTGTTTATTTTTAATCCCCGACGCAAGAAGAGGGGTAATAAGGTTGGCCGCTATGTGTGTCTGTATGTGGCACCCTTCTAAAACGGGTGAACCGATTTAAATGCGATTTTTTTTATTTAAAAGCAGATTTTTTAACGATGGTTCTTAGACATGTTTTATCAAAATCGGTTCAGCTGTTAGATCATCAGCACTTTTGTAGTTTGAAGGGATGTGTTGGGGGTTTTCATTGCTTGTAAGTATTCCAACATACTCGGCAAAATTATAGCCAACCCACACTTAAAGGGAGGCATCATTAAACATTAATTCGCAACTGTTCGCCTTAAGTAGCCGCTAGTGAACACTTTATTGATTTAAATTACACCCTGCGTTACTGACTCTTATAAAATCACTGGTTTATTTTTGTTCACGCCATACTCAGAGTCGCTTAGTATGTAAAGTGGTCTAACTCTACAACTACACCTTAAACTTTTAAAAATAATTTCGAAGTAATAGCGTAGTACTAGTATTCTGTGGTAATAGGTAAAAACCGTGTGTTAGTTTTGCTGTGGTTTTACAAGTGATCACAGAAAACATCACAGTACATACCTTACTATACAATACCTTACCAACATAACTTTTGTTTAAAAAAAATTTTAGATGGTGTTTCCATCTATTATTTTTTTAAATAAAAGTTCCGATCCTCGTAAAGGATCATACTCATCTAATGCTCGAATCTTTTTGTGATTTTTTGTGTATGTTCACCGATTACTCGAAGACTCCTCAACCGATTTGTAAAATTATTTTTTTGTTTGAAATGGTATATATTACTTTCCGATTGGTGTCATAAAAATTTGGTGAGGATCTGTCGAGGATCTTCGGTGTTATGAACAGAAATGTACCTGGAGAGTGCAGAAAATGGCCTATCTGACATTGAAGTCGGTTTTTTTAAATTTTAATTTAGTAACTTGTGTTCAATTGTGTTATGTGAATAATTCCAGTGTGGCGATCTGTGCCTACCCCTATGATGGGATACAGGCGTGAGTTTATGTATGTATGTATGTATTCCAGTGTCTTATTATTATAACGGCAATGATTGTTGTGTATTATTGTTTTATTAACGACTCTGAATACGGCCGCAGTAGCCCGGAGTATAACTTTAGCGGCCATAATTGTTTAACACTATCATCTACCAGTGCATTGTGTACTTCATAAAATAAATTGGATATAAACTCATTACATTTCTTGTAGGTTTATGAAAAAAGCTAAAATTAAACTTGGATTATTACATTTGAAAATGAAAAATCTTATCAAAATTTTCAATTCCGACGGGATTCGAACCCGCAATGATACAAGCGATCCTCCTTTGGTTTGGTTGGTCTTTTTTAATAGTCCTATCAAGATTTTCAACCCTGACGAGGATTGCGTAGCCAAGTTGGTAAAGGCACTCCGGCTAAAGGAGGATCGCTTGTATCATTGCGGGTTCGAATCCCGTCGGAATTGAAAATTTTGATTAGATTTTTCATTTTCAAATGTAATAATACCTAAGTGTGGTTTAAAACTATAAAAATTAAAAAAAAAACTTTAAATGGTTTTGGTATTATGTACCTATAAGTATATTGAATCTTGACATTGTTATGCAACATCCAACAGAAGATACCTTAGGACGATTCAAAGTGATCAAATTTATTCAATGCAACAATGTTTTATGTTCGACTTTGAAAAACAGTACCTATCGCATTTTACATAGGTACCACATTACTTTAAACTCGGACATAAACCAGTGGACCCACAAAAGGGAATTAATAGAGTTCGGTACAAAAGCAATTGAAACTTGTGTTATTGACCAAATACCTACTAATTGTGGATTTAAAACGGAGCAGGTGTCGCAAACATTTCGGCGAGTAAGCCAAGACTTTAATCGTCCTTTATAAATTGTAGCACCATTTATCTAACCGGGGTTATTTTGGTGAAATAGTCTGTGTTACGCTAAGGGTGTAGGGTTGGCACTTACAAGTTCTTTATAGTAAAAACTAGCGGACGCCCGCGGCTTCGCCCGCGTGGACTACTTTTTTTCATGCCACGGGAACAACACATTTTTCTGGGATAAAAAGTAGCCTGTGTGTTATTCCAGAACCTTATCTATCTACATTCCAAATTTCAAAAATTATGTTCAAATACATATGTATTTTATTTGGTAACCCACATTTTGCAGTTACAGAAGTTAGCATTCTATTCGTGACAGGTTGTCGACGCTATTAGAAAACTAACTGGTTTGCTCACGATGTTTTCCTTCGCCGTTTTTTTAGACCTTTACATATTTACTATATCAGCGTTTCTTAACCTTTTTCGTCCACGGACCCCTAGGACATCAAGCAGAACATCAAGGACCCCCTCAATAAAAAAAATCACTAAATTTCGGACCATTTATACTAAATTACGAACTGTAATTAAATTTAAAATAAAAAAAAACCGACTTCAATGTTCGAGCTAAGCAATTTTCTGCACTTTCGAGGTGCACTTCTATTCATAACCCCGGAGATCCTTGACAGATCCTCGCCAAATTCTTGTGGCACCAATCGGAAAGTATAGCCTTTCAAACAAAAAAAGGAATTCTTCAAATCGGTCCAGGCGTCTTCGAGTAAGGGGTGAACACTGAACATACTCGTACATAAAAATCAGCACGATTTCGACAACTGATATTCCTGTGCCGTTTTCAAGCCAGTGATTATCAGTAACATCTGCGTTGTGAAAGAGTCTACTATCTAATTTTTATTTATGTCGGGTACTAGAAAATAATCCCTAACATTCTGATTTCATTTTTTCGCTCAAAAGCACGAGACACAACTTTATCACAAGACAACCAACGCACTTCAGTATGCAAAAACTTTTAGTGGCATTGATTTATTTGTTGTTAAATGGTCCATAGATGAGACTGCGGACCCTCATACATATACTCGCGGACCCCGGAGAATCGCTGTACTAGATGATTTATACAGTGACAGTTCGTCGAACCCACGACCTTCGGATCAAAAGTCGAGGCACTGACCCACTCGGCCCACACGGCTCTTTTAAAATATAGAAAAAAATTATTGTTAAGAATAAATAATATGGCAGTTTTGCATATTTTCTGATTACCTATATGATAATTAAATGATATTCTAAAAAAACACTTAATTCCTCAGATATAAAATATGTAATAACCATTAACAAATCAGACATTTTTTCAAACAATAAATTTTATTAGGGAAAAATAAACATACGGAAAGCTGTCAAAATTCACAAATTTTAAAAGATAACCTCGTTTCCTTCTTTTGACAACCCTAGGTGTTCTTGAAAGGTCATACTTTCTTAAATGTAGGCATGCTGGATACAATTCAGCTTAATTATAGAACTGTAAAACTAAGTATAGATAAAAAACAGCTCCTTCAATAGTTTTAGACTTTAATTATTGAAGTCAGTTCGCTGTAACAATAAATAAATAATAATAAATATTGCTGGACATTTGACAAAGCGCAATCTAGCCCCAATCTAAGCAAAGCTTGTACTATGGGAACCAGATAACTAATAGAATACATATATATTTGTAAATACATACTTATTATACTTTATAACACATAGCCACAGAACAAACATCTTTGTTCCGCACACAAATGTTTGTCCTTGGTGGGAATCGAACCCACGACCTACAGCGCAGAAGGCAGAGCTACTACCAACTGAGATAAGAGGTCAGTCATAACAATAAAATATTATATTATTATTTTTTTAGTCTAAATTGTCCAAATATAATATTGACAATATATTTATATATTGTCTAAACAAAAATATACTTATACATTCCTATCGCTACCCTCTTTTTACAAATAACAATCTACGTGACGAATGGCAAGCCTATTGACGCCATGGCTTCTATAAAAAGAAAATGGAAAATACAAAGTTCAAAAGCATTATTAGAAAATTCAGAAACAAAAATTACTTTTTCAGATGATGATTTAAATAAAGTGTTATGTTACAAGTTGTATTGCTTTTTGGCACCGAATTTCAAATTAAGGGGGTGTGCCGGCTAAATTGGTTTTTTAGGAGCTGAGTGCAAAATACTTACATTATAAACTGAACAATTAAAGGTCGCTGCATACGTAACGTGATTTTTCTCGTCCCGGACGGAACGTGGCGATTTCTTGACATCGTTTCAAATAAAATAGTTTTAGGAATCAAACGGAAAACCAATTTTTTAAAAAGTAATTCCAAGATGACCTATTTATTATTAGAGTTACAAAATGTACAAATTACACACAAGAGTTCTTTAAACAAATAATTGAACAGAAATACTTCCGCCAAGCACCAAATCCAGGAAAGAAATGCCCGCGCGCATTTTTTTTTTTTTTTTTTTTTTTTTTCGGACGGACTTTTATGTTGACTGGTCACGTGTCGACCTTTGCAACGTTACCGGACTATGGCGAGAGCAGAAGGCTCTACGCCGGAAAAAGATAGGTTGGGGCAACATGCGCAAGGGCACCACTTAGGTACGGACCTCGGCTTGGGCTGTCGCCAGGGGAGGGTTTTTTGAGGACGGCCGCAGCCCAGAAGGGGCGGAAACGGTGAGAGAGACTACGTCTTCGACCCCGCCGGCGGGGTCGGTGTCGTGAGGAGTGTATTGTGTATACTATTTAACGCGGATGACTAGATCTCCGCCGCGTTAGCGGCGGTGATCTTGTCGTCGGGGTCACCAAGAACGTGTCTTGGTCGACGTCGGGATTATGTGCCCGCGCGCCGCTCGTGCTTCGCCTTATATCGCCGCCCGTCGTATTTTTTTGTTATTGCCATTTAGTATTTCCAACAATATAGTAACAAAATACACGTAACGAGAAATTGGACGGGACGGGACGGCAGGTGAAAAAACATCGTTATGGACCTTAGTGTTCTGTGTTAAGGACGATGTTATGTCACGTATCCGTACCATCCGAGATTTTATCCCATTACGTATGCAGCCACCTTTAATCAAAAATGTAATGAATAACCCCCGACTTATTGCTGGCTGTATGAATGATAACTCATTTTTCCTGTCAAGGTCCTTTCCTTCGTGATGAATTTTAACATCTTTGATTCTACCAGAGGCTTGAACTATTAATTAAGTATCACCAAATAGAAAAAAGGACGAAGACCACAGTTTTACCTATATACTATTTTTACCCGTAACTCCTGGACTACTTTTTATTCTCAGTAATAACTCTCTTTCTTCCATCTTCCTTGTACTTCGCTATTTTAATCGCAAATTAGAATGGGGAACCCAATGTTTTTACAAACCATGCACCCTGTATAATATTTTGGGCCACCCTGTATAGCCTGTTATTATTTCATTAGGTGCTTTGGAATGAATAATTCATTTTGGAAGTGATTTTTATGAGGTACGGAATTTAAAAGATTTTTCGATAAAACATAAAAAAGAAATTTCGGCATCTAATTTATTTAATGGGATCTTAAGTGGCCTATTCTTTGTAGAATTGACTTTTGATCTGTGGAGTTAAAAAGGCCATTCATAGCACAATCACAATAGGAATTGAAATATATGCCGTCTCTTTTCATTGACTTGCGGGTTGCGAGCGGGTTTAAAAAGGTCGCTATTGCAGAATCATAATCATTTTTAAATACTTTTATTTAACAATTCAATTCAATTAAATATATGCCAATTTCAATTCAAATATATTTCAATTCAATTAATTCAATTTAAGTATGTATACACCTATTTTGTTAGGTTCAAAAAACTTAATTATAAGGGTTTTGATAAAAACGATGTCGGTATTTTAATCTAAAACACAATCTTAATTCTAGACTGCATAAATAGTAGTCCAGACCTGGGTACTATTACTATTCTGTAACCAGACTACCCCCTTAAATATTCGCAAGTCTTTGAACTGCATTTAATAAAGTAAATGGCGGTAGAATACACAGAGTCATTTGAGCAAACTATAGAATACCCAGGATCTTACTTCTGAAAGATATTTAAAGTTGAACACTGATTAAACAACGTCTCTTTATTTGTGGATAGTGACGAATCTCTATTCAAAATGACATCTGTCATCTGAAATGTAGATCTTAGTCATAGCTTTCATTTAAACTAAGAACGGAGAGTCTAGGACGAGTAGTTTCCGAGATAATGGCTGTTTAAAGTTTGACAGCTGTCACTTTAAATGTAGATCTTGGTCATAGCTTTCATTTGAACTGAGAATGAGGAGTCTAGGACGAGTAGTTTCCGAGATAATGGCTGTTTAAAGTTTGACAACTGTCACTTTAAATGTCTCTTCAATAGCTTTCACTTAAACTGAGGACGGAGAGTCTGAGATAAGTGGTTTTCGAGATATGGCCAACCTGTCAATTTAATCTGTCCTAATCTGTCATTTTGACATAATCTGTCAATTTAACATCTGATATTATTCATCAGTAAACTTTATACACTATATTGGTACATTTGGTGACAGCTGTCACTTTAAATGTAGATCTTGATCATAGCATAAGTATTTATTTATAACAATAACGATTTTATTTTTTGTTGATGATGAAGATTTATCTTGTTTTGAAGTTTATCAAAATACGGCTTCGCGGCTGTGCCCCTATTTGATAGTTTTATTTCGGGGTATTGTACCTTGACTGTCCATCCACAGTAGGAGCACTAGGATATGCTTATCCTTATGTTCCTACTGGTAGGAGCATAAGGATGTATTGGTCCTCGTGCAGGAGCAGTAGGAGAATCGAGTAGGAGCAAGAGGAAACGCTCCAATATTGGTTAGATAATAATTCAGTTATTTTTCTCACTTCACAAAGTCTTTCAAGTACCCCCATTTATACACATGTACATGTACACATTCTAAAAACCTATCAGTATCACCCCTAAATATCAAGTAGGTATACCTATAATTTATAATTTTTACCTACGAAAATTCCCCCAAAGGATTAAAAAATACCCCAAATTTGAATTAAAAACCCCCCATCTAGCATCACTGAATGCGTTCCGCACGTTATGTGACATTTATCAAACGTCAAAATCCCATACTGCCCTCCGAAATCAAAGTGTAGTAACAGCAAAAACACGATTTCGAAAAAAAAAAGATAAGCTTACAAATTAAAAAATATCCAGAAGAGGTTATTCATAAAACCTTGAATGTAGAGTGAAAGTACACTTAATCTATACCAACCAGTAATAAAGCGGAAAAGTTTGTTTGTTAATTTGTTTGAACACGCTAATCTCAGGAGCTTTGAGGAAGGATATAAGCTACTTTTCATCATCATCATCATGATCGCAATAATAATTATGCCATCACTATGGATTATAGTTGGGTTTCTAAAAGGGTTTCTTAAAAGTCTGTTTTTTTAAACCTTGTAGATAAAACTCCCATTTAAAGTTACACAAAATATGATGAAATATTGCACTTTGCTAGTAAGCCCGACAAAATGTGTGCAATATGTATTTTAGTGTGGTTTAGCTTGTAAACGCTCTATATTTACTATAGTATTTTACAAAAAAAATTGAGTGATAAGTTTTAAAATGGGCTTTCAGAATAATTGTGTATTTAGCATAAAACCAACAAAATGTCTATTACTGTGGTATAGGCTCGGGATTACGCTTCGCAAAACGGTTATGAGACGGTCCTAGTTTGATACGGTCTTAGTGTGTAAGGTGCTATTTTCGTGACGGGCTCGGTCATGGCTCGGCCCGCTTATGATACTGCGCAGTGAGCGCAGACCTTAAAACTTTAAACCGTTCAACTTCTGTTGTTGATCATACTTCATAATGTTCTTTATCTATCTCTCAACTACTCTAACATTGCAGGCACTAGACTGTGAACGTTTTAAAGATATGGCTGAGACGTTTTCACTCTGTTAGTGAACATTCTTTTGAACAGTAATCGTAAAGTGTTGCAAGTACTTGTGGTGCGGTTTATGTTCTTGTGAATTAATAGGCTATTTTTGGAACCATGTTAGTGTATAAGAAATTCAAGAAATAAAAGGCTTTAGGGATTTATATTTAAATACAGAAACAAAGGAAAAACACTTAGTTAATAGTGACACTTCATAATCTAACTTAAGGGACCGGCGAACGTACCTACGTACCTAGGAACGTAATACCAAAATAATTTAAAATTGGAGCATATTTTTATCACTTTATGTTATTATTTGGATAAAGGCAGTATTTATCTAGGTTCCTGTTAAACTTTTGTTCCAAAAAACTTACTATAGAATAAATGAAAAGAAAAAAATGCCATTTTTGGTGTACCTACAAAGATTTCAATTCAATTTGCTTACATTTCTTTTTAAGTATGTTTTTCTGAACAAAAGCTTAACAGGAACCTAGATAAATACCTATTCTCCTAATCTAACACCATAAACTGATAAAAATATGCTTAAATTTTAAATGATTTCGGTATTACGTTTTTATGGAAATTCGCCTATCGCAGGCCTCTTAAACAGCTAAATTAAAAGGAACTCTGTTTTCTTTCAATATCTCTAGAGTAGCCTCCACTTTCGATTCGAATCGAAAGTAGTGGGTTTGAGTTCTGACCGTGCATCAAAGTAGAGTATTTATAAAGTCGATAGCAAAAGCTTTCGGGCAATCTAAAAACACGAATTTGACATTAATAAATACTTTGTAAAAAATAAATGTTTATTTACACACATACACAGAACCAAAAACAGTAAAAAACAAAAACCCGACTGCGTCAAAACTAAAAAGAAAAAAACAAGCCTGCAAAGAATTACTCACAGTCGGTACCCATTCATTTTATTACCAATCAAATCTTCCCAATGTTATGGGTCCCGACTGTGAGTAATTCTTTGCAGGCTTGTTTTTTTCTTTTTAGTTTTGACGCAGTCGGGTTTTTGTTTTTTTTAAATATTTTTTTATTTAACACTTTTTAGTTATGATAAAGTTGATTTTAAAATACCTATTCAACGATACCCCACTTGATATAGAGTGACGATTTTGATTCTTTTAATTTTGACAATATGGCGTCTGGTTGTAGCCCTGGTGAATTTTGATTACTGTCATATCTTTAGTGACACTCCCAAGGTTGAGACAAATCGATTGACGTAAGAATCATCAAAATCGGTCCACGCGTTTGGCCTCTAGAGTGCCACATAGAAACATCCATAGCGAGAATAATTATTAATCAACTTTAAACCGTTATTTTTCCTAAACTATTACTTAAAATGAAAAATGGTAAAAGAAACATAAAGTTAATTTTGAAATACCTATTCAACGATACCCCACTTGACATGGTGTGACGATTTTGATTTTTTTAATTTTGACATTAAGGCGTCTGGTGGTGGCACTGGTGAATTTTGATTACTGTCATGCCTTATTAACACTTCCAAGGTTCAGACGAATCGATTGACGTAAGAATCATCAAAATCGGTCCACGCGTTTGGCCTCTAGAGTGCCACATAGAAACATCCAAACATACATACATAGACTGATAAACACATTACCCTTCCTTTGCTTTGCGCAGTCGGGTAAAAAGTAAAGTATTTCAGAGATAGAAAAATGTTCAAAAACAAATACGAAATTTACATTGCTTTGTGATGCAAACAGGACCAGTCCAACTTAATGCCACTCCTATGGGAGCCAGAGCTTTTAAATATCAGCTATCGTATTATTATTAGTATCGTAGCTGTAGGTCGTGGGTTCGATTCCCATCCAGGACAAACATTTGTGTGATGAACATAGATGTTTGTTCTGTGTCTGGGTGTTATTAAGTATTTTAAGGTATGTATTTACAAAAAAAAAAGTTTTCTATCAGTTATCTGGTTCCCATAGTACAAGCTTTGCTTAGTTTGGGGCTAGATGGTGCTGTATAAAACGTCCAGCAATATTTATTTATTTTATTTTACTATGCTCGAATAATATTATCATCACACACGTCTCATCTCAATAAATAAGACAGTCACCTAATCTGACAGAGACATAAGATATATCATCACTAGCCTGACAAAGACGGATAGACAACCAAATATCAAATAATAAGTAGTAGTGGATATTGCCCGCGGGTTTTCGTTGTAGTATTTTCTTAATCAATTTTCATGATATCGTATATTGGATCGAAGCAGTATTATGATGTTTACTTTGGTCAGTGGAGCTCGTAGATATTCAGATGAATCAGCTTCATGAAGAAACCAGTACGTACCTACCTAAGTAATTCTAAATGGAAGCAATATAGGCTTGCAACCAAATGGAATGCTAGCTTCAGCAATATGTAGGCATGTATGTGCCAAGTATTTGGTCTTGGGTTTTTTTTATGTATGTATGTATAAACGGGTTTTATGCCTATAAATAATATTAACCTAGGAAGAATAGGAGTTGATTTTCTTCACTATGTAAAACCAATACAATTGAATTGGCAATAACTTTGGGTTTATAATCAAGAATTATAAAAAAGACAATAGTTTAATATTAGTTTCTGATTGTTAATCGCTCAGCTTTTGAATAAAATCTGTCTTCCGACACTGTTCTCATTAAATATACAGCTTCGAAGTTATTCTCCCACTAGAGCGCCTTAATTCTCTGAGTAACTGAGTACCTGAGTACTCAGGCTGCTCAGATACTTCACAATGTTATTATCTTATACTAGCACAATGTTGTAAGTTTGTAAAACCTTTGGAGCGATTTCGGTTTTGCGATTTTCTGCGCGCAAACTCGTTTTTTTTTTAATTACTAACGAACTGTAAACCGCCACTTCTACACGCTGGCGCAGGCTCGCCGAATGAACGCCAATGCCAACGTGTGGACTGTGGACAGCACCTTTGCCTTGCCTTGCCATCGCTCGCCTAGCTGGCCGAGTGATTACAAGCGCCAATTTGCATTGGTTTGCATAGACTCGCCAAACGTCTGGACGGTAGCACTCGCCTTGCATCAATTCGCCGTCGCTCGCGCCGCGCTGGCTTAGGCTCGCCCAACATTTATAGGCGGCATAACGAACTCTCAAGTGGAGCGTAAAGCTGGATTCACGTTACACCGGGCCGGCCCGGCCGGGGCACGGCCGGGCCCGGGTCAGACATGAATCACTTCATATAAAATGTATACCATAATGTTCCGAACGGGCCCAGCCCGGTGTAACGTGAATCCAGCTTAAGGCTACCGGCACAAATTGGATGCGTCAAGCAGAGGACAGGGTACGATGAAATAATCTCAAAGATCATACCTTACTGCCTAAAAACTCCTTAACTAGCCCCTAGCTACCTGCGTACAAACATACATACCTACACCATCTTCTCAGCCTTATCCATAGGAAAGATGTTATGGTATACCTACGTGTGGGGCTGACTAAGCCTCGGGTTTTTTTAAGACTGTTTCATTAATATTTTTTTTCTAAATAAATAATACTTAGCCGAAATAATAGTTGAGATCAAAAGCTAAATACTGTCCAGTTGGAATATTAAATTACAAATAGAAAGTCCATCCGTACACTTCCCGGCAATGTAACTAACTTTCGGCCGTCCAGTTTCAGAGGTACACTTCAGTGCAATTAGCCAGAACATGCCTGCAGTTCTGCAATATTTGCTTTATAGTTTAACTGGTTATATTTAATGTACAAACGGGTAAAAAGGGGTTCTTCCGCGTAGTCAAACTATTTAGTCCAACTGGTTTGACCACGAGGAATTATGAGGGTGAGGTGAGGACTAACTATGAACTTACGAATTTTTTGAAAGTCATATCATCACTTTCAAAAAATTCGTAAGTTGTACTTAAAATTAAAAGAAGAATATTATTATCTAGTAAGTAAGTTCGTATGAGCAAGTGGCCAACTCTGGTGACGGAGTTTTTAGGCCGCCTAAAGGCCTCCGTCATGGCTAAACGACTTAAAAGCCGGGACCGACATTTAACGTGCCCTCCGAAGCACGGAAGCGCTCAGCTCGAATGCCACTTGCGGTCACCCATCCCAAGAATGATCGCGCACAACGCTGCTTAACTTCAACGATAAATCAAGAACGTCCAAGCAAGCTACGCCACGAGCGCTTCTGGTCATAGAGTCATAGACATAGTCATCTAGTAGAGATGTCTATGACTATGTGTACATTATTTAGGAAGGAACTAATCAAAACTTTACAGATGGTGAAAAAGAATTTCGAGTTGTTCTTTAAACATTATTTATTTTATAAACGCCTTTTATCGAAATAAAGAGGAATCTCTCATCTATTTGGAGATTTTCTTCGATCAATAGTTTGATAAGTGACTGTTCATTTATTAGGCGATTAGAAGGGCTCCAAATAAGCTTTATTTTTCCTTAGAACCTTCCCTTTTCCTTATGTATTTTTCTAACATGGGAAAATCAGAGGAAATCACTTTGAATAAAAAAATGTAGCTGACGGTTCGCGCCGGAGGTCGGCCCCCTGATTACTAAGACTTGCAAGAGCAGTGCGACAGCAATCACTACGCGACCGGTCGAAAAATATCACTAAAAATCATATTTAGAAAGCTAATCGCACGTCTCTTGGATCACCGAAAAGAAAGCTAGGCCCCATACCGTGTTTGTTGCCCTGATTCTTCACGGTGTTGGTCGCGAAAGAACAGGAGTAGAATCACCTAGCTCTACGTTTCAAAGTGGTCATAACGGTCCTACGGAATAAATGATATTTGATTTTTTTTTTCTTGCTCACCTGTAGCAAAATACACTTTGGTCATGGTGCATTTTGCGACCGTAATACGATTTTAGTGAGGCTATTGCTGTTGCAAGTTTTACGTAATTAGGGGGCGGCAGGCTGATTACGTATCTCGCGACAGGAAAAAATCTGAGATTTGAGATTTTTTTCTGCCACTAGTACTTTAACTGGGCTACTATTATTGGTTTTTTTGGTTCCCAGTCATTTATTAGCGCCTTTACAAACTTACAGGGAACTTAAACAACGTTGCTGAAACTTGAGTGGTACTTAAATATTTCTTTGACACAAATGATAGACTTCTTTTGAGAAACACTGGAGTTCGAGTTCGAGTTCAACTCACTACAAGTAAAGTAAGTTACTTATAGTGAGTCGAAATCAGAGTGGGATAGTAAATTATTGTTCTTTCATGAGAGAACAGGACAACACAATGTTTTTATAAGAGAAAAACTGTTTTCAACAGTTTTTAACCCTTAATTTGATTTCGGGAAGTATACTGGACATTACCTTTAAAAAAATCTGGAGTCTAAAATAATAACTTTATCTATGTTATTATTAGTTAAAAACGTTTTGTAAATAATGTAGATTTATACAGCGAAATGGTAAGACCATTCGCCAACGTAATCTCTGTTGGTGACCTGCACAACACTGAGGAGGGAAGACCTGCCACGGACGCTCTTGGTAAGTAATTTTTTATTACATGTTTTTCTTAGACAACTAGCTACGATATTTAAGTATGTTACTGTGTTTGAATAGTTGCAACAATGTACGTAATTTTTTATTAATAATTTACTATAATTTTCACTTTACAGCAGTTTAAAACGCAACGTCCAGTATTCTTCCCATTTCCAATGATGTAGCGTTCAGACCAACTTTCATAACGTCCAGTATTCTTCACATTATTAAATACACGGAAATAAACATTTGATGCAAAATAGAGTCAAAATATAAGTTTATGGTATAAATAATTAAAAAATTAAATGATACAGTATGTCTTTTTGATTGACAAATAAATTCTTATTTATTAGTATTATTTTTTCTTATATTTTTTGTGACTTTTTGTTTCTGTACATACATAGACGTCCTTTATTTTTTTCAGCACAAAGTAGTAAATTCTTACGAAATTTTGTTTTTTTATTTTTGTTTTGTTTTTAGAACATGCTTATTCTGTCGTTAAAATCAACAAAAATAAAAAATAAAAGTAATACGGAGGGTATTTGTGAGCTGCAGCAGTGACGCACTGCAACCAACATTAGGAGCAAAATCGGTCTGTGTGTTGTGATAATGGCTTTTTACAGGACTAATATGAGATTCGTCATTGATATACTGCCATGTTTACTCAAATGCTTGTTATTTCAACACTTGGTTACTTTATAGCAGGTCTGTAACCACCAAACAATGAAGCCTATGAACCTAAAACGTTTCCACAGCTTGCTGGCCTAAGAACTGCTTCAAACTAACAGAACAACCGATAGCTCCTACTGCAACTCAACTCAACAGGTTCAAGCTCATGTGAAATGAAACCTAGACTACCTGAATCAGTAGGGTACGATAGCCTAGGTGACTGACAAGACTTCACAAGCTATGGACGGTGCAGGTTTGGCGAAAATAGCAAAGTGGAAGTCTACTGCATAAAATGAGGGTATTTCGAGATTTTTTTCAGCAAATTTCAAAAATAATGGCAGTTTTGAACAATTAAGTTTTCTAAGGTACCTTTATTTTAGTAAACTTTAACTGTAGGTAATGTTTCCTAAGTTCAAGTAAGCACCTAGTACTTACTGTCCTCAGTTCCTAGGTTCCTAGTTCCTATGTGTTGAGATTGAGACTGATGTCTAGTAGGTACGGCTATCTTCTATTTAAAGAATTATTAAGCATATGGTTTATAAATGTTGTACCTATTGTATTTATGAAGATAGGTCATAATTATTGCAATTTTGTTCTCTCCTTGTGCTTATAGTAGGATGTTTTGTAAGATTTTTTGAGTTCAGCTTATTATTTGTTGTGAAATACGACAGAAAATAACAATTTTAATAAATAAATTTTGCAAATTCATATTTTTGCTATTTATTTCATTGTATTTCTAAGCAGTACTAAAGTTCCGCATCTCGAGAAATGTCCAGTATACTGAACGTCTAAAATCACTATTGCTTCTCCGCAAACCGGGAAATGTCCAGTATACTGGACGCCCATTTTCTAAAAAAGTAATAATCATAGAATTTTTTTTCTTCTTGTTCCCTCTTATTTCATCATGTAACATCTCAAAAATCAATAGAAATCATAAAAAATCGAAAAAAACATGCTTGGCTAAATTAAGGGTTAATGTGCTAGTATCCCAGAGGTCATATTAATAGATAGGTACCTGAATGATTTTTGAATTTGAATTTTTATAAATAGTAGATAGAGATATTTGATACTGAAACGGCTCGTTTGTTATGAATAAAATTTGGACTGTGCGTAGCTTGTACCCTGGAATTATAACTAATTAGCAAATACATATAGTAAACTTTTTTCGGTGATTTTCGTAGAATTACAGAAAGATACTAAAAGAATATGAAACAAAACTTTTATAAGTGCGTACCTAACGTAACAACGCTAGTCAAAGATTAAGTGGCCTTACACACTTGACGGAAATTCCGTCGCCGATCTTCCGCGGCGGAGCGCGATTGTATTGCCTTAACCCTGACTGTGACTTGTTCGCTGATAGCTGGTCCATTTTGACTGATAGTTTGTTTTTGTGAGCGTCTTTCTGATCTATGACATTTATGAATTTATATTAATTATTGTGTTATTTAAATTGTGTGTAGATATAATTATAATTTTATTAAATCTCTTTAATTAGTGTAATTGGTTTTGTGCCGTGTTAATTAAAGTTTATAAATAAATAAATAAATTGCCAACGGAGCAACCGATTTTCCGCGTAATGTGCCCGCTATTTTTAATTTATATGCAACTAGCAGCGCCCACGCGGCGTTGCCCCCGTCGTGATGCTTTATGGTGATGATGATGATGATGAAAAGTAGCCTATAACCTTCCTGAAGAGTTTAGCTATCGAATGCAGAAAGAATTTTTCAAACAGGACTGGTAGTTCCTGAGATTAGCGCGTTCAAACAAAAAACTCTTCCGCTTTATATAATTAAGTATAGATATAGAAAATATATAATATAGAAGTATAGATAACATGAATATTTTCTATATCTCTACTAATTATAGTATTGACGTTCCGTCGGGAAAGATCCGCTACGGAATTTCCGCCAAGTGTGGGAGCGCCCTAAACGTCAAAATTGTACGCCTGCAAACTCACTGAAAGTAACTTTTGCACCCTGTGCTCCCCTGGGGCTAAAACACGAACCAAGAAAAATGCTAATTTAATTAACTTTTCATCAGTCTACAAAAGGAGGTCAAAAAGATCTTTCCTTTCGATATAAGATCATTTCTCATTGAATCCTTAAATACTCTTTTTATTGGGATCTAATTTCAGCCGACGGCGGCGACAAGTGCTCTGTTATCGCTAGGGATGGGACACGGAGTCTCGGAGTCCCGGGGTCTTGGGTGCCGATTCCACTAAGTAACTGAATGAGGAAGAATGAGGAAGTTTTTGAAGGCATTACGCTACGCGGTCAGCCATCAGCAGGACTTTCAATTCAAGTTTCATGTTATCTTTCAAATACACGACCCAATGTTAAAATTTATTTCTAATTTCAATATACTACACGGACCCAGTATTTTTGTTTATTTTAATACTACAAGAAAAGTATTATAGTAGGTAAGTATTAATTTTGTCTCGAGAATTGTTTTTTTTAAATGTTTTTTTTTTGATGATTGTAGGTACCTATATTGTAAGTACCTTCAAGGGTGGCATTTTCTGTTTAGCAAAAAACCCTTTCAATAAATAGGAAAAAAAAAGTCTGCAAGCTTCAACATCGCGCACATAATAAATTGATAAAACAAGGACTAGTTTCTGTCATCATCATCTCGTCCCAACCCTGCTCATCTGGCAATTCGAGCACTAGTCGATCCATCAATGTTCCGTGCCGCGCCGAGCGCAAGTAATTTAAACTTTTTCCTCATTTTTAGGGATCCGCAGTTTTAACACTTTACGATACCATCTGAGGCGATAAAATAGCGTCATCCTTTAACGAATTACCGCTACCCTTTGCGGTGCCCTCCGAAGGCTAACACTGCCCACAATACAAAGTGCAACATGAGCGCTGCTGGTGACATTTGACATTGGGCGTTTTTCCACTAGCCGGCACGGCACCGGCACCGGTGGTGTGGATGCAAAATGTATGAAAATCTGCCGGTGCCGGCGCCGGCAAGTGGAAAAATGAGCAGTACATTTTCATACATTTTTGCGTCGCCGGCGCCAGTGCCGGTGCCGGTGCCGGTTCCGTGCCGGGCTAGTGGAAAAACGCCCATTTGAACACTGGTTTATAACCAGTACGGGACACACAGAAAAGACGTAAGACGTAGACGGGGCACGGAAATTTGTCTCTTCCGTGTCCCTTTCATACAAAATGTATAGAAGCGTCGCGACGCAAAACATACAGAAGAGACGGGGCGCGGACGCAACACTGTTTGCTGGCGCCTTGTCCACGACGCGTCCTCGTCTGTCTCTTCTGTCTGGCCTGCGCCCGTCTGGAATGCAAAATATTGCCATGTCAAATATTTATGTAGAATATTTTTTGAAAAACACTTTATACCACGCTTAATTATGACCTATATTTAATAATCAAAATATAATTTCATCATTTCCATGTCACTTTTTATGACCCATCGTACCGGTGGACTTATTACGGTGTCCATATCTTGGCCACCACGGAACGAGTGCAGATGGACCAAGACACTGACCGAGTGGTGCCCGAGACAGAGTAAAAAAAACAAAATCTTTCTTAAAAAAACAAAAGAAAAACAAAATCTTTGACTCTCGAGTTAAGCGCCATGTCGCGTCGTGTAAAACTTCTCCATGAACTTTTGCACATTTTTAGGGTTCAGCGCGGTACCGTGCAATCCTGAACGTTTGGTATGCGGGACACTTCACGCTTTGCTTGCGGGACAAATCCGGGGGTATCCATCATTTCCATGCGGCTGCGAGTTTGGATTTGTTATTTTTTTGGTAGAACATCTCTTACGCCCGTATTCAGAGTTTGTACTCAAGTTTAAATCGACTCAAGCGATTTGTTACTCAATTTCCATAGATTACTGTCAAATTTTAGCTTAGACCATAGAATAGATAATATTACTTACACTTAAGTTTGAGTGTAGACTTAATAGTAAGTAAACTCGTATGAGCAAGTGGCCAACTCAGGTGACGGAGCTTTTAGGCCGTCTAAAGGCCTCCGTCATGGCTTTGAATTTTGGCAGGGGAAGTCTATAGTCGTATTGCTCATTATACGGACTAAAATTGAAGGAAAAAATGTCATTTTTCCTTCAATTTTGATTATTTTTGATAGGTTTTATGTCAAAATTGAAGGAAAAATGACATTTTTTCCTTCAATTTTAGTCCGTATAATGAGCAATACGACTATAAATAATAAACTTATATGTTAACAAATAAAGTTCTTTGATTCTTGATTCTTGAAAAAATATGGATTCTAGAAGTATGAAGTAAACTTAGAGAACCATTAAATATACAGTTGGACGTGCCTTTGACTACCCCTTTACATTTCTTTAAAATAGTCCATAGAGGAATGCCTCGAGAGCATAGTCGCGAAAAAAACAAGAAAGTGTTTTGGTTTTCTTAGGTACTTTATCTAACGATATTTCATCCATGATATTTCGATATTTGTTTCTATTCGCATGTGTACCAAAATATATTTTCATTGTGTCTAATCAATTAGAGTTGAACACATTGGGGAGGTCATGACGTCTGACACAAAGTCATGTAGAAATTGATATAGATTATTTGATACTCACACTTAATTAAGATAACATGGAGTTGACGAAAACAGAGGGCGTAGGTACAGTTAGCTACAAAAATCGATGAACATTTTGAGTTTTATATTTTTAGGGTTCCGTATTCCTGACAAGGAACCCTAAGGCCGTTTGTCCACCGCCGCCGTCCGCGTCACCGGGACGTCAACGAGAACGATATTATTTCTGGCTGAGATCAAGATGACGTGACGGTCTTCTGGTGGACAGGCGGCTATAGTAAATGTATGGTCGCTACCTCGGCGCCGTCATCTCGTTCTCGTTGACGTCCCGGTGACGGCGGCGGTGGACAAACGGCCTTATAGTTTCGACATGTCCGTCTGTCTGTCTGTCCGAGGTTTTGCTAAGAGACCGTTAGTACTAGAAAATTGCAATTTTGTAGGGGTATGTATATCAATTACGCCGACAAAGTGGTCCCGGTTTTTATATCTTTAAGCTATGACGGAGGCCTTCAGGCTGCCTATATCCACCACCATAGATAACTACTAGCTCATAAGAACATACATACACAAAAGTATAATAAAAGCTTGTAAAAGGTTTTTATTTCATAAATAAGGGCCTTGATACACGCACAGCTGACTCAGAAATTTCACAAGGATGAAAGTAATAAAACGGCGGAACACAAGACTGCACAGCGAGCAGTCCTCGAGTGCCTTTAACGGGACTGCACGGATGTCAGAATTCAATTCCAGCTCTTGTTTTGAGGGCTTTTGTGAGAACAATCGGTGTAGGGTTGGGAATACTGAGGTTTTAGGGAAAAAAGAAAATCGACTTTATTTGTCTCCCAAAGTCTGACAGAAAAACGAGATGACAGAAGAACGGCTTTGTCGCGAAGCTGCCGCTTAGAAACTGTTTTAACATTGTTCATGGTGCGGCTACAGTAGTCGTACCATGAACTCTGAGCAATGTTAAAACAAGCTTGAAACATGACAACGAATGTCATTCCTAAAGCAGTAAGCCTGTTTTAAGCTTGTTTTAACATTGCTCTAGGAGTTCATGGTACGGCGCGCGGCTCGTTCGCGCTGCAGCCGTCTACTAAAACGCTAAACACCTATGTGAGAGTGCTTTTATCTGATAGACTAGACGGATTTCGACTAAACCATCCGTTGCATTACTATCCGTACCCATATTGTAAATGTGAAATTGTGTTTATTTGTTTGTTTATTTGTCCTGCTTTCACGTCAAAACAGAGCGACGGATTGACGTGACTTTTTCTGTGGAGATAGCTGGAGGGCTGGAGAGTAACATAGGCTACTTTTTATCCGGGTACCACGCGAGCGAAGCGGTGGGGAGCAGCTAGTTTACTATAAAAACCGGTTCCATATTTTCAGCAAAATATTAAGGTGTCTCACGGCCAGACAGATCATAACTCAGTACCGTCATTTTACGGTCGGCATTACATGATTGCCGTCCGATATAAAAGCGGTGTAAAAAATACGACCGAGTTTATGGCAACCCTAGGCTTGAGATATTGACGCGGAATAGTTTAGGTGTTAGCAGTATACACACTATTGCAGTTCAAAAATAATCGTTTATTAGCAGGAATTACTAACCCGAAATGTAGTCGATATGGAAATTGGCAAGTTTTCATTCATCCGAAGAATTTTCATCTCAAAAAAAAAAAATCATAATTCAAATATCAGTAGGACCGCTATGACCACTTTGAAACGTCTTAAGAGCTAGGTGATTCTACTCCTGTTCTTTCGCGACCAACACCGTGAAGAATCAGGGCAACAAACACGGTATGGGGCCTAACTTTAAAAAAAAAACATCACTTATCAGAAAATTGCCAAAGCGGTTCATTTATGAGCTAGTGGCCAACTCAGGTGACGGAGCTTTTAGGCCACCTAAAGGCCTACGTCATTTCTTAACGACTTAAAAGCCGAGGCCGACAAATTAACGTGCGAAGCACGGAAGCGCTCAGCTAGTAATGCCACTTGCGGTCACTTACCCAAATTGTGACCACGCGCAATGTTGCTTAACTTCAACGATCAATCTATCTAATCTAGGTAAGCGTGCTCCATCTTAGACCACACTGTTGTTTTACATCAGGCAGGGTGTGGTCAAACGCGAACCTATTTTTGTTGAAAAAAAAAAAACAAGAACGTCTCAGCAAGCTACGCCACGAGCGCTTCACTACTGTATAAAGTATACATTCCGTGATATTGCGAAAGGATGGTATTTTCTTACGGTAGTAAATGACACCTCCCGGTAGTTGTCGGTAGATAGCGGAAACCGGGATGAACAATTTCTGGTAGTTTGGCTTCGAATATAAATAATACGTTGACGAGCCTTTCTTTGATACTAGCTATGAGAATTTAAAAGAAATGGCCTATAACCTTCCCCAAAAAGTGAGCTATTTTTTATATATCAAATGCAGAAATATGTTTTTTATTTTTTTGAGGATAGTACCTACAAGTCAGAAAAATAAAAAGTATAGTTCGCGTCACGTAAAAAGAACGCTGGAAGACAGTGGAGGGGGTATTTTTGCGCATGGGTACACTTGCACACGAAAGTACTAGGGTTATTGTTTTTTATTGTTTGTTTTTAGGGTTCCGTACCTTAAAAGGTAAAAAAAGGAACCCTTATAAGATCACTTTCTTGTCCGTCTGTCCGTCTGTCCGTCTGTCCGTCTGTCCGTCTGTCCGTCTGTCCGTCTGTCCGTCTGTCCGTCTGTCCGTCTGTCCGTCTGTCCGTCTGTCCGTGTGTCACCATCGATTATCTCAGGAACGGGTGGAGCTAGCAAGTTGAAATTTATACCATATACTGAGGTCTATAGTCCCTATTGTGACTATAAAAATCAAGGTCCTGAGTCAACACTATAAAAAGATATTGGCAAATTTAGGTTTTCGTGAAAACTTGTAAGTACCAAAACTTACCTTGATTATCAACTTTTTTTATTTTTCGGAATTTTTCCTTTACTTGTGCTAGAAGACCTTGCTTGTAACCAAAATTGACAATTCTAGGTCAACCGGAAGTACCCTAGAGGTTTTGGGTCGAAAACCTAAATGGTAGTTCCCGTTGACCTAGAATAACGAAATTTGGCAAAAAGCAAGGTCTTATAGCACAAATAAAGAAAAAATTCCAAAAAGTTAAAAAAGTTGAAAATTAAAGGGTGTTCCCATACATACATAGTTGACGCCAATTAAAATTGTCCTCCGAGTTGTATGGGCGCTCATACAATTCAGCGGATTAGCTTAATTGGCACCATGGCTAGGTACGGAACCCTCGGCGTACGAGTTCGACTCGCACTTGACCGGTTTTTTATTAATTGCTTACTACGCAGATTGACAGCCAGCGTTCTTTTTACATGACGCGAACTGTACCTAGGTAGAGGTAAAAATAAACTACAAACCCCTACATTAGCACTGAGCTTGTTAAATATTTAAAAACTCGTTTTTGAGCTCACATTAATAAATAAAGAAGACTGGAACATACACATTTCACTTTGTGAATTTGTTACTGTAATCTTTTGAAGCCATTAGCGGTAGTGGGCTTGTCACCCGTCAGCTGACTAAGATAGGACATTAAATAAATAAATATTGGTGGACATTTCTCACAGCGCCATCTAGCCCCAAAATTAGCAAAGCTTGTAATATGGGAACCAGATAACTGATAGAATCCGTACCCATATAACTAGTAGTTCGCCCCGAACTGAGATCTCGCGCACCGTAGATGGCCAACATTTGGACTTTCTTCTGACTACCCCTATAATTTCAAGTGCTACTACTGCCGGGTATGCCTATTGCGCTAGCTCTTCATGGTAAAAAATACTAGCATGCATGCAATACATAATGTCGTGTCTAATTTTTCATTTATTTCATATTTATGAATTCTCGTCGTATTTCTAAAAGTATACGTCCTAGAATAAAAATAATAACTATTTTGGAATGTACAAATAAAGACATTTCATTTGACACCCCACTCAATATATTTGTTTACTTAACTTTTTTTACCTCAATTATTTTAATTCTTTATCAAATTTTTTTTTATCACGAAAATAAATCAAGTAGCATCTAAAATCATTGCAAACCAAACCGCAACGATGTCACTCTCTTTTTAAGACCGACCAGTCAATGAGCTACGAAGACATCGAAACTCTATGAAACGGGAGCTCTTGCAGCTCTGGTTTCGTAGTTTTTGTTCATTGGTCGTATTTCAAAAACTATACATCCTAGAGTAAAAATAAAAACCATTTTGGAATGTACAAAATAAGCCCTTTCATATGACACCCCACTCAATATATTGTGTAACTTTAAAAAAAAATTACCCCCTTGGGAACCTAATATCTTCACAACCCCTTCATCGATTAAGCTCATATGCTCCACCGTAAATTTCCTTAATACAACCTATTGACCTACCAAGTTAAGCCAAATTAGTTAGCTCGTAACCAGCCTCATTTCTCACAAAACTAGTCACTAGCTGATCACATAAGCGGATAAATCTTGTAAGCACATGGGGGTTCCCATCGAATTCGGGCACCATGCGTAGTGCTTTAAACACATGTTCGATATTAGGTTCAGACATTATTATATATGTTTGATCAAATTTATCACTAAAACTATTTTCTAGATCTCCTAAATCTCTTTGAGCGTCTTGCAAATCACGTCGATTGAGATTATCTAACCTAGGGGTCCTCGATTGCCTTGGATGGAAAATCTTGGATATTAAAGTTAACACATATAGGAACAATGAAAGGAAGCAACTCTAGATAGAAACTAAAGTACTCACATGCGCATCTTGGTATTGCGAGATCGATTTCTGGATCACTCCCGGGCGGCGGCTCCGTGTAGGTGTAGGGTGTAGATTCGGGGTTCCCGTGACGTGTCGCGCGTGATTCCTGTTACGTATCGCGCGCGGGTACAGGAATATCCGTTAGGCTGCGCCAATTATGTGGGTCGCGTCCGGGAGTTGCAAAAAAATGCAACTTTCAATGGATAAAATAGTTTATTTAAGATAAAGATTACAATAGAATTACAACTAGAATTTATGTCCAAATCGGTCGATGTGGGGAACCGAAGTGGCGGAAACACGAGGCGAAGCGTGGAATGTCCGGCCGCGGCGATGACGCACGTAGGCCACGTTCTGCTGCGTCGGCGCCTCACGAGTTGCGACGGACTTTGTGCATACGACTAGGTAAATGCAACTCAGCTATTCCTACGTCGTATGAGTGTGTAACACCTCCCCCCGTACTTCAGCGACTATTTCGAAACGTTTTTTGATAGAGTCGCTGAATTGATGCTGTGATCAACTCTGATCTGGTGTGGATGACATCTTCGTTCTGGTATCTCAGCATAAATTCCAGTGGGGTTAGTTTCGATGTTCGTGTCTGCTATTTGATTTTCACGGTTGAATTTTCCTCTAAAGGTTCGATATGCGAAGCCGACGATAGTTAGTACAGCTGCACTCGATAAGATCGCGTAGACTGGAATTGTAGTATGGTATAAGCTTTGATCCGAGATTTCATCTAACCTTGTTGAAGCCTGTAGGGATACCTTCTCGTTGATTGAATGGAGGTTTTCAAGATCTATAGAGTTCAGGATGACAGATGAATCTACAGCTCGTACCTTTTCTCTGTAGGCAGGTAATTCCATGATTTTCAGCGGGTGACCTTTGATACGGTCGTCTGCGTTATTGATGGTGAAAATGGGCGTCCTGAGGTAACACCCGAGTGGAATGGAGATCAGGTAACTTCCTTGCAGGATTCTGAATTGTTCTTGTCCGCAGGATGTCTTGACCTTGGTTTGCTTAGGAAAACTCACGGTATAGTGTTTGCCGTCGAGTTGTTCTACCGCTTCGTTCGTCAGGATTACTGAAGTCAGCTTGCAGGATGGTTGGACTTCTTGCTTGAGAATCAGCTGTTGAATGCAGTCAGGATCATCTCGGAGCTTGTAGTTAGACTTCCGCTCGCATAAATACCATGTCTCTACCTTCGGACATTCTGTCTCAATGTACATAGAATCATGTCCAGAAATTGCTATATAGGGTAGGTTGGGTATAAGGATTTGGTTATTTTTGTTCGGGATAAGGGAGAGTTTGTATAAGTCGTAGGTCAAGGGAGAGGCAATCGGTACCTTATAAACTAAAACTATCTGGCTATCTATATAGAAATATCCTAACTTAATTATATCGTAAAAATACCTAAGTTCTACTCCAAGGATTTCATCTTTATGATATAAAATCCTTAACTTATCTAAAATCACCTTCAAATCTGCAATATTTAATATTGAATGGGGAGCACCCGAAACCCTGATAAACGCTAGAGTATTTTCCAATTTATAGAGTTCTTCTGACAATCTATCGATGTTATCGCCTAGTATTATAAAGTGCTGTGCCAGATGGGCGTATTTAATCAATTCCGTTTCCCTAGTATTGTCGCTATGCATTATTTGATTAAGAATTTTTTCTATTTTATCTTGATTTAATGTAATATTATTTAAAATTTTAGAATTTTGTGCTGTCCATTCTTGATTTAAACTAATATGATTACTTATTTCAGATTCTAATTTATGTTGGTTACTTTGAAGAACTTTAATAGCGTCATTATATTTAATTGCGTCAGTATAGTCTAGGTTACCGGAAATGCTCTTAATTACTGAACCAAGTCCATCAATGAGCGCTCTCTTCCTACGATTGGGTTCAAAAGTCTCTAATTGGTCCGAAATTCGTTCCAATTTATCGTTAAGAAAATCAATGTGAGGCTCATAGAGAGATAAGGTCTTATTATTTAGCATGGGTCTAGATTCAGATAATTGAGACTTAACTAATTGAATTTGCGAGTGAACTTCATCGAGAGAAATGTAATTTAGGAAGGAATGGTAGTGGGATACCACTTTAGTGGGTCCTAATTTAAAGGGGAGAACTCCTGGGCCGTCTTGTAGTGAGTCAATCGAAACATCTTGTCCTCGAGTCAGTTGAAGCAGAAGGGAGAGTAGTATCCTGTAACAAAACAGGGTCCTTAGGGCTTCGCTTTAGTCGGGATTTGGCTACAGGACCACGTTTCTTTTTGGTGTAAATGTGGATGGGGAGGTCGGCTAGGACTGTGTCCTGCGTAAAACGTGGTGCTAACTTTTGTCTGTTCGCCAAAGGATTCTTTACGAACACTTGTTGGTCGGGTGTGTAGTCTCTTTCAGGTTCGCGGTCCTTGTTCCTATTTTCAGTCAATACAGTCCTATTATGTAAAGAAGTCTCGTTGATTACGTCATAGACCTGAGTCATACGTTTTTTATGGTCCAGTATGTACTGTTGGAGTAAGTGTTCAGTTAAGTCTATGTCAACGGGGTCACGTGGGTCAAAATGTCCTGTTATAAGGTCAATTGGTCGACATTTTGTAAAACTATGTATAGAGCTATTGTAAGCTAGAACTGCATATGGCATGAGATTGATTGCGGGTTCGTTTTTCTTCTCAAGTTTTAAGATCCTAAGATGTTCAAGGATAGTTGAATGAAAACGTTCCACGATTCCGTTGTCATTGGGAGTGTGAGCAAGGATTTTATGATGCTGTATTTTATGAAGTTTAGTGAACTCAGAGAACAACGCGTTGGTTAACTCGGGTCCTTGGTCGGTGACTATAGTCAAAGGAATGCCATGATGAGTGCAAAACGTAAGTAGAGCTTGAATAACGCTTAGGGCTGTGCCGTCTCTTAAATGATAAGCTTGAGCATATTTAGAGAAAGCGTCAACTAGCGTGAGAAATTTCTCTGATTGGGCCGTGAAAAGGTCAAGATGAAGGGTCTCAAAAGGTTTAGTAGGTGGTGGTACTACAGAAAACCTTTGCTTTATAGGATTACGGTCATATTTAGCCTGACCACAAATGCTACATTCATTAATATACTTAGTGACGGAATCTTTCATCTTGGGCCAATAATATCTATGGGACAAAGCAAGAAAACATTCAGTTATACCGCGGTGGTTAGTTTTACCCTCATGATAGTTTTTAATGATTTCTTGTTGGCGTAAGTATTCTTTAACATTCTCTACCTCAGTCTTAGTTAGGACTAGGTTCATGGCTGAGCTTTTGAATGTATCCTGAATGATGGGGATGATTTGGTACATGGCCAAGGGTGGACTGATGATGAGTCCTGTCTTCACCTTAGGGTTCACATATTCTTTTATGGCATTTACAACGTCATCCTCTAAGTTCGATTCTGTCAATTGAATAGTCGTTTTGGTATGAGTCTCAAAGGGTTTTGTCACTGTTGGTCGCTTCTTAATGTCTCCTACTACTACAAGGGAAATCTGTCTACTGAATTTATTCAAAGGTTCGTCTGAAATCGGGATCTCTAAGATGGGATTTTCGGCACTAGTATGAACTGTGACCGTGGAGGAACCGGCAACTGAAGGTTGTCTCTCGGTTTCAGGGGCATTAACAGCGATAGAGCTCACATCTTCATTATTTATCTCTATGCGAGATAGGGCGTCCGCATTGGTATTAAATTTGCCCTGTTTATAGATGGGGGTGTAATTATATTCACTTAACTTCAACCTCCATCGTGTTAACCTTGAACCAGGTTCTTTGAGATTCATCATCCATTGAAGGGGCTTATGATCAGTCAGGACTTTGAATTTCCTACCGAAAAGATAGGGGCGAAAGTATTTCGTTCCCCACACTATCGCTAAGAGCTCTTTTTCAATAGTACTATAATTGATCTCACTTGTATTTAAAGTCCTGGATGCGTAAGCTATTGGACGATCGCTTCCTATAGGTCCTTGTGAGAGGACGGCACCTATGGCAAAGTTTGAAGCGTCAGTCGTCAGTATGAATTCTTTATTAAAGTCAGGGTATTGCAGGATTGGATCGTTAGTCAAAAGAGTCTTACATTTTTCAAAGCAGTTACGGTAGTTCACGTCATTAGTCGTTATCCTTGATCCTTTCTTGAGACATTGCGTCATCGGCTTTGTTATACGTGCAAAGTCGGGTATGAATTTACGGTAATAACCCAATAAACCGAGAAATCTTTTGATTTCGGTTGCGGTTTTGGGTATGGGAAACTTCTCGATAGCTTTGATCTTATCTGGGTTAGGTTTTATACCATCTTTGCTAATTATATGTCCGAGATAGGCTGTTTCTAATTTTAAAAATTCCGACTTATCCATTTGGATTTTAAAGTTGGATTCTCGGAGCCTTTGGAACACTTTTTCTAAATTGACCATGTGTTCTTGCAATGACACACTGAAAACAATTATATCGTCAAGGTAAACTAGACAGACTACGTTCTGGAGGTCCCTGAGCACATTGTCCATGACCCTCTGGAACGTTGATGGGGAGTTCTTGAGTCCCATAGGCATTCTAAGAAACTCAAAATGGCCGTGTTCAACATTGAATCCTGTCTTAGGGACATCTTCAGGGTTCATCTCGACTTGGTAGAAGCCGCTAGCAAGGTCAAGGGTCGTAAAGTAGTGGCAGTTCCCTAACTTGTCAAGTACGTCAGCAATGTTGGGAATGGGGTACTTGTCATCGATGGTCTTATCATTCAACTTCCTAAAATCTACTACTAAACGCCATTTTGTCTTCCCGGATGCATCTACTTTCTTTGGAACCACCCAGATTGGGGAGTTCCAAGCCGATTGAGAAGGGCGGATAATTCCCTGGTCTAGCATTTTTGAGATCTGATCTTGGACCTCTTGTCTATGAATGAACGGGTACCTATAACTTTTAGTGTAAACCGGTACTTCGTCAGTTGTTCGGATGCTGTGTTTGATCTTATTAGTAAAAGTTAAAGGTTCGCCTTCTATATAGAATACGTCGGCGTACCTTGAACAAAGCGCTTCTAGATTAGCCCGCTCTTCTGGATTTAAATGATCCGTGCGCAGTCGCGATAGAACTTCTTGCGCGCGGTCCGCTAGCTGTTTAGTGCGCGAGCACTGAACATTAAACAACTCAGCGCTAACGGGGCGGTCCATTGAAAAGACTACGTCGTGTCGAGTCGGATTTTCGATTTCTATGATACCACGGTTATTAGCTATCGTAGTAACACAGCTTCCTATCACGCAGTTTGATATTTTCTGCTCGGGGATGAATACTTCACCGTCGTGATAATTGATAGGGACTCTAACTAATTTAGAAGATTTGGCCGGTATAATGTCTTCGTACAAGTTACAGTTTCGTGAGTCATACATCAATAGCGGATTAGTCGATTGTCTTGTTACTAACGTTTTTGTCTTTAGGTCGATATTAGATTCCCATTTTTCTAACAAATCAAGCCCAATTAGACCATCAAAGAAATTGTGAAATTTGTAAATGAACATAGTTATTGCGTCATTTTCTTTGATTTCACCGAAGCATGGAATGGTGATAGAATAATCGCTTCGAGTGGTGGCGTGAATATTTGTTATTTCGAAAGGATCGTAATTACATGGTACATTTGAATAGAAGCGTTTTACAGCTTCGGGGCTTATGAAAGATGTATTAGCACCAGTATCGATGAGAAATTTAAGAGGGGGATCTAATATCTGTATGTACGGTAGTTGTCTCTGCGTTTGTAAATTAAGTTCTATTTTAGCTTGTCGGACTTGGTAGTTTTCTGAAAATCCTCATTTTCAGGCGTAGGGACATCTTCCTGTGTCTCTTCTACGCAGTAACTGTCTAAGTACTGGGGTTGTTGGTCATGTGAGTACACGCAAGTATAGTCAGGGTATTCGTAATAGTCTTGGTAGTATTCGTAACGATAGTCGTCTTGGGATTCCTCGTAGGATTGGGGGTCATAAAACTCGTTGAAGTTCGTCTCTTTGGTTTTAAAATAGTTCGAGGGTGGTGGATTCCCAAACCTGCTCCAATCGTGAGGTTGACGTGCAGGAAACGGCTTAGCCACGTAGTTGCTGACGCCACTCATAGGCTGGGGACTAGCGTTCCGCGGAGATCTGAAAACGTTACTTTGGGGCCTGTAGTTTGGTGGGGGTGCACCAAACATCTGCTGCGTCCGTGTTGGTCCTCTGTACTGCGGAGTCTGTGGCTTCCAGATCGGCATTGGTCTCGGAGGCTGTGCTGGCGTCTGGTGCGACGGTCCAGGCATGTTGAACGGACGTGGGGGCTGCATAGGGAATTGTCGCTGGGCCGGGGGCGCGACGGGCGATGGCATAAAGCCGTAATTAAATTTAGAGTTACTAACCTGGTGTTGCGGCAGCATCTTTCTTTGGGGAAGATGCTCATTTCGCTGCTGCAGGTATAAGGTGTTAACCTCCTCGTGCACAAACTCTAAAGCTTTCTCTATAGTATCAGGTCGCATGCAACGGATGCGAGATCCCAGCGGGTCGCGGAGACCGCGTACGTATGATTGAAGGGTTAATTTCTTATATAAAGATCTTTTTGACTCAATCGTACTCTCCACCGTTTCATGCAAACTGATATATGTCATAATAGTGCTAAAAAGACTCTGGCATTTTTCGTAAAACTCTTGAGGGCTTAGTGAACCTTGGCTCAGTAACGCAAGATCATTGTACAACGATGTTTCATCTCGCTGATCGGCAAAGTTGTTAATTAAGGCAGATCGAATGCCTTCCCAACTATCTGGAATACCGTTCGCGTTAATAAGACGGGCGGCAGATCCTACGACCTTATTTAAAATGCCGTTAATAAGAGCCAAATTAGTTAGCTCGTAACCAGCCTCATTTCTCACAAAACTAGTCACTAGCTGATCACATAAGCGGATAAATCTTGTAAGCACATGGGGGTTCCCATCGAATTCGGGCACCATGCGTAGTGCTTTAAACACATGTTCGATATTAGGTTCAGACATTATTATATATGTTTGATCAAATTTATCACTAAAACTATTTTCTAGATCTCCTAAATCTCTTTGAGCGTCTTGCAAATCACGTCGATTGAGATTATCTAACCTAGGGGTCCTCGATTGCCTTGGATGGAAAATCTTGGATATTAAAGTTAACACATATAGGAACAATGAAAGGAAGCAACTCTAGATAGAAACTAAAGTACTCACATGCGCATCTTGGTATTGCGAGATCGATTTCTGGATCACTCCCGGGCGGCGGCTCCGTGTAGGTGTAGGGTGTAGATTCGGGGTTCCCGTGACGTGTCGCGCGTGATTCCTGTTACGTATCGCGCGCGGGTACAGGAATATCCTACCGGCTGCGCCAATTATGTGGGTCGCGTCCGGGAGTTGCAAAAAAATGCAACTTTCAATGGATAAAATAGTTTATTTAAGATAAAGATTACAATAGAATTACAACTAGAATTTATGTCCAAATCGGTCGATGTGGGGAACCGAAGTGGCGGAAACACGAGGCGAAGCGTGGAATGTCCGGCCGCGGCGATGACGCACGTAGGCCACGTTCTGCTGCGTCGGCGCCTCACGAGTTGCGACGGACTTTGTGCATACGACTAGGTAAATGCAACTCAGCTATTCCTACGTCGCATGAGTGTGTAACAAACATACAAACATACAAACATACAAACATACAAAGCAAAATCGCCCAACTTACCACTAAGATCTTCGCTCGCTTCGCTCGCTCGATCGATAAATGTGAAAGTGTGTTTATTTGTTTGTTTATTTGTCCTGCTTTCACGTCAAAACAGAACGACGGATTGACGTGATTTTTTGTGTGGAGATAGATGGAGGGCTGGAGAGTGACATAGGCTACTTTTTATTCGGGTACCACGCGAGTGAAGCCGCGGGCATCAGCTAGTACTTATATATTTTTGTAAATACATACTTATAATTATTAGGGTAGGTATATGGCCGATGTCCATCTAAAATTTGAAAACGTACATGAGGTACCTACCTACATTAAACGTACATTAGGTAGTAGGTACCTACTTTTAAAGGAGAGAAAGAAGTTTCAAATTGGTGAAGGGTTTTCAGTGTTTACCTTCAACGCAAACTCCCCGATCCCACTGGAGCTCAACTATTTATAATTAAAGAGGATGGATCAGTGAAAAGAAAGCCAGGTCCCAAACAGTGTTTGTTGCCCGTAAGTAAGTAGGTAAGTAAGTTAAGCCCTGGTTATTCACGGTATTGGTAGCGTATTAACAGGAGTAGAATCACCTAGCTCCCAGTCATCCTCCTCCTAGCACCTAGATCACCTAGATCACCTAGCACCTAGATCACCTAGATCACCTAGCACCTAACTCCCAGACTAGTGATAGTCTAGTGGTCCTACTGAATGAATGCCTGTTAACTTTTACCAGCACTTTTTTAAGTTCCTTTATTCTCAGTGTAAACTTGTAACCGAGGCACATACACTTAAATTATAGTTAATCGGATATAAATAGGGGTGAGGCAATGTAACAAGCCACACTTGACCTTTTCGTAAACACTGTGACTTACAGTGTTTACTATGGAAACTCGAACGAAATCGAGAAAACATCGAATCTGAGGAAACAGTGCTTCGGCGGGCACGTTAAATTGTCAGTCCCGACTTTTAAGTCGCTAAGCCATGACGGCCTAAAGCCTCCGTCACCAGAGTAAGCCACTAGCTCATACGAACATACATACATAATAGATTTCAGAAGAAACCAGGGGTAGTAAGTGATAGGCCATTCTTAAATTGTCTAATTGTGGATATGGTAAAAAGTTGAGGGAGTTACCACTCTTAAAAAAACATGGTTGTCTGTAAAGTCGGTTTTAGGACGATAATTTCACGTGATAGCGAAACGAAGGCTTAGGCCGATCGTGCCTCTCTCCTCTATCGCTTATTCCGCGCTCTCGCTTGCACACTCGGCTCAGGTGGAACGTGAAACTTTTTCGTGCATGCAGCCGGTGGCGTTAATTTTTTTGACGTAATAACGTCTTATAAGTCAGACGTTAACACGTCAAAAAAATGCTAGATTTAAGGGAAGTTGTGAATAAGAAAAATTAGGGCAAATTAAATACGAAAAGTTACATTTTTTTCAAGTTTCATTTCCATAATATTATAAATCAAAATTGTAATATTTTGGGAATTAAATTAGAACTTTCGTGTTGGACAAGGTACGTAGAAAGTTTTCGAGTAAAACCAATAGTAGGATGCCTCGACGCAAATCGCAATCACTCAAGCTGCGAACAAGTCCATTGTACGAGTAAAAGGATGCCAAATAAAATAACAAGCATTGAGATAGATGTCTGGTTACTATGCTCTACTGAATAGGATCAGCAGGGCTATTTTGACTCACACGTAAAGTTGCTAACTCGGATTACTTCCTTACAAAACATATTTTTTTACGAAAAAAGTGATAGACATTTAATCGATCGAGCGAGCGAAGCGAGCGAAGATCTTAGTGGTAAGTTGGGCGATTTTGCTTTGTATGTTTGTATGTTTGTATGTATGTTTCACGAATTGTTGTTCGCGCATAACTGTCGAACCGTTCATCCAATCTGCATGAAACTTGGTAGGTCAATAGGTTGTATTAAGGAAATTTACGGTGGAGCATATGAGCTTAATCGATGAAGGGGTTGTGAAGATATTAGGTTCCCAAGGGGGTAATTTTTTTTTAAAGTTACACAATATATTGAGTGGGGTGTCATATGAAAGGGCTTATTTTGTACATTCCAAAATGGTTTTTATTTTTACTCTAGGATGTATAGTTTTTGAAATACGACCAATGAACAAAAACTACGAAACCAGAGCTGCAAGAGCTCCCGTTTCATAGAGTTTCGATGTCTTCGTAGCTCATTGACTGGTCGGTCTTAAAAAGAGAGTGACATCGTTGCGGTTTGGTTTGCAATGATTTTAGATGCTACTTGATTTATTTTCGTGATAAAAAAAAATTTGATAAAGAATTAAAATAATTGAGGTAAAAAAAGTTAAGTAAACAAATATATTGAGTGGGGTGTCAAATGAAATGTCTTTATTTGTACATTCCAAAATAGTTATTATTTTTATTCTAGGACGTATACTTTTAGAAATACGACGAGAATTCATAAATATGAAATAAATGAAAAATTAGATACGACATTATGTATTGCATGCATGCTAGTATTTTTTACCATGAAGAGCTAGCGCAATAGGCATACTCGGCAGTAGTAGCACTTGAAATTATAGGGGTAGTCAGAAGGAAGTCCAAATGTAAGCCATCTACGGTGCGCGAGATCTCAGTTCGGGGCGAACTACTAGTTTTAATATTGTGTAAAATATTCAAAGTAATTCTGCATTCTCTATCTAACTATAATATTGTTCGTAAAAAATCAATTTGTAGGAAGAAACCCGAGTTAGCGACTTTACGTGTGAGCCAAAATAACCCTGCCGGAGGCCAAGATGGTATGATTTTGAATGAAATTATTCTGAAATACAAAGATTTGAAATGAAATAATGATTACTACTGAGTCCCCAAGGCGCGGTAGACATTCTCTCAGATCTTTAGACATTTAAGATCCTTTGAAGATAGCTAAGAGGATAGTCAGAGGTATGTCCAAATAATTTCTACCGTCTACCAATAACAGCAAATACTGTGAGTCAGTCCCAGGCGCCGGCGTTACGTGATAGTAGATAAATTTATATAATTAAGTACCTACCTATATTAATTATGTATGTTAGACTGTAGGTAAAGTACCTATATTATTTTTTATGGGCCGTAGTTTATAATATTCTATATCTTGTACCTAGTGTTGCCTGAATTAAACGTTACATTATTATTATAATATACTAGCCTCCACCCGCGGCTTCGCTCGCGTGTAAAAAGAAAAAAGATGTAATAAAAGAATGGCCTATGTCCTATTCCCGTTCATTATCTATCTACATTTTAAATTTCAGCCAAATCGTTTCAGTGGTTGTCGAGTTATAGAGGAACAAACATACATCCATCCATCCTTCCAAACTTGCATTTATAATATTATTAGTGTGATTTTTATTTCCATTTCATTTAACCTTATAATGTGTAAACCTTATGGACTGTAAGATTGTCTGAAATAAACGATTTTTATTTTTTTATTTTATTTTTTGTTCTAAGTAAATAGCTAACTTTTTATCCTTGTAACTTGCGGGCAAAGCCGTGGGCGGACGCTTAAAGCTCGTATTTTCAGTACACTCACTTGCCAAGAACTGCAACGAACAACATTGAACAAATGAGCTACCATTAGGTACATTTTATTATACTTAATACAGGGAGGTTGCTAGGATCTAAGACTCCCGTATTTTTTTAGATTTCTTATTTATTTTTTAGATCGCAGCGTTAAGAGGGCATACCTGGAACGACCGAACGGCCGTCGACCAATTGGTCCTCCCAAGTATCGCTGGAGCGACAGAGTAGAAGCTGACCTGCGCGACCTCGGAGCCGACAACTGGCTAGAGACAGCAATGGACAGAAGGAAGTGGCGAATTCTCGTTTCGGAGGCCAAGACTCACTTTGGGTCCCTGAGCCAATGGAATAAGTAGTAGTAAGTAAGTATTTATTTTTAGAAATATTCTATAATTTGGCTCAACGGATCAACATTGCCAGGATTTCCGTGGCCAGCTACCAGTTATTGGGCAATTACTGTTCTTAAATAGCATATTTATTTGAGAAACACACATTTGAAGCGCTCGTGGCGTAGCTTGCTTGGACGTTCTTGATTGATCGTTGAAGTTAAGCAGCGATGTGCGCGGTCACTTTTAGGATGGGTGACAGCAAGTGGTATTACGAGCTGAACGCTTCCGTGCTTCGGAGGGCACGTTAATTGTCGGTCCCGGCTTTTAAAGTCGTTAAGCCATGACGGAGGCCTTTAGGCGGCCTAACCAGAGTTGGCCACTGTTCATACGAAAGAAGAAGAAGATTTGAGACACGCAGAGATACAATACAGAACAGTAAGAGGCACACGAAGAAAGTTACAAACAAAGACAATTAAAAAACAAGTTCTCATTTACTTATTCATTTACAGGTTCATAATTATGGTTCGCTTCGGTCTCTAACGTACCGAGGGTTTTAGTTGTGAGCCTGGTTTTCTTATTTCTAACACTAGATAGGTCCCTGGTTGCTGGTACCAACTTAATGTTCGCCTCGCGAGCTTATCGATTTTATAATCAAGGTTACAAAAGTATATTGAAGTAATAAGAAAACCATAATTTCTCGGTACCTATTCATTAATTTAATTTTCTCTAGATTTTATGAGTCGATCAACTTTTTCTTGTACCAAACGTTCAAAAAGCAAAAATAATAAAATTTCAAGTATTTAATGATTTTTTATCGAAAAATAAACAGAAATATATTCAATTTTTGATGATAAGATAGGGCGCGAAGTAAACCTTAGATAAATATCAATTTCACATAGAAATCAAAGTTGGGTCACGAAATATGTCCATTGGGTAACCAGTTTGAAAACAACAATTTTCTCTTGTATAAATAGATTTTTGTAAGAAATTTCGCACCTAAAGTATAAATAATACTCTAAAACTACTACTACAGAAAAAAAAACATGTAAAAAAGCTAGTACATTTTCTAGAAACTATTAATTTACTGTCTCTTGGGTAACCAATGATAAAAACAAATGACTTTTTATTTAGTTACCTGTGGTTCTGCTGTTAAACTGAAATGGTTTTACTTAGCTTTTAAATGTCTCAAGTCTAAGTAACTGCTGCTTAAGAAAATAATTCGATAACTTTTTAAACAAAGAAATATTTTAAAAAGTCTTGTCTGAAAATGAGGGACACTTTTTTTTTTTTTTTTTTTTTAAACGAAAATAGGTTCGCGTTTGACCACACTCTGCCTAGTTTTGTTTTGTTTGGTCACACTTAGTGACCCAAGGAACTTAGTGACCAATGAAGGCTTGCCTTTTGCTTAATAAACGACCTAATCCACATGAAAACAAAGGTTTGGACAAAATTTAATAGTAATAAATTATTAGGAATCGATGTTTTGTCTGTTAACACAATAAACATAAGTTATCAAGTCTCTTGGGTAACCGAAAAGTCTCTTGGGTCACCGCTATAGTGACTCAAGGGACAGGTTATCCAAGAGACATTTGGCGATGAAATAACCAGAAAAGGAAGAAATTGAGGAAATTTGCATAAAAATACATTTAGATGTAATTTTAGAACTATTGACCTTGTACTAAGGTAGAAATTACCATATTATGTAAAATATTGACGACTACATACGACTTTTTGGTAGGTCTCCCAGGAGACACACAATAAAAACACGTTGCCTCCGATGCAGCTGTGGGCGAAATGGCCGAGCAAAATCAAGGGAACAGCAATCTTGGCCGCGATCGTATGAAACCTAGACACTTTCCTGATTGATCAAGCCTACTAATATAGCCACCTTGTTAAAATTTCCTTAAACTTATGGTAGTTTGACAGGGGACCCCTAATAATGGAAACCACTGGGGACACATTTCGGCGTAAAGATATTTTAGAATTTTGTAAATTCTGAAAACAATTTTCAATGGAATAATAATGCAATAGTTATTCAGTAAGTTTGTTATTCTTTACCTATTATTAATTTAGAGATTTTCATTGAAAAATTTTATAGCGTAGTGGCGCAAACATTTTAACTTTGTGAAAGGGACATCTCCGATTTGTATGGGAGGCACGGTTTCGTCCCCTGGGTAACCATTATTTTTGAATAAAAATATACTTATATTGGCTTTACTGACTCGTAAATGTAATGCCAGTTTATCTCATTAATAGTTTATAGAGTTAAAACCGTAAATAATAGGATCTTCTTGATTCTATACTCGCATACTCATGGAGACAACCTCGGAACAAGAAAAAGTTGATCGACCCTTATAATCATAGACGTCTGGCACCACAATTCTTAATTGTATTTAGGTAACCTAAATTGCGTTTAGGCTAGCTTAAATACAATTAAGGCTAGATTCGACCAAAAGTCATCTTACTCCAGAGTAACTAGCCGACATAATTCGAAATACAATTGTTTAGAAAGCGCAACCGAACATTATTATGTGCATACAAATTATCCTGGTTATAAGGTGTCAACTTTACAATGTCACAATATTCAAACAAACGGTAGTTTACTCTCGAGCAAAAACTTAATCCAGTTTGATCGAATCCAACCTAAGTGGTGCAAGACGCCCTAATTCAATCCTTAAAATTCCTAGTTGTAGGTAATATCAGTAATTGAAACATTATTATTATTATTATTTTTTAATTATCGGAGCTTAATAGGGTATTGAAGTCATTCTAATTACATTGTTAGGTAGTATTTCAGAAAATATTCTAGATTAGCAGGAAGTGTAAATAATTAAAGTTGAGGTTACAAAAATCCCTTTTGAATACGTTTTCGCATGACTGTTGTCATTAAAATAATTGTAAGTACAGTCAGCCCCAAGAAAAAGTATTTTTTTCACTCACAGGGAGGGAGACATCAAAACATAGGGCTTATTTAAAATAATTAAAATGATAATGATACCTTACGTTTAACTTAAGTTTGCTGTGTTGACTGTACAGTACAATCTCAGATCTTTAGTCAAAGTCAAAGTATCGTTTATTGCTACTTATTCGTGTATTTGAAGGTGTAAAAATGTGTGGTTAGAATCAATGTATTTCTAGGCAAGCAATATTTTAATTTAACATTTCAATTCAATATGAATTATAGTATAAGTACCTACCTAATTGGTTTTAGGCATTTCAGATGTCGAAGGTACACATGTAGTTAGATAGAGGCATGTCCAAGTAAAAAAATGATTATGTACAAATCGTACCCGAGTCGATCAACTTTTTCTTGTACCAAACGTTCAAAAAGCAAAAATAATAAAATTTCAAGTATTTAATGATTTTTTATCGAAAAATAAACAGAAATATATTCAATTTTTGATGATAAGATGGGGCGCGAAGTAAACCTTAGATAAATATCAATTTCACATAGAAATCAAAGATGGACCACGAAATATGTCCATTGGGTAACCAGTTTGAAAACAACAATTTTCTCTTGTATAAATAGATTTTTGTAAGAAATTTCGCACCTAAAGTATTAATAATACTCTAAAACTACTATTACAGAAAAAAAACATGTAAAAAAGCTAGTACATTTTTTAGAAACTATTAATTTACTGTCTCTTGGGTAACCAATGATAAAAACAAATGAATTTTTATTTAGTTACCTGTGGTTCTGCTGTTAAACTGAAATGGTTTTACTTAGCTTTTAAATGTCTCAAGTCTAAATAACTGCTGCTTAAGAAAATAATTCGATAACTTTTTTAAACAAAGAAATATTTTAAAAAGTCTTGTCTGAAAATGAGGGACACTTAGTGACCCAAGGAACTTAGTGACCAATGAAGGTTTTTCTTTTGCTTAATAAACGCCCTAATCCACATGAAAACAAAGGCTTGGACAAAATTTAACAGTAATAAATTATTAGGAATCGGTGTTTTGTCTGTTAACACAATAAACATAAGTTATCAAGTCTCTTGGGTAACCGAAAAGTCTCTTGGGTCACCGTTATAGTGACTCAAGGGACGGGTTATCCAAGAGACATTTGGCGATGAAATAACCAGAAAAGGAAGAAATTGAGGAAATTTGCATAAAAATACATTTAGATGTAATTTTAGAACTATTGACCTTGTACTAAGGTAGAAATTACCATATTATGTAAAATATTGACGACTACATACGACTTTTTGGTAGGTCTCCCAGGAGACACACAATAAAAACACGTTGCCTCCGATGCAGCCGCGAGCGAAATGGCCGAGCAAAATCAAGGGAACAGCAATCTTGGCCGCGATCGTATGAAACCTAGACACTTTCCTGATTGATCAAGCCTACTAATATAGCCACCTTGTTAACATTTTCTTAAACTTATGGTAGTTTGACAGGGAACCCCTAATAATGGAAACCACTGGGGACACATTTCGGCGTAAAGATATTTTAGAATTTTGTAAATTCTGAAAACAATTTTCAATGGAATAATAATGCAATAGTTATTCAGTAAGTTTGTTATTCTTTACCTATTATTAATTTAGAGATTTTCATTGAAAAATTTTATAGCGTAGTGGCGCAAACATTTTAACTTTGTGAAAGGGACATCTCCGATTTGTATGGGAGGCACGGTTTCGTCCCCTGGGTAACCATTATTTTTGAATAAAAATATACTTATATTGGCTTTACTGACTCGTAAATTTAATGCCAGTTTATCTCATTAATAGTTTATAGAGTTAAAACCGTAAATAATAGGATCTTCTTGATTCTATACTCGCATACTCATGGGGACAACCTCGGAACAAGAAAAAGTTGATCGACCCACCCCTAGATGAAAACTCCGATAACTCAAATTGTGCCCAAATGGAGTTAGTTGCGTGTCGAATTCCTAAACTGATTACCTATACGGTGATATAACTCACGTAACTATACCTTCAAGGGGTTTGTTCAAATTTCATAAATTACGTTTTTCATATTCTGTCATAGATTTTTAAATCAGTTTTTTGACATTTCTGAAAAAGTAGGTTTTTCGAGTAACCGGGGTTTTCGTCTAGGGGTGCGAAATACTTCATCCATTCGTAGCTGACTGTACTTACACCTAAACAACGGATGCCGGAAGTAGGAACCGCACCACTTTGTTCTCGTTAGTTCGCTGCCATTTTTATTTTGTTTTATAAAAATAAAAAGGAAGTTTCCGTTATAAAATGTTAAAATGTTCTGACTTTTTTTTATGAACTCTACCAATGGCCAATGTTAATGTGAGATCGCTCAAAGCGATAATCAATTGTGTTACCTTTGTGAATGTGAAATAAAATGTGTTTTGTGGTAAACCAGAAAATGAATAAATTACCCAACAAAAGCATACTTGGTGAACGCAGATTTGGCCGCACTGCAGTCGCCGCAGTCGCCGCAGTCATCGCTGTTGTTAATGGCGACGGGAACGACTGCGGCAAGTGCGGCGCGGCTAGGTGTGCGAGGTTGCATAGAACGTCTTATAAAGAAATCGAATGCGGGGACTGCGGCGACTGCGGTGCGGCCACGCCGACCACCATTAGGTTTGTTAAAGTAATTATTATAATGTTTTAATTAAAAATGATCTAAATGGTTGGAAAAACTAGTTCTGAATTCCTCATCATCATCTCCTTAACCTTATCCCTCTGAGGGGTCCTCACATCTCTCTTTCCTTCACTCTTCATCTAAGCTTTCCATTCTCTTAAAAACAAATCAACTCAAATTAATAGTTTTAAGTTACATAAAAATGTAAACATTAAAATGTTTAGCGGCATTGAGAAAATACCTATGCCAAAAACAAAAAAAAAATAACGAAAACCTCACCACATAGATATCAAAACATCACAAAAGAGCGTTGGTATTTTGAAAAGCGTTGCAAAGTGCTGTTCAATCCTAAAATCACTCACCCGATATTTTAGCACCGTTCTGTATTCTCAGTACAAATAAATCGTAAAACAGAAAAATCCTTACTGCGGCACATCAAAAGAATATATTACTGGGCTAAAAGTGATCGTTCTAATATCCCACAACGTTCATAAAACCGTTTGGGATCGATAGAAGGTTGGTAGAGTGTGAAATTAAGATTTTAGGCCGAAGGCCGAAGCCGAACTTCGGGCAGTATTGAGATTTTGACCGAATTCTAATAAAGGTACTTATTCAAATATCGAAAAAAGAGGATTTTTTTTTTCAAAAATAGAATGGCTTTATTTTTTTGTAAAATGATGGAATAGGATAATGAATGACATACGAAAGTAATTGTAGGATGACTTTATTTTAGCAAAGTTTTTACTGAGGGCCTAAAAGCGATCATTGTATACACAACGTATAAAAACCGTTTATTAGACCAAAAAAAAAATATTCTAAAAAATGTACTAAGTCAAAGCCGAAATCGGAGCAGTTTTGACCGAATTCTGATTATTCAAACGTCGGAAAAACATTAACAGATATTTCGGCTGTGTTCCATTGTAACAATATTTCTTTGAAAGCTTGAGCCTATTATTTTTAAGGATAAAATAATAAATTATGTAACAGATAGCTTTATTTTAGTAAGATAAACAAAACGGATTAGGAGGAATCAATATTGATTTAAGTACAGACTCTAAACAACATTTTTAATATATGGTTAAATGGTAACATTGAGGCCTCTATTAATAAACGCCGCTCAACTTGTGTTGAAGTTGCACCACGGATTTAACTATTGCCATCCTTATTTGTCACTGTCTAACAAAAAAGGATGGCAATAGTTAAATCCGTGGTTCAACTTTGACAGAAGTTAAGCCGAGTTTTTTAATAGAGGCCTGAAAGTTTAAGAGGGAAAACTACCCGAATTTTAAGTTTTTGCCGAAACCGAACATCGTGCTTTCATGAGACGTAAAACAAAGTAATTTTGGCCCTTCTAACATTTTATATGGGTATTAAATGGTATCGTTTACTTAAAGATTTTTCGGCTTTTCGGCTTTACGAGGTGTGGCTTAAAGAAATAAATGGATCGGATATGCGTAAATACGCACAATATGTGTTTCGTCACATATAAATAAGCAAATGTGTTAATTAACAAAGGTAAATAATAAAGTAATAGAAATGTTCATAAGTTCGAATTTTTATTTTAGAAGTAATTCTGATGATTCATCGAAAATAAAAATCTTCGATTAATTGTTAATAAGAATTTCGATTCTGACGGGATTCGATCCCGCATTGATCAAACTAATCCTCCTAAAGACACTCAGCCACAGAATCTTATGACGGGCCTAAGTCGGCTCGTAATCTTAATTTTGATAAGACTTAAGTGTGGTTCAACACTTTAAATATTAAAAATAATTTCTTATCCGTACCCCTATTATAAATGTGAAAGTGTGTTTATTTGTTTGTTTATTTGTCGTGGAATCACGTCAAAACGGAGCGACCGATTAACGCGATTTTTTGCGTGGAGATTGTTGGAGGGCTGGAGAGTAACATAGGCTACTTTTTATCCGGGTACCGAGAGAGCGAACCCGCGGGCAGCAGCTAGTTATAAAATAAATAAATACCTACTAGACATTTCACACAGCATCATGTAGCCTCAAAGTAAGCAGAACTTGTGTTAAGGGAACCACATTACTGATATAGGTAGGGTGGGTTGTCCACCTGTGAACCAGGCAGATGCAATGAACCACCGCTATATTTCAAAAATGAGACATTGCCGTTCTTTACGATTACTGCCAACAGGAACGCATACGCATCCCTCACTCTCTCCCCAAATTACAAGCAGCGCAAGCTTAAGACGTACGCCCAGTGATCGAATTTATAAAAATGTATCATAAAAGTCAGTTTTTTGTGTTGATTTCATTCTTTTTCTACATTTTTTGGGTCTTACCTACAGTTTTTTTTGCCTGTTACGTATGATAACACATACATAACGTTGTAAATTACACTATAGTTAGTATGCTGTATCATCATTTACCAGGTGAAATTCTGAGGTTTGTTTTGTCAATGGGGTGTGTCCAGCAATGAGCCATGACATAGTGTCCTGCATTGAACCATAGTACTCACATACATTTTCCCAGTCCGAGCTGCACCTACCATTTTGAAACGTTGAAAAACTAAACCACCACTTATTACAACTAGATTTGTATGATAACCTACTTATAATTAGTATTATGATAAAAAAACCATATTGCTTGATGTCAATACATAGATTTTATTAAGACTAAAATACTCAAGCCTAAATATAATTAACAGTACCTCTAACGGCTTATATTTCGTAGTTAGTAATAATTTTGCTGATAGGTATTAATAATAAAGTAAAAACATTGCCCTTTCTCTTGGTAAATAGGTGGTTCATTGCAGAATTCGGTCTGGTTCAATGCGTACCACCCGTGTTACGCAATGAACCAATTCTCATTTTTTGCTAAATCTGTATTTCTAAGAAATCTAAAGATTATATGAATAAACTAATAATGCACAATCTTAGCCAGATTAATCACCTTACTTCACGTCAAATCTTAGATCCGTAAGTCAAAAAATGTAAAAGATATGGACGCTTGAATTTTACCTGGTTCATTGCTGGACAACCCACCCTACCTACTTATATGTACTTATACTTTTTTTTATAAATATATTATACGGTACTTATTATACGAGTACATAGAAAACACCCAGACCCAAGACAAATATTTGCAGATCATACAAACATTTGTCCCGCGGCGGTGATCGAACCCGCAACCTCTTTCTATTTAATTGAACAATTTTTCAAAATTTCGTAGTACCTCTAATGGACTTGAGAAATATCTATGTAACATACAATAATTACCTTTTACTTAATCTTAAGTGACCATATCTAATCAACAGCCATCTTCTAATCTATTGATAAAGCTAAACCAGTTTTGATCGAGTTCTGACCACACATGAAGCTGTTATTAAAGTTTATTAATCAAAATGGTAACTATATTAATTACTTAACTAGGATTTGGCCGTGACTTTCCTTTATATAAAGTCAAATAAATGAAGAGTTGCTTGTTGCTTTAGATGTTCTTGGCCCCTACTCCGAAAAATAATAATAAAATCAGTAGATAAATCACCTTTTGAAACAGTACAAGCCCACTATTTTAAAAGATATTTTAGTTTTTTGCTTCTTTTTTGTCAATATTTAGGGCATTGTACAGTCAAAACTACCAATTTCATAATTAAACCCCACGTAAGAAACAAAACCTTAATAAGTAGATATAATCTAAATCTATTTATTTTGGTTGTGGACTGTACAAAAATAATAATAATAATAATAAATAAATATTGCTGGACATTTCACACAGCGCCATCTAGCCCCAAACTAAGCAAAGTACTATGGGAACCAGATAACTGATGAAATACTTAAATACTTTTTTTTGTAAATACATACATAGAATACTTTATAACACTCAGACACAGAACAAACATCTATGTTCATCACACAAATGTCTGTCCTGGGTGGGAATCGAATCCACGACCTATAGTGCAGAAGGCAGAGCTACTACCAACTGAGCTAAGAGGCCAGTCTAAAATCATTGTCACCAAGAGTTTATTCGCACAAAAGTCCAGTAATTTTACATTTGAATTCCGTTTTTTCTGTTCTATGGCGCCAATAACAAATACAAATAGAAAGATAAATTGACAGACATGACAGTTTGTCGTATGTGTAGATAAATAAACTGCTCTAGTTGATGTGTATCGATAACTTATCGTTTATGTCCTGTTAGGAAAGAGAGCCAGCACTATTCTAAAGGCTGCATTACACTGGGGCAACACATGACTGATAATATTAGGTAGGTACTTATTTACATTTTGTTTTTTTTAAAGAGTAAGAAAGGAAAGACATCGTCAATACGTTTGAGGTTGACTAGCCTCGGGTTCCTAATTGTAGTGCATTTGACCTAGCCTTAACGCTTTTTTGTATTTATATGCGTTAAGGCTGGATTCGACCAAAAGTCATCTTACTCCAGCCCGAGTAACTAACCGACATAATTCGAAACACAATTGTTTAGAAAGCGCAACCGAACATTATTAAGTGTATACAAATTATCCTGGTTATAAGATGTCAACTTTACAATGTCATCAAACAGACAGTAGTTTACTCTCGAGTAAAAACTTAATCCAGTTTGGTCGAATCCAGCCTAAGCTATAATAACGTCCATAGGCTAAGGTAACCGCTTACCATCAGGTGGGCCGTATGCTTGTCTGCTACCTCAGTAGTATAAAAAAAAAAAAAAAAAAAAAAAGCTAGCTAAATATAATTAGATATCGTTGTGCAATGTGTAAGCCGCCCTAAATAATGTTATTTAAAATGTACAATCATGTGACAAACCCAAAAACACTGATTGAGCTTATTTTCGCGTACCATGCAATAAACATAATTAAGATTTCCTTTTCACTACGCTCTTTCTGTGCACACGAATTCCGTCCCTATAGTATTTAAATGCCAATCAAAATATAACTTGATTTAGCAGAAATTCAGCTTCATTTTAAACTCTAAGACGTAGTCATAAGGTATGGAGTGATGCTTGAAATATGATTGAATAAAATTGAAAATCGACGGGTGAATTTAGACTCTACGCAGTGGCAATAAGTGCTTTAAGTTTCCGCTGTGACCCATTCACTCTTCGTTCATTCAATCCACGTTCATTCACAGTGGGAGAGGTATTTTAACAAGCAAAAAGTTAGAGACACGCGTCTTGCGAGCGCCATCTGCTGGAATAATTTTATAAGCTTTTTTGGAGTCAGGCATCAAAAAATTAGACTGTGTTCTCAATAGTAGGAACCTATTGTTTGTTATTTTTCGGGCATACCTCTACTTATGACTTTATAGAAACAAAATTATCATAAGTAATAATAAAAGGGATGTAACAATTTTTGTTAGGTAAGTACCTACCTTCTTTTTTTATACTTTTTTTTAAATAAATAACTTTAACTTTAACTTCTAAGTATCTTCTAAGTTTTCTAAAAAAAAGCATTTTTTCGATATAGGTCTAAGCTTTTATTGAGTAAGTATGAGCTGATTTAAATGAGCCCAAACACGGATATTCTACTGTAATTCTCTGAGAAGTCCCATTGAACTGGGTCCGTACCACGAACTCTTAGAACAATGTTAAAAAAAATGCTTGAAACAGACCTGCTCTAGGCTAGTTTCGACATTCCTAAAGCAGAACTGTTTCATGCTTGTTTTAACATTGCTTGGATTCGTACCAAATTGTAACCGATTGTTTCAGTCCTGCTGCATGACCGCTGCAGTTCTGCTTTAGTCCTAAACCGACATAAATAATGCACAAAAAAAAAGATTCCGACGAATTGAGAACCTCCTCCTTTTTTGAAGACGGTTGGTTATTGAAAAGGTAAATACTACTTCAGGTCACATATTTTTAGGAATCCTAGGCGTGACTGTAGGTCGTTATACAGGATTTGTAGATGAAACTCTTTCCCACGTAACGGTAAATCTTGCGGCGGGAGCATAATAAATCCACCCGAATTGACTCCTCCGTTCGATGTCGAAAGAGACCTTATTCTAGATTGAGTGTCCTTTTCCAACGCACAATGATCTTGTACTGTCAGCCACAAAATTAATAAAACTCGTAACATTTTTGCTCTTTATTGTAAAGGTTTTCACATTGCTTTAGGAGTTCATGGTACGGCCACTGAACGGCATCTTAAAATCGTTTTTTTCATAAGAGAAAAAGTCTGCGATAGACGCGCGAAGACAATACCTACGATAAAAAACAGATTTTACTGCATTACAAATCACTACATCAATTTCAGGCAGATTTTTGGTTTCCTGAGCCTGTTAAGATTCAAATTGCAGAAAATGAAGAGCGTGTAACCAAAGATTGGGACACAATGTCTCCATTCAAAACATTTTCGTTCTGCGTATTGTATGGTAAATTCTATTGAGACGCATCGAAACAAAATATGGACATTGTTAAAATATGAGAATGGACAGAAATCGTTTATTTTATGTTTGGAAAGAAATACCTTTTTAAAGAACCACCGTTAAATTGATTTATGTAACAATTTGCGATAAAAATAAATATTTTGAAATGTAACTTCCATTTATTTTATTTATAATGCATTCTAGAGCTAGTGTTTTCAACTCACAATCTTTACGCACAAAATTCTATATTTGACCCAAACTAACATAGTAACACGTAACACGGCAAGGTATTCTTGTATTTAAAAACTTGTAATCCAGATATTAATTAAATTAAAATAATTAAGCAAAAAAATCCCATCAACCAATAACTTTACAAATAAGGTAAAATAAAAATAATATTACCGTGAGTGGCATGACAAAAAAAAAAATTTAAATTGAAAGTAAAATGGCGTCGCAATGTCCTTAGAGAGTGGTCATTAACTCCGTCGGCAATTCATTGAGCAAAGATTATGATTAATGAATTCTGCCGGGAATGATGGTTTTTTAACCTTTTTACCGGCATTTGTTTCAAATTATGGACCACCCACAGACTTAATAGGGTTTTTGGAAGCGTTAATTGTAAGTACCTACCAGGGTTGTTGCTGATGCAGTTTTTTTACACATCAGCGGATGCTGATGCTGATGCTGATTTTTGACTTTGACATCAGCGGATGCTGATGCTGATGCTGATTTTTAACCGACTTCAATAAAAGTTGGTTCTCAATTCGTCGGAGCTTTTTTTTTATGTATTTTCACCGATTACGTACCTACTCGAAGACGCCTGGACCGATTTAGAAAATTATTTTTTTGTTTGAAAGGGCAAATTTTCCGATTAGTTCCATAAAAAATCGTTGAGAATCTGATGATGATCTTCGGAATTATGAACAGAAATGCACCTCGAGAATGCAAAATATGGCTCAGCAAGCTGTCTGGCAAAAACGGGTAGAAACGGCAACTAAAATTTCATTACCATGGAAACCCTTTCTCTACTAATCTATGGTAAAGTACAGGTTTCTTGTCTATGGTACAGGTACCGAAGACGTCAGTCAGACAGAAATAATAATTTCCTTCAAAAAGAGAATTTATCTTTTTCGCTTATTTAGCTTGCACAGTGGTGCCCCCATTTGTGTCTATTATTTTTTGCCAGACTATAAATAACATTGAAATCGGTCTTTTAAATTTATTTAGTTAAAAAAAAATCCTTATTGAATCTACATCAAAAAGCTTTCTAGTTTCTTTGGTAATGAAATAGAACACTATTTTATAGTTTTTGAGTCATTTATTATGTCAATCAAAAGATTCAATCTGCTTAATTTGTAGTTAAGTATAACTTAATCAAAGAAAAAAATTATAATAGGTATTTTAACCGACTTGAAAAAAAAGGAGGTTCTCAAGTCGTCGGAATCTTTTTTATTTTTAAACATAAGTCTGGCAATGGTGTTGGACCGAACTACCTGGAAAACTCGAGGGGAGGCCTTTGCCCAGCTGTGGGACAGTGTAGGCTAAAAACAACAAAATAATGCCTTCGGCATTATGTTCGCCAATTGGACGTTTATTCTTGAAAACGTTCCATTCCACAGAAAAGCCGAAAATGAGTTGAGTATGCCACAGGTACTAGAGGCATAATCTATCGACCTTTTAAAAAAATTATAAAAAAATTTTTTCATAGTTTTAGCGACATTTCAAGTTTTTGGAACGTTTACAAAATGTATGAGGACATTTTATTTATGATTAACAAAAACGATCCATCCTCTTGGTAGGTGTTTATTTCTTTTTTCATGCAAAAACTACTGAACGGATTTTAATGAAACTTGACAGTATTATAGTCAATAAATCATATTATCACATGGGTCATGATTTATTAGGATACCACCAGGGCGACGCCTTAGGGAGAGGCGAATATAGCAAAAGTTTGCAAAAATGGATAGATGTTTTTGTCTCCTTCACGTAAAACTACTGAACGGATTTTATATGAAACTTCATATACTTCATCCATGCCTAGGCAAGGAACGAAGTCAAGAGCTAACCTATCTTAAAAAAAAACTTATAAATAGTAAATATGTACATTCAAATAACACATATGCCACAATTTACCAAGGTAGCACATGGGGTGGTAGTAGTAAATAATACTTCTGCGGAACCTTTTAGTTAAACAAAGAAAGAGACGCTGCCAACCAAACTAGTAAAAAGCAAAAATGTTCCAAGCTCATATTTACCAAAATATATCAAAAAGTACTAAACTATGGGTAATCATACTTTCCCATAAAGAATGACTAAAAACTGTCCTAAATAATTACAAATGATTTGGCTTATACCAAGGAAAACTACTGAAGAAATCTCCGTCAAACCTTCAAACCCTCATAACTCAAAACTAACATGATGTGGAATGGAACTTTTTCCTGAAGCTACGTCCAATTATGCACTATTTTTGTAATTATGTGCAATAAAGAATTTAAATAAATTAATAAGCAACAATAAACATAAGTCTGTTCTTTATTATTAAACGAACGATGTACTAAAAGCCCCGCCCCTTACGTCCTGGCACGACTGGAACATCAGCATTGAATATCAGCATCGATCAATGCGGATGCTGATGCTGATGCTGATGTTTCAAATGATGCTGATCATCAGCGGATGCTGATGCTGATGCTGATATTCGCAACAACCCTGGTACCTACCTATATTTTTCTAATAGGTATCTATATTTTTTTTTAAATTCTAGTATGTTTTAACAAATACTTATTGACTGGCCTCTTAGCTCAGTTGGTAGTAGCTCTGCCTTCTGCGCTGGGTCGTGGGTTCGATTCCCACCCAGGACAAACATTTTTGTGATGAACATAGATGTTGGTTCTGTGTCTGGGTGTTATATCGTATAACAAGTGAACGTATAGCTTACGTGTTATTCCAGAACCTAAACTATCTACATTCCAAATTTCATCAAAATCAGTTTAGGAGTTATGGAGATACGTGGTAACAAACATTCACACACACACACGGACTTTCGGCTTTATAATATAAGTAGGATAGTAGGATAAGTACCTACCTATGTATTTACAAAGAATATTATATAAATATTCTATCAGTTCTATCTAACCCCAAACTTTGCTTAGTTTGGGGCTAGATGGCGCTGTGTGAAATGTTCCCCAATATTTATTTATTTATTTACTTACATAAACTATTTAGTGTCCTGTAGAGAATGTAGAGCTGTGTTGGCCGAGTGGGATACATCAACTTTCGATCCGAACGTCGCGGGTTCGCTGTTCTAAATGTTGAAGGAAAACAACGTGAGGAAACCCGCGGCTTAGTCAGCCCCACACGTATTGACCATGTCTTTTCTGTGGATATGGCCGGTTAAGCTGATAGGATGGTGAGCATGACTTCTGAGCCAAGAGTGAATGAGTAACAACCTTTACAAATTTCGTTAAAGTTTTAATTGAATAACTGTCTTAATAGTGTAGTGAAGTGACTGTATTTTTGCACACATATAGTGTTTTACCTAACTAACATTATAATATTGTTGACCACAAGAACAAAAGTGATTAACTAAGTGTATTTACATGTTGAAGATCCAACAGTAAAATATTCGGACACCCGCATAAAGTTTAATCCGCCAGTTACAGCGCGAAGGCAATACGCGTAAGCGACACCGATACCACGGCGCTTGAGACCTTTTCGTCGCGAGCTTCGATTTGGCTCCCCTGCCTCTAACTCTCCGGGTTCTTTATTGGTGTGCAATTGAACTTGCCTGCTGCTGGGCCATTTTTGCTGTGCTACTCAGATAACTCACTGCTTTATCTATAGTGTAGTTATACATAGTGAGTCATTGTCGCTGCTGTTCGGGTGCGCGTGCACTGTTGCCGCATAACTAGAGGGCCGCTAGTCACTTACCGCAAATTGTTGTAATATTCGTCGCAATGAGCTGCTCCGCCTGTTGCAGTTCCTTCTCTAACAATGAAGATTATCTACGTTGTACAAGGGAGCTATGTAACAAAACGTATCATGCTCTATGCACGGGTGGAAGACATTTAACAGAGGAGGATAGGATGACTTGGGTGTGTCCTGAATGTTCCTGCGCTTTGAAGAGAGGGGGAGATAACAGCCTCACCCCTGTGAGACTGACCAAAGAACCTCTTGATCCAAATGTAACGCTTCGTAAAAAGATCCAGCCGAACAGTACTGAAAATCAACAAAAAATAGATAATCCTACTGTGCTTTCCATTGAGATAAGTAACTTAAGATCCGAAATGGCTGCATTAAGAGTACAGCTCGCTCATGCTGTTTCGATAATTACTGGTTATGAAACCAAACTTGACGCATATGCTCTACAAGTGGTGACACTTAGTACCAAACTCGACGGATATGAGGAAAGAGCTTCACAAACGCATCTTAAATCCCAATTCCCGACTTCTGGCTCCCTTGAAAATAAAGAGCAAGTTATCAAAACATCACGAAATAACAAGTCAAAGGAGAGCGCTAGGCCGAAGTCACTAAACTCGGGAGATAATATTGTTTCCACACCTGCTTCACTGGGAGGCAACGCAGCCGCTAAGGAGTTGAGAAATGATGAAGGCAAAACATTGGTCCGTGATCAAGGAGTTGAAATGACAGAGAACAACGGCATGAGCACGCTCGGGGATCAACAATGGACTGAAGTGAGAAGGCGAAAATCCCGCGGACCTACTTCACTTTGCGGCGTGGCCGGTCCTACTATAACGAAGCTGAAAGCGGTCGATCCAGTCAAATACTTACACCTTTGGAATATGGCATCCAGCTCTGAAGAAGTTCTACATTACCTGAGGCAATTGTGCTCTACTGATTCTTGTACTGTCGAGGAGCTAACTCCAAAAGGAAATTACAAGTCATACAAGATTGGCGTCCCTGAGGCTCATTATGACACATGTTACTCAATAGATGTGTGGCCCGTCAATGCTAGGATAAAGGCGTGGGTCAACTACAGAAAACCAAGAGCAAGTGCAGCGGCTGCAGAAACGATTTCCATGTCGAAACGGCAGCCATTTCGTGGCTCAATCAGTGCGCAATAAAAGCACTTGTATGCAGGTATTTTACCAAAATGTGCGGGGGCTCAAAACCAAGCTTAGGAAGTTTCGAAACAACCTTGCGCTACTGGAACACGACCTAGTGGCGATTACTGAGACATTCTTGGACGAGTCGGTGATGGACGCTGAATTATCATGCGCAGACTGGAATATAATGCGTCGGGACCGAAACACACCGTGTGGAGGTGTCCTGCTGGCAGCGCGATCGACTATCACTCTTCAACGAAGACATGACCTGGAGACAATCAGCGGTGAAGATCTGTGGGCGACTTTTACTCGATGTAGTCGATCCTATTACATTTGTGTTTTTTATATCAAGCCGAGCGCGGCTGATCAGGAATATATGGAATTATTTTGTAAAATTGAAAGTTTTCTAAATGAATTGAAAGGAATTATAATAATCGTAGGAGACCTAAACCTAAACAGTGCTTCACAAAATATTTGTAATTATTATTGTTATTTTTTATCATTTTGTAATTTAGTGGACAAGAACGTTGTAACTAATCATTATGGTGGTATGTTAGATGTGGTCTTAGTTCGAGAGGGCGATGCAGTGCAGGAAGTCTCGGTCACCGGTACGGCGTGTATTGTTCCCATAGACCCACCACACCCTCCTCTTGATATCGAGGTAAGAGTTGACTTGGCTCGTTACTCAGATCAAATCGAACCTAGTAATATTAATCCAAGTAAGGATTGGAATTTTAGCAAATGTGACTGTGAACAGCTGTACACTATGCTAGCCGACGTCTCTTGGGAACATGTTCTGATATCAGACAATGTTAATTCAGCAACAAATGACTTTTACCACACAATTTACAGTATTTTTGACTCCTGCATGCCGAGGAAAAGCCGTAAAAAGACTTTAAGTAGTAGATATCCCGTTTGGTTTACTCCCGATATCATCCACGATACTAAGTATAAGATCAAGCTACACTCTGTATGGAAACGCACCAAAACGGAGGATGCTTATAAGTCATTTTCTGACCTCAGAGCTTCTTTAAAATGTCGTGTGGCAGCCGCTTATGATCAGCACATGAGGACAATCGAAAACAATATAACCGTGAACCCACGTAACTTTTGGCGCCACATATCAAGTCTCCGAGCCAAGGGTGGGTTTGAACCTAACGTCACATATAAAGGTAAATGTTTCTCAGGTGTTGCGGCAGCGGAAGCCTTCGCTGACTTTTTCTCAAGCGTTTTTCTTCCTGAAGTGCCTATGCTTAGCGCCAGTTCCATTAACAGCTGCGACAAAAGCTGCAACAGCAACTACGTTAACATTGCAAAGTTTACGCTTGCAGATGTAATTGGTGGCATTAATAAACTTAAACATAGTAAATCTATTGGCCCTGATGGTATACCATCTATGGTTATAAAACTGGCAAAGAAAAACTTTGTTTCCCCACTCTATCATATCTTTAACTTAGCTCTGATGTCAGGCGTGTACCCTTCTCAGTGGAAAGTCTCGAGAGTGACTCCTATTCCTAAGACCTCAAACAAGCAAGCTGTTGAAGAACATCGCCCTATCGCCATTATGTCTTCACCTGCAAAAGTATTCGAGAATGTATTGCATAAAATCATTTACTCGCAGGTGGAGAAATTTCTATGCAATGCGCAACACGGCTTCCGAAGTAAACGATCGGTCAATACAAACTTGTTGTCACTAATAGAGTACATCTCTACTAAACTTGACCAGGGGCGACAAGTGGACGTACTCTACTTCGACTTTCGGAAAGCGTTTGATAGGGTGAATAACGACATATTGCTGGCGAAACTCAGCGCCATTGGCTTTGCGCCTAATCTTTTACAACTTCTCGCAGATTACCTTCGAGATCGCCAACAGTATGTCAGGCTTGGAATTTACGAGTCTTTGCCCTATCATACGCGGTCCGGAGTTAGCCAAGGCTCAGTCCTAGGGCCATTGCTATTCTTGCTCATGGTGAACGACGTACCGGCTTTTCTTCGACATGCAGAATGTCTCCTTTATGCTGATGATTTGAAGCTATACACAGTTGTCGGTTCTCAGGATGATTGCTTGGCACTTCAGCGGGACATTGATACATTGTATCAGTGGAGTGTAGATAACAAAATGGAATTCAATCCCTCCAAATGCTCAGTAATGACCTTCGGTAGAATGTGGTTCCCAATATCATATAACTACACTATAAACGGCACCACGATCGCCAGGACAGTTTTAATTAAAGATTTGGGAGTTACATTTGATCAAAGGCTTACTTTCCACGAACATATCGCGACCGTTGCCAAGGAGTCATTCAGGAGACTAGGCTTTGTGCTCAGGAATGCTAGAGACTTTCAAAATGAACAAGTCATACGGCTGTTATACAGTACATTGGTGAGAAGCAAGCTTGAGTCCAGCTCTTGTGTCTGGAACCCTCACGAAGTGACATACGCTCTCCTTCTAGAAAAGGTACAAAAGGCGTTTCTCAGATACCTTTACAAACGAGTAGCAGGATATTACCCCTACATGTATCCAACTAAATTCCTTCTAGGGTATTTAGGATATAATTCCCTTAAGACCAGGAGAGCGTATGATCAGATTACAACTATATGCAAGGTGTTCCGTAACACAATAGACGCGCCCGATCTGTGTAACGAGTCACTTCGACTTTTGGTCCCGGATAGATACCTCAGAAGCAGGAGGCACAAACTCCTTGCTGTTCCTCGTTGCCGAACTGTCGCTCGCGCAAATTCCCCTCTGCCTCGCACACTCACCGCCCTCAACGAGCTACTGGAACTCAACCCAGAATGTGACGTATTTGCGGATGAATGGAAGAGATTTATGTTGTTGTGCTTGAGGTATTGTGAGATTGACGGATGATTGTATTTTGACATTGTGATTAATAATTATTAGACTTGAATTTATTGTGACATGCATGACATATTGATTTTTGATTTTATTATTGTTACCTCATCTTTCTTAATTAGTGTAATTGGTTGTGCCGTACTAATTAATTAATTAAATAAATAAATAAATAAATAAATGGTGCAGCACCTGCTGGGCAAGCCTCAACAATGTCCCAGGCACTACAGTGTCCCGTTAAGTGTAGGCATGACTACCTTCTGACACTGTAAAAAAACATACAGTCGACTTGATAACCTCCTCCTTTTTGGAAGTCGGTTAAAAATCATCTATACTAAGTGAGTGTCCACATTGCGTTTCCTGCAGCGCGTTTATGAGCTGCGCGTTTGTATCGATAAAAACGCGCGTTCGCAACGCGTTTTTTTCCATACAAAAGCGGACCGGGAGGGGGGCAGCGCGTTCGCATCGGGTTCGAATCGCGTTTGCAAAAAACGCAATGTGGACACTCCCTAAGATGTAAAGGCCTAAGTTTGAACACTGTCAAGAAGGCAATAAGTAAATCCTTATAAAAGTTCGCTCTACTTTGCTTTCCTTTCACAATATTTTCCTCTAACTAGCGCGTTTGAAGCACAGTCTACTCAATTATTAAAGCGTTGATTACAGAATGTTAGCAAACACCGACCTAGGAAAGAGTTGAACAGGAAATTAAAGGATAGAATAAAAGCGGTTAAGAATGTTGAGTTGCGAAAATGTAGGGTTCTGTATTGGTTTTAACAATTAAAAAACTTTTTAGTTTTTCAATTTTTCCTAAAGATTTTCTTATTTTTTTTTTAATTTGCTTGTCTTTTGAACATATACACAATTTAGTTGTTTTCTCAGTCTGTTTTCAGTTTATATAAATGATTGTTTAATAAACATTCCGTAAATACTTTTCTTATAGCATGTAAATAACGAACTAAAGATGGCGGTAAACGCCCGAGACCGGCAGGAGACCGAAACCAGAGACAGGCGTTGTGTGGGCGCGCGAAAGATACACGAGACAGAGAACCGTCAGTTTATATGACAATGGTCTCCTGCCTCGGTCTCTGCAGAGTCATTCTGTAAACTCACTTCGAACGTCGAAGAGCTGAATCCGCTGTGAGATTTCAAATTTTGTATTCGAGAATCTCACAATACATTCTTGTGTATTTAGTGAGCTCGGTCACTTGAGTGAATTCGAAGTGAGTTTACAGAATGACTCTGCTGGTGTCGGTCTCCTGTCTCGGGCGCGAACCGCCACCTAAGCGGGGAATTCACTAGACAGACATGCCCGCCGGACCTTTCTACTATAGGTTTGTGCAAACTGTGCAATGATTGTCCTTAAACATTGCACAGACCTATAGTAGCAAGGTCTGGCAAACATGTCTGCAGACTTGCCCGCTTGCAAGACCATCTAGTGAATTCCTTTTACTCTTCAACAAATGAAATCGTTATTTATTACCAAAAAGTTACGAAACCCTAAAATCTGGTTCCACACCCGGCAACAGTGGCAACCAATTAGCTTAGCAACGCGTTTCCATTCTACTGTATCATTGAAGCGTTTAAACGAACTGTATTTACAACATTGACACTAGATTGAACATTGTATTAACACATGGGAATTACTCACGTAAAAATATCGTCGATTTATATACCGACAATGTTTCGATTCATTCGGAGAATCGGGTAAGGAGGGAGTTGCGGCCAGGTGGCGTACCACCAACTCTTAGAGCAATGTCAAAACAAGGTTAAAACAGTCCTGCGTTAGGTTTGTTTCAGGACACGCGCAGTCCTGCATCGAGTCGCTAACTTGACACTTGACACTCCACGATGACGATTAAAACAAGGTTAACTAAGGCCTGCGTTAGGCTTACTTTAAACTTACCTTAGTCTTATCTAAGTTCGGAATCAGAATAATCTTACTTTGACATATTTTATATTGCTCTAAGAGTTCATAGTAAGGTCCCTGGCCCCCTAGCCATATTACGAGTACACTATCTATCGTCGCTGTAGAATAGAACACTTCAAAATGTATAGGAATTGACGTTCTGACCACGTGACTCATCTACTTGAAACGTCAAATCCTATACATTTTGAAGTGTTTCTATTCTACAGCGACGGTAGATAGTGTAATATGGCTAGGGCCCCAGATTACTCCTCGCGGTCGTGTCTCACAATTTTTACGTGAGTACCTAATAAGGGAAATACTCACGTAAAAATTGAGAGACGCGACGTGTTAATAAAATATCAAGTACAACTCACGAAAGTTTTGAAAGTAAAATACATAGATTCAACATACGTAAGTGTGCGTGTAAGTTTGTAATATAATCAGGGCTTAAATGAAATATGTCACGACTGTATTCCCAAGGTGCGGTAGATATTATTCAGATCTGTAGGCATTCAAAATCCTTTGAAGTTGTCTAAGGAGGTAGTCAGAGGCAAGTCCAAATACATATTTGGTACATGCCCACATTTTGTAGAAGTTAGGATTCCATACGTGACAGGTTGCAAGCCCTTCGCCGCTATTAGAAAGAGAGCTTGTGTCTATTAAATATACTTGTCACTATTAAACATTCTCAATGCAAGGCCAAAATTCAAATACAAATCCTTCGGATCCAAAGTCGAGAGTAAATCACTAGGCCAAGACAACTCGTGTATTCCCGATGTCCCCATGATTTTATCCCCATCAAAGGGGACAGCGGGATGTCGAAAAATAACTTCCCGTTGTCCCCATTAAGTTATATCTTCAATGGGGACAGTGAGACACTACTTTTTGTCGTGGCGCTGTCCCCATTGCCATCTTAGTTGGGGGACTGAGTTAATTTTGCATAAAATTAAACTCGATATTATAAAAACTCAACGTGTAGTACTCTTGTTACACCCTGTATAAGACCATGACAATGGAAACACCCTTTGTACAGCTACAAATTAATGGTGTCGCCACGTGGTTCATTTGGGAGAAGACATTGTTTTCGCAATTAACTGTACCAACCTATCGGTTATTTAGTGGTCGTTCAAGCGACCTTGTTCCGGTAATTGGTTTAGTAGTCAGCTTAGTACAGTCAGCTACGAAAATATAAGAACAAGCGCAATTTATAAGACAAGATGATGGCGATTCTATATTTTAAAACGTTATTTTGATTCTAGAAAAAATCATCTTTTAGAATCAAAATAACAACAAAAGCATAATTTTTGAGGTAATACAAATGACCACAATTTTGTATACAGGGTGGAAAAATTCAATGGGCCCGGGTGTCAATTCTGGTACCGAACTTTTTATCAACCTCAAGCAAAACCTCAACTAAACCTTAGATTTTCGACTGTTTCCATGACTACTACAAACGACTCAGTTGTGGTGAGGTTTTAGCTAAGGTTTGGACTTTGGCAGAACAAATTTTTGAAAAGCTATTCTACTATTCAGCAAATGGCTGACATTTATGAGATCGAACCAAAACGCAGCGGAATGATTGACGTTGTCATCTAGAAGAATTGGGGGGCTGTAGAGCCTGCAGTCTAAAAGACAACGTCAAACATTCCGCTGCGTTTTGTTTCGTTCTCTTAAATGTCAGCCATTTGGTAAATAGTAGAATGGCTTTTTCAAGTTCTACCAAAGTTCAAACCATAGCTAAAATGTCACCACAACAGAGTCGTTGGTCATTAGTAGAATAAGGAAACAGACGAAAATCTAAGGTTTAGTTGACGTTTTGCTTGTGGTTGATAAAAAGTTTGGTAGTAGAATCGGCACCCTGAAGGGAAACTACTTTTAATCCATAAGATAGATTCTGGACATTTCACACAACGTCATTAGCCCAAAAGTTAGCAGACCTTGTGAACTTTATAAACTATATTTTTCTACTTATATTTTTTTATATAAATTATACTAAATTATACAATAGAAAAACATCCAGACCCAAGTTCCAGGTTCCAGAATATCTGGATATTCTGGAACCTTAGCATCTATTTGAAAAAATTATCTCTTAGCACTTCGCACCTCACAAGTAATATAGTTGCAACTCAAAATTTTGCAATATTGAGCTAAGTATGCCATTAAATACAATTTTTTTTTCTCTATCGACTGGTGAGACCCTTACATTTCTACCTCTTTTTATAGCTAAATGGTAGCACTAAAACTCTTTATTGACTATCCATCTCGTTCATTAATTTGTCAAGTTGCATAGTTTGAAGGAGGCCTATGTCCGACAGTGGACGTCCAACACCAGAGATGATGATGATGATGATGATGTAGTTGTATTTTGCTCTTCTACATTTTTGATAATTAGGTACCTAAACTGTGGTAAAGTACTTACTATTTCTCTTCGGTTTCTTATTTTTTGTTTAGCTACTGTTAATTTTTAAATATAGTTTATTGTTATAACATTTTTTGAATTTAATTTACGAGAAATACAAGTTACCTTCATAAAACGCATTATAACTTCTGAAACACTAGGAAAATGTACATTAAAACTTTAATTAAAACCGTCGAAACGCACAAAAGTTAGTTTTTAAAACAGGCAATATTTATATTTCAAAAAAGTACCTGAATAGATAAGCAGTAGGTACAGTTGTAACTCTGAGTGTTATTAAAATAATATTCATTTTATTAAAGCTATTTACTATAAACTTACTAGAATAGGAAATATTCATAGCCAAGCGATATACCTACCTCTATAATTTGAATTTAAGTTAAGGCATTATTGTCAATATTTTAGACGGTACGATTTTTTGAAAATTCAAAACGCGAAATCTCAAAATCATTGATTTTGAGTTGTAACTATATTACTTGTGAGGTGCGACCTATTGAAAAATATATCTATCTATCTATATAATCTGCCCACATCCACCCACTGTTGAGTATAGGCCTCCTCATTTTCACGCTAGCCGAGAGAAGTCTCGGTCCTGAGCCAGTCGAATCCAATGCTTCCCCGCTACCTTCACTAATCATCAGTCCATCTGAAAGATATATAATTTTATTTAACCTTCTATATTATTAAACCGGGTGAAGTCGGGTTGATCCGCAATTTAATATAATTAATACCGTAAAGACATTTCGCTATTTCCCAAAGTGTGATGTAGCTGGCTGACTCATAATCTAATAAATTGTAGCCGTTATGGTTTTTGTCTTGGACAAAGCGGAGGCAATATTAGTGAGGTTTTCATAAAAAGCTTACAGTAACCTTACAATTGTCAATCTATATCTATACCTACGAATAGGTGTTACAAAAAAAATGCCAGGGGCCGTACCACGAAATCTTAGAGCAATGTTAAAACAAGCTTGAAAGAGTCCTGCTGTAGGTCTGTTTCAACATTCCTAAAGCAAAACTGTTTCAAGCTCGTTTTGACATTGTTTAGATTTGTACTAAAACAATATGTATTCAGTCCTGCTGCGTAACTGCTGCAGTCCTGCTTTAGTCCTGCTTAATGACGTAATATACGTATTGGAGAAAATAGTGGAAAATAAAAGATATTTGTAATTGGTTTCCAGTTGAGCTTTGTTGTTTTTTATCTAATCTGTAAACCTGTTTGTTTTCCTACTAAATAACTAGTAGTTCGCCCCGAACTGAGATCTCGCGCACCGTAGATGGCTTACATTTGAACTTTCTTCTGACTACCCCTATAATTTCAAGTGATACATGCAGATTCATGCAGATTGGATGAACGGTTCGACAGTTATGCGCGAACAACAATTCGTGAAACATCCAAAAATACAAACATACAAACATACAAAGCAAAATCGCCCAACTTACCACTAAGATCTTCGCTCGCTTCGCTCGCTCGATCGAAAATAAAAACCATAGCAGGAGGCCTAGAAAGGGGATTCTGGGAACTGAATCGAAAAGGCCCTGAAAGGGACTTAATTTACAAAAGTTGTTATTTAGTCAACCAGCATATCTATCGTTACTTATAAACTTGAACTCTGGTTAAAATAAGCTCAAGATTCGCCCTGTCTCTATTTGACACTGCCTAACAAAAAGGGATAGCATTGTTTAAACGGTGTCTCAATTTTAAACTGAATATTATAAGTACAGGGGTTGATATAGTGGTTTAGAATTAAAAACGTAAAAGTAGGTAAGTACTTTTACGTTTTTTTGTCTCTTTCGTGACTGTTACCGTCATCAAACGGTACCGTCCCCTCAGAAACCTATCCCACATCCACCCACATTCCTATTGACTCAGTAAGCCAGATAACTCCTGAACGGGAGACAAAAGCAGTTCCTGCTCAGAATCGTTCTGTACGCTTCATGAATCATTGTTTGTTTTGTCCAATTATAAATTACATATTAGGTTTTACAAGGGAGTGTAGCCAGAGATTAGCTTTAAATATTAAATTCTAATACCTAGTGGTTTATTTTGAGTAATTTTAATAGGGGTTTATTTTGTGTAATTTTGCATGCCGATGTTTTTTGGTGAATATGTGTCACTCTCTATAATAAGATCTTGTTATGACCATATTTCTTGCAATAAATGAATGATTGATTGATTGGTCAAATTGAGGTTTAACTAAAAACACTGTCGACGAAATAACCTTTTAAACAAAAAAGTTTTATTATTATAATTAATTAATTAATTAAAATCGGTTCATAAGTTCAGGAGCACACACAGACAGACATACATACATGGATACACGCTAAAAAACTTATAAGACCACTCTTTTTCGTCGGGGGTTATAAAACAGAACACATACAGAAACAGACACCAATTTTCTACGCATTATCAGTTCTCCAATTTTAAATTAAAAATGAAAGCTCTAATTAGCGAAATCTCTTTCTTATTATGTAAGAGCCCTTATTCCCTTTTCCTTCTCTGGTTACAAATCTGAACACAAACTCTCTAAGTGACCAAGCCATATAAAACATAGACATGGTCATTTAAACCCATTTCAATAATTGGCCAACCGCGTAATTACCGAAGAATTTGCGATTAATTAACGGTAAATTCTCACGGCATAAGGATATAATTGATTTTCAAAAGGCCATCGAAATTGGATTATAGATTACCTTATTAACTATTATTAACAACAACTAGCCACCGGTGAACTGTGGCGACCCGCCACAGAATTAAAGATATTATCAAAAAAACCGTTCTCTAAAAAAAATTTAATAAAATGAATCTGCTTCATTATTTTTCAGTGAATTTTTCCGATGTTAAACAAATCAACAAATCAAAGATCAATAAATGATTGTAAATACTGATTTTGTTTTATTTATTTATTTTAGATGAATAATTTTTACTAGCTTCCGCCCGCGGCGTTGCTCGGGTGGTACCTACACAACATTATAGCCTATGTTCATCCTGAAAGTTCAATCTAAATACTAGTGAAATAATTTTTGAAATCGGATGAGTAATTTTGAAGATTACCTCCTACATACAAACAAACTTTACCTCTTTATAATATCAGTAGGTATAGATAGGTACCTACAACTTACTTATGCCAAGCCGTTATTATTTGACCATTTATTTCAAAAGTTAGTAAAAAGTAAAATAAAATCTCTCTCAATAAAAAATAAAAATCGAAATAATTACACCTTTTTCATGTAAGCTACTTTTATTTCGAATTCTAATTTATGTAACTTTTGTAGAGCCCTTTTAAAATTAAATTGTTGTTTTCTACACAATTTAAATTTAAGTTACAACTTATTCGAAAATATAATTAAGCAATTGAACCAGCGTGGGACCCAAAAACGACCAGTTTGGGGACATTGAAATTAAAACCAAAATAAAGGTATTGACACACCTATAGAACTGTTTGTTGGGTGGGATGTGTTTGACCCGAGGGCTGTGAGTTCGAATCTCGACTGTATCAATAGATTTATAGTCGTATTGCTCGTTATACGGACTAAAAACATATCAAAATTGAAGGAAAATGTCATTTTTTCCTTCAATTTTAGTCCGTATAATGAGCAATCCGACTATAGAATGGAAGCGCTTGTGGCGTAGCTTGCTTAGGCTGGATTCGACCAAAAGTCATCTTACTCCAGAGTAACTAGCCGATATAATTCAATTGTTTAGAAAGCATAACCGAACATTATTAATTGCATACAAATTTCAAAATATTCAAACAAACAGTACTTAGTTTACTCTCAAGTAAAAACTTAATCCAGCTTGGTCGAATCCAGCCTTAGAAGTTCTTGATTGATCTTTGAAGTTAAGCAAAGCTGTGCGCGGTCGCAATTTGGATGGGTGTATTAGTAAGATAAGATTATGTTTTTCCAGAGAAGTGAAGCAAACTTTCTTTGAAGATACAGACGTGAGCCTGTTTTTGTTTACCTCTCGGTGTACCCAAGACTCGGTTCGGACAAATAAAACACAACCTTTATCAAAGTCGGATAAAAATAAAAGCAGATACCTACAACCACAGAAAAGAGAATCGCTCGCTTACGCAAGTAGAACTAGCATGTTGACTTATTACCTAGTATTCTGTGTTATTACTAAGAGAACCAGTGTCGCCAAACTCACACACGTAAAAATAAACACACTTAGAAATAAAAGTTACAATTGGTCGAAAGAGAACGTTAAAAAGGACCTAAAACCATAAAACTAATTTTATAGATAATAAACCATAACGTCATAGGAACATGGTTCTAAACTTAATAAAATAATAATAAAATAATATGATCGTCTACTTGTCACGAGATGGCGATTTTCATTCTGGATTTTCCTTAATTAGTCTCTAACAAGTAGTAATAAGATTGATAATGCAATGGCTGTTACTAGTTGACCAAAAAACTAAGCTACTTGACGCGAGATGGCGTTATCGCTGTTAATTCTGTTAATAGTCTTTGCCAACAAGATTTAAGATTGATATTACAATGGCTAAATACTTGACAACATAGCTACTCGCTTAGTGTTGTGCCAATGCCAATGAGGATACAAGACGAATGTATCGAAATCGATTATTATTTACCAAATGATGTGTAACGATCGGTAGCACGTCAGGTTATATTTGTTGTGGCCGAAATAAAAAGCTTTTCTTATCTTTCTTTCCTAATTTACACAATCAAAGGTTTACAACTCGTAAATTGTATCACTGTTTAAAATAATGGTTCTTTTTCTTGGGTTTTCTTTTTATGGTGTAGGTATAGGTACAGTACAATAAAGTTATATTCTATTCTAAATACTTGGAAAATATTAGTGATCGAGCGAGCGAAGTGAGCGAAGATCTTAGTGTAAGGGAGTGTACACATTGCGTTTTCTGCAGCGCGTTTTTGAGCTGCGCGTTTGTATCGATACAAACGCGCGTTCGCAACGCGTTTTTTTTCATACAAAAGCGAACCGGGAGGGGCTACGCGGAGGGCTGCGCGTTCGCATCGCGTTCGAATCGCGTTTGTATCGATACAAACGCGCTGCAAAAAACGCAATGTGTACACTCCCTAAGTTAGGCGATTTTGTTCCTTAATTTTATCAAGTTTATTGATTATCATCACACTAATATTATAAATGCAAAAGTTTGGATGTTTGGATGGATGGATGTTTGGATATATTTTTGTTCCGCTCGACAACCACTGAACCGATTTGGCTGAAATTTAAAATATAGAATAGATAGATAAAGACCGGGAATAGGACATAGGTTTTTTCTATCCAGGTATCACCCGAGCGAAGCCGCGGGCGGAAGCAAGTTTGTTTGACGTAGTTCCGGTAAAAACTAGTAGGTAGTTCGCCCCGAAATAAGATATAGCGCACCGCGCGCACCGTTGCGTTGAGAGCCTAGATTTGATCTTGTTTCTGTCAAAAATGACAGATAATGTCAAACATAACAGATCATGTCAAAAATGACACTAGATGTAATTATGACTGATAATGTCAAAAATGACAGATTAGGTAAAAAATTACAAATTTAAAAATTACAAATTTTCAATTCAATTCAATTCATTTACTTTTAAGACATGTTAGGTATTACATGAACCGCGAACGATCCTTGTTTCTGACTAAATAGGGGCATATTTCAAGCTTTTTGTGTTGCATATTATAATCTGATATCTAATCATAACCATTAAAGTTATCGATAGCACATTCATCAGTATATAGGGTCACATCCCTAATTGAGTAGCGAAAGTTGAGGTTTAAGAGAAACGCGACCTTAAGTAGTGTGAATCACAGGCTAGTTTTGTTTGACGGTTTTGCATTTTAAACAAACCAAACAAAACCGTTTAAAAACAATTAAATAATATTAAAAGGTGATATGATATGCCCCCTTTTATTAATGTTTTTGTTCGGCTATCGTTTTTGCACTCCAAAACAGCGCAATACGGCATTTTTATATTTTTTTGTGATTTTTTCGAGTTACGTTTCCTCTGACAGACTTCAAACACGACTAAAGTATGCGGAGCTTGAAGTGCGCGCAATGCGCTTACTTGGTGCTACGCGGGCCCCGCCTACTTACTAGTTCTAGTCTATTCTCAATTCTGTGCCTACAACTGACAACTGGTAGGCAGGTGCGTCCAGACTTCCACAGATCAACCGATAAGAGTTCAATAAGATAATAATACTGAATTGGCTGCGATTTGTTTTCGCTTTGGTTTCTGTTACAGCAGTAATAGCACAGAATAGGGACCTATTTATTCTATGGTAATAGCACAGAATACGTAATAGTAGCCGACTTGGATATTGATAAAAAGTATCGAAAAAAAACTCATGTTAGTAATTTTATTTAGACTAGTTTCTATAATCCTGCTATCCTACTATTATAAACGCCCGCGGCTTCGCCCGCGTGGTCTACTATTTTCGTATCTCACGGGAACCGTGCATTTTTCCGGGATAAAAAGTAGCCTATGAGTCCTATTCCCGGTCATTATCTATCTATAAGTACTTCAAATTTCAGGCAAAGCGGTTCGTTAGTTTTTTTATTTTCTGATTTTAAGTATTTGTTTCTTATTCTTTTTTTTTACCCTTGTCTACATTTGTCTTTGTTACGAACAATATTAAAGTTATACAATGCAGAATTACTTTACTTAATAATTTACACAATAAAAATGTATAAGTATCAGTTTTTTCAACCATCTTCTACCATTTCAAAGTAACCATCGTAAAAAAAAACATTTTTGTAGGAAGTAATCCGAGTTAGCGACTTTACGTGTGAATCAAAATGGCCCTGCAGAACCAAATAGATAAAGATACGTAGCTTTAACGCTTGCAATAAATAATATTAATATTTATTTACATTTATCCTTTCATCCTCACCCCGGCAATGTATCAGAATGTATCGGCCATCTCGTTAGTACATTATTAATTCGTTCATTACAGCTTGATTAAGCCGATGCCATTAGGCGGAAAAAACGCCCAAAAAGTAACCATTGATACGCGAGTCGGATGAAAATATAATGGGTTCTGCCGTCGTATTACCAAGTCTTAGAGCAATGTCAAAGTAAGATTACTTTCGTCCGTACTTAGATAAGACTGAAGTAAGACTGACGCAGGCATAAATCAGGCCTAAATCAACCTTGTTTTAATCCTGCCTTAGGACGGAAACAATCTTAACGCAGGGATGTTTTGGTGACATGACCAAGGAAGATATATACCTACGTAACTGGAAGGTTAATTGAGACAGAAAACGCGGTCCGCTTGAGAGATAAAACTTGGGCGGTGTGTCTCTTTCTAAAGGGTGACCATAATTTATAAACTAAACATCCTTAAAGTCCCTAAGGGGCCTTTTACATCATTTTCTGATTTACGTGATGTTTCAGAGCATGATTTTTCAATTAAAATACTGATACAATTTTGATCCTTGATTTTGATTTCGATCCTTGGTTTCGATCCTTGAATTCGATCCTTGATTTCGATCCTTGATTTCAATCCTTGGTTTCGATCCTTGATTTCGATCCTTTATTTCGATCCTAGATTCTTGAATCTTGAATCTTGATTTTTGAATCTGAAAACTGAAATCTTGAATCTTGAATCTTTGAAGTGACAGCTGTCAAACTTAAAACCGCCATATCTCGGGAACTACTCGTCCTAGACTCCCCGTTCTCAGTTCAAATGAAAGCTATGACCAAGATCTTCATTTGAAGTGACAGCTGTCAAAATTAAAACCGCCATATCTCGGGAACTACTCGTCCTAGACTCCCCGTTCTCAGTTCAAATGAAAGCTATGACCAAGATCTTCATTTGAAGTGACAGCTGTCAAACTTCAAATGGCCATATCTCGGAAACTACTCATCCTAGACTCTTCCTTTTTAGCTCAAATGAAAGCTATGACCAAGATCTACATTTTCAATAACAGCTGTCAAAATGACATCCGTCATCTGAAATGAAGATCTTGGTTATAGCTTTCATTTGAACTGAGAACGGGGAGTCTAGGACGAATAGTTTCCGAGATATGGCCATTTGAAGTTTGACAGCTGTCACTTCAAATGAAGATCTTGGTCATAGCTTTCATTTGAACTGAGAACGGGGAGTCTAGGACGAGTAGTTCCCGAGATATGGCCATTTGAAGTTTGACAGCTGTCACTTCAAATGAAGATTTTGGCCATAGCTTTCATTTGAACTGAGAACGGGGAGTCTAGGACGAGTAGTTTCCAAGATATGGCGGTTTGAAGTTTGACAGCTGTCACTTCAAATGAAGATCTTGGTCATAGCTTTCATTTGAACTGAGAACGGGGAGTCTGGGACGAGTAGTTTCCAAGATATGGCCGTTTGAAGTTTGACAGCTGTCACTTCAAATGAAGATCTTGGTCATAGCTTTCATTTGAACTTTGAACGGGGAGTCTAGGACGAGTAGTTTCCAAGATATGGCCGTTTGAAGTTTGACAGCTGTCACTTCAAATGAAGATCTTGGTCATAGCTTTCATTTGAACTTTGAACGGGGAGTCTAGGACGAGTAGTTTCCAAGATATGGCCGTTTGAAGTTTGACAGCTGTCACTTCAAATGAAGATCTTGGTCATAGCTTTCATTTGAACTGAGAACGGGGAGTCTGGGACGAGTAGTTTCCTAGATATGGCCGTTTGAAGTTTGACAGCTGTCACTTCAAAGATTCAAGATTCAAGATTTCAGATTCAAGATTCAAGAATCAAGGATCAAAATCCAGGATCGAAATCCATTATCGAAACCAAGGATCGAAATCAAAATCAAGGATCAAAATCAAGGATTGAATTAAAGGATCGAAACCATGGATCGAAATCAAGCGCTGATTTTGTCGAGCGCGATAATTTAAAAATATCCTGAAATTTAAATGACAAGGTCACACTACTAATCCAACAACGAGTGTGAAAGAGACAAAGCTACCAAGAAAGCCTCTTAACAAGACCAACAATCCTTATAACCAAGATTAAATTATACCTAATATATCGTTGTGTAGTCGTGATAAGGTTCAAAATCATTTGTACATTAAATGTCAGGTAGCATTCCTGTATGTATATATAACTTCCTTGGACATGACATCGACTAGATGCAGGACTGCGCATGTCCTGCTCGGTGTCATCGAGCAAGACATGCGCAGAGAGAGCGGTCAAGACCAAGGCAGGAATAAAATAAGATTGTTTTCGGACGAAAACAATGTCAAATCAAGCTTAAGGCAGGAATGGATTTCACCTTATTTTGACATTGCTCTAAGAGCTCATAGTACGGTTACTGTAGATCAAAACAGCACAAAGTCCAGCAAAAACGGGTAGAAACGGCACTTAAAATTTCAGTACTTTGGAAACCCTTTCTCTACTAATCTATGGTAAAGTACAGGTTTCTTGTCTATGGTACAGGTACCGAAGACGTCAGTCAGAAGTAATAATTTACTTCTAAAATAGAATTTATCTATTTCGCGTATTTAGCTTGCACAGTGGCGCCCCCATTTATTTATATTATTTTGTGTCGGACTATAAGTCTAGTTTTTACTGTTACAAAGCAGCATTTTAAGCGGTTTATGTGCAACAAGGTTAAGAAGGATCCACCAAAGGTCCACTAGGATCAATTTGAATCGTTTTGGATCAAAGGATTTATCACAGTTCTAGTGAAGAATCAATAGAACGATGTTACGCTGTTTTTTTAGGTTTTTCGAGTGTGTCAAAAACAATTAAAACCAAACATACAACGATAATAAATTTTGGCTTCGTCAGTGTGAAGATGCATTATCATTATCAAATGTGTAAAATAATTAACATTCTTGCTTGAGAAGCCCATTTTAATTATTTTTAGAGATTGTAAAAATTAAAATTTAAAGATCATTGTCTAATAAAAAAGATACAAACCTTGGAGAAGTTAAAGTTTACGACTAAATGAACCACTCAATTAATTTCGTTCTTTATTGAAAACCTTTGTACTCGCCGTTTCATTTAAAAGATACCAATAAATATTCTCGCATACACATTGCTACACACTTCATTTCTGACACAAAACAAAAGCACGCGTTCATTTGCGATAATTGAAACGAATAAAAAGGAACCAACTTTATTACGGTACCCTAAAAAGCAAAAAAGACAAGGACATACGCTTCGCTGGTCAAACTGGTACTCGGCGCCACTTCATTGACGAGAAAATGGGTGGTAAAAAAAAACACTGAATGAGCCTTTATTTACAGAACAAAACCAACCGTAACTGATTAAGAGAAAGTCGAAAATCGCATAGCAATACACCGGTCAAGATATTGCCTGTTCGTAACATTCAGGAGCAACATGTTAAGAATTCTTCGAACGCACGCACAACGCTTCCGCTCTTTTTTCCGACTTATCACAAACGTTTAAGGTTAAAATTGGCGTGGCTTGTTAGAGGGCATTTTTTGTAGTAAGGTGGTACCGTTTTAACAAGATCCCTTGATAATCGGCGGGTTGAATTTAAATGTTATTGGATTACAGTTCGTTGTGTGTGTGATCGACGCTGATACGGCCATTTTTGAACATTTACTGCTAAAAGTCGATTTTATTGTGCCATTATGTTGGGCGCAAACCTTTTTTGTCAACATTGTGTTACCACCTTCAACTATCAAACCTATTTATGTAACTAGTTCTTTTTATAGCTGCATTGTATTCTATAAAAAGGACTTAGGCATTATTGCTCTCGGGCAGCTCTTAAAACGTTTCAAAGTGGTCATAGCGTGGTAATAGCGTAGCGGTCTTACTGAAAAAAATATATTTGAATGTTGATTTTTGTTTTCAGCTTCAGTTGATTTATTCCACATTAATAACAAACTTTTCTTAAGTTTCACCAGACCCGCAGTGTCTGTAAATAAATTAATTTTACAAGCCTAATTTGACCTATTACCCGGTAAAATAATAAAAATAAACCATGAATCCGAAACAAACTGATACCTACCTAAATTTTTCGAAACGAAAAATCCATTGATGCACAGCCAGGATTCGAATCCACAATCTTCGGATCGAAAGTCGAGGTACTATACCCCTCGGCCAACTCGGCTCGGCATAGCTTAGGCGGCACAATAAAAACGTATTTGTATGATCACAAAACAGGTAGGATTACGATGATAGCATGATTGTCATTAATTCAACGACTGCCCTTAAATTACAATACTTTCAGTTGAAAGTAATTAACCAGTTAATTAAACTTACGTGTTAATTTTATTACGGGCAGCGTAAATAATTAGTTGAAGTGTAACTGTATGTGGGTCAGCGTGAATTAATACTACACAATCCTTTGGAATTGACCACTTTATGTAACAAGCAAGTAAATTGTATACTTAGGTAGGTACACACTAACTTCTGCAAAATGTGAACATGTCGCACCCCTAGACGAAAACCTCGGTAACTCGAAAATCCTACTTTTTCAGAAATAACAAAAAACTGATTTAAAAATCTATGACAGACTATGAAAAACGTAAATTTATTTATGCAATTTGAACAAAACCCTTTGTTACGTGAGTTATCACCGTATAAGTAATCAGTTTAGGAATTCGAAAACGCAACTAACTCCATTTGAGCACATTTTGAGTTATCGGAGTTTTCATCTAGGGGTGCGATGTGTCAAATACACAAATTTTGATAAATACCTACACCATACCTACCCTATTTGGGTCGATGACATCAAAATAGACCATAGATTTTGGATGCGTGAGCCGTGTTGGCAGAGGGAGATTTACTCGAATTTCGTTGGTTCGAATCCTGGGGCTGTGCCATGAACTCTTAGAGCAATGTTAAAACTAGTAGTTCGCCCCGAACTGAGATCTCGCGCACCGTAGATGGCTTACATTTGGACTTTCTTCTGACTACCCCTATAATTTCAAGTGCTACTACTGCCGAGTATGCCTATTGCGCTAGCTTTTCATGGTAAAAAATACTAGCATGCATGCAATACAATATAATGTCGTGTCTAATTTTTCATTTATTTCATATTTATGAATTCTCGTCGTATTTCTAAAGTATACGTCCTAGAATCAAAATAATAATTATTTTGGAATGTACAAATTAAGACCTTTCATTTGACACCCCACTCATTATATTTGTTTATTTAACTTTTTTTACCCCAATTATTTTCATTCTTTATCAAAAAATTTTTTATCATGAAAATAAATCAAGTAGCATCTAAAATCATTGCAAACCAAACCGCAACGATGCCACTCTCTTTTTAAGACCGACCAGTCAATGAGCTACGAAGACATCGAAACTCTATGAAACGGGAGCTCTTGCAGCTCTGGTTTCGTAGTTTTTGTTCTTTGGTCGTATTTCAAAAACTATACAACCTAGATTAAAAATAAAAACCATTTTGGAATGTACAAAATAAGCCCTTTCGTATGACACCCCACTCAATATATTTGAATAACTTTGAAAAAAATTTACCCCCTTGGGAACCCCATATCTTTACAACCCCTTAATCGATTACGCTCATACGCTCCACAGCAAATTTCCATAGCACTACCTATTGACCTATCAAGTTTCATACAGATTGGATAAGCGGTTCGATAGTTATGCGAGAACATAAAAATGAAACATACAAACATACAAACATACAAACATACAAACATACAAACATACAAACATACAAACATACAAACATACAAAGCAAAATCGCCTAACTTGCCACTAAGATCTTCGCTCGCTTCGCTCGCTCGATCGACAAGCTTAAAACAGTCCTGCTTTAGGCTTGTTTCAACATTCCTAAAGCAGGACTGTTTCAAGCTTGTTCATGTCTTTCCTGTGGGTACCTATGGCTGGTTACTGAGAGGATGGTTTAGGTGCTGGCAAGCCTGCTCCATCTCAAACAATGCCCCAGGCACTACAGTGTCCCGTTAAGTGTAGGCAAAATATTGCCCCCTGACACTGTATAAATCATCTAGTAAAGAGGCACAAATTGTGAACGCGCACAACGCAACTTCAACGATCAACCAAAGTCGTCCGCTAGCTAAAACGCCTTTAAGTGACTATAGGTCAAATTTCACTTTTAAATGCCATGTTATAAAGCTTAAAATTCTCTATCGATCGGTCTTGGAACTGGGTTCCTATCGTTTATAGTTTTCGAATTAGAGATCCTAAAAAAGCTGCAAGTGCGAAGCAAGGTAGTAAAGAAGGGGCGCGTGTTTTAGCGATATCTCAAACAATAGTTTTGTCACTTAACGGCGTTTTAGCTAGCGGACGGCAGTGCGAAAAAAGGAACCAAACCACTACAAACTCATTACTCCCTCGTTAAGAACCGCAGCAAAAAGAAATCTCATCATAAAATGTGCGAAAAATTACCCATTTTGTTTTCTCCTTTGGGCGTTTTCACATTGGACGATAACTGTAACTACACGATAACTGCACGATAGTAGCTCGGACGAAAAAGATATCGTCCGACGATATCTGAACGATATCGGTACCTATGTGACACGATATAAGCTTGTTATGCGGTTAGTCGCATTGTGCCGGCAAAAGTAACCGCGCGATTCGAAAAGTGTTATAGAATATTCGAGGTAATAATGGCAGCAGTGAACAAGTTACATTTACTTTATCTTTTATATTTACACTGTGTCGTCACCCGATATCGGCTTCGGCACGACAATCTGTCGGTGACGTTATCGTTGACTACAACGACACAGTGTGAAAGCATTTAGTAGAAAATGTATCAAACTACCAGTCCGACGATATCGTGCAGTTGTCGTGTACCTAGTTAAAGTTATCGTCCAATGTGAAAACGCCTATTTGGTGGTAATCGATAAGTTCTGTATGTGTCGTTTTTTTTTTCGTTTTTTGTGCCTACAACGTGTGAAACGAAATATATTATATTTTATTGTAAAAAACCTTTTTTTAAGTTTAATTTTAAATTAAATCTTCACTTCAAAATACTTCTCTAAACCTTTGAAAAGCAATTATCGCGAAGGCAATAAAAAAATAAAAATATCTACTGTAGTAGCGTTTAACCGCCTATTAGTAACCAGCACTTAATTAAAACAGCAAGAATTGAACGCCTCTAGCCAAAGTTTAACCCATAAATAAAATAAAGACAACACAACAACAACACAATAAAGAAAAATGTATACGTATGTCTGTTTGTAACAGTATTAACTATCTTAAACATAAATTTATACAAGTAGGTAACTAAATTAAAATTAAAAAAACTGACTTCAATGTTATAAGCTGGGCAATTTTTGGCACTCTCGCGGTGCAAATCTAATTATCTATTCATAACTCCGAAGATCCTCAACAGATCCTCAACAGATTCTCAACAGATCCTCACCAAATTTTTATGGCGCCAATCAGAAAGTATACCCTTTCAAACAGAAAAGATTTTTCGAGTAATCGGTGATACTTATATATTTTACGGGCAATTTGATAAATCCGGTCATTATGCATAATGACCGGTCCGTATGCATAATGACCGTGTCAATCGGGCAATATGATAAAAACTGCTTGATTAATCACTTTGCCCGGTCATTATGAATAATGACCACCCTATCTTGGGCAATGTAATAAATTAGATGAATTGCAGTGTTTTAATTGATTTACTATATTTCTGGCGCTTCGGCGGCCGCTACCGCGGCACGCTTCGCTCGCCTCGCGCGTAGTTTTTTTACTAACCTAACATAACCTAACCTACAGATTTTAATTCAATTTATCACATTGCCCGGCTAGAAGTAGGGCACTATTCATACTGCCCGGTCTAAGTGATAAATTCAAGCCTTGATTTATTAAATGGACCACGGGCCGTCGGGCATTATGAATATGGACCGGTCAAAGTAATAAATTTATCAAACTGCCCGACGCTCTTGGTCATTATGCATAATGACCGGTCCATATGAATACTGCCCGATTAATCAAGTTGCCCGTAACATAAGAAAGCACAAAAAAATCCGACGAATTGAGAACCTGCTCTTTTTTTTTTTAAGACGGTTGATGAAAATTACGCCTCTTTACCTACTAAAAAATCCTCATTTACTCTCATTCCATTCTTTATAAAAGCTCGTCAGTTTTTGGTACTTTTGATATAAAAGGATATTTTTTGATTGGATTTTTTTGTAGGTATCAAAGGATTTTTTTTTGATTGGATTTTTTTATCAATTCTTGCATCTTAAGTAGGTATAAAAGTAAACTAGTAGAATAGAAAGTGAAGCAAGATGCGTAAGTTAGTCTACAATAAATAAAAATATTGGTACAGAAATGCAATAAATAACGAAATTCGCTTCTGTTCCAAAACTTAATAGATATAAGAAAAATGCCTTTATCATTGCAATTAGTGACGATTACAATATAATTTATTATTCTTTAATCTTAGCTGTCTCGAATTTAGTACGACGAATATTAATTGATGAGGTGGTAGGTATAGTCCGGCAAAAACGGGTAGACACGGCAACTAAAATTTCTGTACTTTGGAAACCCTTTCTCTACTAATCTATCGTAACGTACAGGTTTCTTGTCTATGGTACAGGGGCTCGATTCCGGTACCGAACTTTTTATCAACCTCAACCAAAACCTCAACTAAAGCGACTGTTTCCATGACTACTAATAACAAACGACTCAGTTGTGGTGAGGTTTTGAACTTTGGCAGTACAAATTTTTGAAAAGCTATTCTACTATTTCACCAAATGGCTGACATTTAAGAGTTCGAACCAAAACCAAAGCGGTTGTCATTTAATAGAATACAGGCCCTCTGGTGCCGAAGACGTCAGTCAGAAGTAATTATTTACTTCTAAAAGAGAATTTATCTATTTCGCGTATTTCGCTCGCACAGTGGCGCCCCATTTATTTATATTATTTTGTGTGACTATAGTAGCTGTTGTCTTTGACTTCACTTTATATCTCAAAGTCTACCGAAGCGCTCGTGGCGTTTGCCGTGGATCTTTGAATGGCTCTCTGCGGGCTTAAAAAGGTCGCTATTGCAGAATCGCAATAAAGGAATTGAACTATTGCCATCTCTTTTCATTGACTGAGAGTGAAAAGAGACGGCATTATAGTTCATTCAGACACTTTTTCGTCGTTAGTTTGTGGCGCTCGCAACAAGTACATCGGCTCTGTTCTATTTAAATGTTTTAAAATATTTTAAAGTAGTTTGCTAAGTTTCAGTAGAGTGAATTATGTTATACAACGTCTAAATACTAAGTGAAAGTGTTATCAAAAAACAATAAAGCCTGTGACCTTAAATAAACTCAATAAATACAAACAGGTATCAGTGCAAATTTTAAACTTTTAGCAGAACTTCACGAACTTTACCTTCACGTATGTTGCTCTAAAAAAATAAATTATATCTTATAAATACATAATACAGTATAATTGGACAATAAAACTGTGTAAAATACAACTCAAAATTTATAGAAAGTGAAGTTTACCCTCAAATAGAAGTGAGAGACTATTATAGTAAAGGACGTGAATCATAGAACCAGCCTAACTTTCATACGGGCGATCAGTGGACTATTTTCGACCAACCTTCTGTCGACGGCGACGGCGCGGTGGGAACACCTTTGCCTTGCAAACGAGAGCTCCAAGTTCAAATCTTGAGAAAAATTTGAACATATTTTTGCTTTTTTATTTTTTTTGTTTTATGCAACACTAAAACAATGGATGAGGAGCAGAATATTACTCATCGATATCGTAAGCTACGACGATCTAGTTCTTTGGCGAATATTACAAAAGATGATTCGTCTTTGTTTGATGCTACTGTGCGAAGCCTCCCCTGCTCATCTATAGATGATAGTCAAACATTAATTGACTTACATGAAAAAATTAAATCTCTTGAAACCAACCTAACTACAGCTCATGCAGAAGTTGAGAACTTAAATAGCGAAAACACTAGGCTGAAAATAGAGCTAGAAAAGTGCCATAAAACTATTGAGACTCTCAAGTTAGTCACTACCACGGACGAAGGCAACAAAACTCCTCTTGCAAGTCGTAAGAGGAAACAAAAAAAGCCTAGTACTCCTGGTACATTAGAAAAGAGTACATCAAATAAGGCAAATAAGCTAAGCCAGAAAGCCTCACTTCAACCGGAGACTCCACCAATTACACCAACTGGAACCAAGCTACCTGGCAACTCTAGCAAGAGTAATGACGAGTGTTTCGCTCACAAACTACAGGATGAAACGTCGGACATAATAGGGACTAATAATGCTCATGTAATTGGTCATCTCCCTACACCTACATCCAGTCAATTCTCAAGAAACAAGATTGTCGTCGTTGGTGATGATCAGGGACGCAACATCCAGCGTACACTGCAGAGATTAGTCGGCGACCGGTATTTGGTAACCTGTTATTGGAAGGCCGGTGCCACATTAGAAGATGTTCTCTTTGGCGGACAAAGACAAGAAATACAGAGCTTGGAGATCAAAGACTTTCTAATTATATTAGGCGGTTGTAATGATAACTCTCCTTTCTACATTCAATCATGTCTAGCAAATTGGTTATCTCTTACAAAAAATACTAATGTTCTGATTTCAGAGGTCCCACGGAATGATCATTTAAATGAAAAAAAAACTTAATTACGAGTTAAAATTTATCTGTACTAAATTTAGAAACCTAAGATTCGTAGATATGAACTACTCATTTGAAATACCTTCTCGTAGACTGTTTGCTCTTCATGCTTGCCAAAACTTGCTAAGAGAAATTTTGAATGTAATCCATAAAGTAGACTATGATAATTACTGTAAAAGCATTTCTAAAGTTAAGCTAGAGAGTTACGTAAACAAGGGTACCCAAACTGATGAAGTGGATGTCCCTGTGCCTACTCATTCTGAGGATGCACCCATTTCAAACAGCAATGAGTTTTTTCGTTCGTAAAAAGGTCCATATCTTGCACCAAAATATTGACGGTCTCAATTCGAAATCGAATCTTTTGTCAGTTCACTTGAATAATCTTTCAGAAATTGGTTCTCCTATTGATGTGTTATGTATAACCGAACACAATATGATCCATGATGACCTTAATCTAGTCCATATTCCTAACTACCAACTTACAGCTGCCTATACTAGACATAATCGATATGGTGGAGCATGTATACTTACTCACAATAAATATAAAAGTATTCCCCTTACGCAAATTGAAAAATTCTGTTTAGAAAATATATTAGAGTGCTGTGCTATAGAGGTACCTATATACAAAATGATAATAATTTGCGTTTATCGCTCACCGAAAAGCACAAGCAGGGACTTTGATATGTTTTTCAATTCACTGGAGTTGATACTTAACGAACTCTGTTTAACTAAGAAAAAGGTTGTAGTGTGTGGTGATTTCAATATAAATCTACTTAAACCTGATAAAAACACAGCGAGATTCACTGAATTGTTGATAAGTTACAACTTAAAACCTACTATTTTTGAGATAACTAGACCTAAAAGTGGAACATGTATAGATAATTTTGCGCATAATATAAAGGGATCTACAGCCAAAGTTATTGAACTTGCCATATCTGACCACACTGCACAGTTACTATCTTGCCCAGTAACAGGAATGTGTCCACTTGACTACTGGTACATTGAAAGAAGAAACTACAGTAAAGAGAATATCGTTAGGTTTAAAAACTATCTGTCGGCTTTGACTTTCAATGATGTTTATATTGCGGAATGCCCAAATGAAGCTTATAATCTTTTTCATGATCAATTCATATTGCTTTATAACCTCTGCTTTCCTAATAGGATTCTCAAAGTTAATAGCCACACCAAGCCTAAGTGGATATCAAAAGGTATTAGAGTGTGTTCTAAACGTAAACGTGAGTTATTGTGGAACTATAGAAAACATCGAAATGAGAAAAATAAATCTGCTTTTAAAAACTACGCTGGCCGTCTACAAAAAATTATCAAACTAACCCAGAGATCGCAAAATGATTACTTCATTAAAAATTCTGAAAATAAATCCAAAGCTACTTGGTCAATTATTAATAAAAGTAAAAATAATATTCCGAAAGCATCAATCGATAAATTGAATGTCGACGGAAAAATTATTAATAATCCTACCGACATTGCTGATCTATTTAATAACTATTTCATTGACCTAATTTCACCCAATTCTTATATTAATAGTAATAATAATAATAATTTGACATCGAATATATCCCAATCAATATATATGAATCCTATCACTTCGTCTGACATAAATGTAATTATAAAGTCATTGAGAAACTGTAGTAGCACTGGCTATGATGGGGTTAACACAAAAATAGTGAAAGAAGTAACTGAACACATTTCACCAGTGCTAAGTCATATCATCAATATTTCTATGGTTTGTGGAATATTCCCAGATAAATTGAAAATAACTATAATCAAACCGTTATTCAAAAAAAACCATCGCGATCATTTGAACTGTTATAGGCCTATTGCTCTCATACCAGTTTTTTCAAAAATATTTGAAAAGGTCATAAACAACAGTTTAAATAATTTCTTTGAAAAATTTAACTTATTTGCTGAAGAACAGGTAGGGTTCCGTAAACATAAATCTATTAATTTAGCAATTTATAAATTTCTCCAGACTATAATGAGTAACTTAGATGGTAAAAAGTTGGTTTGCGCTCTTTATATGGACTTAACGAAAGCCTTCGATTATGTAGACCATAACACTCTTCTGCATAAGCTTGAATCTTATGGTATAAGAGGTAATATTTTAAATCTCATACAATCGTACCTAACTAACAGAAAACAAGCAACCGAAATAGTAAGAATCTGTCCTAAATCAAAAAAAGAAATTATTTATAAATCACAATATCGTGAAACTAGGTATGGAGTACCCCAGGGCAGTGTTTTGGGGCCACTTCTTTTTATCACTTATATTAATGACCTCCCTAAAAGTACCTCCAACCAAATGGTGTTATTTGCAGATGACAGCACAGTGATGTTTTCTGACATAAGCGAATCTAATTTAGAGACAACAGTTAATACCACACTAGCTAAAATAATTGAATGGCTAAGACGAAATCATCTAAATATAAACCTTGACAAAACCAATTTTATGACATTTTCTAATAATAATTTAGTCAATAAACATGACTTTAATATCAATTATAATGGACATATTATCAATCACGTTGACATTACAAAATTTCTTGGACTTACATTGGATTATAAATTAAATTGGAAGGCTCATGTGAGTAATTTATGTAAAAAACTTAATCAGTTCTCTTATGCACTATACATGCTACGTAAAACTGCAAGTGTGTCTACCGTGACTTGTGCCTACCACGGTTACGCAGAATCCGTTTTGAGGTACGGGGTTATATTTTGGGGGAACTCCACCTTAAGACGCAAGGTGTTTATTGGCCAAAAGAAGTGCATCAGGGCTATAATGAAACTCCACAGATTAGACAGCTGTAAGCCTTACTTCACTAAACTGAAAATACTCACATTACCCTCGCTGTACATCTATGAGATTGCGACATTTGTAAGAACCAATATGGACCTTTTTACAAAGCGAATTAGCAAGCGGCACAAAAATAAAATACGTTTTCCACATAACAAAACAGCCTTGCTTAACAAGAGTGTAGTCTGTATGGCCCCACGTCTATATAACCACCTTCCACAACCAATATTAGATGCACCTAGCCTAAATATGTTTAAGGGTAAGCTTAAAAAACTATTATTGGAAAAGGCATACTATTCAACAAATGAATATTTGAATGATAAAAATTTGTAATAATTTATTGTACACATTGTTATTTTAATCCTTTTTTTCTATTTAATATTATTCACAATTTGACATTTATTTTTAATTTTGTATAACGCATGACACTAAATTTAAATTTTAATAAGTAGGTACCTAATATTGCACGCGCTAGACGCTGATTATGGATGAACTGAAATTGTATTACTAACCATCTGTTACTAACCCATAATACGCAATAAATGAATGAATTGAGAATTGAGAATCATTTCATATTGTGATTCAGCTTTAAAGACCTTTTTAACCCTTAAATTGGCACCGTACACCACGAAGTACACTGACTTTGTAAAATTCTAGGTTTTTAATTATTTATATTTTATAAAAAATAATAATGTCAAAGTGTAATGAATATATCCTACTTTGGCAGAAAAAATACAGTTATGACAACATTTACAATTACTGTCAAATTTAAAATATTTTCAAAATGGTCAGCTGCTCCTGCGCGAAGTGTAATCTATTCTGTTATTTTTTTTAATGGTTTTTAGATGTTTTTCTTAAAGGATCAGTACTTGGTAACAAGGAAATATAGTAAATAATACGATTTAGTAGTTATTTGACGTCAAACTGTTTAGATCCAAATTTTATAATATGAAAACCATGTGTGTACTCCGTGAATACCGTTGCCAAGCGCGTTGTAAACTACTTGTAATCGGCTGTGGTATTCAGGAAGTACATTACCAACTAGGTAAAGAAATAAATATCTGCATTTTCATTATATTTTGATTATGCAATGGTGTTGGTTGGCTTGCATACAGCATGTTTTTCATTTTTTTTCTTTTAGGATTTGGTTCCAACCCAAAATGCTTGCTCCTGAGATAAATCTGTATCTGATAAGAGGCAAACTCTCCACTATCGCCCTTATTTTTCAGTAACCGTCCCGCATCATCCTCGCATACCACCTCTAAACCATCCTCCTGTATGAACAACTTGACATCTTGAATAACGATCTCGATAAAAAATTCGAAATACCAACTAATAGGTACCAACTTGAAGTCATTGCCCTTGTCATCTATAGAATCCCTTCAGTCATCGATTACCAGCACTAGCTAGCTAGATTATCTAAACGTCAAAAACTTCTGTCATTATGAAAATACTTAAAAATTATGCCCAAATTTTCAATTGACTGCAACTGGAGAAAGGCTTTTTACGTTGTACCTAGAGGATGCATTGATAAAAGCTCTTGTTGAAGCTCCATGAAACGAGGGAACAAAACTGTGTTGAAATACTTTCGATCCGAACATCATTACAGAATATTGATTTCATCACTAACTTGTATTCAGTACAAAAACACGGCTGATAGACACATTTGGAAGAAGAAGAGCTAAAAAGTGTTGTTGCAATACAGATTTGGAAGGGTGTTGTCCTGCGCCTGCTTATACGGATTATTGGGCGAAAAAATACTTTATGCCCTCTAATAGCTAAAGAAATGACGTTGCAACGTTACCGACCAAATACATTTAGTGAGTCATTGTAATTTCAAATTGTAAACAATAAATTAAAGTACAATAAATTAAATTTTTAAGTAAAATTTTTTTTATTGACTTCTTGGCAGTGTACTCCACAGAGTACAAACACACGGTAATGTAATTCGTAGAGTAATTGGCAAGGTAATTCGTGGAGTACATCTCTTTTCGCGAAAACTGTAATATTTAGATTTTTTTTCGCATTTTTTTAGAGTTCTAGGATCGCAATAGATCCGGAATAAAACAAAAAAACAACAGATTTCAGGAAAAAAAGGTCTTGCCAATTTAAGGGTTAAGTAAGCTGAACGGTATAAAAACTAATATCTGGGCGACTGAGCTATGCTCGGGTGCAAAAGAGAAAAAAAAAAGAAATAAACTTACAAAAAATAAACTTTCACTGGCGGAGATTCGAACTCGAAGCCTTCGATTGAAAGGCGGACACCCACTCCACTCGGCCATTTTGGTCTCAACAAATTTTGTGAAATTACGAACCACATGGCACTGGTAAATATTTTTGCGTGAAAATGCCGAGAAAACTAGTTTTCCCAGATATAAGACCTAGCTAGATCGATTTTTTGCCTCCGTAACCGCCCGTACCGTAAATTTCATCGAAATCGTTAGAGCCGTTTTCGAGAACGTGAAATAAACAAACAAACATCAAACAAATAAATATTGAGACTTAAAATAATGAGTTTTAATACAGACATTCAATTATACCACCTTCAAGAGACGTGTAAATCATATGAGCACTAAGGGAGTGTCCACATTGCGTTTTCTGAAGCGCGTTTTTGCTACGCGTTGCGAACGCGCGTTTGTATCGATACAAACGCGCGTTTGTATCGATACAAACGCGCGTTCGCAGCGCGTATCCGCGTTTGTATCGATACAAACGCGCGTTTGTATCGATACAAACGCGCGTTCGCATCGCGTTTGTATCGATACAAACGCGCGTTCGCATTGCGTTTGTATCGATACAAACGCGCGTTCGCATCGCGTTCGTAGTTTACTAGTTTGATTGCTAGTTTGCCTGCTAGTTTGTCTGATGTTTGTCTGCTAGTTTGTCTGCTAGTTTGTATGCTAGTTTGTCCCTTATCAAAAGTCCCTTCGTAAAAGTGTCCCGAAGCAAAAGTTTCTCGAAGCAAAAGTGTCCCTTAGCAAAGTGTCCCGAAGCAAAAGTGTCCCCAAGCAAAAGTGTCCCTTAGCAAAAGTGTCCCCAAGCAAAAGTGTCCCAAAGCAAAAGTGTCCCGAAGAAAAAGTGTCCCGAAGCAAAAGTGTCCCGAAGAAAAAGTGTCCCGAAGCAAAAGTGTCCCGAAGCAAAAGTGTCCCGAAGCAAAAGTGTCCCGAAGCAAAAGTGTCCCCAAGCAAAAGTGTCCCGAAGCAAAAGTGTCCCGAAGAAAAAGTGTGCCGAAGCAAAAGTGTCCCGAAGCAAAAGTGTCCCGAAGAAAAAGTGTCCCCAAGCAAAAGTGTCCCGAAGCAAAAGTGTCCCCAAGCAAAAGTGTCCCGAAGCAAAAGTGTCCCGAAGAAAAAGTGTCCCGAAGCAAAAGTGTCCCGAAGAAAAAGTGTGCCGAAGCAAAAGTGTCCCGAAGCAAAAGTGTCCCGAAGAAAAAGTGTCCCGAAGCAAAAGTGTCCCGAAGCAAAAGTGTCCCGAAGCAAAAGTGTCCCCAAGCAAAAGTGTCCCGAAGCAAAAGTGTCCCCAAGCAAAAGTGTCCCGAAGCAAAAGTGTCCCGAAGAAAAAGTGTCCCGAAGCAAAAGTGTCCCGAAGCAAAAGTGTCCCGAAGCAAAAGTGTCCCGAAGAAAAAGTGTCCCCAAGCAAAAGTGTGCCTTAGCAAAATTGTCTCTTAGCAAAAGTGTCCCGAAGCAAAAGTGTCCCCAAGCAAAAGTGTCCCCAAACAAAAGTGTCCCGAAGCAAAAGTGTCCCGAAGCAAATGTGTCCCGAAGCAAAAGTGTCCCGAAGCAAAAGTGTCCCGAAGAAAAAGTGTCCCGAAGAAAAAGTGTCCCGAAGAAAAAGTGTCCCGAAGCAAAAGTGTCCCTAAGCAAAAGTGTCCCCAAACAAAAGTGTCCCGAAGCAAAAGTGTCCCGAAGCAAAAGTGTCCCCAAGCAAAAGTGTCCCGAAGCAAAAGTGTCCCCAAGCAAAAGTGTCCCGAAGCAAAAGTGTCCCGAAGAAAATGTGTCCCGAAGCAAAAGTGTCCCGAAGCAAAAAGTGTCCCGAAGCAAAAAGTGTCCCGAAGCAAAAGTGTCCCGAAGCAAAAGTGTCCCGAAGAAAAAGTGTGCCGAAGCAAAAGTGTCCCGAAGAAAAAGTGTCCCGAAGCAAAAGTGTCCCGAAGAAAAAGTGTGCCGAAGCAAAAGTGTCCCGAAGCAAAAGTGTCCCGAAGAAAAAGTGTCCCGAAGCAAAAGTGTCCCGAAGCAAAAGTGTCCCGAAGCAAAAGTGTCCCCAAGCAAAAGTGTCCCGAAGCAAAAGTGTCCCCAAGCAAAAGTGTCCCGAAGCAAAAGTGTCCCGAAGAAAAAGTGTCCCGAAGCAAAAGTGTCCCGAAGCAAAAGTGTCCCGAAGCAAAAGTGTCCCGAAGCAAAAGTGTCCCCAAGCAAAAGTGTGCCTTAGCAAAATTGTCTCTTAGCAAAAGTGTCCCGAAGCAAAAGTGTCCCCAAGCAAAAGTGTCCCCAAACAAAAGTGTCCCGAAGCAAAAGTGTCCCGAAGCAAAAGTGTCCCGAAGAAAAAGTGTCCCGAAGCAAAAGTGTCCCGAAGCAAAAGTGTCCCGAAGAAAAAGTGTGCCGAAGCAAAAGTGTCCCGAAGCAAAAGTGTCCCGAAGAAAAAGTGTCCCGAAGCAAAAGTGTCCCGAAGCAAAAGTGTCCCGAAGCAAAAGTGTCCCCAAGCAAAAGTGTCCCGAAGCAAAAGTGTCCCCAAGCAAAAGTGTCCCGAAGCAAAAGTGTCCCGAAGAAAAAGTGTCCCGAAGCAAAAGTGTCCCGAAGCAAAAGTGTCCCGAAGAAAAAGTGTGCCGAAGCAAAAGTGTCCCGAAGCAAAAGTGTCCCGAAGAAAAAGTGTCCCGAAGCAAAAGTGTCCCGAAGCAAAAGTGTCCCGAAGCAAAAGTGTCCCCAAGCAAAAGTGTCCCGAAGCAAAAGTGTCCCCAAGCAAAAGTGTCCCGAAGCAAAAGTGTCCCGAAGAAAAAGTGTCCCGAAGCAAAAGTGTCCCGAAGCAAAAGTGTCCCGAAGCAAAAGTGTCCCGAAGCAAAAGTGTCCCCAAGCAAAAGTGTGCCTTAGCAAAATTGTCTCTTAGCAAAAGTGTCCCGAAGCAAAAGTGTCCCCAAGCAAAAGTGTCCCGAAGAAAATGTGTCCCGAAGCAAAAGTGTCCCGAAGCAAAAAGTGTCCCGAAGCAAAAAGTGTCCCGAAGCAAAAGTGTCCCGAAGCAAAAGTGTCCCTAAGCAAAAGTGTCCCCAAACAAAAGTGTCCCGAAGCAAAAGTGTCCCGAAGCAAAAGTGTCCCCAAGCAAAAGTGTCCCCAAACAAAAGTGTCCCGAAGCAAAAGTGTCCCGAAGCAAAAGTGTCCCCAAGCAAAAGTGTCCCGAAGCAAAAGTGTCCCGAAGAAAAAGTGTCCCGAAGCAAAAGTGTCCCGAAGAAAAAGTGTGCCGAAGCAAAAGTGTCCCGAAGCAAAAGTGTCCCGAAGAAAAAGTGTCCCGAAGCAAAAGTGTCCCGAAGCAAAAGTGTCCCGAAGCAAAAGTGTCCCCAAGCAAAAGTGTCCCGAAGCAAAAGTGTCCCCAAGCAAAAGTGTCCCGAAGCAAAAGTGTCCCGAAGAAAAAGTGTCCCGAAGCAAAAGTGTCCCGAAGCAAAAGTGTCCCGAAGCAAAAGTGTCCCGAAGCAAAAGTGTCCCCAAGCAAAAGTGTGCCTTAGCAAAATTGTCTCTTAGCAAAAGTGTCCCGAAGCAAAAGTGTCCCCAAGCAAAAGTGTCCCCAAACAAAAGTGTCCCGAAGCAAAAGTGTCCCGAAGCAAATGTGTCCCGAAGCAAAAGTGTCCCGAAGCAAAAGTGTCCCGAAGAAAAAGTGTCCCGAAGAAAAAGTGTCCCGAAGAAAAAGTGTCCCGAAGCAAAAGTGTCCCTAAGCAAAAGTGTCCCCAAACAAAAGTGTCCCGAAGCAAAAGTGTCCCGAAGCAAAAGTGTCCCCAAGCAAAAGTGTCCCGAAGCAAAAGTGTCCCCAAGCAAAAGTGTCCCGAAGCAAAAGTGTCCCGAAGAAAATGTGTCCCGAAGCAAAAGTGTCCCGAAGCAAAAAGTGTCCCGAAGCAAAAAGTGTCCCGAAGCAAAAGTGTCCCGAAGCAAAAGTGTCCCTAAGCAAAAGTGTCCCCAAACAAAAGTGTCCCGAAGCAAAAGTGTCCCGAAGCAAAAGTGTCCCCAAGCAAAAGTGTCCCCAAACAAAAGTGTCCCGAAGCAAAAGTGTCCCGAAGCAAAAGTGTCCCGAAGCAAAAGTGTCCCGAAGAAAAAGTGTCCCGAAGAAAAAGTGTCCCGAAGCAAAAAGTGTCCCGAAGCAAAAAGTGTCCCGAAGCAAAAGTGTCCCGAAGCAAAAGTGTCCCGAAGAAAAAGTGTCCCGAAGCAAAAGTGTCCCGAAGCAAAAAGTGTCCCGAAGCAAGTGTCCCCAAGCAAAAGTGTCCCTTAGCAATTGTCCCGAAGCAAAAGTAAAAGTGTCCCGAAACAAATGAAAAACTTAGAGCAAATAAGCAAATTAGCAAACAAACTAGCAGACAAACTAGCAGACAAACTAGCATACAAACTAGCATACAAACTAGCAGACAAAGGAGCATACAAAAAAGCAAAGTACAAAAGCAAACCCTGCTTAAACACGTTTGTATCCATAAAAACGCGATGCGAACGCGCGTTTGTATCGATACAAACGCGCGTTCGCACCGCGTTTGTATCGATACAAACGCGCGTTCGAACCGCGTTTGTATCGATACAAACGCGCGTTCGCATCGCGTTTGTATCGATACAAACGCAAACCGGGAGTGTACACATTGCGTTTTCTGCAGCGCGTTTTTGAGCTGCGCGTTCGCATCGCGTTCGCAACGCGTTTGTATCGATACAAACGCGCTACAAAAAACGCAATGTGGACACTCCCTAAATAATGTTAAACGCTTCATTTTTTGCGAAACAATCAAGATTCAAGAATAACCATAACTAGCTGTAATACATACATACATACATAAAATCACGCCTCTTTCCCACAGGGGTAGGCAGAGATGTAGTTTGTGGTTTTAAATGCAAATTAATCACTATTTGGATGGGTGACCGCCATTCGCCAGTGGCATTACGAGCTGAGCGCTTCCGTGCTTCGGAGGGCACGTTATATCGTCGGTCTCGTTAAGCTATGACGGAGGCCTCTAAGCGGCCTAAAAACTCCGTCACCGAGTTGGTCACTTGCTCATACGACTTACCTACTTACTTACCTAATGCAAATTAATTCTGCATAAAATTTTCTCTTTTAAATCTCGGCTTTACTAGCTCTTCTGGTATTACTAGCCTTTTAGATCGTAGGTTCGATTCCTACAAAAGACAAACATTTGTGTGACAGGGGCGTTCGCAGACTTTGATTTTGGGAGGGGTCACGTTATTTTCTAGTACGAACCTGCCTATATACATAGGTAGAGGATGGCCAAAGAATAGATGGATGGATTATGTGAGAGAGACATGCGTGTGAAAGGAGTGACTACTGAGATGACGAGTGATAGGAGGGAATGGAAGAGGAGAACATGGTTGTGCCGACCCACCTAGTGGGAGAAGGGCAGGGAAATGATGATGAATGTTTGTTTCGTGTCTGGGCATTATAAAGTTACACTATTAGTTTAAATTAAAACTTCCATAATATTCTATCAGAAACTCCATATAAATTCCCCTTTATAACACAATATTGATATTTGATGCATGGAATAGTTGTACAATACCTGCGAGTTTCAGGTATTCCGTACACCGGCTGTTGCGAAAACCCGCAAATAGTGCATCTGACACTTCCTATAGGAATGCCAATTTATTTTACACTACAACTGTGCTACTCTGAAAGCACAGACCAGCGGACTTCTTCTTTCGTGTCGTTGTTACAACCTCTAGGTACTTTGACCAGTATGTAGCTACATCTACGGCATTATCCGAGCAGTACATGAGATCAGCCGTAGCACAGAGACCAATATTTGTCAAGTGTCTTATCCCCGACCTAGTCCTAACTTAAACCTGTCAATCTTTGTATTTTGGAACCCTTGCCCCCCCCCCCCCCTCCCCATAACAAAGATCCTTGTATTTTAGAACCCTTGGACCCCCCCCCAAGGCTATAGCTACGCCCATGCTCGCGGCGGCAATCGAACCCGCATCCTTTGTGTTTCAGACGGGCCTTTACGTCGCAGAAATCGTCGTTGAAGACGGATTCCAATTATTGGCTCTTACAAATCTCTATGAATCTTACATACAACATTGAACATGATGTGTCGTAAAACAGAATAAAACGAATCTTAAATCCAAGTGTTATCAACGACATCCACCTGAGAAAATCAGTTTATTGCATTTAAGACCTTCGGTTCAATCACATAACACATAAATTCGAACGATAAAAACGACTGAAGAGTGTAGGCGATAAAGATGTTAACGAAACTTTCAGAGTAGCTCTCTGAACATCGTCTATAGAGTTAGTAATGTCTAGATGAGGGCAAAAAATAGAAACGTTTCGTGTGCATATTTACTTAGTGCTTAGTTTGTGTGCATCCTGGTGAGCATGAAGTCAGAAATATACGTTGATCGGAGCGGTCAATAGGTACGTGTAATGAAACTTATGTGGTTGAAGGTTTTAACTGAATATTGAGAAATGAATATGCATGTGGATGGATACACCGGCAGGGGTAGGCCTAAGAAAAGATGGATGGACTGTGTGAATGCAGATATGTGTGTGAAAGGAGTGAGCGCTGAGATTACGAGTGATAGAATGAAGTGGAAGAAGGAAATAATAATATGTTGTGCCGATAAGGGGATAAGGGCAGGGAGATGATGATGATGAACCGAATATTGATAAATCTTTAAAATATAAGTTTAAAGATATTTAACGTCATAAATTGATGAAAAAAAATAACTTATCTGTCTGATAATGATAATGGAAACCGACTGACCCAATCTAGTCATGTTATACTCTATGGTCACAATTTACGACAAACGTGTTATCGACGTTCGAAATATAAATTTTGCGATCAAAACGTTTGAATTTAGAATCATTGTTTGCTCAACATTTCAAACAAATATTGTTGTCAAAATTCAATTTAATTGTTTTGTGAACTAGTTTTATTGAACTGTTCGCAAATAAAGTTGCATGCAGGACGTAAATAATATAGTTTAGATAATGTTTTAGTAGGCATTGTTCACAGTGAAATATTATTACGCCTGTACTGTACAGCAGCGTCATTCTGTAAACTCACTTCGAACGTCGAAGAGCTGAATCCGCTGTGAGATTTCAAATTTCGTATTCGCAATTTGAATCTCACAATACATTCTTGTATATTTAGTGACCTCGGTCACTTGAGTGAATTCGAAGCTTTAGTTTTATATACACTTTGTTTCAACTTTTTAATATGTTCTTATTCCATTGTTCTTGTTCATTATTCCAAGTTATCAATAAATAACCTGAATCTGAATCTGAACCCCAAGGCGCGGTATTAAGTATTCTATTAGTGATCTTTTGTTCCCATAGTTTAGAAACTTTACTTAGTTTGGGGCTAGATTGCGCTGTAGTGTCAGTACACCATTATTTATAGCTTCCGCCCCCGGCTTCGCTCGCGTGGTACCCGGATAAAAAGTAGCCTTTGTCCCATTCCCGGTCATTATCTATCTGTATTTTAAATTTCAGCCAAATCGGTTCAGTGGTTGTCGAGTTATAGAGGAACAAACATTCATACATCCAAACAATTAGTGTGATGTGATTATAGTGTGAATTATTGATTTCAATGCAGAATGCCCACAGTTAGAAATCCTAGGTAACTAATATCGTTGGTATGCATTTAAGCCGAATCGTTCGTTTTGAATCAGGCGATTATGCCGAACAATGAAAATGAACATTAGTGTAATGTCCCGTCATATTTTAGACTTTAGAGCTGAACCTAGGTTTAGACTAGGATTTAGAGATGTGTCGTAATTTAAGCTTCCGATTCTAAACGAAATAAGCGAATGAAATTAATGTTTTGTTATGAGTTAATCTTAAATCTATAAATATTAATTACTAGCTACCGCCCATGGCTACTCGCGTGGTACTCGGATAAAAAGTAGCTTATGTACTTACGTATTTTTTTTTTAATTCTATGAAATTAGGAGTTGTAAACATTACAGTGCCACTTATTCGATGGCTTTTAGTTTTAATTCGTAACTGCTCCGGCAAGCTGAGGCTATTGTAAAGTGCGTATTTAAATTAAGTACTAAGTGCTTCCCTGCAGAAGTTCAAATGGTATGCTCCATGCATACTACCATTTTCTCTTGCGGCTCTGCCTGAGGCGCATAAGGCTTTACAATAGCCTCCCAGCATGCCGAAGCAGTTACGAATTAAAATTAAGAACTGTTGGTATATAATTACTTCTTGAACTTAATTTAAAGAAATTAAAAACAAAATTTAAAAGTAAAAAAAAAAAGTATTCAGTGGATCCGAACTTCAGTGTTCATTTTATCATCAAATAAAAAAGTTCAAAAATACGTAATCACCTAATCAAAATTCTCATTTTTTTCCAATACTTACTTTTGAAGTAAAGTTTTTATGGGACCTTTGATCTTTGAGTTTTGTTTTATTTAGGAAATTATTTTTCATTCCTTTCTTTGTCGATCAATAGAAAGCGGTTTTTAAGCCAGGGGCCTTACTATGAACTCTTACCCCCTTACTTATGAACGATGTTTAAAGTTGAATACTGGTTAAACATCGTCCTTTCTCTGTTTGTCACTATTCACAAGTTAAGACAGGACGTTGCTTAACCAGTGTTCAACTTTAAACATCTTTCATAAGTAAGGGCCTTAGAGCAACGTCAACGTAAGATTACTCTGATTCCGTGCTAAGATAAGACTAAGGTAAGGTTAAAGTAAGCCTAACGCAGGAATGTTTTGGTAACGTCTCATCGTGAAGTGTCAAGTGTCAAGTCATTGACGTGATGCAGGACTGTTTTCACCTTGTTTTGACATTGCTCTAAGAGTTGGTGGTACGCCGGCTGGGCCTTTGTCCACACACGTTTTTTTACCGTAAAATCTACGGTTAATTCGCCGTATGTAAGACTGATTTTAGTCTCACGCTCACCGTCAGCGCTGATAGGCTAGTGATTTTTATTACAATGAAATAAGGATACTGATTGTCCAGCACTGACGAGAGCAATCAGCGTAGCCATTTCTGCTAAACAATCAGTATCCTTATTTCATTGTAATAAAGATCACTCGCCTATCAGCGCTGACGGTGAGCGTGAGACTAAAATCAGCCTACGGTCGTCAGTGTTGCAGGTAGGTACCTATTTAAATTGTCTTAAATCTTTTGTTTTAATAAACAGACGACACAGTTCATCGATTTACAACTGGAATTCGAATCCACGACCTTATGATAGTATACCACTACGTTACCAAAACGTGCTAAATCCAAACAAATAGATATAAATAAAAATAAGTGATTCTCATTTGCAACCCTGATTAATTTGCGTTCGTAAAAAACACTCACAGATATATGAAAACGATAAAGAGTATTTCACATTAGGGATAAATCCTAGTCACACTAATATCACATCACTAATCACTATCACTAGTAACTAGTCACTAGTCACTAGTCACTAGTCACTAGTCACTAGTCACTAGTCACTAGTCACTAGTCACTAGTATTATAAATGCGAAAGTTAGGATGTTTGGATGGATGTATGTTTGTTCCTCTATAACTCGACAACCACTGAACCGATTTGGCTGAAATTTAAAATATAGATAGATAATGACCGGGAATAGGACATAGGCTACTTCTTATCCAGGTACCGCGCGAGCGAAGCCGCGGGTGACAGCTAGTGATATTATAAAAATCTGAAAAATTGGGAGTACGTTTGTATGTTTTTGTTTCAATCACGCCTAACCAGTGGACCGATTTTGATAAAACTTGGAATAGGTGTGGGTCGTGGCCCGGAGACTATTTAAAAGGTATCCACTTGAGCGAAGCCGCTGGAGGAATCTGGTGGAAAATTACACTTCGCTTATCACTAGCTTAGTAGTAACTTGTAGACGTTCTTGATACATCGTTGAAATTAGGCGATGTTCTGGTCGCAACTTGGATGGGCGACCGTAAGTGGCATTAGCGATAAACTAATCAAAGAAAAAAACGACAAAAAATCAATTAGAGCAGAAACGAAAAACAGACAAAAATCAATCAGGGCATCAAAAATCAATCACTTTGAATTATAAAAAGCAAGGTGATTCTACTTCTTTCCTTCACTACTTTGATAATTTAAAATTCTACAATGCACACAATTTGTTCAAACAAAATGTGCTTTGTTCTTGCACTTAAAATGAAGAAAATCTTTTAGTAGTATTTAACTTCAATATTGTATTACAGGGTGTACTATGGTCAAAGACAATATTATGTTGAATTATTGAGATTGCAATATGCGACTGTCTTTGGAATATGTAGTACACTCAGGAAAGAGCTTATAAAATAAACATTTACATTAAATATCTGGGCGACCGAGCTATGCTCGGATGCAAATAGAAAAAAATTTAAAAAAGAAAAAAAAAACTTCCAAAAAATAAACTTTCACTGGCTGAGATTCGAATTCGAAGCCTTCGGCTGAAAAGCGGACACCCAATCCACTCGAACACTTTGGTCTCACTCAACAAATTCTGTGAAATTACAAACCACATTGCACTGGTAGGTAGGTACGTCTTTTTGCATGAAAATGCCGAGAAAACGAATTTTCCCAGATATTAGACCTAGCTAGATCAATTTTTCGCCCCTTAAACGCCCGTACCGCAAATTTTATCGAAATCGTAACGCCGGCTCCATACGTTGGGGCCAACGTTGGTCCCAACGTTGGCGCCAAGATTTCGTGAACCATCCACACGTTGGCGATACACCAGTCTTGTTCCGTCAGAGCCAACGTGCAGACGTCCGATGTTTGCGCGTCCGATACAGAAATTGAAATTTCTCTAAGTGATTTTACATTACTGAATACCAATTTTATCACAATCACATCACGTCATGTCACTATCACACTTCACACAACACACTATAATAAAAATGCGAAAGTTTGGATGTTTGGATGTATGTTTGTTCCTCTATAACACGACAACCACATAACCGATATGGGTGAAATTTAAAATATAGATAGATAATAACCGGAAATAGGACATAGGCTACTTTTTATCCCAAAAAATTGCACGGTTCCCGTAACATAAAAAAAAAATAGTAGACTCCATCATCAGATCAGCTCGCTGTTACCATATTATTACATTGTAGTCAGAACTTGACAAATATGCCGAGTTTCAACTCAATCGGTCTATTTACTGAGGAGTTCTGTTGAACAGCTCTTGACTCTATCATCAGATCAGCTTGTTGATACCATAATATTTCATTGTCACCAAGAATCTATAAGTGTGCAAAATTTCAGCCCGATAGTTCTACAAACACAATAAATAAGGAATACGATGACATTCTCGCTCGTCAGTCGACACGTGCGCTCACGATGCGCGTCGAAACGGGACTGAGCATAGCGCCAACGTGTGGACGGATCCCCAACGTTGGCGCGCCAACTTCCTTTGATAAAACCGACACGGCACGGCCAAGCCCCAACGTTGGCCCCAACGTTGGCGCCAAGCTATTTTGTCAGCACCACACGTTGGTGAGAGGCATTGGGACCAACGTTGGCCCCAACGTGTGGATGCGGGGTTAGAGCCATTGCCGAGAACGTGAGTGTGCAAGCAAACAATATTAATATTATTAATTATTAGAATAGGATTTATTGCCACGGCAAACTATACTTACTATGAACGCTTCCAAAATTATCGACAATAGAGACACTGACACAATTAGTTCTACACAATGTAGTGTAGTGTGAAAGGTGCCTTACCGGATCAGCGTGACGGATACCCGTTGACAGCAGAATGTGCGCAGCCTTAAATGTGTAGCCGAGGATTTATATCGCGAATTTGTTAACACATACATTTAGTAATGTGAGTGAATTTAGAGAAAATTCGATGAGACTTAATGGGTAAAAAGAGTAAGTAGAGTAGGATTCAGCACTCAAGTCCTACGGCAAAAGCGGAAACTAATTGTTTTATTTACTTTATTTTGCTCTTTTAGTCAAGGTCGTTCAGTTGTTTTGGTGTGCAGAGCTAACGAACGTACAAACTAGCATAATTATTATTGTTCAAGCCTTATTTGGACAATTAGTAATTTTTCACATCCTAGTTCTGCGATAGCATCGCTGCGTCTATCGGACTAGTGCTGAATCCGACTCTACTTGTGTTAATTAAGTACCTACTATTCGGGCGAATTTGTATGACACCTGCCCCTATAATGTTTAATTATGAAAGTCGTCAATTTTGGCCTTACCTAGCCAAAATAACGGTCAAAAGTCAGTTGGTGAAACAATAATTTTATTTAAAAAAAATAAGAAATCTGCATAGTTTTAAGTGTCCCTCGTAACACGAGCGGAGACGCCCCGTCTGAAACAATACCTTAAAAAAGTTACAAAGTTAACTTCTTCTTCAATTTTGTCGGCATAACTGATGCCTCTTTCCCCACGAAGCTCTTTTCAGGGCAACCTCCTTGACCTCCTTACACGACACGACAGCAACCTTCTCCTTCACTCGGCTCATGTAGCCTATCCTCGGTCTTCCTCTTCCTCTCCTTCCTTCCACTTTTCCTTCAATGATGTTCTTAATGAAACTGTCATGTCGTATAAGATGGCCAATCATCTTCCCTCTTCTATTCTCGACCTATCGAAAAATAAAATATCTTGCCAATTAAACGCTTAGATATTATTATAACCACAGACTAAACAGCGAACTCACAATATAAACAGCAAACACTGGTCTATTTAATGTTAATAAAGGAACCGCAGTGGCGCGGTCACTTGGAGATTAGGGAGGGGATTTGTCGATGAAACAAATATCGATAAACTATTTTTATTTGATATCGAAAATAACGGAAACGAAATACGATCACGACTGTATCTTAATGGCGCTGTAGACGTTTCTTCAGATGATTTTTATTTGATAATGATTGAATTTAATGTCTATTTTCTAGTCATTTCGTAACATTTAATGGGTTCATGATTTTATATTTAACATGGTATTATATCTTCTTAAAAATCAAAGACATTTAAATTAGACATTTCATTTTAATTTTTAGACATTTTTATGTTTAATAAATAATAATACTTATAGTTGTATTGTAATTATTAATAATGGCGGAAAAGCTATGTCCAGCAGTGGTTTTGGCCCTCCCTCTTACCCAGAGTAAAATTCTCAGGATGATAATTTTACGGGAGTATCTAATCTAATTTCTGTGTTTTATTTTAATTATCGAGTGAAGTTTGGGTCGTCTAGTAATCTAAAATTCTTCATTTCGTTAACTAGATATTAAGAATACGTATAGAGATTTGTTTCATAATAACGTTATTTTAATTACCAAGGTTATTGTGCGTTCCTATTCTACGCATGACTTGCATCTATCTGTCGGTCCGTCGGATAATGAGGCTCTGGTTTCTGTAATACCGACGTAATATTACGTTCGACTTACTGTTTACATAACAGTTCAAATTCGTTTCTTGATTTAAAATTAAGAAAAAAATATATATTTTAATTCTGTTATCTTTTTGAAATTTATCTGAGTGTCATGTTATCACCTTTTATTCGATTTACTGAAACATCAGTTCATATAGTAAATTAGGCAATTATTTATTTAAAACTTAGGTTAACATTAATTTTATTAAAAGCTAAAACCGATACGATAACATTGTGAGATCGTTTTATAACAACATTAAAATAAATATTGAATTTTATTTACATAAATATACACTAGGCTTGGCCTAGTGCGGGGTTCACTGTAAATTATTTGCCCTAATTATTTATCCCATGTGTGTCCTATGTGTGTTTGTTGCCTACAATATTATTATGAAATAAATTATTATTATTTAATTGTAAAAATGAATACAGATAAAATATAAGTAAAATCAAAAGATTAAATCGATGACGGTCGTCTCTTTCACGAAACGCGAGCTTAACAAACCGATTCTGCATCACAAAGCAAAATCAATGGTTTATAATTAGTACATCGCGATACGAACGCGGAACAACACTGTTTGCTGAATGCACTAGGAGATAAGCCACGTCATCCACTGGAGAACAAAATTCAGAAGCCAATTTAAGACAGAAAATACGTTCTGGGGCATGTTTCGACAATTTTCTATGACAATGTAGTGTAAGGGAGTGGGCACACTGCGTTTTTTGCAGCGCGTTAGTAGGTACCTATCGATACAAACGCGATGCTAACGCGATGCGAACGCGCAGCGCTTCAAAAAACGCAGTGTCCCACACCCGGTTCGTATCGCTATTGATACAAACGCGCTGCTCAAAAACGCGCTTCACAAAACGTCGTGTGCCCCCTCTCTAATAATATTAGAGAGCTAAAAAAAAACTACTAAGCAGACGAGCATATGGCCCACCTGATGGTAAGGGGTTACCGTAGCCTATGGACGCCTGTGACACCAGAGGAGACACACTGGCGCTGCTGACCCTTTAAAAAAGGAATCACTGCTCTTTAATCTTTATTAGACAAAGTCATTTAGCTTTTTTCTTTGGTGACTGAGTTTTTAGGCCGCTTGAAGGCCTCCACCATGGCTTAATACCTTAGAGTCAGAAGGCAACCTTCACAGGCATATTTGTGCCTGTTCTTGCCATACATTAGTAGCTCAAACACACGTTGGGCCAGCCTGGGCTCGCCTAGGCTGGCCCGTCTTTTATCAACCAATCCAAAAGGTCAACAATTTCGTTTGGTTCTTAAGGTTTTGCAAATTACTGTCATTTTGGAGAACGAAACAAAACGCAGGGGCAACGATACTTGAATGGTTGACGTTGTAAAATAGAGGAATTGCGGCCCTGGCCCTGGTCATGCGTTTATGTAAAGCTGCGTACAGATAGCGCGTATCCTGGGTACGCGTAGTCAGTGTACGCGTACATTGGATACGCGTACAGCTCCAGTACAGACCGCCGCGAACCTGTACGCGAGGTCAATCGAGGCTCGCGCTGCGCGGTACGCGCTCCCCAAGAGTGTACGCGTAGCTACAGGTACAGACTTGGCGTTCTGGATACGCGTAAACTGACTACGCGTATCCAGGGTACGCGCTATCTGTACAAACCTTTACGAATCCTTATCAAACTTACTACTTTTGTAGTCGCTAGTCCGTTCACAAGCATGTCGTCTACAAATATATCAATTTCCCTAGAATTCCCCAACTTAATCACTGGTTATCATAAATATTTACAACAGCGGAACGCTGACCCCTTTCGTTGCTTACATAGAAACTAGTGATGCGCTTTAACATAGGATAAAAGGATCAAGATTTAAGTTCAAGGCTTGAAGGATAAAATTAAAAAAAAAATAAGTATTTTTGTTTTTATTCATTCTTTCAGGGCATCGAAGCGACGCGTTCCGAGTTCTGGCACATATTTGGCTCAACGGATCAGCATTGTCTTTCAGCGCGGTAATGCTACTAGTGTCTTGGGCACGCTTTCGACTAGCAGTGTCTCAGACAGATCAGTTGACCCTTAAATGGCTCAACTGGTTTTAATGTAGTCAAATCCACGAAACGTGGTAATGTTCCGTTTTATTACTAACAATGTTTCTAGCTATGATAGTTTTAAATGTTTTATTTATGGCTCGAATGTTACTTAAAAATAACTACTTATGACGTAATTTTATGTAAATAGTTATGTAATAGTTTAGTTTCTGTAAATAAATGTTATATAATTATACGCCCGTGTCTGTGCGTGTCTGTGCGGCTAGTACGTTACGTTACGTTAGATTATGAATACGTTCATAGAAACTGTATAGAAGAATATTATTTTGTCTGCCACGCTACGTGTCTGCTACGCTCTATGTCTGTAGATATAATCAGTCTTTTAATGTTCTCATGTGTACAAAAAAGTATTATAAGAAAAAACTAATTTATTTAAGAAACAAAGAAAAAACACTCAGTTAATAATGACACTTTCTATCTAACCTAATCAACTAAATTAAAAGGAACTCTGTTTTCTATTTATAAATGACTAAAGATAGAAGACAGAGTTCAGATCACCGACCGCAGGTAAAGTGCCCAAAAGGCTGGCAGCGTTACCCCGTTGAATTGCTATACTTATCCTCTCTCCGAGGTATGCACCAGCCCTTTGGTCTCATCCACCAACCTCTTGGAAACAGAAAAAATATCCTTACTAAAAACGGATTACAATCCTTTCTGGTCGTAACCAGGAACATCACTAGTATGTACTGTGAGTATTCACTGCTGGAGCTAAATTTAAACATCTTTGTAGTTAACTATCACAAATCAACGTGAACAAGTTAAAACCAAACTGATGTTAGAATATATTGAAGATCAAGGATTTATATGTGTTTTGGTATACGTGGCTTTGGCTGTTACGTGTAATAATTAATGAAGATTTTAGAAATATAGGTCAAACAATAGTGGGTGTTTAAGTTTTCGAGCCTTCTTATTCTAGAGCATAGGTTCTCAACGTGGGCGATAACGCCCCCTTGTGGGCGTTTGAGACTTTCAGGGGGCAGTAGAAGATCCAGAGAAAATTAGGGGGCATTGAAAAGGCGCATTAAGATATAGGTGTGGGGGGGGGGCGCTTGAAAAAAATATATTCTCAAAGTGGGCGGTGGGCAAAATAAGGTTGAGAAACTATGTTCTAGAGGGATAACGATTCGATTTTTGATTTAAAGACCGGGGGTTTAAATTCCAATGGTTTTTTTTTCAGAATTTTTACGTGCATTATGAAAGGTAAAAATCATGAGGAAACAAGTTAATGAAAACCGCGTCTGGTCTTGCATCAATTTTATAGTTAGGTACCTACTTAAATAAAGCATCTGTATCAATAAAATTGGTTCAATGCAAACTGAGCCGTGGTAAGCTTTACCAACTGAGCTGCGAGGGAGGAACCCAAATTCCCAGGAAATAAGATCGTGTATAATAGGCAAAGACCGCCTACTGACCCTGTCATCATCATCATCATCTCAGCCAGGTTGCACTTACTGCTGGGTATAGGCCTGCTCTTTATTTCGCCAATCAGTCCGGTCCTGTGCAATCCTGATCCAAGCTTTCCCTGCCACATTTACTATGTCATCTGACCATCGGGCCGGTGGTCTGCCATTTACTATGTCATCTGACCATCGGGCCGGTGGTCTGTCTCTTGGTCGCCGCGCATCTCTGGGCCACCATTCCGTAATCGCTGTAGTCCATCTTCCATCTTTACGGTCTGCCCATCATTACTAACCCTCTCATTATCTAGTAATTCTAATAAAATATTAAAAGCCTATGTTTTTACATAATCCATGATAATGATTAGATCACATAATACATTTCACGGTCTAAATGCCATGGCAATGACACACTATCCCAAACACCATACAATACTATAGATGCTACTGACTCACTTTGATCGAAATGTATAGGTATAGGTGTGTTGATGTTATATACTGAGTACTTACGTCTGTTATATCCTGAGTAGGTACATCTGTAATGTAGTAGTGTAGTATAAAATTTAATCGGGCTCACGACTGCATCCGTATGCTCAATTTGTATTATTATCGTCCTCAGAATACAGTCTAGGTACAAAAATTTCTGTGACTTTTAGGAATCTTTGAAGATGTCTAGGGAGGTAGTCAGGAGCATGTCCGAACTCATATCTTGGTAATCGTTTAACTGTACATTTGTACATCAATATCTTGGTGATTGTTGTTGTTGTTGTGTGAAATTAAATGTAAATCAACCCAAATTTTTCCTTGGATTAGCAGTTAGAAACACGCACTTTGCAAAATCTGATTGCTTTTTAAGCTTCCTTTGAAGCTATCTAGTAGAGATAGTCAGAGCCAAATCCAAACACATAAAGTAAATGCTCACATTTTGCAATAGTAAGCTATTGGCAACATTTTACCCTTTTTAAAGCTAACAACACTTTATGAATAAAATCCGGGTGTCACAATGTTTGTAGCAAAGCTAAAAAGCTTTGAAAGCAGGTTTTGAAATCCGCATTTTAAAAACAGTAGGTACAAGGTACCCAACTCGTGTTTCGGCACGTTTTACAGGAAAATACTATACATTGCGACACAATATAGTAGAAACATCGGTGAAATAAGCAGTTGTTGAAAATAACAAATTAATTAAAATACAAGATATGTTTTCAATCATTTCATTTTCATCATCATCAGCCATTTTGAACCCACTGCTGGGCATAGGCCTCCCTTCGTGTCCGCCATTCGCCTCGATCCTCGATGTTTGTGTGTGTGCTAAATAAATGTTTCTATGTCTATGTCTGCATGGGTTCGATTCCCACCCAGGACAAACATTTGTGTGATTATCATAGATGTTTGTTCTGTGTCTGTGTGTTATACTTAAAGTATTCAATTGTTTAACTTGTCTCAAACCTCAAATTGGTCTCAAACTGTCAAAACGATCGCGTAGGCATCTTTTGTCATCTGATTGTCTATTTTTGATTGCGTAACCGAGCGTCTTGTTGAGATGAGATTGACAGGGCTACTTGCGTGGTCACTTAAACTATCATATTTGACAGTTTGAGACCGATTTTGGTCGCTATCAAAGATACACAATCAGGGGGCAGGTATCATTTACGTGAATTTTATTGGTGGTGGCGAAACCATAGTGTCCTAGTGAGATAGGGCCCTTACGGTAAGCAGTAAAAAGCCGTGTTAGCCGTGTGGGAATGTGGCTTGACTTTCGACCCTTGGTTTCCACATTTATGTGTGTAGCGACATCTACCTGTCGCTAGATGAACTACATAGACATGCTACGCTCTAAAGATGGCGCCACTCAACATCAACATGTCTAGAACTCGCAAGCAAAGTTTCCAACGGAGTTAGTCATAAGTAGGACTATCCGACATCAACGGTCGGTCGAAAGACCACGGGCAAGTGGGCCAGATGGGCCGGCCCGTTGCAGAGGAACCACCTACTCTGCCTTTGGGAAACTATTTCACCATGTTCCCCAAAATGTGATTTGGAAGTAACTTCTATTTTGAGTCAAACTGCATTAAAAATTTAACTCGACGGGCAACGGGTGTTTAAGTCACAAAAAGAATACGAGAAGAACTACTTTAAACTTAATGTTTTAATTTAAAAGGGTAATCAGAGAAACGATTTCCGATTTGCTTTTCAAGAATCTATTCATGCTTTTTACAAGATATTTTTTTAAACTAAAAATCAACTTTCTTTTCTTATTCTTTGACTTATGGGACCAACTACTCTACAAAATACTTGATTTTGAGTATTGGTTTGAGGTTATTCCAAACAAAAAACCGCGCAGTATGTCTTTATGCGTTAATTTATCAAAACGACGAAGCAAGCTACACCACAAAACTTAGGCCTTTACATCTTTAAATACAGTGTCAAGAGGCAATCTTTTGCGAGACACTGACCTGTTTTGCGGGCCTGAGGACATTGTTTGAGATGGAGTAGGCTTACCCAGCACCTAACTAAACCATCCTCTCAGCTTGACCGGCCATATCTACAGGCAAGACATGGTCAATACATGTGGGGCTGACTAAGCCGCGGGTTTCGTCACGATGCTTTCCTTCACCGTTTAGAGCTCGTGTAAATGCGCATATAAATTTTTCGGAACGAAAAAATATTGATACACGGCCAGGATTCGAACCCACGACCTTCGGATCGAACGTCGTGGTACTAATCCCGTCGGCCAACATGACCTTACAACACACGCTTTAAAAAATCTATTATTTTCATATTATCTTTATCACTACTGTATTGACTGAAACATTTTCTTAGAAAACCGCAACTTAACTAGTAAAAACACATTACCTGTGACACTAATTTGATTCTTATATCGAAGCACATACAGCTCAAGATGGTATAACTGCTAAATGTATAATTTTAAGCTCGATAGTTAGGAAATGTCATCTTAAAAGGGATTTATTGTGATCTGGAATAGATTTATTGCTTTTGTTCATTCACAATAATAGTCCCTAAAGCTGGCGGTTCGCGCCCGAGACCAAGACCGGAGACCGAGACCAGCCCCTGTTTGTCTATCTTTGATAGCGACCATAGTCGGTCTCAATCTGTCAAAAATGTAAGTATACTACTTTTTTTTATCCCACGAACACAGATTAGAATCCTATTTGTAAGTATTCTGTGCCACGGGAACCATACATTTTTCCAGGATAAAAAGTAGCCTATGTTTTATTCCAGAGCCTAAACTATCTACATTCCAAATTTCATCAAAATCAGTTTAGTAGTGGAGATATTATGGAGGATACGTGTAACAAACATTCACACACACACACACACGGACTTTCGCCTTTATACTTATATTAGTATGATGTATGTATTTACAAAGAGAAAGTATAAAGTAGTATAACAGTCACTAGCTAGTAACAAAAGCACCTATCTTCGAAGTCTTGTGAAGCACTTTTGTTATTACTTTTCCATGATTTAATATACGGTAAATTTGCCGCCATAATTAAGATCACTATGGAACAATTCCACAATCCTCAATAGAATAGACTTAAGTACATAAGTATGATAGCTTCATAATAAGTCCATTGTCAAATAGCTTATAGAGGAAATGCTTATTTGTTTACTTCGTTAGTGGCTTTCATGTCAGTTTGACAGATGTTATAATTACGATCATGCCTTTGTAATGAGAAATCCTATAGTTGAAGAATCCTCGCAGACTTTCAACTTTTCTATCGGGCGATAGTTTGGTCGGTTTGAGGTTGGTTCACGTTACAACGGGCCGGGCCCGTCCGTAACATTTTGTATGACATGACATTTTGTATTCATGTCTGACCGGGCGCCGGAGCCCGGCCCGGTGTAACGTGAATCAACCTTTGGGCTGCTACAGTGTAGCCAACACCACAGTTTTACCTAACTACTTTCGATACCGAAAAGGAGACTGTTTTTAAGTGGTCTATGAACCAATAGCCCTACTGCTATGGTATTTCTGTGGGGATACCTCAACTACATCCTTGTGCAAGGGGGCATCAAAATCCAACCCGGCAGTTTTGAGAAAATAATACTTTAGAATTCACATTTCTTGCAAAAATGTTTTTATTTTAGAAACGTTTTGAACGGTTATTGTGGTTAGTGTCTGTAAAGTTCGGACTACAATGTAACAATATGGTGACAGCGATCTGATCTGATCATGGAGTCAGGAGCTGTTCAACAGAACTCCTCAATAAATAAGGCCGATTGAGTTGAAACTCGGCATGCGTGTCAAGTTTCAACTACAATGTAATAATATGGTGACAACGAGCTGATCTGATGATGGAGTCAGGAGCTGTTCAACAGAACTCCTCAATAAATAAGCCGATTGAGTTGAAACTCGGCATGCCTGTCAAGTTTCAACTACAATGTAATAATATGGTAACAACGAGCTAATCTGATGATGGAGTCAGGAGCTGTTCAACAGAACTCCTCAATAAATAAGCCGATTGAGTTGAAACTCGGCATGCCTGTTAAGTTTCAACTACAATGTAATAATATGGTGACAACGAGCTGATCTGAGGATGGAGTCAGGAGCTGTTCAACAGAACTCCTCAATAAATAAGCCGATTGAGTTGAAACTCGGCATGCCTGTCAAGTTTCAACTACAATGTAATAATATGGTGACAACGCGAAACTGCAACTAATAGGGACTGCAAACTCGAAAACTATAAAAATAGTAATGCTAGTGTACTCAAATGAGTAGACAACTACAGAGAAACAGTCGTCTAACATAGACTTTTATAATAGCCTAACTTTTATCATGATCAGAAAACGAGAGCAAAATTGATAATGACAATTGATAGTGATCAGTCATTGTACATGCATGTAAAAAATGTAACAACTGCGAAAGAATTGTGGGAAAAACTACAGCAATTATTTGATGACAACGGCTTTTCGAGAAGAATAAGTCTGCTATGGAATTTAACAAATTAATATTTTTATTATTATTTATTTAATTTAATTTAACTATTGTGTAGAATTATTGTATTGCATAGATGGATGTTTGTGATTATTTGAAATATTGGGGGTGCTGAATTATATCTTTATAATAATCCTTATTTTACTAGTAAGCTAGTAACCTCATTTATTGGCATGATTTTGTTTATCAGTGTTTGTAACTAGAATGTTGCGTTTTCTAAGACAATGTCAATAAATTATAAATTCATTTGTTTTTATGTACATGTCGCAGGCAACTGGTTGAATTAGCCATTCAATTAGCCGTAGTGTTGAACAAAACGTTCCACACTACGGCTAAACGAAGGTCAGCCATTTAATTGAATGGCGGCGCTCAATGAAATGGCTAGGCATTTAATTGAATGGCTAATTCAACCAGTTGCCTGCGACATGTACATAAGAACAAGTGAATTTATAGTTTATTGACATTGTCTTAGGAAACGCAACATTCTAGTTACAAACACTGATAAACAAAATCATGCCAATAAATGAGGTTACTAGCTTACTAGTAAAATAAGGATTATTATAAAGATACAATTCAGCACCCCCAATATTTCAAATAATCACAAACATCCATCTATGCAATACAATAATTCTTCACAATAGTTAAATTAAATTAAATAAATAATAATAAAAATATTAATTTGTTAAATTCCATAGCAGACTTATTCTTCTCGAAAAGCCGTTGTCATCAAATAATTGCTGTAGTTTTTCCCACAATTCTTTCGCAGTTGTTACATTTTTTACATGCATGTACAATGACTGATCACTATCAATTGTCATTATCAATTTTGCTCTCGTTTTCTGATCATCATAAAAGTTAGGCTATTATAAAAGTCTATGTTAGACGACTGTTTCTCTGTGGTTGTCTACTCATTTAAGTACACTAGCATTATTATTTTTATAGTTTTCGAGTTTGCAGTCCCTATTAGTTGCAGTTTCGCGTTGTCACCATATTATTACATTGTAGTTGAAACTTGACAGGCATGCCGAGTTTCAACTCAATCGGCTTATTTATTGAGGAGTTCTGTTGAACAGCTCCTGACTCCATCCTCAGATCAGCTCGTTGTCACCATATTATTACATTGTAGTTGAAACTTAACAGGCATGCCGAGTTTCAACTCAATCGGCTTATTTATTGAGGAGTTCTGTTGAACAACTCCTGACTCCATGATCAGATCAGCTCGTTGTCACCAAATTATTACATTGTAGTTAAAACTTAACAGGCAAGCCGAGTTTCAACTCAATCAGCTTATTTATTGAGGAGTTCTGTTGAACAGCTCCTGACTCCATCATCAGATCAGATCGCTGTCACCATATTATTACATTGTAGTCCAAACTTTACAGACACTAACCACAATAACCGTTCAAAACGTTTCTCAAATAAAAACATTTTTGCAAGAAATGTGAATTCTAAAGTATTATTTTTCTCAAAACTGCCGGGTTGGATTTTGATGCCCCCTTGCACAAGGATGTAGTTGAGGTATCCCCACAGAAATACCACTACAGTATCGCTATTGGTTCATAGACCACTCCCCATATAAAAAAAAACAGTCTCCTTTGAACCAAAAAAAGGTGGCAACTCTTTGACCAAGCTATCGGCCGATTAAAAAGTTTGTAGTCTGTGAGGTGTCTCACACGTACCGGCGTAATTTGCAACCGGGACGTCTGAAAGGGCACTACTCTACTTATCATTATAATGTTTGACTCTTGTATGATCGAAGGTTTGACGAAACATGTTGACGAATTTAGTTTGTTTTGGAACACCATTAAATTTATTAATTGGTTACCTATGTTTGCATAACTATGGGAATTGAATAACGAGCGTTACACCAGTTATTAAACACATCATAATAAACATGAAAATTGCCATAAACATAAAGCGGTGAGAGCTTTGTCCATAAACATCGTTTTATGTATTTGAAGGCTCACTACTGTATCATATCAGTTGAAAACCATTGAAATAAATTTTAATCGATCGAGCGAGCGAAGCGAGCGAAGATCTTAGTGGCAAGTTAGGCGATTTTGCTTTGTATGTTTGTATGTTTGTATGTTTGTATGTTTCATTTTTATGTTCTCGCATAACTATCGAACCGCTTATCCAATCTGTATGAAACTTGATAGGTCAATAGGTAGTGCTATGGAAATTTGCTGTGGAGCGTATGAGCGTAATCGATGCAGGGGTTGTAAAGATATGGGGTTCCCAAGGGGGTAATTTTTTTTCAAAGTTACTCAAATATATTGAGTGGGGTGTCATACGAAAGGGCTTATTTTGTACATTCCAAAATGGTTTTTATTTTTAATCTAGGATGTATAGTTTTTGAAATACGACCAAAGAACAAAAACTACGAAACCAGAGCTGCAAGAGCTCCCGTTTCATAGAGTTTCGATGTCTTCGTAGCTCATTGACTGGTCGGTCTTAAAAAGAGAGTGGCATCGTCGCGGTTTGGTTTGCAATGATTTTAGATGCTACTTGATTTATTTACATGATAAAAAAATTTTTGATAAAAAATGAAAATAATTGGGGTAAAAAAAGTTAAGTAAACAAATATATTGAGTGGGGTGTCAAATGAAAGATCTTAATTTGTACAGTCCAAAATAGTTATTATTTTGATTCTAGGACGTATACTTTTAGAAATACGACGAGAATTCATAAATATGAAATAAATGAAAAATTAGACACGACATTATGTATTGCATGCATGCTAATATTTTTTACCATGAAGAGCTAGCGCAATAGGCATACTCGGCACTAGTAGCACTTGAAATTATAGGGGTAGTCAGAAGAAAGTCCAAATGTAAGCCATCTACGGTGCGCGAGATCTCAGTTCGGGGCGAACTACTAGTACTTTATTTAGGGATTATAATTCATCATTATCATCAGCCTTTTTCATCCCACTGCTAGATATAGCCTCTCTTTGTTTCTGCCATTCGCCCCTGTCTCGCGCCAATCTAGCATATATACGACCTGCGGTTTTATTTAACTATGTCGTCGACCCATCTTACCGGCGGACGACCTACACTCCTTTACCACTCTTTAGGTCATCACTCGGTCAGCACTCTACTCCACCTGTCATTACTTTTATTCATGGTGAGTTTTTTCAGGACCACCTAAGGAAAGTCTGATAACGTGAGAGTTATCGAGTTATCGAAGGAGTTACAGTTCGAATAAAAAAAAAGTTCTACACTAAACAGGTTAAAATAATTTAGATTATCTGAAAAAGCGAGTTTCAATGAAAAAATTGCATCATAACATCGTGAGATAACCAGCCCCCCTAGCCATATTACACTATCTATCGTCGCGATAGAATAGAAACACTTCAAAATGTATAGGATTTGACGTTTCAAGTAGATGAGTCACGTGGTCAGAATGTCAATTCCTATACATTTTGAAGTGTTCTATTCTACAGCGACGATAGATCGTTCTACAGCGACGATAGATCGTGTAATATGGCTAGGGCCCCTGTCCTGTCCACGGCCTTTGTACGACGCCGAATTTCGACGTTGGGTAAGTGACGTTATTTTATAACCCCCGACGAAACAAAGGGGTGTTATAAGTTTGTAGTGTGTACTTATCTGTCTATCTGTGTATTTGTGTGTCTGTCTGTTGTATCACAGCTCCTGAACAGACGAACCGATTTAAAGTATTTTTTTATGTTTGAAAGGTGTCTTTGTTGAAAGTGTTCGGCTATGTTTCATGCAAATCTGTTCAGCCGTTTGGAGTTGAGGTTTTTCATAAAAAATAATAATTAAATTGTAAATTTAATAGCTCAACAGTTTATTGACATTTAAACTAGCCGTGTTTTTCCTGGTTACTATTTAAGCCATGACGTTTAGGCTTAAAACCAGAGTAGCTGTCAGCTCATACAAATTTAACTGTATTCCAATTCACGAACTGTAGTTTTCAATGACATTTAAAAATAATAGATATGTTTCTAGCGCGCGCAAAGTAAAGACTCGAAAACGTCCTAATTGGGACATCTTGTCTTTAGTCCGCGTCAAGCAGAGCGACGGATGACCTAGACGTGAAGTGAATTACAAAAACAATTAAAAATGCTATTGTGTTCTAATATATGTACATAAGTATTATTCATTTGCGGAACTTGTCAACATAGTGTGCACTGTATCGGTATGCGACCTTTTAAACGTCGATACTATGAACGTAACATATCTAGGGTATAATATCATTGCAAGTCTCATATTCATTTAGCCATTTAGAAACGAAATAATTTGTGCTTACAATTTTGTTGAGTGATTTTACGAGAAGCCATCTTTCCCTCGAGGAATACTTAAGTGCTGGCCCTCTAAACAATTTCATTGATGTAACGAAAACAAATTAACCGTTGATTAATTAAAATCGCTTTGAATCCACAAATAAACAGCCTTAGATCTATCCGTCGAGACGCACAATTATACAAACTATAAACTAACATTCTAATTACTGGTCGGGGTTTGTGAACGGGCGATTTTAGGCAACAAAACGTACTAGGTACTAATATTTATTCTGTGACAAAACAAGCAAATTAAAGTAGGTAAGATACCTCGTCAATTTTTTTCATTTAAATTAAATTCTAAATGAAAAAATAGACGCAGAAGCTTTCAGAGTATAGTTGTAATACTCTGAAAACTTCTGCCGAATTGGGAAGTGCTCGAAATTTGAGTTGCAAGATTCCACCCGGAACGACAGACAGACAGACAGACAGACAAGAAACGTGACTAAAACTTGGTGATAATTTATTAGTGGGACTTTTCACCCGGCTGACTGTCAAGTCACGGAGTTATGTGGATGGTGCGATTCTATGTATGTACGTAAGTACTGTCTGTAAATATACATGTTTTAAAACTCCGTCACTAGAGTTAAGCACTAGCTCATAGGAACAAACATAAATACATTCATTATACAAGACGTTTATATTACGTCTGATTTCAGTACACAAAAACTTGGAAATAGGGTCACGATGATATCCCCAAGATGTACAATAGATATTTTCACTCCTAAAATTCTCTTTAATTATTTTATTGAATTAATTAATTATATGTTTATTTTATCATTATTTAATTAATTTAATCTTAAATGTTTTTTTTAATGATCTCTATTTAAGGGGGGTAGTAACGCAAATACATTTAAAAGAATAAGTTCGTCAGTGAAAATAAAATTGCCGCCTAAAGTTGCTGAAAAAATTGCTCGTGCAGGTGCCATCCTAAACTTGTATCTTAGGGTGTCTTCAACACATAAATACTCGAAGCTTATAGTCTACTGCAAAATGACTGTAATTATAGAATATCCTAGAATCCAGCTTAGGATTACCATCTAAGCCACTAGATCTTAAATAGTAACTATATTACTAATGTCAATGAAGTGCTCTTAGCGTAGCTTGCTTACACCTGGGTATTGAAACGCTACTTAGTTTAAGTGGTGCTTATCATTGACAGAAACTCTCATTTTTGTATATCAACTGGTTTTAATTGTAGGTATTTTGTAAAGTTATGTAAAAGATAATTTATTTCTCTCACTTGGTATTGTCTTTGTAAATCCGTAGAAATACAAGTTTCTCGGTGAAATCTTCTGAATAATTAAAACCAATCGCGATTCGACTAGTTTATTCATTAGGGATTAATAATGGATAAGTCTCCAAATTTCTTGGTTTGAAGTACCTGTCTATGTCTGCTGTGGTTGGTGAATTGAACTATCTTAGAAAATGTACTAAGTAGTTATGTATACCTACTTATCTGAATTTACCTACCAGATAATTTATTTAAAATGAGTAGGTAGGTATTACCTACGGCTCTACAACCCCCTCGCTAGAGCAGTGTTCCGCAAACTTTTTGTGTTCAATTCAAGGTTCAAGGTACTTACAACTAAGAAATCGGTAAATCTTTGAGGTACACCCTAATTAAAAATTATTTTTTTAATGCGAAACATGAGCTTGCTTAGCTTAGTAGGCATTTGCGGTCCAAAGGAATGACTTAACTGAGATAGGAAACGGTACCTACACCAGTGTGCCGCGGCACACCCTTTGCGGAACACTGCGCTAGAGCGCTCATTTGTTTTTGGAAACAACGCTATGGTGAGCTTAGTCTTATATACTTAAGAAATTATTACTGTCAATTCAAAAAAGCTCCTAGGAAAACCTATACCCTTCCTAACTACATATTTAAATCAATAGTACCTACTAAACTTACGCCTTTCGATAACTTTTGTTTTCTTCTAGATTGTAATACTTATCTACATAATTATTATTTTTATGCATACCATACTTTATAATGTTGCCAACAAAATTCAATTCACCTACTTATCAACTAGCTACCTATAATATTATCACTATTATTATATTTATGCTTTCATAATCATGTATTATTTATGATGAAAATAGCATCAACACTATCGGGAATTCCATATAACTAATGGAATACCCGTGACTTTCTCCACATAGAAGTTATTCATCCACAGGGATTGGATTAGGGGAAGTTGTGGACACAACATGACAATAGGAAAAATGAAGGTAGTTGGTCAGAAGTTCATTGTATAGATTGTAAACATAAGTAGGTACTTAACCTACGACCTAGTGTTTTAAATAGTAATGAAAAATTTGTCGCAATATTTCGCTGCAAGCAATGATCTTCTATATAAACTGAGGTAGATGCATTGAACCCCGCTCTGCGTGGCGAACAAAAGTCAAGCTAATTAGCTTGAGTCAACTCAGTCGCACTTTATCTTGCTCCGATGTTATACGCATTTACACGCAGCTCGCACATAATTAATCTCTTTCTGACGACGAGATTTTAAATTATCTCTGCTATTTTTTAGTTTTCTTGCTTGATACGAGTATTAAACAAAGCTGTTTATATTCTACTAAGTAGCTACAACAAAATTTTGCTGTGTTTTGGCGCTTTTTCTAATGAGTATAACGTCTCTATTGGTAAAATCTCATTGGCTGCAAGCGGGGTCATTTTGCGTCCGAACGTAGTGATGTGCCAATCAAGCACAAGCAAGCTATCGATAAATGACTCTCACTACTCACTCGCGCTTTACTTACTGCAATAACAAATGACTCGAGTAAAGCACATAATTTTCGGACTTTTTGTATGCGTTTGCCATAAAATATGTGAGTGTGAATGTGATATCCTCTACTTTGCTCATACGTTTGATGACTCTAACTGTGGCGAGAAATTGTGTTTATTATTATTTAGTCGTGTTGCATAGTGGGATACTAAACTCTCTACCTTCGATCTGAAGGTCGTGGATTGGAAAATTTTGAATCGGTCGCGCATCATTGCATTTTTCGAAAATTTTATTGCGCTTTAATAAAAGCACGAAACGAAGCATACTGAAGAAACCAGTTCGTATTTTGAGGTAATAGGTTTTCACCTGTCATGTGGAATGCAATGGAATGGTTTTGGACGTCTGACTATCCTCTTACGTCCAGGTTTCAATATTCTATTTATCAGTTATTTTGCTTAGGTACCTACTGTAGTTAGGTATTTCACAGTAGGTCTCCAATACTAAAATGACAAATATCAAACCACAGGTAGATTCAACTCATGACTTCTACTCTACAATAATATACCATTAGTAGACATCTACTAAGAGATGACTAAGATATGTCTACTAATGGTATAAAAACCCATTTTGAATTCAATATCAGGACAACAAAGCTCATTTCACTCTGATTTATTTCCAACAGGCTTCAAATAACTATTATTAACCCAAAACCAAGTCAATAAAGCTAATTTTATTCTAACACTGTATCAGACTGACGAAACGGCTAGTTTCAAATACCTAACTACCCATTTCAAGTCCTAACCCAAGAGAATAAAGCTCATTTTACCCTGACACCGACTGACGGATCAAGTTTACATTTCAGAGGAGTTGAAAATCCACAGACAAACACTTCTTCAGTCGTGTCAAGCTATCTTTTGTGCTTAGAGGCAAAGCTCACAGCTTGGTGCCAGTGCCACGACGACCTGCTAAAATACGACTATAGGGATGATGTTTTTACCCAACTACGAGAGGTAAAAGATGTACCTACATCTATCATAGATATACCTACAATTATTTGTATGCATATCCACGCCTAGGAATACGGTCGTGCGTGATCATTATTATTTTTTATAATGTTTAGCATTCCTACTAAATCTAAAAGTTTGTGATGTGGGAATGTTTGTTGTTTGTATTTTAGTGGACCGATTTGGATGAAATTTGGAAGAGGTGTAGATCGTAGCGTAGCTTACTTTTAATATAATAGGATCAAGCTACATTTAGCTGTATATTTCTGAGAAATAAGGTTTTCATGCTACGGAATTCTGAAACCGGAGATTGTCTGTTACATTATTACACCGTGCTAATACGAAAACGTTGAGGTTTCTTTGTAGAAAATAAAATTCGTTCAAAGACCTAGAGACCAGCATGCACATGTAGATGTACAGTTAGCCACATAATTTGATCAAGATTTAGAAATCCAAGAATGTTATCCTAATATTATTTCTTTCCTAATTGGCATAAGGTCAGGATAACGATTAAGGGGATAGCAATCCATTAGTGACAGGTTGCAAGCCCGTCGACGCTTTTAGAAAACTATTAATGGTTTCCAATAAAAGTAAAGTATTTAGACACAAATTGAACCCGCAATGATACAAGCGATCCTCCTTATCGCTTGTATCATTGCGGGTTCGAATCCCGTCGTAATTGAAAATTTTGATAAGATTTTTCATTTTTAAATGTAATAATACCTAAATGTGGTTTAACACTATAAAAATTAAAGTAAAGTAGGTTTAATGAGCTAGTGATATTAAAAGGGGCGATTCAAATTTCTGAAACATATTAGTAAAACTTTCGTGAGTTGTACTGGACATTATTTTAACACACGGGATTACTCGGATTGCGGGAGTGAGACGCCACCGCGAGGTGTAACCTTGCAACAACTCTCTCCTTACTCAGATGAAGATTCTCCGGATGAATCGAAACATTGAAAGTATCTAAATCGACGATATTTTTACGTGAGTAATTTCCGTGTGTTAAATATTAATAAAAAGTGTGTTTTTGTGTCTATATAAATAAAAAATGTGTTTTTGTAGCCGACTGTACGTGAATGCAAGCTCTACAACCATGTGAGACTCGCATCTCGCATACAATTTATACGCCGACTCCCTTTGTTCCGTGTTTGTGCCTGTAAAACACAAGGAGAGTTAACTGGGGCTTGTTAAACATCTATATTGCTACGTCTGTCTTTACTTAGTCTTGTAGTTTAGTTATAAAGGGAAGCATTGTGATGAAATAACTAAGTCTAATACAACCTAAATTCATGCCCTCAACGCTGCTCCCCTAAAGGCGCAAACACACGCTGGCCCAGGCTCGCCCAGTGAATGCCAGTGCCAACGTGTGGGCAGCACCATTCGCCTCGCCTTGCCATCGCTCGCCTAGCTGCGCCATGAGCGCCAACTTACATTGGTTTGCATAGACTCGCCAAGCGTGTAGTGTAGACGGTAGCACTCGCTTTGCATCGACTCGCCTTCGCTCCCACTGGCTTAGGCTGGCCCATCGTGTGTTTGCATTATAAAGGATAGCGGGCTGCTGCCGCCGGAGCACATATATGTCATTGGCTGGCATTGTGTCTGTGGCATCGTAGTTCAAAAAAATGGAAATGACACTTTGCGCCTAAAGTACCTACATATTTTTTGATGATTTATACAAACAATGTCAGGAAGCTTTTTGTGAATATGTACAATCAAATGGACACTGTAATGCCAGGGACATGCTAGGGATAGAAGCTTACCCAGCACTTAATCTTATCTTTATCGGCCTTATTCACAGAAAATACGATGTCCATAATTACATGTCGAGCTTACTGTGCCTATACGATGTTTTCCTTCACTATTTATAACTCATGTCAATGCGGATAAAATTATTTTATGAAAACTTCCTAGATCTTTACTGAATCTACTACCTTCGCAAGATTACAAGCCAATCCCAATCTACTGTGTCAACACGGCTCTTTCCAACTGTACACTTACCAACTAATAACATACCGATAATTATTATTACGGGATTTTATCGCGTACCTTTTATTTATCGGGTGGTCATCCCGTGACCACGAACGCTGCAACGTGTTCGAAACGTCGGGAAACAAAATAAATAAAAGGTACGCGATAAAATCCCGTAATAATAATTATCATTATGTTAACAAATCGCGAAAGTTTAACAAGTTATATAATAACATACCAATATAACACTAGGTATGTAAGTTTATTTAATATAGATAACATTTATTAATGATTAGGTACACCAAATATTTAAATAATTAACAAAATTTCACAGAACCGTCCATAAATTGTCATAATGATACTAAAATTAATTTTAATCTACATGGTAGTAGCGGTATCAAATCTTATAAATTGTTGTTGGATACAAAATAACCCAAACAGCGTAGTTTAACTTTATAGTACACTATAAAATTAATATTAACAGCACCGGAACATTTTGTAAGCTTATTTTTGTAGGTTTTATCTCTTTGATAGTGTAGTGTGAATATTAAATTACTTTGACAAATCGGATTATTAAAAGCAGTTATATTTGAGGTTAATAAAAAGTTTAATGTTGAATAGAAGTTATTACAACTAGGTTTAAATATTTAAATGCTTGGTAAACATGCTATTACACAATTGTAACCACCTACGCATAAACTACTGTATCTAAATAATTTAATATCGTTTTAATGGCGACCTTTGGGATTTTTTATGAATGCTTAATAAAGTTCGATATCAGTATTATTCTAGATCATAGGTCAAAAGATACCCGAGTTACACTATTATAAATTAGAATTAGAAATGTATTTATCTAGATTCTAGATTACATAAATTATAAAGAATCAATTATAAGTAACTTTATTATAGTGTTTCTATCACACCTCTACGGCTAGACAAATTTTTGGCTGAAACTTGTAATTTGTATATTAGATGACTTGGAATAAATAATGCGCTACTTACTTTAAAATGTAGGTTGCGTGAAATGAAGCCTTAGGATAGACTAACATATATTGTACGTACCTACCTAATAGACCTAGTAGGTATCACGGTGAGGTTTTTTTTTTCAGCGCCACTCAGGGGAAGTCTGAAACCGTGAGAGTTATTGAAAAGTGTTGTTAGAAGTTACGGACTCGATTTTTAAAATAAAAATAAGTTCTGCATCATGACATTACTTCATCTAAGTGGCCCTCAAAAAGCCCCTCATCCTGTATAGGTAGGTACCAAAGAAAATAATTGTATGTAGGTAACATACAAAATGTGAACGCAATATTGTTAGACACAAGCCTTTACCTATATTAAATTCTAAACGAAACGTATCTCTAAATAAGTAGGTAGCTACTTCTATATCTGGAAACGAGGCATGTCTGCGTTATCTCAGTTCCATTTCGACTTCATCTATTGACATTCGTTTACTCACAAATCTCGACTTTAATTACCCCATAACTGACAAACAATAAAAATAACCAAACGCAATTCGAAAAATAAGCAGAAGCTACCGACTTTACGATTTTACGATCAAAATGCGCTCGAAACCAGCAAATTACCGAGAATGAGGCGTTGTAAGTAATTACAGGAATAATACAACTCCCGTGTTGGATCGTAATTGGCTCACACAGGAAATTAACTGACATTTATAAATTCAAATACACAAATCATTAGTCAAGCGAAAACAAAACGATAAAATCAAAATTCGATTTTTGAAAAAGTTATCGACAAAATAAATGAAACGGGGCATCACTATTTTTTGGTCCGTTCCCGCTCGTCTCTTTTCGGCGTGCGTTTTGTTCGCTCGCGTCAGCGTCAGTCGGGCTTCGGCTCTCGTGCGATGAGAACGTGTGTTTACGTTCAATTTTCGGAATTCCGCGCTCGCGTAAATTCGAAGTGATTATTTTCAAACGGATTGAAGTTTGTGAACCAATTGTGTATCTAATGTAAGTGATAGTGAATGTGTTGTGTGTGTTAATGTGATTTGGATACTGGGACACGCTAGTGCGTCTAAAACCAGGTTAGTGTCAGTCCGTTTTTATTCTAAAATGTAAAAAGGTTCAAACCGAGTCCTTTACGAGAAATGTAAAGCATTTAGGTTCTATGCCAAGATTGCTAAGTCTAGACCTAACATTACGAAGCATGCTTAGTGCTTTAGCAGGAATCTAGTGCTTAATAAACACAACTTATAGGAGTTAAGTACGTATTGGAGTCTAGGCACTAGGTATGTGGATATGAGCTTTTAGTAGGTAGGTAGGTGTAAAATTTGAATAAAGAAATAGGTATAATGGGAATCGAAACTAACCGATATAGGTAGTAGGTACACAAGGTACCTACGTACCTACTAAATAGGTAGCTAGGTAGGTAAGCTAGGTAGGTTCTAACAGTCTAGGTACCTACCTACCTAACTTGTTTGCTGCTATTCTACAGTGAATTAAGAATTCTACAGTGATGAATTTAAAATGAATGATTTGTAAGTTTTAGTCTGTAAGTAGGTATTTTTAATGTTGTAGGTACGTCCGAAAAGGGCAAACTGTTTGCACATTTAATTGAAAAGCAATCCTACCATCTTTGTAGGTATTTAGACAACAGTTTACAATAAAAACTAAGTAGGTATTCTATTCTATTCAGGGTGGAAACAAATAAAATAAACCAAACATCATAAAAATTTATCCAGCCGTTCTTGAGCTAAGTACCTACCTACCTACCTACTTACTTTTAGGTAAACTAGCAGCGCCCTCGCGGCGTTGCCCCCGTAGTGATAGTAAGTGTTATGCTGACGATGATGAAATGTAGCCTAGGTAGGTATAATCTTCCCCAAGAGTTTGGCTATCAAATGCTGAAAGAATTTTTCAAATCCGACTGGTAGGTAGGTCCCTTCCTAGTTCCTGAGATTAGCGCGTTCAAACAAACAAACAAACTCTTCCGCTTTATAGGTACATATTGGTACATACCTATACCTTACCTACCATATAGGTACGTAGATGGTGTCAAATAACTCGACTTCGTTTTCTATTCTAGATTGATGCATGAAATTCGAACTCACAAATTCAAGTCGAAATCACATCTATGCCGAGAAAGCTTTAAGAAATACCACTACGAAAAAGTCAACCAAGGTCCTATAAGCCACGATTTATGACTCCTACAAAACGAAAGGTCTCCACACTCACAAATCAGCCGACTTTCAACCCCGCAACCCCTAAAAGTCACCCTTAAAACAAAAGGTGTCGACAAGACCCCTTGTCCTGTGAAAACATGGAGCCTACAGGGTTATTTTTCATAGCGATGTGCGCTTTTAAGATAAGTTTTTGAGGGGGATGAATAAAGGTAGTTTAAGTACCTAAAAATCTGGGTGACCCACATGAATCATAGGATCATTTTCCGGGATAAAAAACTTAGGTACTATAACTTAACTTTACCTACATCTTTACACTAGATCATAACAAAGTGTCAGGTGGCAATCTTTGCCTACACTTAACGGAACACTGTAGTGCCTGGGACATTGTTTGAGATGGAGTAGGCTTGCCCAGCACCTAAACCATCCTCTCAGCTTAACCGGCCATACCCACAGGAAAGACATGGTCAATGCGTGTGGGGCTGACTAAGCCACGGGTTTCCTCGCAATGTTTTCCTACACCGTGCTCGTGTTAATGCGCACATAACTTTTTCGAAACGAAAAATCCATTGATGCACGGCCAGGATTCGAACCCACGACCTTCATCGAAAGTCGAGGTAGTATCCCCCTCGACCAACACAGATATTATACACCTGGGATAAAGCATTGACTATAATCGGTTATTTTGGCGTCCCTCTGACTACACCTAGTATCTTTATAGGTATCTTAGAAGATCTCTAATGACATCCATAAATAAATCAAAAAGAATGTGATGAGAGTGAATGAAGTGAAAGAGGTGTGTCAGGATCGTAGCAAGTGGAAATCCGTGGTCTCTGCCTACCCCTGTGGGAAAGAGGCGTAATTTTATGTATAAATGTATGTAAATAAATCTTCGTATTGGATCTAGCTTACTACCGTTCAAGGATACCCGCTTAATTAATGGTTAAAAGAACTTACCTGAAGTGAATTTCAACCATAATTATACTAGATGCTGCGTCCGAATAGATTTAAAGAAAACCATGTAGTCCGCCTTCCATGTATAGCATCGCAACACTGTTTAGCGCTATTTTTTAGGCTAATTTTGAAGATCTGAAAAAATATTCAAACAGAAAAAATGAGAGTGTAACACTCGTTTCTGTTACTGCTTCCCGCGGCGCGCACGTCATTCTTTTCAGAGCACGTTCAGCACGATCAGCATTCTGCAACATTCATTTATTTATTTGGGTTTAGCACAATAACCGCGAAGCACGCAGAATTGTTGTGCCTTTCAGGGTGGGCGGGAGTTTAAATCTATTCGGACGCAGCATCTAGTATAATTATGGTTGAAATTCACTTCAGGTAAGTTCTTTTAACCATTAATTATACGTCGATGCTGCGTCCTCTAGATTTAAAGAAAACCATGTAGATGTTTAGCGTCTGTTGCAGAATGAACATAAATAAAATCATAAATATAAATTCATATACCTACTTAAGTATATTCAATATTTATAAGCATCATACGTAAGTATACCCTTATTAGTACTTATCAGTACTTCATCGATACAGCCTTAGAAAAGGGCGTGTCTTCAGTAGAAAGAAAGAAAGAAAGAAAAAATTATTTTAAAATTTTTGCGAAACAGAGAAAGCGTTCTGTCCACCTGACCGTACTTTTAATAGTGTTTGTCAAGTATAAGTATAAAGTATAAAGTATTTATTTTCGTTTACACAAAAGAGGGTATGTAACAAAAATTTTTACAAAAAGTTCCATAAAAAACAAGTAAACAAGTAGGTATTACAGGTAAGTAAATGCTATACTAATAAGAAACTGGTTACACTTATTTTAACGATGTTAGAGTGCCCTAGCTCCCACACTAGGAGAACCTGTGTTGTGGGTAGCTAGTTCTCTTTCGCAGTAAAGTGCGTCCAATGTGTTGAGTGTGAATGTGTCTTACGCCTTGAGAGGGTGCAACTGTTCTTATTGTAAATTTTAATTAAGTTAGTTTAATTAAGTGTCGATGGAAAACCCAGCCCGGCTGGTGGCGGAGGTGGCCGAGAAAGAAACAAATAAACACGGACACGTTCACTCCGCTCTCATGCAACGTATTTGTTTGATCCATCGAATAATTATTTGAAAGGTTGCGTTGTGGACAGGTTATTTCACAGTTAATATCAAATGGTTTGTGTACGGAGGAGAATTCGACAATTTCTTTCTAAATAATGATATACCTACTAAGGTAGAATAGAGAATATAATATATGATAATACGTAGAATAAAGTCAGGGTCTAATAGTAATATTTGTAGATAAATTGATATAAAATATGGCAGATAAAGTCTGCGAGCGTTGTCTTGTTAACAACGTAGAAAAGGTACCAATTTTCTCGACAGTACATCCAGTGAGGTACCTAGAATGGTTAGTTATTTCGATAATTGATTTGATATAATAAGTATATTCCAATGCAATGCTCCTGCCAAGTCGAATGATATTTCGAAAAAAGTGGGTTGTCTTTTTTAAAAAATACCTGTAAAGAATCTACTATGTGTACTATGTAGTGCACGAGTGTTCTTACCAATAACATTTATGTTAACGCTGACCGTTACTAATTAAGTTTCTTCAACAGCTCCTTTTGAACTGTTCTGTCGAAAAAGTATTTCCCTAACAGCTAGATAGATGATCTGTAACAATCTAAATTATTTGATTGACAAAAGATATACCACTGCTTTAAAGTTAGATTATAATAAATTCAAAACATTTTTTGTTAAGGAATTATAAATTTTGTCAACGGAGTCACTAGGAATATGCCGTGTTTTAGATAGGTAGGTAGGTACGCCTGCTGCATAATATGGCGCACGCCTGGGCAAGGTTGCGCTAAAACGGATGATGTCCCCTTGGTTGACTAGGAAGAATAAGTATACATATATCCTCAATGCATATAGAGGAAATGCGTAGAAGCAGTAGGTACTTTTCCTAATTTATAGCAAAAGACGTATCGATTACATTTTTCAATTTAACCTAGACGCAAATAAATTGGTATTTGGTTGACCTAACATTATAGAACATAAATATTATTAAAAAATAAAGTTATTATAACTACTCCAGATTTTTATTTGTTATAGTGTTAATCCACACTTGGGTATTTACTCCAGATTACCTAGATGGCAAGTAAGTATTGCTTAGGATCCCTGTCTGAATCACTAATATTGCGGGATTATAATGTAAGAAGCAAAAAAATAGATATATTTATAGCTTGACAATTTTAAATAATAAATAAATATTGGTGGACATTTCTCACACAGCGCCATCAATCCCCAAACCAAGCAAAGGTAGTATCAGATAACTGATAGAACACCTATCGTACTTTAATGCCAATACATTTTATATATGAAATTTGATTGAGATGTGGAAATTATAGGTATTCCATCCATCCTATTTATATATGATAGCGGTACCTGTTATTGATTTTAAGTACCTATGAAAAAATTACTATGATAATAGTAGGTAGGTAATAATAACGACAATAATTTATTTAAAACACATTGTATGTAGGTATAGCAGTAATTTTGACGAAATGATGTTTAAACCTAAAAAGGCGGCTATGGTACCTAAGCCGTTTCGGTTGCAGATCAGCGATTGACCTATAGCCATAATTATAAATCATCAATCACCACTTATGACACCCCAACCATTAACTGACGGATCAGCACTTTATAGTTTGTAAATTGTAGATGTTGAAGAAGATATCTATTTTGGGCTTTATGCTTCGAGCAGATATTTTTAAACACTTTCAGTGATTTTAATAATATCTTTAATATCTAATACATTATTAACAATGAAATATTTTTGACATAATTAAGTCTGATTTGTCTTTTTCTTTGTTGAAATACCTTTTATTTTTCGCGTTAAAAACGCTTTGTGTACAGTAGTTACACCGAGCCGTATGCTCTGTACAGGACAAAATGCAGTGAGTATACATACTTATAAATTTAGCAAAATCACGAAAGGTATTAGAATCTTCGGTAATTGCAGTGACATAAAAAATATATAAATATATATATCTCATTATGTTGTGTTGATTTAAGCCTCATTTTTAAATATTTACGCAATTAAGTGGTTATCAAATAACGATCCCAAATGAGTTTACTTTATGTTATGTTTTTCATTCTATGTAGGTTGGTTGAGCTGATATAATATATCATCCAGATAAGCTACTAGTCTGCGACTTTGGGCTCTTAGAAATGATAATTATGATGTAATTATAAGCAATTAAAAGAAAAATATGACTTTTTAAGATCAGTAGTAGTCATGTAGGTAGATACGCCTATTATTTACCTACTAGCTTTTACAGTGTAAATATCCTCCATATTAAAATGGGGCGCAATGGTAATTACCATTATCAGTATTTGTTAAATGTTTTGACAAAATATAAATCGCATTATAGAAGGTGTCCTGTTTTGTTTATATAACAATCAAAACTAGTGAAACAAACTGACCCACCTACTCAGTACATGCTGATTTGCAACTAAAAGTCACCGTTGTAAAAGTTAGGTACAAGTTTTGATACGGTGTTGCTCATTTCAACTTTAGGAAATGGTGGGTCACTGGCTTCAATATACTGTGTATAATTTTTTTTTTTTAAAAGAAGTTTAAAGGCCTTGTAATACAACTGGGTCATCAGTAATTGATAATCAGTTTTTCACGTTGGTAAAATTAAATTTTACCAGCGTGAGGTACCTCTATTGTCGTCGACGGTTGCGGGACTTGTTCGGTGGCGGCTTGCGATGTAGCGGCGGCGGCGGAAGGTCTGACGGCCGTGTTCAACTCGAACTCCTCATCGTCGACGTGGACGGCTGCTGCTCGTAGTAGGTACCGGTTCTGGACTGCAGTTGTCTTCACGGTGTTTTGACGACGTGGGAATCGCAAAGTTTCCGATCCAGAAAATTTAAGTTGGGATCTGTTCTACGAGGTACTGGATTTATTAAGTTGTCAGCTTGACGTTTCGATGACCTTTGTCATGGTGAGAGACTAACAACATTTATGGCACTTCCGACAATTTCTTGATGATCTCAAGTTTGGAAACGTCATACCTACATACAGTGTCGGGTAGGTCACAGAGAAATTAATACTACGTGGGTAGGTATTTTGTGAGGTTAACTGGACCAGGTATATATTCGTGGTCCCAGCGGCTTTTGGAAATCTCTTATCGGTTCACAATAAGTAAAAAAAATATATAATCATAGTAAATAATTAAGTAAGACAGCACTTACCTAAGGGATGCCTTTCGGAGTACGTACTAGCAACAAATCTCAGGAATCAGCAACTTTTCTTTCGGGGCGTCCCTCCAGCTCCTCTTCCCGTCGAGACCGTCCAGCAGTGTCTTCCCCAACGTTTGGAGATTTTTAGTGGGGTTTTTTCACCCCATTTTTCATCATAACATTTCCAAGATTTCATCTGGTACTGGCACCGCATGGGAGCCAACCAACTGCCGTGCAGTTGGCACGCTCTTGCGAACTGAGACTGATGAAGCCTCACCCATCACGTGGACATCACGTACTTGGCTCTGGCTAATCTTCCTCTAGGAGGCCATCATCCGATCGGCATGTCGGAATATTGGACGAGTTTCTCTCGTCACTTAGGCACATTTTAGACGGACACCGGAATTTGTATAGAAACAATTATAATAATATAATAATGTAGGTACATTATATTTTTCTATATTCCTTACATCGGCATTGCGTAGATACCCTTACGTTAAGAAAAAATAAAATAAATTAATATTCTATTGTAAACCTCGAATCGCCACGTTATGTCATCAGGTTATTACCTGTGTATATTATGTTCAGGTAGCATTTGTGAATAGTCAAATTGTGCTTAGTAGTAACCACACCGGAGTTTCTGATCTATGATTATGATCTGTAGGTATAGAAGAAATAAATCCTCTAAGCTCCTTACTTTCTGGATGGCATCGCGTACCACCACGTTAAGAAAGTAAAATGTATTATTCCAGGGTAATATCACGTATCACCACGCTAAGGAATAAAAAATGTATTATTCCAGGATAATATCACGTATTACCACGCTAAGGAATAAAAATTTTGTAACCATCAGGATAATATCTCGTATTATCACATTAAGAGGTACGTAAGTGTGGGTAGTTGTGCATTGCTAACCTTTATTTTGCTCCAATTTTCTTTCTTCAAATCGTAGAATTCTTTGGACGAATATCACTATCACTCCATAACAACTTTTTTACTCTCCATAAACTCCATAATAACAACATTCACTTTGCAAAAATTATCACTTTGAATAATCGAGTCGATGTTGACGATGCGGAACACGAAAAACGAATGACGTGCGCGCCGCGGGAAGCAGTAACAGAAACGAGTGTTACACTCTCATTTTTTCTGTTTGAATATTTTTTCAGATCTTCAAAATTAGCCTAAAAAATAGCGCTAAACAGTGTTGCGATCCTATACATGGAAGGCGGACTACATGGTTTTCTTTAAATCTAGAGGACGCAGCATCGACGTATAATAACCTACATCCTGCATTTTATCCAATATTTTGGACCAAAAATTAAATTAATCCGGCATTCGCGGGAACATTAAAATCTTTATCTTATGTTAATGTTTGCCTCAAACAAGTCCTCTCAAACATAATGTACAGGTAGTGACAGAAGTGTATTATATCCATTTAACCTATAAATTTTTCTATATTATGAAAATACTAGTGAATGCCCGCGGCTTCGCCCGCGTGGACTACTATTTTGTATCCCACGGAAACCATACATTTTTCCGGTAAAAAGTAGCCTCTATGTGTTATTCCAGAATCTAAACTATCAACATTCCAAATTTCATCAAAATCGGTTTAGTAGTTATGGAGATACGTGGTAACAAACATTCACACACACACACGTACTTTCGCCTCTATAATATTAATAGGATAATAGGATAATGTTGGACATTTCACACAGCATCATCCAGCCCTAAAGTAAGCAGAGCTTGTTATGGGAACTACATGACTGATTTACCACTTAAAATATTTTTTTTTGTAAATAGGTACATGTACAAAATAAACACAGATAAACATCCATACCCAAAAACAAGTGCCAGCACCCTTTCAGGCTAGTCAGGCATTTGCCCTGAATAGGTTGGCATAAAAAGGCTAGGTAGTGGAAAGTGGGTGGTTGGGTGGCTTTAACTTGAAAATTTTCATCATCAGCTTTTGACGACCCACTGATGGGCATAAGCCTCCTTCCCTACCCGCCAAAACGTTCTATTCTGGGCCTTTAGCATCCAGGTCTTACCCTGTACGGCAACTATATCGTCCATCCATCTGGCAGGTGGTCAAGTGCCAAGAGGTCTAGTAAATCCACTGGGCCACCATTCTGTTAAGGCCTAGGAGTACTAGATATTTTGTAATTTTCAAAAAAACCATACCCGAGACAAAGATTTGCAGATCATACAAAATTTGCCTCGCGGGGGACTCGAACCCGCAATCTTCTGTGTTGCACCTTCGCACACTGCATCCCGCCACAGTCCCAGCGAAGTCCTCAATAATACGTGATATAAACTCTTCTGTTGTCACCTGTACGTGTTGTTATCAATGCATCTGCCTGAGTTTCCTGTACTTATCTGTCAGATAAGAAGTTGTTGGAATATCCTTCGGAATGCTTATAACGTGTTTTATTAGTCTCTATAGGATTCCGTAAGGAATCACCGGAGCTAAAAAGGTCGCTATTGCAGAATCGTATTAAAGGAATTTAACTATTGCCATCTCTTTTCACTCTCAGTCAATGAAAAGAGATGGCAATAGTTCAACTCCTTTATTGCGATTCTGCATTAGCGACCTTTTTAGCTCCGCAGTATTTAATGATAATAATCATGACAATTTTTTATTTCTTATAGTGTTACACTATCGATGCTTTAATCGATAGTTTGGTCCTATCATTTTGACGACCTCTGTGACGCAAGAGGTTGCGGGTTCGATTTCCGCCGCGGGACAAATGTTTGTATGATCTGCAAATATTTGTCTCGGGTCTGGGTATTTTATATGAATATTATGTATGTATTTACAAAATGTGGTGTGGTTGCCATAACACAAGCTCTGCTTAGCTTGGTACTACATGATGCTGTGTGAAATGTCCAGCAATATTTATATTTATTTATTTATCATGATTTTCAACTCTGGCGACTAAAGGTTCCGTGGCCGAATTGGTACAGACACTCCGGATAAAGAAGGATCGCTTGTATCATTGCGGGTTCGAATCCCGTCGAAATTGAAAATGATAAGATTTATCATTTTCAAATAATAATGACAATCCTATACCAATCTTTACCATCATAAACCTACCCTTCAGTTCATTAACACTAACATTGACTGGCCTCTTAGCTCAGTTGATAGCTCTGCCTTCTGCGCTATAGGTCGTGGGTTCGATTCCCAACCAATATTTAGTGCAAAATAGTAACTTTTGCGTAAGATATCTCCCATTTAGTGCAAAATATGAACTTTTGCGTAAGAAGATATCTAAAATCAAAGTTGATCAGTCGATGTTGTACCATTAACCTTTCGATTGGAAATCGGATAATCTTATTTCTTGCCGTGGGAATCAAATGATAACATCAAATGATGTGTTCCATCCTCGGCCACACCGTCGCTTAACATCAGGCGAGTTGGTGGCCAAACATAGATCTATTTCCTATTTAAAAAAAAAAAAAAACATGATTTTTCTGTAAGTTCATTTCTGTTATATGACGGTAAAGACACTATTCATTTTGTCGGAATCCTAAGGCGCTGGACACACAGAAAAGACGTAAGGCGCAGACGGGGCGCGGACATTTGTCTCTTCCGCGTCCCTTTCACAGAAAATGTATAGAAGCGTCGCGACGCAAAACATACAGAAGAGACGGGGCGCGGGCGCAACGCTGTTCGCTCGCTGGCGCCCTGTCACCAGACCAAGAAGATTCTAAACTACGTATAGAAATTCCTTGCACCAGACAGAAGAGACGTAAGACGAGGACACGAGACAAATGTCCGTGTGCGTTTTTTCTGTGTCCAGCGCCTAACAAGAATCAGCGCTCTGTCTACGTCTACGTCTGTCTTTTGCCTACGAATTTCGTATTGTGCATCCTACTCTTTTCTTCCTACATTTGACTGAAGTTGGCAACAGTTAGGATAATTAAAGTAGCCTAGGATAATTAGGTAAGTAATTAAATTAGCCAATGATAGGACTGGTCACCCAATTAAAAACACGGAACCTTGCTTAAACTAGTTCATTTACTGACCTAAGTCGATAAGTTTGTCATAAAAGGAGGGAAAAGTTATGATTTTTCTTATTGCAGTTTTCTTATTAGCAACTTTGTAAAACAGGTGTAGAGCTAGCGCTAGTTTTTACCCGACTGCGCAACGCAAAGGAAGGGTATTGTTTATCGGTCTATGTATGTTTGCGTGTTAGTTTATATGTGGCGCTCTAGGGGCCAAACGCGTGGACCGATTTTGAGGAAGTTTTATAATTATATTAGGAGCGCCCTCGCGGCCGGCGTTGCCGTTTATGGTGATGATGATGATAATGAAAAGTAGCCTATAACCTTTCTCAAGAGCTAAGCTATCAAATTCAGAAATAATTTTTCTTTGAAATGTAGTTCATTAAGACTAGCGCGTTCAAACAACATACTCTCCTACTTTAATAATAGGCATAGATGATGTTTTAAGTAGAAAAGCGTAGATTTGTTCTAGAAATAAAAAAAAAATAACCTAGATGGATTTTTCGATTTTAGTTAGGTACGCGTAATAAAAAAATATCGAAGATTTTCCTACACTTTGACAAACTCATCTGTGTTTCATTCTCCATTTTTTTAAGTTAACTTTTATAATACACGAGAACATAGTGTTTAGACAAACCTAACATAGGCTTAAAAACATTAACCAAGATTTGTTACAATTTTAAGAAAATAAATAAGTATTATCTCTATCTATCCTATCAATCATGATTTCTTAACCAGTGCTAAAGGTTGTGTTACCCGGTCTCGAGAAATAGCACGTTTTCTTGATACTTTTCTTGGACTAGGAAATACTAGGTATTTTATTTTGTTCTGCGTAATATTGGATCTGAAGTTCCAGATGCAGCCTTTGTAGGAAGTTGACTTAGGTATTCGATCGAATGCATTCTTTGAATTGAATGATTTTCTCTACTAGGTATAGTACGCATGTTGGATCTAGGTTCGTGAAGTTTTAGTAGTAGTCTTAGTATGAAAAAGCTGCACTGCGCATCGAAACGGCTAACTTCACGAATGCCTCGGAATAACTGGGTGCTACCTATATAAAGTACCTATACCTACTAGTACTACTACTACAACATATCAGCATTGCCATCCAGCGCGGTAATGCTGCCAGTGTCTTGGGCACGCTTCCATCTGGCAGTGGCTTGGATCAGTTGAGTTACCTATAGATCGTTTCCAACGATCCTTAGGTGACTCAACTGGTTCTTTTTGTATTTTATACTTTTATGTAAATATGTAGTAGTTTACTACTACTAGTAGTACTATACCTACGCGTGGACTAGGTACTATTTTTAACCGACTTAAAAAAAGGAGGAGGTTCTCCATTCTCTCAATGTATGTTCACCGATTAGGTACTGGAAGACGCCTGAATACAAGGAGGGCTCCTTCCCTTCCTCGCACGAAACAATCTTCCAGACAACCATAGAATGGAGTGACGAGCTAGTTTTCCTATTTGTAAGCCCTGTGATGTACAAATCATGTTACGCCAGAGATAGTTAAGATACAATAGAGATCCATTTACTTTTCAATTTCCGGCTTATCCGGCTATTTCATATCAAATAGTGATGTTTGAGGAATCAGAAATTGTTTGTATCGTCTGCATAGAATAGATAATAATACTACGTATAGAATGGCCACTGTCCCCTCCCCCCACCAATCGGGGCTGCCTCACTGCGCGACCGAATTTGGGCTGGCGAGGGGCTGACTTTGAGCTAGGGACGCGCCCCGCGCGCAAAACGACGACGAGACCGAGACCGCAGTGTACAGTAATTATTCATGCGGTGACAACCTTACTTCACGCACATAATTGCTCGTACAAAAATGACATTGTGTAGTGTCTAATTGTAGTGTAGTGTGTAAATAGGTAGTCAGACGCCGCTTTTGTACAGAGATTTCGTCGAGTATCCGGGGTGTGGTCTAGTGTCAAAAAACGTAGATACAATGGCTGTGGCCACGTGGTGTTAACCCCATAAACTGCGTGTCTACATTGTAATTAACTACACTATAAATGGGAGGCAAACAGTCAGTCGCAAATTACTTGCCAAATGAGTCAACAGTCTAATGGTTGACTTAGTTGATTGAATTTGCAAAATTAACACCTTGTGTTGTAAATTGAATACAAAATGGTTTTTGCAATGTTATTCTGAATAATTATAATGAACGCAACGCAAGTCAATGCAAAAGTACGCTTTTAAAAACTCAAAATTTTCGTGCAAACGAAATCTATCTACAGTCCAAATTTCATCAAAATCGGTTTAGTAGTTATGGAGATACGTGGCAACATACATTCACACACACACACGGACTTTCGCCTTTATAATATTAATAGGATTATTGTTGATAGACCTTTGTTTAGCCACAATCTCATCTGATGGTAAGCGACACCTATTTCTGAGGTCGATTTAACGGCCTCTTCCGGCCTTCCCTGTTACTCAAAATCCGGCATCCGGCCAACTTGTTCGTCGCATCACTACACTACACATCAAACCTACCTCAATCATAATTTGCAGCAAGTTACTACACAAAGGGCCCCGTTTCTGATGACTCAGAATGAAATTTAGTTAAGGTCATAGTTGTTTAGATCAACTCAGCACCAGCACCGCACCGCAGTGCCTTGTACTGTTAGGTATTGTTTGTATGAAATTATATTGAACCAGCGCTCACTACTACATCAACTTATACATTCTAAGTATAAATTCTGATTAATAAGTCCTTAATTATAATAATTAAATACCTTTCATAGTATAATTATTTTTGCCTCTAGGGGCGCATTTTACTGTAATCCTATCCTATTTATTAAGCTGTGGATAATGCTGTGGGCAACAATATTATTATCTACACGTATATTTTTTTTTAAATAATGTATACTTGTTCACATTACGCTGTATATTATTGTTCCTAATAAATAAAATAAAACTTATTAACGCCACCGGATCGCCGCGTCGCAAGCTGTCAAGGAGTTGATGTAGTGTAGTGAGTGTTGGTTTATAGAATTCCATACCAAGAATACCTAAACCGCTCAAGGCGACGCGGTGCGGTGCGGGTGCGGAGTTGACAAGTTAGCTACAGCCTTTATAGTTGCGAAATAGTTTAGCCTCAACCGTAAGGTTGAATGTTTGACATAACAGTACGGAACCTTTATTAGCTGTGTTTTCAAAAGAGCCGTGTTGGTTTGAATGAGGCCTTAAGGCGGCCTAAAAACTCCGCCACCAGAGTTGGCCACATACAAGCTTACCTAACAGATCAGATCAATAATAACATTGCAGTCTTAACCGACTTCTCGACATAAAACTAGTCTCCAACTTTAATATCGAATAAACTTTAGTCTCAAAATTTACAAAAATAGCCTTTATTGTGTAGCAGTTAAGGTGCAGGATTCTCTGTAGCTAGTTTTGTTGTTGAAGATCTACGTGTCGAATTGAAGTTTCTAGAACTATGTTAAGTATTTCTTAGTTTTCTTGAGGTTTGGTTATCGTGATTGTCGTAATATCAATAAGAAATATCTGGGCGACCGAGCTCTAGTCGGGTGCAAATAGAGAAAAATTAAAAAAGAAAAATTAAAAAGAAACCCGCACAAAAAAAACTTACAAATAAACTTTCACTGGCTGAGATTCGAACTCGCGGCCTTCGTGCGTTCCGCGGAAATCGTGAGCGGTACTGCGGTATACGGGGGCGGAAAACGATCTAGCTAGGTCTCATATCTGAAAAAAATCGTTTTCTCGGCATTTTCACGCATAAAGATTTACCAATAATGTAATGTGGTTCGTAACTTCACGTAGTTTGTTGATACTAAAGTGGCTGAGTGGTCGGGTGTCCGCCTTTCAACCGAAGGCCACGAGTTCGAAGCTCAGCTAATGGTAGTTTATTTTTTGTAAGTTTTCTTTTGTTCTTTTTTAATTTTTCTCTATTTGCACCTGAGAAGAGATCGGTCGCCCAGGTATTGAGTAATTAATCCAGAGATATCGCCACTCCCTAATAGAGCCGTAAGCATAATTTTCAGTAAATCCATTTAGCAAATAACTTCAAGCTAGCATAGACCTAGCTGTCTAGACTTTGGCAAATATCCTAATTTCACGGTGAAATATAGTTTGGTAACATTGCGTGTGCACCAACTATAAAATCGCGGCGACATGACGAATGTGCCTGATTAAGATCTTCGTAGATCTGATTGTATTTGTGGGAATTTTGGATACAAACCAGGAAGCTTAGACTTGTATTATAAATAAGCACAAACACCTAGTTAGTAGCAGAACTCGGGTCACCGACATAGTCAAACGGATTAGCACGTTGAAGTGGCAATGGGCAGGCCATATTATATCAGAACAGATGGCCGATGGGGCCGAAAAGTTCTCGAGTGGAGGCCATGGATCGTTAAGCGTAGTGTTGGACGTCCACCGACAAGGTGGACAGACGACCTTGTAAAAACTGCAGGTCGGCGGTGGATGCAGGCCGCTTCCAACCGCAATACATGGACATTTTTGAGGGAGACCTATGTCCAACAGTGGACGTCCAACGGCTGAGATGATGATGACTAGTTTCCGCCTGCGGCTTCGGATAAACAGAAGTCCTATTCCTAATATTCTTATGTCCTATTCCCGGTCATTATCTATCTACCTATCGGTTCCAGTTCAGTTTTCTGATATCGTCGATGTGCTTGCAACCTGTCACGTATGGAAACCTAACTTCTGCAAAATACTAAATGTATTTGAACATACTTCTGATTACCCCCTTAGATATCTTCAAGGGATCTTAAAAACCTCCTTACAGAATATCGTAGCCAAATAACACCATTCTTCTTGAATGGTATTGTGTTCCTGCGGTGAGTAAGGTTGCCAGAGCTCTGCTCTGAAGCGCTGCGGTGACAACTGGTGAACCAGTCTTGTCCATTGTGTTGTCGGCGCAGTGATTCCTCTTTTAAAGGGTCAGCGCGAGTGTGACTCCTCTGGTGTCGCAGGCGTCCATAGGTTCCGGTAACCGCTTACCATCAGGTGGGCCGTATGCTTGTCTGCTATCTTAGTAGTATAAAAAAAGTCTAAACAGATCTTAGAGAATATCTCCGCGCCTTTGGAAAACAGTGATGATCATATTTCATTTTATATTTAACAAAATGAAACCCTAGGTAGCTACAAACAAGACTCGAAGTTCTTTTGATAATCCTTTTAAAGATTGAACACTGTCGTCTAATTAATTCCTTTGACGTTGAATTAATAATTGGATTTTAATTTCGAGGGTGTGAATTAATTTGGGGAAAGGTCATTTTGTATCGAAAGGTTAAGTGTTGAAGACAAACAAGTAACCAAATTAAAAATTAAATAAAAACCGACTTTAATATTCGATCTGAGCAATTTTCTGCACTTTCGAGGTGCATTTCTGTTAAATAACTTTGAAAATCCTCAACAGATCCTCACCAAATTTTTGTGGCGCCAATCAGAAAGTATAACCCTTTCAAACAAAAAAGAATTTACCAAATCGGTCCAGGCGTCTTCGAGTAATCCGTGAACATACTCGCACTTACATAAAAAAAGCACAAAAAAAAGATGCCGACGAATTGAGAACCTCCTCCTTTTTTGAAGTCGGTTAGTTATCGAATAACGGAGACAAAATACTGGATTTTGCATTCATCGAACTTCATAGACCCCCAATGATAAAAATGATTGCGCACATTTTCGTTGTTCAGCATAGGTTGGTGGAAACTGATTTCGGGACGTTTGACCAACCTAAGCTGAACTAAGAGATCAATAATTTTCGTTTTCGGTTTTGGGATTAGGGATAGTACCTCGACCTTCGTTTCGAAAGTGTGGGTTCAAATCCTATGCATCAAATAATTTTTTGTATTGAATGTTTGTTGCTAGCTCCAAACGGTGAAGGAAAACATCGTGATGAAGCCATTAGTAGGTATTAAGGCGGCGATGGGCTTGCAAACTGTCACCTATGAAACGTTAACTTTGAAAAAATGTGGGCATGTCATGTAAAAGTACCTATAGATAGATGATCAAACATACGAAATTTTTAAATTCTTATAAATAGCACGTCCGATAGTTGCTTACGATCTATAGATAGCTCACCCGATCCCCCCTGCCTGGAAGGATTTATATCATAAAAAAATATTATACCTACCCTTATTAATAAAAACAGGGACGAAAGCCGGTCAGCAAATTGCTGACGCCATGGAATGTTCGATTTGCGTGTAGCAACCTCATTTGTACCCGTCGGATGGTGCTATGCAAAAGAGTTCAGGAATTATTTAAAACTCGCATTTCCTGGTAAAATCATTAATTTTAGTGGGTCACTCTCAGTGGGTCACTTTTTAAAGCGCGGGAGTTTTTATTTTATAAAGGTATTTATTTATTATTAGCATGGACGCTGACCAAGGAGACTACACAAAATGAGAATCGCACAAAGGGCCATGGAGCGTGCCATGTTCGGCATATATTTGCTAGACAGAGTCCGCAATACGGAAATCCGTAAGAGGACGAAGGTAGCAGAGGTAGCGACTTTGGCGCTGGGCAGGACACTTGGCCAGATTTGGTGATGGCAGGTGGTGTAAGGCCGTGACCGAGTGGTGGCCAAAAGAGAGTAATAGAAGCAGGGGCAGACCATCAGCTAAGTGGGTGGACTATGTCGAGGCCATTGAGGGAAAGACATGGATGAGAACGGACGTCACAAAACTAACTGTAAACTTTATTTCCCCCGTTTGCAGTAGGTATAAAATAGGCACAGACAGAAGCAAGGGCTAAAAGTGTAGCTACTCACTGCCATTTAAAGTTAGCGTGAGGCGTGTCCATTTGTTCCGTGTCGGTATCAAAACGCTGGGTGGCGTTATGCAAAAGAGTTCAAGAAATATAATAAAAATACGTGTTTTTGTTGTGATTAATTGATAAGATTAAAGTGGCTTGCATACAATTAGTCGTGTCAAATAATGGGGAAGTTGACCATTTTGTTCAAGTTAATTAATGTCAAAATGAAAGCTAGACAGTTCCAACAAAAACTATGAATAGGAGCAGTTCTGGCGATATATCATGTGTTTATATCCTAAAGTTGTGAGTATCCTTGCCATGTATCAAATTGTTTTTCATTATGTAAGCAGCTGGAGTCGCTATTTAAATAAATTCTGTAGCGAAACGTGACACTTTTTCGTGCGTGCAGGCGGTGTTCGTCGATTTATAAGACGTTAACGCGTCAAAGCTTACCAAAACGAACAATATGGGTAGTAAAATATATTTTGTAAAACATATGCAGTCATTCTGTAAACTCACGTCGAACGTCGAAGAGCTGAATCCGCTGTGAGATTTAAAATTTTATATTTGAAATTTGAATCTCACAATACATTCTTGTGTATTTAGTTAGCTCGGTCACTTGAGTGAATTCGAAGTGAGTCTACATAATGACTGCTGAACTGTTGAATAAACACAAAATCGGCAGGTGCAAAACTGCAAATTCTACAATCACCAAAACATCGAGACACAATAACTAGTTTCTTCTCCACAATAAAGAATCGTAGTCATCTTATCTGTCACCTGTTATCCATGATGAATCAGCTGTTTGCCCAACACATAACACCCTCATGTCAACCGGATAAGCTTAAGATAAGCTAAGTTGGAACTTTGAATTAACTTCTTGGCGCGTTATCGCATACTGTCGTCCCTAGTTTAGACATAGATTACGTAATAGTTTGTAACGTGCAGAAATCACTTTTGAACTTCGCAAGTTTAAGTTCAGTATCATGTTGGGTGTAAAGTTTAGTTTAACTTTTGTATTAAAGAAAATGTCGTACATTATTATAGAAGTATACTATTGGATTCTTCAATTTAAATCATATTTGAAAGATTTAGGCAGTTTTATGAGAAAAAAAGTGGGGTCATGATTAGTGTTGCCAGGTGTCTCGATACATACATACATAAACTCACGCCTGTTTCCCATCATAGGGGTAGGCAGAGACCACAGATCTCCACTTGCTACGATCCTGACACACTTCTTTCGCTCTATTCACTCTCATCACATTCTTCATGCAAGTTCGTCGGTTTAGGGTACTCTTGACCCAGTTTCCAATAGTGTCTCGATTAAATCGAAAATATCACTTTTATAAATATCACTTTTATAAAACACACTAAGTAAATATCACGTTTTTTGATTTTATTTTGTGATAGTGATAGAATTAAAGTTTAAATAGATCTTTTTGACTGAGTTTAAACTAAAACAAAAACCTGTAAGTAGGTATAATTCGTGGTTAAAAAAATTGTAGTAAAAAAACTTTTAGACAATAGGTAAGTACCTACTTACTATTTTTACCTTTCCTACCTAGTATTTTTAATATTTTGTGCTCGCTATTCGATAGCAATGAAACTAATGCTAGCTTTGTGCTTTTGACTTCTTAGTTTTCAAGCCTATTTGAATCTAATACTTAGCATGGTAAAGCTCATTTTCATTTGACAAAAAATGCTTCAGTTAGCGTGCTATAAGATATTTATGTCTTTCCATTGAATATTGAAATTAACGAATTACCTTAAATATTAATCTAAAACACTTTTAAAAGCCAATTTAAGCACTTAAATATGTAAATAAAAGGAATTATTGTGGGAAGTTTAGTTAGAATACCATTTTAATCAAACTTGCGTGTTTTTATATCATTGCCTATCGAATGGTACGATAAAATTAGGTATAGTCCGGCAAAAACGGGTAGACACGGCAACTAAAATTTCAGTAAGTAGGTACTTTGGAAACCCAACCCATTCTCTACTAATCTATGGTAAAGAACAGGTTTCTTGTCTATGGTAAAGGTGCCGAAGACGTCAGTCAGAACAGAAGTAATTATTTACTTCTAAAAGAGAATTTATCTAGGTATTTCGCGTATTTAGCTTGCACAGTGGCGCCCCCATTTATTTCTATTATTTTGTGTCGGACTATACAATAGTTTTTAACCGACTTAAAAAAGGGAGTAGGTTCTAGTTTTTGTATGTTATTAATTTTTTTATAATAAGTAAGTACATGATGAGTACATAGTGTACACGAGTAATGAGTATCCCACCAAAAACATGTCCATGTAAAATGTTGCCAAGACGAGACCATTATGGCTTGCACTGTCAAAAAGTTACCAGCGGAGCTAAAAAGGCCGCTATAACAGAATTGCAATATAATGCCGGTCTTATCACGCTCAGTCAATGAAAAGAGACAGCATATAGTTAAATTCCTATTGTGATACATCCATCCATCCATCCAAACTTTCGCATTTATAATATCAGTGTCATCATGATCATCTCAGCCGTTGGACGTCCACTGTTGGACATAGGCCTCCCTCAAAAATTTCCATGTATTGCGGTTGGAAGCGGCCTGCATCCACCGCCGACCTGCAGTTTTTACAAGGTCGTCTGTCCATCTTGTCGGTGGACGTCCAACACTACGCTTGCCGGTCCGTTAATATCAGTGTGATGTCTGTAAATATGTTTCTTCTATTATCATTATCTCGAAATCTTGTTTCCGAAAAGAACATCATACCTATTTGGATTTTTCGAGAACCATTATTTTTCCCAAACCTCATATTTCTTTATTAAACTATTTCTGTTGCAATTTCCGTCTCAACTCTCGCGTGAAATGCAAATGCTAGCCTTTCAACGGAAAATGAACTTTAGCGCACTGATTTTTCGATCTACATTCGAGTGTTGTTTCAAAAAGATGAAATATGGACCGTGTTGGTCTAAGCCGTGTAGTCAGCATCGCGGTATCATCATCATAATCATAAAGTAAAAAGTTTGATATTTATTAAGTTTTTGGGTCGAAGTCAAAAGAAAAGTCTAGCAACGACGAGAAATTTAATTTAATATGGACTATAATTGTCTGAAATAAAATATTTTTATTTTTATTTTTATTTTATTTATTTTTATTAGAAAACTCTGCCCCTCGACAGCTGATATGTACTGTGCAATGTCTTTACTAACTTGCTTAGTTTTATCCTATTCTATAAAACGAGCGATATTTGTTTGTTTGTACTTACGTTCTCGAAAACGGCTCTAACAATTTCGATGAAATTTGCGGTACGGGGGTTTACAGGGGCGAAAAATCGATCTAGCTAGGTCTCATATCTGAGAAAATTCGTTTTCTCGGCATTTTCATGCAAAAAGATTTACCAGTGCATAACAGTCAAAGGTTGAAAACAGTTATGAAAATGGACCAACCAAAGGATATGGTTCCCAAGATCAATTCGGATTAAGAATCAATAAAAATATTACGACTCAGCTTCTTAATTATATTTAAAAATGTATAAAGTTATTTTTCTGCATAAAATCGAATTAAACATGTATTTATACGTGCAAAAATCCATTATAATCTAATAAAACGACCCGTTCAATATAAATAAAATTGGATTGTTGTCGGTAGGACGATCATTACACTATAAGGTTTAAATTGTCCATAAAAGTAAATACATACCCTTGTGGGAGGTACCTATTCGAAGGACCGATTACATTGCAACACAAATAGAAGACGCATCGACAAGTTTTAACATTAAACAAAACTCAATGAAATACAGATTATAAGCTAGTAAAAAAAAACTAAAAACCAACTTAAAGTTATCCTTGTAGATCCTGGGATTCCATCATCAGAACCTGACTTGGTTACAATAAGACCTGAACCTTGATCTAAAGGACAACATTAAAAAAGTACCTAGTTGAATCTCGGTCCACAATTGACAAAGATGTCGGTAGACATAAATAAAAAAGGAAAAGAGTACCCTACAGCCTTACACCAAAAACGTACATCAAAAAGAAGGTTCTATAACATAAAACCTTCTTTTTGAAGTCGGTTAAAAATAGGTCTATATTCGATAATACAATACAATATTCTGAACTAGCGCATCAGAAGTGGAATAGAATAGAAGATATCTGTAACGATTCTCTATAGATGGCGCCTACGGCATACCTACTACGCTATGAAGTATGTTCTCCCAAAAATTTTCACATGTCACGTCGATTGCCTAGCTAGAAGCTTAGTTGGTCCAGAGCATGGCTACTTACGGTAAAGCCTGCCGGCCTGTGCAACATCGAGAAAGATATCTCGATCTGACGCATACGAGCAGCTTAACCGATCAAGAAGTCTCGTTTCTCGACTCTCGATGCTGCACATGTTAGGCCGACAAGATGCGGGCTCAATTCCTGTCGCCGCAATTTATGGGTTACATTTTAAAAGTCTTAAAGACCGTAAGTATGAGGATAATTCTATAAAATAAAATATATCTTTAGGTAGGTATCGATATTCAAAATAGAGAGCGAATTTTAAAATGCAGTCCTTAGAGCGGAATGAACGTGACACCGATAGGTGAATAGCGAATAAATTGGCGAATGCCTTTACCGTACCGTACATAAATATTATAAAGGATGGTTTGTGTATCCTATTCTATACATTGTTATAGAAAACTTCATTGATTTTTGAACACCGAGTGTAGTTTAGCTTCACAAAATGGTGGCATTAATATTTCAGTGTTTTCTTTGCGATTCCGCGTTTTATTGAATGGTCGGTCCCGATTTAAAAGTCAATATAGTCAAGTAAAATGACCACTAGCTCATGTGAACTTTCATTTGAACACTCGAATATGTAATGCAATTATGATAGCTATAAATTAAATCATCCCGAGTTTTTCCTGGGGCCGTACCATGAACTCTTAGAGCAATGTTAAAACAAGCTTAAAACAGTCTTACTGCTTTAGGAATGACATTCTATGTCATTTTTCAAGCTTGTTATAACATTGCTCAGAGTTCGTAGTACGGCTACTGAAAGTACGTTTTTTGTGATGACGTAATGATAATATCACGCGAGTCGGTAGGCACGCACGAGCTATCACGAGTAATGGTGGCGGTTCGCGCCCGAAACCGAGACAAGAGACCGAGACCAAGGAACGAGACAGGAGACCGTTGTCATAATAAACTGACGGTTCTCTGTCTCCTGTCACTTTCGCGCGCCCTACAAAGCCTGTCTCCTGTTTCGGTCTAGGGCGCAAACCCACAATTAGCGTCAATTCACACGTGCGACTACCACACCACGTCGCAGCGACAAAATGTGGTCCAGCTGTGGTTACGTGTGAATTGTGTCGCAGCGACTTTTTGCAGTTGCGTTGTGGTACCGAGTACCGACAAAATGTCAATGTGGCAGGCGCCAGCTAGGCGCGCGCTGTTGATGACGTCATGTCGTCGCGATGTGGTTGCGATGTGGTTGGGATGTGGTCGTATTACACAGGTGGTCGATAACAACGACAAAATGTGGTACCGTAAAATACGCCAACATTGCCCACTTTTTTCGAATAATTTCAATTTTTGTAAAAAATTTCTATGGGAACGTAAGTATTTTCTTTTATCATCTGCTATTATAAGATTATGTGCATGTATTACTTTATCAGATTTTATGATGCGTCAATATTTAATTAAGTATTTTATACATTTTGATGGCGGGCAAAGTTATCTGGACTTTTAGCCAACATTGCCCACGTTGATTTTTGACGCAAATATAGCCTCTAGAGAGATGAAATAAAAAGCCAATACAAGAATTTAGGCAATAATGGCGTTTACTTTAGGTATTAAAACGATACTATAGAAGGTTTCCTAGCAAAGTGGCTGGGCAAAGTTACCCTGACATTTTTTGTCTTTTTCATACAAACCGCATTTCACAAATTAAAAGTGCTAGGGTTGGCACTTCTTAGTTAACTGATCTTGTGATCGTAGTTGTTGTAGGTATAAAAAAACTGGTTATTTTTCATTCAGGTATTTATTTAATAAACTTTAATCAACATATTTATATAGGTACCCAAATGAAAATGAAATACTAATTGAGATCAAATGATGTTAGGAGCTAAATTAAAATAATTACTAAACTATTAGACATTTTCAGCTAATTGTCACTATTATTATTGCATTGTCACCGAAGACTCATAAATTTACCTAAATTCAGCTCAATTTGACACCGGGAAGTAGGTCAAATTAAGCTTGCAAGAATTGACCCGGACAAACATACCTACTTACAAACATAGGAACTTACAAACATACAAACATTGCAAGTTAATTAAAAGCTTTAAAAAAAACAAGTTTCTGAAGTGCCAACCCTAAGCTTATTTTGATGGCGGGCAATGTTGTCAATAGTAGATCGCTACATTGCTGGATAACTTTGCCCACCGCTATAACTTTTGTTTGAAAAGACATTCAGCAACGATAATAACATATTAATACTCCTAAAATGTTCTTACATATCATAATATTAAAAAAACTAACCTGTGTTTTCGCCATCACTCACAATTCACTTATGAATTTGCACCAAAATTTGCCCGCGAAAATACGCACCGTATTCGAAGAGTTCCAATAAGTTACTGAGTGAAGCTAGCGACACACCAGATAGACAGTGTTGCTAGACACATAACCTATTTTCTATCAAAGTCAAAAAATGTTAACATATTATTCAAATATTTTTGCAATTTAAAGATTTGCTTAAAAATTGATCTTCGGGCAAAATTACCCTTGGTGGCAATGTTGGCGTATTTTACGGTACGTGTGAATTGTAAATTCATTTTCAATACAAATATACGCCCGACCACGTCGCGTCGTTGTGGTGTGGTTGTCGGTGTCGCGTGGTTGTGGTACGTCTGAATTGGCACTTAGTGTCAATTATTAGTTCACGTTGACGTGACCTTTTTTCTTTGTCGACCTGTATTTTGTACCAAAAAGGAGCGGCTTAAGTTTCAAATTGTGACACTCGGGACAAGATAATTTGAACCGAAATGACTGTTCGGAGTCCGACCAACATGCAATCAGACGGTTATTGGATAAACAGTGGTTTTGTAAATGTATGCCTAGTTGGAAACGAAACAGGACTGGATTTTTAAACACGTTGAAGATCGTTTTAAAAACCGGCGCCCTGATTACGTAAGACTTGGAATAGCAATGCGACAGCAATCACTACGCGACCGGTCGAAAAATATCAATAAAAATCATATTACCGAAGGCAATCGCTCACGTCTATTGCTAGCATGGCGCAAAATGTACTTTGGCCGTAGTGCATTTTGCGACCGTAAGGCTGGTTTAAGGGTGCTGCCACATTATCACGTCTCTACCCCGTCGCATAGCATGACCGTAGCAACACCGTCCCGGCAAAAATGATATTCTTTGTATTGAAATGTATGCGACGCCCCACACCACACCGTTCCTACACCGTCGCGTGCCCTGCCCGTGCCATGGCCGTCTTGTCAATCTCCGGCCGCCATGATTATTTTGCTGACAATCAATGACAAGCCCCGCCCATCTGTCAATCCATGTAACCATCATATTAGTAGCGTAGCCAGGTCAGCCCCTAGGGGCAGCTTTTCAGCCTTTTTCTATAAATAAATAATGCTGGATATTTCACAGCATCATCTAGCTCCAAGGTAAATAGACCTTGTATGGAAACTATATGACTGATAAACTACTTGTAGGTACCTATCCTTTTTTTGTAAATACATAATATTACATAGAAAAACACCCAGACCCGATACATATATTTGCAGATCATACAAACACTTGCGTCGCAGTGGGAATCGAACCCGTAACTTTCTGTGTTTTAGCTGGACCTTCGCACACTGCGCCACCGAGTTGGTTCGTATTGTTGGTACTGGATGTTGATTTATGTACACGGGATTTTATCGCGTAATTTACCTTATTTATCACGACGCGACGATTTGGCTGTTACAATAGCCGTGGTTGCGGGCAGTCTGCCCGTGATTATGTCAAAATGACAGATCATGTCAAAATGAGAGATTATGTCAAAATGACAGATTACGTCAAAAAGACAGATTAGGTGTATATTAAAATGACAGATGGGCCATATCTCGTAAACCACTTATCCCAGACTCTCCGTTCTCTTCAAGTGAAAGCTATTGAAGAGATCTACATTTAAAGTGACAGCTGTCAAACATTAAACGGCCACATGGCTTTTTGGCGGGAATTTGAGAAGTCATGTTTCGTTTTTGTTTTATTTTCCAAAACTTGTGTTTCTTCGAATGTTAATGTGTAATAATGGTGGATTATTAACCGTTAAGTGTTCGTGAATGTGCATAGGTGTGGGCAAGTGAAACAAAATTGGATAACGTTGCTTTTCGACTTCTCCCAAAAAGTCCGAGTTGATGTTTCAGTAAAGCCCCACATCTTTACTGAGGCACAAGGGGAGGGGTGGGATATTATATTTATGTATTGTAATATGTATTTATATAACTTATTTATCTATAAACTTGAAGCATAATAATTACTTGACACTGGCTGAATGCACAAGTCGTGCGAAGCCAAAATAAAGAAAAAAAAAAAAAAAAAAAACGGCCACATCTCGGAAACTACTCGTCCTAGACTCCTCATTCTCAGTTCAAATGAAAGCTATGACCAAGATCTACATTCAAAGTGACAGCTGTCAAACTTTAAAAGGCCATATCTCGGAAACTACTCGTCCTAGACTCTCCGTTCTTAGTTCAAATGAAAGCTATGACCAAGATCTTCATTTGAAGTGACAGCTGTCAAACTTCAAAGCACCATATCTCGGAAACTATTCGTCCTAGACTCCCCGTTCTCAGTTCAAACGAAAGCTATTGAAGAGATCTTCATTTAAAGTGACAGCTGTCAAACTTCAATCAGCCATATCTCGAAACCTACTCATCCTAGACTCTTCCTTTTTAGCTCAAATGAAAGCTATGACCAAGATCTACATTTTCATTAACAGCTGTCAAAATGACATCTGTCATCTGAAATGTAGATCTTGGTCATAGCTTTCATTTGAACTGAGAATGAGGAGTCTAGGATGAGTAGTTTCCAAGATATGGCAGTTTGAAGTTTGACAGCTGTCACTTCAAATGTAGATCTTGGTCATAGCTTTCATTTGAACTGAGAATGAGGAGTCTAGGACGAGTAGTTTCCAAGATATGGCCGTTTGAAGTTTGACAGCTGTCACTTCAAATGAAGATCTTGGTCATAGCTTTAATTTGAACTGGGAACGGGGAGTCTAGGACGAGTAGTTTCCGAGATATGGCGGTTTGAAGTTTGACAGCTGTCACTTCAAATGAAGATCTTGGTCATAGCTTTCATTTGAACTGAGAACGGGGAGTCTGGGACGAGTAGTTCCCGAGATATGGCCATTTGAAGTTTGACAGCTGTCACTTCAAATGAAGATCTTGGTCATAGCTTTCATTTGAACTGAGAACGGGGAGTCTGGGACGAGTAGTTCCCGAGATATGGCCATTTGAAGTTTGACAGCTGTCACTTCAAAGATTCAAGGTTCAAGATTTCAGATTCAAGGTTCAAAATTCAAGAATCAAGGATCGAAATCCAGGATCGAAATCCAAGATCAAAACCAAGGATCGAAATCAAGGATCGAAATCAAAATCGAAATCAAAATCAAGGATCAAAATCAAGGATCGAATTCAAGGATCGAAATCAAGCGCTGATTTTGTTGAGCGCGATAAGGTAAAAATATCCTGAAATTTAAATGACATGGGCACACTACTAATCCAACAACGAGTGTGAAAGAGACAAAGCTACCAAGAAAGCATCTCAACAAGACCAACAATCCTTATAACCAAGATTAAATGATAATAGATCGTTGTGTAGTCGTGATAAGGTTCAAAATCCTTTGTACATTAAATGTCAGTCAGCATTCTACTTTATACATTATATTGGTACATTTGGTGACAGCTGTCACTTTAAATGTAGATCTTGATCATAGCATAAGTATTTATTTATAAGAATAACGATTTTATTTTTTGTTGATGATGAAGATGTTATCTTGTTTTGAAGTTTATCAAAATACGGCTTCGCGGCTGTGCCCCTATTTGATAGTTTTATTTTGGGGTATTGTACCTTGACTGTCCATTAGTAGGAGCACGAGGATATACTTATAAGGATATATTGGTCCTCGTGCAGGAGCAGTAGGAGAATCGAGTAGGAGCAAGAGGAAACGCTCCAATATTGGTTAGATAATAATTCAGTTATTTTTCTCACTTCACAAAGTCTTTCAAGTACCCCCATTTATACACATATACATGTACACATTCTAAACCTATCAAATATCACCCCTAAATATCAAGTAGGTATATAATTTATAATTTTTACCTACGAAAATTCTCTCAAAGGATTTCCTTCTGAGTCGGTAAATACCCCAAATTTGAATTGAAAACCCCCCATCTAGCATCACTGAATGCGTTCCGCTCGTTATGTGACATTTATCAAACGTCAAAATCCCATACTGCCCTCCGAAATCAAAGTGTAGTAACAGCAAAAACACGATTTCGAGAAAAAAGATAAGCTTACAAATTAAAAAAATATCCAGTTATTCATAAAACCTTGAATGTAGAGTGAAAGTACACTTAATCTATACCAACCAACCAGTAATAAAGCGGAAAAGTTTATTTGTTAATTTGTTTGAACACGCTAATCTCAGGAGCTTTGAGGAAGGATATAAGCTACTTTTCATCATCATCATCATGATCGCAATAATTATTATGCCATCACTATGGATTATAATTGGGTTTTTAAAAAGGTTTCTTAAAAGTCTGTTTTTTTAAACCTTGTAGATAAAACTCCCATTTAAAGTTACACAAAATATGATGAAATATTGCACTTTGCTAGTAAACCCGACAAAATGTGTGTAATATGTATTTTAGTGTGGTTTAGCTTGTAAACGCTCTATATTTACGATAGTATTTTACAAAAAAATTGAGTGATAAGTTTTAAAATGGGCTTTCAGAATAATTGTGTGTTTAGCATAAAACCAACAAAATGTCTATTACTGTGGTATAGGCTCGGGATTACTCTTCGCAAAACGGTTATGCGACGGTCCTAGTATGATACGGTCTTAGTGTGTAAGGTGCTATTTTCGTGACGGGCTCGGTCATGGCTCGGCCCGCTTATGATACTGCGCAGTGAGCGATGACCTTAAGTGTCACACGTACCGTCGGCGCTGATAGACGAGTGATCTTTATTACATTGAAACAAGGATACTGATTGTTTAGCAAAAATGGCAACGCTGCTGATTGCACTCGTCAGTGCTGAACAATCAGTATCCCTATTTCATTGTTATAAAGATCACTCGCCTATCAGCGCCGACGGTACGCGTGACACTAAAACCAGCCTAATACGATTTTTTGTGATACTTTACGAGTTATTCCTGTTCCGGTCAAAGGTCCATCATCTACCGAGACCATCTATTAATCATCCAGGTGATTCTAGTTTTGTTCTTGTGTGTGTATTTATTTATTTATTTATCAAAAAAAAATCCACAGCTGTAGAAACAAATCGACTTATTTATGTTTCTTACGACAGTCACTAAGTAGGTAGTATCAGGCCTGTCTCACTTCTCACTTTAGGTATTTATCGGACGCGCGCCCCCTCGGGGGGCGCGCGACATAGGTTGCCACTTGCCGCTCGCTCGGCTTGCGGACTAGACGCATTGTGCGTAATTATCGTGATCTCGTATACATCGTTTCTTGTGATTTTTGCACGATAACTAAACGATCTAATCCGTATAAAAGATACTGCTGTGTCTACGGGTGTCTAAACAAAAGGAAAAGCAATGAATGGACATTAACATTCCACAAAATTCCGGAAGATATTGAAAGGTTGGTAGGTACCTACTAAGCTTTTCTATAATTTGTTGTAAGTACCTATTTAAATAAATCATCAATAAATACCTAGGTAGGTACTTACTTTTACTCTGTAACTGTAGGTGCATAATGAAAACGAGATTTTATAGGTACCTATTCGATTCCTTTTTGATTGAATAGGTACCTGTTTACAAATAAACAAACATAATACACCTACAAAACTACCTACCTACAAAACTGTAGGTAGGTAGGTACCTACAGTTTTGTTTATTTACATATGTACCTAAAAGTAACTTATCCATTAAGTAGGTACCTAACCTACTTAATATAATAATTGTAAGTGTTTAGAAGTTACATTACATTCATAGAGCCATGTTGGCCGAAGTGATTAGTACCTCAACTTTCGAGACGAAGGTCGTGGGTTCGAGTCCTGGCCGTGCATTAAATTGCAAATGTGATTGCAAACCTAACATTAAACGGGTGATTATCGGATAACGGCTCCCGGTCTAGTTGTGTGATGATGATGATTGTGTGTGCCTGATCGATGTCTAGGTAGGTATGAAGGTATAGATATTTTGAAATGCAATTGTTTACAGAACGAACGAGATAATAATGTATCTACCTACTTCACCTACCTACGTACAATACGTAGTACCTACTTACTACTATTTATTCTGTGGTAACGGTAGATTAAATTATATTTAGGCCTACTTATTTTAGAACTTAAGTAGGTACTGTTTTTGTGACAGATAAAATAAATTAATTTATTTGTGTTGTCGCAAGCGAAAATTCGACAACCCTTACGAGTCGCGTCACACCGCGCCAGACAGTGACACAGTTACGCATTAGAGCAGGATGGGAATGTTTAGGCAAATATCTCGATAGGTAATAGGCCCATAGGCGAGTTGAATTGCACTTTATAGCTTCGCCGCGAGAGTCTCTATTTAAACAAATTTACTCGCGAAGTGACCCTTCTGTACGTAGTACTAGTATTCTGTGGTAGTATTAGAGAAAAGTAGATAACAAGAATAAAAATAGTTACAACCAAGCACTTTCGTGGTGTGTGTGTGTGTGTGTGTGTGTGTGTTTGTGTGTCTGTGTGTAATCGATTAATACATTGTTCTTTTTGCTATGCATTTTTCTAAGTCTAGTGTTGCTACGTAGCCTACGTATGTGCTATGTTATGTTCAAATAAATTATTATTCTATTCTATTCTAGAAATACAAAAAAAAATACCATTAAAACCAATCAAGCTCTTTAAAAGGTAAAAAAATATAAACCCACGCACGCCTGAATATTATATTAAGGTAGACTGGGCGTGTTTTACTGTTAAAAATAAACTATATTTTATGTTTAAGCAATAAAGACTAAAATAGATGTACTGTCCCCACCTTTCCGCCCCATAAGTCATTACGATCACGTTAATTATAAGTTCATGAAGTAAGTTTTGTATCACTAATTGATAAGAAATAAGTACTACAAAAGTAAGTTTGTAAGGCCAATTCTGGTATCGAAGTATTTAGGCCGCCTTGAGGCCTCCGTAATGGCTTGACGACTTTATAGCCAGGACTAACAAATGTGTCCTCCGAAGTACGGAAGCGCTCAGTTCTATGGCTAGTTCTACTAGCGGTCACACTTAAATTTTTTGATCGAGCAAAGTCGGTTAACATTAAATCTATTGAGAACAAATGCAAGCAAAAACAGAGCGCTATATTCTACAAACAAGTAGAACGAGCCGTAGACAGAAAAATAATAAGGGTAAATGATAATTATTATTACGGGATTTTATCGCGTATCTTTTATTTATTTTCTATCCCGACGTTTCCACGGTTCAGTCATCCCGTGACCACGAATTCTGTAATGTGTTCGAACCGTCGGGAAAAGAAAATAAATAAAAGACACGCGATATAATCCCGTAATAATAATTATCATGTTAACAAATCTCGAAAGTTTAACAAGTTAAGATAAGACTGCTGGACAATGGACATTAGCGTGGGTCACTCTTGTATGGAGAAAAAAAAAAGTTTAGTTTTTATACGGGCACAGTGACAAAACGGTGCCAATTGATGAGTGTAAATAGATTATGAAGTTTCATTGCAATCGGAATTGATCTTCTGCCTCCGAAATCATGTTGGGTTTCAACAAATATGGTTAAAACAGGCCTAACAGCACGACATTCAAAGTTACACTAAATAATCACTATTCATTAAAAAAAAGTCTTAAATCATTGGTAATTAAAGGTTTTTTAGAGAGCACACAATTTTTACTTTAAATATTATGGAAAACAATACTAGAATAATTATTAAAGTGAAGGGTTTAGTCTGTGGTGAAATCCTTTTTGCTGTCGAATTTCAGTATCGCTTTTCTCGAGTCTATCTGGGTTTTAAGAATCTTTCTGTCATTGTTTTATTGCATAAAATAGCTGATACTTCGGTCACAGCTTTAATTCCTCCTTCTACTGCTTTTTTGTGACACAGAAGGTGAAATAAATCCAATTCCCCTTTACTTTTTTTGTAGAATTAATAATCGGAGAAATTTTAATAACAATAGCTTAGTGACACTTTTACACCAATTCAAAAGACCGAAATAATGTTGATGCGTTAAGTTTGTCTTTACTAACTGAAACAGACGCATTTTGATGCTGTTTTTGACTTTTCTTTCAAAATTTGATATGCAACTAATTCACGAACGTGTGGCTGGAGATCAATCAACATTGCAAGCAAAATGTTTTCCGGGTGTGCGATAAAGCTGTTTTTTTTAATTACTGGATCGTTAACGGAAACGAGCTAATACATTTAGGAATAAATCTCGACACATGCAAGCCGAAATATCAAAGAAAACGTTACTTCCAAGCCGAGACTCTTCCACATTGTTTTTAGGTGTTTTTTGGTGAAAATAAAGAAGGTTTTTGCATTTTAAATGTTAAGTTTGTAATAATCCCTCATTTGTTTTGGTTCTACTGAGGGGTTAGAAGATTTTGACCATATTTAAATCAGGTTTGCAACTAAAACGGCCTCTATTTCTTTATACGTTGGATTTTTTTTTCGTTTCTTTCTTAAATTTCAACTTGTGTCGGGTCCACTCATAAAACATGATTAGATTTTCGTGATTTTGCAATATGCTATCTTTAGAATCACGTAATAACCAAATAAGGGGCCCTTCCAACTATTTCGAGTGCATTTCATTTTTCTAATGTCGTAAAACCAATGACTGGCACCCATGCGTTTTACCTATAAATTGTGCTTCACTTGTCTCAACTTCCACCGCACCCTGTCCCTCCCTTCTCCTTTGTACTTAAACTACACTAAACACTTATGTTTTTGTCATAACTAAAAACTATTACGCATGAAATCTGCTGTAAAATAACTTTAAAAAAAAATTGTGAAGTGACATCAAAAATCTACTTTTTTAAATAACTCTATGACAATCCGGAGGCAATAAACCTTAAAATAATGGGATGAAACTTTACATATCAATTAACAACACCATTTGGCACCTTTTTAACGCTGAGCGTTTTTAAAAATCAAGAAAAAAAAAAAACGACCCTCCCTAATGGACATGTCCCTTTTCTGTCACACAAAACAATGAAGGTAATAATAAAATTGTGGAAAAGTGAAACAAAGCACAAAACACATAACACACGGTTCTGTATCAGTTCCCTATTAGGAAAATTGCATTAACTAACAAAGTTAAACAAAGGCGAGTTACAAAATAAAAAACTTTTAAAACAAAAAGTATCTTTGACATAAAGCTTCTCTGAAATAAATATACAATCAGAATTGGAAGTATATGACATGACGTGTGATAAAGGAAAACATTCTAAAGGTTCCGTACGCCAATCGGAATTATCGAAAATTTTAATTAAAAATAAAAAAATGCCGGAGATTTCACAATCATCATTTTAGCCCCAAAGTAAGCAGAGCTCGTGTAAGCGGAACTATATGACAGACTAGCAGCTCCCTTGCGGCGTTGCTCCCTTAATGATGGTACACGGTGATGATGATGATGATGATGATGAAAAGTAGCCTATAACCTTCCTCAAGAATTAAGCTATCTAATGCAAAAATAATTTTTCAAGTCCGACTGGTAGTCTCTGAGATTATCGCGTTCAAACAAACAAACACACTCTTTAGCTTTAGGTGTTTAGGTATAGATATGACTACCTACTTATACTTTTTTTTTGCACATACCCATCATATATTATGATACAGGATAGGAAACTAAGTTTTTTTTCTATGGTAAAATACTTTCCTAGAAAAATAGTTTTTTAATTGAGAACTTCTTTTATACGTCTAGTGTTGCCTATCCGTCCGACTAGAACGGCCCGTTAATTATAATTTCACGAGTAAAGTACGTCAGAAATAAAACAAAGGCTCGAACAAAAGAACTCCGTTTCACACGATTCTTTATTTGAATTTCGAAATCTCATTCCAAAGAATTGTTTGTACAAACTTGTAGAAAGGATTTTTTTTAATTCCGACAATACACGGCTGTGACTTCAACTGTGCCTGTTTTAATTCGTACTTTACACGAAATTAAAAAAACGCGTTTTTTGACGTAGTACACCCTACTGATACTAAGTAAGTAAGTAAGTTCGTATGAGCAAGTGGCCAACTGATACTATAAATTCGAGAAGTTTGTGTGTGTGAATGTTTGTTACTATGTATCTCCGTAACTAATCAACCGATTTTGATGAAATTTGGAATGTAGACAGTTTAGACTCTGGAGTAATTTTCGAAAATCAGTTCTTTAATATTAATTAATCGGTCACCCATCATAACTCTTTAATACCTACTAAATTAATCGGTCACCCATCATAATTACCATATTCCGTTGCTACATCAAGCTCTTCAATTATTTTAGTTACAAACATAAGTAAAATAATCCTCATTTCGGCTAAAAATTTCTCCGAATCCGTTTCGTTCCGATACCAAAAAAAACGTAAGTGATAATTAGGGGCATCAACAATGTGTCGAAAGTAGCCCCCAGCCGACGGAACCCTAATAACAGTAATCAAATAAGAGGTCCGTATACGCTGATACCACTTTGGACTTGGACTTGGTCAATTTTGTGATTTTGAAATCAGCGGTCAAAATTGCGCCGAAAATCGGCAGAGATTCGAACCCACGAGCTTTCGAAAATGGCAGTATGAAAGTAAACTTTAGTCTTTTAAAGACGCTGAAAAATCGGATATCCACTACAAGGATTCCAACCCACGACCTGATAGAATGTTTAGCTATGAGTTCCTCTTCGCCAAAATGGAAGCGCTCGTGGTGTAGATAGCTTCTTGATATATCGTTGAAGTTAGCGTCGTTCTGAGAGGTAACAATTCGGATAGGTGACCGCTTAGCATGTTTTTTTTTTATGTATGTTCACCGAATGCTCGAATACGCCTGGACCGATTTGTAAAATACTTTTTTTAAAGGGTATACTTTTTGATTGGTGCCATAAAAATTTGGTGAGGTTCTGCCAAGCATCTTCGAAGTTATGAACGGCGGGGCTAAAAAGGCCGCTATAGCAAAATTACAATAGGAATTGCAATACATGCCGTTCTTGTCACTCTATGAAAAGAAACGGCATTTGAAGAATCGGCAAAATTCCTATTGTATTCATATTCATTTATTCATTGCTTGTATGTAGGTACATAGTATAGCTTAGGTCTAGGTAGGCTTAGTAGGCTTTATACATACCCCTGTTGGGCACTGCAATGTAATTTAAATTTCATGCAAAATTACTAAATTAAAATCTTAAATTAAATGTCATAGGTAGGTAGGTATTAATGTCATGTCACAAAGGAAATTTAAAATGTCAAGATAATTTAGTAGTGGGAATAGTAATTGTGATTTTGTGATTCTGCTATATAGGCCTTTTTAGCCCCGCTGTTCATAACTCCGAGAGCGACTCTGAGAGAGCACCTCGAGAGTGCAGAAAATCTCGTATAACATTGAAGTCGGTGTTTTTTAATTTTTAATTTACCTAGTTACTTACTACTTGTTTGAAAAGTACCTACATTATTCGAAATGGACATAGGCTGTATTAACCGAAACAAAGTCTGGACAAGCTAGTTATAATTTCAAAATGAGTTATTCATCTGAAACCAGAGTTATTATTTGTTTAATTAAACTTAATAATAAGTTTTGTGCTTGTTAATTGGATGGTGTTATTTACGCTCGGGTCAAAATATTTACGTCCTTCAAATGTTCTAACTCTTGTTGGTTAGTTGTTCTATAGCAAAGTTTCTCAACCTTTTTTGCCCACCGCCCACTTTGAGAAAAATATTTTATTCAAGAGCCCCCCCCCCCATATGTTAATGCGCCATCTCAATGCCCCCTAATTTTCTTCTGGGTCTTCCACTGCGCCCCCCTGAAAGTCTCAAACGCCCACAAGGGGGCGTTATCGCCAACGTTGAGAACCTTATGTTCTATAGCGAAGAGTGACGTTCGAAGGTCACAAAAAACGGGTACATATGAAAAGTCCGAAAACCGAAATGCCGATCCTTGAAATGCCGATGCTTAAAATAGCGAAATTCGATATGTAGAACGGTTGAAATGCAGAAAGCTTGAAAGATAGAAGTTTGTAAGGTCGAAAGCTAAAAGTCAGAATGCTCGAAATGCCGAAAGTTTCAATTGCCGAACGATTATAAAGTAGAATGCTTAATAAGTATAAGTTCCAAATGCCGAATGACTAAAACATCGAAAATGATCGAAATAAGTACTTACATAAATTATTGTATTTTTTAGTACTTTATTTCGTGGTAGTTTTTACGGGTGCGAAAGTAGTTTAGGTGTAAAGTAGGTAGCTAGATGGAAACGTGATAGTGAAACGACTTAAATACTTACAAAATTATTGTATTCTTAACCGAACTTAAAAAAATAAGGAGGAGGTTCTCAATTCGTCGGATTTTTTTTTTTTGTGTTTTTTGTGTACGTTCACTGGTTACTCGAAGACGCCTCGACCGATTTCAAAGATTCTTTTTTTGTTTCCTTTTGATCATCAGGTCAGGGTCTGATGATGGGATCTTGGAGAAATCGAGGTAACTCTTCATATTTTAAAGGCATACGCGATTCGGGAATTTTTTAAGAACTTGATAGGATATCAGTGACAATGCAATATGATGGTAACATTAAGCTGACCTGATGATGGAGTCAGAAGCTGTTCAACAGAACTCCTCAGTAAATAAGCCGATTTAGTTAAAATTCGGCATATCTGTCAAGTTCCGACTACAATGTAATAATATGGTCATAACAAGCTGATCTGAGGATGACATCAGGAGCTGTTCAACAGAACTCTTCAGTAAATAGTCCGATCGAGTTGAAACTTGGAACTCAGCGTATCGGTGAAGTTCCGACTACAATGTAATAATATGGTGACAGCTGCTGATCTGATGGAGTCAGGACCTATTGTGTCAGAACTTCTCAGTGAATAACAGTGGAAGATCCATGTTTGGGTCTCCCTCCCCCTCCACTCTCCCTCCCCCTCCACTCTCCCTCCCCTCTCCCTCCTCCTCCCCCTATCCCTCCCCCTCCCCTCTCCCTCCCCCTCCCCCTATCCCTCCCCCTCCCCCTATCCCTCCCCCTCCCCTCTCCCTCTCTCCCTCCCCCTCTCCCTCCCCCTCTTCCTCCTTCTCTCCCCCCCCTCTCCCTCTCCCTCCCCCTCGACTCCCCCTCCCCCTCTCCCTATCCCTCCCCCTCTCCCTATCCCTCCCCCTCTCCCTATCCCTCCCCCTCTCCCTATCCCTCCCCCTCTCCCTATCCCTCCCCCTCTCCCTATCCCTCCCCCTCTCCCTATCCCTCCCCCTCTCCCTATCCCTCCCCCTCCCCCCCTCCCTCTCCCTCCCTCTCCCTCCCTCTCCCTCCCTCTGCCTCCCTCTCCCTCCCTCTGCCTCCCTCTCCCTCCCTCTCCCTCCCTCTCCCTCCCTCTCCCTCCCTCTCCCTCCCTCTCCCTCCCTCTCCTTCTCTCTCTCTCCCTCGCTCTCCCCCCGCCTCTCCCTCCCCCTCCCCCTCTCCCTCCCCTCATTCTAAATACAGGTGAAATAATTTTTTTGATCAGATGAGTAGTTTTTGAGATAACCTCCTAGATACGAGTACAATACAAACACACTTTACCTCTTAATAATAATAAGTAAAGACAAAAAAAATTCTTACATCTACATAATTATTTCGAGCATTACTGGTTTCAAGCTCTTATATTTCAAGCATTCTAAATTTTGAGCGTCGGCATTTTAAGCTTCTATGTTTTAAGCTTCGGTATTTTGGCTTTCGGCATTTCGAGCATTCTGATTTTTAAGCATTCTACATTTAAAGCTTCTACATTTTAAGCATTCTTCTTTACGAGCATTCGCTATTTCAAGCATCGGCATTTCAAGGATCGGCATTTCGGTTTTCGGACTTTTCATATGTACCCCAAAAAACATTTATCTTTACTTTATTCCTTTATTTGTTACATTTATGACTTCCGCATCTATAACCGGCCCCCTTGATTGTGATATTTGATAGCGACAAAAATTAGTTCAGTGGCCACGCAAGTATTTCTGTCACTCTCATCTCAACGAGAGCGAACGCGACAAAAGATAACTACGCGATCGTTTTGACATTTTGAGACCAATTTGAGATTAGTTAGACAAACAGTCTGCTATTGAAAAAATATTTTTGAAATAACAAGCTGATTTAAATGAGCTGATTTTAATGAGCCTTTTAGAGAGAGTTACTTCCGTGGTCACTGAACTGTCATATTTGAGAGTTTGAGACCAATTTTAATCGCTATCAAAGATAGGCCAATCAAGGGGCTAAAAATTATTCTGAAAAATATTGTAGTTACCTAATTGAGTAACGTATTTCGCTCAAGGCTGAGGCCAAACGAGCGTAATCTACTTTCAACAAAAACAGACAACTCATTTTGTGTCGCCGTGTGAATCAAACAAGACTTTTCTATGAAAACAAATGCAGCAGAAATTACGCGACCGAAATTACGCGACTCACAACTCAAAAAAATACGCTCGTTTGGCCTCAGCCTAAGTCTATAGCAACAGTGGCCGCAACAATTACTTAGGCCAAGAATCAGGAGCCTATAACGTTCCCGCGGAGGTATACTTATAGACCTTTTATAAAGTTTACCTAGAAATAGGATAAACTGGTTTCTAGTTGTGGCGGTTTGTGGAGGATTTAACAAGCTTTTAACTTCGTAATGCCAGATATTCAATAACTTTGATGAAATTAATGGAAATCTGGATATATGAAGGTAAAAGAAAGTTCATACGTGCCTTGCATCCTCCGGATTTATAAGAGAGATTATTATATTTCACTAAGTAGTCCACGCCTATGTACTGGACACCAAGCACAACTTCAGAGAATAAAAAGGAAATCAATTCTCCGAAGTACCGCCTCGGCGAGCTCCGCCGCGACCCTCATTCACTCTTTTTGTGCGGACATCACAGCACCTAATTATTTAAATAATTTTTAAAATAAGTGTTTAAATTTATTTTGTTACGCAGTGTTATAGTGCTAAGTGCTAATTATGGGTTAAAGGAAACGACATACTTCTGAAAGCCGTAGATACGAGTAGGTAACTCGTTAACTCGGTAAGTGCTTACAGAAATTATAAAGGCGCAGATAGCGGTGACAATGGTAAGTGCTTACCTACTCTGCACATTATTCCTTAAAATGGACCTTATTTATCATACGTAATAAATACCTACCCTGTATGAATAGATTTATCATATCTTATTACGATACTTACTGCTTCTTGAATCATACGCGTGCGTTGGATCTTGCTATGATGCAATCATAGTCGTTAGATCAGAGCTACAGTACGATTATAAGTAGGAGTGTTTGTCTTTTCTGGTACCGTGACGTGATTACGGTCAAGATTCGATGTTTCGTCATAGAATTTTAACCCCGTGATTCATTTTGAACTTAGAGGCTTTCTAGAGCTTAGATGGCTGCCGAATCTGTGGCAGTCTCTTTTCATTGACAGCGACAAAAAAGAAGAGAAAACATTTTCTAAAGCCTTGCTAAGTTGTTTGTCTTTTATTATGAATAAGGGGATAATTTTTTTATCATTGTGGGTAAGCTTAAGATGCTGGTCATTTACAACGATAGATGTTGAGAATTCGTACGGTCGGGTTGTTTTTACAACTACCCTCGAATTTTAAAATAACACTGATCCGATTTGTTTATTTTACGTGTTTGACGTGTCAATTATATACTTATGCTTTTTATCACACGTAAGCCTCAATACCATGATGCGATCATAGCCTGAGGACTAATCTTACTCCCTTACAATGCGATTGTACCTACCTGGTTGTGTTTGGTTTTTTCTATGACCGTGAAACGATTATTCATTATTGAACGTTTATCATAAAATATAGATTTGTGTTATGAAGCTTGTTCGTGTCATTTGGAACAAGATAAAGATAATATGAGAATTCCATACAGACGAATTATTTTGGCAACTACCTTAAATTTTTGAATAACAGTAGAATGATGATAAGACTTTTCATTTTGAATGAAACAATGGAATGATTTATTTAATCGTACGAGGTTGGTGATAAAGATTACGGTCAAGATTGTGTAATTTATCACATACTTTTTTAGAAACATACGTATGCCTTGGTACTATGATGCGATCATAGTCGTGCGCTGACAACGGCAATGCAATTTTATTCATGTTTTTGTTTTTCTAGTACCTACCATGACTTGATTACGGTCAATATTAACCTTTTAACAAGAAATGTAGGTTGTGTCAATTACGTACCTACATGTGTTAAATAAATACTTGTCATTTGCATCAAGAGGTACTTATTTGAGATTTTATACAGGATTATTATTGTGTCTTGGTACTATGATGCGATCATAGTCGTACGCTGACAATAACTGCAAAACGATTTTAGTCATGTTTTTTGTTTTTCTAGTACCGTGGCTTGATTACGGTCAATATTAACCTTTTAACAAGAAACATAGGTTTGTGTCATGTTGCGTACATGCATTAAATACTTGTTTTTTGCAACAGAGTATATTGGAGATTTTATACAGAATTATTATTGCGCCTTGGTACTATGATGCGATCATAGTCGTGCGCTGACAATGACAAACTGCAAGACGATTTTATTCATGCTTACGTTTTTCTAGTACCGTGATTACGTCATTATTAACCTTTTAACAAGAAATATAGGTTTGTGTCATGTTGCGTATGCGTTAAATACTTGTCATTGATAAAGGGTATTGGAGATTTTATACAGAATCATGATTGTATGACTACCCTCAACTTTTTAACTATTTATTTTTATCCTGCAATGTTGGTGGAGAAAATTGCCGTATGTCTTGAATACGTTATAATAATCGCGTGGCAATTTTATTACTTTTTATCACACGTGTGCCTTGGTACTATGATGCGATCATAGTCGTGCACTGATTACTACAATGCGATTATAGTTGTGTTTGTTTTTTCCTAGTACCGGGACTTATTGGCAGTCGGCTTGATATAGCGTATGCGTGAAATGCTTGTCATTTGCAACAGAGGAGGTTGACAATTCATTATAGATATTGGTTATGAATATTACCGAAGTATTTTATTCCTAAATGCGCATACTTTCATGTTACGTGTAATTTATGAGATACTTACTACTTTTTAAACACACCGTGTGCCTTGGTACTATGATGCGATCATAGTCGTGCACTAAGTACTACGATGCGATTGTAGTCGGTTGTATGTGTGACATCCGTGGGTACAGGGATAAGAGTCTCTGCTCCTCCCAATGGGAGGAAGAGAGCTAGTTAGCGTAACGGATGCAGATACCCCTAGCTCGGCGCATCCTTTTTTCAACTATGCAAGGTACATCGACCGTACCTTGATGCACCACCCACGTCTGCCCCACTGCCTACTCCTCGGACAACGCACGATACTGCTCCTTCATCTGGTCGGCCAGTTCAGGTGAATACTGCACCAGCAGCTAGCAACCTATCGATATCCTTGATGTTTGGGAGAATCCGAGGAGAAACATGTTTTAACCCTTAAATTCGAGAAGAGATCTCTAAACGTTGGGGGCGTTATCAGTGCGAAGGTTTGGTTATAGACCGGCAAACAGCGCTTGGTCAAAGATGTATTTCAGGGATAAACATCTAGAAGTGGCCCAAAGCTATCCCGACCTGGAAATATCGACTTTGGCAGCTCACACGTCTTTTTCAGTCGAAGATGTCAAGAATGAGACGGATAACGTCAATCGATTATCGGAGAACCAATCAAATTCTTTTGGATTTATGCTTTGAAAATACAATCGACCGATGGATACTTATAGCGTGCACACTCGATAAGGAGTTTCAAGAAATAGTGCAGGACGTTAATGGAGATTCGCTGCCATTCGGAGAAGATCCCGCTGATAAAATGGAGGCTTAAATCGGCAGAACGATTGAAGGTTCAGGTGAAGAGATCTTATGTAGCTGAAGGGGCGACATTGAAGTTAATCTATGACTTTTACCTGTAAATATGCAGGATACTGAAATCCTACTATGTATAGACAGTAGGTATGGTTGTCATTTCCTGCATCTATAGAATGCGCGGCATTCAGTTCAACCATTCGAATGGCATAATACGAGAAATTTGGAAATGGTGTGAATAGTTGGCATTTACCAATGCCAACTATTCACACTTTTGTTTATTCTGTTTATTATTATTCTGTGACCCGCGAGGGGTCCCGAGAATGAAACTGCACAGCTATATCTTGTATAATTCTAGCCGAATTCTGTATCAGTATCGTCTTATATGCTAGAAGAGCCCACGTGAGTGGGTCGCTATTAAGCTTCCATAGTTTACGTATTCCTTATGCTAAACTTATTGTTGTACACGCGTTTGCAGGACGGGTAGCTGAGACCCAGTCTAAGCGCGTGCATATTTCCATATCTCAATATAGAAAGTCAGTTATAAATATTCATTTCGTATATTATAATTATGTTGCATCGGAGAGAAAAGTGGAAGCTGATGAAGGCTAGACATTGACGTTCAAACATTGATACAGATTAAGATCTAATTTTAAAAGAAATTCATTAAATTTTTAATGAAAGAAGCTGACCGTTCTTGCTTTCTGATTGAATGCCAAGTGTGATAAGTATTTTTCTCGTGGAAGAGGGATCGATCTGTTTTCAGTAAAGACGCCTTTGCTTTAGACTGGAGCTTATAATTCTTTTACGCTTTTCAACCTTTCTCGTTAATTTTGAGGGGTCCGAGATCCCTTACCCTGATATCGTGTCTGTTACCTACCAGGTTGACCTTCGTCTAGAAACGATATTGTCTCAATTTCATTATTGTCAGAAGACTCCATCAGACAGTACAACGTGACTTTTGAGAGGTGGCGGTTTTTTATGCAATAGTAAAAACAGAGATCCGTTTACACAGAATGCTATTTTGTTATTTTTATATTTGTTTTGTTTTTTTTTTGGTTTAACTATCATCTTATTATTGATACTGGGGCTAGTTATTCTAGCTTAAATACAGACCGCTCAGCTCTGCCTTTAATTTTTTGGTGAGTACAAGGTTATTAATGAGGGGTTATCACTATCTTAAAGTACGAAAAGACTGCAATTCTACTCGTATTGTCTACTCGTATTGTCGCCTTAAGGAGGATTATCAAATAGATAAGCTGTTAATTATTCTAACATGGAAATTGTAATGTCTGACTCTAATCGCCCTATGTCTCAACAATAATCCCTTCTTTCCCAAGCAGAATTGTAGTTTGCCCTGCGCGGGCACAGAGGCTCTCACCGTATTTACCTAGAAGCTTCAGATTCCTTTCGCGGAAGGACAAACACCGAATAGCCTTTTCTGACAATTATGAAACCAATACTAATACAATTTTTTCCACTTTTAGTAGAAACTTACATGGATAATTAGATGTCATGTTGCTATTTAGAAAAATACAAGTGTTTATGTAATTAGATGTCATGGGCGATACCTAGTGGTGTGAACACAGATAGACACTACTGTGTATTTTATAATGGGTCATTAACCACCAACTGCAAAGGGTGCTCCCTTTGCTGAGGAAGTATACGATGCGATGGTGGTAACTAGTTGAAGCTCAGATTCCTATGCTTATTGTAAAATAAGTAACAAATCAAGAATTTTGTAATTTTTATTAGTTGCTTATTTACAATTTCTTATAATTTTGCAATATGCTCTAAACATCCTACTTAGTGAAATATAATAATCTCTCTTATAAATCCGGAGGATGCAAGGCACGTATGAATTGATGGTTAAACAAACTTACCTAGTGAAGTTTGACCATAATTATACGTGCCTTGCATCCGAAGAGATTTATAAGCCCACCCTTACCCGATTGCTACTTGCAGTAGCTTCATGCCCAATATATTAATCATTGCAAAATTATTTCTCTAAAGATAATGAGGGTCGCGGCGGAGCTCGCCGAGGCGGTACTTCGGAGAATTGATTTCCTTTTTATTCTCTGAAGTTGTGCTTGGTGTCCAGTACATAGGCGTGGACTACTTAGTGAAATATAATAATCTCTCTTATAAATCTCTTCGGATGCAAGGCACGTATAATTATGGTCAAACTTCACTAGGTAAGTTTGTTTAACCATCAATTATTGATGATATTATTATAAAAAGTATTATTAGGTGTATCAGTTATCTGGTTCCCATAGTACAAAGCTTGTTTGGGGTAGATGACGCTGTGTGAAATGCCCGCTAGTATTTATTTATTTACTAACTTCTTATTTGTTATATTATGTTCCTACTATATTTGCGCAAATCATATTTAATATTTAAATATAAATATTGCTGGACATTTCACACAACGCCATCTAGCCCCAAACTAAGCAAAGCTTGTACTATGGGAACCAGATAACTGATAGAATACTTATATATTTTTGTAAATACATACTTAGAATACTTTATGACACCTAGACAGAACAAACATCTATGTTCATCACACAAAAGTTTGTCCTGAGTGGGAATCGAAAACACGACCTACAGCGCAGAAGGCAGAGCTACTATCGACTGAGCTAAGAGGCCAGTCAGAAGAGAGTAAGTGTGAGCTATGGATCCTTGGCTTCCTTACCACTCTAGCAAAGCCACAGGAAGCCAGTCTTTTATAAAAATCTTTGTATATAATTTTTTTTTTTTTTTATTTATTTTGTTTCACGACGTTTCGAACACGTTGCAGCATTCGTGGTCACGGGATGACTGAAGTACTTCTAAAAATAAAAACAAATAAAATACAATCTTTGTAAATACTCAGTTCTTAAGTTTCTGTAACAGGAAACTTGTTTATTTTCTTCATTAGCCTTAAAAATGGTTCACAAAACTCTGACCACATCTTGGCAATAACATGAAGCTCAACTTTTAGACTTGGAACTTTTTAAATTTATTTTTCCTAGTTTTAATTAAAACCCATAGGGGCCATAAAATGTCAAGTGGGAGGACGGGAAATTGATGACTTTTTCCGGTCATGAAGTGAGTACTTACGTAGGTATGTATAAAATTTCTTTGGTACTTACATCATTACTAGGTTCTGCGCGCAGCTTCGCTTGATTGACATTTCAAATATTTTAAGTTTTATTCAAAACTATTTTTATTTATTTTTTACTCGCTGCTGCCCGCGGCTTCGCTCTGTTACGCTCTGTTACTCTCCCGCCGTCCAACTATCTCCACACAAAAAATCACGTCAATCCGTCGTCGCTCTGTTTTGACGTGAAAGCAGGACAAATAAACACACTTTCACTTTTATAATATGGGTGCGGATTTAACAAGATTAGAAGTAGGTAGATTACAAACATAGTAATAAACGCCTTAACACCTAGATAATACTCTCGCTCATAATAGTCCCCAGCAAAATTTCCATCGCACAAACCTATTAACCTTAAGTACAAGTTTCATGCAGATTGGATTAACGCTTCGGTAGTTATGCGGGAACAAGAATTCGTGAAACATACAAACCCACAAACATCCAAAACAAAATCGCCCAACTTGCCACTAAGATCTTCGCTTCGCTCGCTTGATCGATTATGAGAAATTCAGATGAATAAATAAATTACTAAATAATGCTGGACATTTCACACAGCATCATGTAGCCCCAAGCTAAGCAGAGCTTGTGTTATGGGAACCACATGACTGATATATTTTTTTTTGTAAATACATACATAATATACCTACATAGAAAACACCCAGACCCGAGACAAATATTTGCAGATCATACAAATATTTGTCCCGCGGCGGGGATCGTACCCGCAACCTTTTGCGTCGCAGGCGGGCCTTTACCCACTGCGCCACAGAGGTCGTCGAGATTCTTTTAATATGTCTTTGAGAGTAGTCTAAATCATCATCTCCTTGCCCTTATCCCACTAGGTGGGGTCGGCACAAATGTTCTCCTCTTCCATTCCCTCCTATCACTCGTCATCTCAGTAGTCACTCCTTTCACACGCATGTCCTCTCTCACACAATCCATCCATCTTTTCTTTGGCCGTCCTCTACCTATGTATCCTTCCACATTCATATTTGGGAGTAGTCCAAATATAGTCCAATAAAAATTTGCCACATTTACTTGTAAAAGTATTTAGGTTATCTAGTTCTCTGATTAGTTTCCTCGATCCTATCACACCCTGACATTATCCCAATATTTATCGTCATAAATCGGCGAATTTACGCAGAACACACTATTTATTGATATTGAAGAGAGGGTGTTTGTATAAAGATGATTGAATGTTTGTTTTTCAAATACATCCTAACTTAGTAAGAATTAATCTAGGACTATTTATGTTTACTATTCTGATATTACTTAGTACCTACACAAGCGCTCGTGGCGTAGCTTAGAGGCTTAGACGTTCTTGATAGATCGTTGTAGTTAAGCTACGTTCTGAGCGGTCATAATTTGGATGGGTGACCGCAAGTGGCATTAAGAGCCGAGCGCTTCCGTGCGTCAGTTCCAGCTTTTAATTTAAGCCATGACGGAGGCCTTAAGGCGTCCTAAAAACTCTGTCATAAGAGTTAGCTGCTAGCTCTGACGAACAAACAACTGAAATGGTTCTCTAGCTAGTGATCACAAACAGACATGATGCTTTCATTATTTATTTCATATAATTTCTGATTTTTACTAAATTTTACCAAACTAAACTACTACCATATTTACATAAGTTTAAAATATACAATTAGAACTATTTTAGCCATCTAAGGATCGATGTAAACGATCTATAGATAGCTCAACTGATCCAAGACAATGGCAGTCGGAAGCGTGCCCAAAACTAAACCGCGCTAAACAAAGCTGATCCGTTGAGCTAAAAATGTGCCAGATTGTGCCAAAAATGTGCCAGATCTCGCACCACGCGTCGCAACTTCTGATTGATTGAAATAGGAGTTGTAAAGTTTTAGAATAAAACTCATCGCAAAGTTTGTAAAAGTTGTTTTAAGAAATATAGCTTTATGTTCTCATTTCTAATTTCATAAAAAAAACATGCTTGTAATAGACTACTAGCGAACGCCCGCGGTTTCGCCCGCATGGACTACTTTTAATACAGGCAGTCGGATTTAAACACATTCTTTCTGCATTTGATAGCTTAATTCTTGAGGAAGGTTATGCTTGGCTATTTTTCATCATCATCATCACCATACCTTCACTACGCGGGTAACGCGAAGGCCCAAATAGTCTTTCAAAATCCATATTTTTAACCGAGCGAGCGAAGCGAGCAAAGTAGGGTAGTAAAGTAGGAGTAGGGAGGGGCGGTACTTCCTACAAAAAGGGTCAAAAAGTGGGCTACAGGATATCTCCGCCTTATGCCATCCGATTTCAAAGCTTCTTTCTCTATTTGAAAGGTTGTAACTTTAAGTTGGCTCTCATAAAACTTTAGTGAAGATCTGATGAGAATCTTTAGCGTGATGAGCAGAATAACTCCTAAAAATGTAGTAAATTGCTCACTTTTAGATTTCTTTAAGCTATGCAAAACCAGACTCGCGAGGTCTGCCAGCTCACAGAGCCACTAGTTCCAGAGGCATAGGTTCTGGCCCACACGGCTCTTCTAGATGATGATGATGATTAATCTACATTTATCTGATTGTTTCCAAGAACAAAAGATACCTACCTACGTAAGAAAACTTTGTTGTTGTACCTTTGTCAATTTGTCGCAATGAATTCTTTATGGACCTTTCCTTTTAGTCCTGACGGATGATTCGCAAGAAGCGGTCCGAAAAACGGTACCCCATTTTCGCAATTTTTTTTTTGGTTATTTTTCAAAAAAAAATAACATACCTAATTAAGCACTCAAAGACATGCATTTTAATGTTAGCGGCCCTCAATTTGATAAAGCCGTTTTGAAGTTTTAGTGGTTTAAATATATTCGTGCCCATTGAAATTAGGTTTGGTCCAGAGAAATTAGAAAAATGCCAAAGAAATTAGCAAAATGCCAAAGAAATTAGCGACAGAGAAATTAGTTTTTTATCGCGGACACATTTGTTTGCTTTGTAAAACAGTAACGTGGTCGTGGAGTTAAAATAACATGAAATTTGATTCACCACTACCTAATAGTATCTATATTAACGTTAACGTTATAAAAAGTGTCAATTTATATTTCATTATTGCGTAATAAGCGATTGAATGCAGATAGGGGTGTCGCGGACACACCAAAGAACTTAGATTTCACGACTTTAGAAATTAATTACAGCTTTCCTATGTATATAATTGAGGATATTACTAGTGCCATAATAGCGTACTCGTATACTATTTCCAAATAAAAATACAGCAATACTGAAACTGGTCATTTTAATAGGTTCGCAAGGCCGGACATGCCAAAAACACGAGTCCTGCGAAACACCTGAGGATGATTCGCAAGAAGCGGTCCGAAAAACGGTACCCCATTTTCGCAATTTTTTTTTGGTTATTTTTCAAAAAAAAATAACATACCTAATTAAGCACTCAAAGACATGCATTTTAATGTTAGCGGCCCTCAATTTGATAAAGCCGTTTTGAAGTTTTAGTGGTTTAAATATATTCGTGCCCATTGAAATTAGGTTTGGTCCAAAGAAATTAGAAAAATGCCAAAGAAATTAGCAAAATGCCAAAGAAATTAGCGACAGAGAAATTAGTTTTTTATCGCGGACACATTTGTTTGCTTTGTAAAACAGTAACGTGGAGTTAAAATAACATGAAATTTGATTCACCACTACCTAATAGTATTCATATTAACGTTAACGTTATAAAAAGTGTCAATTTATATTTCATTATTGCGTAATAAGCGATTGAATGCAGATAGGGGTGTCGCGGACACACCAGAGAACTTAGATTTCACGACTTTAGAAATTAATTACAGCTTTCCTATGTATATAATTGAGGATATTACTAGTGCCATAATAGCGTACTCGTATACTATTTCCAAATAAAAATACAGCAATACTGAAACTGGTCATTTTAATAGGTTCGCAAGGCCGGAAATGCCAAAAACACGAGTCCTGCGAAACACCCTGACCTTAGATCCCATCAGGATTTGGGAAATTGTATAAAAGTCAGATGAATCTACGTGAAAATCGACAGCTGAACAGACGTACAGACATAATGAAGGCCATGAACGCTAGGGTTTGCATGAGGGTTTTAACCTTTCATGCATTCTATCAGTTTTCAAGTATTCTATCAGTTATCTGGTTCCCATAGTACAAGCTTTGCTTAGTTTGGGGCTAGATGGCGCTGTGTGAAATGTCCACCAATATATATTTATAATGAAGGCCATGAACGCTAGGGTTTGCATGATGGTTTTAGCCTTTCATGCATAACCGACAGGTAAACCCTATGTGATAAAAGTGTTCAGTTATCGGTAGTCAGAAACTCTGTTATGCTAGATGCTGATAGTTGGACGTTTTGTGACATGGACGTTTTGCTTATTAGACTTACTGCTAATTAGACTTTTCGCATTGATTGTTAGACGTTTAGCTATTTAGACCTGAAGCGACATCTACCTGTCGCTAGATGAACTACAAAGACATGCTACGCACTACAGATGGCGTCACTCAACATCAACATGTCTAGAACTCGCAAGCAAAGTTTCCAACGGAGTAAGACATAACTAGGACTAACCGACAACAACTGTCGGTCGAAAAACCAAGGCAAGTGGGCCAGATGGGCCGGCCCGTTGCAGAGGAATCACCTACTCTGCCTTTGGGGGACGATTCCACCATGTTCCCCAAAGACCTTCTGATCAGGAGGGGAAAATTCTTATCAAAGTCTTAGATTCCTCTTATGCCAGTTCCTACATCTGCTATGCTAGTTTCTGAGCTTATTTAGAATAAAAAAAACTATAGGAAACAGTTACCAAATAACCTTACATATTAAAAAAAAAGAACTAAAAAGACGAAACAGCTACCAAATAACCTCTTCGTTTTAGTCGGGCGGGTGTAAATAGTGGGCTTTCTTCTCAAATAAATCCACTAACATAATAGTACCTACGTCTACGTAGACAGCTAGAAAAATCTCGAATTGGCATTGATTCAAACTTGTTCCTAGATTGTATGTGTACAAGTAAAAATAGAAGCGTAGATGTGAAACTTGTGTGTTCAGAATTACTATTTAGCAGCTCTGCCCCCCTAACTAAGAGTACAGTAACTCGATTTTTGGCAAAAACTAAAACCAATACATCAATTAAGACTTGATTTTAGTTTTTGCCAAAAATCGAGTTACTGTACTCTTAGTTAGGGGGCAAAGCTATCCTTCTATCCTACTGCAGAGCTAAAACCTCTGTAATTCTGTAATTCTTTATTGTACACATGAGAGCATTTACAAATAAGACATTAAAAAAGTACATACCTCCCCCTTCTTCTAGTATTCCCTGTAATGCATCATGGCGTAGCTTGCTTTAGACGTTCTTGATTGATTGTTGAAGTTAAGCAGCGTTGTGCGCGGTTATTATTTGGACTGGTGACCGCAAGTGGCATTACGAGCTGAGCGCTTGTGTGGTTAGAAGGGCACGTTAAATTGTCGGTTCCGGTTTTTAAGTTGTTAAGCCATGATGGAGGCCTTTAGGCGGCCTAAAAACTCCGTCACCAGAGTTGGCCACTTGCTCAAACTAGTCTGTATAGGCAGGCACAATACTTTATGGAAAGATGACTAATAGTGGTCGTCTCGTTTCAATTGCCTGCAAATTCCAATTATTGCATTTCACTGTTCAGTTAAGTTGTCTTTGTAAAGCCATTTTAAGTTTCCTATCTACACTTTTTTCTCTTCTTTATCTTAAAAAACAAGTTTTATACCAAGCAGTTTCGTATCTTTGCTATTTTATGTAACTAACTCATGTATCTGGAAGACATTAGACTTAACGAAGACAAATACAGAAATGCGCGCCAAAAACGAACCTAAAGAATAGTTTGGCATAGCCTTGTAATATTCTAGCTAGTATCAAGTAATGTAGCTGGTCTGTTTTTAAAAAGAAGCTTAGGAACGTTCTGCGAGGTCACAAAATGGATTGGCGACAGTGTGTAATTCTGCAGCTGGAACGAGAAAACATCTATAGGCGTCATTTATACCAAATATAAGATGTTCGGAATAGGGAACAAACTTGAAAATAAAATAGTTTTTGACTTGGATATGTATAATGCGCGTTTACATAAAATACGACACATTATTGTTACAAAATTGGGAAAAGAAAAATTTATGATGAAGAGTTCAATGGCGGTAAGCTAGGTTAATGACCACGTCACGAGTGTCGAGTAGTGTTGCCGTGTTGGAGTCAGTGTTGCCATCAACCTGGCGTAAACATAAGATAAGATTTTAGAAAGGGTCAGGTAAAAAAGTTGCATATACCGGCGAAGCTTGTATCAAGAATGTAATGAGAGTGAATTATGTGTATCGGAATCACGCCTTTTAGCAACTGCTGCGATCGCCGATCGCCGCGTTTGGCGTTTTTGTGCGGTATGAAATGTTGATCGCTGCATTTTGCTTCTGAAAAGCGACGATCGCCGATGCTTAAAGTAGCATGCCTGCCTGCTAGATCCCTTAGTAGGATTGTAAAGCTGTGCGTTCATAAGCATTGGAATCGGAGCGTCTGCAGCACGGAACTATATCTCGATATAATTCTGTGGTCTGCAGCGTCAGAATTTGTTGCTCTGTATAGATTTCTATGGTACTGCGTGCAATCCATGGTCATTTCTACCGATGACGTCATACTGCATCTGAGCTGACGCTGCAAACGCTCCGATTCCGACGCAATGGAAATCCCTAAATTGCAGGAGTGTCGCCTACGTTGGTCTACGTTGTTTATGTTGGTCACGTCTTACGGAAACCGGCAAGATACATGGGCAACAAATGCTTAGCTATGTTAGCTCTTCCAGGCCCCGGTAGAAGGGGTAGACCCAAGAAGTGCTGCCTTGACGTAGCGTATGACATGCGTGCAAATGGACTCACTAAAAAGGAAGCAGAAGACCGTCCGAAGTGGAGGCAAAAGAATAGGTCGCGAAAGAACAGTAGAATCACCTAGCTCTTAAGACGATTCAAAGTGGTCATAGCGGTCCTACTGAATGAATGATATTTGAATTGAATTGAATTGAATAGGAAAGCGGCCCCCGGGCTCCGAAACGACGCAACCTAGAAATTGCTAGAATGATGATGATGATGATGGACGAGGTCCCTAAAAGTCTATTATTCCCACTCGGAAAACACTGCTCTAAAACCTCATAAATCACCTCTGTATGTTCGAGCCCTAACCGCCCTCAATCAACTAAGAAAACAGTGATTTCCTCTCACCAATCCAAACCCAAAATCTCTTGAAAATTGGATTAATTCCACCTTTATTTGTTCCCGCACCGACCAATTACTGAGTGGCACTTCTACCTATTGAAACGTGGAGGTTGTACCCTTCGGACGATATTTTAAAATTAACGAAACGAAACATTACGACTGATTCCCTAAGACGCCGTATACGTTCCCTCGTTTATTTTTTTCCTGACGTGTCCGTGATGTCACTCTGTAAGGTGTAGTCTAAAAACCGGTCAAGTGCGAGTCGAACTCGTACGCCGAGGGTTCCGTACCTAGCCATGGTGCCAATTAAGCTAGTCCGCTTAATTGTATGAGCGCCCATACAACTCGGAGGACAATTTTAATTGGCGTCAACTATGTATGTATGGGAACACCCTTTAATTTTCAACTTTTTTAACTTTTTGGAATTTTTCCTTTATTTGTGCTATAAGACCTTGCTTTTTGCCAAATTTCGTTATTCTAGGTCAACGGGAACTACCATTTAGGTTTTCGACCCAAAACCTCTAGGGTACTTCCGGTTGACCTAGAATTGTCAATTTTGGTTACAAGCAAGGTCTTTCAGCACAAGTAAAGGAAAAATTCCGAAAAATAAAAAAAGTTGATAATTAAGGTAAGTTTTGGTACTCACAAATTTTCACGAAAACCTAAATTTGCCTATATCTTTTTATAGTGTTGACTCAGGACCTTGATTTTTATACTCACAATAGGGACTATAGACCTTAGTAAATGGTATAAATTTAAACTTGCTAGCTCTACCCGTTCCTGAGATAATCGATGGTGACACACGGACAGACGGACAGACAGACAGACAGACAGACAGACAGACAGACAGACGGACAAGAAAGTGATCTTATAAGGGTTCCTTTTTTTACCTTTTAAGGTACGGAACCCTAAAAACCACAGTCTTCCACAGGAGAGGCATTAAGATGAGACTGGGCCTGTTTGACACCACTTCTATTGTACGTTTTGGTGAGGATCTGTCTAGGACTCTAGGGCATTTCTCCAGGGGAGCCAAAATTTAGGTTCCTCAAGATTATTCTTAAACTGTTCATTATTTTGTAAACAAAAGCTTAGATTTGAATGTCTAGATATATTACAAAAAAGGTATCGACAGTGAAATTTCATTTAAATTATAAGGTAAAAAGATATTTACAAAAAACCTCCAAAAATAGCCATTTTCGACATGTGAAAATGACCTGCGCATAGGAGTTTCTCGTCATAAAATATTCATTTGTTTACTATGTTTAATTGTAATTACTGATATTTATAGATAACAAACTCTGTAATCTAATGCCAAGAAACAGTTTTACTTATTTGATTGGAATTCGATGGTAGATTTAATCAAAATCCTGTCACAAAATATGCATCATTACAGTCGCCAGTTTTTGTTTTCATCGTAATACGTAAACCGAAAGGCATTGAAAGATCGTGTTGAACATCAAATGTCGTGCCCTCCTGGACCAATCGGCCAGAGCACTTCACGGAGGCAAGACGCGTCGCATTTCGGAAAGGTGGGCTAGTGGTGGGTAGGATCTTCGGAGTTATGAACAGAAATACACCTCAAGAGAGCAGAGAATTGCTCAGATTAACATTGAAGTAGGTTTTTTCAATTTTTAGGGTTCCGTACCTTAAAAGGTAAAAAAAAGGAACCCTTATAAGATCACTTTCTTGTCCGTCTGTCTGTCTGTCTGTCTGTCTGTCTGTCTGTCTGTCTGTCCGTCTGTCTGTCTGTCCGTCTGTCCGTCTGTCTGTCCGTGTGTCACCATCGATTATCTCAGGAACGGGTGGAGCTAGCAAGTTGAAATTTATACCATTTACTAAGGTCTATAGTCCCTATTGTGAGTATAAAAATCAAGGTCCTGAGTCAACACCATAAAAAGATATAGGCAAATTTAGGTTTTTGTGAAAACTTGTAAGTACCAAAACTTACCTTAATTATCAACTTTTTTTATTTTTCGGAATTTTTCTTTTACTTGTGCTGTAAGACCTTGCTTGTAACCAAATTTGACAATTCTAGGTCAACCGGAAGTACCCTAGAGGTTTTGGGTTGAAAACCTAAATTGTAGTTCCCGTTGACCTAGAATCACGAAATTTGGCAAAAAGCAAGGTCTTATAGCACAAATAAAGGAAAAATTCCAAAAAATTAAAAAAGTTGAAAATTAAAGGGTGTTCCCATACATACATAGTTGACGCCAATTAAGATTGTCCTCTGAGTTGTATGGGCGCTCATACAATTAAGCGGACTAGCTTAATTGGCACCATGGCTAGGTACGGAACCCTCGGCGTACGAGTTCTACTCGCACTTGACCGGTTTTTATTTATTGGACCTTTTGTATCTCGTAAATATCATAAGTTCCTATGAAAATCTCCAAATCCATTTGTTAGTATTTAAGACAATTTTGTGTCCAGTATTAAAAACTTGGCAGTACCGCCAGCTATTTAATAAGTAGTTGGCGTGATTCCCACCTGAGCTTTCATTTTGATATTTTGAGCCTGATTCAAACGATCTAGGAACGGAATGAGCCAGCAGTTACTGGATAATGCAGAAAACTTCGTTTTTGTGCTCATAGTGATGTAGATGTTCTTTTATCCGGCATCCGGCCATTTGTATGCTATTTACAGTGACCGGCATTCGGCCATTTTTGTGGTGTGTTGTAGAGCTGGCCGGGACACATTAGCTAGGAGAGGTGGTGAAAAACTTAGACCTTTACATCTGTACTAGATGGTATAGTGTCAGGAGGCAATCTTTGCCTACACTTAACGGGTTACTGTAGTGCCTGGGACAATGTTGTGATGGAATAGGCTTGCCCAGCACTTGCACCTTCCTCTAAGTTCAACCGGCCATATCCACAGGAAAGACATGGTCAATATGCGTGGGGTTGACTAAGCCGCGGGTTTTATCGCGGCGTTTTTCTTCACCTTTTAGAGTTGGTGTTAGTTCGCATATACATTTTTACAATTGAAAAATCCATTGAAGCACGACCAGGATTCGAACCCACGACCTTCGGATCGAAAGTCAAGGCCAACACGGCTCAAAGGCAAGGTGATAGCAGGTAAAGTAAAGTCATATATTATGTGTTTCCATGGAGCTGACTTAACTGAGAGTATCCTCACGTTTTCCCTCATTTGGTTTACTCCCGGGATTCGAACCAACGACTTTCAGATCGAAAGTCACTATCCCACCTCAGCTAGTAAATTATACCTGTAGTAAAGTTGGCAGAGTACTTGCAACTCTTTAGTGCAAATTATTCCGGCCACGTCCTAAATTCGCGGATTTATGTAGCTACGTGAGGATTTGGAGATACGAGGATTATCCCTGTGCGTTTTGAAGGCTGGCGACCATTCAAAATTTGGCAATGCTTCGGATTTTCCAGCTTTTTATAGTACCTATGTTCGAGAGACGTGTATATTTCAAATAAACATTTATTTTGAACATTTTCATTGCAGCGCTCTTGGCGTAGCTTGCTAGACGTTCTTGATTGATCGTTGAAGTTAAGCAGCGTTGTGCGCGGTCACAATTTGGATGGGCAAATGGTATTACGAGCTGAGCGCTTCCGTGCTTCGGAGGGCACGTTAAATTTTCGGTCCCGGCTTTAAAGAGCCATGACGGAGGCTTTCAGGCGGCCTAAGAACTCCGTCACCAGAGTTGGCTATTTGCTTATACGAGCTTAGTTTTATAAACATTTCTTTACAAAAAGTAAGTTAAAAGAGCTAGTTTCTCTGTGTGAGTGAGTTTTGGTCTTATTACGGCTGTAAGTCATGGTTATTTATGGTGTCCATGTTTTCCCGAACATTCTGCATTGGAAGAAGATTGTGCATGCTCTTTGTAGTTTGTGGTCAAGGTGCTTCATAGCAATTTACTGTCTAGTAAGACTCCTAGGTTAATTTGGTTAATTGGTTAATTGATTAGTTAATTTGGTTAATTGACTTCGTTGGTTAATTTGAGCTCAGTGTTGAGAAGTTTGGGGAGAAGTTGCCCAGCAGGGCAATTCTACTAGATGATAACGTCAATCATTCTGCTGCGGTTTGTTTCGATCTCTTAAATGTCAGCCATTTGGTGAATAGTAGAATAGATTTTCAAAAATTTGTTCTGCCAAAGTTGAAACCTTAGCTAAAACCTCACCACAACTGAGTCGTTTGTCATTAGTAGAAAAGGAAACTTTCGAAAATCTAAGGTTTAGTTGAGGTTTTGGTTGTGGTTCATAAAAAGTTTTGTACTAGAATTACCACCCTATGAGTTCAGTTTTTGTTGGGTTGACTTATAAACCATGGCTGGTGCATCAGGTGTCAACTGTTTTGAAGGCTGTTTTTAAACGACTGAAACAGAAGGAGGAGGTTCTCAATTCGTCGGAATCTTTTTTTTATGCTTTATTATGTATGTTCACCGATTACTTAAAGACGCCTGGACCGATTTGGAAAATTCTTTTTTTGTTTGAAAGGGTATACTTTCCGATTGGTGCCACAATTCGATGAGGGTCTGTCAAGGATCTTCGGAGTTATGAACAGAAATGCACCTCGAGAGACCCTGCAGAAAATTGGTCAGCTTATAACAGTGTTATTTTTTATATTTTTAATTTAGCCACTTGTCATCATGTATTTACTCTCGAAGCTTCAGCCTCCTAACGTAAGACTTGCAACAGCAATGTGACAGCAATCGGTCGAAAAATATCACTTAAAATCGTATTTAAAAAGCTAATCGCACGTCTATTGCTCGCCTGTCGCAAAATGCACTTTGGCCATGGTGCATTTTGCGACCGTAATACGATTTTTATGATATTTTTCGACCGGTCGCGTAGTGATTGCTGTCGCATTGCTGTTGCAAGTCTTATGTAATCAGGGGGCCGGTAGCAACGCAAGGATGGCGAGATCGTCTGCGTAGTTTCCTTCTATACTAGATCATAACTTTCGTACAAACTGGTAAACATAATATCCAAGACCAATTTTTCCTCCTATCTTAAACGTACAAGAATCTTCCAACCGTAAAGCATTCTCCGCTTATTTCCTCTGATTTTCTCGAGAAGCTCGTGGAATAAAGAGTGCGATCTACAACCGGCTTAAATAAAACTTAGGAGCTTATCTTTCCGCGATATTGTTCAGTTCCGGCCACAGAATACGTAACTTCTGCTGCTGCAGCATGAGAATAGACCGGGATTTGTCTACGATACATTATTGAACGGGTAACGGGTAACGCTGCCAGCCTTTTGGGAACTTTACCTGCGGTCGGTGATAACTTTGTCTTCTATCTTTAGTCATTTATAGATAGAAAACTGAGTTCCTTTTAATTTAGTTGTTTAGCTTAGTGAAGAAGTGTCACTATTTACTGAGTGTTTTTTCTTTGTTTCTTAAATAAATTCTTAACCATGATTGAAGAAGGTGCGGAAAAATAGTGTGCACATAGTAAGTCCTTGCTTCTAGAAAATGACGTCATACGAATCAAGTGTTAACAATGACGTCAGCTTTATATTACTCAAAGCTGTCTCAAATCACATCACATCAGATCACAATAATATTATAATTGCGAAAGTTTGGATGTTTGTTTGCTTTTCTATAACTCGACAACCACTGAACCGATTTGGCTGAAATTTAAAATATGGATAGATGATGACCGGTAATAGAACGTCGGCTTAATTCGACTTTTTATCCTGGTACCACGCGAGCAAAGCCGCGGTCGGAAGCTAGTAATAATATACTAGCGGTTCGCCCCAGCTTCGCATGGGTTTAATTTATAAATTACCCGTGCGAAGTCGGGGCGCAAACTATACCCTATGTTCATCAGGGATAATGTAGGATTCTAATGGTGAAAGAATTTTTCTAATCGGTTCAGTAGTTTCGGAGCCTATTCAATGCAAACAAACAGTCAAATCTTTTCTCTTTTTATTATTAGCATGATTATTACGCCCTTGTGATCTCACGGTAGCTTAGATCACATGACTGAACGTTTTTGATCAAGTGAAAGATGTAGAAAAACTTTGGATATTTCTACACAAATAACCTCGTACATTTTTACCGAAAACTGTGCAAGACAATTTTGGTAAGTACCTTTTCACTGAGTGTAAAAAGTCTACTGTTGAAAACTGAAATAGTTAATTCTTGAAGCTAGCGATGTACAATACATTGCCTTTTGAAATGGTGCAGCTAACCCATAGCTACATTACCCATAGCGCGATGGATCGGAGAGAATAGCGTGATAAGGAGTGGGCCCAACAGTGGGTGAATGATGAAATGATGATGATGAAGGGGAACTAAGTTTTTTGAAACGTTGAAAGTGTTAGAAAAGTTGTTGATGCACAGCACGGCCGGGATCGAAACATCGGACCAAAAGTTGAGGCTTCGATAAATAATTGGCATGATTATCGTTTGTCACTTCCAAGTCTGATGGGGTCACAATGTGAAGAAAAGTTCTCAAGTGGAGGCCACGGACCGCCAAGCGTTGTCGGACGTCCACCGACAAGATAGACAGACGACCTTGTCAAAACTGGAGGTCGGCGGTGGATGCAGGCCGCTTCCAATTAAAAGCGATATCTACCTGTCGCTAGATGAACTACATAGACATGCTGCGTACTACGAGCTTCAGAAAAGATGGCGACACCACATCATAATGTCTAGATCGCGCAAGCAACAATTTCCACATTATCGACATTATACAACCAACCAACAACAACAGTTGGTCGAAAGACCACCGGCAAGTGGACCAAATGGGCCGGCCCGTAGCAGAGAACCACCTACTCTGCCTTTGGGGAACAATTCCACCACTTTTCCCAAACTGCCATACTTCGAAAACTTTGAAGGAAAGAAACTGAGATGATGATGATGATGATGATAATGATGATGGTTTTTTTTAACGAAAATAGGTTCGCGTTTGACCACACCCTGCCTGATGTAAAGCAACAGTGTGGTCTAACATGGATAAAGTGATTATGATGATGACTTCCAAGTGTAATGTTTGTATTTTCAAGAGTACTCTTAGTACACCCTGTAAGACGATCACTATCAGCAGTCCATTAAGAAGGAAATAAACCTCTTTCCACGAATAAAATGCGAAACGGAAAATAAAGGATACCATCCACTATACATACATGTTACATCATCAATCATTCACGATCTATCGGTCCCAGATCATCAATATCAGGGTCGTTGACATTGAGAGGAGAGAGCCTTTCGAGTACTTAATGCCTTTTTGTGTCCGTGACAGTGTAGTGGGTGTACTTGGCTTCTGAAGTTCGTAGGTTCATACCCCAATGAACTAAAATTTGAAGTAAAACTTCGTTACGCACGCTTGACTTGGGGAGTAAGCTGGTGAATGCGTGACGAGAGCGTTACGAAAAGTGTGATCGGGCGAGGCGAACGGAAGTTTTACTTCAGTCGTGTGGTCTATTCTTCTAAAGTAAAGCACACTCGTTTCTTTTTCAACTTTCCCCAAACTGTTGGACATAGGCCTCAAAGATTTCCATGTAGGTATCGTCGACCTGCAGTTTTTACGAGGTCGTCTGTCCATCTTGTAACCTTTTCAATAACTTAGGGTCTTATGAAAGATGTTTAAAGTTGAACACTGGTTAAACAACGTCCTGTCTTTATTTGTGGATAGTGACGAATAGAGACAGGACGTTGTTTAACCAGCGATCAACTTTAAACATCTTTCATAAGTAAAGCCTTGGCCAAACCAACGCGTTCAGCTAACGTCCGCGGTGGCGCGGACAGAGGAGCGCGCAGAGGACGCATCGTGACACCGATTGTCATCATCGGTGTCACGATGCGACCTCTGATTGGACAACAACTGATCACCACCTTGCATGCCACCGCGGACGTTAGCTGAACGCTTTGGTTTGGTAAAGGCTTAGAGCTTGTCCAGAAAGGGCGAATTTGCCGCGATTCTCTCGCGCGTATTACGCGCGACCGTTGCGTCCACAAGGGGCCTTACTTATGAAAGATGTTTAAAGTTAAACACTGGTTAAACAACGTCCTGGGTTTATTTGTGGATAGTGACAGACAGAGACAGGACGTTGTTTAACCAGTGTTCAACTTTAAACAGCTTTCATAAGTAAGGGGGAAGGTGCGTACGAACGCGCGAATTTGTGGAGGAATTCAGTACGAAACATGGAGTTGATACGTGCACTCGCTCTAGAGTTCGCGCGTTAACTGGACGCAACAAGGCGTCCCTAGTATCTCGGCTCCCGCGCAATACGCGCGAATCAAGCGCGAGTCGAGAGTCTGGCGTAGTGCACGCGATTTACGCGCGTATTTTGAATTCGCGCGATGCTTGTGGACGCGATTTATTGATGTCTAGTACCTCGACAACGTGCGTATGAATTCGCGATACGATTCGCGACGAATTCGCCCCTTCTGGACAAGGTCTTAAGGGGGTTAATATCTATTCCACCGTGCTAAAGGGTTAGTTATTCGTGTCGGTAACTCATAGTTATTGTACCCCGCAGACTCGTACAAACTTCATACAATTCTTTACGAGTTTTTATATTTTCGTGATACTTTTACATGTCGACATGTATTTTTATGCGACTACGGAGGAATATAAAAGTTATGTTTCTATTTTTCCCTAGTTTTATTTTATCAATGCATCCTAAAAATCAGGCCGTTATAGCGGAATCACGGTGTGATTCATAGTGTGTTCCTCGTAGAAATTACAAAATTAACAATTCCTATTATAATTCCTATTGTGATTCGTATCGGCATTTCATCTTTTTGACAGTTTTGTGGAGTTCTGCTGCTGGATTGAATTGCGTACAATTCAAGAAACTAGAGAGGAACTGCTGTAGGAATTGCACTTAAGCTGAATTACAATACGAATCACACCATGATATTGTGATTCTGCTATAGCGACCTTTTTGGCCCCTTTGTGCCTACTTAAGCTATAAAATATGTGAATTGCAGAAATCAGTTTATTTCAAAAATTGCATCTTGATGACACGCTTGTTATGTACTCGTAATGTACCTACTTTATGTGAGGAATTCTAAACATAATTCTCACTACCTACTTTCAATATTTTGATGGGCTCGGGAATCGAACCAACAAATGTTTGTTACCACGTATCTCCATCCTGAACCGATTTGGCTGAAATTTGAAACATAGATAGATAATGACCGGGAATAGGACATAGGCTTTTTATCCCGAAAAAATGCATGGTTCCCTTGGGATAAACAAAATAGTCCACGCGGGCGAAGCCGCAGGCGTCAGCTAGTTCTGTATAATTTTCTTCTGAAAGAAAAAAAAAATATTTACCATGTCACTGACTTTTCATCTTCACAAGTGGCTAAATTAAAAATTTAAAAAAACCGACTTCAATATAAACTGTTATTGGGTAAGGCTAAGGGTGAGCTGATTAAAATGAGCCCAAACATGGATGTTCCACTGTTATTCACTGAGAATTTCCATTGGACAGGTCCTGACTCCATCATCAGATCAGCTAGCTGTCACCATTTTATTACATTGTAGTCGGAACTTGACCGACATGTTGAGTTCCAAGTTTCAACTCAATCAGACTATTTACTGAGGAGTTCTGTTGAACAGCTCCTGACTCCATCCTCAGATCAGCTCAATGCTACCATAATATTGCATTGTGACCGATAACCTATAAAGCTTTTAAAAAATACCCTAATCGCTTCAAGTGTGCCTTTAAAATTTGAAGAGTTACCTCGATTTCTCCAAGATCCCATCATCAGATCCTGACCTGATGACCAAAAGGACCAATTGGAAAGTGTACCCTTTCAAACAAAAAAAGAATTTTTGAAATCGGTCAAGGCGTCTTCGAGTAATCGGTGAACATACATAAAAAAAAAAAAACCTCCTCCTTTTTTCGAAGTCGGTTAAAAAGGCTTTTTATCAGTTTTGGGCAACATTTTTCTTGAAAATATTTTCCCACCAGTATCCCCAATTCTTTTCCCATTCCCTCATATCGGTTCAACTGGAAGCGTTCGAATCTGGTCGTTCCTAAGAGTTATTTCCCTAAAGAGTAACTCTTATCAAACACCCTTCTACTTGCGATTCACACGGTCCGCATTTCCACAAACAAAAGGGGCCCGAAAATCTCAAAATGTGTTTCCCGGATGCACCCCTATTCGGAAACGCGGTAGTAACGCGGCAGAAACGCGAATGCTAGCACACCGGGGCGATCGCATATTTTGGTTTTGGAGGGGTCACGTTATTCGCTAGTACCTGACCTATTTTTTGCAGGATGTTAGAGGTTTGTCAAGGATTTGGAGGGGGGAGGGCAAGACCCCCATGACCCCCCCCTCGGACTTCGCACGGCCAGCACTGATACAGCTTAGGCTCCGCGAGCATTTTCCGTGATGGCAAGACACGCTTTATTTATTTATTTATTTATTTAACACTTTCACACATTACAAATTGTGCAAGGAGGACTTAATGCTGAAGCATTATCTACCAGTCATCCTGGGCGTGCAAAAAGATGGTGTGGCGTGTCATAAAAACATTTTTAATTTAATGAAAAGGTCGGTTTCCAAAAATTAAATACTATATTATAAATACTACGAGTATATTATAAATACTTAGTATTACTTACTTTACGCGTTGACTAACTATTCACACGTCATCATCTGGCCTCAGCTCAGCATCGCGGTCATCCATCCTTTTACCACCTCATACCACAAGGATAAAAATCCTACAGTGCGATTTGAACGCGTTTTCACTTCCACCGACTTCCTGCAACCGCTGTGATGTCATCGGTTCATCTAGTGGGGTGCTTCGTTTTCCGCGGTCGCCATACGAGAACCTTTTCTTTTTCAAAAATAGGGGTGTACGTGTTTGTGTGTGTGTGTGTGTGTGTGTGTGTGTGTGTGTGTGTGTGTGTGTGTGTGTGTGTGTGTGTGTGTGTGTGAGTGTGTGTGTGGGTGTGTGTGTGTGTGTCTGTGGTACCGTAGCTTTTAAACGGATGAACTGATTTGAATGCAGTTCTGGCGATGGTTCTTAGATGGGATAGTTCTTATTCTTTCAGATCTTTAGGCATTTTTAGATCCTTTGAAGATATCCATGGGGGTAGTCAGAGGTATGTCCAAACACATTTGATACATTCCCACATTTTTGCAGAAGTTAACATTTTTGCAGAGAAGCTATTATTTTTTAAACATGAATGTTTTAGTTTTCTCTATACTCCTTTCTAAATAGAGGCGCGTTGAACCTTTTTATCCGAGTTTCAGGTCCGTGGCTTACAGACCTCCGGTTAAATGTACCTGAAGAATTGAAAGGATTTACTTCGATACACGGTTTGAGTGCGCGATTTAGATATTGAGTAAGTATAGTATAAAATAGTTATGGTGGTTTTGAGGTTAAGTTTAAAAAAAAAAAGGAATATGATGACTGTATTCCCAAGCTGCGGTAGACATGATCTCTAGGCATTTTTAGATCCTTTGATGATGTCCAAGGGGTAGTCAGAAGTATGTCCAAACACATTTGGTACACTCCCACATTTTGCAGAAGTTACAGCATACATACGTGACAGGTTGGAAGCCCATCGACACTATAAGAAAGCTAACTGAGCCTTTAGCAGGAGTATGCACAGAGTCTACTATTCGATCCGTGACAGACAACTCAACTTGTCAAGTTAAATAAACATATGCGAGCACCGGTTTTTAAAAACTCTACGCGGCTGGTGCGTTTGACACCGCAGGAAGTCCGTTTTTTTATTATTTCATGTTGGTATTGTTCACCAGACTGGAGTACTCAATGTCAAAAAGCAAACGTCAACAATCAATATATCTTTCTCTTTCTTTTCTATGAAATAGATAAGGAAAGCGAATGAGGACTTTGAAATCTTTATTTGTCTATGGTAATTAAACCTTTTTGAATGAATGATTGTATAACCCGGCAAAAATGCAAAGTGTTGTGTGTACGGCGTTTTTGTATAAAGTTTAGTACTTCTTAATTTATGGCTATAATATAGTCAACTCAGTCAGCTGTTTTGAGTTGATGATTTATTTGTGAAATGATAATAAAGTTTATTCTTGTACATAATTAAAGAAACTAAACAAGAAAACCGTGCGTGCTTTAATGTGATGGGAGAATTCATGAAGCAGTAAGTGTAGGTACGTACACAAGCATAAAAATTAAACTTAACAATTGTATGGAAAACAAAATCTATTGATTGATACTTAGGTACTATTAACTATCTTTTACACGAGTGGATTACTTTTAATTAGGAATAACATAGTCTCAACCATCTGTCCAACTTATAATTCAAGTTAATCATCATGATATTTTAATGTTTTAGACACGAAGACGACCGCAAACAAGCTGAGGCTCGCCACGGGAGAATGACTAACTTATACCGATGGGCTGATTGTTCAATGCCAATGGGACGTAGAGAAAGGTAGGCATTGCTATTTTACTTTTGTTTTCAAAGCAAATATTTTATTACCTACTTGTGACAGTACCTTCACCCACATGCCTAAAGCACCACTTTTGTGGACATAATACTAGCCTTATTTTAAATCTTATAAGGAGCGGCTAGGTTCCATCACTCTAGTACTACTAGATTACTAGAGAAACAACCACCAATCAATATAATTTGTTGGGTAGGTATATAGAAAATATACCTGAAAATCTAGCTACATACATACCATTATCACTATGGCTAAAAATTTCACATTTACAGAATATTCATTCGACTGAGGAACAAGAACCTCCTTCAGCTGCTGCAGTGATCAAGCAGCAGGCTAAATGCTGATTTTAGTAAGTTTATTGATTAAACTTTAAAAATTAATCAAGTGTTACGATGACACATAAGGTGGAGGTCTATTTTCAGCAGTAGACGTCTTTTTATCTGAAATAATGATGAACACTAATTTATCTGATTCAACGTTTTAACACTCTTCCCTAATGTGACCAATGCTTTAAAGTGTTTGATGTTTATTGCAGAAGCAAATTAGAGCCAGCCGAGCACATCAAGCTCAACAATGCTTTCATGGTTGAACATGGCAGAACGGGATCACCAGTCAAGCCCATGAATGTGCATCCAAAATCGCCTGCCCAGCTCACCCTGCCGCCTCGCCGCCCCGCATCATTAAAACTCATCATCCCCCGTGCCCCGCTTCCTCAATGCGCTCAATGTCTTCGGACAGCACTGTGACTTGTTTGCGGGTGGATTGTAGATGTTATTGCTTGCATGTTAAAGGCTCTGTGAGCTACATCATAATACTTTAGTATACCTATATTGTATTATTGTAGGTAGGTACATACATGACATTATAATGTAATTACTATTTCTATAATTTAATTTCATTTATGCCTGATGAACTGTGGGCCAAACTATCCACCGAGTGGAGCCCTGAGACAGTGAGGCGGCGCCGCGGCAGACCACGCAAGCGATGGCGAGACGAGCTGGAGAACTTTAGTGACCAGTGGAGGGAATTGGCTTTGGATCGAAAAGAGTGGAAGGCTCGAGGGGAGACCTTTGCCCAGCAGTGGGACAGTATAGGTTAAGTACAATACAATACAATTTCATTTAGATCTTTCTTTATTTTGTATTAGTTTTAATTATTGATACATTTCAGTTGTAATTACTAAATTGTAAATTTGTAGTGTTTAATATTATTTATTCATAATAATAAGACATGTTTATTTAATTAAAACAATTGGTTTAAACTGGTTTAATTGAATCTATACCTACTAATATACTTACGTTTTTATACGCAGTACATTAGATTATAATCAAATATCCTATTCTATTAAACGAGCAATATTTGTTTGATCTTTGAAGTTTGTTTGTATGTACTTCTCGAAAACGGCTCCAACGATTTCGATGAAATTTGCAGTACGGGTGTTTACGGGGGCGAAAAATCGATCTAGCTAGGTCTCATATCTGGGAAAAGCCGTTTTCTTGGCATTTTCACGCAAAAAGGTTTACCAGTGCAATGTGGTTCGTAATTGAACCACTAGATGGCGTTATGCACTCTAAAGAAACTTCATATCTTATACTAAGTATTTTTATTTTGTGAGATACTTCCTCCTCATGATAGACTTAGGTTATATTTATTTATTAAGGGACAGGCTATTAAATAAAGGCTAGATACGAAACAGAAAACTATGTTTATTAACAAATGTAATAAAGTATAATATCAGATTACAGAATAGTCTTATGTAGTTACACTGAGAATGTAAAACATTGTTTTATATTTAATTTGACAAGCCTTAGTTTTTTAGACAAGTTGACCTGCAAAGCTCTTCCTCTTATAATATCAATACTAGTGGCTGAACACGTTCAATGCCCGCGACGCACTTGCCGAGCCCGAGTAGACAGTCCTTGCCTTCGGAGAGCACCGCAGAGGTGGGACAGGGAATGTGTTAATTGTTTCTTTGCTGCACATACCTAATTTGTCTCACCATCATCTGTAAATAATTATTGTTTGTTAACATAGTGATCTAAATACATTGCATAGGAAGTAGAGAAGGTAATTATATTATGAAAACTATGTGCAGCATTTGTTGTATTTTACAAGTTATTATTTAATTTGCAATGTTTGTTCGGGTTAGATCTTGCAAGTTAAATTTTACCCACTTCCCAGTGCCCGATTGAGCTGAAATTTGGCAATCAAAGATTCTCGGTGACAATGCAATATTATGGTACCTACCTAACAGCGAGATGATCTGATGATGGAGTCAGAAGCTGTTCAATGAAACTTCTCAGTGAAAGACAGTAGAACAGTGGTCGTCACACTTTTCTGGCCAAGGGCCGCATAGGACAATGTGAGGTATCACTGCGGGCCGCACATTCTTGAATTATTTATTTGACGATTTTTCGAAATTCCTATACTTATGGGGTAAAATCCTAGTAGGTACTTAACTACCTACTAACGAACTTGAAACTTAGCATAATTTTGCGGTGCTCAAAAACTCGCAGCTTGTTGGTTCCTATTCTATGGTCTGACATAAGTACACAACTCACTTTGTTCGCAATTCACTCGCTCGCTACTCATAAAGTTATAATGCGAGCGAAGCGAGCCGAATTTTTGCAAGTCAAATGCAATATGTGACACATTTTTTTTTGCGGTGATCAAAGAAAAAACTCGCTACTTATCGGTTTTTATTCTGTTGTTAGACTACTTACTTAACTCGCAATATACACCTCACTCATGAAGTTTTAGGCGAGCGAAGCGAGCCGAATTTTTTAAAACAAATGCAATATTGTGACACTTGATTTTGTTTGCGGTGATCAAAGAACAAACTCGCTGCTTATCGGTTCATATATTGTGGTTAGACTTTTCTCACTTTACTCGCAAAATATCTTACTCACAAAATTAAATGGGAGCGACGCGAGCCGAATTTTTGAAGACAAATGTAACATTGTGACACTTGATTTTGTTTGCGGTGATAAAAGAAAAATATCGCTGCTAATCGGTTCTTATTTTGTGGTTAGTTAGACTTTACTCACTTTATTCGCAATAGACCTTACCCATGAAGTTAAATGTGAGCGAAGCGAGCCGAATTTTTTAAGACAAAATCAACATTGTGACACTTGGTTTTGTTTGCGATGATCAAAGAAAATACTCGCTTCTTATCGGTTCTTATTTTGTGGTTAGACTACTCACTTTACTCGCAATATATACTTTACTCATGAAGTTAACTGCGAACGAAGCGAGCCGAATTTTTTATGACAAATGCAACATGTGACACTTGATTTTGTTTGCGGTGATCAAAGAAAAAACTCGCTGTTTATACTTTACTTAGACTTTACTAACTTTTCTCGCAAAATATCTTACTCATGAAGTTAAATGCGAGCGAAGCGAGCCGAATTTTTTAAGATAAATGCATTATATAGGCAGTATATTTATGTATTTATATTGTGTCAAAGAACAAACTCGCTGCTAATCGGTTCTTATTTTGTGGTAAGACTTTACTCCCTTTATTCCCAATATATACCTTATTCATGAAGTTAAATGCGAGCGAAGCGAGCCGAATTTTTTAAGACAAATGCAACATGTAACACTTGATTTTGTTTGCGATGTTCAAAGAAAAAACTCGCTGCTTATCGGTTCTTATTCTGTGATTAGACTTAACTCACTTTATTCGCAATATACCTTACTTATGAAGATAAATGCAAGCGAAGCGAGCCAAATTTTTTGAAGAGAACTACAACATGTGACACTTGATTTTGTTTGCGGTGCTCATAGAAAGGCTCGCTGCTTGTCGGTTTCTATTTTGTGGTCAGACATAAATCATTTTGCTCTCATTATACCTACTCAACTCATGAAACTAAAATGCGAGCAAGCGAGCTCCAAACCAAGCAAACAAAGAAAGCTTCCTTAGCTCGAAGTTTTTAAGTCAATTACAATTATTTATTTAGCAACGTGGGTAGCATCATTCATCATCATCATTTCCTTGCCCTTTTCCCACTAGGTTAGGTCGGCACAACATGTTCTCATCTTACGTGGTAGAATCATTATCTACTGAAATTGTTTGCATGGTCACGAGCCAATATCGTCCGCGGGCCGCACCAATACCGCTCGCGGGCCGCATGCGGCCCGCGGGCCGCACTTTGACGACCACTGCAGTAGAACATCCGTATTTGGGCTAATTTGGATTAGCCCACCCTAACCCAATAAAAGCTTGTCTTGAAAAACATTTATTTAATAAAAACTTATTTATACCTACCTCAGCTTCTAAATTACCTTTTCGCTCTTGTATTGTTCCACGCATCAGTGATATTTTAATTGAAGTCTGAGAAAATACATTAGCTACTCCAGCGACATGTTGGTAATCTCCATGAGTTCAAAAGAAAAGGGCACTCAATACCTGAAAATAATAACCACTTCATTAGGTAATTATTTAAGTACATCTATACCTACCAATAATAAAGAGTAAGTACTTAATAGATTGTTTGCTTGCAAGCTAATCTCAGAAACTACCAGTCGGATTTGAAAAATATTTTCGCATTTGATAGCTAAAGTCTTGAGGAAGGTTATAGGCTATTTTTCATCATCAACTTTAACATCACTAGGGGGCAATGTCGCGAGGGCGTTGCTAGTACCTACTAAATAATCAACATCATAAATACACAACATAAAACATTATAAATGTTGTATTGTAAGTATGTAATAGGAAGCACAACCACACATTCCCAAGGTCATTTTCGTTCTTGGAACATACAACTTACCTTTGCATCTAGGGTTAGGTAGGTGGGTATTTTTGTGAAGGAAGGTTCCAAGGGCACAATGTACTTTACATTGTTGTTGTAGATATTGCACAACTTAGTTTTTTCGCAAGTTTTTGTGAGTAGGTACATTCTTCAAAACTGTGCACTTTTAGTGTTGCTTTCGCCATTTGCCAGGCAAAATCGTGTCAAGCTGACATCATTTTAACATTAGTTATTCACAATTTCACTACACAATACTAAAAAAGCACAATAAATGCTACAAAATCTCTCTAAAGTATCTTGTCACGATGAAAAATGGCCGTGAGTGATTATACTTGACAAGTTAGGTCATATACTTTATCAAAGCTGTCAAATTGCTACTGGTGCTCGCTACCCGCGGCAAAATGTATGAAGATGTCTATCCAAGTAGAGTATTTTAAAACGCGCACTTGATCGAACGTGACTCCCGAATCTGCCGCTTGGGATTTTAGTTCAGTCAAGTTACCACTGGAGGCGCTGCACCGGATCCCATACATTTGAGAGATTATACTACAGTCACGGATCGAATAGTAGACTTTGTGCATACCGATGCTCGAGGCACTGGTTTCCTCACGATGTTTTCCTTCACCGTTTAGAGCTCGTGCGCATATATATTTTTCGGCACGAAAAATCCATTGAATCACGGCCAGGTTCGAATCCTCGACCTTGGGATTGAAAATCGAGGCACTAACCCACTTGGCCAACACTGCTCTATCTGGTTAAGTTTTAATAACGGGGTAAGAATTTAATTTCTGGTTGTATTTGGATGTACGTATGTTCTTATGAGCGTGGCTAGCTGCCCCATCAAACCTTCAGGCATAAAAGTTACCCACTTACAAAATGCAACAATTATCACATCCGAATTTAAAAGTAGTTTCAAAAGTGGCAACTCTGACACCCAGTAATTGTACAGTCAACCTTAAAGTAGTTAAAAAGTTACTTTTGCATTTCGAAGGCGCCTCGGGGCGTACTTATGTTCAGAACTCTCATTATGAAAGTATGAGCGTAAAGATTCCTAAGAAAATGTGGACGCCTAATTAAGTAGGTATAATTCACGTCACGTAAAAAGAACGCGATGGCGCTCATTAGGGGAGGCCTATGTCCAGCAGTGGACTGCTATAGGCTGATGATGATGATGATGATGATGAAAAAGAACGCTGGCAGAAAGTGGAGGGGATGTGTTTTGTCTCTTGTTTGCGCATGAGTTATCTAATCGCAAACATGAGACAAAACACATCCACTGTTTTCCAGCGTTCTTTTAACATGACACGAACTATACCTATAGTCGTATTGCTCATTATACGGACTAAAAATACCTATATGAAAAATGACATTTGTTCCTTCAATTTTAGTCCGATTTTAGTCCGTATAATGAGCAATACGACTATAGTTAAAAAGTGCTGTTAGACTGTGAAGGAAAACATCTGGTTAGCACCAGTGATCTAACTATCACGATTTTTTCTTCTCCATTTTTCGAAACGAAATACTACGATTTCGAACGTACAACCTTCGAATCGAAAGTTGAATTACTATAACACACGGCTTTACATCCATATACCAAACCAACATAAAAATAAAAACCGGTCAAGTGCGAGTCGAACTCGTACGCCGAGGGTTCCGTACCTAGCCATGGTGCCAATTAAGCTAGTCCGCTTAATTGTATGAGCGCCCATACAACTCGGAGGACAATTTTAATTGGCGTCAACTATGTATGTATGGGAACACCCTTTAATTTTCAACTTTTTTAACTTTTTGGAATTTTTCCTTTATTTGTGCTATAAGACCTTGCTTTTTGCCAAATTTCGTTATTCTAGGTCAACGGGAACTACCATTTAGGTTTTCGACCCAAAACCTCTAGGGTACTTCCGGTTGACCTAGAATTGTCAATTTTGGTTACAAGCAAGATCTTCCAGCACAAGTAAAGGAAAAATTCCGAAAAATAAAAAAAGTTGATAATTAAGGTAAGTTTTGGTACTCACAAGTTTTCACGAAAACCTAAATTTGCCTATATCTTTTTATAGTGTTGACTCAGGACCTTGATTTTTATACTCACAATAGGGACTATAGACCTTAGTATATGGTATAAATTTCAACTTGCTAGCTCTACCCGTTCCTAAGATAATCGATGGTGACACACGGACAGACGGACAGACAGACAGACGGACAGACAGACAGACAGACAGACGGACAGACGGACAAGAAAGTGATCTTATAAGGGTTCCTTTTTTTACCTTTTAAGGTACGGAACCCTAAAAACAACATTTGCATCCTTAATCTATCAATGATATAATCATAAAATTAAAACTACCGCTTTATAACGGTTGGCGATATTAAGGAAACCAAAATGAACATGGATTATTATGACTTCCTATCTTGTTTTTATGTGATTATGAAAATTATTGAGATTTCGCGACGACAAAAATGTGTCAATGAGGGAATTACTTGGTACAAACAGACAGACGGACAGACGGACAAGAAAATGATCTTATAAGAGTTCCTTTTTTTTACCTTGTGGCCATTCTATACGTAGTATTATTATCTATTCTATTATCAGAATTCGAGATGTTCTCAAAAAAGCCGTTTACCGGCTTCGCCATTAAGAAGGTATGAGAAAATGAATTTTCTTTCTTTCTTGAGAATATCCAACAAAGCAAAGAAAAATCAGTCCAGCAGTTCTTGAGTTAGAATTGTTTTATTTTAAGATTCAACGCAGGGAAAGTTTCTTTATAAAATCAAACAAATCGGATTCTAATATCCTGAATCTTAACGAATTTCCTGTAAATATTCCTTTGATTCATTAATATTTAAACCACAGACCAAAAAAGGACTCTTTTGAGGTCCATGACACTTTAATTAATTTAATTAATTTCCTTATCTTAACGTGCCGTCCAGAAAGGTCCTTCAAATGAAATTCAAGAAAATTTTCAAATCATGAATCGAGATTTTAAATGATACCAGCGCTTTCGAGGCGTTGCCCCCGTAGTGATTGTAAATGGTGATAAAAAGTAGCCTATAACCTTCCTCAAGAGTTCAACTATCAAATCCTATACATAGATACATAAAATCATACCTGTTTCCCATCATAGGGGTAGGCAGAGACCACAGATCTCCAATCCTGACACACTTCTTTCGCTTCATTCGCTCTCATCACATTCTTCATGCAAGCTCGTCGATTTAAGGTACTCTTGACCTGGCCTTTTTCCAATAATTCGCCAATTTGATCCAGGAATGTGCGCCTAGGTCTTCCCCTTCCATCGGTCCCATTCACACTCGCCATAAGGACCTGTTTTTGCCAATCTTTCATTCATCCTCTCTAAATGACCGAACCAAATCCGAACTCAATAATAATTTAACTCAATATAACAGGTAAAATACTGTATTGTTGTGTTTCAATTTCAATAAATCGACTGTAATCTGGTCACCCACCCTTGCTGCTCAGGCTATCTGTAAGGTGTACAATCGGCCTAAGCGTGCGTTTCGTTAACACGTAAAATTTTCGTCCGTAAACCGACTTTACAACCAGTTTTTTAGGTTAGTACTTAAATGTCCAATTCAATTTAAATCTTTCAATTAACATTTAAATCTTTCAATTAACAAAGTTCGATGGATCCCGTTTCTTTGCGAATTACGAATTCGTTCGTCACTAGGCACCTTTTCCTTAGTTAATTTATTAAATTACATTCATTATTGGATATCTTCGTCTGTTGAATATTTAATTAAATTAATAAGTTAAGTGGCGGTTCGCGCCCGAGACCGAGACAGGTGACCGAGACCACAGATAGGCTTTGTAGGGGCGCACGAAAGAGACACGAGACAGAGATCCGTGAAGACTCGAACCCATAACCTGTGGATGTGATGGAACGAACGATTTGAGTAGAACCTTGCCACCTTCACTCCATCGTCTGTGGCGTTTATTAGGTCCTCCCTTGTGCAGGTGGTAAGGCACAAGGGGCAAACAAGTAGGTGGGACATCATTTGAATGGGGAACCCGCAGTCACAGTGAATGTGTCGGGTCGCGGTAGCCCCATTTGCACAGATTTTCTCGACATCGACCGACTTGACTTGACTTGATGACCTTGTATAAAGAATCCTACTAGTCCAAAACGTTTTTAAATAAAACTGGAGAAAGTTAGGTCTAATGAAACACACCTAAACTCACACTACTAGGTAATTACTTAATACAATGGTTCAGTTGTGAGGCGCGAACGTAGTAATTTAACGGTTACCTACTACTGTTAATGAATAACATTGCTACGCAGAAGCGAAACTCCAAATCAAAAGTCAATTGGTAGTTGCCGCTCTACTTAAAAACTCCTTTTAACTTCTGTCAAAATTGAAACACTGTTTAAACTATTGCCATCCTTTTTACCCGACTGCGCAAAGCAAAGGAAGGGTAATGTGTTTATCAGTCTATGTATGTTTGGATGTTTCTATGTGGCACTCTAGAGGCCAAACGCGTGGACCGATTTTGATAATTCTTACGTCAATCGATTCGTCTCAACCTTGGGAGTGCTACTAAAGACATGACAGTAAACAAAATTCACCAGTGCCACAACCAGACGCCATATTGTCAAAATTAAAAAAACCAAAATCGTCACACTATATCAAGTGGGGTATCGTTGAATAGGTATTTCAAAATCAACTTTAGGTTTCTTTTACCATTTTTCATTTTAAGTAACAGTTTAGGAAAAATAACGGTTTAAAGTTGATTAATAATAATTCTCGCTATGGATGTTTCTATGTGGCACTCTAGAGGCCAAACGCGTGGACCGATTTTGATGATTCTTACGTCAATCGATTTGTCTCAACCTTGGCAGTGTCACTAAAGATATGACAGTAATCAAAATTCACCAGGGCTACAACCAGACGCCATATTGTCAAAATTAAAAGAATCAAAATCGTCACACTATATCAAGTGGGGTATCGTTGAATAGGTATTTTAAAATCAACTTTATCATAACTAAAAAGTGTTAAATAAAAAAATATTTTAAAAAAACAAAAACCCGACTGCGTCAAAACTAAAAAGAAAAAAACAAGCCTGCAAAGAATTACTCACAGTCGGGACCCATAACATTGGGAAGATTTGATTGGTAATCAAATGAATGGGTACCGACTGTGAGTAATTCTTTGCAGGCTTGTTTTTTTCTTTTTAGTTTTGACGCAGTCGGGTTTTTGTTTTTTTAAAATATTTTTTTATTAGTTAGATAATAGTGACAGAAAGTGAGAGTGTTATGCGGAGGGAAGAAAGTCATATTACGAGGAAAGTTTTGGATATGAATGTGGAAGGATACATAGGTAGAGGACGGCCAAAGAAAAGATGGATGGATTGTGTGAGAGGGGATATGCGTGTGAAAGGAGTGACTACTTGTTGAGATGAGATGAGATGATAAGTTGAGATGACGAGTGATAGGAGGGAATGGAAGAGGAGAACATGTTCTACCGACCCCACCTAGTGGGATAAGGGCAAGAAGATGATGAGTGACAAAAAGTGAGAGGGCGAATCTTGAGCAGTGTTTAACCAGTGTTCAAATTAATCCCTCGTCTGTCGTGATTCCAGACACAATAGAAAATCAATTGTGTCTCGAGCGGATCCGTCTTTAAGCAGGCGAGCGGTTAAGAGGCGTTTATAAATCAGGCCTATTTACAGGTCCTTTTAAAACTTTTAAGAGAGCTGCCAAACGTGGCGTCATCCGAGATCATCCGAGAGGGATGGTGAAATACTGTGTTCTCGTGAGAAAAAGGACTGCAAGATTTTAATTTGTGACTACTTGATTAGCTTCCAGCTGCGGCTACGCTCATGTAGTAAGTACAATAAACATACTGAATCAGATAAAAAAAAATTGTAATGCTTCTGATTTTAATAAGTATAAAAATCGCTGAAACATGTGAAAATAGTTGATTTGTAATTTTCGATAAATAAATATTACAGAGCCAATTGCTTAGAGATTTTTTTTTTTCAACAAATAAAAGTGTGTCACGTTACGCTTTATTTTGTTCTTAGGGTTCTGCTTCTATTCGATTGTTATTTTTCACTGTATCAAAATAAATTACTACGTTGAAGTGAGGGCTATTGTTTAAGTTTCGGGTGGTTGGCCAAATTGGTAAAACTATTCTGATTCAGATAAGATTCATATCTAATGTTCTAGTTTATTATTGAATAGCTGACCCGACGCCGCATTTAGAATTATTCAAAAAGATCTCTCAGCTCAAAAACTCGCGACACATCTATATAGGTACATGCAACTAATGCACTCCAACACGAAAAATACTCTTAGAGACATTTATTTAAAGTCAAATGGTCCATAAATGAGACTGTGGACCCCTATACATATAGGCACATAATAAATAAATAAATAAATAATACTAGTACTACGTATACGATATAGGTACTCGGACCCCCAGGGGTCCGCGGACCGCAGGTTAAGAAACGCTGTGTTAGGCCATTTTCTACCATACTAAATCCTTGTTATGTGTTTCTATTCCTGTAATCACCGCTTTGACAATAAACATTAAACTATCCGTATGTTTCCCTGTCGGAATTAGGACACAGATCAAAGGGAACCACATAATGTCGGTCAGTTCGCTGGTTCGGTCCAGTGATTCTTAGCTTGCGCCATCAATTCATCAAAGAATTCTTTCTTTTTTGTTTATTTACTGGAAAAGTCGAAACATAAAACCAGAAGGCGGTGGCGTCCGACTAGCAATCCGTATGTGGAATAAATCAGCAATATTTACGTGCCAAATTATATAATAGACATGTAACTTATGGCCCTATCTCATATCACTACTAGAAATAAAGTCCCTTTAGTTCATTTAAATTATTTTATTACTAGCTTCCGCCCGCGGCTTCGCTCGCGTGGTACCCGGATAAAAAGTAGCCTATGTCCTATTCCCGGTCATTATCTACCTATATTTTCAATTTCAGCCAAATCGGTTCAGTGGTTGTCGAGTTATAGAGGAACAAACATACATCCAAACATCCAAACTATAGAATTATAATATTAGTGTGATTAGTGTGATGTGATTAGTGTGATAGTGTGATTATTATAAGCCTGTGCTGTCCCACTATAGCTGTGTTGACCAAGGGGGATAGAGATAGAACCTCGACTTTCGATCCGTAGCTCGTGAGTTCAAATCCTGGCCGTGCATCTATTTATATTTTAAATTTCAGCTAAATCGGTTCAGTGGTTGTAGAGGAAATAGAAGAACTTACATACAAACTTTCGCATTTATAATTTTTGTGTGATAGTGTGATTTGATTCACGGTGGGCATCGAACCCGTAACCTGTGTTTCATTCGACCACTTCGCCATAGAGGTCGTTCGACATTAACTGCGTAATACCCAGTCAAACATATATTAGGAACCAAATCACCATAGTTTACCAAACTATGATATTTTCATAACACTAACCATTATTTAGTTAAACAGTTGGTAACAGCAATTTGTTATGATATGAGGGTGTCCTAATGCTTGGACATTAGTCACACATGCTGTCCCTTTCTCGCATTGTGATTACCATACGCTGTCTCTTTCTCTTCTAATTACTATTGAATATAAAATAAATGGGACTTTTGACAAGTAAAATACGAAATTGAAAACTAGATTTATGTTACGGTTTAGTTCGCGAGAAAGGCACTTTTAAGGCTATCACTTACACAGCAGATAATATATCTTATGAAATACTAGTGAACGCCCGCGGCTTCGCCCGCGTGGACTACTTTTTTCCCACGGGAACCATACATTTTTCTGGAATAAGCAGTAGCCTATGTGTTATTCTAGAACCTAAACTATCTACATTCCAAATTTCATCAAAATCGGTTCAGTAGTTGTGGAGATACGCGGTAACAAACATTCACACACACACACACACACACACACACACACACACATGGACTTTCGCCTACTAATATTAGTAGGGTAGACCGAGGCGAATCGGATCAATTTTTTTTTGAGTTCAAAAAAATCACACTACCGTATAATATATGAAACTTTTATTGGCAAAATAGTAATCAGTAACAATCTAGCTACGCAATAAACATTTTATAACTTTATTTTTTTATTAATTCTCCAAAATATTAACTAAAATCTTGAAAGACAGAAATATCCGAATCGCCCCAATTCTCGGGGCGAATAGGATCGTACATAACTTAGATGACTAAATGAAATTTTCTTAACATTTAGCTTTGGAATCATTACTAACACTTAGATAATTAATAATTAGATCAATATTAATTAGTAACACATAAATCTCATAGTATTTTTTCCTTTTTTCCTCCTTTATCAGCACATTTTTCGTGGCACCATTCTTCTTTCATTTTTGTCAGTTTTAAGTTTTTTTAAGGCTGGCTGTCCACCATGAGTTTAAATGACATATCAGGAGAAAGTAACTCTTTTTTATAGACTCGTGTATGGTAATTCGTAATCTCAGCACCCCGACGTAAGGTTACCTCTTTGGCAAAATTATTTATTTGCAGCTTCTCTCATTTCTTCTTGGAACCATTCTCCCGCATTTAGCTTTCTTATGAACGTGCAAACTATCTACAAGGAAATAAAAACGCATCACTAACCTCAAATATAAAATAAATCATTTTAAAAAAGTGATCCAATTCGCCCCGGATGACGCGATCCGAATAACCCCATATTAAAGACTTTCGAAATAAATATTTTACACATTAACCTGTAATATTTTTATTAAAAACGTAATTGTGTTCTGAAATAGGCCCTATCCCAATCAATATGAGACATATAATTCAGAGTTATAACACAAATCCATAGAATTACACAAAGAAATGCTAAGTACCTACTTTAGATGCGCGCCAAAATTGTGACACACGCAAATACCCGACGCACTGGAGTGCAGTTTTGACACTGATGTAAAAGTCGAATAGAAACACTACCAACGGCGGAAGGTGCAGGGTGAGAGGGTGTCGTAAGGCACCAGTCGCTTATGTTCTGGGTCAACGCGTTTTTCAAAATATTTCCAAATTTCTTATTTTGATCCGATTCACCCACCGATCCGATTCGCCTCGGTCTACCCTAGGATAAATCTTTAGATCGCGCCCATACAAATTCTATGGAGGACCACACACAGCGAATATAAAAATAATATTTCATAAGATATATTATCTGCTGTGTGTGTGGTGCGCTTTAGAATAGTATAATTTATTAACATAGGTACTTAAGTAACTATTAATTACTAAAACTGCCAAGACGCACTTACGCCAAGGGTGCAGTAAAATCTGTATGTAGTAAATAAGAAAATTTTATGAAAGGCATTTACTGTTAAGGTAGATACTGTTATCTACCCTAATCAGTGAAGTTAAAAAGGCCGTTGAAGTAAAACATAATCTGAATTGCACTATATGCTATCTCTGTTTTTAAATACATGAGAGTGACAAGAACAAAAACAATACGAATCATATTATTATTATTCCGCTATAACGGCCTTTTTAGCCCCGCAGGTTATAAAACCTCTTCTGACTCTATACTTCTTAGGTGGAGGCCAGACAGAAGAGACGTAAGACGAGGACGCGTCGCGGACAGGGCGCCAGCGAACAGCGTTGCCCGCGCCCCGTCTCTTCTGTATGTTTTGCGTCGCGACGCTTCTATACATTTTGTATGAAGGGGACGCGGAAGAGACAAATGTCCGCGCCCCGTCTGCGTCTTACGTCTTTTCTGTGTGTCCAGCGCCTTAGACTCCATAAAGGCGAGTTATAACACTCAAAGTTCCTTGGAAAATGTTTTTTTTTTTTCCGTTAAAAGACATAACAGACAAGTAAAGCCGAATTAGACGCTTGTCTTCTGTCCCGTACCGTAAAATCCCGACGTAAGCTAATCTATTAGATACCTCCTAATCCCTCGTCTGGGTCAGATTTAAGCCTAACGTAGTTGTATGTGAAAGCTAGTTAAGTTGTAGGCACACTGAGAACTCTAGCTAGCTAGAGTCTAGCTAGTGTAACGCGTTCGCGGTCTGCGGTGCCCTACGAATTATAGGGCCGCAGCGCTACAGCAAAAACAAAATTAGGCTTTGTTTAAGGCATTTGATAGGTCTATCAAGTCAAGGTCAAAAAAATACTTATCCAGTATGACCGACCGATCACATTGAATAGTCGTAAGAAAGCTAGGTGATTCTACTCCTGTTCCTTAGCAACCAATAGTGTTTAGGACCAGGGGCTTTACTCCCGAAAGTGATTCGACTCTGATTTTGTTTTTGATTCGAACTCGATTCTGATTATGACTCGATCCAAAATCATACTCCCGAACCAAATCGAAACGAGAACAAAGATCGAGTCAGGATCGAGTGTTTATCAGCGTCGTTAGGTGTATCCGGCTATTACGTCATCATCAAGTGCTGTATGTTTCTGGTTAGATTTATTAATGTGGTTGAATAGTTTTACTTCTTTGACATATTCCGACAAAATAAAAACGATTTGTTATTGTTTTATCTAAACAAGTACAAAAATACAGCGTAAAATATTTTTGGGAATTAAAAGTGACCATAATCAAAACTTCAAAATGGCGCCAAATTTCAAAATGCTCACATTTATGCTGTGAGCATTTTGAAATTTGTACGCTTATCAAGTGATTACATTCTTGTTGGCTTCAACACTGTGAGTAGTAGTGAGTGTTCAGTGGTTGTTTAGAATTTCAACTGTAGAGTGAAAATAATTATTTCTCGTCCATCTTACATCCGATGGAAGAGTTGGTGCAATTCTTGGAACAAAACCCAGGAATTGCTATGGTACCTATTTACGATCAGCCCCAGCTCGCCACCAGATGAAATTATAATGGGAAGAAATATCCGTAGAATTGAATTCCTTGGGTGGCGTAACAAAAGACACCAAATCATGGGCCAAGGTCAAGGTAAGCGTACCACAGCGAACACTTGATTGAGATAGGTAGGTACCTAATTGTATTGTAAATATTTAAACTATTCCAATGAACCCTCACTCTGTTGCCTTGCTCGGTTAGTAAAGATATAGGTATTTACCTATATTATAGATAGGTCCCTACTCATTATTTGCTATTTTCTAATAGAAACCTACTTAATTAAATATGTTCATTTTAGTTTAGGGCTGACAAGAAATGTAATAATATTTTTTATTATTATTATTACGTAGGTACCTACTTTTTTCTTCATGTATGGCTCTAAATCTTCTACCAACACATCAAACCACTCCTTTGACAAACGATAATTTATCCGAAATTAAAATCCATTTCCAAAGTCCGCGTGTTTTAGCGGTTCATTTTTAGCACGTTTCTTCTCGCACAATAATTGTTCATACGGTTCGTTTCTTCGAGAATATTGAAAAACTACGCAAGGTGAGCCGTAATAACAACGAATTAAAAGGAATTTCACTTTAAATCACACTAATATGGATACCAAATAACTTGCTCGAACTAAACAAAGTAGCTTATTTGTTATCGTGTAATTTGACGTTTAATTTCGATCCTACGACTCGATCTCAAGCTGTTATCGAGAGTGGGGAGTGAGGATTTTTGCACGATTTTCGATCGTAACGACCGAATACGATCGTAGTTAGTTTCTTTTTGAGCCACCGCACGATCGTGCGCTAGTGTCGTATTCAAGAGTACGGATAAGCGTTTCGATCGAATCGAATTCGATTGATTCAGAAGTCGATCCTGTCGGGAGTAAGGGGGCAGTAGGCCTAACATGCGCAACATCGAGATATTCCTTTGGTCTATTTTCATAACTATTTTTATAAATAGCTACGAAATAAAATTTTTGTTCACTGATTCGTAAAGGAAAGATTTAATCCATGTACATTAACTGTGTCTCGTAACTAGCAACAAAAGCGGTTTTCTTTTCTTATTTTTGTATTTTGTGCATGCTAGGTCTACAGGGAAAGACACGGTTTGGAGCCTAGCTTTCTTTTCAGTGCTCCATTCCCTTAAATCTAAATATTGAAGCTCCAGTGGTAAAAAATCCCCTAGCATGACCCGGTATGCAATACGTTTTTAGTAAAAGTTTAGTAAACTATTTTGCTCGGGTGGTGACCAAAAATGACATTATTAAATACATATTTTATCATTATTAAGTAGGTACATGCTTCAACTTAAATACAATGTCAAAAACACACAACTGATTAAGCAAGATACAGTCTTTTTTTTTCTAATATAAAAGTCAATCAATAAAAATGCGAACGCCTAAATCGCTATGACCCTTGACTTTTCTCATCCATGTTATTTAATTTCAGGTACATTTTGAACTATTATACCACTGGATGTGCCTCGGACTTTATCAAAACTGATTTCAACTACAACAAAGGTAAGAAGAGCTTAGTACACATTACTTAGAGTAGATATTAGATGTCACATGTTGTATGCTTTGACTTCGTTCGCGTTTTATTATCTAGCTGCGTTTTACTACCAACTAGCAGTATTAGCTCTGCCCAGTAGTTTTACACGCCATTTAATTTAAAAGAAATAGGTAGACCTTTGCCCAGCAGTGGGACACTTTATAGGATTAAAAAAAAAGGTAAGTAGTCCTACTAATATTATAAAGGCGAAAGTCCGTGTGTGTGTGTGTGTGTGTGTGTGTGTGTGTGAATGTTTGTTGCCACGTATCTCCATAACTACTAAACCGATTTTGATGAAATATGGAACGTAGATAGATGATAACCGGGAATAGGACATAGGCTACTTTTTATCCCGAAAAATTGCACGGTTCCCGTGGGATAAAAAAATAGTAGTCCACGCGGGCGAAGCCGCGGGCGTCCGCTAGTAAATAATAAAGAAACAAAGAAACACACTCATTAACATATTAATTCACATCTTAACTAACTTACAACTAAATTAAAAGGAAATAAGAAAATAAGTAAGTCCTTTAACCTCCCTCAAGAGTTAAAAGCTATCAAATGCAAAAAAAAAAGATCTCCGCTTTATCTATCTATACCAATACTAGCGGACGCCCGCGGCTTCGCCCGCGTGGACTACTATTTTTGTTATCCCACGGGAACCGTGCAATTTTTCGGGATACAAAGTAGCCTATGTTCTATTCTCGGTTATTATCTATCTACATTTCAAATTTCATCAAAATCGGTTTAGTAGTTATGGAGATACGTGGCAACAAACATTCACACACACACACACACACACGGACTTTCACCTTTATAATATTAGTAGGAAGTAGGATAAAAAGCGGAAGAGTTTTTTTTGTTTATTTGAACGCGCTTATCTCAGGAACTACCAGACTGATTGAAATAGTTATTTGTGCAACAAGAGATCAAAGTTGATTTTTTACTTCGAGTTCTTATAGGCACGAGATTTGACGAGATGTAAAAAACTTTGGTCTCGTGTGGCACACAAAATTTTTCACCGTAGCAACGAGAACATACCTACAAACAAAATATACTTACAACTTTCTACATAATGAACCAACTAATCATTCAAGTACTTACTTACTTATTCATTTAATGCTTTTTTTTAGAAATCAAAAGTAGTAGTAACAGTTATTGTAATCCGTACCCATATTATAAATGTGAAAGCGTGTTTATTTGTTTGTTTATTTGTCCTGCTTTCATGTCAAAACAGAGCGACGTATTGACGTGATTGTTTGTGTGGAGATAGTTGTAGAGCTGGAGAGTAACATAGAAGCTACTTTTTTATCCGGGTACCACGCGAGCGAAGCCGCGGGCAGCAGCTAGTTTTATTATAAATTAAAAGTTACTGTTTTGTTCGGAACTTACCTACGTGCTTCTCAGGAAGGGAACTTTGTTCATCATTATTTCTTTTTGTCTCAACTCTTCTCTCTGGAGATAAATTACTGTATTCGGATACAGTTGTGAGCCTGTTTAATGTTAGAATCACAATCTTACTTTAATAAAAAAATATTAAAAAAAATACAAAAACCCGACTGCGTTAAAACTAAAAAGAAAAAAACAAGCCTGCAAAGAATGACTCACAGTCGGTACCCATTCATTTTATTACCAATCAAATCTTCCCAATGTTGTGGGTCCCGACTGTGAGTAATTCTTTGCAGGCTTGTTTTTTTCTTTTTAGTTTTAACGCAGTCGGGTTTTTGTTTTTTTAAATATTTTTTTATTTTAAACTTTTTAGTTATGATTTACTAGGTGGTGATGATTTTTATGATTAATTTATTTTTTCTTTTTGTTTCGATTACCCCATTTGACATAGTTCGTCATTTTTGATTTTTTTAATTTTGACAATATGGCGTCTGGTTGTAACACTGGTAAATTTTGATTACTTTCATGTCTTTAGTGACACTCCCAAGGTTAAGACAAATCGATTGACGTAAGAATCATCAAAATCGGTCCACGCGTTTGGCCTCTAGAGTGCCACATAGAAACATCCATAGCGAGACTTATTATTAATCAACTTTAAGCCGTTATTTTTCCTAAACTATTACTTAAAATGAAAAATGGTAGAAGAAACCTAAAGTTGATTTTGAAATACCTATTCAACGATACCCCACTTGATATAGTGTGACGATTTTGATTTTTTTAATTTTGACAATATGGCGACTGGTTGTGATACTGGTGAATTTTGATTACTGTCATGTCTTTAGTGACACTCCCAAGGTTGAGACAAATCGATTGACATAAGAATCATCAAAATCGGTCCACGCGTTTGGCCTCTAGAGTGCCACATAGAAACATCCATAGCGAGAATTATTATTAATCAACTTTAAGCCGTTATTTTTCCTAAACTATTACTTAAAATGAAAAATGGTAGAAGAAACCTAAAGTTGATTTTGAAATACCTATTCAACGATACCCCACTTGATATAGTGTGACGATTTTGATTTTTTTAATTTTGACAATATGGCGTCTGGTTGTGACACTGGTGAATTTTGATTACTGTCATGTCTTTAGTGACACTCCCAAGGTTGAGACAAATCGATTGACGTAAGAATCATCAAAATCGGTCCACGCGTTTGGCCTCTAGAGTGCCACATAGAAACATCCAAACATACATAAAAACAAACATACAAATATACATACATACAAACATAGACTGATAAACACATTACCCTTCCTTTGCTTTGCGCAGTCGGGTAAAAACAGCAAATCCGCTGACTTAAACCGTTTCAGAACCCACTTTAAAAACTTTTAAAAATGCAATCCCAGGGAACCATGAAATTTAAATTTAGAGTTCTGAAACATTCAAATAAAGAACGAACGGAATGTAAATGTGAAATTGAAAAATATCCGTTGTCTAGTTAATATCCGGTTTTGTGAAATACCTACCACGATTCATTCCGGATTTTTTTAGTTCTCTTAAACTTTTGCTATCTGAATTTATGTTTAGGAATATGTAGGTCTAGATACTTACTGGTATTTATAAGTATTTATTCATTTATTTATAAGTTGGTACTCAATGTTTACTGCGCATCGAAACGGCTAACTTCACGAATGCCTAGATCCAATGTGCGAACTGTACCATAATACTCGTACTCAGACGTAGATAGATCTAATATATGAAAACTGTAAGAGCCGTGTTGGCCGAGGGGTATAGTACCTCGACTTTTGATCCGAAGGTCGTGGGTACGAATCCTGGCCGTGCATCAATGGATTTTTCGTTTCGAAAAATGTAAATGCACATTAACACGAGCTTTAAACGATGAAGGAAGACATCGTGAGGAAACCCGCAGCTTAGTCGGCCCCACACGTATTGACCATGTCTTTCCTGTGGATATGGCCGGTAAAGCTGAGAGGATGGTGTAGATTAGATGTTGGGCAAGCCTACTCCATCTAAAAAAAAAATAAAACCGGTCAAGTGCGAGTCGAACTCGTACGCCGAGGGTTCCGTAGGTACCTAGCCATGGTGCCAATTAAGCTAGTCCGCTTAATTGTATGAGCGCCCATACAACTCGGAGGAAAATTTTAATTGGCGTCAACTATGTATGTATGGGAACACCCTTTAATTTTCAACTTTTTTTATTTTTCGGAATTTTTCCTTTATTTGTGCTATAAGACCTTGCTTTTTGCCAAATTTCGTGATTCTAGGTTAACGGGAACTACCATTTAGGTTTTCGACCCAAAACCTCTAGGGTACTTCCGGTTGACCTAGAATTGTCAATTTTGGTTACAAGCAAGGTCTTACAGCACAAGTGAAGGAAAAATTCCGAAAAATAAAAAAAGTTGATAATTAAGGTAAGTTTTGGTACTCACAAGTTTTCACGAAAACCTAAATTTGTCTATATCTTTTTATAGTGTTGACTCAGGACCTTGAATTTTATACTCACAATAGGGACTATAGACTTTAGTATATGGTATAAATTTCAACTTGCTAGCTCTACCCGTTCCTGAGATAATCGATGGTGACACACGGACAGACGGACAGACAGACAGACAGACAGACAGACAGACAGACAGACAGACAGACAGACAGACAGACGGACAAGAAAGTGATCTTATAAGGGTTCCTTTTTTTACCTTTTAAGGTACGGAACCCTAAAAACCGGTCAAGTGCGAGTCGAACTCGTACGCCGAGGGTTCCATACCTAGCTATGGTGCCAATTAAGCTAGTCCGCTTAATTGTATGAGCGCCCATACAACTCGGAGGACAATTTTAATTGGCGTCAACTATGTATGTATGGGAACACCCTTTAATTTTCAACTTTTTTAACTTTTTGGAATGTTTCCTTTATTTGTGCTATAAGACCTTGCTTTTTGCCAAATTTCGTTATTCTAGGTCAACGGGAACTACCATTTAGGTTTTCGACCCAAAACCTCTAGGGTACTTCCGGTTGACCTAGAATTGTCAAATTTGGTTACAAGAAAGGTCTTATAGCACAAGTAAAGGAAAAATTCCGAAAAATGAAAAAAATTGATAATTAAGGTAAGTTTTGGTACTTACAAGTTTTCACGAAAACCTAAATTTGCCTATATCTTTTTATAGTGTTGACTCAGGACCTTGATTTTTATAGTCACAATAGGGACTATAGACCTCAGTATATGGTATAAATTTCAACTTGCTAGCTCCACCCGTTCCTGAGATAATCGATGGTGACACACGGACAGACAGACAGACAGACAGACAGACAGACAGACGGACAAGAAAGTGATCGTATAAGGGTTCCTTTTTTTACCTTTTAAGGTACGGAACCCTAAAAATTGTCCCAAGCACTACAGTGTCCCGTTAAATGTAGGCAAAAGATTGCCTCCTGACACTGTACAAATCATCTAGTAAAGATGTGAGTAAGTTAACGTCTCTATCAGTAATATCTCATTGCCTTGATGTAATCGATCGTTTTAGAACCTCAAAAAAACAAATAAAACAAAGCGAATAACTTATATTATTTATATCCATTCCGCCCGGTTGTCCATATTTGTATTCAACTCACTCAAGGCCAATTACTTACCTCATTTATTTATTATAGAGGGTAGTTTTCAATTCCGGAAACTTTCCCCCTCTTAATTATGTATTAGGGGGTGGAACGTGACCGGGTCGTAAAAATCTGACCCAAATTGCTTTCTGCTGTATATTAATAGTTACTCAAATAATTTTCCGTTTGTTTTTCGTTTTACCATTCATTGTTTATTAATAGGTAACATGGGCCTTAAGAGGCCTGCGACAGGCGAATTTCCATAAAAACGTAATACCGAAATCATTTAAAATTTAGGCATATTGTTATCAGTATATGTTGTTAGATTAAGAGAGTAGGTATTTATCTAGGTTCCTGTTAAACTTTTGTTCCGAAAAACTTACCTAAAAAGAAATGTAAGCAAATTGAATTGAAATCTTTGTAGGTACACCAAAAATGACATTATTCCTTTTCATTTGTTCTATAGTAAGTTTTTTGGAACAAAAGTATAACAGGAACCTAGATAAATACTGCCTTTAACCAAATAATAAAGTGATAAAAATATGCTCAAATTTTAAATTATTTTGGTACTACGTTCCTAGGTACGTAGGTACGTTCGCCGGTCCCTTAAGCGGTGAGGAAAAAATCATTGAGACTTAAAATTTTACATTTCATAAGATTTTCATAAGAGAGTAACTATGCTACTTGACAAATCAATGAACGAGATGGATAGTCAATAAAGAGTTTTAGTGCTACCATTAAGCGATAAAAAGAGGTAGAAATGTAAGGGTCTTACCAGTCAATAGAGAAAAAAAAATATTTGATGGCATACGTAGCTCAATATTGCAAAATTTTGAGTTGAAACTATATTACTTGTGAGGTGCGATATCCCTTTGCACCACGCCTCGCGTCTCGCGTGTCTCGCTCAACTCCATTTGAGTTCCATTACCATTCATTCCAACTCCATTTGAGTCTTCGGATCTCGGTATTGGGAATGCGGTCTTATAGCCCCTCCAGACTCTCGAGAGAAGGCTCGGCGAGAAGTCTCGCCGAGACTTCTCGAAGAACAAACAAGCTATCCACTCCACACTCAATTTTTCTCAGTCGTGATCTGTTTCTTATCCGGTATGGACGTCGATATTGAAACTGCGGCCGGGTTAGCTCTATGTGCCATTGCATACTGTAACTTTGTGAATGTTGTAACTAAAAATAATGTTAAAAAAAATTAAAATACTTAATGTAAAAAACTTTTATTTTAGTAGTTTAGTTTATTTTAGCATCCCATAAAATAGGCTCAGATTAAAAAAAAATCTATAAATTTCAACTCTATTCATTATTCCACATTTTTACGAAAGAAAATTCTCGAAAGAACCAAACAATATGGATATCTACCCACCGCCGCTCATTAATCTGCAATGAGACAAAACGTGAGTGTAGGAGTCTTCTCTCTTCTCGCCCGAGAAATCCTTTGGCTCGGCCAAAAATACCGACACCGATCGGAGAACAGGCGAGCCCGAGAACGAGAAGGCGAGAAGCTCCTCACACTCACGCTACTCGGGTGTTCTCGGGGGTTCTCGCCGAGAGTCTGGAGGCCCTATTAGGCTTGTTTCACTCTTCAGCGTGACCATTCACAGCACAGAGAAATTAATTTTGACCATTCACAGCACATTTCTCTGTGCTGTGAATGGTCAACTCCGACCGGCGACACGCTGAAGAGTGAAATAAGCCTGAAAGCTTGATGCCGAGCATGGCACGCTCCATGGCCCTCTGTTCAACCCATTTTGCACACAGCCTCCTGCGTAATGTTCCCTGTCTCGGCACCGTAAGTCATGGTGGTCAGAACACATTGGTTATACATTTTGGCAGATCTTGAAGATGGCTAAGGGTAGTCAGAGGTATGTCCTAAGAAGTGGCATATAATGCTCTTTATTTTGGATGCCCATTCCACCACTTAACATCCGAATTTTGTCTTCGAGAATGAATAAGAGGTCAAACGTTTCAATAAGTCTTGCAAGATTCAAGAAAAAATAATACTTATTACTGAGAGTTTTCGCAAAATAATCATTTAACAAATTGAAATGAGGAAAATGAAGGTCGATCCTACTTAAGAAAATAAGTAAAAGAAAATTTCTTTGACAAAGAGTGAGGATTTGTTAAAATGTTTCCGAAACATTTGTCTACGAGGACAGAAATCTAAATAATTCAATGAACTAACTTGTAATTTTTATTTCAGCTTTTTTTTCCCAGCTGGTGCTTTCTCAGTATTCAATACAATCTTGATAGATCGTTGAAGTTAAGCGACGTTACAATTTGGATGGGTGACTGCTATAAGCATTAACAACTGAGCGCTTGCGTCTTTCGTAGGGCAAGTAAGGGTATAGCGGGTAACGTAAAGAGTAGTTCGTAGGGCACGTAAGGAGAAAGGGTATAGTATTTTTTCTCACTCTATATTCGAGCAGCCCGACTGGGGAAGTACCTCCGCCTTACAGAATATCGCAGCCAAATAACATCATTCTTCTCTCTGGTGTTGTGTTCCTGCGGTGAGGAAGGTTGTCAGAGCTCTGCTCTGAAGCGCTGCGGTGACAACTGGTGGACCAGTCTTGTCCATTGTGTTGTCGGCGCAGTGATTCCTCTTTTAAAGGGTCAGCAACGTGAGTGTGACTCTACTGTCACAGGCTTTCATAGGCTACGGTGACCGCTTACCATCAGGTGGGCCGTATGCTTGTCTGCTACTTTCGTAATATAAAAAAAAGCTGGAGCGAAAAATGTATGCATAGCCGGGATTCGAATCTACTGTTTATGATATTCTTTCTTTACATGAACTATGAAATGTTATCTAAAGAATTCCGGAGCGACGATATTAGTATCTCCTTCCGCGCCGTAGCAAAAATGTGGAGTTATTTAAACGGAGTATTTTCAAATTTGTTGCTGCTACATGCATGTTTTTATTGGATTTTCCTAATAAAGCGAAGCTCGCGGTATTCCTTTGAAATATTTGAAACCTAGTAGAGACAGGCACATAGCAATATCTTTTTAATAAACTTTTATGAACTGTAAGGCTACGTTAACAAGTGGGATAATTCCTCGACTTTCAAAGGTGTGGGAACGAATCTCAGCCATGCCACGCCATGCATCAAGCGATGTTTTGTTTCGGAAAATGAGCAGTATAAAAAAGTCTAAACGGTAAAGGAAAATAACGACGACAGCGATTGACTCAAATGTGCTGTCCACACGTTGGCGTCCACACCTGAGTCAGGCTTTGTAGGGCGCGGGACATACAGAAAAGACGTAAGACGAGGACGCGTCGCAGACATGTCTCTTCCGCGTCCCTTTCATAGAAAATGTATAGAAGCGTCGCGCCGCAAAACATACAGAGGAGACGGGGCGCCGTCACATTTTGTATGAAAGGGACGCGGAAGAGATGTCTGAGCCCCGTCTCTTCTATCTGGCCTGCGCCTAGGGGCGCGCGAAAGTGACACGAGATAGAGAACCGTCAGTTTATATGACAACGGTCTCCTGTCTGGGTCTCTGGTCTCGGTCTCTTGTCTCGGTCTCGAGCGCGAACCACCACCTTTAGGCGCAGGCCAGACAGAAGAGACGTAAGACGAGGACGTGTCGCGGACAGGGCGCCAGCGAACAGAGTTGCGCCCGCGCCCCGTCTCTTCTGTATGTTTTGTATGAAAGGGACGCGGAAGAGACAAATGTCCGCGCCCTGTCTGCGTCTTACGCCTTTTCTGTGTGTCCCGCGCCTTAAATAAACCCGTCCCCTGCTACGAAACTAAAGATATAAATAAAATGAGAAGTTATAAAATCACTGTAAAAATCTTATTTGATGGTTAAAGTTTCGAAATATTAACACGAAACGAAAAACATAAAGAATTGATGCGTAAAATTTTTATGAAAATTTTCTGGCAAAAATGTAATAAAATAAAAATATAGTTTCATCTGTATTGGGACTGTACACTTTTTTATAAAAAGTATTATGAGTAGTATCACGATTTTGGGATCACATTCCGAAATAGGAGTTCGAATTGAATTTGAAATTGCCAATTTATATAAATAAAAATGATTTGTATTGTTTTTCCGCGGCACACGTATTGACCATGTCTTTCCTTTCCTGTGGATATGGACGGTTAAACTGAAAGGATGGCGTAGGTGCTAGGCAAGTCTACTTCATCTCAAACAATGTCCCAGGCATTGCTGTTAGTGTAGGCCAAGATTGCCTTCTGACAATGTATGAATCGTCTAGACTAGACTAGATAAAAAAGATGTAAAAGGCTAAGTTTTTTATCCTTGGGCGCGGGACACTCAGAAAAGACGTAAGACGCAGACGGGGCGCGGACATTTGTCTCTTTCGCGTCCCTTTCATACAAAATGTATAGAAGCGTCGCGACGCAAAACATACAGAAGAGACGTGGCGCGGACGAAACGCTGTTCGCTGGCGCCCTGTCCGCGACGCGTTCTCGTCTTACGTCTCTTCTGTCTGGCCCGCGCCTTGAATTTTTCGTGTCTGAAGTCACACCTGTATGGCAGAGCCTTAAGGTCATTACACCTAATGACTTTCCAAACGAGCCACTGGAGGATACAACTTTATTTATAATGCGTACTTAAAAGGCCATTTTAAGAATAAAAAGTAGAAAGTGCAATTTGACATTATTTCACCATTTTATCCGGGGAGCTAGAAAATCACAATAGCTGGTTCTAGAAGGTTCTAGTGCTGGAGAGACTTTCAACTGGAAGTAGGTAAAATCATATATAAATCTTATGAACAAAGGTTATTTTTCACCTGTGGCGAAAAAGAGGGATGTTATAAGTTTGTAGTGTGGCTGTCTGTGGCATCATAGCTCCTGAACGGATGAGCCGATTTTGATTAAGTTTTTTCGTTAACCTAGAGCAGTGTTTCGCAACCTTTTTGTGTTCAAGGTTCATCTAAAAAATGGGGGTTTTTTATTTTATTTTTGATAACTAAACTACATGAGATTGTTTGGTTGAGCATTATGCTGTCCAAATATGGAGTAACATAACTGAGACAGGTAAACTTATTTTTCCGAGGCACACCTACTAATGACCACGGTAAACCAGTGTGCCGCGGCACACACTTTGCGCTATGTTTTGCTAAGTATGTTTTAAGAAAATCTGTTCAGCCGTTTGAAGATTACCTCTTTTCTATCTATATAAATAAATATGTCGGGGGTTCTTAAAATTCAAACATTTCCTCCTTGTTTTTAGTTTTTCACTTTGATATATTTTTTGTGTTAGTTAAGTTAGATACAATAGAGTTATCTATCTATCTACTGAATACCCTAATGAATATCGGCTTTATACTCTTCCTTTTTAAATTACAACCAGAAATTCTTGAAATTTTCCGTAATTTTGAAGGTCTGAAAGTAATTTGCGTGGAATATAAAGTAGGCAGTAGGGTTAAAAAACTGAAAAAAATATGCTGTGTAGCTTTTAATTTGCGCACATTTTTTCCCAGAAATACAAATTGCTAACTATTTTGTTAAGAATTCCATCTTACGCCCGCGACTTCGCCCGGTAGTGCTAACATAGCTTATTCGCTCGGATAAATGAGGGGGTAGTCAGAGGTATGTCCAAATACATATTTGGCACATGCCCACGTTTTGCAGAAGTTAGCATTCCATACGGTTGCAAGCCCATCGACGCTATTAGAAAGCTAACTGGTTTCCTCACGATGTTTTCCTTCACCGTTTAGAGCTCGTGTCAATGCGCATATAAATTTTTCGAAACTAAAAATCCATTGATGCACGGCCGGGTTCGAACCTGCGACCTTCGGATCGAAAGTCGAGGCCCCATTCGGTCAACACGGCTCTTATAATATTTTAAACATCATTGGCTAACCCAGGATCGCGCAAGCTGGCATAAGATGTATGGTGTTGCCTCGGGATTCAAGCATGAGCTGTTGAAATATTCAAAAGTGTCTTCTCAGCATTTATACTTCATCAAAGAGTGGAGACGCCAGCAGTCTTAAAGAACCGGCACGTTTGTAAATATCCACGACTTATATAACTGTGGGTTTTTAAGAGACGACGACCGTCATAATACGTCATCGTCATCAGTACTTCAAGCTCTACATATAATGGACATTATTTTCGTGTTTTCCGAATATGTCCGACAGCAGTGTATGATTCCACAAAGCAGAATGCGACAGAAGTGCACGTCGTCATCAGCGCAGCTCGCACGGCTTGCAACTAATTTGCTTTTTTTAAAAATGACATTGATATTTATTACTTTGGGATAAAGTTAAAATTATGAGTAACTAGCTGCTGCCCGCGGCTTCACTCGCGTGGTACTCGGATAAAAAGTAGCCTATGTTACTCTCCAGCCCTCCAACTATCTCCACACAAAAAATCACGTCAATCCGTCACTCTGTTTTGACGTGAAAGCAGGACAAATAAACAAACAAATAAACACACTTTCACATTAATAATATGGGTACGGAGGTACGGATTTTCATTTCCAAATGACTTTTCCTCAATCGTTTTTTAAATTCTTTTGCTAGTTTTACTGTACGCTATACGTTTAGAAAGTTAACGATATAACGATTTGCGATGGCGTTACGGACAGCATAAATCAGTGTACGTTTTTCAACGAACCATCTAATTCAAAGAGACAAAAAAATTCCCTAAAAGGGGACGCCGTACAAGAATCTTGATGAGACGGGAAAAACACGAGATGAATTCAGATCGAGCTAAATATTACCGCCTTTTGAAGTTAATATACCTTTTGCCCCCGTCTGCTTCTAACTACCCTTAAAAAAGCACTTTTACTCTCAAAACTTTCGTGAGTTTTATAGACATTACTTTAACACACGGGAATTACTCACGTGAAAATATCGTCGATTTAGATACCGACAATGTTTCGATTCATCCGGAGAATCTTCATCTGGGTAAGAGGGAGTTGCGGCAAGGTTACTCACTGCGGTTGCGTCTGCTCGCAGTGTGAGACTCTCTCCTTACCGTTACGGTTGAGTTACGGGTGACGTTACGGGTGTGGAGGCGACTGGTCAGCACCCGTAACGTATAACCTTGAGTTGCAAGATTCTACCCGGAACCACACCCCGGACACTCGACGAAATCTCTATGCAAAAGCGGAGTCTAACTACCTATTTACACAGACACTACACAATGTCATTTTTTACACGCGCTCGTCGTCGTGTCTGCGCGCGGGGCGCGTCAAAAGCTCTAATGCCCGGGTTACACGAGGCTAGTTTTTCAAGCTAGGATAGCAAGCTAGTGTTAGTAAGCTAGCAAGCTAGTACTTCTAGCTTCGTGTACTAGCTTAGAAATGAAGCTAGTTGTGTCTACACGAAGCTTACTAACACTAGCTTGCTATCCTAGCTTGAAAAACTAGCCTCGTGTAACCCGGGCATCAGTCAGCCTCTCGCCAGCTCAAAGGTGGCGCTGTGAGGAAGCCCCGATTGGTGGTAGGGGGGACAGTGGCCATTCTATACATAGTATTATTATCTATTCTATGCCGGAACGACAGATCGACAGACAGACAAACAAGAAAGTGACTTGCAACGCGGTAAAATAAAATACTTTTTTGCTTACAGAGTTTTTGTTGATTGATTTCTGGCATTGTTTTTCATTAATACAATCCTATTAACTAAATGAGAGAGTTAATACTGGGCGTAATAAGATTTCTTACGAAAATGAAAACGGGACTTTATGATCTAATTTGCTGAGAGATTTCCACCGGAAATAATAAAAAATGAAATCAATCAAATGAAAACAAAACTGTTTACTTTTTTACCGTTTGGTAAAAACCAAACGGTAAAAAAGCACGATGTTGGTCGCGAAAGGATATTAGGAGTAGAATCATCTAGCTCTTAAGAAGTTTCAAAGTAATCCTACTGAATGTTTATATTTTTTTTTTAAACTTCTCTGCCACACAGAGTTCGTCAAAGTCAAGGGGTAAATATGAAATTTCTTAAAAAACCCCAAAACGGGTACGGGGAGCGGTTGAAGAATTCCTATTATACTTACACGGTTTTTGAGGGTAAGAATATTCCAAGTAAAAAACTGGCCAAGTGTGAGTTCAGCACTCGCGCCTTGGTTCCGCACAGGTTCCGTTACGGAAGTTATTGGAACTTAATTTTGTAAATTTAAATAATGTTTTATACATTTCGGGCCTTATTTATGTTATGAAAGATGTTTAAAGTTAAAACACTAGTAAAACAAGGTCCTGTCTTTATTTGTGGATAGTAACAAACAGAGACAGGACGTTGTTTAACCAGTGTTCAACTTTAAACATCTTTCATAAGGAAGGGGGTTCAAATGTAAGCAAAAAATTTCATATACCCGCTCTACTTATAAAGCTCCTCTCAACTCCTGTCAAAATTGAGACACCATTTAAAATAATGCCATCCTTTTTTGTTAGATGCCTAGTTACTAAATAGTAACATGGTGAATCTTGATCATTGTTTAACCAGTGTTCAAGTTGAGAGGCGTTTATAATGAAATTGAAATAGGAAGTAAATTTTTAAAAACGACACAATTATAGAAAAAAGAAAGTTTTTTTTTTTGTGAGATTTAAAGTGAGACCTTCATAATTGTAGGTCAACGCTTCCCTATAGGTAAATAAGTACCTATAGGTTTTAATTTATTTGCCAACGTTCAAATATTTTTATTTGAAGTTTTTATTACGTCTTGGCAGACGGACAGACGGACAACCAGCTTATACTATAAAGATTCCGTTTTATTCTTCTAGATTACGAAACCCTAAAAATAAGTATCCATAATAATAAGACCTCTTTTATTACCCGTGATGCTATGAAAGAAAGTTTCCTTCCTTAATACCTATTTCAATTCTTAGGGGCCTCTTTAACTTGAGAATAAGGACAAAGGCTTTTCAAAAGCCTCATTTTCAGATCGTAAACGCACATAAATAGATTTAATAGCAGGCTGGTAAAAATTGGAAGTTAATTTTTTTTTTTTTCAAGTTTATTGGTGGAACTCGGCGAAGGATGGGGATGGTTGTAAGAGTTTGGGGGAGACCTTTGCCCAGCAGTGGGATGAAACAGGTTGAGAAAAAAAATGGAATGTACTCCATCTCAACATTGTCCCAGGCACTTACAGTGTCCCGTTAAGTGTAGGCAAAGAGTACCTCCTGACACAGTATAAATAATCTAGTAAAGCTGTAAAGGCCTAAGCTTTTTGCTTATGTGTAAATTGTGTAACACAAACACACTTTAGTTTAAGTATCACACTAAAATACCCCAGAAAAATGCAACTAGATTGATTTTCTGACAAGTACTTGCATTTCCCGAGCTTATGTAAAAATGTCGCTTCGCAACTAACCCGTAGTTTTTTTATAAAAAACATCTTAAACGAAACCGTTGCTTAGCTTTCTTTGTAAATTTATACGTCTCGTCTTATAAAGTAATGGATAAAGTACCGTCTTGGTGCTTTCACACGACGAAATCACCGCGGCTTGCCGCAGTTTTACGTAACTAGGGTCATTGATATAAATCACTAGAAATGCTTTTGTAAGCATGGAAAATGTGGAAATATTGTCATTGTGAAAGAATGAGCTCTAAAAAAATTAAGAAAAAGAAAACGATTATGTTTTATTGACTGTCCCAAACGAAAAAAATACCACAGATTTTAGGCATCAGGACGTATTCATGTTTTGCATTAATGACTAATCCGTTTAAACAAGAGGTAGGTAAAGAAGCTGCGCAAGAAAAATAACCACCAAAATTACACTTCATTTTCTATTTACGAAACTTCGAACTTGCAGTCTCACTTTCAGTAAAGTGTCGTGTTAACTTTATGGCGGCTGAAGTGCGCGGCAGATTTGACTTTGCGCAACTACAGTCAACGCAATTGCGGGGAGGTGAAGGCGATGAGGGGCGGGGATAGGCGGGCTATGTAGATAAAGTTTACTCTATTCTATTGCGTTGACTGTACCTGCGCGAAGTGGAATCTGCCGCGCACTTCAGCCGCCATAAAGTTTGCACGACACTATATCTTAAGTCATGCGGCACGTCGTCGTTGCGTCGTATGCTAGAGCCCTAAGAAATGGCTTCTCTGGCGGTAGATATAAATAATGGAAAAAAGCAGCTGAAAAGTGACATAAAATAATGACGTCGTAATACAACTTTTTTAAGGGAGCCCTGAGTAATCTGCCTTAATATTGGAAGTATTTCAACATCTTGGTACTTTGTGGTGCTCTAAAAATTTGATAGACGATGCTTTCGCGCACCACACACACACATAATATATCTTATGAAATATACTTAAATCTTTACAGATCACAGCAAATATATTTTGTTCTTATCTTTCTTTGGTTTTTTATGTTTCACATGTGGCAATAAATGATTTTTTTTTTGTAATTTATATTCGCTGTGTGTGGTCCTCCATAGAATTTGTATGGGCCGATCTCAAGATTTATGTTTCGTAAGATATATTATCTGCTGTGTGTGTGATGGGCTTTAAGATGACGCAGCTGTAGTAGAGATGCATTTTAAACATAAATGTTATATGGTTTTATATTTGTGTTACGATCTTCTAAGAGAATTCAGTACTCTTAACTGGAATAAATCTGTAAAATTAAAATGAACTACTCTTCGTTGGAAAACGTCATTTTTCATTTTTATTAAGTACATTTTTTTAATAGACGTTTTCAAAAACATTACCTACTGTCGTTTTGGAGAACGAAACAAAACGCAGCGATAATTATATAGGACTAGCAGCGCCCTTGCGGTGTTGCCCCCGTAGTGATGGTTTATGGTGATGATGATGAAAAGTAGCCTATAACCTTCCTCAAGAGTTTAGCTCTCAAACGCAGAAATATTTTTTCAAATCCGACTGGTAGTTACTGAGATTAACGCGTTCAAACGAACGAACAAACTTTTCCGCTTTATTATAATAGTATAGTATAGAAGTAGGTAAGTAGGTATAGAAGTATAGATATTAGAGATATGGATTAGTTAACGTTGTAAATTAGAAGAAACGGGACCCTGTGCAGTGTGCAAACAACCCTCGCATTATCGATACAAACGCGCGTTCTAAAAACGTCGTGTGCACACTCCCCAAGTATTATTTTGTAATTTCAGTCCACAGAAAGGCTGTCGTTGTTTTCACCTAACTTCAACAAAGGAGGCAACTCATTCAATTATCCTTCCAAAAGCTTAGTGTTTCATCGCAGCAAACTACGCTGAAAATGCTCTGCAAACTTTAATAACATAAATATACAAAACCGTGTCTGTCTGCCGGTTCAACATAAGCTTAATTTCATAAATCTAAGGCGGTTATCACACTGGCAACGCACCCCGCAGCGGTCTGCAGTTTTTGACATTGTATATCACGCACGATGCAGTTTTTAACATTGTGGTTCCCATAGTACAAGCTTTGCTTAGTTTGGGGCTAGATGGCGCTGTGTCAAATCTCCAGCAATATTTATTTATTTATTTATTATAATTATATTATAGAACAGAATAGAAAAAAGTTTTTTGTTTTCGCCACCTATTAGGTAGTCTACTAGATAATGGCGTCCTTTCGTATGTACTTCGACCCATGAGATATTTTGTGTTCATCCCTCTTTTACCCTCCCTCTCTCTCTCTCCTAAGCCTTATTCCCATCTGATGATGGGGTCTGCTTTCCTCGTCATCGTCTTCCACTTCGCTGTCTAACGCGTCGTCTTGGGAAACATTGCAGTCCTGTAGATCTTTTTTGATCACGTCTGTCCATTTCTTTTTTGGTTTTCCTCTACGCCTCGACCCAGGAATGTTCAGCGTGATCATTTTTTGTGTAATGTGCTCAGGTGGTCTTCTTTGGATGTGTCCAAACCAGCGGAACCCTACTCCTCTTAAACAGCCGCTATAGGAAGCTTTAAAGCCAGTTTTTTTAAAAGATGTTCTCGTGAATACACGAGCGCTCTACTACCTCAATTATACTACGCAACAAGCTTTGTACAATTTAAACCGACACAATTGCTTGTTAGTTTAATTTACTTATTTTAAAACAGGTAATTTACTTATTTAAATTGTAGGGAATATATGAGGGTGAACGTAAATTCCCTACATATTAAGTAGATGTAAGAGGAGAGTACAAATTAGAACTTCCATATCCGGTTACTGATTTAATTCCACAATATAAAGTAATACATGTTTTTTAAACTGTTTAAATAAACTACTTTCAAATTGTCGTCCTTGATCACTAGTTAATCTTTCAGGACACCCAAAACGAGTTATCCAATTTTCATAAAAAACTTTAGCTACGGTCTCAGCTGTTATATCTTTAGTCGGAACTGCTTCCGGCCACTTTGTATATCTATCTATCATAGTAACGCAATATCTATAATCATCTGGAGTAGTAGGTAAAGGTCCTATAATATCAATGTGAACGTGCTGAAAACGATCTGCATTTTGAAACTGACCTAAATCTGATACTGTGTGTTTCAAAACTTTTGATCTCTGGCATCGTACACATGACTTTGCCCATGCATTTATGTCTTTATTCATACCTATCCAAAAATATCTATCAGTTAATAATTTCCTAGTAGTTCGAATGCCTGGATGACTCAAATTATGAACTGCGTCAAATGCTACGCGTCTAAATTCCTTTGTTAAATACGGTCTCGCTCGATCTGCTGACATTTCACAAACAATGGACTTCATAGAACTCGGTAATGTAATACGTTTTAAAACAATGTTGCAATTTGTTTCTTTGAATAGTTTTGCAAGCTGTTCATCCGTTTCCTGTGCTACGGAGAGTTCAGAAAAATCTATGACTGTAGGGCACGAAATTGATTCTATTCTTGACAAACAATCCGCTACAGTATTTTCTTTACCTTCAATAAAACGAATCTGCGTAGTAAATTCACTAATAAACATTATTTGTCTTGTTCTACGCGGAGTCTCTTTGTTAGTCCCAATTTTACTAAACAAATGCGTCAATGGTTTGTGATCAGTCATTATTACTAATTCTCTTCCTTCAATTAAATATCGAAAGTGAACTATCGCTAAGTAAATCGCTAAAAGTTCTCTATCGTATGTACTATACTTTTTCTGAGCTTCAGTTAACCGTTTCGAGAAAAAACCTAATGGCTTCCATGAATTACCTTCTTGTTGTTGGAGTGATGCACCAACACTGGTATTACTCGCGTCAGTCATCAATATCATTGGACAATCTGTGGATGGGTGCGATAACAAAATTGCATTTTTTAGACTTACTTTGGTCTGCAAAAATTCTTGATCGGCCTTCACCGTCCACTCAATCTTTGACTTGTCCTTGCGCTTTGAGTTATGGAGATACTTATGCAATTCAGCTTGTTCATCTGCAGCTTTGGGTATGTGAGACCTATAAAAATTCAACATACCTAGGTATCTTCTTAATTCTTCCACGGTGGTGGGTCTCGGGAAATCCACGATAGCCTTCACCTTGTGGTCCAACGGCTTTATGCCGTCCGTCGATACCTCGAATCCTAAAAACTCAAGCTTTTCCTGTCCAAAACAACATTTACTAATATTTATAGTAATTCCGCAGTCATAAAATCGTTTGAAAACTTCCTCTAAATGCTGTCTGTGGCTTATGATGTTATCGCTTGCCACAATAACGTCATCAATATAGGCAAAAATATAGTCTAGGCCCTGTAAAACATCATTATCCATAAATCTTTGAAATGTCTGTGCACTATTGCGTAAACCAAATGGCATTTTTACAAATTCCCATAATCCGAAAGGGGTTAGCACTGCTGTTTTCTCTATATCAGCTTCAGCTACTGGGATACAATTAAAAGCTCTATTAATATCTAACTTTGAAAAAATATTTTTACCTGAGAGCACATAAGTAAAATTCTGTAACCTGGGCACTGGATATCTATCTGGTTTAGTAATTGAATTTAACATCCTATAATCACCGCATGGCCTGATGTTTCCGTCCTTCTTTGGCACAATGTGCAAAGGGCTGGCCCACGCGCTCTTACTAGGTCTACAAATTCCTAATTCCTGCATGACCTGAAATTCTTTTTTAGCTTTAACATACCTGTCTGGTGGCAAAGGTCGAACACGCGCATGAACTGGCGCTCCTGTGGTCTCAATCGTGTGAAAAACGTTGTGCTTGGCATTTTCCTTGAAGAAATAGGGCTTAGTTATGTCAGGGTACTTCTGCAATAAATCAAAATATGGATGTGAATCGTCTACCGTTTTTAAAGTGGGATCAGATACGCTAGATACGCTAGCTATTACATTTAAATTTGTCACTTGATCTACCAATTTACGTCCACTCAAATCTATTAACAATTTGTATTTAACTAAAAAGTCTGCACCAATAATAGGTTGTCTAACGTCAGCTATAATAAACATCCATCTAAAACATCGTCTTAAATTAAGGTCCAAATCTAAAATGTGTACACCATAAGTCTTTATCTCGGTACCATTTGCTGCATACAGTCTATGTTGTTCCTTTTCTTTAAACTCGCACTTGCTTATAAGTCTACGCGGAAAAACCGAAACATTTGCTCCACTGTCCACCAAAAATTGTAAACCTGTTTTATAGTCCATCACGCTGAGGCGGTAGTTGACACTGCCGGTACACTCGTCCGCCGTCGTTTGCACCGAGCCTAGTTTTCCTGCTGGTTACTTTGTCCTTGAGGGTTGTCCTTTTGTCTAGAATCATTTCGCTTTTTCCAGTTGCACGGCTCCACGCATTTTAATGCCTTGTGCCTATAGCGAAAATGATAACTGCACAGCCAACCTGGATGCGACGGATTACGCCAATTCCTCGAGACGGAACGACGTCCTCGTGATGATGATCTGCCTCTGTATTGAAATGATTGGTCCCTAGTCCTTGACCTTCCTCGATTTGTTTCCATCCTTGCCATCCTCTCGCTAAGCGTCCGAATTTCTGCAACTAACTGGTTGATTTCTCCCGTCGACTGCTTAGAGCTACTTTGCATGACCTCTTGATCTACTGAGGATACTGCGCTGATTGGTTTCGAGGTTTCCATGACCTTGTCTGCGATCAAAGCTAAGGTATTAATATCCTTTGAATCTGTTACAGCTAGAACTCCTCTCACTGTGATAGGCAAGTGATTACGCCATAAAATCAAGAGAGTTTCGTCTGATACCTTGTCTCTGGCTAAGTCGCGCATTTTTCTAAGAAGTTGAGACGGTTTCTGGTCTCCCAACTCCATTTCGCCGATAAGTTTTTGAATTTGTCGACCCTGGGATTCTTCAAAAATTTGTAGCAGTCGCGCCTTAAGTGCTTCATATTTCCCTGTCTCCGGCGGATTAATCAGAATATCAGTTACTTGGGTGATGACATCTTTTCCAAGCTTTGCGATGACCATGTGGTACCTTGCTTCATCTGATGACTTTTGAGGCTTTAGGACTGCCTCCGCTTGAATAAACCATAACCGTGGTTGGTCCTGCCAAAAATCTGGGATCTTTGTAGTTATTGAAATCGCGTCGATCGATTCCTCGTCAATAACTAAATTTAACTTTGATGCTGCTGTCGATTCTTCCATCTTGATGCGACGGCAAAACAAAAATATTTCACTCCCCGGGTAGCGTTAAAATTGAGTCACCTCCACTTAAGTTCCAAAGTTCGAACCGCACCGCTTGAAACACCGCTAACAGATCACGTCGGGGTCACCAATTTAGAATGAGCGTTCACTAATAGTCTTGGATCTGTTAGGGTGGTAGCTAGGTGGGTTGATATATGAAAGTAAACACACGGAAGTTTATTACTTGTATTGATAAGAGAAAGTTAGGACCAATTACATTTGTTTGAATACACAAGATACAACGGTGAAATATAATGTTATCGCGTACGTCTCAATTAGACGTGTATTACCCGGGAGAGGATTGGAGTGTGACTGGAGAGTCCAGAATTTCTAATGACAAAATTGATGAATAGGCGAAACGCGCTTGGCTCGCGTACGCTTGCTTAATCTGTGTCACCACAGCTTGTTAGTTTAATTTACTTATTTTAAAACACATTGTCAGTTTTGCTGTGTGCTACTAAAAGGCATTAAGAACAGTTCATAATTTTTGTAGATTATAAATAAATGTATGATTTTAACAAGAATAAATAAATAAATAATGCTGGACATTTCACACAGCATCATGTAGCCCCAAGCTAAGCAGAGCTTGTGTTATGGGAACCACATGACTGATATACTACTCAAATACATTTTTTTTTGTAAATACATACATAATAAACATAGAAAACACCCAGACCCGAGACAAATATTTGCAGATCTTACAAACACATAGAATGTATGTACATTTTAATATGAACCTGTACATTTAACCGTGTGGCCGAGTGGAATAGTGCCTCGACTCGATCTGAAGGTCGTGGCTTAAAATCCCGTGACGCATGAATAATTGTTTTTGTGTCGAAAATTATATGCGCGTTAACTCGAGCTCTAAAGGCGAAGGAGCATAAGTCAGGAAACCAGTTAGCTTTCTAACAGTGGCGAAAGGCTTGCAACCTGTCATGTACGGAATGCTAATTTCTGTAAAATATATTTTTTTAACTAGCTGCTACCCGCGGCTTCGCTCGCATGGTATCCGGATAAAAAGTAGCCTATGTTACTCTCCAGCCCTCCAACTATCCCCACACAAAAAAACACGTCAATCCGTCGCTCTGTTTTGACGTGAAAGCAGGACAAATAAACAAACAAATAAACACACTTTCACATTTATAGTATGTTTATACCTAATATTTATAATATGGGTACGGATTAACAAAATACCCTTTCCGGGCAGTTCGAATTCCTTATTTGTACAATGATATCGAATATGCATGACGAAATAATTTTGAATTAATGAATTTAAATGTGGGCATGTGTACCAAGATGTATTTGGTCATACCTCTGACTACCCCTTAAGACAACTTCAAAGGATCGTAAATGCCTTATGATTTGTGAGAATGTTTATAGCGCCACAGACGTGATTTGTTTTGTTTTCGTTTTTTCAACAAATTGTGCACTTTTCATCATCGAACTTGCATTAAATTCACACTATAAGTGTTTTTATTTGTAGACCTTTTTCCTGAATTATAATTAATTTAACTTCTTAAATAAATTAATTTATACTCGTCTTTTTAGGGTGCACTAAAAATATAATTTCAACAAAACCCCTAAATCGGGGATTCTTGCTTTAGTATTAAAATTTAAAACCGGTGCAAAATAACCGGTTTTTCGCTGAAACCATAAAATTATATCCAAATTGTTTGCTCTGAAATGAAAACTCTTTCAATTTTCAAACGGATTAATTCCGTGGCACGCGTGAATACGTTGACATGTATAAAACACCAACTTTTCAGGGCGGCCGTTTGAAAGTTTGACCTCTTCTGGTTTCTCGGTAAATTAGTTTACAGTATTTGTGTTAATTGTTTCTATAGTTATTTTATGCCCTCTTTCGAATGATGACAATAAATAACCAAAATTCCCCATAGTTTCCATGATATAAGACATGTCAACAAAAAAATTGATGAGATTTAGGTTACGTCTCGAGATGTCCAGTTATGCCGCAAAAGATATCAACTTATTCACCTTTAATGTATGGAATATTGGTAGGTAAACAATGCTATATTATCGGATTGCAAACAGATAGAGACTATAAAACCGGTTTTTTGAGTTGCTGAAGTACCTACTTATTACTCAGAACCATTCATACCGTTTAGAAATGAGATTTAACATAGTAAGGGTAAGCTGATTTTAAATGAGCCCAAACACGGATGCTCTACTGTTAATCACTGAGAATTTGAATGGAATACAACCAGATTTTATCAGCACATCTGCTCATTGTCACCATATTATTACAATGTATTCGAAACTAGAAAAAAATGCAAAGTTTCACCTCAATCGAAAAATTTACTGAGGAGTTTTGTTGAATAACTCCTGACTCCAGCAACAGATCAGCTTGTTGTTATCATAATATTACATTCTTATCTAGAGTCTATAAGTGTGCCAAATTTTAGCTCAATGAGACACTGGAAAGTGGGTCAAATTAAACTTGCAAGAATTCACTAAAAAAAATATGAGTTTTGTTGAACAGGTCCTGGCTCCATCATCAGATCAGCTCGTTGTTACAATAATATTGCATTGTCACCAAGAATCCATAAGTGTGCCAAATTTCAGCTCAATCAGACACTGGGAAGTGGGTCAAATTAAACTTGAAAGATTTGACCCGAACACAATATTGAGTTTTGTTGAACAGCTCCTGACACCAGCATCAGATCAGCTTACTGTTAACATAATATTACATTGTTATCTAGAATCTATAAGTGTGCCAAATTTTAGCTCAATCAAACACTGTAAAGTGGGTCAAATTGAACTTGCAAGATTTCACTAAAAAAAAAGTGAGTTCTGTTGAACAGCTCCTGGCTCCATCATCAGATCAGGTCGCTGTTACAATAGTATTGCATCGTCATCGAGAATCTATAAGTGTGCCAAATTTCAGCTCAATCAGATGCTGGGAAGTGGGTCAAATTGAATTTGCAAGATTTAATCCAAACAAATATTGAGGTTTGTTGAACAACTCCTGACTCCAGCATCAGATCAGCTTATTGTTAACATAATATTACATTGTTATCTAGAATCTATAAGTGTGCCAAATTTTAGCTCAATCAAACACTGGAAAGTGGGTCAAATTGAACTTGCAACATTTCACTAAAAAAAAAGTGAGTTCTGTTGAACAGCTCCTGGCTCCATCATCAAATCAGCTCGTTGTTAAAATAATATTGCATTGTCACCAAGAACCTATAAGTATTCCAAATTTCAGCTTAATCAGACACTGGAAAGTCAGTCAAATTTAATTTTCAAAAGTAGACCCGAACAAAAATCGCAAGTTAATAATAAAAGCTTGTAAAAATCAAGCAATGTCATTATAGTTTAACAAATAATTAAAATCTATCAGTTTTCCATGTAAAAGCAATACTTACTTAAAAAAAAAAGATTTCTGAACTGACGTTTTGTTTACCAATTAGGGCTTGCAAATATTCGAAAATTTTAATATTCGAATATTCGATTTTTTTTCGGGTAATATTCGAATTATTCGAATATTATTCGAATAATAGACAAAAATCTTTGTTTTCACTAAAATCACGTCTTCTTTTATTCTTTCAAGTGTTATTTGCATAAACAAAAGATTGTGTCGCCGTAACGAGACATTGGCGATTATTACACGCACAATCAACCACAAATTCTCAGTAAAATCAGTCAACAATATCTGTACTTAATATTATAAAGACGTAAAATTTGTTTGTATGTAGGAGGTTATCTCCGAAACTACTCATCCGATTTCAAAAATGAACTTTCAGGATGAACAAAGGCTATTAAGTTATGTAGGTAGGTACCTAGCGGGCAAAGCCGACCGGAAGCTAGTCTACAATAAGCATAGTCAGCTGATTTTGTATGAAAGGTTGGTGCCTTCTTTTTTCGCGTAGTCATCAACCAAACAAAAATCACCTGATGCTTGGAAAAATGCAATTGTCACCATTTTGCACAAAAAGGGAGACTGCTCGAAACTGAGCAATTACAGGCCCATAAGTCTCTTATCTCAGGTGTACAAGCTATTTGCCAAGGTGGTATGCAATCAGCTCACTCGCCAGTTAGATGAGTACCAGCCCGTCGAGCAAGCCGGCTTCCGTAGTGGTTATTCCACGATCGACCACATCCACACCATGAAGCAGCTGATGGAGAAGAGTTCAGAATATAACCGGCCCCTGTGCTTAGCTTTCGCCAATTACGAGAAAGCATCCGACAGCTCTGGGCTGTGTTTAACGCTCTCTATCGCTGCCAGATTGACGCACGATACGTGGAAGTGCTGCGGGAGTTATACGGCACGGCAACCATGCAAGTTCGCCTTCACGACACTACCAACCCTATTAATACTAGTAGTTCGCCCCGAACTGAGATCTCGCGCACCGTAGATGGCCAACATTTGGACTTTCTTCTGACTACCCCTATAATTTCAAGTGCTACTACTGCCGGGTATGCCTATTGTGCTAGCTCTTCATGGTAAAAAATACTAGCATGCATGCAATACATAATGTCGTGTCTAATTTTTCATTTATTTCATATTTATGAATTCTCGTCGTATTTTTAAAAGTATACGTCCTAGAATAAAAATAATAACTATTTTAGAATGTACAAATAAAGACCTTTCATTTGACACCGCACTCAATATATTTGTTTACTTAACTTTTTTTACCCCAATTATTTTCATTTTTTATCAATTTTTTTTTTATCATGAAAATAAATCAAGTAGCATCTAAAATCATTGCAAACCAAACCGCAACGATGCCACTCTCTTTTTAAGACCGACCAGTTAATGAGCTACGAAGACATCGAAACTCTATGAAACGGGAGCTCTTGCAGCTCTGGTTTCGTAGTTTTTGGTCTTTGGTCGTATTTCAAAAACTATACATCCTAGATTAAAAATAAAAACCATTTTGGAATGTACAAAATAAGCCCTTTCGTATGACACCCCACTCAATATATTTGTGTAACTTTCATAATTTTTTACCCCCTTGGGAACCCAATATCTTCACAACCCCTTCATCGATTAAGCTCATATGCTCCATCGTAAATTTCCTTACCACAACCTGTTGACCTACCAAGTTTCATGCAGATTGGATGAACGGTTCGACAGTTATGCTCGAACAACAATTCGTGAAACATACAAACATACAAACATACAAAGCAAAATCGCCCAACTTACCACTAAGATCTTCGCTCGCTTCGCTCGCTCGATCGATCAAGAGGGGAGTGCGGCAGGAAGACACAATATCACCCAAGCTCTTCACGGCGGCTCTTGAAGACGTTATGAAGATGCTTGCATGGGATCTTGCGGAATAAACATTCCGTACATCAGCCTTCCTGTCACATCTCAAGTTTGCCGATGACCTCGTATTGTTGCCCACAACCTGGAAGATCTCCAACTCATGATCCAACAACTTTTTGATGCCTCTTTAGCCGTTAGCCTTAACATAAATATGTCCAAGACGAAGACTATGGCGAATGCTTCTGGAACCTCGAATTTTACCGTAACGGTGAAACGAGAGACTGGAGGTAGTTGACAAGTATCTTTATCTTGGGCATATTCTATCTTTTGGTAAAGAGCATCAGAGTAAGGAGATCTCCAGAAGGATACAACTCGGCTGGGCCGCGTTCGGAAAACTGGCAGATGTGCTTCAGTCGAAGAAAGTTCCACAGTGCCTGAAAACCCGTCTCTTTAACCAATGTGTCTTCCCAACTTTGACTTGACGTGGACGCTTACTAAGGAGACTGTGTTCAAAGTATAAGCTACACAGAGAGCCATGGAGCGGGCCATGCTCGGCATTAAACTCCAAGAATGAATTCGTAACACCGAGATCCGGCGCCGGACTAAAGTCCAGGACGTCAGAGTTAGGGTTACGAGTCTTAAATGGAATTGGGCTGGACACTCGGTTAGACGAGGTGATGGCAGGTGGCAATAGCGACAAAACACTCAAAAGAGTCTTGGGTAACCAATTTTGATAACAAGCAATTTATTCAAAAATAAAAAAACCCGGCTGAACTGAAAAGTTGGAAACAGCATTATCTTATCAATCACAAAACAAAATTAAATTACAATTTTATTATTATGTAGGTATCTAGGGTTCGATGCCGTGCGCATTTTCCTAAACGTTGTTGTCACAGTTGACACACAGATGGCTCTGTGAGTACCTAAATTAAATGCGTAAGTTATTTCTTAAATATGAGATATCTCCTAAATGGCTGAACTAATTTCGATGCAGTTTGTTCTAAACGTTGCGTGTGACTAAATAGAAAGTTTTAGTATGCATTTTGGTTAGCAATTCTGTTTAGGGTGAAAAATAGATTTTCAAAAATTTTGAGACTCGATTTAGTCTTCGAAGATGTCAAGTTAGATTTTTCAAAAAATTATATTTGATATCAGTCCACCAACCTCTTGATTTTGACATGGATTTTGATATGATAGCGTGATTTTCATTTTGAAAATTCACACATTGTTGCATTTTTTAGCCGCACTATTTGATTTATCGAAATAAAAAGTATCCTAGAGCACAATCGAGATGGAGACGATTCTAACGATACCTCATTCATCAAAATCCATCCAGCCGTTTAGGAGAAACGTGGTAATAAAGAATATTACTTACATAAGAACGAACATAGAAACGCGCGATCTACATAACCCGGGTGACTTGACAGTCAGCCGGGTAAAAAGGTAAACTGCTTCATTAGATTTTAAAATAACAATTCTCCTGGCCAGTAATCAAACATGTAGATTAAAAAAAACTTTTTATGTAGATTTGCATTTGCCTGACAAAGCACCTCCACTGGGTTGCCGGCAAATACGCGAAAGCACTACGCAATCACGCGCGGCACTCTCTAGTGTTTCCGAATCCTATAAAAGTGGCATTTTATGCACATCAGAGTTCTGAGTTTGGTGTTATTAATTTTAATCGAATATCGAATATTCGACTTCAGTATTCGAATATTCGAACGAATTTAATATTCGAATTATTCGAATATTCGAATATTCGAATGCAAGCCCTATTACCAATACGAGTGACATGTTCGGTTATGCCAGCGCGAGAGCGCGCGGGCATAACTGAACAACTCAATGTATCACAATTTAAACGGAATACTTTGGTTAGCCATAACCTGACATTTTAATTTGTTAAAAGTTAATCAAAAATATCATATGTATATGTCGAGATATCATGTAACAAATATAATTTTGGCGAATGAGTAGGTTGATAAATCGAAATATCTACAAAAACATGTGTGTGTTAGTGGCTTGAAAAATTGACAAGTAGTTATGTCAACTAAAATACGAAAAATGGAGGAGTTGGCAAGGCCATAACTCGAAAACTTGTCTAGCTAGGGAGCTGTAAATTTTTTTATAGATACTTCATAGGCGTAGATATCGTTTAAGCCAATAAAAAAAAAATTGACATCTCGACATATCAACGTATTCACGCGAGCCACGGAATTATTTCTGAACGCTCCATATTTTTTAACTTGTGTGTTGAAAAAACTCGGGCTTATATTCAAAAGCGACGCGATAAACTAATTAATTGACATTAGAAATCGCTCTTCCTAATCCTGACTGACCTGAAACATTCGTCCGGGATACGTTAAGTCCTCTGTTAACGCGTTCAGTGCCCGCGATGCACAAGTCATCAGTTCAGTCGAGGCAGGGTTTACAAAAGTTTTTTTTAAGTACGAGTATGTACACAAAATTCTCAGTACAAAAACCGCCTTTAAACCGTTACGAACGTTTACGGAGTTTAACCTTTTCGTGGTGTCGATGCTGTGAACTTTAAAACGGATAGGTATTCGAAATTCAAACTCCATGATGCCTGATTCTCGTATATACCTAGATATACATACATAAAATCACGCCTGTGTCCCATCACCTAGATATAGAGATGGTAATAATACTTCTAATACTTTTAGGTTTCTGTTATTTTTATACGAATCTATTTCGTTCTGCGCCGGTTTTTAAATAAAATCCATTGGGATATTTCTCTATTTTTTACACTGTTGAGATTTATATAAAACGGATTTAAAAATTAAAACCGGTTTCCGAGCTCAGTTTGTTTTACGTACGTATTTATTTGCGCTTAGCTCATGCGAGGTTTCACCTTAAGCCTTTATCAAAACACGGATTTCAGACCTCAAAGGATTTCAGTATTTCCATAAATAAATATCATCGCGTTTCATAATTCAAATCTTTATTTCCTTTAATAGTGCTGTAATTTTAACCGGTTTTCGGCTTTTTCGGTTATTCGCGGAAGAATTGTACGAAGTTATTTCGGCAATTTTGTATATCAATTAATACCAACATTTTGTTACGAATTATTTGTTTGTATTTAATATTTTCACAGTGGTTTTAGTAAACGAATAATTGGATCAATGCTCGATTTGTCACTTCCTAACAAAAAAGGATACCTAGCTCTTGAATTTGAGAATGCACTGCCAGATACAATAAATAAATAAAAATTGCTGGACACTTCACACAGCTCCATCTAGCCCCAAACTAAGCTAAGCTTGTACTATGGGAACCAGTTAACTGATAGAATACTTATATACTTTTTTTTTTACGTAGAATACTTTATAACACCCAGACACAGAACAAACATCTATGTTCATCACACAAATGTTTGTCCCGGGTGGGACACCACGACCTATAGTTCAGAAGGCAGAGCTACTACCAACTGAGCTAAGAGGCCAGTCAATACTAAATAACAATATTTCATTTATTTCCATATTTTGTACAAATTCTGCGAAGCATCTCGTCTTAGTTATTTTCGGTCACATCGATTTTGCCCGAAACAAAGCGGCGCTAAGCCACCCCTAAACGTAGCTTGGAAATTAATTACCCACAAAGGTTGCTCCACTGTCCCATTGTTGGGCAAATTAAAAGGCTTCTAAAGCTTTGTATTTTTAATAAACTGTGACTGCTAATAGACGTTAGAGATATTATTTCTACCCGACTGTGGCGAAGCCCAAAAGGGTTATGTGTTTGAACTGTATGTAGGACACACAGTTGGACACATGTTGTACGTACACAGCAAAAAACGCCTCGTGACGTTTTTCTGGTGAAAACCACCAGCTCGTAGGAACTTACACCACTTAGGCTGAGCGCAGAATTGAGTCACGACAGTCTTAAGACAGACTTGTCTTTCTCTCTCTCGTGCAGTTCCTGTATGTATTAGACCTAGACTATAAACTTATCTAGATGCCCTGACAGATATAATGATCGAAGATATTAGATAATTTTGTCTGTGAGACGTTTTGCTTGAAGTGTGCGCGTCTTCATACTTTTTGTACAGCAATAGTCTGTCTTAAGACTGTCGTGACTCAGGTCTGCGGTAAGCCTTACGGGATGAGGGCTTTGCCCGAACGATGACGATCGTAATATAACTGCCATCGCTCTTTCAAGAAGCAGAGCTTATCAAATTGTACTTTGTTTAATGAAGGATTAGATGTTTAGGACACAAATCCCGCTGTGTCTACAGAATACCTAATCGAATACACTCGGATATAATCCATGCAGAATCACACTAAAATTGTAAATTTGAAAATTTACATGTTTGTACTTATTAACGTTAGTTATGTTTATCGTTTTTTATGACGACGGCCTTTAGGCGGCCTCCGTGCTCTGACAGCAGAGTTGCACTAGAGGACCAATCTATACTAATACTAGCAGCGCCCTCGTGGCGTTGCCCCCGTAGTGATGATAGATACATAGATATTTTATTTATCAACACAATACATTTGTCTGTTAAATAGTGTCTTAAAGCCTATGTTAGGTTTGACTAGACACTAGGGTTCTCCTAACACATAATCTGGATGGTAACGGTGATGATAATTATGATGAAAAGTAGCCTAAAACCTACCTCAAGAGTTTAACTATAAAACACAGAAATAATTTTTCAAATCGGACTGGCAGTTCCTGAGATTAGCGCGTTTAAAAATTATTTCTACATGTGCTAGCTTAATTCTTGAGGAAGAATATGCTACTTTTCATCATCATCATCACCATATACCATCACTACGGGGGCAACGCCGCGAGGGCGCTGCTAGTCTCATATAAACTAAAAAAAAAAATATGATCACGACTGTATCCCCAAGGCGCGATAGACATTCTCTCAGAACGTTTTAGGCATTTTTTAAGATCCTTCGAGTCTAAGGGGGTAGTCAGAGGTATGTCCAAATGCATATTTGGTACATGCCCACGTTTTGCAGTAGTTAGCATTCCATACGTGACAGGTTGCAAGCCCATCGACGCTATTAGAGAGCTAACTGGTTTCCTCACGATGTTTTCCTTCACCTGTATCTTTCATATAAAGTATAAATAAATAAATATTGCTGGACATTTCACACAGCATCATGTAGCCCCAAGCTAAGCAGAGCTTGTGTTATGGCAACCACATGACTGATATACTACTTATATACATTTTTGTAAATACATACATATTATACATAGAAAACACCCAGACCCGAGACAAATATTTGCAGATCATACAAAGTATAGTATAGTATTTTAGTCATCATATTATAGTATAGTATTTCTGTTATAAAGTATTATATGTATGTATTTACAAATATCCAAGTATTCTATCAGTTATCTGGTTCCCATAGTACAAGCTTTGCTTAGTTTGGGGCTAGATGGCGCTGTGTGAAATGTCCAGCAGTATTTATTTATTTATATATAAACTGTGTATTTATATAAAATATATATAACTGTAAATCGCTACATAGTTCTAAATTACAATTCACATCCTGTAATGAAGCTCAGAATAGTTCTGCCAACAAACAGATAACATAATTAAGGATTGCCTTGTTGGTTTACAAATAGGAGACTAATTTGACATTTGTTTACATAAATGAAGCAAAGCTTCCTAGTGATTAACATTTTACATGTTTGAATGTGGTCTCGTGGTCTACTTATCATCTTTCTGTCCTTGTCCCACAAAACGTGGGGACACTATTATTTTCTTATTTCTATTCTCATTTTATTCTATCCTTTCTTTGGTTTACTTCTACTCGTACTTTTCCCACGTTCGACTAAGGGTGCTGCCACATTATCACGTCTCTACCCCGTCGCATAGCATGACCGTAGCAACACCGTCCCGGCAAAAATGATATTCTTTGTATTGAAATGTATGCGACGCCCCACACCACACCGTTCCTACACCGTCGCGTGCCCTGCCCGTGCCATGGCCGTCTTGTCAATCTCCGGCCGCCATGATTATTTTGCTGACAATCAATGACAAGCCCCGCCCATCTGTCAATCCATGTAACCATCATATTAGTAGCGTAGCCAGGTCAGCCCCTAGGGGCAGCTTTTCAGCCTTTTTCTATAAATAAATAATGCTGGATATTTCACAGCATCATCTAGCTCCAAGGTAAATAGACCTTGTATGGAAACTATATGACTGATAAACTACTTGTAGGTACCTATCCTTTTTTTGTAAATACATAATATTACATAGAAAAACACCCAGACCCGATACATATATTTGCAGATCATACAAACACTTGCGTCGCAGTGGGAATCGAACCCGCAACTTTCTGTGTTTTAGCTGGACCTTCGCACACTGCGCCACCGAGTTGGTTCGTATTGTTGGTACTGGATGTTGATTTATGTACACGGGATTTTATCGCGTAATTTACCTTATTTATCACGACGCGACGATTTGGCTGTTACAATAGCCGTGGTTGCGGGCAGTCTGCCCGTGATTATGTCAAAATGACAGATCATGTCAAAATGAGAGATTATGTCAAAATGACAGATTACGTCAAAAAGACAGATTAGGTGCATATTAAAATGACAGATGGGCCATATCTCGTAAACCACTTATCCCAGACTCTCCGTTCTCTTCAAGTGAAAGCTATTGAAGAGATCTACATTTAAAGTGACAGCTGTCAAACATTAAACGGCCACATCTCGGAAACTACTCGTCCTAGACTCCTCATTCTCAGTTCAAATGAAAGCTATGACCAAGATCTACATTCAAAGTGACAGCTGTCAAACTTTAAAAGGCCATATCTCGGAAACTACTCGTCCTAGACTCTCCGTTCTTAGTTCAAATGAAAGCTATGACCAAGATCTTCATTTGAAGTGACAGCTGTCAAACTTCAAAGCACCATATCTCGGAAACTATTCGTCCTAGACTCCCCGTTCTCAGTTCAAACGAAAGCTATTGAAGAGATCTTCATTTAAAGTGACAGCTGTCAAACTTCAATCAGCCATATCTCGAAACCTACTCATCCTAGACTCTTCCTTTTTAGCTCAAATGAAAGCTATGACCAAGATCTACATTTTCAATAACAGCTGTCAAAATGACATCTGTCATCTGAAATGTAGATCTTGGTCTATTACTGTGGTATAGGCTCGGGATTACGCTTCGCAAAACGGTTATGCGACGGTCCTAGTATGATACGGTCTTACTGTGTAAGGTGCTATTTTCGTGACGGGCTCGGTCATGGCTCGGCCCGCTTATGATACTGCGCAGTGAGCGATGACCTTAAGTGCCGAATCTACCTATGGAGTAAGGGGTCGTAAGCCCATAGTAAGTTCCGTCACAGATCTGCTGATGTCTGACGTATGAGCTAGTGATAGTTCGCGATGACACTCTCAAGGCCCTACTCTGACCTAAACACTGTGGGTCTTACTTATGAAAGATGTTTAAAGTTGAACACTGGTTAAACAACGTCCTGTTTTTATTTGTGGATTGTGAGAAACAGAGACAGGACGTTTAACCAGTGTTCTACTTTAAACATCTTTCATAAGTAAGGGGGTCTATTTCCCTGTCTATACCCTCGATAAATAAAGGAAGTGGGAAGTAACTGAAAAGCCAACATGACAGACAAATATTTGAAGTTGCACTTATCGATATGTTAATTCTAGCTCGGGGTAGCGCCATAGAATAGTTAATTACTATAGAATGGCCACTGTCTCCCCCGCACCATTCGGAGCTTCCTCACCGCGCGACTGAATTTGGGCTGGCGAGGGGCTGACTTGAGCTAGGGACGCGCCACGCGCGCTCTGACGCGACAATGAGACCGAGACCACAATGTACAGTAATTATTCATGCGGTGACAACCTTACTTCACGCACACAATTGCGAGTGTACAAAAATGACATTGTGTAGTGTCTGTGTAAATAGGTAGTTAGACGCCGCTTTTGCATAGAGATTTCGTCGAGTGTCCGGGGTGTAGCGCCATAAAGCGGCGTATCCAACGATTTGACACCCAATACATTCAACGCCAATAAATCACTTAATGTTATGTCTTGAGTGCGGTAAACTACATTTTTCAAATCCAATCGAAAGAGAAAAACACTTTATGCCTCTCTGGAAAAGCGAAAAGGGGTCAAAGAATATTCAATAAGTAGATACGGCTCTCAATAAGGTATCGTTAACACGTTTTTGGGTAGAGATTCAATGGTATTGTCACGTACACTTCGGTCGTGATTCGGGTGTGGTTATATTGGCGTTACTTTGAGATTTTTCTCACTTAAATCAGGAATTTTTCTGAAGACATGCATCATACATTATTTGCGTTCTCAAGCAGCAAACTGCTTCTAGCAAAATACGTTCTTATGGTTTGAGATTTTGGTATAGATGAGTAATGTATCATCGAGTTTATTGCGGTTTTTAAAAGCCAAGCTCTTCCATGTAAAACACTCCAATTTTATCTAGTCTATAAAACACTTTGAGTTTTTAAACACAAAACGTAGCTGTCACGATAAAACAGACATTTAGTGATAGAGTGAGCGCGTGGACTTAATCTACGATCTTAGCTAATCTACTTCACGTACTATCTCAGCCTGCCATCACCTTTTAGAAGCGATTTGGCGGTTAATTACGATTGGCTCAGTGATAATTCTTTCGCAAATGGAATGGAAAAACTTAAATGCAGACTTGGTTTGAATAATGTGGAGCTTATAAAAGGTTTAGAAGTTTTTTATTTTGCAATGGATACACAGAAGTAAATAAAGTAAGTTTGTTTGAGCAAGTGGCCAACTCTGCTGACGGGGTTTTTAGGCCGCCTGAAGGCCTCTATCATTCCTTAACGACTTAAAAGCCGGGACCTACAATTTAACGTGCCCTCCGAAGCACGAAAGCGCTCAGCCCGTAACTTGCGGTCACCCATCCAAATTGAGACCGCGCACAACGCTGCTTAACTTCAAAGTTCAATCAAGAACGTCGGCGCAGGCCAGATAGAAGAGACGGGGTGCAGACATTTGTCTCTTCCGCGTCCCTTTCATACAAAATGTGACGGCGCCCCGTCTCTTCTGTATGTTTTGCGGCGCGACGCTTCTAAACATTTTCTATGAAAGGGACGCGGAAGAGACTTAAATGTCTGCGACGCGTCCTCGTCTTACGTCTTTTCTTTATGTCCCGCGCCTAAGCAAGCTACGCCACGAGCGCTTCAATTCAATTTTACTTCAATTTCTTTTAATAAGGATTTTCTTAAGCCACAAAAACCTTGAAAAGCACTTTGTTCATCAAATTATCTACACAGTTCTAATTACTAATATCGCTTAAACTTAGTTCCTATAATGTTGCGGTGCTTAAACCAAAATGTATTTTCGAAAGATTTCAGACCAGATAAAAAGTCTATTTACAATTCGGTTGGTGTCTGCGAAATTGAATCTGATAAAGGAAACCGATAGTTTGGTATTCTAAACACTGGAATTGAAAATTACGGGTGAATTTAACTTGAATGTGTACTGTGATTTTGTAAGGACTGGGTGTGGTTTAATGAAATTTTATGGTTGAGTGAAGATCTCTTTTGCATGGTGTGTGACGGTGACTATGTAGTGAGTTCTTACAGTTAGAATTTAACATAAAAATGTTTGTTCCTTGGTGTTGTTAATGTAAAATACATGTACTTAAAAGTGCATATATTTTAGTACTATTTTAATTACCGGTTTTTCATCTTTTTTTTAAAGTTAAACTTACGCATCCTTTCCTCAGATCAGTAGATTAAAAAAAAACAACTAATACATTATGAAAAATCTTGTAGTACCGGTTTTTTAGTTTTAAAATTGGTTTTGCATAAGAAATCTTATTTAAAAAGTCTTCTCAATAAAACTACAGTACATACTCGTAGTACATTTTTGTAGAAAGGATAAAACAAAACAAATTGCAATAATTACTAAAAACCGGTTTTTTTTTCTTGCAAATGGTTTTAGCCATATATTTTCAACAGGTATGACAAGAGGTAAACCGTTCGTGTAAGAGTATAATATCAGACAACAACCAAACGAAATATGTTTTATCCGTGTAATTTATCGCTCGCTCAATCACCACGTTCCTACCTTATCAACACCTGACAGCCGTACCTTTGTGATTGGGAAAAATGGGAAAACCGGTTTTGTACCGCACTTTCAGAAATGGAACGGTTTTTAGCGGTTCGAGGGCGTATGTCACGCTTCTGTAGTCCAATTGTTGATTTAAATATGGATGTAGTGTGATGTGACAATAGATTTTTTTAAGCGTGGGTATATGCCATTTTGTGCTTTGTTTCTATTGTAACAAAGGCATCAAATTAAATATTAAATCGACCATTTATTCAGTGGGCGAAGGCCTGCCTGAAACGTTTCGATTCTTGCCGCAAGGCAAATGTTTCTATGATCTGAAAATATTTGACTCTAGTCCGGGTGATTTTCTGTGTACATTATTATTTATTTACAACAACAAAAAATAAGTATAATAAGTAGTACATCAGTAGGCAAAGATTGCCTCCTGACACCACCGCATAAATCATCTAGTAAAGATTCTAAGTTTTTTTTTATGAACTGCTTTTTTTAGCTTGTAGGTTAAAATGTTTGTCATATTTACGTGTATACGCCTCGACCTCAAATTGATTGCGTGTCTTTATGAGTGAGGTGATACTCACAGACGAATAAACCGAGGACTTTATATAGATTGAAGTTTTTTAGAAGTAAACACCGTCACATTACTACCAGTAATAAAAAAAAGGTCAATTTTTTTTATTAGACGGCACTTTTACTTTGGGCCCAACCATGTACGAACCCAGAATGACCTCCTTTTGCCCATTCTCCTTTGACACTGACATGTCTCAGGTAGTATCTCGTTATTACAATAACGTTTTGGACGAACCCGCGTCTCGGCCCACACGTAATTCCCATATTGTTCCTTTAAAAAAGGTCTACGCAGAGGTAAGAAGTCCTTGACAAACCTACTCCATACATTGTCCCAGCCATTACAGGGTCATACCACCGACTACCAGCCATTACAGATATATAGGTCACACCACCATCTAACCTTGAACTTAGAAAAGTTTTCATTTAAGAACCAAATACCTGATAAAATTAAATACAAAACAATTTATGATTCTTAAAAAAAACAAATTAACAATTAAGACGACCTCAGTGGCACATTGGATGAAGGCCTGTGACAAGAGCTGGAGGTTGCGGGTTCGATTTCGCTAAACGTAATTTTCGCCGCGAGATGTTTGTATGATCTGCAAATATTTATCTCAGGTCTGGGTGTTTTCTTTGTATAATAAGTATGTATTTACAAAAAAGTATAAGACAAGAATATACCTAGGTACTTTAAGATATGGACCTTTCCTAACTAAATAAATAGATACCTACATAAAACATTGGTTTTATAAAACTTTTACTTTTGTTGTAAAAAGCCTATAAAAAACACAAAAAACATCCATGTTCATCATGGAGATTGTACAGTTTGCCACAGTATAGTTTGTAGTACCTTTATAGGGGACAAAGGAAGAGCTACTTGAAACTATACTGTGGCAGTAATTCAATTCTGGTCGCTATTTTACAGTGTTGGTTTTTAGTAAACCTTCAGGTATTGTGGTTACGTGTTAGTCTTGCTATTTTGAGGTTTGCGTAACAAATAAGATAGTAAAAGCAGAAAATAAAAAGTAACGTTCTAGAAATTGTGGTTTCTGCGGCAAAGTTAACACTCTTTATACAACTTTGTTTTATGATACATTTTAGGTAAAAGGTGGGTTATTTTGAGTACCAAAGTCAAGTTAAAGCTAAAGGTATTTATTCAAAAATAGCACCTCGATGCTTTCAAAATTAATTCTAACTATTCTTGTGCTTTTAGTGACCAATGTCGTGAAGAATCAGGGGCCTTACTATGAACTCTTAGAGCAATGTCAAAGTAAGATTACTCTGATTCCGTACTTAGATAAGACTAAGGTAAGGTTAAAGTAAGCATTACGCAGGATTGTTTTGGTAACGTCTCATCGTGAAGTGTCAAGTGTCAAGTCATTGACTCGACGCAGGACTGTTTTCACCTTGTTTTGACATTCCTCTAAGAGTTGGTGGTACGCCGGCAGGGCAACAATCATAGTTTGTTCTTCTCTTTATATTTTGTGGTTGACTGTACCTACTAAATTAGTCTAAAAAATAACTAGATTATGTCTCAAAAAACTGATTTACTTACTAACGTGTCTGTATCTTTAGGCATGGTAGATTTCATTACATAATGGGCGTTTTTCCACTTGACGGCACGGCACGGCAACGGCGACGGCAACGGCGACGGGCCGGTGGTGGGGATGCATAAATGTATGAAAATCTCATAACACCGGGCCGGTGCCGGCGGCGCCGGTAAGTGGAAAGGCGAGCCGTACATTTTCATACATTTTTGCTTCCCAGATTGCCGTGCCGTCAAGTGGAAAAACGCCCATTACCTTTAAAAGCGGTTTCAGCTAGCCTAAATTTATAAATTTAAATACAAACTAAAGCTTCCAGCAGCGATAAATCAGTGCGCGCTGCTATTAAATATTTATAGCTTGCTGTTTGAAAGCAAGTTAAAGCTTATATCTTGCACAGTTGTAGTTAACGTTGCAAACCTATGCCGTGTCCACACTTGTATTCAATCTTTTTTCTTTATTTTCCACGCAATATGTCCTAAAGAAGTTAATAAAAATAAAACTGTGAAATAAAACTTAAGGGAGTGAACACACTGCGCTTTTTGCAGCGCGTTTTTGAGCTGCGCGTTCACATCGCGTTTGTATCGATACAAACGCGCTGAAAAAAACGCAGTGTGTCTATTCCCTAAATCAGTTTATGAAAACTTTTTTTAGTTTAGGAATTAAATTGATTCGGCCAAACAAATATTTACGACCCAAAAATAAGGCCTGGTCAGTTTGTGTAGTTAACAATGAAAATGCCTGTATATAAAAAATAATATACTGTAGTAGTAAAACTGGTAATCAGGACTTGGAAACCAGAAAAAAATCAAACTGGCTTCGGCCTAGGTACAGGAAACCTTTACTTTCCGGATACGTTCTAGCGAACCGCTATTTAGAGTGGTTAATACGAAAGTGTTTAAAGGGTTTCGATCTAAAAACCGGTATAGAACGAAAAGATTCGTTCTTTCTCTTTGGAAGCGAGCGCACTGTTCAAATAATCTGAAGCGCGTTGCGTGTGAGAGTTTGACTGCGTAATAAACCGGTTAATAGAGGTTTTTCATTAGGTTTTGATAACGCATGCGCTCGGAACGAAATAATTGAAATTTTATACGGTTACAAACAAGTTAATCATAAACCGGTTCCAAGCCCTGCTCGTAATGATATTACAATATATGCTTACCAGTATTACATGTATCAGTAGGTATATGAGCAGTAATATAATCCGTACCTATGATGAAAGCGTACAAGTGTGGACATCCAATGCTGAATATTGCATAAGTTGGAATTACATCTGGGTTTAGGATTTGCAATTTCAAATTTTGGGTTTAAGCAGTTTTGATTAATGAGTTATTCCCGAATTGAATGCAGTGTTCGCTTTTTGCTTTGCACACGGGATAATTAGAAATCTGTAAATGATATCCATATCAAAGAGATTTCGTTTTGAAATGGATGTATGACGTGTGTATTTCGTCTTTATAAGGTTTCGTCAATATATTTCATTGAAAATGAAGTCTTATATATGTTACGGGCAACTTGATTAATCGGGCAGTATTCCTATGGACCGGTCATTATGCATAATGACCAAGAGCGTCGGGCAGTTTGATAAATTTATTACTTTGACCGGTCCATATTCATAATGCCCGACGGCCCGTGGTCAATTTAATAAATCAAGGCTTGAATTTATCACTTAGACCGGGCAGTATGAATAGTGCCCTACTTCTAGCCGGGCAATGTGATAAATTGGATTAAAATCTGTAGGTTAGGTTATGTTAGGTTAGTAAAAAACTACGCGCGAGGCGAGCGAAGCGTGCCGCGGTAGCGGCCGCCGAAGCGCCAGAAATGTAGTAAATCAATTAAAACACTGCAATTCATCTAATTTATTACATTGCCCAAGATAGGGTGGTCATTATTCATAATGACCGGGCAAAGTGATTAATCATGCAGTTTTTATCACATTGCCCAATTGACCCGGTCATTATGCATACGGACCGGTCATTATTCATAATGACCGGATTTATCACATTGCCCGTAACATATATACCATTCCGACGGGATTCGAACCCGCATTGATACAAGCGATCCCCCTCAAGCCGGAGTGCCCTAACTAACTCGATTTTGGTAGGTACTTGACTTTTTTTTTAATGAAATACATTATTACCTAAGCCACCCACGATCAATTCTATCGTCCTTCCGATTGGATTCATAATACATACATACATAAAAATCACACCTCTTTCCCACAGGGGTAGGCAGAGACCACGGACTTCCACTTGCTACGATCTTGACACACCTCTTTCGCCTTATTCACTCTCATCACATTTTTCATACAAGCTCGCCGGTTTAGGGTACTTTTGACCTGGCCTTTCTCTAAAATGTCACCAATCTGATACAGGTATGTTCGCCTAGGTCTTCCCCTTCCAGCTGTTCCATTCACACTCGCTGGATTGGATGGGATGCGATCGATTGGATCCAATCGATCGTATCCAATCGGCAGCTCACCACACACATTCAGTTCGAACTGTCAATTCGGCAGTTGATGCCGATCCATGTCCACACACGGTCCATTCGATAGAATTGATCGTGAGTGACCACCATGAGTGTGGAAACTATAAAAATTAAAATATTAGTTATGTAATAAAACTAGAATTCGTTTTGTTCACATGATTAAGTTAAGTACGTCTCAAATATTTAAGTAGCGTTTCAGTATTCAGGCGTAAGAAACTCAATCTTGCATAAAAAGCAGTGCCAGCTGTTATTATAATTTTCTGCTCTTTTCAGCAAGTCTTTGTATTTTTAACTAGCTGTTTATTCAAAAGATAGTTTTCTTAACTTCCAGTTTATATTTGGCTTTTGTCTGTGAAGTTTATGAATTCATAATTAAAACGAGAATATTTTAAAATATATCTTACCTAATTATAAAAGCCGTGTTGACCAAGAGCAAACTCTAAACGGTGAAGGAAACATCGTGAGGAAACCCGCGGCTTATTCAGCCCCACACGTATTGACCATGTCTTTCCTGTGGATATGCCCGGTTAAGCTGAGAGGAGGGTTTAGGTGCTGGGCAAGCCTACTCCATCTCAACATTGTCCCAGGCACTACAGTGTCCCGTTAAGTGTAGGCAAAGATTGCCTCCTGACACTGTATAAATAAATCATCTAGTAATGTAAAGAGATAGGTATGGTGCTTTGGATTTCATTCTGATGATGAGTTCGAATGCAAGACCGGCATCAATGATGAGCTCTAAATGATGATGAAAAACATCGTGAGGAAATCCATTGTTGAAAGTAAACCCACTCGACCAACGCGGATCTTTTCTAAGATTTCTGAGACTTTATAAATTACTAGCTTCCGCCCGCGGCTTCGCTCGCGTGGTACCCGGATAAGAAGCCTATGTCATATTCTCGAGCATTATCTATCTATATTTTAAATCTACCAGATCGGTTCAGTGACTGTCTAGTTATAGAGGAACAAACTTTACATCCATCCTGTGTGATTGGTGTTAGTGTGATTTATTCATTTAATCTCTGTTTTTCGCTATTATAGAAAACATGCCAAACCACCAGATTTATTCGTCAGATTAAAGTTATTTTACGATTGAGACCCTTGCATAACAACATCATAATTAAAGTCTTATCATTGGTCAGATAGTCGATATTTATCTACTAGGGATCCGGTGGTTTATTCCGAAACTTAGATAGTAATAGACATTGCATAAATACATGAGAAAACAACGACCTTATCGTGACACTTATACAGAAATATTACAGAGTGATCCTATCCTACCACGGACACTCGACGAAATCTCTATGCAAAAGCGGCGTCTAACTACCTACACAGACACTACACACTGTCATTTTTGTACATGCGCAATTGTGTGCGTGAAGTAAGGTTGTCACCGTATAAATAATTACTGTACACTGTGGTCTCGGTCTCGTCTCGTCGTCGCGTCTGCGCGCGTGGCGCGTCCCTAGCTCAAAGTCAGCCCTTCGCCAGCTCAAATTCGCTCGCGTGGTGAGGAAGCCTTTTTGGAACGATTCCACCATGTTCCCCAGAGGTGTGCAGTGTGCACTCAGCCTTTAAACACCTTGTATTTGTCACAAATACAGGACGCCAAAGTACGGTGGACATTTCAAAAGAACACAAAGCTTCCGCAAATATTTGAGATCTCGGATTAAAAGATAAAAAGATTTCTTGCGGTTGTTTTATCGGTTTGTGTGCGGAAGGGTGATTTAAGTTGAAATGGCGTGATTCTCCGTGGAATTTAAACGTTATTTGAGTCAGATTTCAAGAAATCATCATTATTTGTCCACCATTCACCATCTTGTCTGTCCGGGTTTTTAACCGACTTTAAAAACAGAAGGATGCTAATGCCTACACTTTACGAGACACTGTAGTGCCTGGGACAGTTGGATGGTAAGGCTTGCCTAGCACCTAAACTATCCTCTCAGCTTTACCGGCCATATCCACAGGAAAGACATGGTCAATACGTGTGGGGCTGACTAAGCCGCGGGTTTCCTCACGATGTTTTCCTTCACCGTTTAGAGCTGTTTGCATGCAGATATAAAATTAGAAAGAAAAGTACATTGATGCACAGCTGGGATTCGAACCCACGACCTTCGGATCGAAAGTCAAAGTACTAACCCACTAACAAAAAAAGATTACCATTGCACGACTAATGTCCAATTATTATGAAAAATGAATAGTCTAAAAATGTCCATTAAATAATGTCCATTCATAAAAATGACCATTCATAAAAATTTCCATTCATAATAATGTCTATTCATAATAATATCCATTCATACAATGTCCAATCATAAAAATGTCCATTCATAAAGAGGCCAATTATAAAAATGTCCATGCATAAACTGTCCAATCACAAAAATGTCCATTCATAATATTGTCCATTCATTGTATTTAAATATATACTTTGTATATGTTTACGATAACAATATTTCGACTACTAACATTCAGGTAGGTACTTTACTTACCTTTATAAAAGCGTCATTTAATACATTAGCAAAATTAACGAGCAATCCAGTTGAGGCGCACAATAAGCCCTTAATTAATTAAAAATAAGCGTAAAAATGAAAGTCAAACAGTCCATTAACTCTCACTTTTCATAAAAAGTCGTTATGACCGCCCATAGACTATAGAATATGAATTTTCATACCGCTTTTAGGTCAACCCTTTCGTGCTTTGTTCGACAAATAGAGTGAAATGGAACGTCAGCTTTGCTTAAAAAGTAGTGACCGCTAGGTACAAGGATGGCCGGTTTGAAGTTTGTCAATCCATGAAGTTTCGTATAAATTAATGTAAACGTGTGAAGAAGCGAACTGCTGTTCTTTACGTCGATAGTTATTATTAATTTCAAGTATTGCCATGATGTCATTATTGAAATTAACATTAATTTTGCACGCTTTGAAGCAGAACATGGCTGTACCTTTTCCACATCTATTTTTCTTCCACCTGTTTTTGTTACCTGTGTTTTTGCAAATAAATGATTGTATTGTATTGTGTCAAACCGGCCTTGTTATCGTGTTTCGACTACAAAATATAGCATGAACTTTAGGTATAAATAATTACTCGCTGCAATTGACGACCTCCGTAACGGGGTTCTTCCACGTAGTCAGAACTGTTTAGTCCAACTGGTTTGACCACGAGGAATTATGTTTCCTTGTGGTCAAACTTTACTGGTATTGCACATTTTTAGCACGCTGTATAGTAGTATGCATGCAGTTTACATAATTATGTACGTGGGTGAAGGACCGCATGAAACACAGAAGGTTGCGAGTTCGATTCCCGCAGCGAGGTAAATGTTTGTATAGTCTGCAAATCTCTCGGGTCTTTTTCTATGTATAATACGTATGGATTTACAAAAAAAAGTATGTGACCTAGTAATCTGTTATGTAGTTCCACAAGCTCTGCCTACTTTATCTAGATGATAGATTGATTGATTGGGCTAGATCAGTGATTCCCAAAGTGGTCCAGGTGGACCCCCAGGGGTGCACGGGAGACTCGAAAGGGGTCCACGTTGGCGAGAAATTTTGGGAATATGGTAGAAATGTAGCAGCAGGGGGTCCACCGAAACCAAATATAAAATTTCGAAAGGGGTCCATGAGAAAAAAAAAGTTTGGGAACTACTGGGCTAGATGATGCTGTGTGTGTGGTCGTCGATTCAATTTGAAGTCAATTTGAAGAAAAGGAGTCAATTTGAAGGCAAAACAGGTCAAACTTAAAAAACACATTACTGTCATTTTACGGCACCGCTGTCACGTGGAATGAAAGCTTAAGGCGTTTTAAACCTAGCAAATGGGTTTCAGATTATGTTATGAATCCAGGTGGTTGGGTTTTATGGAACCTGGTCTATATCCGCATGCATTCACTCTTTATGCTCATCATTAGGGTTAGTACGACGTTTATACTAAGGGTAGAAGAGCCGTGTTGGCCGAGGGGATTAGTACCTCGACTTTCGATCCGAAGGTCGTGGGTTCGAAACCTGGCAGTGCATCAATGGATTTTTCGTTTCGAAAAATTTATATGCGCATGAACACGAGCTCTAAACGGCGAAGGAAAACATCGTGAGGAAACCCGCGGCTTAGCCAGCCCCACACGTATTGACTATGTCTTTCCTGTGGTATAGCTGAGAGGATGGTGTAGGTGCTGGGCAAGCCTACTCCATCTCAACAATGTCCCAGGCACAACAGTGTCCCGTTAAATGTAGGCAAAATATTGCCTCCTGACACTGTATAAATCATCTAGTAAAGATATAAAGGCCTAAGAAAGGTATTGCGGCTACGTCGAAATCAGAGTGGGATGGTGAAATATTTTGTTCCTATGAGAGAGAAGGACAGCGATAGAATTCCGAATTATAATTCTAATATTTTAATAACATAATTCACGAACAATGCCTGTCAAAATTGACACTTATGTTACGCGTGTTTGAGCTGTCAGTCGTCTGTCAGCTGCGATCGTGACCGAACTTTACGCCTAGGGGACCGTATGTCAGATATATATAAGTACGTCATAAGTTGTTTGGTTGTCCTTAGGGAACCGACCGGTTGTGGTGACGAACTTTGACTAAGGAAGAATTTTTCGCCATTTTTGGAGGAACTTCAACTGTCTTTTATTTTACATTATTTAACATACGGGAATTACTCACGTAAAAATATCGTCGATTTAGATACCGACAATGTTTCGATTCATCCGGAGAATCTTCATCTGCTGGGTAAGGAGAGAGTTGCGGCAAGGTTACTCCTCGCGGTCGCGTCTCACACGTCTTTTATGTTTTATTTGATTTTATTAAGTTTTCGGTGGCATTTTAACTAATAGGCAAGTTCGTGTGACCAAATCTGGTGACGGAGTTTTTAGGCCTCCTTAAGGCCTCCGCCATGGCTTAACAACTTAAAAGCCGGGACCGACAATTTAACGTGCTCTCCAAAGTATGAAAGCGTTTAGCTCGTAATGCCACTTGCTCACTGTCTTAGGCTGGATTCAACCAAACTGGATTAAGTTTTTACTCGAGAGTAAACTACTATTTGTATGCACATAATAATGTTCGGTTGCGCTTTCTAAACAATTGTATTTCGTATTATGTCGGCTAGTTACTCTGGAGTAAGATGACTAAGCAAGCTACGCCACGAGTGCTTCATTCTTCATTCAGCGTATTGTGCTAGGTTAGTAAACAGTAAGGCTGATTTTAGTCTCACGCTCACCGCCAGCGCTGATAGGCGAGTGATCTTTATTACAATAAAATAAGGATACTGATTGTAGCACTGACGAGAGCAATCAGCGTAGCCATTTCTGCTAAACAATCAGTATCCTTATTTCATTGTAATAAGGATCACTCGCCTATCAGCGCTGACGGTGAGCGTGAGACTAAAATCAGCCTACACAGTTTGAGAATTTCGAGAATACAATAATTTCTAGAATCGTCCCTACATATACCTACGCACTAAAACATCCATTCGAAGCAAGCGGTTGTATTGTCCGCCTGACAAAAACGACACAATTGTAGCATTGTTATGCATAGAATAACTATAATATAATAGCAGTGTTGGGCGAGTGGGACAGAACATTGACGCTAACGTAGGTACCCGGTACATTGTTTGAGGGTTTGCCTAGCACCTAACTAAACCATTATTTCTCAGCGTCTCAGATCAGTTGGTAATACACCTAGTAGGTCTTAGGCTGAGACTCCACCAAAGCGGAGATGTGTGAGATGTGTTTTAAACAACCAATAAAACTTCGTTATTCACACATCTCGTGATGACAATGTCTGAATAACGAAATTCTATTGGTTGTTTAAAACACATCTCACACATCTCCGCTTTGGTGCAGTCTCAGCCTTAAGGTTCACACTGCAACGCACCCCGCTGCGTTGTGCGTTGCTGCGGATTTTAGCATTGTATGCAAGTATCTTAATTTGTATAGAAAACACGCATAGTACAACACACTGAAAACGCATCGTCGCATAATGAATAAAACCTGTAGATCTGCACAACGCAGCGGGGTGCGTAGCCAGTGTGAAAAGCGCCTTAAAAAGAAAAAAATAATAAGAAAACCAAGTATGTATTTTATTATATAGAGCTGACTTGTTAACTCAAATGTTGATTATTTTGCAAATACAGGAATTATTCTAATATATATTTTATTTTGTTTCAGGTAATATTATTTTTCATGACACAGCGTGAAGAGGTTGGTGCTTTCAGGTAGACAGGTTTCTTGTACAGTCAACGACAAAAATCGATAAACATTTTGAGTTTGAAATTATAAATCTGCCGAACCCGTGGAGTTAGGCTGTGTCCCCAGTAGGCAAACTGTGAGCGGCCGACTGAGTTTGCGGCGTATCGGTTTAGTACGCTCTTCCATATTTGAAATGGAGTGTCCACAGTTTGCTAGTTTTGCGCTCACTGTACGCAGTTTGCAGCGTTACGCTCAAAACTAGCAAACTGTGGACACACCATTTCAAATATGGAAGAGCGTACTAAACCGATACGCCGCAAACTCAGTCGGCCGCTCACAGTTTGCCTACTGGGGACACAGCCTTATAATCAAATAGCTAATATTACATACTTTGTCCTGCTCTTAGTATAGTTACCCATAAGTAAGTAAGTTCGTATGAGCAAGTGGCCAACCCATTATAGTACCTTTATAATGTAAATTTCGAAAGCGAAAAATATTTACTTGTTGCACGAAATTGTTTTAATCCTGTTTTCAGTAAGCAAATATTTATGAAACACAAGAAAAACTGACTCTTATTCGAAACACGTTTTAAATTTGCCCAAACAAAAGCTCTGCCTTGCTAAAATTCCCTTGGGACTTATTAAGGGTGTCATAAAGTGATGGGAGTTTCGTTTACGAGTATTTTCGGCCATTTTCGGCTTTACAATTTCAAGAAGATATTGGAAGTCGTTTCGGCGTTTGGTAATTTTCGGCAACACATTTTTTCACGTAGAAAACTTTACTACTAAGTAAGTAAGCTCATATGAGCAAGTGGTCAACTCTGGTGACGGAGTTTTTAGGCCGCCTAAAGGCCTCCGTCATGGCTTAACGACTTAAAAACCGGGACCGACAATTTAAGGATTAGCTTTCAAAAGAAATGTCATCGTTGACTCCCCCCAAACGCCCCTCTACCCTCTATCTATTCACGATATTTTGACATGTTAAAACTTTTGAAACTATCTTGGAATAATTATAATTTTAACATCTTGTTGAAGTAGCGAACATTGTCATGGAGACTTCATCAATTATTTTTTTTCGATGGTAGTGATACCTAGTTGTTACCTTCATAATTATTATTACTTATTATAGAATATCTGGGCGACCAAGCTCTGCTTGGGTGCAAATCGAGAAAAAAAGAAAAAGAAAAATGAGTTAAGTATGTATTTAAAAAAAGCTAGGTCTCGATCGATCTTGCTAGGTAGAGACCTAGCTAGATCGATTCTTCGCCCCCGTAAACCGTAAACCTCTGTACCGCAAATTTTATCGAAATCGTTAGAGCCGTTTTCGAGAACGTGAGTACAAATAAACAAACAAACAAATATTGCTCGTTTAATAGAATAAGATAATATTTCATAAGAAGATCATATACTTGTCGGGGAGAGGGTTCTGGGCGTGAAGTATGGATGGTCCGATATGTTCAAAGACACGAAATAACCAATGTAACGTGTAGTCAGGATGTCTATTTTGTAATCACAATTACTTTCACAAGACTTAAACAGAGGATTGATTCGATTTTTGCCGATTAGAATTACTATCACCATTTAAAAAACAAAATGGAAACGCGGTGAGTTCAACAGAAAGAGACAAAGCTACCCACAGAACATTATTACTATCGAGGAGCGACCGCTCCGCTCCGATGCCAGAACCAAAGTGGCCACGCCACGCCACTCGCCACCCGCTCGAGGAAAGCGAACTGTCCAACAACAAAACTGACTTTAGCGCCCTCTGCCTACTTTGTGTCGACCACACCCAAGTGACAATGACAGTTGTCTATTTGACGTTTCCATTATTAGTCTACAGATGGCGTTGTTAACAGGATGTAGTGCAGAACGAAGTATCAAATCAATTAACATTCCCTTTTCTAGCTCCAACTCCGACATAATATGTATTATATTCTTTATACCTAGATAAGTCTAATCACAAATAATTGTATGCTGTGTTCACTGTGTGAACTACAAACTACAAACTACGCCGACTTTGCTTTCTTAGGACTGTCATAATACGTTAAGTTTAGCGTAAATTACAATTTGTGAACCATAAACTTTCATATGACACCCCATTAAATTTATTTGTATAACTTTTATTTTTTTACCCCCTTGAGTACCTAATATCTTTACAACCCCTTCATTGATTAAGCCCATAAGCACTCGGGTCACTCGACACTGGATATATGCACCAACCGGAGTTTAAAACACTAAAAAACACGCTATAGTTACATACGAGTCGATAAAGTACAAAATTACAGTACTAAAATTAACTATGTAAATTAATTTTAGATTAAAAAATAAACTAAAAACCACGTCTTTATTTATTTATTTAGAATGCGTTGTCATCGAGTTGTGAGCTACCCTGACAGTTTTAGCCGGCCAGCTACACGGAAAGTGCTCGAAATTTTAGTCGCGCGAGATTTCCCCCGGAACGACAGACAGATAGACAGACGAACAAGAAAGTGACTATATAAGTATAATAAAAACGTGGTAAAATAATAATGTCATTGATCCTTGATAAGTGGTTCTGTGCGCCTTCACTAGATGACCTCGAAAAACAGTTAAACGAAGCTGCCCTCCAGGTGGCAACGTGGTTCAACTGGAATGGACTCGTCTTAAATTTAAAAAAAACACACTTTATCCATTTTTCCATCTCAGGCCGCGATGTGAGGGACTTATCGGTGCTGGTTCATAACACACCAATTGACCAAGTTCAGTCAACCGCTTTCTTAGGTTTCCAAATTGATCGTGGCCTGACGTGGGGCTCCCATGTCGACAAGCTATGTGCAAGGCTAGGAAGTGCTTGTTTCGCCCTCTATAGGCTATCGCGTGTCGTATCTGCTGACGTTGTCCGAACGTGTTACTTTGCGACCGTCCACTCGCTTTTACAGTACGGAACAGAGCTGTGGGGGCGCGCAGCCGATCGGGAGCGCGTCTTCCGCATGCAAAAGCGTGCTGTGAGGGCAATCGCAAAAGTAACGCGAGACACGTCCACAAAGCCGTATTTTACCTCACTGGGAATATTAACCCTACCATCAATTTTAATACTGCAAGTATCAATGTTTGTGAGGCAAAACCTCGGAAATTTTCGAACGCGCGCGGACGGTCATGCGCGGGCGTACAATACCCGTGGTGCACACAGACTCGCCACAGTAACACACCGGCTCACCAAGTCAAAGAGGCTTACTCATGTCCTTGGACCGACTGTGTACAACCGCCTGCCGGAGCTTGTTGTCGAAGCGCCTAGTCTACTGTGTTTCAAAGCTAGGTTGAAATCGTGGCTCATCGAGAAGGCGTTCTATAATGTAGAAGATTTTTTACGAGTAGTAGTACCTACATAAGTACCGACTAACTTAATTTAAGTAGGTCCATATAAAATTATATTTATATTACAATATTACAATTACAATTTTTTGACTTGTAAACATACAATTTACCAATAAATGGATTATTACTGATTATTATTACTGATTATTACTGTGCACATTTTGATCCGACGTTTTGAAATGGATTAAAACTACGTTCTAAGATTCTGTTGACATAGATGAATACAAGTGAAGCTAAAAAAAACTAAATTCGGGGTAATATCCCACTTGGCCAAGACAGTCCTTGAACAAAAGCCAAATTATATAGTTGAGGATGCGACTCCACTCCATTTTGTTCCGAATGACATTCGATTTCGACTAGTCCTATTATATAACAAATGAGAGAAGTTTGTGTGAATGTTTGTTTTACCACGTATCTCCGTAACTACTAAACTAATTTTGCCGATTTTTTGTTCTACTCGTAATCTATAGTGATCTTCGATCTTCTGTTCTATCTAACAAGAAGGTGAAAAAAGGAGGCAAGTTTCTAAGAAATAAATGTACCTAATTTCTTAAATAAAAATAAAATAATAAGTACTAAGTTATGAATTTTTAAAGGGGTTGCAATAAAGTTCTATTTCAAATAAATATTTTCTGGTTTGATTCACCAGAGTAATTAAATACCTACATTATTTTTATTTTATTCAAAATTACCCTTAGGGAGGGACTGTGCATTATTACTAAGGTCGTAAAGTTAGTATTGTTTTTCCTAATCGAAAAAAAAACTAAATACTTACTAACTTTATGACTTTTTGGTTTCATTTTCTGTTACCTGTACAAAGCCGGGGCGGGCAAATAGCTTGTCAAATGTCAAAATGTCAAAACGCGCGTGGATCCGACCTTGTGACCGCCCAGAAGCGGAATGAGCTGCGTTCGATTCTGTGTTTATTTATATAGCAACTCGGGACTCAATAAGGTTGATTTTCGGTTGATCCGTTTAACTCTCTGTGCTCAGAAGTAAAGCTCAAAACTAATTTTGCTTATTATGAGAAAAATAAGCAGTCTAGGTAAACGATAACTTAGAAGCAAATAAAAGACTAAATTTCCTTTCTGTGAGTATTTATTTTGTATATGTAGCTGAACTGGTTTTCAAGAAAAATGCAAAAATCTTGAGAAAAGGTGTCATTTTCAAAACGTAAAAGTATCGTGTAAATTTCTATTAATCGTGTTTCTGCCTTTAGAACTAAATAGAAAAAAGATTAAAAAATCACATAATTGGAGTTGTAACTTGATGAGATATTCCGTTTAGTTACAATTTGCAGGCAAACAATCATAACCGTTTTGGAGCTTGGCCTCTCATCTCGTAATGCCTGCTGTCACCCATTCAAATTGTGACCGCGCACAACGCTGCTTAACTTCTACGATCAATCAAGAACGTTCAAGCTACGCCACAAGCGCTTCAATAGTTCAATAGAAGAATGTGAACTGTTTTAGTATTACAATGTTTATAGTTATAAAGTATTCTAAGTATGTATTAACAAAAAGTATATACCTATAAGTATTCTATCAGTTATTTGGTTCCCATAGTACAAGCTTTGCTTAGTTTAGGGCTAGATGGCGCTGTGTGAAATGTCCAGCAATATTTATTTATTTAAAGTTTGTAGAATCACTTAAACATTTTTTTCCGCCGTAAATCCCAACTTGATATTATAATAAATATGTATTTATTCGCTTATCGATATTCGAATGCCGTAGCAGAAATGGCGTTTATGCGATCTCACAGAAGCATTCAAAGGACAAAAATAGCATTCGTGTTTTATCTCAGGTTAAATTCTAGTTAAATAAGCTTAATTCTAAGTTTATTTATAATCTGCATAGCCATTACCGAGTTAAGCACATACACAACACATCAATAACAAATTGAAAATGTAATGAGAAAACCCCCGAGAAATGCTTTCATAAACTCCAAACGGCTTAACAGATTTTCATGAAACATAGCTAAGAACATTCTCGACAAAGACACCTTTCCAACAAATAAAAACCGGTCAAGTGCGAGTCGAACTCGTACGCCGAGGGTTCCGTGCCTAGCCATGGTGCCAATTAAGCTAGTCCGCTTAATTGTATGAGCGCCCATACAACTCGGAGGACAATTTTAATTGGCGTCAACTATGTATGTATGCGAACACCCTTTAATTTTCAACTTTTTTAACTTTTTGGAATTTTTCCTTTATTTGTGCTATAAGACCTTGCTTTTTGCCAAATTTCGTTATTCTAGGTCAACGGGAACTACCATTTAGGTTTTCGACCCAAAACCTCTAGGGTACTTCCGGTTAACCTAGAATTGTCAATTTTGGTTACAAGCAAGGTCTTCCAGCACAAGTAAAGGAAAAATTCCGAAAAATAAAAAAAGTTGATAATTAAGGTAAGTTTTGGTACTCACAAGTTTTCACGAAAACCTAAATTTGCCTATATCTTTTTATAGTGTTGACTCAGGACCTTGATTTTTATACTCACAGTAGGGACTATAGACCTTAGTATATGGTATAAATTTCAACTTGCTAGCTCTACCCGTTCCTGAGATAATCGATGGTGACACACGGACAGACGGACAGACAGACGGACAGACGGACAGACGGACAGACGGACAGACGGACAAGAAAGTGATCTTATAAGGGTTCCTTTTTTTACCTTTTAAGGTACGGAACCCTAAAAAGAAGAGCTATGATGCCACAGACAGATCTACACAGATACACACTATAAACTGTTAACATCCCTCTTTTTCGTCGGGGTTTAAAAAAATTGTAGAAGTACCTACCTAGTTAGTTTTTTTTACTTATCGCGAAATTATATTATTTTATTTACCTCGATGTTTCGGATGACATTACACCGTCACGTTTTTTCAAAATGCAATAAGTAGATGATGATGTACATAATATTAGTTTGCCGAAAAAATTTAGCCGAAACTTGGTTTTACTTCCGGGTTTGCCCTTAATGTTATAAACTGGGTTGCGTGTCTTGGGACGCCATGTTCATCTAAAACCCAATTACAAAAATTATTCGGCAACGGACAGACAAAAGTGGATTCATTTTGTTAGTGTAAACGCATTAGCTGACTTTACTAAATAGATTAAAAGTTAATTACGTTGAAAAATGTTTTGATTGTCATTAATGTTTGTACTTAATTTTGTTTTGCCGTGTTAAGGTGGTCGCACACCTATCTGCGAACGAATCGACCGAAACGAATTTTGGAATTCTTTAATGAAATCGTATGACACCTCGCACTCCTGCCCGCATCGATCGATTTGATCGAATCTGGCAGTACTTAGAGAATTCGGCGCGGATAAGTGTACGCTCAGCCTTATCTGAAATTAATATATGAAATGGGCTACTAACCATACAGGGTGTATCAACATCACTCATGAAAACTCAAACACTACGGGCCTCTATTAATAAACTCGTATTAACTTCTGTCAAAGTTGGACCACGGATTAAACTATTGCCATCCTTTTTTGTTAGACAGTGACAAATAAGGATGGCAACAGTTTAATCCTTGGTGCAACTTTGACAGAAGTTAATACGAGTTTATTAATAGAGGCCTACATGATTGCATTCAATTCTATACCGGGACAACAAGTTTAAACATAGCAAATCGTCACATCCCAAAGATGTCCTCAGAGGATCTTAAAGATGCCTAAAAAGATCTGAGAGAATGTCTACCGCGCCTGAGTATGCAGTCGTAATCATATTTTTTTTTTTAAATCGTCACGATGTAGAATTATGAGGGTTGACTTTTTTTTGTGAAAAATAAATAACTGTTTGACCGAAATCGAAATTCGTTAAAAAAATCCCCTCCCTACCAATTATCTCCCAATATTTTTTTCCTTACGAAATCCTAGCAGAAATCAAAATCAGAAACCGCGATATTGCATTGTATTACAAAGGGAGAAAATTTGATTTCGTTTGAAAATCGAGTGTCTTTGTGAAAACATAGCACTATTGATTTCCAAGAGGTATGTGTACTGGATGTGAATTCAAACGGAAATTTCGATGAAACGTTTATTTTAGTTATTTGATCTTGCTAACGCTTATCCATTTAAATTATATTGTTTGTGCTAGACTGAATAATGGATTTGATTACAAACGAAACTATTTAAAATCTTAGCTCAACTTCATTCAACCAAAAATGTAGTGTAAATAAAATGTACCTGAACGGGGTGAACTTTATTTAAATTTGTTTGCTTGTATTTTTATGCCGTAAATAAATGGTTCATTTTTAATAAATAAACAATAATGCTGGACATTTCACACAGCACCATCTAGCCCCAAAGTAAGCAGAGCTTGTGTTATGGGAACTACAAAACTACTACACAACTTAGTTTTATTAAAAGCTTTTATTGTAAATACATACCATTTAATTCATTAAAATCCGTTCAGTAATTTTTGCGTGAAAGAGTATCAAACAACCATCCATCCAACCATCCTCACAAACTTTAACATTTATAATGTAGGATAGGATAGGAGAGATTGGGATTATTCCGGGATGAAAAGTATTCCTTATCATTATCCAAATAATCAACTATCTGTGAGCCGAAATAAGACTAAAATCATGTGAACGAACTTGCGGGCGGCCAATAGTATTATAGGTATACGATTGACGACCTCTGTGGCGTAGTGAGCGATTGCCCGCCTGAAACACAGAAGGTTGCGGGTTCGATTCCCGCCGCGAGGCAAATGTTTACATGATCTGCAAATATTTATTTTGGGTCTGGGTGTTTTTCTATGTATTAAATGCTTGGAATATACATAGTTTTTACCCTGGAATAACATACATAAGCTTTTATCCGGGTAGGTACCATGAAAGCGTAGCCGCGGACTGAAGCTAGTGGTCCATAAGACACATCGTTACCACAAGTAAATAGTTAGTTTTTTAATAATCCCACAGGAATTTAACATTTATCCGGGATGAAAAGTATCCTATTTATTAATCAAGGTATTCATTCGTAACACTATATTCGATAACTTCCATCTAAATCTGTTCTGCCTTTTTTGCGTGATTGAGTAACAAACATCCACACTTATACATAGGTACGTACCTACCCATATTATAAATGTGAAAGTGTGTTTATTTGTCCTGCTTTCACGTCAAAACAGAGCGACGGATTGACGTGATTTTTTGTGTGGAGATAGTTGGAGGGCTGGAGAGTAACATAGGCTACTTTTTATCCGTTTGCCACGCGAGCGAAGCAGCGTTCAGCAGCTAGTTTATAATATTAGTATATTGGGCACATCCAGTCCCAAGATCTAGATCCAGGTACAATCATAGGCTTTGACAAATATTCGATTGACGATCACCATTATGATATCAAATGTTTTACTTGTATTCCGACGTTATTTATACATCAATTTTATTTGAGGCAAGTTCAAAGGTTTTTGTATTTGTTACATTTAGTTCATATGAGTTAGTGGCCTACTATGGTGACGGAGGTTTGAAGACCTGCATATCACATTGTGAACCTGTGATTTCCTTATGCTGAGAAATTATGTATACCTAGTTATATTCTCTAATGTATTCACTTTTGTTTTTAAGGTGCTCAATAAACAATTTATACAATTACAATTTATACTTACTTCTTATTATTTATTTATTTATTTATATATTTACTATCGCAAAGTATCAAAATTCGAACCCACGACAATCGCAAGTCTTGGCGCCTATGCCAACACCGCTCAAAACAAAGGGGGTGTCACAATTACACACATACGTGGCACACTAAAAAGGTCATTCTGACAGAAGTGGTTACGCTCTAATAATTTTCATGTCCCCCGTCAATTACGAGTAGTGTTACCAGGTGTCCCGAATTTCGCGGGACGTCCCGCTTTTCAGGGGTCTAGGGACGCGTCCCGCGCGACCCTTGCGCGGGACGCCAAATGTCCCGCTTTTTGGGAATCAAAAAATCACCGCACTAGTTTACACGTTTGAACACAGTACAAGCAGTACCTACGCAGTGTTACAATACGAAACAAACAAATTGTTCGTGACGTATGGCTCTATCTCGCTCTTAGGCCTATGAATTGCGGATTGAGCATCCTTTTCACGTGGTTCGCTAAGAGAACTTGTTTCTTGAGTACTATATGTCGCAGTCACAGGGCGATAGAGAGAGAGCTATAAAGCTGTCCTGTTTCACGCGCGCTCACTTGCTTTGCCATGCCAGTTTCTTCTCAGAAATTGACCCTTATTATCCACACAAAATAACTCTCAAAAAGGGGTAAAATGGGGTGTCAAAGATTGTATGGGAATTTTTTAAGAAGTGGTGTGGTTGGCTCGAAACTTGATTAGAATACTTTAAATACAAAATAAATGAACACTTATTTCAGGGTTTTTCAAAATAAACCTCGAAAAGGGGTAAAATGGAGTGAAAAAGTGACTCGATTCGCTCGCATATTAGGTTTATGAGTATTTTGCGAGCAAAATAATTCAAACTTAGGAACCGATAACCATCCATTTTTTTCTTAGAGCACCCTTAGCAAAATCAAGTGTCACGTGTTTTTGTCTAAAAAATTTCAGCAGTGGAAGCTTGCTTCGCTCGCTAACCTCGATGCTCGCTTCGCTCGTATATTACTTTCATGAGTATTTTACGAGCAAATTAATTTACTGTTAGGAACCGACAACAATCCATCTTTTTCTTAGAGCACCGTTAGCAAAATCAAGTGTCACGTGTTAAATTTGTCTAAAAAATTTCCGCTCGCTTTGCTCACATATTACTTGCAGGAGTATTTTACGAGCAAATTAATTTACTATTATGAACCGACAACCATTCATCTTTTTCTTAGAGCACCGTTAGCAAAATCAAGTGTCACGTGTTAAATTTGTCTAAAAAAATTCCGCTCGCTTCGCTCGCATATTACTTGCATGAGTATTTTACGAGCAAATTAATTTACTATTATGAACCGACAACCATCCATCTTTTTCTTAGAGCACCGTTAGCAAAATCAAGTGTGACGTGTTAAAGTCTAAAAAAATTCCGCTCGCTTCGCTCGCATATTACTTGCATGAGTATTTTACGAGCAAATTAATTTACTATTATGAACCGACAACCATCCATCTTTTTCTTAGAGCACCGTTAGCAAAATCAAGTGTCACGTGTTAAATTTGTCTAAAAAATTTCCGCTCGCTTCGCTCGCATATTACTTGCAGGAGTATTTTACGAGCAAATTAATTTACTATTATGAACCGACAACCATTCATCTTTTTCTTAGAGCACCGTTAGCAAAATCAAGTGTCACGTGTTAAATTTGTCTAAAAAAATTCCGCTCGCTTCGCTCGCATATTACTTGCATGAGTATTTTACGAGCAAATTAATTTACTATTATGAACCGACAACCATCCATCTTTTTCTTAGAGCACCGTTAGCAAAATCAAGTGTGACGTGTTAAAGTCTAAAAAAATTCCGCTCGCTTCGCTCGCATATTACTTGCATGAGTATTTTACGAGCAAATTAATTTACTATTATGAACCGACAACCATCCATCTTTTTCTTAGAGCACCGTTAGCAAAATCAAGTGTGACGTGTTAAAGTCTAAAAAAATTCCGCTTGCTTCGCTCGCATATTACTTGCATGAGTATTTTACGAGCAAATTAATTTACTATTATGAACCGACAACCATCCATCTTTTTCTTAGAGCACCGTTAGCAAAATCAAGTGTCACGTGTTAAATTTGTCTAAAAAATTTCCGCTCGCTTCGCTCGCATATTACTTGCAGGAGTATTTTACGAGCAAATTAATTTACTATTATGAACCGACAACCATCCATCTTTTTCTTAGAGCACCGTTATCAAAATCAAGTGTCGTATGTTGCATTTCGCGCAAAAAAAAAAAAAACAGCTTCCACCGCGGGTAACACCGCGGGGCACAGCTAGTAAACCAATAATTTCTTAGGAACAAAACTTTCTAACTACAAGAAAAAAGGTAAAATTTGTTACACCCTTTATAATTTTCCAGATAGGTACTTATTACATAAATATTAAACTTTGATTATACAAAGCTTGTTTTATTTTGTCGTCCCGAATTATAGCACAAAGTCCCGCTTTTTGGAACCTGCTGTCCCGAAATATGGCATAACACACCTGGCAACACTAATTACGAGTGCGGTTTGTTTTATGGCAATTGCTCAGATGATGATGATTATAACCCTGGATGACTGTTCATTTATGATGTTTAATTTAGAGACACATCAACCTGCTACTCGTAAAATAATTAAAAAAACTGTATTTAAATTTAAAAAATAAAAAAACTGTTTATATTTCCAGAAGCTTGCAAATTGTGGACATGTACTGATTTTTTAGATTTCTTCTGGAGAGGTAGTCAGAACACACGTGAAAACTAGATTAAACAATTTTTAATAAATATAGATCTGATGTCGTCATCCCTTTTTAACCGCCTTCCAAGAAAAGAGGAGGTTCTCTATTTGTCGGAATATTTTATTTTTTTTTGCTTTTTTTACGTATGTTTACCGATTACTCGAAGACGCCTAGATCGATTTAGAAGGTTCTTTTTTTGTTTGAAAGGATTTTCCGATTGGTGGCACAAAAATTTGGTGAGGATCTGTTGAGGATCTTCGGAGTTATGAACAGAAATGCACCTCGAAAGTGCAGAAAATTGCTCAGCTTAAACATTGAAGTCGGTTTTTTTTTATTTAGCCACTTGTTTAGGATACAGTCGTGAGCGTCGTTTCAATCTGTGACGCAAATAAAAAAAAAAAAAAAAAAAAAAAATTTTTTACGTTAGGTAAATGTACACAGCACTTATTAGAATTAAATAAATCATTGCCACAGGCCAGTGTAGGATTAACAATTTTAAAAAACCTTTTCTACAAACAATGCAAAATGCTGGAGTAAAATACCTATAACTGATTTTGCAAATCGTTTTCTACCGTGCTCAAGACTACAAATGAAGGCCTAAATCGAAGTGCTTCGTCACACCTGCCCTATGACGTTATACCCAAGGGATTGATCCATTGGTGAGTATTAACGCTAGTGCGCCAGCGAGATTAATCAATAATTTTGAATTTGCCAGATTTCGATCAAAAGTTTTATTACTAGTAGTTCACCCCGAACTGAGATCTCGCGCACCGTTGTGTTGATAGCCTAGATTTGGGCTTGTTTCTGACTACCCCTATACCTACGTTAAGTGCTCCTTCTAGTGTTTAGCACACAATGATGTCTAATGCGCTACCTCAGTACCTATGGTAAAGATTAAAGGCATGCATGCAATACATTGTCGTGTCGTGTTTATATTCAATAGTTGACCCCGCGAACTTCGTACCGCGCCTCAGGGAAGGCCTCTTAGTTCGAGAAATTATTAAAGTAGCAGTTCAATACAAAATGTATGAGAAAATCAATTCCCTCCCCCTCCCCTCCCTCTCCCCTCCCCCTGCCCCTCCCCTCCCCCTCCCCTCCCCCTCCCCTCCTTCTCCCCCTCCCCTTCCCCATCCCCTCCCCCTCCCCCTCCCCACCCCCCCTCCCTTCCCCCTCTCCTTCCCCCTCTCTCTCTCTCTCTATAATTTTGGTACATGCCCAGCCCACTATTTGCAGGAGTTAGCATTTGCATACGTGACAGGTTGAAAGCCCATCGCCGCTATTAGAACGAAACAATGTTTTCTTTCACCGTTTAGAGCTCGTGTTAATGCGCATTTAAATTTTTCTAATCGAAAAATCCATTGATGAGCACGGCCAGGGTTCGAACTTACGACCTATGAATCGAAAGTCGAGCACTCTTCCACTCGGCCAACACGGCTTTTATTTTCAATCTCAAGAAAGAATATCAAGTAGCAACTAAAATCATTGCAAACCAAACCACAACGATGCCACACTCTTTGTCTGTTAACCAGACCTACGAATACATCGAAACTCTATGAAACGGGAGCTCTCTCCATACTTCCGTTAATTGGTTTTCATCATTTTTGTTTTTCCCTGTATTTCAAAAATATAGAACCTAGAAGAAAACTAAAAACCATTTTGGAATGTATAAATTGAGTACTTTCATATGACACCCCACTCAATATATTTGGGTAACTTTGAAAAAAATTTACCCCCTTGGGAACCCCATATCTTTACAACCCCTTCATCGATTACGCTCATACGCTCCACAGCAAATTTCCATAGCACAACCTATCGACCTATCAAGTTTCATACAGATTGGATAAGCGGTTCGATAGTTATGCGAGAACATAAAAATGAAACATACAAATATACAAACATACAAACATACAAACATACAAAGCAAAATCGCCTAACTTGCCACTAAGATCTTCGCTCGCTTCGCTCGCTCGATCGATAAAGTTTAGGTTCCTTGTATTGTTTTGGAATCCATACACATATTATAAACGTGAAAGTGTGTTTATTTGTTTGTCCTGCTTTCACGTCAAAACAGAGAGACGGATTGATGTGATTTTTTGTGTGGAGATAGTTGGAGGGCTGGAGAGTGACATTTCTTTTATCCCGAAAAAATGCATGTTTCTGCTAGAAGTTAAGCAACCTTGTGCGCGGTCATAATTTGGATGGGTGATCGCAAGTGGCATTAATAGCTGAGCGCTTCCGTACTTCGGAGAGCAAGTTAAATTGTCAGTCTCGGCTTTAAAGTCCTCAAGTCATGACGGATGCCTTTAGGCGGCCTAAAAACTCCGTCACCAGAGTTGGCGATTAGCTCATACGATTACGAACTATAGTGAATGCGTTAAATATCTGACTATTCCATGGCTTACTGCTCACCAATGGCCAATGGATCACTCCCGTCCGATTCACGACTTCGGAGTTTGTTTTTTTTATAGCCTAAAACTTGGCACGGCTCACAGTTCCGACATCGGATTAATTAAAAATGTGAGCCGAAAAAGTATTGTTTTGTATCTGTTATTTTTTAACCGACTTCAAAAAAGGAGGAGAGTCAATTCGTCGATTATTTTTTATGTATGTTCACCGATTACTCGTATACGCCTGGACTGATTTGGAAAATTCGTTTTTTGTTTGAAAGGGTGTTTCCGATTGGTGCCATAAAAAATTGAGTTAGAACAGTGACATAACGTAAAAACCAAACACCAATTAATTTTTTTCACATTTAAATACACGTATAACAATGTAAATACTATAGCCTGTAAACTATAACCTGGGTCTCTTCAAGTCAAGAGTGAATAGGTGTCTTCTAGACCTTTGTGATCCATCGTCAGCCACATCGTCGCTTACCATCAGGTGAGATTGTGGCTAAACAAAGGTCGATCTCCAAAAAAAAATAGACGTTTCAAATAAATCCGAAGTAACAAATAAACTACTGTTTATTTTGACACACTTTAGGCGCGAGACATACAGAAAAGACGTAAGACGAGGACGCGTCGCAGACATATGTCTCTTCCGCGTCCCTTTCATAGAAAATGTATAGAAGTGTCCCGCCGCAAAACATACAGAAGAGACGGGGCGCCGTCACGTTTTGTATGAAAGGGACGCGGAAGAGACAAATGTCTGCGCCCCGTCTCTTCTATCTGGCCTGCGCCTTACATAGAATTCACAATGAGCTCTACGAATTGTGCTTGTCCAAACGTTACTGAAAAAACTAAAGTTTAAAGACTGGTGCGATTTTTCACGAAATCTATGTTGCGATAAATAAAACGCGAGTGCACTGCGTTGTCCAGCACGATACGTCACTGTCAAACGTTTTTTTTTCTAGTGACGTCTTTTTTAAAGTTCTATACGGGATAGACATGTTGAACCTGGAACAAACGCTTCCTAATTGAAATTGAATTGAAATTGTTTATTGTTGATTGCGATTTATATTTTAAATTGCGCGATTATAAAACTCCAGCCATTTTAAAAACATTTTGTTATTTAAATAAAGAGTAATTGGTTTTAAATCAATTGATATATCGGCCATTTTGGTCTTATAGTTTTTGCTACAAATAAAGGATTGCTCATTACAGTACAAAATAAAATAAATAAATAAGTAATAAATATATGGTGGTCATTTTTCACACAGTGCCACCTAGCCCCAAACTAAGCAAAGCTTGTACTATGGGAACCAGATAACTGATAGAATACTTATATTTTTTATTGTAAAAACATACTAACTTACTTTTACACCCAGACACAGAACAAACATCTATGTTCATCACACAAAATATGTTTGTCCTGGGTGGGAATCGAACCCACGACCTACAGCGCAGAAGCGCAGTGCTGCCACAGCACCACTGGTCCCCATATATTCTCTAAGGTTTATATGGAGATTACATTCCGAACTACGTAGCAACGCCGCGGCAGCAATGCAGAACAAATGCACCACAGTGGCAGCACTGCTGCGTGCAGCTGAGATCGGAATCATACCTGAAAGCATCTAAATCCCGATGCAGTGAAAAATTCGTGACGTTTCAATGACGTAGCCGAAACTATAGAAAACTGTAGAGTCGGATTCAGCACTGAAATCCGATAGACGCAGCGCTGCTATCGCAGTACTAGGTTATGTAAAAGATTAATAACTGTCCAAATAAGGCTTAAACAATAATAATTATGCTAGTTTGTACGTTCGTTAGCTCTACACACAACAACTGAACGACCTTGACTAAAAGAGATAAAGTAAATAAAACAATTAGTTCCCGCTTTTGCCGTTGGACTTGAGTGCTGAATCCTACTCTACCTTCACACGTCCAATCAGTAAACGCGGTAGCCAAACGTCCGCAAAAAAAAATAATTAAGGCAGTAAAAGGGATAGCTGCTCTCGTTAAGAGTATATCGGTTTTTCGCTACCTTTTTTGTCTCTTTCGTGAGGAAACCAGTTAGATTGCTAATACAGGAGATGTGCCTGTAATCTGTCATGAATGGGTGTAACGAATTTGGTGAAAAAATGGTGATACAATTTTATGAAATGAACGACTTTAGATGTTTGGTATTAATTGATCGTTTCTATGTTAAATTGATAACACAAATTGATAACAGACACCCGGAAAGGCGCCATTTGTACATGGTTGATATTCCCAGTGTTCGTACTAAGCGCTTTGATTCTACATTTTTCATAAGCATGGCGAAAATGTGGAACTCCTTGCCGGGGTCTGTATTTCCAGAAAAGTATAATTTGGGTGTCTTCAAATCGAGAGTCAATAGGTTCCTTCTAGGTAAGCGTGCTCCATCTTAGACCACACTGTTGCTTTACATCAGGCAGAGTGTGGTCAAACGCGAACCTATTTTAGTCTAAAAAAAAAAAAAGATAAAAAATACTCATAACTAAACGATGACTTTGTGCGTTAAATACAACAAAATTTCCTTTCAATAAGCATTTGTGCACAGTTGCTAAATATAATTGCAAAATTAAAAAGTCCCGCTCTCACCTCAACCAATAATTGAATTTTTCCGTGGCATTTCTCTCTTGGCTATTTTCCGCATCAAAAATAGAAAACCGATAAATACGAGCTAACGAAGGTGCCACGGCGATTCGAAAAGAGTGGCCATTTTTGTTGTGTGAAGAAAAGTTTTAGGGTAACGAAGCGAAATAACAAAACGGAAAGGAAGAAAATAATGTTGGAACATATTTGGCTCAACGAATCAGCATTGCAATTCGGAAATGCTGCCAGTGTCTTGGACACGCTTCCGACTGGCAGTTGCTAGGATCAGTAGATCGTTTACTCTCTCTCTTTGTGGTCGGCTCTTCATGTCTGAAGATCGTGATCACTGGTTGTCTTCGTGATAGTGTGGACACTAGTGGACAGCTTGCCTCCAACGAGTTCTATTAGTGGCTAGGTGGACCACATCGTGGAACCTGGCTTTCTTCTCTGAGCTGGTCCGTCCATCGAGAAGTACATCGTTTACAACGATCCTTAGATGGCTCAAATGGTTCATAATGTATTTTGTAAAGTAATGTAAATAATTTGACCTCAGCGGCGCAGTGGGTGAAGGCCCGCCTGAGACGCATGAAGTTGCGGGTTCGATCTCCGGAACAAATGTTTGTATGATTTGCAAATATTTGTCTCGGGTCTGGGTATTTTCTATGTATAGTTATGTATGTATTAAAAAAAAATATGTCATCTAGTACTAGCTTTGCTTACTTTGCTACATGATGCTGTGTGAAATGTCCAGCAATATTTAATTATTTATTTTTATTTACTTATAAACTAGTTTCAGTAAATAAATGTTGGTTAATTATGTTTATTCTTCGGATTGGATCAAATTTTACAAATTTTCAATTTCTAAGCCTAAGAAGATATTTTTTCTTTTTTTGTTAGATACCCTACGGAACCCACACGTTTACGCGTAAGCACATCTTGGTCTGTTTTCGTTTAAATAGACCTTTTTATTGGAATATTGTTATACGATTCCTCATTGGATATGGCTGATATTGGATCTCGGTTATTTCCCTTTGTTAATGCATTTTTAATAAGGTTTGCTCGTCTAGGGAATAAAAGAGGAAATTACGTTTACTTTTATGATACTCGTAGTTAAAGCGCACCACACACACAACAGATATAATCAGTACCCATATTATAATACGTGACCATTTAGTGTAGTGTTATTTATAAAATATGTATGTTAGTTGTAAGGTATTTATTGCTATGGGCCGTAGACTAAGTAAAATAACATCTTGTAACTTATTCTAATGTTGCCTGAAATAAAGTTTATTATTATTATTATATTATAAATGTGAAAGTGTAATTATTTGTCCTGCTTTCACGTCAAAACAGACCGTCGGATTGACGTGATTTTTGTGTGGAGATAGTTGTAGGTTGTAGAGTAACATAGGCTACTTTTAATCCGGGTACCACGCGAGCGAAGCCGTGGACAGCAGCTAGTGAAATATAAATCTTAAAAGATTGCACCAAATACATTTAGTAATTTATATTCGCTGCGTGTGGTCCTCCATACAATTTATATGGCGCGATCTCAAGATTTATATTTCTTAAGATATATTATCTGCTGTGTGTATGATGCGCTAAGTCTTTACATTTTGTACGATGAATTATGTATTGTCAAAGTTTTAATAAGACTAGTAATTAGGTTAAGTAGCAATCCATCAAGAATTAAAATTATATGGGACCATTAATTATATGGATGTTAGTTTGTAAGGTATATATTCTATGGGCCTTATATTAAGTATTTTAGATCTTGTTACTTAGATAAGTTGCCTGAAATAAAAATATTATTATTAGTATGTCAAGGTTTAACATCTCGGGACTTTCCCGGACCTTTGATAGGCATGCATGGGGCCGAAGCCAACACACAGAGGCCCTTTTGACAGTTTGAATCTTATTGTGATGAAGACACATACCGACGACTACCCTGTATAACACTATAGAAATGCTTTCAAGGGCAGCCCCCGGTCTGTGCAGGACTATTGCAAATGGAGAACTGCTACTAGGCTATGGGGGTGTGATGGTAATGGACTAGTTATTATTAAATACTAGCTGGCGCCCGCGGCTTCGCCCGCGTGGACTATTTTGTTTATCCCACGGGAACCGTGCATTTTTTCGGGATAAAAAGTAGCCTATGTCCTATTCCCGGTCATTATCTATCTATGTTTCAAATTTCAGCCAAATCGGTTCAGTGGTTGTCGAGTTATAGAGGAACAAACATACATCCATCCAAACATCCATCCAAACATCTATCCAAACATCCAAACTTTGGCATTTATAATATTAGTGTGATGTGATAGTGTGATTAGTGTGATGTGATAGTGTGATTATTAGACGCGCAATAAAACTCTCTCTCTATTATTATTATTAATGAGTTATTCCTATAAATATGTGCTTACAAAAAGTTTTAAAATCGGAGCCGACGTGACGAAAAAATACGACATTATGCACTAAAAAAACATGCAGTGAGAATCTCCTCCATTTTTTAAGTTAAAAAGTCAATAAGTAGGTAGTCGTTTAGTTCGTAGATTTTTCCATCCTCGTTTCGATAACCCATCTCTTTCTAACATTATCTTTTCGTCCATCTCCCGTCTCTTTCTAACCCCATACCTGTCTGAGTGCTGACAAATGATGTCGAACTGATAAGGTCTCCTAATCCTCAGATGAAGATGGATGGCTTATGTACTCTGGGAATAAGGAAAACCGAGGAATAAGTATCTTCAGGCGATAGGCCAAGGGACTTTTTGTGTCGAATCAATCCTAATTGCTACTTTATCTTAAGAGCCAAAAAGCTGTGACAACATTTCACCCAGTAAACCTATAGCACATCTAATTTTATCAACAGCTATTATTCTTATTCTTCTTTCGTATGAGCAAGTGGCCAACTCTGGTGACGGCGGCCTAGAAACAGCTATTATTGAAACGAATGGATGAATGTCGCTGGACAAGACGAGTCTTTGAATGGAGACCCAGGGCGGATACTAGACGGCAGACCACCTCAGCACGCCTCGGACGCTCGACGAAATCTCTATGCAAAAGCGGCGTCTAACTACCTATTTACACAGACACTACACAATGTCATTTTTGTACACGCGCAATTGTGTGTGTGAAGTAAGGTTGTCACCGTATGAATAATTATTGTACACTGTGGTCTCGGTCTCGTCATCGCGTGTGCGCTTGTGCCGAATCCTAGCTCAAGTCAGCCCCTCGCCAGCCCAAATTCGCTCGTGCGTATACGTAGTATTATTATCTATTCTATGACCGCAGCGCTGGACAGACGACATCCGACGACACGGAGGCCGAGACTGGATGAGTCGGGCACAAGGTCGTCGAGAGTACAAGAAAAGGAAAGAAGCCTACATCCAAGATTGAATCACTACAAGGGCGACATGATGATGATTATTGAAACAAATATAGATTAATATTGCCACTTTGATTATCTTATCTATGTATTATGTATGTATCAAAGGTTATTGACTAAAGTTAGTCTAGTTTAATCGCTAATAAAGCAAATCATTGGGATATCTACACAACACCAACAAAACTTAGTGTTAGCACTATTCTAGGATATCTATTGGTTTTAGAGAATAGAAAGAGCAGTGTTGGTCGAGTAGGAAAGAACCTCGACCTTCGATCCGAAGGTCATGAGTTCGGATCCTGGCCGTGCATCAATGGATTTTTCGTTTCGAAAAATGTAAGTATTGTAAGTTTAAGTATGCGCAGGACACGAGCTCCAAACGATGAAGGAAAACATCGTGAGGAAACATGTCTTTCCTGTGGATAAGGCCGGTTAAGCTGAGAGGATGGTGTAGGTGCTGGGCAAACCGTCTCAACATTTTCCCAGGCACTACAGTGTCCCGCTAAATGTAGGCAAAGATTGTCTTGCGAGAAAGTTCTAACTAGTGCTAGATTACAGATAATAAACAGCTATGAGGGATTGTTGGTCAACTAATTTAAGTTTAGCCATAAATAGTTACAGTAAGATAGCAAGTTCCTTAGGCATAACGATGCTATATTTGACGTTTAAATGTTCTAAGGTCCGATCAGCCTATCCTATCTTTGATAGTGACCAAAATCGGTCTCAATTCTCAAATATAAAATAAATAAGTAAATAAATATTGGTGGACATTTTTCACACAGCGCCATCTAGCCCCAAACTAAGCAAAGCTTGCACTATGGGAACCAGATAACTGATAGAATACTTACTTATATATTTTTTGTAAATATATATACATACTTATAATACTTTATAACACCCAGACACAGAACAAACATCTATGTTCATCACACAAATGTTTGTCCTCAGTGGGATTGAACCCACGACCTACAGCCCAGAAGGCAGAACTATGTACTAGCAACTGAGCTAAGAGGCCAGTCAATATAATATGGCAGTTTAGTGACCGCGCAAGTCTGTCATTCTTATCTCAAAGAGACCAAACGTGACAAAAGATACCTATGCGATCTTTTTGACTAGTTTTGACAGTTTGAGACCAATTTGAGGTTTGAGACAAGTTAAGAAAATCAGCCTGCTAGAATCTTTAATGAACTTAATCTCTTAGACTATAAAGGTACCTACACTTTTAAGTTTTAATGAAAGCTTGATCTCTGCTTGAGCTTTGAATCAAGTCTCAAGTACTGGTTTTATTTAAGCTTCGTTCATGTCGTAGGTACCAAAATACTGTAGCTTTCCACCTGTGAAAGAATTTTCAAAATCAGATGAGTAGTTTCAGAGATTACCTCCCACATCCAAACTTACTCTTATCGATCGAGCGAGCGAAGCGAGCGAAGATCTTAGTGGCAAGTTAGGCGATTTTGCTTTGTATGTTTGTATGTTTGTATATTTGTATGTTTCATTTTTATGTTCTCGCATAACTATCGAACCGCTTATCCAATCTGTATGAAACTTGATAGGTCAATAGGTTATGCTATGGAAATTTGCTGTGGAGCGTATGAGCGTAATCGATGAAGGGGTTGTAAAGATATGGGGTTCCCAAGGGGGTAAATTTTTTTCAAAGGTACCCAAATATATTGAGTGGGGTGTCATATGAAAGTACTCAATTTATACATTCCAAAATGGTTTTTAGTTTTCTTCTAGGTTCTATAGTTTTTGAAATACAGAGAAAAATAAAAATGATGAAAACCAATTAACGGATGTATGGAAAGAGCTCCCGTTTCATAGAGTTTCGATGTATTCGTAGGTCTGGTTATCAGACAAAGAGTGTGGCATCGTTGTGGTTTGGTTTGCAATGATTTTAGTTGCTTCTTGATAGTTTTCCTTGAGATTGAAAATAAAAGCCGTGTTGGCCGAGTGGAAGAGTGCTCGATTTTCGATTCATAGGTCGTAAGTTCGAACCCTGGCCGTGCTCATCAATGGATTTTTCGATTAGAAAAATTTAAATGCGCATTAACACGAGCTCTAAACGGTGAAAGAAAACATCGTGAGGAAACCAGTTAACGTTCTAATAGCGGCGATGGGCTTGCAACCTGTCACTTATGCAAATGCTAACTCCTGCAAATAGTGGGCTGGGCATGTACCAAAATTATAGAGGGAGACGGAGGGGGACGGGGAGGGGTAGGGGGAGGGGGAGGGGGTGGGGAAGGGGAGGGGCAGAGAGAGGGGGGAGGGGAGGGGAGGGAGAGAGACGGGGAGGGGGAGGTGAGGGGGAGGGGAGGGGGAGGGGAGGGAGGGGGAGGAAATGGATTTTCTCATACATTTTGTATTGAACTGCTATTTTAATAATTTCTCGAACTAAGAGGCCTTCCCTGAGGCGCGGTACGAAGTTCGCGGGGTCAACTATTGAATATAAACACGACACGACTTAATGTATTGCATGCATGCCTATAATCTTTACCATACTGAGGTAGCGCATTAGATATCATTGTGTGGTAAACACTAGAAGGAGCACTTAACGTAGGTATACGGGTAGTCAGAAACAAGTCCAAATCTAGGCTATCAACACAACGGTGCGCGAGATCTCAGTTCGGGGCGAACTACTAGTTTATAAAGGTAGAGATGGCAAATACTTTTCGTAAGTTCAATAGACGCTTTGATTTTATAATCTGTTTTATTTTAATGTCAACAAAGTGAGTACAAAAGCAATATGTTGCACAAAAAAGCCTAGAGAAGAAATTTCTTCGAGAAACGGAGCGTGAAAGGCGTAGCCGCGTAGCAATAGCTACGCCGTAGCTATAAATGCTACGAGATAGAAGTGAAACTTATATTAGCGAAGTTGGATTCTGACCGCAAGGTTGTAGTTTTCAGAGCTACGGAAGTTCTAATTAACATGACTCAATCTGTGGAAAGCGAAAGTTGAGTGCAAGTTGAAAACAAAGTTTGCTTCCTAGATCTTTGTTTGTTATTTGAAAGATTAGATTGCTCGGTAAGTGGTTTGATAAATTCCTCTGTAAGACATTCGTGTGTCCATCACAGAAATGTTATAAGTGTTTCGTTCTTTGTCTGGATGCTGTAAAGTTCTTTAAATATAAATTATCCCAATATTATATGATATCGTTTATAAAAAATACTCTAAATGCATTGTGCAATCAAAAAACACTTTGTACATCGTATGCTTCATGACATCGGGTATGGAGTTTCTTATCTATGCTGAGTTTTTATTCTCTTTGGCGTAGCTACGTAGGCGTCCTAGAGATTTGAATTCGAAATATAGAAGCATTTTTGTATTGGTTTTATTTGCACAATATGTTCGAGCTCTCCGGTTTTTCGAAATTGTGTCGTTTTGTCATGTTTTCTGCCATTTCAGCCGTTTCCGTCGTATCAACGAAAAGATCGATATTTTTATATGCTAGTGCAGTTTATATTGTCTCCTGATCGAAAATGAGATGAGGCTACTGAACCCAGTGTTCAACATTTCTCAAGTGAACGAACTTATTATCCTGGCGCGTCGACCCCAAAGTGGGTCTTGGCCTCCGACACAATAGAACGCCACCGGCTTCTGTCCAGCGCCGCCTCCGTCCAGTCCGTGGACACATGAAGTGAGTGAAGGTCTTTCCCCACTTCATCCTTCCACCTGTATCCGGGTCGGCCGACTGGTCGCCGTCCGATCGGCACTCCATGGAAAGCACGTTTTGCTGCTCGATCCTCCCCCATCCGTGGCCAAGCCAGCGCAATCTACTAGATTTAACTTCGCCAATGATGTTAGGTTCGGCTACTAGTTCGGCGATCTCCCGGTTCTTTCTAACCCGCCGTGTTCCATCTTCGCGCTGGATTAGACCTAGAATCTTCTTAAACACCTTCCTTTCTGTGACCAGAAGCTTAAGTTCCTCTTTCTGCGTTAGAGTCCAAGCTTCACATCCATACATCAAGATTGGACGAATAATCGTCTTGTAGATGCGAATCCTGGATTTCAAAATACACTTCGTTGCAGTGCAACACTACACAAGATCCTGGTGTCCAAGTGAACGAACTACTTATCCAATGAAAATTCAACTGTCAAGAATTTACGAAATTGGCGAATGGCAAAAGTGAAGAGAGGCCTATGCCCAGTAGTGGGATGAGAAGGGCTGATGATGATGATGATGATGATTTAGGTGCCTAAAGTGCCGTTTACATAGTGCGAGTCCTCGAATATGCGATTATCGAAATCAAATGTTAAAATATGACAATGTAAACTAAACATTGGAGGATCGATAATCGCTTGTCATTGAATTGTTATGGAGCAAGTTTCTCGCTTCTTCGAATCAAAAAATCGCTCCATGTAGGTAAACGGTGTTTTATTTAGATTTCGAAGTTATAGGATTCAGTCTTATTACTGTTTACAAGAGTCAGTTTATAATTTAGATTTAATTATCTATAATCTATACCTCTATACCAATATATAAAGCGGAAGAGTTTGTTTGTTTGAATGCACCAATCTCAGGAACTGCCAGTCGGATTTGAAAAATTCTTTCTGTATTTGATAGCTAAACTCTTGAGGAAGGTTATAGGGCCTATACATTTTAGGCATTGAAATGATGATAGTGAAAAATAGCCTATAATATAGCCTATAAAATAGGCTATTTTTCATTATCATCATTTCACATACCTTCACTACTACGGGGGCAACGCCGCGAGGCCGCGAGGGCTCTGTTAGTCAGAGGCACGTCTACGATACATGCTCTCTATACGTGACAGGTAGCAATCCCATCGCCTTAGGGACTGGTGAAGTAACAAACGACTAGATACTAAATTCAAAAAGTCTTTGAAGAAATTCAGAATCTTCCCACAAATCTCGAGCTAAGGAGCTACGTGCTACAAATTGCGACATTCAGGTTATCTACGTGTACGTTACGTTTCTGCTAGTGATGCTACGAATTGGCCGGATAACCGGGCTTTGGCTTAGGCCGGACGGATTTCCGGCAAATGATAAACGAAGCAAAAGTTTTTTTATTTTTTTTAACCTATTTCGTCCCACTGTTGGGCAAAAGTCTCCCCCAAACTCTTCCAACCATCCCTATCCTTAGACGAGTCCCACAAAATTTAGAAAAAAAAAATATGTAGTGGATTTTTTTCAATCTATCGTCGAGCAGCCGGACTGGGGAAGTACCTCCGCCTGATAGAATATCGCAGCCAAATAACATCATTCTTCTCGAATGGTGTTGTGTTCCTGCGGTGAGTAAGGTTGCCAGAGCTCTGCGAGGAAGCGCTGCGGTGACAACTGGTGGACCAGTCTTGTCCATTGTGTTGTCGGCGCAGTGATTCCTCTTTTAAAGGGTCAGCAGCGCGAGTGTGACTCCTCTGGTGTCGCAGGCGTCCATAGGCTACGGTTACCGCTTACCATCAGGTGGTATGCTTGTCTGCTACCTTAGTTGTAAAAAAAAATAAAAAAAGGCCTTGATAATAGCCGGATACGGAATAATAACTTAAAAGCAAATACATCTCTAGTTTTATACGTTTCCTAGGACGTGAGCGTTACTTCCAGCGCTTTGGGTGCGGTTAAGCGCTGTGAAGCGCTTGCTTTCTGAGTGGTACAAATATTTTTGCTATTTTCTTCAATATTCCTAGCGGTTATTGGTTTTTTCAAGTTATTAGAGAAGGAAAGTATTTAATTTTTTGCTATAAAGTATGATTTCCCTATTTTTAAAATCACTGTAAAGTTAACTTGATTAAAAAAATATATTTAAAGCGGTTCCGTGCTTCGAAAAACACGCTATTTTTTATACTACTAAGGTAGTATACAAGCATACGACCCACCTGATTGTAAGCGGTTACCGTAGCCTATGGACGCCTGCGACACCAGAGGAGTCACACTCGCGCTGCTGACCCTTTAAAAGAGGAATCACTGCGCCGACAACACAATGGACAAGACTGGTCCACCAGTTGTCACCGCAGCGCTTCAGAACAGAGCTCTGGCAACCTTACTCACCGCAGGAACACAACACTATTCGAGAAGAATGATGTTATTTAGCTGCGATATTCTGTAAGTACTTCCCAAGTTGGGCTGCTCGGATATAGAGTGGAAAACCCCACTATGCCCTTCCTCCTATTAAAATTATGAATTATTAGTATTAAAGAAACGGTCCTGGCTATAAAAAGTCCATAAGCAAAAGCCTTAAAAGTCTGCCACTAGTTTCCACGAAATTTACCTACGTTTACCCAATCAGTCGCATCGAGAGATGTCGGATCAGGGGCCTGATTGAATGTATAATTCAAGTGTCGTGTCCGAATCCTGAAACTAAAGCTTAGGTTGCCTTAAAAACGATGACCGTCATAATACTAACATCATTTTAGCGGCCTTTGCACGGTAAAGTTTCAACAGCGCATATGGACTGCGTTCCAGAACCGCGGATTGATCTGTGCAGTTTCTTGTTTGTTTTTGATCGAACTGTCAGCCATGTTGCATCTACACGCACGTTTCGGAGCGAGGGATGGAACGGCGCGTGCTGTTTCCCGCGTTCCGAACTCTACGTGTAAAGGCCGCTAAATGACATGAACTAAGGCTGGTTTTCACGCGTACCGTCGGCGCTAATAGGCGAGTGGTCTTTATTACAATGAAATAAGGATACTAATTGTTTAGCACTGACGAGAGCTATCAGCGTAGCCATTTCTGCTACTAGGCACTACCAAGGGATAGATTAGCCATCTTTACCTCTTGTAACAACGAACTCAATAAACTTAGTGTATCATGTGTTTTTACGTGCTCCGTGTAACATAGTGCTAAACAGTAAGTGCTCACACAACTGAGTACCTACTACCACTGGCAACAACCTCTACCTGTAAGGCCTACACTACTCGGCTCTTACATAGGGTACAATCGTAATCCAGTTCCGTCTTTTCGAGAACCATTACGTCCGCAATGGAACAGGAAGTTTTCAATGAATTCAGGAACTCCATTGAATAATTCACAAAAGACAAATACCTTGTCTTAATATTGAGATTGTGGTTCAAAGGTAAACTCGATTGTATAAAACTTCGTCAATCGATGTGAAACCATTTAGTATTCTACAACGCGGCGATGGGCTTGCCACCTGTCACAATAATGTAGTGTTGAGTATGACGTGACTGACGCGGCTCTTTTGTCCCGTACGAAATTCGACTTTGTGTGATCGACTCAACTTCTAAAAATGTCATGCTTCAATTCAAATGTCATGTGACCGTACACAATTATGACAAAATCAAAAAATGACGTTACTCACCTCGCTTGACAATGACAAGAATGAATTCTGAACTGATCGGATAGATTGCCATATGAGAATGAGTGAGTAGTCCGCCAAAATAATGAACAGTCAATTGAAAATGGCCAGCTCAAATGAACCGGCTCACGGTACCGGCTCAAAATCAAAATGAACCTACTCTGACAAAAGTCAATCTAAAATCATGTCATACCCAACATTACAATAATGTCAATTGCGTTTCCTGTACGTTCGTATGTGTGGCTTACTCTGGTGGCCTCCGTCATGGCTTAACTTATTACTATCGATAATTTAACGTGCCCTCTAAAGCACGGAAGTACTCAGCGGTTAGGCGACTTACGGTCACCCAGCTAAATTGTGACCGCGCACAACGTTGCTTAACTTCAACGATCAATCAAGAACGTCTAAGCAAGCTACGCCACAAGTGCTTAGTTACTGTCATTGACATGACAAAGTACATTAAGAAGCGCTCGTGGCGTAGCTTGCTTAGACGTTCTTGATTGATCGTTGAAGTTAAGCAGCGTTGTGCGCGGTCATAATTTGGGTGGGTGACCGCAAGTGGCATTACGAGCTGAGCGCTTCCGTGTTTCGGAGGGCACGTTAAATTGTCAGTTCCGGCTTTTAAGTCGTTAATGACGGAGGCCTTTAGGCGGCGTAAAAACTCCGTCACCAGAGTTGGCCATTTGCACATACGAACGATTATAAACTTTGAGCCATCTAAGGATCTTTATAAACGATTTATAGATCAGATCAAGTGATCCAAGTCACTGCCAAAGGCATGAGCTTTACCATCATCATCATCATCATCATCATCATCATCATCAGCTCATCCCACTGCTAGGCATAGGCCTCTCTTCGCTTTTGCCATTCGCCTCTGGGCCTGTATTCTACTAGATGACAACCGCTTTGGTTTGGTTCGATCTCTTAAATGTCAGCCATTTGGTGAAATAGTAGAATAGCTTTTCAAAAATTTGTTCTGCCAAAGTTCAAAACCTCACCACAACTGAGTCGTTTGTTATTAGTAGTCATGGAAACAGTCGCTTTGGTTGAGATTTTGGCTGAGGTTGACAAAAAGTTCGGTACGAGAATCGACGCCCTGTTCTGCTTCTGTTCAGCTTTACCACATCAATACAATTACAATTTTAGTAGGATTATTAACACATAAATCCGTATCAAAATAAATGCAATCTACAAAGCGATGAATCTCTATCCAAACCGCAGGAAGCGATATTACAACTATAAACCATGTCCGCTCAGCAATATTGCACGATTATGCCTATTCACAGCAATTGTATGCCGTATTGAGTCGTGTTGGCCGAGTTGGTTAGTACCTCGACTTTCGATCCGAAGGTCGTGGGTTCGAATCCTTGCCAATGAATTTTTAATTTATATGCGCATTAACACGAGCTCACGGTGAAGGAAAACATCGTGAGGAAACCCGCGGCTTAGTTAGCCCCAGATCTTAGAAATCAAAGCACCTTGTCTATAATTTTTATGTATACCGTACTTAAGCGCGGTGAATTGTCGAATGCTCCAAAACGAAATACCAGCGGTCGTATTACCAAGTCTTAGAGCAATGTCAAAGTAAGATTACTTTCGTCCGTACTTAGATAAGACTGAAGTAAGACTGACGCAGGCATAAATCAGGCCTAAATCAACCTTGTTTTAATCCTGCCTTAGGACGGAAACAATCTTAACGCAGGGATGTTTTGGTGACATGACCAAGGAAGTTATATACCTACGTAACTGGAAGGTTAATTGAGACAGAAAACGCGGTCCGCTTGAGAGATAAAACTTGGGCGGTGTGTCTCTTTCTAAAGGGTGACCATAATTTATAAACTAAACATCCCTAAAGTCCCTAAGGGGCCTTTTACATCATTTTCTGATTTACGTGATGTTTCAGAGCATGATTTTTCAATTAAAATACTGATACAATTTTGATCCTTGATTTTGATTTCGATCCTTGGTTTCGATCCTTGAATTCGATCCTTGATTTCGATCCTTGGTTTCGATCCTTGATTTCGATCCTTTATTTCGATCCTAGATTCTTGAATCTTGAATCTTGATTCTTGAATCTGAAAACTGAAATCTTGAATCTTGAATCTTTGAAGTGACAGCTGTCAAACTTAAAACCGCCATATCTCGGGAACTACTCGTCCTAGACTCCCCGTTCTCAGTTCAAATGAAAGCTATGACCAAGATCTTCATTTGAAGTGACAGCTGTCAAACTTAAAACCGCCATATCTCGGGAACTACTCGTCCTAGACTCCCCGTTCTCAGTTCAAATGAAAGCTATGACCAAGATCTTCTTTTTAAGTGACAGCTGTCAAAATGACATCTGTCATCTGAAATGTAGATCTTGGTCATAGCTTTCATTTGAACTGAGAACGGGGAGTCTAGGACGAGTAGTTTCCGAGATATGACCGTTTTAAGTTTGACAGCTGTCAGTTCAAAGCTTAAAACGGCCATATCTCGGAAACTACTCGTCCTAGACTCCCCGTTCTCAGTTCAAATGAAAGCTATGACCAAGATCTTCTTTTTAAGTGACAGCTGTCAAAATGACATCTGTCATCTGAAATGTACATCTTGGTCATAGCTTTCATTTGAACTGAGAACGGGGAGTCTAGGACGAGTAGTTTCCGAGATATGACCGTTTTAAGTTTGACAGCTGTCAGTTCAAAGCTTAAAACGGCCATATCTCGGAAACTACTCGTCCTAGACTCCCCGTTCTCAGTTCAAATGAAAGCTATGACCAAGATCTTCATTTGAAGTGACAGCTGTCAAACTTCAAATGGCCATATCTCGGAAACTACTCATCCTAGACTCTTCCTTTTTAGCTCAAATGAAAGCTATGACCAAGATCTACATTTTCAATAACAGCTGTCAAAATGACATCTGTCATCTGAAATGAAGATCTTGGTTATAGCTTTCATTTGAACTGAGAACGGAGAGTCTAGGACGAGTAGTTTCCGAGATATGGCCATTTGAAGTTTGACAGCTGTCACTTCAAATAAAGATCTTGGTCATAGCTTTCATTTGAACTGAGAACGGGGAGTCTAGGACGAGTAGTTTCCAAGATATGGCCGTTTGAAGTTTGACAGCTGTCACTTCAAATGAAGATCTTGGTCATAGCTTTCATTTGAACTGAGAACGGGGAGTCTGGGACGAGTAGTTTCCAAGATATGGCCGTTTGAAGTTTGACAGCTGTCACTTCAAATGAAGATCTTGGTCATAGCTTTCATTTGAACTGAGAACGGGGAGTCTGGGACGAGTAGTTCCCGAGATATGTCCATTTGAAGTTTGACAGCTGTCACTTCAAAGATTCAAGATTCAAGATATCAGATTCAAGATTCAAGAATCAAGGATCAAAATCCAGGATTGAATTAAAGGATCGAAACCATGGATCGAAATCAAGCGCTGATTTTGTCGAGCGCGATAAGGTAAAAATATCCTGAAATTTAAATGACAAGGTCACACTACTAATCCAACAACGAGTGTGAAAGAGACAAAGCTACCAAGAAAGTCTCTCAACAAGACCAACAATCCTTATAACCAAGATTAAATTATACCTAATATATCGTTGTGTAGTCGTGATAAGGTTCAAAATCATTTGTACATTAAATGTCAGGTAGCATTCCAGTATGTATATAACTTCCTTGGACATGACATCGACTAGATGCAGGACTGCGCATGTCCTGCTCGGTGTCATCGAGCAAGACATGCGCAGAGAGAGCGGTCAAGACCAAGGCAGGAATAAAATAAGATTGTTTTCGGACGAAAACAATGTCAAATCAAGCTTAAGGCAGGAATGGATTTCACCTTATTTTGACATTGCTCTAAGAGCTCATAGTACGGTTACAGGTAAGCACGCTCGTCCATAATTACTGAGCAAAGTTTATATTCAATCGCTACTCGCTGAATGGAACGATCAATATTATTTTATGCAAATTGCGAAATTGCTTATTCCGATACGTAACGTACGCGGCTTTCAGACCAGCTTACAGGGCACTATCCAATCACGCGTGTTGATCTGCGGCCGTGACACAAACTCGAGCAATGTTAAAACATGCTTGAAACAGTCCTGCTTTAGGCTTGTTTAAAGATTCATAAAGCACTGCAGGGGCCGTACCATGAACTCTTAGAGCAATATTAAAACAAGCTTGAAACATGACAACGAATGTCATTTCTAAAGCAGTAGGACTGTTTTAAGCTTGTTTTAACATTGCTCTAAGAGTTCATGGTATGGCCCCAGGACTGTTTCAAGCTTGTTTTGACAGTGCTTGGATTCGTATTAAAACAATATTTTTTAATAGCCCCTCCAGACTCTCGAGAGAAGGCTCGGCGAGAAGTCTCGCCGAGACTTCTCGAAGAACAAACAAGTTATCCACACTCAATTTTTCTCAGTCGTGATGATTGAAATCCTTTGTCTCGGCCAAAAATACCGACACCGATCGGAGAACAGGCGAGCCCAAGAACGAGAAGGCGAGAAGCTCCTCACACTCACGCTTCTCGGGTGTTCTCGGGGGTTCTCGCAGAGAGTCTGGAGGCCCTATAATAGCCCCTCCAGACTCTCGAGAGAAGGCTCGACGAGAAGTCTCGCCGAGACTTCTCGAAGAACAAACAAGCTATCCACACTCTCAATTTTTCTCAGTCGTGATGTTTGAAATCCTTTGTCTCGGCCAAAAATACCGACACCGATCGGAGAACAGGCGAGCCAGAGAACGAGAAGGCGAGAAGCTCCTCACACTCACGCTTCTCGGGTGTTCTCGGGGGTTCTCGCAGAGAGTCTGGAGGCCCTTTAAGAATTGCTGCATGACTGCAGCAGTCAGTATGACATTTTCTTTCATACTGTCAAATTGAAAATCAATTTTTCCCATACCCTTTCTTTCCTTGGACAAATGTCCAAGATGCACAATTTTTTTGCATTTGCCTATTATAATTGGCAGATGACTATTACAAAATCTTGCCAACATCCCTTCCCAATCAAGTAAATAAATGTCAATACCTGATTTAAAAGCAAGTGAAATTCGGAAGTAATTCCTTTATGCTCAGTTCACTGAATAGACTTGAAAATCAAGTGGAGTCCTCCAATTCAGTCCATTTCAAGTTTCGCTACTTGCAGCTTATAATAGAGCGGTTTTAATAATTACGGTCGGCTTATAGCGGTGAACGATAACATTTAAATAAAAAGCGAAAACATCTGGGCCTGTATTCTATTAAATGACAACCGCTTTGGTTTTGGTTCGAACTCTTAAATGTCAGCCATTTGGTGAAATAGTAGAATAGCTTTTCAAAAATTTGTACTGCCAAAGTTCAAAACCTCACCACAACTGAGTCGTTTGTTATTAGTAGTCATGGAAACAGTCGCTTTAGTTGAGGTTTTGGTTGAGGTTGATAAAAAGTTCGGTACCGGAATCGAGCCCCTGGCCTCTTAGCTCAGTTGGTAGTAGCTCTGCCTTCTGCGCTGTAGGTCGTGGGTTCGATTCCCACGCAGGACAAACATTTGTGTGATCAACATAGATGTTTGTTCTGTGTCTGGGTGTTATAAAGTATTATAAGTATGTATTTACAAAATAGATAAGTATTCTATCAGTTATCTGGTTCCCATAGTACAAGCTTTGCTTAGTTTGGGGCTAGACGGCGCTGTGTGAAATGTCCAGCAATATTTATTTATTTTCTTAAAAATAGGAAGAGATTGAGCAGTTCTGATTTACGTGGGAATAATTTGTCATTTCCGAACCAAATCCAATTTAAAACGAAAAAATCACAACGAAATCAAATGAGTTGTTTGTGTAAAACAAAAACAAACTGTGTTAATTTGATAAATCGGATTAGTTGAAGCGGGTCTAATACGGATTAAAAGTTCACTGTGACACTGTTTTGACCTGGATAGGCTATCTATCGCGTAAAGAGAGAGACCGACACCAGAGACAGGCTTTGTAGGGGCGCGCGAAAGAGACAAAAGACAAAGAACCGTCAGTTTAAATGACAACGTTTGTCTACCCTGTATCCCCGCAGAATAAATAATAGTACTACGTACAGAAGGCTTACTTCGCTAAAAAATTATATATAGAGACTCTTGCTGCGACGCACCAAAGTGCAATTCAGCTTGCATAAGCGCATAGTGCCTGACGCGACATTCACGTAAACATTGCCTCTCTTTCTAACGTATAGCTCTGTCGCTGTCTGGCGCGGAAGGGTTGACGACTTGTTGCCTTTAAGGTATCCCGTCAAAAACAACTGTACAAAAATGCACAAGTCTCGCAACGCAGTTCTTCTGCCGCAAAAGTTATGAAATCGAATGTAAACCATGTCGGTATTGGCAAACGCACACGGCAAACGCGTGAAAGTTTTATGTAGACTATTTTGCCGTATGCGTTTCCCAAGTTACTCTATACCGACTTGGTTTACATTCGATTTCATCTTTTTACGGCAGAAGAACTGCGTTGCGAGACTTGTGCATTTTTGTACAGTTATGTTGCCGAACGTACCTAAACAGCGGAGTGGACCCCCCTGAGCTGAGAGGCCAGTCCATTATAGTTCTTAAATTTTCATCGACATTACACACACATTGACCCTACGATAAATAGACACAGAATTTGAAATTCAAATTCACCTCTCGTTAAAAGAGGTTTGGCTTTGACGCTGCCGTTTACATATGTATGGCTATAATAGGGAATACTGGCGATTCTGCAATATAGTTGAAATTGTTGCCGCAAAATTTGAGATTCGCTCGAAATATTTTGAGTGTAATTTAACGTGACCATTTATTTTTTGTGTCAAAGCGGGACGCTTACGGAATTTTGTAGGTATAATAACATCGGGGGTGTGAATAGCGACTAAAAAAATCGCGAAAAAAAAAATTGATTTTTATCAACCTTCATGACTAGTGCTAGTGACTTCGCCTGGGTTATTAAACTAGCTCCCGCCCTCGGCTTCACTCGCGTTTTTCTAACGTTTTAACCTGTATGATTGTAACTTGGAATAGCATTGCAATCGAATATAAAAACAAAAATGGAACTGCTTAGATATTTGTTTTACACAAATATTAACTTTCACTAACATATTCCCTGCTTCACCTGTGCGTCATGGGCGCTGAATGCGTTAAAATTTTATGACTTATGTCACTTTCACAATCATGTAACACTTATTTGTTAAACCATTATACCGATGCCGTTTAGACTAGAGAGTGCCAAAAGAATAAATAATTAATATTAATTAATACTTAGGCCTTTACATCTTTACTAGATGATTTATACAGTGACAGGAGGCAATCTTTGCCTACACTCATCGGGACACTGTTGTGTCTAGGACATTGCTGAGATGGAGTAGGCTTGCCCAGCGCCTACACCACCCTCTCAACTTAACCGGCCATATCCACAGGAAAGACATGGTCAATACGTGTGGGGCTGGCTAAGCCGCTGGTTTCCTCACGATGTTTTCCTTCACCGTTTAGAGCTCGTTTAATTAATAAGTTGATTATATTAATATGGTTAAATCGATAGGCATTGAGGTCACCCATCGCCCTGCTACCGATGATCCACCCCTCCAGTTACCCCGTGTATACATACTTACATACATGCATCTATGCGATAAACATAACCTTTCTTTTGATGCAGTCAGGTAAACAGCAATGAGAGCTTAAACCACTTAAACCATAGAATCTATCTGTGTATTTTTTTATAAATCTATAAACCTATTGAACTGAAAACAAAAATAAGCCTGCCATTTTGTTTCGCGCATGACGTCATCCACTTTGCATTTCAAAGCACAATATTTTCCAAAAACAAAAGCGCCAATCAACCAGCTTCGCACAAAAGACAAATTGGAGGCCCACTGTGGTTACGACCGATGATTATATTCATCAATCTTTACAATCCACTTTTAAATATCATAGTTTATAATTTACTAGCGACCCGCCCCGGCTTCGAATCCTGGCCGTGCATCAATGGATTTTTCGTTTCGATAAATTTATATGCGCATTAACACGAGCTCTAAACGGTGAAGGAAAACATCGTGAGGAAACCCGCGGCTTAGTCAGCCCCACACGTATTGACCATGTCTTTCCTGTGGATATGGCCGGTTAAGCTGAGAGGATGGTGTAGGTGCTGGGCAAGCCTACTCCATCTAAAAATTGTCCTGGGCACTACAGTGTCCCGTTAAGTGTAGGCAAAGATTGCCTCCTGACATCATCTAGTAAAGATGTAAAGGCCCCGGCTTCGCACGGGTCACATCACACATCACACCTCTTAAACTATCAGTGTTTCTCTACTATATTATGCATGTATTATACATTATAAACCTTCCTCTTGACCAATATAAAAAGCGGAAGAGTTTCTTGTTGTTGTGTTTGTTTGAACGCGCTAATCTCTGGAACTACCAGTCGGATTTTAAAAATTCTTTCTGCATTTGATAGCTTAATATTCTAAGGAAGGTTGTACACTACTTCATCATCATTATCATCACCAAATACCATCACTACGCGGGTAACGCCGCGAGGGCGCAGCTAGTCCATACCTCCATACCCATCCATACCCATATTATAATGTGAAAGTGTGTTTATTTGTTTGTTTATTTGTCCTGCTTTCACGTCAAAACAGCGACGGATTGACGTGATTTTTTGTGTGGAGATGGAGGGCTGGAGAGTGACATAGCGAGCGCGAGTGAAGCAGCGGGCGGAAGCTAGTATATCATAAATATGCATTTACATCATCCAAGTTATTTACGTGACCGAAGTCAGACGCCAGATTGAATATTAAATAGGATGTACAGACCACAATTAGGACGAGTTCGAGTTTACATAAACTTAGCTCAAGCTCTGCGAATGACACGAAGCTTGGGTTCAACTGAAGTTGAGCAAGTTGGACTCAACTTGAGCGGAGTTGGAGTTGCTCAAATTTCGACGGAGTGTAATGTAATGCGGCGTTCACACGCTCCCGTGCAAACAGATATTCAACGATTCTTCCCCGTGGTCAAACTATTTAGTCCAACTCAACGAGACAGAGATATGATTAGAGCGAGCACAAAGTAGCCCTGTCGCTCTCATTTCAAGGAGACCGAACGCGACAGAAGATAATCGTTGAATGTCTGTTTGCTCGCGAGCGTCTGAACCCACTATAAATCGTAAAACAGGCCCCCTTACTTATGAAAGATGTCTAAAGTTGAACACTGGTTAAACAACGTCCTGTCTCTCTTCGTCACTATCCACAAATAAAGACAAGACGTTGTTTAACCAGTGTTCAACTTTAAACATCTTTCATAAGTAAGACCCAGAAAGTAAGTAAGTAAGTAAGTACTTTGTTGAAAAAAAAAAGAACCATTCAGTGGAATAAAGTCCGAACCTGTCTTGAATTCTGCAAAATGTGTGCAAGTCCAAATTTTTGTACGTCTAAGTCTTTATTTCAATCACATAAGGTTTTAAGGTTTATTCTCAATAAGACAAAGATGACGCCGACAAGATAGGTCGACGACATAATCAAATCCGCAGGTCGTACATGGGTAAGATTGGCGCAGGATAGAGGCGAATGGCAAAAGCAAAGAGGGGCCTATGCCCAGCAGTGGGATGAGAAGGGCTGATGATGATGATGATGAAGACAAAGATGTGTCACTTACATGTTAACAATGCTTTCATAAAGGTAAGTATTTAATAGTTTGTCGTTCAAGTTTAACTTACTTATTGTACCTATCTAACTCATTTCATTTGTTGAGGAGAGAGTAATTTTTAAATAGTGGTTTGATTTGGATGAAACTTTGAATAGTTGTAGATCGTTGAGTGGAGCTACTTAGCGGTTTACGAACTTTAAAACAGAAAGTGTACTACAGTTATAATATAAATCTTTAATCTCGGAGGCCTTTAGGCGGCCTAAAAACTCCATCTCCAGAGTTGGCCACTTGCTCATACGAAAAGAAGAAGAAGAATATAAATCTAAAGTTCGTATGTTTGGACTTGGCCCAGAATAAACCTTTAATAAACTTTTTTATTATCTCAAAATATCAAAGATCTGAAATAATATTTATTGCTTGCACTTTGTGAATACAAAACTATTTTCAGAACAAGAATTTACTGCTTTGTTTAAATGAAGGTATAAAATAAAAAATAAATTTAACCTTATTTTAAACGAATTATGCGTACCATAATAAATTGTGACCATGTTTTGTTAAAGAAGCATTAGCGTTTTAAACCAATTACTGAATTAATTTCATTTTATTTGCCTACTTCTACTGCATTTCGACTAAGTGGTTTTTTTCTGTTTAAATGAATGTCTAGAAAAATTTATAGAGCCTACCTCCATAATTCTTGATTAAAATATTTTACTGCGAAATCTCGCTCACTTATTTAATGTTACTTTCTTAAAGTATAAACAAAACATTGTTTAAAAATAAAATCTCGTAAACAAAAGCATGCATTTTCTTTTTATTACTCGTTTTTATGTTTTCCCTTACTCTGTTTACAACATTTTAAGCTACACGTAGCACTTAAATAAAACATTCTACGTAGCGTTTCGTAGCATGTGCTACGGCGTAGCACGTACGTCTACGCTCCACTTTACTTAGGGAAAACTATTCTGCAAACTCTGAATTAATAGTGGGGTTTAACTTCTTTCCTTGGTTTTTGTCTCTTTTGTGACTGTTGAAATGCATTTTTCATTTGGAACTTTAAACAGTGAGTAAAATGGTATAATACTTTTTCCGGAAATTTAAATAGTTCTCCCATTTTAATTTCCGAAGGTGTTTCTTTATTGACTCACGCCAAAGTATAGCAAGCTAATCACAATTTCAACATTTCTAAAAATCTCTTATCTTTAGATAAATCAAAGACTGAACTGATTTAAATTTATTTAGGCAGTTTGATCTTTATTTTTTAATTAAATTGTTTTTTTTTTCTTTGGAAATACCAATACTCTCAATTCCTAGTGTGTGTACACACAACTGTAAGGGACCTTTTTCTGTTCACTTTTTTTTTTTTTTTTTCCTAACCTATCTCGTCCCACTGCTGGGCAAAGGTCTCCCCCAAACTCTTCCAACCGTCCCTATTATTATTATTATTATTTATTTAATGGAGGAAACGTAATTGGTTAAGTGGTTACACAACTTACTGGTTTATGTGTTTTTATATTTTTTTAGTTTTAATGTTCTAGGTAATGTTTGTTTCCTAAATAGAAATAAAATAAATACGAATAAACAATTATACTTTCTATACATTTCGTTTTATTTTTAACCGACTTCAAAAAAGGAGGAGGTTCTACATTCGGCTGTATGTATTTTTACAAAAAACATCCATCATGCCTCGTTTGCGCGCCAAATTATGACAGAAGGAAAACTTTATGAGCACTGAAATGAATTTGGACGTTCCACGCCCTGGGAATACCAGGTATACAAACAAAACCTAGTTTATCTAGGTCATTAACAAGAGTATAAATACTATACAACACTAGAGACGAAAAAAATGAAAATGGTATTACATTTTGACGACCTCTGTGGCGCAGTGGGTGAAGGCCCGCCTGTGACGCAGGAGGTTGCGGGTTCGATCCCCGCCGCGGGACAAATGTTTGTATGACCTGCAAATATTTGGCTCGGGTCTGGGTGTTTTCTATGTATATTATGTATGTATTTACAAAAAAAAAATGATTTAAGTAGTATATCAGTCATGTGGTTCCCATAACACAAGCTCTGCTTAGCTTGGGGCTGCATGATCCTGTGTCAAATGTCCAGCATTATTTATTTATTTTATTTATTTATTTTAGAGTTAGACAGATTTCAGATTTCAAAGGGTACTACGGTAGAATTTTAAAAATGCATATTTAAAAAAAGTTAGATAAGTAAAGCTGGATTCGACCAAAAGTCATCTTACTCCAGCGTAACTAGACCTATGGGACATAGGCGTGATTTTATGTATGTATGTATAAATTCCGCCTCCATGCTGACGCCAGCTTACCTTCTCTATGGACATGCAACCTAGCTTTCAAAAATAAAACGAAATTCATTATTTTACAAGCTTTAGGTTTTATGAATTTTTATTTTGTAAATATTATTTAAGTAATAATAAACAAAAAGGCTTACCGCTGTATTCGCAAGGGCGGTGGACATTCTAAATCGTTTTAGAGATCTTAAATTAAAGTCAAAATTAAAGTAAAAGTTACTTCATATGAGCTAGTGGCCAACTCTGGTGACGGAGTTTTTAGGCCGCCTAAAGGCCTCTGTCATGGCTTAACGACTTAAGCCGGGACCGACAATTATACATCATATTATAAATGTGAAAGTGTGTTTGTTTTTTTGTCCTGCTTTCACGTCAAAACAGAGCGACGTATTGACGCACAGTATTATAAATGACCCGAAAATCGGACATGCCTTTTTTATGATACTAATCGAAACATTAGTCTATTTCCAATACTAGAGTAGAACTCCCAAAAGTTAATTCAGCTTAGAACGTGAGTTATGATTTTTTAAATTTTATTCTATGGTTACCAGAGAAAACCTAAAGAAATGCTGTAATTTGCTAAGTAAGCAATGTTTTTCAGTTTTAATGACAGTATGCTATGAAATCAACTAATTACTATTTTCGGAAACGTATAATTAATTTCTAGGTAAACAACAAAGAAAGTTATGAATTTTTTTGTAGTAATTTAGAAATTATTTTTTTTCTCAGCTGTCTACAGAGATTAGCGCCAGATTTTCACAGTTTCGTATTCATTAGTATTATGTTAACCTGCCTGTAAAATATCAGACGCGTAACACGTAGGACTTCGGAGTTATTGAATTTTAAAATTTGAATGTTAGGGTTGGTACCTACTTATTAAAAGTGAACTAATGAGAATCCAAATCAGATTTTTTTACAGAACTTGATTAAATTGATTGAATTTTGGTGATATTGAAAGTTGTTATCACTCAATTATCTGTCAAACATAGGTACCCAAAATAACAACATTGTGTGGCAAATTCTTGGTCACTGAAGGGTAGCTACCTTTTCTCTTGTAGTTAGAAAGTTTTGTTCTTAGGAAACTTCGGTTTTATTTTGAAGAAAAAAATAATTGCATTTTTAGATTTTTGAAAAAAAGTACAGTTAGCCTAAAAAATTACATTTGTCAAAAAAAAAACAAGTTGGTCTTAATCGACTCTATTTCCCACCAGGAACACTTCTCCCAAAGTAACTTATCAAATCAAATCGTATGTTTTTGCAATAATTCAAAAAAACACATCCCATACATTTTCTATGAAATTAGTACCTAGTTGTAAATCATTCTCATACATTCTCAGTGACAATACAATATTATGGTAACATCGATCTGATGATGGAGTCAGGAGCTGTTCAACAGAACTCCTCAGTAAATAGGCCGATTGAGTTTAAACTCGGCATATCTGTCAATTTCCGACTACAAGCCATCTAATGATGAAGTCAGGAGCTGTTCAATGCTTTCCGCCGAGAACATCCATGTTTTGGCTCATTAGAATCAGCTCAACATTACTCAATAAAAGCTTGTGATGAATGAAAATATTTCTTTTAATTAGAAAACTTATTTTTTTAAGCCCTTTAATTTATACATACTCCTATGTACTATGGATATTATAAATCGCCATTTTGTGATGTCCACCATATTGGATTTATAATAACGTAACTTTACTTATTGTGTTTCGCTTGTCTAGTTTTTTCATTTGATACCCATATCATAGGGTTGCTGTGGTAATGATAATTCGCCATTTTGTAGCGTCCGCCATATTGGCTAATAATATAGAAATAGTAGATAAAAACATAACAATTAAATTAAACAATTAATTCTATTTTGATTTTTTTTGTTTATTCTATTATTCATAAGAGTGTCGCTCTTGAAGTCTAGACGTATCAAAGTTTCATGCTTCGTTCACCCATCTGTTTACAATTTTCTCAGGTACATTTTATAAGATCTTATTATGACAACCCTAATATCATAGAAATTACTGAAAATCATAGAAACGTCATATCTTCGATGTCCTGATAGATTTTCGTGTGATTTTTTTTCACAAGTAGTTACGAGGTATATTTTCAGGAAAATTTCTAGCGCTAATCACTAATAGTTTATGAGAAAAAAAATAAAACGTGAAAATCACAAAATTAAGCATAGAAACTTTACTGTTATCGGTAAATCTATTTCGTTTAGCTTATAAAGTGCCCTGTATATAATGCCATTTTGGCCTAGAAATAATTGTACAAATATGTTACGCAGTTCTTTTATTTTCGCCTTTTTCTGAAAATCCTGAATTTTCTAAAAAAAAATATTACTCAAGTTCTAAGCTGAATTAACTTCTGGGAGTTCTACTCTAGTATTGAAAATAGCCTAATGTTTCGATTCGTATCATAAAAAGGGCATGTCCGATTTTCGGGTCATTTATAATACTGTGTGACGTTATAGTTAGAGGGCTGGAGAGTGACATAGACTACTTTTTATCCCGAAAAAATGCATGTTTTCCGTGGGATAAAAAAGTAGTAGTCTACGCGGGCCAAGCCGCGGGCGTCGCTTGTTAATCTATGTAGGTATAAAATACATTATATGAGACATATACTATAATATGAGACATTAACAGAACCAGTGCCGGAAGGTCCTTAAGCCATCGAACCGACACAATATCAGAGAGATATCACAATCGAATGTCGATGGCTTCATTTATCGGAGGTCAACGAGGTCTTCCGTCGTTAGGACTTGCCACAGCCTAGATCCATATAGCTAGACATCGACGTTGGCAATGACAAACATTCACCACATGGCACACAATACAAATCACAAAAGAGAAACTAAAAGACAGTTTTAGTGACGCATAAATCTTCTAAATTTTCTTTATAAAAAAATAGTTTTGTGTTTTGTGTGTCCCTCTAAGCTCCGCTCCGTTCCGCTCCGCCTCGACAGAACGTTAAGGGTGCGTTTCCACTAAGGCGGAGCTGAGCGGAGTGGAGCTAAGCGGCGCATGAATTGACCCAGGATGCATTTTGACGCTTTTCAAAGCAAAGAAGAGCAAAGTTAAAAAGAAATATTTGTGGTACTAAGCTTTTATGTGAAAGACTTTAAAGTCGGTTTTTATTTTTTTGTAATTTTTTTACAAAAAAAAAATATCGTAATAATTTGTAAAACCAACTTCGTTCATACAGATGTAGTGAACGAACCGTTACATTTAGTCTGTGTCAACCTCTCCGAGTTTAGAGGCTCGTTAAAGATTGTCAGGGAAAAATTGCCTTTACTCCTAAGAGGATAAGAGTGATTGAGTGTCACAATGTTGCAAGATTGCGAAGAGACAGGTGGTTATTAGAAGATCTAAGTTTTAAAATGGAGTGAATAAAATTTTAGCACTCCCAAGTATTAACAGATTAGGAGTAGAATTTTTGACTTGAAATTTTCAATTTTTTTATTATTTTGAAATACATTCGATTTCGTATCACTTGGTTATTTTAGATGTACTTATGAATAACAATAGCAATATTTGTTTATTTAAGTATTTGTTTGTACTCACTCATATTCTCGAAAACGGCTATAACGATTTCGATGAAATTTGCGGTACGGTGGTTTACGGGGGCGAAAAATCGATCTAGCTAGGTCTCACATCTGGGAAAATTCATTTTCTCGGCATTTTCATGCAAAAAGATTTACCAGTGCAATGTGGTTCGTAATTTAAAAAAAAATCACGGCTTGAGTGGCTAAGCGGTCATAGTGTCTGCCTGCGACGACGAAGGCTGCGAGATCGAATCCCAGCCATTGATAGGTTTTTTGTATTTTTGTTTTGTCCAATTTTTTTTTTTTTTTCGAGTAAGTATATTTTTTTTTATTTTCACCCGAGCAGAGCTCGGTCGCCCAGATATTGATTTTAAAACGAGTTAGGTTATTACATTGACCAGACATAGCACTCACAGACAGAATATTATAGTAAGATATTTACTTAAAACAAGAACCAGCATGTAATTTGTAAGTTTATTTTGTGTCTTGTGATCATATAATTTTCTTTTTGTAATAATATGCTGACCAAATAAAAAATGAAGCTAATTAGTGTATTTTTATATTCTAGATCTAGCGACATATTGTCATGGTAAAAGAGTGAGCTCACTCGTCAGAAAAAAACAGCTATACTTGTAGCGTTAGCTTGCTTCGTTCGACTCGCACGCTAGCCGCCGCGACAACCTATCATGCGACAAGCCTTCCGCGTCACTCCGCGCCAGACAGTGACAGAGTTATGCTTTAGAAAGAGAGGATTTGTTTAGGTGAACATTGCGTTAATTAAGCAATAAGCGCTTACGCGAGCTTAATTGCACTTTGTTGCGTCGCAGCAAGAGTCGCTATTTAATTGAATGTTTTCGCGAAGTCAAGGCTTCTGTAACTATTTATTCTGTGGTCTCGGGCCCTTTAGCAAGAAAATGTTCACTGTTGTTTCCAAATTATAAACACGAAAGGCGATTGAAATATCGCCTTTCGTCCTCAAATATTAAGGTTTCGCAGTAACTGAGACATTAAGCAATTTCTGAGACCAATTTTGCCTGGTACCTTCTTTAAATTTAAAACTGAATATTCGATTTCCAGTCCATTAGTTTTCTCTGTTGAATCTTACAATATTCTCATTTATATTTGTTACTTAGTTAAATGAAATGAAATGAAATGGTCTTATTAATTTTCTTCCGAAAATATCAGGTAATATTTTACAGCGATCAAAATATTTGCAAAGAACTTATTCTATTGGAAAAAGTTTGTAAAATATCAGCCTTAAGGTCTGCGCTCACTGCGCAGTATCATAAGCGGGCCGAGCCATGACCGAGCCCGTCACGAAAATAGCACCTTACACACTAAGACCGTATCAAACTAGGACCGTCTCATAACCGTTTTGCGAAGCGTAATCCCGAGCCTATACCACAGTAATAGACATTTTGTTGGTTTTATGCTAAATACACAATTATTCTGAAAGCCCATTTTAAAACTTATCACTCAATTTTTTTTGTAAAATACTTTAGTAAATATAGAGCGTTTACAAGCTAAACCACACTAAAATACATATTGCACACATTTTGTCGGGTTTACTAGCAAAGTGCAATATTTCATCATATTTTGTGTAACTTTAAATGGGAGTTTTATCTACAAGGTTTAAAAAAACAGACTTTTAAGAAACCCTTTTAGAAACCCAATTATAATCCATAGTGATGGCATAATTATTATTGCGATCATGATGATGATGATGAAAAGTAGCTTATATCCTTCCTCAAAGCTCCTGAGATTGGCGTGTTCAAACAAATTAACAAACAAACTTTTCCGCTTTATTACTGGTTGGTATAGATTAAGTGTACTTTCACTCTACATTCAAGTTTTTATGAATAACCTCTTCTAGATATTTTTTAATTTGTAAGCTTATCTTTTTTTTCGAAATCGTGTTTTTGCTGTTACTACACTTTGATTTCGGAGGGCAGTATGGGATTTTGACGTTTGATAAATGTCACATAACGTGCGGAACGCATTCAGTGATGCTAGATGGGGGGTTTTTAATTCAAATTTGGGGTATTTATCGACTCAGGAGGAAATCCTTTGGGGGAATTTTCGTAGGTAAAAATTATAAATTATAGGTATACCTACTTGATATTTAGGGGTGATACTGATAGGTTTTTAGAATGTGTACATGTACATGTGTATAAATGGGGGTACTTGAAAGACTTTGTGAAGTGAGAAAAATAACTGAATTATTATCTAACCAATATTGGAGCGTTTCCTCTTGCTCCTACTCGATTCTCCTACTGCTCCTGCACGAGGACCAATACATCCTTATGCTCCTACCAGTAGGAACATAAGGATAAGCATATCCTAGTGCTCCTACTGTGGATGGACAGTCAAGGTACAATACCCCGAAATAAAACTATCAAATAGGGGCACAGCCGCGAAGCCGTATTTTGATAAACTTCAAAACAAGATAAATCTTCATCATCAACAAAAAATAAAATAGTTATTGTTATAAATAAATACTTATGCTATGATCAAGATCTACATTTAAAGTGACAGCTGTCACCAAATGTACCAATATAGTGTATAAAGTTTACTGATGAATAATATCAGATGTTGAATTGACAGATTATGTCAAAATGACAGATTAGGACAGATTAAATTGACAGGTTGGCCATATCTCGAAAACCACTTATCTCAGACTCTCCGTCCTCAGTTTAAGTGAAAGCTATTGAAGAGATCTACATTTAAAGTGACAGTTGTCAAACTTTAAACAGCCATTATCTCGGAAACTACTCGTCCTAGACTCCTCATTCTCAGTTCAAATGAAAGCTATGACCAAGATCTACATTTAAAGTGACAGCTGTCAAAATGACATCTGTCATCTGAAATGTAGATCTTAGTCATAGCTTTCATTTAAACTAAGAACGGAGAGTCTAGGACGAGTAGTTTCCGAGATATGGCCGTTTAAAGTTTGACAGCTGTCACTTTAAATGTAGATCTTGGTCATAGCTTTCATTTAAACTAAGAACGGAGAGTCTAGGACGAGTAGTTTCCGACATATGGCTTTTTAAAGTTTGACAGCTGTCACTTTAAATGTAGATTTTGGTCATAGCTTTCATTTGAACTAAGAACGGAGAGTCTAGGACGAGTAGTTTCCGAGATATGGCCTTTTAAAGTTTGACAGCTGTCACTTTAAATGTAGATCTTGGTCATAGCTTTCATTTGAACTGAGAATGAGGAGTCTAGGACGAGTAGTTTCCGAGATATGGCCGTTTAAAGTTTGACAGCTGTCACTTTAAATGTAGATCTTGGTCATAGCTTTCATTTGAACTAAGAACGGAGAGTCTAGGACGAGTAGTTTCCGAGATATGGCCTTTTAAAGTTTGACAGCTGTCACTTTAAATGTAGATCTTGGTCATAGCTTTCATTTGAACTGAGAATGAGGAATCTAGGACGAGTAGTTTCCGAGATGTGGCCGTTTAAAGTTTGACAGCTGTCACTTTAAATGTAGATCTCTTCAATAGCTTTCACTTGAAGAGAACGGAGAGTCTGGGATAAGTGGTTTACGAGATATGGCCCATCTGTCATTTTAATATACACCTAATCTGTCTTTTTGACGTAATCTGTCATTTTGACATAATCTCTCATTTTGACATGATCTGTCATTTTGACATAATCACGGGCAGACTGCCCGCAACCACGGCTATTGTAACAGCCAAATCGTCGCGTCGTGATAAATAAGGTAAATTACGCGATAAAATCCCGTGTACATAAATCAACATCCAGTACCAACAATACGAACCAACTCGGTGGCGCAGTGTGCGAAGGTCCAGCTAAAACACAGAAAGTTGCGGGTTCGATTCCCACTGCGACGCAAGTGTTTGTATGATCTGCAAATATATGTATCGGGTCTGGGTGTTTTTCTATGTAATATAATGTATTTACAAAAAAAGGATAGGTACCTACAAGTAGTTTATCAGTCATATAGTTTCCATACAAGGTCTATTTACCTTGGAGCTAGATGATGCTGTGAAATATCCAGCATTATTTATTTATAGAAAAAGGCTGAAAAGCTGCCCCTAGGGGCTGACCTGGCTACGCTACTAATATGATGGTTACATGGATTGACAGATGGGCGGGGCTTGTCATTGATTGTCAGCAAAATAATCATGGCGGCCGGAGATTGACAAGACGGCCATGGCACGGGCAGGGCACGCGACGGTGTAGGAACGGTGTGGTGTGGGGCGTCGCATACATTTCAATACAAAGAATATCAGTTTTGCCGGGACGGTGTTGCTACGGTCATGCTATGCGACGGGGTAGAGACGTGATAATGTGGCAGCACCCTTAAAGGCCTCACATACTGCCGACTTTATATCGGCCGACAGTTTGTTGGGGCAATCAGTCAGTATGAAGATGTATGTGTCACGGGCAATTTGATTAATCGGGCAGTAATCACATGGACCGGTCATTATGAATAATGACCAAGAGCGTCGGACAATTTGATAAAATTACTTTGACCGGTCCATATTCATAATGCCCGACGGCCCGTGGTCCATTTAATAAATGATTCACGACTCAGTTTGTCTTTTCAATACTAAAAAACGATCTATAGATACGAAAATTACTCATGGAAATTACGTAAAAAATCGTCGAGTTAGAATCCGATAATGTTTCGATTAATCTGTAGATAGTTTTAATAATTAAGATTATTTTCCAATTGGTTTCTTAGAGATCTTTTGAACACATTCAGTGCACAATATAGTTTTGAAACAGGTATTTACAAATTACTTTTATTAAATAAGGTGAATGACACTTCAGTGATATCAATAACAATATTATCTGTAAAATGACTGCAATAAATGAATATCAGACGATGTAATTTACGAATAATAATGGATCATTTAAATCCTAAGTTCACCACGCGGTTACGAGTGGTTAAGCTATCGTGATTTTAACCAACAGATCGATTGGTTAACCAGCGACGTTGGACGTAACGGCCAACTTCCACCATTGGATTTCGAGTGGTTAAGCTAATGTGGGTGTAACCTATCGAAGAAGTGCGAAGTAGTATTTCGATCAAATAAATAGTTCAATGAAAACGCCGGCGCCGTTCGAAACTCAAAAGATGTAAGTTCGAATGCAACTGGTTTGAATCCTTAAGATCACTGTTGATCCAGTTCTTGATTCCTCGAATAGTTCTATGAAGCAATCAGTTGAAATTAAATCCCACAAAACGGTCTAAGTCAACCAAATTTATTTGATTGCGCTGTTAACCCAATCGTAGTAGTTACTTCGATCGTCGTTCGAGCGTCGCCCGCGTGGATTACTATGTTTTTATCCCACGGGAACCATACATTATCCGGGATAAAAAATAGCCTGTGTTATTCCAGACCCAAAACTATCTACATTCCAAATTTCATCAAATTCGGCTTAGTAGTTAGGGATACGTGGTAACAAACATACACACACACGGACTTTCACCTTTACAATATTAGTAGAATTAGTTGGGCGACAGATCTCTGCCTACGGGAAAAGGGCGCGATTTTATGTATGTTTAAGTTTAAGTTAGTTTAAGTCCTTTCATTGTATGTTTTTTCTTATACCTATCATTTGTGTGTGTGCTAAATAAATGTTTCTATGTCTATGTCTATGTCTATGTATGTTTATGCGAATTACCACGAAATTTCATAATTTTGCTTAAAATTTAATTCAATGAGATTCGATAACCAACGGTTATCTTTTGGTAAACTTGGTCTTCATTTCAATATTTCAGTGCATGTAATGGACACCAGAAAATTGAGACGTGTCAGTGTGATATCGTTATTCAATAAAACTGATTGAAAAGTATTTATTTATGAGATAATTATCTCATGAATAAACTTTTAATTTTCATGGTAGCGAACGTAGCTTGCTGAGTTCTTGATAGATCATTATGAAACGTTCTGAGCGGTCATAACTTGGATGGGTGACCGCTTGTGGTATTAATAACTGGTGCTTAGGAAGGCACGTTAAATTATCGGTCCTTACTATAAGCAAGTTAAGCTAATAGGCCTCTAGGCGGCCTAAAATTTTGTCAATAAATATACCTTTTTTTCATAAAACTAGCACCAATTTTATATCTATACACCATGTACGAGTATACCAAATTCTTTCTGCATTTGCTATCTAAAATCTTGAGAAAGGCTATTGGCTACTTTTCATCATCATCATCATCATCAACATGTATCATCACTACGGGGGCAACGCTGCGAGGGCGCTGCTAGATCAAGGCCCCAATTCTTCTAATTTACAACATCAACCAATTCTAAATCATTATCGCTGCGTTTAGTTTCGTTCTCTAAAATCACAGTAATTTGTTTGAAAACGTCACCACAATCGAGTCGTTGGTCATTATTAGATAAGGAAATAAACGAAATCTAAGGTAGTTGACGTTTTGCCTCAGTTGGTAAAAAGTTTGTTAGTAGAATTGGGGCCCAGATATTCAAGGTCTTTCGAAGATACAGATAACATCATCTATACCTACGGTTAAAATTTTAAGTCTGTATTTTTTAAATAATTGCTTATAATCTCAAATTGTTATAAACTTTTTTGTTCTAGGAATGTATTAATTTATGCGCGGTTGAAAACTTCGTAGACTTTCTTACCGTGTCTAACCTCAAAGTCTAATTATCTAATTTGAATTAAAACTAAAGACATGTCATTAAAAGTTTTAGTTATAAATAACATGTTAATTTGTCTCAACTTTACATTTTATTTTCTTTATCGTTTAATAGAAATCCGTACCCCTATTATAAATGTGAAAGTGTGTTTGTTTGTTTGCTTATTTGTCGTGGAATCACGTCATAACGGAGCGACGGATTGACGTGATTTTTTGTGTGGAGATAGTTGGAGGGCTGGAGAGTAACATAGGCTACTTTTTATCCGGGTACCACGCGAGCGAAGCCGCGGGCAGCAGCTAGTAAGTAATATGATCGCGACTGTATCCCCAAGGCGCTGTAGACATTATCTCAGATATTTTTTAGGCATTTTAAGATCTTTGAAAATGTCTAAGGGGGCAGCCACGCTTCGTATTGCTCATTAAACGGACTAAAATCGGACTAAAATTGAAGGAACAAATATCATTTTTCATATATTTTTAGTCCGTATAATGAGCAATACGACTATAATGTACTTTATAAAAATGTGTAGGTACTACATAATTAGTTTCTGTACATATTACATAGTTTATTATGTAATAATTTTAATGTGTATATACATAAAAGGGCTCTGCGTAAGTAAAGGTGACTTTAACATCTCCTAAAGATTTTACCTAGCATTTATTACGCTCTGTACACATGGTTCTTATTCACTAGCTGAGTGATTGGCGTCAATTTACTAGAAACGCCCTCGTGGCGTTGCCCCATGGTTTATGGTGATGATAATGATGATGAAAAGCCTTTTTCCTAACAGAATGTAACAATTCCTAACATTATTATATGTTAGTAGATGTATTAGTGGTAAAAGATGTTTATAAATATTTTTTTAACAGCAGTGTGGGAGAACCATTAGGCTGCTAGTGCATATGTCAAAGCCAACTGGTTGAATTAGCCATTCAATTAAATGCCTAGCCATTTCATTGAGTGCCGCCATTCAACTAAATGTCTAGGCGGATAGTTGAATCATTGAAGCGTTTGAAACGTTCAACACTCTGCCTGACTGAAAGGCCGCCATTTCATTGAATTAGATGTTTTTCTGCCACTGCGGCGCTACTTTCGCTTTGTTCACAAGATGGCGTCTACAGCTGGTGTTTCTTGAATGTTGTGTGTTGTTTTGTCGTGAAAAATAAATAAAATAAGTTCGCAGTGTTATTCGTATGCCACAAAATAATGGATTTACCTTCGACCAGCCTTTCTGCGTGGCTGTGTGATACGCGTGCTATAAAAAAATAACCAAAACCTACTTACTTTTTCTGTGTGCAAGTGAACCGCCTAGCCATTTCATTGAGCGCCGCCATTCAATTGAATGGCTGACCTTCGTTTAGCCGTAGTGTTGAACACAACGTTCCACACTACGGCTAAACGAAGGTCAGCCATTTAATTGAATGGCGGCGCTCAATGAAATGGCTAGGCATTTAATTGAATGGCTAATTCAACCAGTTGCCTGCGACACATAGGTACATGGCCGATACTAAATCGTTGTAGTGTGCGCACTTGCATACATCTTCATACTTTTTAAGAGCCCGACCAAACTGTCGGCCGATAGAAAAGTTTGCATTGTTGCCGTCCGATATCTAAAACGCCGTTAAGTGACAAAACCATTTTTTGAGATATCGATAAAAACGCGCCCCTTCTTTACTATCTTGCTTCGCGCTTGCAGCTATTTGAGGATCTCTAATTCAAAAACTATAAACGATAGGAACCCAGTCCCAAGACCGATCGATAGACAATTTTGAGCTTTATAACATGGTAATTAAAAGTGAAATTTGACCAAATGTCACTTAACGGCGTTTTAGATATCGGACGGCAGATTGTACGAGGGGTCTTAACTCTCCGCTTGACGCTCCGCCAGTCGCGCCGCTTATGAAAGGCTCCGTACATTAACCGTGATTGTACACTTCAAGTTAAAACAAAGACACGAAAATAAACATTGAAGTTAATTCAAAGACGTTACAAGTTTTGCAAATGTTAGATTTAATTTGAGCATGCGTGGGACTGTCTCTTGGAAACAGCTTGCAGAGTAATTTGAGTTTTACTGTAATGGGTTAAGGTTCAACATTATTTTGTGAGTTGTAGTACGAAATCACACTAATATTATAAATGCGAAAGTTTGGATGTTTGGATGGATGGATGTTTGGATGGATGTTTGGATGGATGTTTGGATGTATGTTTGTTCCTCTATAACTCGACAACCACTGAACCGATTTGGCTGAAATTTAAAACATAGATAGATAATGACTAAGTAAGTAAGTTCGTATGAGTAAGTGGTCAACTCTGGTGACGGAGTTTTTAGGCCGCCTAAAGGCCTCCGTCATGGCTTATATAATGACTGGGAATAGGACATAGGCTACTTTTTATCCCGAAAAAATGCACGGTTCCCGTGGGATAAACAAAATAGTAGTCCACGCGGGCGAAGCCGCGGGCGTCAGCTATGACTCCCGCGAACAATGACCGGGAATAGGACATAAGCTACTTTTTATCCCATAAATGGGTTCACATGGGATAGCAACGGGGTAAAACGTTCCTACGAAAAATACACTTTCACGCTAAATATATCGAACAGATTTGGATAATATTTTTAAAACACTAATATCACACTAATAATCACACTATCACACTAATATTATAAATGCGAAAGTTTGGATGTTTGGATGGATGGATGTTTGGATGGATGTTTGGATGGATGTTTGGATGGATGTTTGGATGTATGTTTGTTCCTCTATAACTCGACAACCACTGAACCGATTTGGCTGAAATTTAAAACATAGATAGATAATGACTGGGAATAGGACATAGGCTACTTTTTATCCCGAAAAAATGCACGGTTCCCGTGGGATAAACAAAATAGTAGTCCACGCGGGCGAAGCCGCGGGCGTCAGCTATGACTCCCGCGAACAATGACCGGGAATAGGACATAAGCTACTTTTTATCCCATAAATGGGTTCACATGGGATAGCAACGGGGTAAAACGTTCCTACGAAAAATACACTTTCACGCTAAATATATCGAACAGATTTGGATAATATTTTTAAAACACTAATATCACACTAATAATAATATTATAAATGCGAAAGTTTGGAAGTTTGGATCCATCTTTTTCTTAGAGAACCGTTAGCAAAACCAAAGTGTCACATGTTAGTCTAAAAAAATTCCGCTCGCTACGCAAGCTGGGAAAGCTCACTTCGCTCGCTAACCTCGATGCTCACTTTACTCGCATATTACTTTGATGAGTATTTTACGAACAAATTAATTTACTGTAGGAACCGACAACCATCCATCTTTTTCTTAGAGCACCGTTAGCAAAATCAAGTGTCTCATGTTGTATTTGTCAAAAAAAATTCCGCTCGCTTCGCTCGCATATTTCTTTGATGAGTATTTCACGAACAAATTAATTTACTGTTAGGAACCGACAACCATCCTTCTTTTGTTAGAGCACCGTTAGCAAAATCAAGTGTCACATATTGTATTTGTCTAAAAAATTTCCGCTCGCTTCGCGAGCAGGGGAAGCTCGCTTCGCTCGCATATTACTTTTAGTATTACACGAGCAAATTAATTTACTGTTAGGAACCGACAACCACCCATCTTTTTCTTAGAGCACCGTTACCAAAATCAAGTGTCACATGTTAAATTTGTCTAAAAAAATTCCGCTCGCTTCGCGAGCTGGGGATGCTCGCTTCGCTCGCATGTTACTTTGATGAGTATTTTACGAACAAATTAATTTACTGTGGGAACCGACAACCATCCATCTTTTTCTTAGAGCACCGTTAGCAAAATCAAGTGTCACATATAGTATTTGTCTAAAAAATTTCCGCTCGCTTCGCGAGCTGGGGATGCTCGCTTCGCTCGCATGTTACTTTGATGAGTATTTTACGAACAAATTAATTTACTGTGGGAACCGACAACCATCCATCTTTTTCTTAGAGCACCGTTAGCAAAATCAAGTGTCACATATTGTATTTGTCTAAAAAATTTCCGCTCGCTTCGCGAGCAGGGGAAGCTCGCTTCGCTCGCATATTACTTTTAGTATTACACGAGCAAATTAATTTACTGTTAGGAACCGACAACCACCCATCTTTTTCTTAGAGCACCGTTACCAAAATCAAGTGTCACATGTTAAATTTGTCTAAAAAATTTCCGCTCGCTTCGCGAGCTGGGGATGCTCGCTTCGCTCGCATATTACATTTAGTATTTTACGAGCAAATTAATTTACTGTTAGGAACCGACAACCACCCATCTTTTTCTTAGAGCACCGTTACCAAAATCAAGTGTCACATATTGTATTTGTCTAAAAAATTTCCGCTCGCTTCGCGAGCAGGGGAAGCTCGCTTCGCTCGCATATTACTTTTAGTATTTTACGAGCAAATTAATTTACTGTTAGGAACCGACAACCACCCATCTTTTTCTTAGAGCACCGTTACCAAAATCAAGTGTAACATGTTAAATTTGTCTAAAAAATTTCCGCTCGCTTCGCGAGCTGGGGATGCTCGCTTCGCTCGCATGTTACTTTGATGAGTATTTTACGAACAAATTAATTTACTGTGGGAACCGACAACCATCCATCTTTTTCTTAGAGCACCGTTAGCAAAATCAAGTGTCTCATGTTGTATTTGTCAAAAAAATCCGCTCGCATGTTACTTTGATGAGTATTTTACGAACAAATTAATTTACTGTGGGAACAGACAACCATACTTTGATGAGTATTTTACGAGCAAATTAATTTACTGTTAGGAACCAACAACCATCCATCTTTTTCTTAGAGCACCTTTAGCAAAACCAAGTGTCACATGTTGTATTTGTCTAAAAAAATTCCGCTTGCTTCGCTCGCATATTACTTTCATGAGTATTTTACGAACAAATTAATTTACTACGACAACCATCCATCTTTTTCTTAGAGCACCGTTATCAAAATCAAGTATCGCAATTTGCATTTCTCTAAAAAAAAATCAGCTCCTACCGCGGGTAACACCGCGGGGCACAGCTAGGCAGTAGGACATAGGCTACTTTTTATCCCGAAAATATTGACGGTTGCCGTAGGATAAACAAAATAGTAGGCCACGCGGGCGAAGCCGCGGGTTTCAGCTAGTTTAGAATAATTCTAAGGGAATTCCTGATTCGTATTGTTATGTGTGTTTTACGCAATGAGGAAGACTCACGATTTTAGTTGAGTATGCAGATTTGTAGATACAAAAAAAACAAAAAATACCGTGTTTTTGGTTTTTTAATCGGATCAAAAATGACCGAGTTACAGAGATTTTAATGCACCAATCTAAAAAACGCTCGCGAGAAGGCCGCGACTGGCTGTGACGTCACCAGGCGCCCGCGGCTCGCTCCACTAGTACAAAATCCCTAGTTATTTTCAAACTAATTTCCGCCCGCGGCATCGCTCGCATGGCACCTGGATAAAAAGTAGCCTATGTCCTATTCCCGCTCATTACCTAACTATATTTTAAATTTCAGCCAAATCGGTTCAGTAGTTGTCGAGTTATAGAGGAACAAACATACATCCAAACATCCAAACTTTCGAGGTCATTCACGTTTTTTGTTAAGTAAGTACTTATGCAGATTTGTAGATTAAAAAAAATTATAAATGATTTCTTTTTTATTTTTAAATATGATTACGACTGTATTCCCAAGGCACAGTAGACATAATATTCTATCAGATCTTTTAGGAATTTTTAGATCCGTTGAAAAAGTCTAAGCGGGTAGTCAGAGGTAGAGAAGCAGTTGGCCAAGTGCGCTAGTGCCTCGACTTTCAATCCGAAGGTTGTGGGTTGAAACCCAGCCGTGCATCAATGGATTTTTCGTTTCGAAAAATGTATAAGTAGGTACCTAAGTAGGTATGCGCTTTAACACGAGCTCTAAACGGTGAAGGAAAATATTGTGAAAGTGTGATTTGAAAACCAAGTTTAGGTAGGTAGGTATGTGATTATTTTGACTCGTACATACAAATTATTAATTTTAGGTATTACGATTAAAAGTATGTATAAAAAATACCTATTCACTAAAAAGTTTAAAGGCGAAAATTATTTTTAAGTAGGTACCTACCTAGGTAAGTAGTAGGTAGGTAGGTACCTACTTAAAAATAATTTATGTAGGTAATAATTTAAGTAGGTAGGTAAATAATTTAGGTAGGTAAAGTTAATATTAGTGTGATTCGACTCCTGATTGTTAGTTTTGTTTGTTAATGTTTTCGGTAAGTACCGGTACCTACCTCAAATACCTATTCAGTAAAAAGTTTAACGGCGAAAATTATTTTTAAGTAGGTACCTACCTACCTACTTACTACTTACCTAGTACCTACTTAAAAATAATTTTCGACTTTAAACTTTTTACTGAATAGGTATTTTAGGTACGTACCGGTATTATTTTTAAGTAGGTACCTACCTACCTACTTACTACTTACCTAGGTAAGTAGTAAGTAGGTAGTACTACTTACTACTTGATGATTTTTTGGCTAGTAAGTTTTAATGTGACATTTTACTGTGTTGACATTTAAAATAATATTTATATTTTGACATACCTAATAAATTGACATGATGTACTTATAAATCATCGACATATTTCTTCAAGTCATAAATAATTTAATATATAATTTTTTTTTTGTTGTCTTCACGAGCTTGATTTTATTTTGTAAAGTATTATTGTTTGGAATTTAATAATGTTATTGTATTTAATTGAAATTTGAAATTTAATAATGTATGGATTTATTTATGTTCTAGATTAAGTTATATTATGTTATGTAATAGATTAAGTTCAGTTCAAACACAATTGTATTGTTACTACACACATTCGCGCGCCGCTATCATAGAACACTAACTTCCGCCCACGACTTCGCTGGCGTGGTATCCGGAAAAAAGTATCCTATGTCCTTTTCCCGGTCATTATTTATCTATATTTTAAATTTCAGCCAAATCGGTTCTGTGGTTGTCGAGTTACCTACAGAGGAACAAACATACATCCAAACATCCATCCATCCATTCAAACATCCATGCAAACATCCAACCTTTCGCATTTTAATACTAGTGTGATTCGACTCCTGATTGTTAGTTTTGTTTGTTATTGTTTTCGGTAAGTACCGGTACCTACCTAAAATACCTATTCAGTAAAAAGTTTAAAGGCGAAAATTATTTTTAAGTAGGTACCTACCTACCTACTTACTACTTACCTAGGTAGGTACCTACTTAAAAATAATTTTCGCCTTTAAACTTTTTAGTGAATAGGTATTTTTTTATACATACTTTTAATCGTAATACCTAATTAATAATTTGTATGTACGAGTCAAAATAATCACATACCTACCTACCTAAACTTGGTTTTCAAATCACACTATCACACTTTCACATCACACTAATCTAATCATACTATCACACTAATATTATGAATGCGAAAGTTTGGATGTTTGGATGGATGATGTTTGTTCCTCTATAACTCAACAACCACTAAACCAATTTGGTTGAAATTTTAAATATAGATAGATAATGACCAGGAATAGGACATAGGCTACTTTTTATCTTTGTACCACGCGAACAAAGCCGCGGGCGGAAGCTAGTTAATATTAAAAATGCAAAAGTTTATATATTTGGATTTATGTTTGTTCCTCTATAACTCGACAACCACTGAACTGATTTGGCTGAAATTTAAAACATAGATATTTCTTAACCTGAAATAGGACATAGGCTACTTTTTATCCAGGTGCCACGCGAGCGAAGCCGCGGGCGGAAGCTAGTTTGTAATTAACTAGCGATTTTGTACTAGTAGACCGAGCCGCGGGCGCCCGGTGACGTCTGACGCAGCGCGAAGCTCCGAGCGCGCGTTTTGAAATGGCCGAAAAGAAAACTTGAATAACTTCGTCATTTATTGATGGATTTTAATTATTTAAAAAACAGAATGCTCAGAATGCTAAAGAGTATACGCCCTCATACTTAGAAACCCAATATTTCGTTTAGTGATTGATCCTCATTGTGTTGACTTGAAGACTAGGTTCAATACCGGCTTCTTCAAGCACGGTAGACGAATAGACATAAAGGTAACCGATTTCAAAAAAGGATGAGGTTCTATATTTAACTGTAGGTACCTATTTTATGCTTTTTTTTCTTCATCGATTTCTCAGTTGATTTTTTTGTTTGATAGTTTACTTTCTCGTTGGTTCAAAAATAGACCGATTTTAAGGAAATGAAGTTGTTTTTTTATGTTTTTTTGGAAGTCGTGTAAAATTCAAATGACCTTAAAATGCCAGAAATAAAAAGGTCTGAGAGAGTGTCTACCGTGCCTTAGGGATATACAGTCGTTATCATATATTTTTTTTTTATAATGACGTCAGCAATTCAGCATGCATTCTGTAATGGCAGATCCTCTTTTGAGTTCATTTTTAGTAAAATCTAGAAGAATTTAAATGTTGAACTCGGAATAAGTCGGAGTAAGACTAATTTGAGTGTGTTCGAAGCGTAAAATTCTTGTAAGTTTCTACAATAAGTATTCTACTTTATAGAGACAGCGGTTCTCTAAGTTTTAATGATGCTTCTGTAGGCCACTCGAGTTTTGTAGGATTTGTTTGTAACAGTGTTTACTTTGACCTACAAGTTTGACATCCTGAGGACCTCAGTGGCGTAGTGGGCAAAGGCTCGCTTCACTCAAAAGTTTGCGGGTTCTATTCCCGGCGCGAGGCAAATGTTTTATGATCTGCAAAGATTTGGCTCGGCTCTGGGTGTTTTTCTATGTTAAATATGTACAGTACTTCTAGCTTTATAATGGACATCGATTATTTTCGCGTTTTCCGAATATGTCCGACAGCAGTGTTTACTCGTAATTCCACAAAACAGAATGCGACAAAAGTGCACGTCGGTCGGAAGGCTTACAACTAATTTGCTTTTCTTAAAAATGACATTGATATTTATTTGTTTGCGATAAAGTTGAAAATTATGAGTAATTTTCATTTCCAAATGACTTTTCGTCAATCGTTTTTGTAATTTTATGCGATGGTTTCCGATGTTTTTAGAAACGCAATATTTTTCTGGTTTTACTGTACCTACGAGTATGTATTAAAAAAAATATGGTTGTCACGGGATAGCACGAGTTTGTAGTAATGCTATAAATACCTGGCTATAAAATAAATTATCATCAAAAACGTTTTACTTTAAGTTGGATTTGTTTTCTTTAGATTCAAAGGCACAAAGCAATGCTAGCTTGGAAAGCTGCCAAGCTGATCTTCAGCTTTGGGAATTAGCAGCCTCTGATAATTATAAGACAAAAACACTGCACTTTTTTTGTGTTTGTTCAATTCAATTCAAATATCATTTATTCAGTAGGACCGCTATGACCACTTTGAATCGTCTTAAGAGCTAGGTGATTCTACACCTGTTCTTTCGCGACCAACACCGTGTTCATTTACTTAGATAGAATACTAGGTGACCCAGCGAACTTCGTAGAATAGAATAGAATATCTTACAAGTCTCATCCGTTTTGCCAAACCCCGTATTATTGAACTTCCGTTTTCTCGATATTGTATTGTGGTCGTGAATAGTCGTCATCCCGTCGTAAAACGGTAACGCCCGTTATTCCGTTATTCCGGTTATCGAAGGATTCGACGGTAATCGAGGGATTTCAATCAAAACAAATATAATTACGGGTATTTTCATAGGATGTCACTTTCGTAGAGATTTTTGTTGTTTAACACCAAAGTGTGGTTTAACACTATAAAAATTAAAAAACTTAAGTATAGATTTTTGTTGGTCGAGAAATTCTTTGATTTGGTAGATATACTCGTATATCTAAAAAAAAAAATTGCTAAGGGCTATGTTTGCCGTTTGGGACAGTCTTTCGACTTTCGATCCGAAGTTCGTGCGTTCGAATTTCGGTGTCGTGCATCAATGGATTTTTGCCTTCGAAAAAATTATATTCGTATAACACAAGCTCTAAAGGTGGCGGTTCGTGCCACAGACCGAGACAGGAGACCGAGTCCAGAGACCCAGACAGGAGACCGTTGTCATATAAACTGACGGTTCTCTGTCTCGCGTCACTTTCGCGCGCCCCTACAAAGCCTGTCTCTGCAGACTGATTGTCTAACTTGTCTCAAACCTCAAATTGGTCTCAAACTGTCAAAACGATCGCGCAGGTAATTTTGTCGCGTTCGGTCTAGATTTTTTTTTTTTTTTTTCAAACACAGGACAAAAATAGTTTAAACAAATAGGGCAAATAATTTACAAAGACCCCGCACTAGGACAAGCCTGTATCGCGGTTGAGTCGAGAGTTGAGATGAGAGTGACAGAACTACTTGCGCGGTCACTGAACTGTCATTTTTGATAGATTCAGACCGATTTTGGTCGCTATCAAAGACAAAAAACTGGTCTCGGTCTCCGGTCTCGGTCGCGAACCGCCACCTTAATTCCTAGATCTGAAAAGACCGTGTCAAATAATGATTCTGTTTCGTTTTACTGCAAGACATACAAATTGTCTAAATCTTTCCCATGGCAGGGCACAAATATGCGGGCCCATACCCGTTGGATTTACGACATCGTAAACTTAGCCGATATTCCATTGGTGGAGATGGCTCTGTTTTAGAGTTATATCTCGCTGTCTAAGGATATTTTATGTCGCTGGGTTCAGTAGAATATTTTGTTAAAGAGTAGTAAAACCTAGTAGTGTGAGGAAGCATCCAGTGATCCCGTGAGCATACCGTGCGACAAAACGTACTTTTGTTTGATAGTGACATTAGTGACAGCGAATTTTGAGCATTGTTTAACCCATAGGTTCTCAACGTGGGCGATAACGCCCCCCCCCCCCCCCCCGTGGGCGTTTGAGATATCTTGGGGGGCAGTAGGTGACCCAGAGAATATTAGGGGGCATTGAGATGGCGCATTTAGATATGGGGGGGTGGGGTGCTCTTGAAAAAAAAAATTCTCGAAGTGGGCGGTGGACAAAATAAGGTTTAGAAACTATGGTTAAACCAGTATTCAAGTTGAGAGGCGTTTAAATGTATGGCCTTTACTTTAGTGCCAATTTAACCAACGAAATGAATCTCGATTAGCACATCTAAACCACGTTTAAGAGCTGTCAGTGTCATACTTGCTATGAAAAAAATTGACACTAAATTAATCGCAATCAGTCTCTTTGGTGAAATCGGTACTCAGTATTTTAATCTTACTAATATTATAAAGGCGAAAGTCCGTGTGTGTGTGAATGTTTGTTACGTATCTTCATAACTACTTAACCGATTTTAATGAAACTTGGAAAGTAGATAGTTTAGGTTCTAGAATAACACATACAACGAAGCGGGCGTTCACTAGTATTTACTAAAGGCTTGTTCAACAAGCAATCAAATCTTCCCAACGTCACTGCTCTTTGACAACTAAACCCAACGTTACAAATGTACAAGACATGTCCTATCTATTTATGTATACGGGCAGCTTGACCCAACACGGAGGTTACATCGTAAAACTAATTGCTTTTGAAAGTGCTTCAGGATGTCATTCGTCAGATAAGGCTGTAGTGTATAACATACGTGTACATTGAAAATAGAATCACTACCAAAGCGCGATATACTTACATCTCAAATTTTTGGCATTGAAGATCCTTTAGCCAGGTTGGCAATTCTACTAGATGACGACGTCAATCATTCCGCTGCGTTTTGGTTCGATCTCTTAAATGTCAGCCATTTTGTGAATAGTAGAATGGCTTTTTTTAATTTGTTCTGCCAAAGTCCACCTTAGCTACTGAGTCGTTTGTCATTAGTAGAATAGGAAACAGTTGAAAATCTAAGAATAAGTTGAGGTTTTGCTTGTGGTTTATAAAAGTTTTGTAGTAGAATTGCCACTCTGGCTGCATATGAGCCTTAAAACGTCGCCACGAAACGCCGCTACCGACCTATTTCCTGTAGTTTTCATATCCGTACCCACCCATATTATAAATGTGAAAGTGTGTTTATTTGTTTGTTTATTTATCCTGCTTTCACGTCAAAGCAGAGCGACGGATTGACGTGATTTTTTGTGTGGAGATAGTTGGAGGGCTGGAGAGTAACATAGGCTACTTTTTATCCGGGTACCACGAGAGCGAAGCCGCAGGCAGCAGCTAGTTGAGACATATTTGAGACTTTGAGACCGATTTTGTTCGCTATCAAAGATAGGCAACCAAGGAGACTTACTAATTATTGACATCGGCGAAACTTCACTGCTAGTTTTCACTGTACCTTGGACTTCAATCCTATTTATTTATTCTAGCATGAATTCGAGGATCGTCATCAAGATTTTCCATTTCCTGCGGGAAGTCCAACGCCTTTGTGTAAAGTCCCTAGCACAATATCTTTGTAATAATTCTTAATAGCTTCCGTACTTTGCTCGGCAGTGTTAAGAGTATTTTGTACTGACTTTGAGACAGTGGTTCCCAACCTTATCAACCTTGTTACCCCTATGACATGTCAATATAACAGATTTTACCTCCCCGTTTAAAATTTCATGCTTTGATCTTAAAATTCTTCTCCTTTTATTTTTGAAAATGAAAATCTAATCAAAATTTTCAGTTCCGACGGGATTTGAACCCGCCATGATACAAGCGACTTCTCCTTTTAGTAACGATTATTTTTCTTTCTGTTACCCCTCCAAAAACGCAATTTTGCCCCAGTGGGGGTAATTAATTACCCACAGGACAGGGCGAATTTTGAGCATTGTTTAACCAGTGTTCAAGTTGATAAGCGTTTACCCCATTATTCATAATAATTTATCAATTAAACAGGGCTCAGAGAATGTTATTTTCTTTGTCACTTTTATGTAGAAAATAGACAGCATCAGAATTAACAGCCGTCTGAGCTCTCGGAAGCTTTTAAGTTCATTTTAAATAGCAAAGCTGAACTTGCCGCTCATAACTGAATCCTACTAATATTATAAAGGCGAAAGTCCGTGTGTGAGTGTGTGTGTGTGTGTATATACAACAGGAAGCGACACTGGCTGCTATCAGACTCAAACATTTGAACCTATGGGGGAGTACAATGAGCTCTCATGCAAGTATTCTGGATAGAGCCATATCACACGAACCGCTTATTTGCGCCCCGTGTGATGTGCCAAAAGTGCAACTCCAAGCTCATATACGAATGTCACCTTGCCCTTGAGAGTATCGCCGCAAAGAACAGAGTGACTCTACAATGGATCAAGGGACACAGTGGATCACTGGGAAACGACGCCGCAGATGAACTAGCCAGGAGGGGCTTGGAAACACAATTGGTAGGCCCAGCCCCATTCCTGCCTCTGCCGTTCTCCCAGCTACGCACGTGGATACGACAACACACTCAAAACCTTCACAACGATCGATGGATACGGGCGACGGACTGCAGACAGTCCAGAGCAGCGGTACCAGCGGCCTCACCACGACTGACACGTCGCCTGATAAACCTCCATGGAAAAGACCTCAAAATAATCATAGGGACGCTGACAGGACACTGCCCCCTCAACAAACATCTGTACAACATCGGCATCACGGACAGCCCACTCTGCAGAGGATGTCTAAACGAAGAAGAATCAGCAGCCCACGTAGTCCTGGAATGCGTGGGCGTAGCAGCACAACGGCAGCAAATCCTCGACAATCCGAGGTCGCTCCTCGAGGCCTGCGAAGACCCCAGGAATCTTCTGCGCTTCTGGGAGGAGCTAGGCTGGCTCCACATCTAGTGAGCCAGGTCATCCCCACGCAAAAAGGACCACATTTGAGTCTAATTGCGGAAAGGGAGTCCCCATACATACATACATACATACGTGTGTGTGTGTGTGTGTGTGCGTGTGTGTGTGTGTGTGTGTGTGTGTGTGTGTTTGTGTGTGAATGTTTGTTACCACGTATCTCCATAACTACTTAACCGATTTTGATGAAATTTGGAATTCGTTTTTAGAATTAGTAATTAGTTATAATTTTAATATTTGTTTATATTATAGGTTTTTAATTAGTTTAGGTTCTGGAATAACACATAGGCTAATTTTTGTCCCGGAAAAATGTTCCTGTGGGATAAAAAATAGTAGTCCACGCGGGCGAAACCGCGAGCGTTCACTAGTATTACCTAAACACATAAGCGGGCGTGTGATTAAATATTAAGTTACACTGCCGCATTTGCTGCCAATCACTGCCAATGACGGACATAACATGAAATTACTAGTAGAATTTAAAAATAATTTCCCTAGAACTAGAATTTACGAAGTATTTAGATCATAGGTTCTCAACGTGGGCGATAACGACCCCTTGTGGGCGTTTGAGGCTTTCAGGGGGACAGTAGAAGACCCAGAGAAAATTAGGAGGCATTGAGATGGCGCAAAGTGATGAGTATGAGTGTGACAGGGTACACAAGTAGAGGAAGGCCGAAGAAGAGGTGGTTGGATTGTGTGAAAGAGGATATGAATGTGAGAAGAGTGGATTCAGAGTTGACGAATGATAGAGGTTAATGGAAGAGAAAAACATGTTGTGCCGACCCCACTTAGCGTGGGATAAGGGCAGGAAAATGCAGAAGATGATGATGAGATGGCGCATTAAGATACAGGGAGGGGGGGCTCTTGAAAAAATATATTCGCAAAGTGGGCGGTGGGCAAAATAAGTTTGAGAAACTATGATTTAGATTATTTTAGATTATGCAAGTTGAATGGGCAAACAGCATACACAGGGTGCATAAGACCACTCCTGAAAAATGATTACCTATGCACTTTGACCATGATTAATATTTCCTTTGTTAGACCATGATAGTTTGGTTATGCACCTTTGGGGAACGATTCCACCCTGTTCCCCAAACACCCATCTTTCTTGTTCTGGTTATTTTTATTTTATTGAAATTAAAGTCTTATCGAAATTTTCAATACGGGATTCGAACCCGCAATGATACAAGTGAGCCTCCTTAAGCCGGAGTGCCTTTACCAACTCGGCCACGGATGGAATTATATGATCAAACGAACTTACCAAGTGAAGTTCGATCTTGATTGTCCAGTCTTCGGCGAAGAGATTTATTATTTCACTTGTAGTAGGCTCCGCTTACGCTTCAACTCACTCGCACATAGTTTAGCTCCATAAGAAAGAAAGAGATAGCATATTCCATGCTACCTCAGTATCTGAGCCTGCGCCTGACCTCATTTAGTTAAGAGATAAGCACACACAAAGGCTCCAACATTCAATATTTGGGTTTCCATGGGTATGGGAGGGACCTTAAATCTCTTCGCCGAAGACTGGACAATCAAGATCGAACTTCACTTGGTAAGTTCGTTTGATCATATAATTGTCCAGTCTTCGGCTTCCGAGATTTATTATTTCACTTGTAGGATGTTCAGAGAAATAAAATGTTGGAGAACAAAATCAATAAAATGGAACGTTAAACTTAAAAAAATAACTTTTTTTTTTTTACATTCACAGAAGTATTTTACTATAGAAAACTAAATACCTATTCTGGAATTTCAAAATGAAACAATAATCTCATAGATACCTTATTTAGGCATGATTTAACACTGAGTTAACAAAGTTTGAATCTGAATTAATTAACGGTCTGTTATAGCAATTAAAAAAGGTTGCTGACTGATATATTATCTAGTCAGAGATTTTTCTAATAACATCGACACTGACGCCTACTCGTTAGGCAACAGAAGTTTCTGCACGACGAGTGCTATGCGCACTAAATACCGTAGTGTCGATACCACTACTTGCTAATATTTGTTTTATCCATCGCCCTAAAGTTTTGCGATGAAGCAGAATGATAAGGTTTTCTAACAGTTAATATAAGTTTGTCATCGTGACCTGATCTATTGGTCGAAGATATAGCTAGGTACGATACAAGTGCATCCGCTGGGCAAACACAAGGGCGCTGGTTAAAAGAAAAGGTAGGTTTAGCGTCGATTGAGATCGGCCTATACCTGAGACTTTAACTACGAGTATGTCCGTAATAGTAATTACAGAAATAAATCTTTCACTGCATACATTAATATTTAAGATTCTAATTAATTAATGATAATGTTTGACATCTCTGACAAGAAGCCAATAACAAACCAAACGACAAGTTTTTTGGTGAATTGTTTCTAAGTTCAAAGAGCTATGTAAAGAAGTTTGCAACTTAGCAAGATAATCAAAACACAACTATTAGATTCCATGTACCTAGGTATGTACAATAGTGTACATACAGTCCTACTCAGGAAAAACTAGGTTTATTTGAAAGGAACTCTTAAAAAATATTTCAACTCGTTCATCTTGACCTACCTTACTTTTAGAAATAAGGGAATATCTGAATGATGAGTATTTAGCGTCCCATAATGAGGACCCTTTCCGACAATCTCCTTGGAAGTCTAGTAAGTTATATTCCTGATATTGTATTAATCAATATGTTTAGACTCACAGTACCTCCTCCATAGTTTAAAGCTAGAAGTACCTACCTATATTGAGACTTAGTAGGTACTATTGGACAAAGACGCAAGAATCTCAGTCATTGCTGTCGGAGGAACTTGCTGTCTGGCAAAGGCTTGCCGGATAACACACTTGCCACCAGGGAAAGGCGTCGGTGAACAGGGTGGATTTCTCTAAAATAAGAGAAATAAGAGGCAAGCAAAAAATCTATCAGGCGGAAATATGACCATCTCGTCTAGAGGACAAAAAGTTTTTTTTTTTTTTTTTTTTTAACAGGAAACCACGGCTGCGACGGCTAATTTGGGACTACAACTATTCATTTATTTATTTATTTATTTAGGACATCCACTAGGAAATCACATTTTAAATCAAAGATGTAACAAGTGTATAATAATTAATTTACTTAGTATTATCGAAAAACGGAGAAAATGCATAAAAAAAATATGTCCCATTTAACTGTAAAAGAATCCACTTTCTAAGCAGATGGATTTCTTTTCCATTACTTTATAATTATTTTCTACATTTCGCGTTTAATCTCGAAACAAGGAGACCCATATCAGGTATTCCAAATTTTGCAACATTATAAATTACATGTAATTTCCACTTTGTTTAATTTTTCTAGATTCAAAATTAACGTCAATACTCGCAGAAGACTTTAAATAAATATTGCGATTAAATAAATATTGCTTTTAACCAAATTTTTCAAGCGATAATCATTAAAGTGAATAGGTAGGTATAATGCACTCACTCCACCCATTGTAAGAAGCAATAACAGTCGTATTGGCAATACGTACCTAATAGTATAAGTATGTAAACATTGTGCGTGTTACCAAACGAACGACTTAAATCCAAGGAACGCTGCCAGTAGTTCTAAATAAATGTGATAAGATTTATTAGTCCAAAATCCATCTATTCTTTCTCCTTTACATGCAGCGAGCGCCTCAGCTAGAATTAGCATACTAGTTCGGAAACTTGATCGGATTATCAGCTGTTTTCCACCACAGAAGATCATTGCGTAGGTATTTATGACGGACAGGACGGTATGTTCATTAGATGATCATAGTCGTCGGGTACCTGACAAAGCCTTACAAATGTTTAGCACGTAAATATAAAATAAACTGACTGAAAAGTAACTAAAAACAATTAAGCAAAGTTACGAATCGGTTGGCACACTGTATTGAGCATTTTTTATCTTAAAACATTATTATCATTTTTCTTTTTCTGCGGTAATCGCAGTCATATTTGCAAAATCTAGGATAAATAAAAAAAATTGACAGGATTTACTAGGAACAAGATTACTTTTTTTTTTTTTTTTTTTAAGTTAATTAGAAATTAAAAATTTAATTATTACATTAAAATTTTCTAAGCAATCTTTAAAACTATCGCCAAAGTAACAGCTGTTACTCCCATCTAGGTAGAACATAGATTTATAACCTTGAGATTGGGAACGCAAAAAAAAGATGACACCGGTTTCATGGTAGGTCGGTAGGACTGAAAATTCATTCAAGGTACTAAAGAAAATAACTCAGTTTTTGTAAATTAGGTATCAGCAAAAAATAATTTTGCTTGTTAGAGGTAAAAAATAATTATTAATAATTATTAATTAATAATGGTGAACATTATTATTACTTATATGAATCTCTGATAATAAATTTAATTGCGGTCCTAAATATATTCTAAATATAATCTTCGTGACATAAAAGTTTACGAACTTATTTAGTTTCTCTAAATTTAAAATAAGTGGTTTTTCGCCGTTGCTTTTAGGAAAAAACTACACAGCTTAAAATTCACTTAAAACAAATTGACCGTTACACATTTCAAAATCTACGGATAGCTTGTGCTTCTAATAATCGTGCTATTTCTTTCCTAAAAAATTAGTAATAATTTTATGGGAAAGATAACTTAGGATAAAATGACTCCCAAAAGAGAATTTACATCCAGATACACCCATAAGCACGTCACGGCAATTTATCGTCAGTCATATGCTTTCAAGCCGCTAAAAATGTTTAAACGCGTTCAGTGCCCACAACGCACATTAGTTACTTGTAACTACACGTTGTCCTCTAAGGAGAGCTTTGCAGAGCTGGGGCAGGGAGTAGGTTATTAACCTAAGGTTAAGCGACTTGCATGTATCTCTGAAGTTACCTTCTGCTTCCGCTTCGACGTCCCAGGCTGCATGTGACGCTGCTACGTTATCGGAGGCGGCGCACGTTGGTCCCGAATTTAGTGCTCCATACACATAGAAACCGAAACTCGATTTTTTAATTTTTTTTTATTGGGGATTGTTCTAGTACACTATTCTTATTCAAATATGTAGGTACCGTCACCATAGCAAGCTTCATGACGGAATAAAAAAATATTTAGTTTTTTTTTGTATGGAGGAGAACACATAAATTGGATTATCTCTCGACTCTTAGAAACTCAAGGGCTGCCGCTTATAGAGGGTGTACACCCACACGAGGCCGTCCTCATAAGCCACCAACCTTGCACGGCTGGGCACGGTTTTGGCGCCCAGAGCAAACTGAATATTCGAAAATTTGCCAACTACACTAAAACTAGAATTTCGTAAATGTTTGCATTGTAGATTGGTCTAATTCACTATTTTTATCTAACTATGTAGGTACAGTCACCATAGTAAGCTTTACGTAAGAAAAAAAAAATATTTTATCTTTTTTTGTGTATAGATGAAAACACTTAATTCGGATTTTCTCTCGACTCATAGAAACTCAAGGGCTGCCGCTTATACAGAGTGTACACACACATGAGGCTGTCCTCATAAGTTACCAATCTTGCACGTCTGGGCACGGTTTTGGCCAAAAAACTAATAATTCGAAAATTTTACAGCAATACCGAAACCAAGATTTCAAAAAAGTTTGCATGGGGGATTGCTCTGATACACGATTTTTATCTAAAAATGTAGGTACAGTCACCATAGCAAGCTTCATGATGGAATAAAAAAATATTTAGTTATTTTTGTATGGAGCAAAACACTTAAATTGGATTATCTCTCGACTCTTAGAAACTCAAGGGCTGCCGCTTATACAGGGTGTACACCCACATGAGGCCATCCTCATAAGCTACCAATCTCGCACGGCTGGGCACGGTTTTTGCGCCCAGAGCAAACTGAATATTCGAAAATTTGTCAACTACACCAAAACTAGAATTTCGTAAATGTTTGCATGGTAGATTGTTCTAATTCACTATTTGTATCTAACTATGTAGGTATAGTCACCATAGTAAGCTTTGCGTAAGAAAAAAAAAATATTTTGTCATTTTTTGTGAATGGATGAAAACACTTAATTCGCATTTTCTCTCGACTCATAGAAACTCAAGGGCTGCCGCTTATACAGGGTATACACACACATAAGGCTGTCCTCATAAGCTACCAATCTTGCACGTCTGGGCACGGTTTTGGCACCCAGAGCCAAAATACAAATAACTCAAAAATTTTACAGCAATACCGAAACCAAGATTTTAATAAAGTTTGTATAGGGGATTGCTCTAATACACGATTTTTATGTAAAAATGTAGGTACAGTCACCATAACAAGCTTCATGACAGAAAAAAAAACTATTTATGTAGTTCTATTTTTGTGTGGAGGGTAACACTTAAATTGGATTATCTCTTGACTCTTAGAAACTCAAGAGCTGCCGCTTATACAGAGTGTACACCCACATGAGGCTGTCCTCACAAGCCACCAATCTCGCACGGCTGGGCACGGTTTTCGCGCCTAGAGCCAAATGATTATTTGAAAATCTATAAACTACACCGAAAGAAAAATTCAAAGCTTGCTGTCGTGACTGTATCTACATATTTAGATAAGAATAGTGTATTAAAGCAATCTCCCATGCAATCCCCCATGCAAACATTTACGAAATTCTAGTTTTGGTGTAGTTGACAAATTTTCGAATATTCAGTTTGCTCTGGGCGCCAAAATCGTGCCCAGCCCTGCAAGATTGGTAGCTTATGAGGACGGCCTCATGTGGGTGTACACCCTGTATAAGCGGCAGCTCTTGAGTTTCTAAGAGTCGAGAGATAATGCAATTTAAGTGTTTTCCTGCATACAAAAAAAAACTAAATATTTTTTTATTCCGTCATGAAGCTTGCTATGGTGACAGTACCTACATTTTTAGATAAAAATCGTGTATCAGAGCAATCCCCCATGCAAACTTTTTTGAAATCTGGGTTTCGCTATTGCTGTAAAATTTTCGAATTATTAGTTTTTTGACCAAAACCGTGCCCAGACGTGCAAGATTGGTAGCTTATGAGGACAGCCTCATGTGTGTGTATACCCTGTATAAGCGGCAGCCCTTGAGTTTCTATGAGTCGAGAGAAAATCCGAATTGAGTGTTTTCATCCATTCACAAAAAATGACAAAATATTTTTTTTTCTTACGCAAAGCTTACTATGGTGACTATACCTACATAGTTAGATACAAATAGTGAATTAGAACAATCTACCATGCAAACATTTACGAAATTCTAGTTTTGGTGTAGTTGACAAATTTTCGAATATTCAGTTTGCTCTGGGCGCAAAAACCGTGCCCAGCCGTGCGAGATTGGTAGCTTATGAGGATGGCCTCATGTGGGTGTACACCCTGTATAAGCGGCAGCCCTTGAGTTTCTAAGAGTCGAGAGATAATCCAATTTAAGTGTTTTGCTCCATACAAAAATAACTAAATATTTTTTTATTCCGTCATGAAGCTTGCTATGGTGACTGTACCTACATTTTTAGATAAAAATCGTGTATCAGAGCAATCCCCCATGCAAACTTTTTTGAAATCTTGGTTTCGGTATTGCTGTAAAATTTTCGAATTATTCGTTTTTTGGCCAAAACCGTGCCCAGACGTGCAAGATTGATAGCTTATGAGGACAGCCTCATGTGTGTGTACACCCTGTATAAGCGGCAGCCCTTGAGTTTCTATGAGTCGAGAGAAAATCCGAATTAAGTGTTTTCATCTATACACAAAAAAAGATAAAATATTTTTTTTTCTTACGTAAAGCTTACTATGGTGACTGTACCTACATAGTTAGATAAAAATAGTGAATTAGAACAATCTACCACGCAAACATTTACGAAATTCTAGTTTTGGTGTAGTTGGCAAATTTTCGAATATTCAGTTTGCTCTGGGCGCCAAAACCGTGCCCAGCCGTGCAAGGTTGGTGGCTTATGAGGACGGCCTCGTGTGGGTGTACACCCTCTATAAGCGGCAGCCCTTGAGTTTCTAAGAGTCGAGAGATAATCCAATTTATGTGTTCTCCTCCATACAAAAAAAAACTAAATATTTTTTTATTCCGTCATGAAGCTTGCCATGGTGACGGTACCTACATATTTGAATAAGAATAGTGTACTAGAACAATCCCCAATAAAAAAAAATTAAAAAATCGAGTTTCGGTTTCTATGTGTATGGAGCACTAAATTCGGGACCAACGTGCGGCGGCGGCGGTGACGGTCGGTACCCTCGGGCAGATGGCTGTTGGTACGCGGTCAGTCGGCTGCGATACGGCGACCGCCGCAATTCTGGTGATGCGGGTCGTGGTATGGTAGTTCGGTTGACCACGGAGCGGGGCGGGCTTGGAGTTTAAATAACTTGCTGAAGACTCAGTCAATTGTAGAAGTTTTCCTGTCTTCTGTATGCCACGCGAGGGCTTGATAAAATCGCTCAGTTCATCACCAAATAAGTATCTTTTTCTATCCTTGAATGGTTCGATAAACGTCTTATCAACCATAGGCGTCTCAAATTATCGACCAGTTTCAGTCTCTAAATAGCGAGAACTTGTTATTATCTTTGTAGCGACAGAAAGATTAGTAAGTAACGCCATCATCATCTTACCCAACACAGTAAGTGCGTACGCTAGATGATCTTAGTTTTTTTTAATCCATCCTTTATTGGCCCACTCGTTTGACACGGCCGAATTAGTGGGTTCAGTCAGAGTTGACGCCACCACAGGTGGTACTGACGCAGGGGCGTAGATCAGGGCGTGACTCGGCTTCAAGCGGGATACACGGTGTTGTCACGACAGATGCCAGCGGTCGTGCTGGTGATGATGGGGGCCAGGATAGAGGAGAAGGTTCATCACGAAACCTCAGATCAACCGGTTAAGTAACATACAAAGGTCGGTTAATATCTCGTATTAACTCATTTTAAAATTTGCTATTGGTCAATATCTCGTATTGACTCGAAGCATTCAAATTCTACAGTCTAATATCACGTATTAGATTAGAGAAAAAAAGTTCCGCTAAAGCGGGTACTATTGTTGTAAAATGCAGTACAAACATTTACTAGAGAATTCATATTCACAGTGATTGTCTTTTCCGGGTTAACTTCTCTATCAATTTCATTATCATATTACGCCACTTTTCTTCTTTGTCGTCACTGTAGGTACTTTCTTTTCGGCATGCTGGTGAATAACACCTGAATAACACCTAAATTTTTCACTACGTGCGGTAGTCGTGCGCGCACGAAAACGAATGAGGTCAGGCGCAGGCTCAGATACTGAGGTAGCATGGAATATGCTATCTCTTTCTTTCTTATGGAGCTAAACTATGTGCGAGTGAGTTGAAGCGTAAGCGGAGCCTACTACAAGTGAAATAATAAATCTCGGAAGCCGAAGACTGGACAATCCATATTCGTTCGGGTTGAAAATCTTCATAAGTTCACGTTAAAAAAAAGTTCAAGTTGATAAGACGTGTATGCAGACGTGATTGGACGGCTAGTGAACGCTCGCGGCTTAACTCGCGTGGACTACTATTTTTTTATCCCACGGAAACATTTTTCCGGGATAAAAATTAGCCTATGTTTTATTCCAGAACCTAAACTATCTACATTCCTCAAAATCGGATAAGTAGTTATGGAGATACGTGGTAACTAACATTTACACACGCACTCACACGGACTTTCGCCTTTATAGTATTAGTAGGATAGAATGAGTAGGATTATGTACAAGATAAGACCATAACGATTACTACCAAGAAATACCTTTTTTTTTATTTTTTTTTTATTTACAGCTCAGAAAATCTGCAACCAGACTTCCAACTACGCCGAGGGACGTAATTGGGGTGTGTGAGGTTGACCAACACTGGCCGACTCACTAAAAACTAAGCTGGTGGCCGGCCTCTCTGCAAGATGAGGGACTCCGGGATCTCCATACGGAACGCACCGGTGACCCTCCTACAGCTTGCCTCGAGCACAGTCCCGGTAATGGCACCCACAGCCACGCCCGGCACCCGCACACATGGCTGTGACACCACATGCGCGGAGCTCACGACGACACTGGCCAACCCGGTGTCGCCGCCCTCCCGGGATCTGCATAATGAGCAGCCGGAGCCCTCGCCCCGACAACCCGCAGACCCGAAAAGCCCCCTGTATGGCAGGGGGTACCACTCGCCCCCTCATGGGGCAGGCGGATAGGGCTGATGTTGCCACCAACCCGTTGCCGCCCCCATCCCGAGCGGGTTCGGCCTCGCTCCGAACCCGCTCAGCGGCCGGTGTCCTGCCGCCAGGTGTAATTTTTTAAAGAGGTTTTCTTCCTCCTACAACCCAGCTAAGGGCTCGTCGCATCACACAGGTGTGCTCAGCAACTTGCCCTTCCACTCGGCTGCGTTGAGCGGAACCGGCTCGCACCGACCCCACTCAGCAGCTTCTTCCTCCAGACATACGGGACGGGCACAATTCTTGGCCGGCCTGCCGATGGGCATGACCGACCACCAACCGACCGCCACCAAGATGCCCAGTCCCAACGTCGGAGGTTTCCGCCACCAGAAGTAATTTTTTAAAGAGGTTTTCTTCACAGGCTCGTTCTAGAAGCACAACCCTTGCGGGTGCGCCGCACGACTCGCCTTTGATTGGGCCGCTAGAAGGGGACCGGCCTCGCTCCATTCCCCCTCAGCAGCTTCTTCCCCCAGACAGTTAAGGCCAAGCTCCAAAACGGTTATGATTGTTTGTCTGCAAATTGTAACTAAACGGAATATCTCAATCAAGTTACAACTCCAATTATGTGATTTTTTAATCTTTTTTCTATTTAGTTCTAAAGGCAGAAACACGATTAATAGAAATTTACATGATACTTTTACGTTTTGAAAATGACACCTTTTCTCAAGATTTTTGCATTTTTCTTGAAAACCAGTTCAGCTACATATACAAAATAAATACTCACAGAAAGGAAATTTAGTCTTTTATTTGCTTCTAAGTTATCGTTTACCTAGACTGCTTATTTTTCTCATAATAAGCAAAATTAGTTTTGAGCTTTACTTCTGAGCACAGAGAGTTAAACGGATCAACCGAAAATCAACCTTATTGAGTCCCGAGTTGCTATATAAATAAACACAGAATCGAACGCAGCTCATTCCGCTTCTGGGCGGTCACAAGGTCGGATCCACGCGCGTTTTGACATTTTGACATTTGACAAGCTATTTGCCCGCCCCGGCTTTGTACAGGTAACAGAAAATGAAACCAAAAAGTCATAAAGTTAGTAAGTATTTAGTTTTTTTTTCGATTAGGAAAAACAATACTAACTTTACGACCTTCGTAATAATGCACAGTCCCTCCCTAAGGGTAATTTTGAATAAAATAAAAATAAAGTAGGTATTTAATTACTCTGGTGAATCAAACCAGAAAATATTTATTTGAAATAGAACTTTATTGCAACCCCTTTAAAAATTCATAACTTAGTACTTATTATTTTATTTTTATTTAAGAAATTAGGTACATTTATTTCTTAGAAACTTGCCTCCTTTTTTCACCTTCTTGTTAGATAGAACAGAAGATCGAAGATCACTATAGATTACGAGTAGAACAAAAAATCGGCAAAATTAGTTTAGTAGTTACGGAGATACGTGGTAAAACAAACATTCACACAAACTTCTCTCATTTGTTATATAATAGGACTAGTCGAAATCGAATGTCATTCGGAACAAAATGGAGTGGAGTCGCATCCTCAATTATATAATTTGGTTTTTGTTCAAGGACTGTGTTGGCCAAGTGGGATATTACCCCGAATTTCGTTTTTTTTTTTAGCTTCACTTGTATTCATCTATGTCAACAGAATCTTAGAACGTAGTTTTAATCCATTTCAAAACGTCGGATCAAAATGTGCACACTTATCAAGGATCAAAGACATTATTATTTTACCACGTTCTTATTATACCTATATAGTCACTTTCTTGTTCGTCTGTATGTCTGTCGTTCCGTGGAAAACCTGGCGCGACTAAAATTTCGAGCACTTTCCGTGTAGCTGGTTGGCTAAAACTGTCAGGGTAGCTCACAACTCGATGACAACGCATTCTAAATAAATAAATAAATAAAGACGTGGTTTTTAGTTTATTTTTTAATCTAAAATTAATTTACATAGTTAATTTTAGTACTGTAATTTTGTACTTTATCGACTCGTATGTAACTATAGCGTGTTATTTAGTGTTTTAAACTCCGGTTGGTGCATATATCCAGTGCCGAGTGACCCGAGTGCTTATGGGCTTAATCGATGAAGGGGTTGTAAAGATATTAGGTACTCAAGGGGGTAAAAAATAAAAGTTATACAAATAAATTTAATGGGGTGTCATATTATGAAAGTTTATGGTTCGCAAATTGTAATTTACGCTAAACTTAACGTATTATGACAGTCCTAAGAAAGCAAAGTCGGCGTAGTTTCAGTGACACAGTGAACACAGCATGCAATTATTTGTGATTAGACTTATCTAGGTATAAAGAATATAATACATATAATTAAATACTTAATATAACATATATGTTAAAAAGAGAGGTCAAAAGCCACTTGGGTGCAGCTAAAAAATCAGCGCGCCGTCCGTGTAGCGGATGTCTAAAGTGCCCTGTAAACGGTCAAATTATTTGTCAAATTTTACGTGTTTGTCAAATTATTTGATAGTGTCCTGCTGTGTTTGAGGCGTTTGTCAAACAATCTACGTGTTTGTCGTGTTTGATGAAAATCTGGATTGATGTCGAGTTTGACAAACATGTTTGAAGGTGTGCGGCTGTGTTTGTCAACAAGATCTCAGTGGTTGCCTTGGCATTATTGGAGAACACTACAGAAAATGTGTTATCTGTGACGAGGAAGTAACAAATTTGTTTGATATTTGGTTTGATCGTTTAAGCTATTGTTTGATGAAAACGTGAAGTTTGACAAACGAATTTGTCAAGCAAATTTGATCGTTTCCAGGGCACTTTAGTTGTTTGTTAACCAGCTGATTAACAAGATTCTATAGTGTCTTCACAGATTAATGAATAGTGTCTTAGTTTTTTGTATAGTATATCACAGAATAAATAATAGTACTAAGTTGTCAAGATGGAGACATTCTACGAATTAAGACACACAAAGTAACGTATTATTGACTCTTTCTGTCCTATGACAATTTGTTAGTGCTAGTGAAAGATGAAGATACTTTGCAGGGTCTGCTTTTCTTGCGCCTTCAAGTAAATCCTTTTTCTTAGTCAAATATAGTTTGTTAGCTAGTGTCAAAGTTGGAAACGTCAAGTAGACAACCGTCATTGTCACTTGGATGTGGTCGACGCAAAGAAGGCAGAGGCAAGGAAGTTATATAGTTACGTAGGTATACAACTTCCTTGGGCAGAGGGCCCTAAAGTCAGTTTGGTTTTGGACGGCTCGCTTCCCTGAGGGCGGGTGGCGAGCAGGATAACACTTTGGTTCTTCTGGTATCGGAGCAGAGTGGTCGCTCCTCGAGAGTAGTAATGTTCTGTGGGTCGCTTTGCCTCTTTCTGTTGAACTCACCGCGTTTCCATTTTGTTTTTTAAATGGTGATAGTAATTCTAATCGGCAAAAATCGAATCAATCCTCTGTTTAAGTCTTGTGAAAGTAATTGTGATTATAAAATAGACATCCTGACTACACGTTACATTGGTTATTTCGTGTCTTTGAACATATCGGACCATCCATACTTCACGCCCAGAACCCTCTCCCCGACAAGTATATGATCTTCTTATGAAATATTATCTTATTCTATTAAACGAGCAATATTTGTTTGTTTGTTTATTTGTACTCACGTTCTCGAAAACGGCTCTAACGATTTCGATAAAATTTGCGGTACAGAGGTTTACGGTTTACGGGGGCGAAGAATCGATCTAGCTAGGTCTCTACCTAGCTAGATCGATCGAGACCTAGCTTTTTTTAAATACATAGGTACTTAACTCATTTTTCTTTTTCTTTTTTTCTTGATTTGCACCCAAGCAGAGCTTGGTCGCCCAGATATTCTATAATAAGTAATAATAATTATGAAGGTAACAACTAGGTATCACTTCCATCGAAAAAAAAAAATTGATGAAGTCTCCATGACAATGTTCGCTACTTCAACAAGATGTTAAAATTATAATTATTCCAAGATAGTTTCAAAAGTTTTAACATGTCAAAATATCGTGAATAGATAGAGGGTAGAGGGGCGTTTGGGGGGAGTCAACGATGACATTTCTTTTGAAAGCTAATCCTTAAGAGACTGGTGGCAAGGCAAGTCAGTCGACCTTGACCTAGCCCTGAGGTCCACCACGACCGAGTCACCAAGCCACCCACATCCCAAAACCATCGGAGGACGTCCGCCAGGGTAATTTTTTAAAGAGGTTATCTTCCTCGCAGCCCAGGTGGCCATAAGGCCATCCTAGGCCCTCAGTTCCTCAAGGCCCTAGGGACCCTTCGGAGTTCCGAGCTCGGGACGCTGGCACGGAAGAACCCACTCCCGATGCCTACTCGGCGGCCGTGAGGAAGCACGCCAAGCACGTCCCAGCTTCATCCACTGCGCCCTCTGCTATTCAGAGGGACGCGCGGAGAAGCTACCCCCCCTGTCAGACCATTGGTTATCCGACAATAAGATCCCGGGACGAGAGAAGTTATTGTCGGACTTAACAGGGCACACCGTCCCTCAGCTGCCGTTCCCCTCGAATCCCCCACAGAGTAGGCAGCTCAATGGGGAGGGAGAGATTCAAAAGGGACAAGCAGCTTTGGGCTCACGAGAAGGTTGTCTGACCTGGTGCCCCACCAAGAAATACCTACATCAAGAAACACCATACGCATACAAATTCTTACTTTGTCTGACGGTATGGCATCGCGACTTATATTACCCATATTTCATTTCAAGTTACGCTTGTAAACGTCAAAAACTGTTTGTTGAAAGCAAATAAAATATTAACGTCGCAAACATTACCGCAGGATGTGCGGTACAGCTGGCTCATTACAACAAGCTGGTTTTACTGTCACGCGTACCGTCGGCGCTGAAAGGCGAGTGATCTTTATTACAATGAAATAAGGATACTGATTGTTTAGCAGAAATGGCTACGCTGATTGCTCTCGTCAGTGCTGAACAATCAGTATCCTTATTTCATTGTAATAAAGATCACTCGCATATCAGCGCCGACGGCACGCATGACAGTAAAACCAGCCTTAGTTTACTAGCTTTAGCTAGGGGCTACTCTTGTATTACACTTCTCACAATGGATCTAGGCATTCGTGAAGTTTCGATTTTTCGTTTCGATGCGCATTCGTTTCGATGCGCAGTGCAGCTTTTTCATACAAAATTTTCTACTGCGCAGCAAAACGGCTAACTTTATAAATGCCTAGATTCATTGTGAGAAGTTATTAATAGGTAGATTTTGTTGTTTTTCTAATACATCATCATCATCATAATCTCAGCCCATTTCCACCTACTGTTCGGTGTAGGTCTCCTCTTTATCCTCTTTATATTTATGGAAGGATATGGGGGAGACGTTTGCCCAGCAGTGGGACACTTTATAAGTAAATTTAAAAAAAATACTGATGGCTTTTAAGATTCTTACAGTGATGTAGCTGTTTCCCCAACCTTATACTTATACTTACTTGTACTTCTGTCGCATAAAAGCGAAAGCTATGGTTCCGTACATTAGGTTGACCCAGAAATTATGCATCATTCAGAACGTGCCCTTGCCGGGAATAATGTAAGTTACACTGGAATTTTCTGGTTTTAAACTCTAGTAAGTATAAGAATAACAATAATTTATTAGATACCACATAGAGCCAGCTTAAGTAAAAGTAAACAGGTAAGCTTAGTTAGGTATTACTTAAGCTTAGGAACTACTTAAGTCTAGCTAGGTGACACTTTTTATACGAACATAGTTGAGTTACAAAAAGAAGTAAATACTCGTAAATAAATGAGAATATACAACTTACGGTTGTTTCCTTAAAAAAAAACCGTGTAAATGTAAATAAGTGGGTGAAAGGAGTCAGGGGCTCGATTCCGGTAACGAACTTTTTATCAACCTCAACCAAAACCAAAACTAAAGCGACTGTTTCCATGACTACTAATAACAAACGACTCAGTTGTGGTGAGGCTTTGAACTTTGGCAGAACAAATTTTTGAAAAGCTATTCTACTATTCACCAAATGGCTGACATTTAAGAGTTCGAACCAAAACCAAAGCGGTTGTCATTTAATAGAATACAGGCCCTGTACTGAGATGACAAGTGATAGAAGAAAGTGGAGAGAGGAAACATGCTGTGCCTACACCAGATAGTAGGATAAGGGCTAGAAGACTTTATTACCCATCATGCGAACAACGCACCAACCCTGAGGGCGCTTACTCTACTGAATGCATTTGTACACGAGGTCCAACATATAGACATCTTTAATGATAGTCCTTCCGCTATATTTAACTCTCTGAGATCGTATTTAAGTTTTAATTAAGATAGATAGCGCTTTGGTTCTTACTGTAAGCTTTCTGTCATAACTGTATTAAATAAATAAATAAATAAATAAATAAAATAAATAAATTACTTCAAAAATGGTGCTCTGCCTGATATAGTTCGCGTCACGTACAAAGAACGCTGCCAGAAAGTGGAAGGGGTGTGTTTCGTCTCTTGTTTGCGCATGGGTTAGAGTGCGCAGCAAACTTAATGGCGGCTGAAGTGCGCGGCAGATTCGACTTTGCGCAGGTACAGTCAACGCAATTGCGGGGAAGTGAAGGTGGTGAGGGGCGGGGCTAGGCGGGCTATGTAGATAAAGTTTGCTGTATTCTATTCCGTTGACTGTACCTGCGCTAAGTCGAATTTTCCGCGCACTTCAGCCGCCATTAAGTTTGCTGCGCACTCTACCTACTCGAAAACATACCCCTCCACTTTCGCACTATAGATGCAACATAATATATGTTGACTGCGCACTAGCGCACTATAGATGCAACATAATATATTTTGAGACTCATGTCGAACTAAACGATTTTTACATCGTATTTCAGATTTTAGCACCAGAGCTCTCCATAGATATCAAAAACTTTTCATACTTTACACTATAGCCCGAAGGCATTGAAAAATGGTTTATTTATAGCTCTACCATTTTTGGGTATTTCACGTAAAAATATTTTTAACATCATGTTATATGAAAAACTGGTCGGTACAAAAGGTTGGAATATTAATTTAGAATTTCCGCTGAAAAATTTAATTATTAATTTAGCGTTGCTGTAGTTGAGTAGTCGCTGACATGACGTACAGTTTGCGGAGCTTTTAACAAAATAAACAAACAAAATTAATAAACCAGTGGCTCTGTAAGCTGTAGACCTCGCGAGTCTGTCCTCGCAAGTTTTGTGATGAGAAGGTGGTCTCAGGTGCTCCATCAATTCCTACCTAGTAGTTAAAGGGCCGATTCCACATCCACTGGTAGAAATCTAAAAGTGAGCAATTTACTTCATTTTGAGGAACTGTTCTGCTTATCACGCTGAAGATCCCCATCAGATTCTCACCAAATTTTTATGAGTCTGACTTAAAGTTACAACCTTTCAAATAAAAACGAACCATCAAAATCGGATATCATAAGGCAGTACCTGAAGCATTATTATGAAGAATTCGAATGCGGCGACTGCGGCGCGTGCGGTGCAGGCCAGGTCTACGTTCACCTTTATCGTCATTGAATTACAAATGCCATACATTTTCTCCGTTAAATATAGCGTTAACGATTGTAGATTAGTAAGGCACCAGCGCCTAATCAGATAACCAAAGTGATGACATTTTCAAGTGAACAAAATCTCAAAAAATCATAACCTCCAAATCAAATTCCTCAACATTTCTCATTCCTCGTCCCGAAACCCTTTTAACTCAATTAGGTTCCTTTCAAATACCTCCAACACAATTTGACACTTGGAATTACGGTGCGTGTGAATAAAAGGGCTATCACCCCGTTTCCTTTCAAACTTCACAACTTTAAGGGTTGTTAGGAGTTTCCATCTGTGGATTAAGGCAGCGGTACTTAAGGGTGGGAAACGATTTGTCTGCGGAATTCAGATAAATCATTGGTAAGAATATTTGGAAAAAAAATGTATTTTTATAAGTAACTAGCTGCTGCCCGCGGCTTCGCTCGCGTGGTATCTGGATAAAAAGTAGCCTATGTTACTCTCCCACCCTTCAACTATCTCCACACCAAAAATCACGTCAATCCGTCGCTCTGTTTGACGTGAAAGCAGGACAAATAAATAAACAAATAAACACACTTTCACATTAATAATATGGGTACGGATGCTGGACATTTTACACAGAGTCATCTATCCCAGAAGTAAGCAGAACTATTTTATTGGGACTATTATGGCTGACATGAAAACATAACAGTTTCGTTATGAGAATATCCAATAGAATCTGGTTTCAGCTAGAGACCTATATTTGGGTAAGGATAGTCGAAGTAGTACGACGAAGTTTAAAAGATGGTAGATCGGCTTTGGGTAATCTGGTGACAGCTTGTCTCGAAAAGTTAGAAAAGTGCAAAGGAGCAAATTGCCGGATATAATGTCTTACCGAAACAAAATCATGATGTTTATGGCATGGTATACATTTTCTTAAGCCACCTATGTTTGGCGAGTCTGGGCAAGCGAAGGCCAACGTGTAGACAGCATATTTGCCATTGTTCAGTGTCGCTCGCCTAGCTGGCCGAGTGCAAACACATGGTTTGTATTGGTTTGCATAGACTTGCCAAACATGTAGACAGTAGCATTTGCCTTGCACCAATTTGCCTTCGCGTTGGCCTAGGCTTGCCAAACATGTATAGATGGCTTTACGGCCAGTATCAATATTCTATATAGGCATCTAAGGTATTGTTTATCCGTCTATCTGTAGGACTTTGTATCTCAAAGGCCGGCTATTCACATGCAGCTCTTTTGATGTTGCAGTTACGTAGGCGGTAGTAATCACTTACCATCAGATGATTGATATCTGGTTCTTGCGATTTCAATGGTGTAAAAAACTAAATAAATAAATAAAATAAATAAATGTCCTTTATTTCAGACTCGTTGGTCCATATCTTACCTACTAACATTGATGTACACTAAATTTCGAAAAAGTGGATTTACTATTACGTAATGTACCTACACCTCTGAGGATATTCTAGTCAACAAACCAAGAAATTTCAATATACATTTGAATAAACTTACAAAATTGAATTCGAATTCGGATGAAATCTAAAATAACGGACGAGACCACAAATCCCTACATTGAAGCGAAATCTACACTGACCTGGTTCCGAGATCATAACTCATACGATAAAAGGAGGTACCATTGTTGACGTACTATCGTACCTATCGATGATTTAAAAGCACTGGCCATTTTGAGAAAAATATTTTAAATTGTTTAGAAATATTGTCAACAGTTATTCTGTTTTTGAGTGAACGAAATGCGCTTTTGAATTTAGCCATAATTTATTTAGTCAGAATCACCGCTATTGTAGGGTATTTATCGGGTTAATTTTATTTGAAGGAAAATTACCGGATTTATATTGATACGGGAATTTATCGCGTAATTAACTTATATAAATCAATATATTTTTAAATTAGTGTTAAGAGTTTTATTTTATAGAACACAATGTTTGTGAATATTTTGTCAAATAATCACGACCCTCATTTCATTACATTGGAAACCCTTTCTCTACTAATCTATGGTAAAGTACAGGTTTCTTGTCTATGGTACAGGTACCGAAGACGTCAATCAGAAGTAATAATTTCCTTCTAAAAGAGAATTTATCTATTTCGCGTATTTAGCTTGCACAGTGGCGCCCCCATTATGTCTATTATTTTTGCCCAGACTATACATGTGTGAAATATTTTGTGTTTGCTTTGCTGTAAATAAATATTTATTAATTTCATATTTCTTCATTTATAAATTCTTCTGGAATTTATCGCGTTATTTACCTTATTTATTGTTTTATTCTTAGTTTCTTATTTACATTATTTTAAAATTTGAAAATGAAAAGTCTTATCAAAATGTTCAATTCCGACGGGATTCGAACCCACGACGACGGACATTCGATAAGAAAGACGAGAAAGAAGAAAAAATAATTTAAGGACGAGGGACGGGATAATCGAAAGATATGGTCCCATCATGATTTTTAACTCTGGCGACTAAAGGTTCCGTGGCCGAATTGGTAAAGGCACTCCGGCTAAAGGAGGATCGCTTGTATCATTGCGGGTTCGAATCACGTCCGAATTGAAAATTTTGATAAGATTTTTCATTTTCAAATGTACATGACAAATACCTAAGTGTGGTTTAACACTATCACACTTCACACTAATCACACTAATCACATCACACTAATCACACTATCACACTATCACACTATCATCACACTATCACATCACATCACACTATCACACTATCACATCACATCACACTATCACACTATCACACTAATCACACTAATATTATAAATGCGAAAGTTTGGATGTTTGGATGGATGTTTGGATGTTTGGATGTTTGGATGTATGTTTGTTCCTCTATAACTCGACAACCACTGAACCGATTTGGCTGAAATTTGAAACATAAATAGATAATGACCGGGAATAGGACATAGGCTACTTTTTATCCCGAAAAAATGCATGGTTCCCGTGGGATAAACAAAATAGTAGTACACGCGGGCGGAGCCGCGGGCGTCAGCTATGACGCCCGCGAATAATGACCGGGAATAGGACATAGGCTACTTTTTATCCCAGAAATGGGTTCCCATGGGATAGCAACGGGGTAAAACGTTCCTACGAAAAATACACATTCACGCTAAATACCTATTATTATCGAACAGATTTGGATAATATTTTCGAACCGATTTATTAGGATGACATTCAGAACATAGATAGATAATGACCGGAAATAGGACATACCTAGGCTATTTTATCCCAAAAATCATAATTAAACAAAAACAAACCTATTGGTAGTTAATCTAGGTACTTAGTTATTATTTTTGTGTACCTACCTTTCATTTTTTTTTAATAATAACTTAGCGTCTCAGCGACGTCCGTCGCGCTTCGGCTCCGAAACGGAAAAACTCGAGTATAGTGTCGCGTTCCACGTCCTGCTGCCCCCACTACCGAGTCTTCATTAGCGGTCAGAACTGCTCTGTGTTTTATCGAAGTTTCGTAATTCTTGCGTTATTTTGGTGTCTTAAACTATTTTAATACATCTCATTTTCGTCAATTTTGTACTTTGTTATCAATTATTACTCAGTAGTTATTTGGTTAGGTAGTTTGTTCATTGCATTGTCAGGTTTTTATGTAGGTAACTTTGTTCTTCATTTATTTCTTTTGCTATTTTGTTAATAATATTGTCTTATTTTTTCTTTAGCTATAATTGTAGGTAAGACTTACGTAGTTTTATTTAAAAGGTACTGACCTATTAGTAGTAATATTTTGTTATTTTAGGTAAGGTATTTAGGTTTTTTGTTCGGTTCGGGTGAACTTTTTTTTTGGTTTAAGTATATTTTTTCTTAGTTTTTAATCATTGTTTTGGTAGGTTTTCCCACTATATCCCTGTTAGACATAAACTTGGTTCACGATAATGCCTAGAAAACGCAAGTCTAACCTTTCTAAAAGCTCCAATAAAGCTCGAGCTATGAAAGTAGCTAGAATCCAGGAGACAGCTCCTCAAGCTGAAATTCGAAGGCTTGAGCAGTTGGAGCGCCAGGCGGCTCAAAGAGCTGCTGAATCGCAAGATGAGACCCAGAAAAGGCTTCAACACAACGCTGACTATTTGGCGTCTAAGCGATCTGCCGAGACACCGGAGCAGTCCCAAGCTCGGCGCGAGCAGCACGCTGACTATTTGGCATCTCAGCGATCTGCCGAGACACCCGAGCAGTCTCATGCTCGGCGCCAGCAGCAAGCCGACTATGCAGCGTCTCAGCGATCAGCCGAGACACCGGAGCAGTCTCAAGCTCGGCGCGAGCAGCACGCTGACTATTTGGCGTCTCAGCGATCTGCCGAGACACCCGAGCAGTCTCATGCTCGGCGCCAGCAGCAAGCCGACTATGCAGCGTCTCAGCGATCAGCCGAGACACCGGAGCAGTCTCAAGCTCGGCGCCAGAAACACGCTGACTATTTGGCGTCTCAGCGATCTGCCGAGACACCCGAGCAGTCTCATGCTCGGTGCCAGCAACAAGCCGACTATGCAGCGTCTCAGCGATCAGCCGAGACACCGGAGCAGTCTCAAGCTCGGCGCCAGCAACACGCTGACTATTTGGCGTCTCAGCGATCTGCCGAGACACCGGAGCAGTCTCAAGCTCGGCGCCAGCAGCACGCTGACTATTTAGCGTCTCAGCGATCTGCCGAGACACCCGAGCAGTCTCAAGCTCGGCGCCAGCAGCAAGCCGGCTATGTAGCGTCTCAGCGGTCTGCCGAGACACCAGAACAATCCCAGGCTCGGCGACAACAGCACGTGGATTATTTGGCATCGCAAAGAGCAACGGAAACCATGGAAACAGCAGAAGCCCGCAGACGTGCTGTTGCTGACAGAGCGGCCCAAAGACGCGAAATATTCACGCGAAATACTTGGGGTGTTTTTGAGAAAGCTGCTTTTGAGTACGACGAGACTCTCGATTATAAAAGCCATAGGCTCATAAAAACAGAGTCAATGAATAAGGAATGCAGGTTCTGTGGAGCTCTTAAGTGGAAAGAAGAACCAGCAGGCATGTGCTGCTCAGGTGGCAAAGTAGCGATTCCGCGCATAGAACAGCCGGTAGAGCCTTTAAAATCCCTGTTTTCAAATGAAACAGACGAATCGCGTCGTTTCTTAAATCGTATCAGGAAATATAACACATGTTTCCATATGACGTCTTTTGGAGCCGACAGAGTTCTCTCAATGCCAGGTTTCTCGCCAACATTCACGATACAAGGGCAGGTGTATCACAGAATAGGGTCACTTTTGCCCGTTGGCAACATGCAGCCGCAATTTCTGCAGGTCTATTTTATGGGCGATGAGGAAGCGGAAATCGATAGGCGTACTGGCTTTATCCAAGGTGTAGAACGAGACACCGTGCAGAAAATTCAGCGCGTACTTCACAATAATAATGTTTTGGTGCACGAATTTAAAACAGCACTAGAAAACATGCCGGATAATAATTATAAAGTTGTCATTCACCCAGACCGGGTACCACGCGGGCAACACGCTAGACGCTTTAACGCCCCGACCACCAACGAAATAGCCGCAGTGGTGGTAAACAGTGAGCAGACTACGTCTCGAGATATCGTACTGCAGGGGCAAGATGGTGCGCTTTCAAGAGTTCCAGACACGCACCGATATTATGATGCTTTGGAGTACCCTATCATTTTTTGGAAAGGGCAAGAGGGATATCACTTTGAAATCCCTCAAACGAATCCCACCACCAAACTGCCCGTTGCCAACAAAAAAGTATCGTGTAAAGACTTTTATGCCTATCATATCATGGTGCGACGGAATGATTTTAACCTTTTGCTACGCTGTAGACAACTTTTGCAACAGTTTTTGGTTGATATGTATGTTAAAGTGGAAAGTGAGCGCTTAAGGTTTATATCCTTAAACCAAACAAAGTTGAGGACGGAAAATTATATCCACTTACAAGATGCTGTTCGGAACGATGCGGGCATTAGTCCAAATAACTTGGGACAAATGGTGATTCTTCCCTCATCATTCGTGAACAGTCCGCGGTACCTACACGAATACACGCAAGACGCATTCGCATATGTTCGGCAATATGGACGGCCGGACCTTTTTATAACATTCACTTGCAACCCGGCATGGGCTGAAATTACGCAAGAACTAATGCCTGGCCAAAAGTCGACCGATCGACATGACCTCACTGCCCGAGTGTTTAGGCTAAAGGTCCAAAAGTTAGTATCTCTTCTTACAAAAGGGCAAATATTTGGAGAGTCACTGTGTTTTCTGTACTCCATTGAGTGGCAGAAACGTGGGCTGCCACACGTTCATTTACTGCTGTGGCTTAAAAACAAAATACGCTCCAACCAGATTGATCAAATTATATCGGCTGAGATCCCCAACCCGAACACCGACAAAGACCTACACGACACAGTGGTTAAAAATATGATTCATGGACCCTGCGGTGCACAAAACCCATCATCTCCGTGCATGAAGGATGGAAAATGCACCAAAAAATATCCACGAGGTCTCCATAAAGATACCCTAACGAGCGATAATGGATATCCACTCTATCGTCGTAGAGCTCCAGAGGATGGCGGTCGTATTACTACTATAAAGATCCGAGGTAGTACACACGAAACTGCAGTTGACAACAGATGGGTCGTACCATACTCTCCTATCCTCCTAAAAATGTTTAACGCACACATTAATGTAGAATTTTGTAGCTCAGTGCAAGCAATTAAATATATTTGCAAATATATTAACAAAGGAAGCGATCAAGCCATATTTAATGTTCAGCAGCAGAGTAATGCTAACATTGACCCACGAGACGAAGTGCAAACTTTTAGAGCTGGCCGATACATCAGTAGCAATGAGTCAGTATGGCGGCTGCTGGGACTACCGCTGCATGAGAGGCACCCGACTGTAACTCATTTGGCTGTGCACCTACCCAATGGGCAAAGAGTATATTTCACTGCCGAAAATTTTCGCGATAGGGTATCAACTCCTCCTAAAACTACTCTTACCGCATTCTTCCAACTCTGCCAACAAGACGCATTTGCAAAAACACTCCTTTACTCTGAAGTACCACGCTATTATACTTGGAATGCGTCTAGGAAGGAATGGAAGCGTCGCGTGCAAGGAACACCTGTCGAAGGCTGGTCAGGCGTAAAAGCGGGAGATGCTCTTGGTCGTATTTACACAGTGCATGTGAGTAATTTCGAGTGCTTCTGCCTGCGGATGTTGCTCAACAATGTTCGAGGGCCAACGAGCTTTGAGGACCTTAAACAAGTAAACGGCCAAGAGCAGGCAACATTTCGAGAAGCATGCGAAGTGATGGGTTTGTTGGAAGATGATAATCATTGGGACGCTACGATGGAGGAAGCAGTACTGTGTCGGTCGCCTGGGCATATAAGGGAGCTGTTTGCTATATTGATTAGCTCTTGCGGTCTCTCTAACCCTCTGCAACTGTGGGAAAAATATAAAATGGCTTTATCTGAAGATATTTCACACAGATATCAAGGGGTAGTGCAGGGTAACGATGAACTTTTTCTCAATGAAACACTACAAATCATTGAAGATAAAGTTATTTCCATAGTCGGTAAAAAGCTTTCTGAATTTGGTTTGCCAACTCCAGAGCGAAGGGGAGGGTTATCAAACGAGTTGCTGAGGGAGCTCAATTATGACACAGCAGCCTTACAGGTTCATGTCACGCACACTGAGCCACTATTGCTGCCTGAGCAAAGGGCAGTAATGGATAGAATTTTATGTTGTATCGAGAGTGGAGTAGGTGGTCTTTTTTTCTTAGACGCGCCAGGAGGTACAGGCAAAACATTTTTGCTGAATTTGCTTTTGGCAAAACTTCGCAAAGACCGGAAGGTAGCATTAGCGGTTGCCTCCTCAGGCATAGCTGCAACATTGCTGAGCGGCGGTCGGACTGCACACTCGGTGTTTAAACTACCGCTCAACCTAGCCAACGAAGAAACTCCCACGTGTAACATAAGTAAGAATAGTAGTCGCGGCGCTCTGTTACAACAGTGTAAATTGATTGTCTGGGACGAGTGTACCATGTCGCACAAGCGCGCGGTTGAGGCGCTGGACCGCAGTCTACAGGACATTCGCAACAACAAAGTGTTAATGGGTGGGGTCGTCGTTTTACTAGCGGGTGATTTTAGACAAACCCTTCCCGTTATTCAAAGAGGGACTGCAGTTGACGAGATGAATGCGTGTTTGAAAGCGTCGCCACTATGGCCCAGCGTGAGTAAGTTGCACCTCACTACAAATATGCGAGTTCAACTATTCAACGATGTTGAATCTGGTATTTATGCTCAAAAGCTGCTCGAGATAGGAGAAGGTCGTACGGTTACGGACGAGGAGGCCAAAATTAATTTTAACAACGAGTTTTGCCATGTTGTAAGCTCAGAAGACGAACTCATCGCAAATGTATTTCCGAGCTTACAGCAAAATTTAGCTGACGAAACTTGGTTGTGTGAGAGGACTATACTGGCTCCAACAAATGACTCCGTTAATAAAATTAACAAAAAGATATTGGAGGGAATAGCTGGTGAAACTACTATGTTCACATCAATTGATACAGTTATGTCAAACGACGAATCAACCACCTACCCCATCGAATTTTTGAATTCGTTAGATTTGACTGGGGTGCCTTCTCATAAACTTGAGCTCAAAGTTGGAGTTCCAGTTATACTCATGCGCAATCTTGATGCTCCGAGGCTGTGCAATGGAACAAGGCTACGTATCACAGACTTGGGCAGAAATGTGATCAAGGCTACCATACTCACTGGTGGAGCTAAGGGAGAGAGTGTCTTGATTCCCCGCATCCCAATTATTCCTAATAATTTGCCTTTCCAATTTAAAAGGCTTCAGTTCCCACTGAAAATGGCGTTTTCAATGACAATAAACAAATCACAAGGCCAAACATTAAAAGTGGCAGGCCTGCACTTAGGAACTCCGTGCTTTTCCCATGGTCAGCTTTACGTTGCGTGCTCACGTGTATCAAGAGCACAAAACTTACATGTTTTTGCTGAGCAAAATAAGTCGCAGAATATTGTATACCGACACGTATTGCAATAGCTGGTTATTTCTAATACAGGTTGGGAAAAATGAATGGGCCCTGGAGGCTACTTTAAATCCTTAAGATATTTTACTTAAAGGAAACATTCCTTTTTTTTTAAAAAAAAAAGAAACAACTGCATTCAAAAATTTTTTAAAATTCGCTTGCTTCATTTTCATTCGTGACCCCGACGTGATCAGCCGTCGACTACCTCGGACAACTCCTGCCGAAACCCGACGACTGGATCCCTCAACACGCAGCACTTTCAGCGCCATCACCACCACCAGCAGCGAGCATTACAACCTTCGTTCGTCTATCTCTCTCTCTCTCTCTTTTAACAAGCCTTGCCATCCAGACCAGCAGCTTCACACCGCACCAGCAGTCTCCAGCCTCAGCAGTTCCATCGTCGTCGCCTCGACTCCCTGGTTTTGCAGGCTCTCCGCTCCTCGATAACGTTTCGTGGAGTTACTGCAACCGCATCATCATCTGGGTTCCTCATCCCGACTCACCGTGGATTCACCCAGAGCACTGCACCGCACGCCGAATCATCCCTACTCACCGTGGACGTACGTCTCGACTCACCACAGATGCACTCGGCGTACCGCATCGTCTCGACTCACCGTGGACAGACACCGTCCCGACTCATGCTATTTTTAATTTTTAGAACCAAATGATTTTATCCTACATTAATCCTATCGAAGTTTGTTTTTTGAATTTTTAGCTGGTTCGATTCCAGGTGAGGCAAGCGAATTTTAGAAAATTTTTGAATGCTGTTATGGTTCTTTTTTTTTTAAATAAAGGAATGTTTCCTTTAAGTAAAATACTGTATCTTAAGGATTTAAAGTAGTTTCCCTCCGGGGCCCATTCATTTTTTCCACCCTATACCGTTCCCTAGAACAGCACATAATATCTTAAGCTCTCTCAAGCCATACCTTCCGGACCAGCAGCTTCTCACCACACCAGCATCTTCAGCCTCCAGCCTCCGCAGTTCCATCGCCATCGCCCCGACTTCCTGGTTCTGCAGGCTCTTCTCCGCTCCTCGATAACACTTCGTGGAGTCTCTTCAACCGCAGCATCATCTGGGTATCTCATCCCGACTCACCGTGGTCACCACCCAGAGCACTGCACCGCACGCCGAATCGTCCCGACTCAACGTGGACACGTCTCGACTCACCGTAGACGCACTAGGCACACCGCGTCGTCCCGACTCACCGTAGACCCGTCTCGAGTCACCGCAGACGCACCCGACGCACTTCTCCGTCCCGACTCACCGTGGACAGACACCGTCTCGACTCACCGCAGACGCACCCGACGCACTTCTCCGTCCCGACTCACCGTGGACAGACACCGTCTCGACTCACCGCAGACGCACCCGACGCACTTCTCCGTCCCGACTCACCGTGGACAGACACCGTCTCGACTCACCGCAGACGCATCCGACGCACTTCTCCGTCCCAACTCACCGTGGACAGACACCGTCTCGACTCACTGCAGATGCACCCGACGCATTTCTCCGTCCCGACTCACCGTGGACAGACACCGTCTCGACTCACCGCAGACGCATCCGACGCACTTCTCCGTCCCGACTCACCGTGGACAGACACCGTCTCGACTCACCGCAGACGCACCCGACGCACTTCTCCGTCCCGACACACCGTGGACAGACACCGTCTCGACTCACCGCAGTAGCATCCGACGCACTTCTCCGTCCCAACTCACCGTGGACAGACACCGTCTCGACTCACTGCAGATGCACCCGACGCACTTCTCCGTCCCGACTCACAGTGGACAGACACCGTCTCGACTCACCGCAGACGCACCCGACGCACTTTTCCGTCCCGACTCACCGTGGACAGACACCGTCTCGACTCACCGCAGACGCATCCGACGCACTTCTCCGTCCCGACTCACCGTAGACAGACACCGTCTCGACTCACCGCAGACGCACCCGACGCATTTCTCCGTCCCGACTCACCTTGGACAGACACCGTCTCGACTCACCGCAGACGCACCCGACGCACTTCTCCGTCCCGACTCACCGTGGACAGACACCGTCTCGACTCACCGAGACGCACCCGATGCACTTCTCCGTCCCGACTCACCGTGGAAGAACACCGTCTCGACTCACCGCAGACGCACCCGATGCACTTCTCCGTCCCGACTCACCGTGGAAGAACACCGTCTCGACTCACTGCAGACGCACCCGACGCACTTCTCCGTCCCGACTCACCGTGGACAGACACCGTCTCGACTCACCGCAGACGCATCCGACGCGCTTCTCCGTCCCGACTCACTGCCGTAGACACGTCTCAATCTTTTTTTATGCTACGGCTACACTAAGCTCGCTTCGCTCGCATATTACTTTGATGAGTATTTTACGAACAAATTAATATACTGTTAGGAACCGACAACCATCCATCTTTTTCTTAGAGCACCGTTAGCAAAATCAAGTGTCACATGTTGTATTTGTCTAAAAAATTCCGCTCGCTTCGCGAGCTGCGGAAGCTCGCTTCTCTCGCATGTTACTTTTACTATTTTACAAAAAAATTAATTTACTGTTAGGAACCGATAACCATCCATCTTTTTCTTAGAGCACGATTAGCAAAATCAAGTGTCACATGTTGTAATTGTCTAAAAAAAATTCCGCTCGCTTCGCGAGCTGGGGAAGCTCGCTTCGCTCGCTAACCTCAATGCTCGCTTCGCTCGCATATTACTTTGATGAGTATTTTACGAACAAATTAATTTACTGTTAGGAACCGACAACCATCCATCTTTTTCTTAGAGCACCGTTAGCAAAATCAAGTGGCACATGTTGTATTTGTCTAAAAAATTCCGCTCGCTTCGCAAGCTGCGGAAGCTCGCTTCGCTCGCATGTTACTTTTACTATTTTACAAAAAAATTAATTTACTGTTAGGAACCGACAACCATCCATCTTTTTCTTAGAGCACGATTTGCAAAATCAAGTGTCACATGTTGTATTTGTCTAAAAAAAAAATCCGCTCGCTTCGCGAGCTGGGGAAGCTCGCTTCGCTCGCTAGCCTCGATGCTCGCTTCGCTCGCATATTACTTTGATGAGTATTTTACGAACAAATTAATTTACTGTTAGGAACCGACAACCATCCATCCTTTTCTTAGAGCACCGTTAGCAAAATCAAGTGTAACATGTTGTACTTATCTAAAAAAAATCCGCTCGCTTCGTTCGCATATTACTTTCATGAGTATCAATATAAATTTACTTCGACAACCATCCATCTTTTTCTTAGAGCACCGTTATCAAAATCAAGTAGTTACTTATCGCATGTTGCATTTCTCTAAAAAATAATCAGCTCCCACCGCGGGGCACAGCTAGGCAGTAGGACATAGGCTACTTTTTATCCAGAAAAAATTCACTGTTCCCGTGAGATATACAAAATAGTAGTCCACGCGGGCGAAGCCGCGGGTGTCAGCTAGTAACAAATAAATAATTCGCCAAGGAGGCGACTGCTACTGAAGGCGTAATTATAAGCTAAGCTAAAATACTAAGTATAGAAAAATAATAAGTATAGTTAAGTGAAATTATAATTATAGGTAAAAGTAACTTTTAAAATCATAGATGCATGTTTAGTTTAGTTTAGTAAGTAAGAAAATTTGTAAAAACAGTAGTAGAATAAAGGCTTTATTTATTTATTTATTTATTTAAATAAATAATTATGTTTTAAAATGTTTGGACGTGCAAATATCTTAAAATTTAAATTAAATTCCTTTGTTTATTTCCGTTTTCACTTAAAACCGCAACGGATAGTGGTTGATTCGCGATAGAATCCAAAATCCAGGTTCTGAGCCAGTTAATAAAACCACATGGTGATGTGGAGTGCTGACACGCTGGCAAAACGCAAACATACTGGCAACACTTCGTAGATATAGAGTTGGGACACTTTTCCTTTCAAACAATGTTAAGTGCTGAGAAAACTTTACATTATTTATTAATTTTTCGAACAGTAGTGTAAATATTTTAATATGCAGTAATATTGCACATATTTAAGTATCATATTTTTTTTTACTTTTTTCGGGACGCATCATAATTGTGTTAAAATGAGCACAGTAACAATTTGAATATTCAGAAAATCTTTAAAATCATAAAATAAATATTTTTTTGTGTTCAATTTTCTGAAATTTAAAAAAAAATCCGCAGCTCTTAGTACCCAATCAACTACTTCTTACAGGCAATGACGAATTTTATTTTTAATACAAATACATTTTTGAAATTAATCAAATTACTATGTTTGTTCGTATGAGCTTGTGGCTAACTTCGGTGACGGCATTTTAAGCAATGCCTCTGTCATCGCCCTAAAATCGCAGGACTTAAAAGCCGGGACCGACAATTTAACGTGCCCTCCGAAGCACGGAAGAGCTCAGCTGTTAATGCAGTGCAACGATCTATCAAAAACGTCTATGCAAGCTACGCCACGAGTGTTTCGAAAGAATAATTGTAGAGAGAAATTCGAGAACACTAGTAGTTACCGAATTTCTCTCTACAATTATTTTGAAGTATTCCTCAACCAAAGACAGTGTACAGCGGAAAACACAGCCAGCGGCGTTTCTTAATTTTCTATTCCACGTAGAGAACAGGAAACAGTTTCAATTCACCGTTTAGTGTAACGCGAGACTTGTTCATTATTTATTCTTGTTCCGCGATGCCTTTGCACAGGCATAATGCTGCATGAACGGTAGAGGTGCGCTCGAGTTGATGAGCCATGAATCATGTTAGGTGCTTCGATTGAAGATCCCGCCTGCACATGCTCTGAGAGCTTAAACTGGCTAAAATGGACGCTTTTTTTATGAATTAGAAAGAAAAGGTGTCAATAATTAATTAAAAGGTACCTAAAACTGGAATTGCTCAGCGGTATTTAACGGATTGTATTAATGGAAGATTTATAAAATAGGAGTGGTTTTAATAAACCAAAAGTTTATTCACCTAATGCACTAAAACAGAAGACGTCCACTCATATATTCAGACATTCAAAGTCCTTTGATGTTATCCTAAGAATTTAATGTCTAGCCTTAATACTGTATTAGCTTATGTGTTGAGTCATTTACAATATATAACGTCTCAAACAAATACAGGGGTCATTGAATGATTTAGATAGTGACTTCGACCTTCATCATCACCATCATCATCAGCCCGATTTCACTCACTGGTGGTTATAGGCCTCCCTTCGCTTAAGCCATCCGCCACCATCCTGCGTCAGTCCGATCCGTTTGTCCGCGACTTAATCAATGTCGTCTGCCTATCTTGCTGCCGGAGGTCCAACATTTCTGTACCCTTTTCTCGGCCACCATTCAGTTATGGCTTTACTTCATCTGCCATTGAAAATATATGTAATGTCAAGTGCATGTGATAAGGCGAAGGCACTCTAAGTGGAAAGTTTTGCTGAAATCTTACAAGTAGTTGGAAATGCTACACTGTTTCTGTGTTCAAAGAAAATAATAATGAGTTTGAGGAAATGTTGCCTTCACACAGATTTATTTCTTTGAATGAGGGTAAATTGAGATACGAAAACTACAGCAATTGTTGTTAAATTCAATCTATACCAATTATATAAAGCGGAAAAGTTTTTTGTTTGTTTGAACGCGCTAATCTCAGGAACTACCAGTCCGATTTGAAAAATTCTTTCTGCATTTGATAGATTAACTCTTGAGGAAAATACTAAGTTTCTTTTCATCATCAGGGTGTTTCGCAGGACTCGTGTTTTTGGCATGTCCGGCCTTGCGAACCTATTAAAATGACCAGTTTCAGTATTGCTGTATTTTTATTTGGAAATAGTATACGAGTACGCTATTATGGCACTAGTAATATCCTCAATTATATACATAGGAAAGCTGTAATTAATTTCTAAAGTCGTGAAATCTAAGTTCTCTGGTGTGTCCGCGACACCCCTATCTGCATTCAATCGCTTATTACGCAATAATGAAATATAAATTGACACTTTTTATAACGTTAAAACGTAACGAATCATCCATCATCATCATCGATACGTTAAGCTGAAAAGGCACATCAACAATTTGTTATTTGTTGAGTTAAGTTAATAATAGTAATGCATAGGATCATAGCGGATAGCAAAAACTAAAACTAATGGACGCAAATAATAATTTTTGACGACCTCTGTGGCGCAGTGGGTGAAGGCCCGCCTGTGACGCAAGAGGCTGCAGGTTCGATCCCCGCTGCGGGGCACATGTTTGTATGATCTGCAAATATTTGTCTCGGTCTGGGTGTGTTCTATGTATGTATATTATGTATGTATTTACAAAAAAAAATGTATTTAAGTAGTATATCAGTCATGTAGTTCCCATAACACAGGCTCTGCTTAGCTTGGGGCTACATGAGGTTGTGTGTGAAATGTCCAGCAATATTTATTTATAATTTATTAACAATATATTTACTTACTAAACGTAGTACGAGCACCTATACGAAGAAAAAGTTAATTTTTGACATTGTATTAAACTATTGTTTTTTTTTTCAGGTAATGCAGCAGTCTTTGAAGTTCTTATAATCTTATAATTACTCTGATTGGTAAGTAATTTGACTAAATTTCTGCGAATCAAGTTACTTACGTTTACTTGTTACTTGAAAATAAAAATATTAAAAAAAACTTTTAACTCTTTACCTCGTCTCTACTTCGAACAATCATGCCAATCTAGCCTACCTCGTCAGCAGATGAAGTATCACCGTCCTCTCAAATCCACCCTTATTCCAACACCTCTAAGGTTGCTTTTACCTCTAAAACGTTTACAGTTATAAAACTGAACGATTGCAATTTTTGTTTAAATATTTTTCCCGACTATTTTCTATGAAACGTGAGGATTTGAGGATTAGAAGAGTTTAAAAGTTCTAGCATTTATTGCTGCGAATTGGTGTAAGTTGCGGTTTTAAACGACTAGGTAAGCTTAGCTCGGCAGTTAGTAGTATTTTGTTGCTTTTTGATTTGAAAGTAGTATTCTTGCCTTCTCTCTCTCTCTCTCTCTTCCTCCTGCTTTTATCCCACTATGCGGGGTCGGCAAAACATGTATTTTTCTTCTACTTCTCTCTATCGGTCTTCAACTCAAAACTCACTTCTTGCTTACCCATGTCATCCCTCACACAATCCATCTAACATGTACTATGCCTGTGTCTAAACTACAGTCCAAATCAAAGTTTCGCGATCACAACTTTTATTTAATACTTACCTACACTAACACGGGTATTTATCGCGTTATTTTCCTAATTCATTTTTTCTGACGAAATAAAATTTCAACTGTTTCGTTCTCTACTTTTCCCCCGCCATTCACACTTTTTCGTGAGCTCACTCTTTCGCGATGACAACATTTAGGCATCTAGTGAATTACATGCTCTATGACTTTTATTAAGGTAAAAGATAGTCCCGAAACAAAAAATTACAACATAATGAGATGCGAAATACGTTGTCAAAACATAACTTGCCAGTCACGTTAGGTCTATATTACCCCATAAATAGGGTGTTGAGAGCGTCAATTTAAATTCCTAACAGGGGAAGTAAATCACGAGTGAAACCGGGGCCACATGTAACAAGGATATGTGGGCCCCGCGGGATCGTAGCTTAGAGGTGTTCAGCTGTGTAACTCCTTGTGTTAACTTTTTTTATATAGAATCATTTAAAAAGTAATATTTTTAAAGAATCTGTTATTAGCAGTAAGTTAAGTCATATTGTTTGGTTTTATGAAGTCTAAGTGCTATTGATTCTATTAGAAGTATTAGAATCAACAGCACTTAGACTTCATAAAACAAAACAATATGACTTAACTTACTGCCAACAACAGATTCTTTAAAAATATTACTTTTTTAAAAGATTACTATTATACACACGGCGGAATAATTAGGGGAACTCAACGAAATCAGAGCAATTCTCATTAAAGCTTAAAAGAAATAACGTTCTGATTATTTTCTTAAAATTATTAACAATTTTAATTATTGTTGTTAAAGACTCAACCCCCAGGGGTATGGTGGGTCTGAAGTGAATATTTCAGTTCCTTTTTAAACTGCAACGACTAATTAAATTATCTAAAATAGACTTATTAAAAAAATAAAATAAATTGTAAGTGCAAAAGACCGCTGTCAAAGCAAAATCTTTTTTAAATAAAATGACACGATAAATACCCGTGAAATATCCTAAACTAAACCATCTGTTTCCCTGCACCTAGGGAATTATAAGCGCGGAATAAAGAACACGGTAAATGATGTGTGGCGTAAACGGAATAAACAAAATTTGCCGGCTCGGTACACTTGTTTTGTTTACGCATGATTACGCTATTCCGCGCATGCGCTGTTGTATTTGTTTTAAAGCGATTGAAGGCGATAGCGACTCGATATTATGAGACTTTTCGATAAAACTGCGGTATGATACACGCGAGAAGTCGAATGCGACTTTTCTAAGCTTAATAACAGCTTTAGTAAAATCACGTCAATCCGTCGCTCTGTTTTGACGTGAAAGCAGGACAAATAAACAAACAAATAAACACACTTTCACATTTATAATATGGGTACGGATGTGCGGATTCTGAGAAGTGTCAGAAGCTCCGAGTGTGAATCTGGCTTGAAGGCTTAACACCCCCTTCAAGTTTTGATTGAAAGGTATCAATGTAACAACAAACAACACATTAAATTTTCACAAAGGAAAATCTTGTTTAATGTTCTTGGCACACCTACGCTGGGAAAATTAAACTTGCCCAAACTCCAAAAAATATTAAAAGCGTAAATATCGATAACAAAAAAATAATTTTCATTTACATTTTTCATATCAATATAATATTACCTATGTGTTTAGTACTTTTTGTATGGTATAATTCACAAATACTATTTTTTTAATCTTAATGGTACAACCAGACGTTGGGCCAGGATCGCATTGCCTCTCTATCGCTCTCGCCTTGAATCGATTCGCCTTCTCGCTCGCACTCGCCTAAGCTGGCCTAGGCTGGCCCAACATCTGTAGCTTAAGAGACACTTGCCGACATTTTCAAAGCATTTTTGTCTGAACGAATTCTGAACCTTAAAACCCTTTTAACATGATAATTAGAAAGAAAGAAAGAAAGAATCGTTTATTTGGCACACAGAAAAAAAATCAAATAAACCTTAACTAGGTAGGTTAGGTACTTAGGTATACACTAAAATATGACAACTTATAGAAAGGTCTAAGTACTAATAAGGCAAGTCTAAATACCCACCTATCTAACATAAATAAATTAATGCCAAAAAGGCGTCCAGCTCAGCATGAGTTGGAAGTAAGTAAACCTTACACCCAACGCTGATTTTCAGCTGTAACCTAGGTAAATTAGGGAAGGTAGTGCAGCAATGACAATATATAACAATGCACGTAAGGTTAGGTAAAGGTAATTTACAGAATAGCATAAATAAATAATAGATTTTATATATAATTAGGTATATTATTATAACAATGTATCTTAAATATCTTGTATCTTAATTAAGGTGAAAGGGTGTATTAAGGCTGGGATCTGAAGTTTTTTTGAACGCTAAAAGAAATTGGTTATATCGTAGTGATGTAATAAATGAAAAATGCTGGACATTTCACACAGCATCATGTAGCCCCAAAGTAAGCAGAGCTTGTGTTATGAGAACTACATGACTGATGTACTTACTATATGTACTTAATATACTTTTTTTGTAAATACATACATACATAGTATACATAGAAAAACACCCAGACCCGAGACAAATATTTGCAGATCTTACAAACATTTGCCTTATGGTGGGAATCGAACCCGCAATCTTCTGTTTCAGATGGACCTTCGCCTACTGCGCCACAGAGGTCATCAGACTAAGGCCTTTACATCTTTACTAGACGATTTATACAGTGTCAGGAGGCAATCTTTGCCTGCACTTAAAGGGACACTGTAGTGCCTGGGACATAGTTTGAGTTGGAGTAGGCTTGTAGCACCTACACCATCCTCTCAGCTTAACCGCTCCACAGAAAGACATGGTCAATACGTGTGGGGCTGACTAAGCCGCAGGTTTCCTCACGATGTTTTCCTTCACCGTTTAGAGCTCGTGTTAATGCGCATATAATTTTTCGAATCGAAAAATCCATTGATGCACGGCCAGGTTTCGAACCCACGACCTTCGGATCGAAAGTCGAGGTACTAACCAACTCGGCCAACACGACTCTTCAGAATAAGAGAGAGAATACAGAGCTCACTTTTAAAAATCATACCCTAACCACGAGAAGTTATAAAAATATTGTTAAACTAGAGTGGTTTAAGCAAAGCTTGAAATTCTAAGACAATGGAGCTTTATTCACTTTATTTAATTTTTTTCCTGACAAGAAAATCTTTGAATGCTATCCTAGAAATTACCATAGATATGCAAAAGAAAATATGTATAACATTTGACTGTGTTAGGATCGTAGCAAATGGAGATCTGTGGTCTCTGCTCTGCCTGCCTACCCCTATGATGATGAGAAACAGGCGTAATTTTATTTATGAATGTATGTATGTAGTAATATAAGTACTTATGTAAGAAATACATTGACTAGGTAGTCGAAGATTTTACAACAAATCTCAGTTTGACGACCTCTGTGGCGCAGTGGGTGAAGCCTTTGACGCATGAGGTTGCGGGTTCGATCCCGCGGGACCAATGTTTGTATGATCTGCTAATATTTTCTCGGGTCTGGGTGTTTTCTATGTAGAATATGTATGTATTAAAAATAAAAACCGGTCAAGTGCAAGTCGAACTCGTACGCCGAGGGTTCCGTGCCTAGCCATGGTGCCAATTAAGCTAGTGCCCTTAATTGTATGAGCGCCCATACAACTCGGAGGACAATTTTAATTGGCGTCAACTATGTATGTATGGGAACACCCTTTAATTTTCAACTTTTTTAACTTTTTGGAATTTTTCCTTTATTTGTGCTATAAGACCTTGCTTTTTGCCAAATTTCGTTATTCTAGGTCAACGGGAACTACCATTTAGGTTTTCGACCCAAAACCTCTAGGGTACTTCCGGTTGACCTAGAATTGTCAATTTTGGTTACAAGCAAGGTCTTCCAGCACAAGTAAAGGAAAAATTCCGAAAAATAAAAAAAGTTGATAATTAAGGTAAGTTTTGGTACTCACAAGTTTTCACGAAAACCTAAATTTGCCTATATCTTTTTATAGTGTTGACTCAGGACCTTGATTTTTATACTCACAGTAGGGACTATAGACCTTAGTATATGGTATAAATTTCAACTTGCTAGCTCTACCCGTTCCTGAGATAATCGATGGTGACACACGGACAGACGGACAGACAGACGGACAGACGGACAAGAAAGTGATCTTATAAGGGTTCCTTTTTTTACCTTTTAAGGTACGGAACCCTAAAAAGTATACATACAGGTACCTAAGTATAGTTATACCAGTCATGTGGTTCCTAAAACACGAGCTCTGTTTAGCTTGGAGCTCTATGATGCTGTGTGAAATATACAGCATTAAGGTATTTATTGCTATGGGCCGTAGACTAAGTAAAATAACATCTTGTAACTTATTCTAATGTTGCCTGAAATAAAGTTTATTATTATTATTATTATTATTATTATTATTTACATTCAATTTTAGTTTTTATTTACATCCTTCTAAGCCACAATTTTATAAGTCAAAAATAACCCTTTGACTAAACAAATTACAAAATCATTTTCTTAATACCAAAATACAAAAACAGGGAAAGTCGTGATGCTCTATTAAAACTCAGCCAGTTTAGGAAGACCCCTCGTATTCCTGTATTCCTTTTATTAACCATCGATTTTAATCTGAACGGGGATCAGCTTATGTTGAACAGGAGTTATCTAATTAAGATAATCTTTAGAGGTTAATATCTTTTGATAGAGACGATTTTCGGGTAGGTATACCTACATTTTCGTTATTTTTCGTAAATTCGTAGAATTTGAATAGTCCATTTACATCATAAGTTTATTGAAATTGAAAATAGATTACAGTTATTTTTTTTAGACGGGATAGTTGCCTTTTAGTCAACAAACTTTGTTTTAATAAAACGTGTGTTTAATTAAGTAGTAGGTACTTAGTAGTTTTTTATTTATTTTAAGAAAAAAAAATGTTTGGAATTGTTTTTATGTCAAAATATCTGTTCCATAAGTAATTTAATTGTTAAGATCGTTTTTGTACACATTCCCCTCTACTTATAAAATTATGTATAAGTAAGTAAAATTGAAACACCGTTTAAACAATTGCCATCCTTTTTTGTTAGATAGTGACAGGGCGAATCTTGAGCATTATTTAACCAGTGTTCAAGTTTATAATTTATTGATTTTAAAAATCTTATCTGACAAACCATTCAATCCAAAACATAATATAGGTACTTAAATAAGTAATTGTGTATAGATAATTATATACCAAATTTTCGGCAAATATATGTAATTGCGCCTCTAATTACCCTCCAGTCCTTAGATGTCAATGTAATTATGACACAATCTGCTTGAGACAAGTATTCAAAGATAATAAAAGGGTAAGCAAATTACGACATTATTACCTAATTGAGTTGATAATTGATGGTTAAACAAACTTACCAAGTGAAGTTTGGCCATAATTATACGAGACGGTTACATCCGAAGAGATCATAATTTATCTTCGATGAACCAAAGCCAAACTGATGTCTACTGTCTACTGTACTATATTGTGTCTGTCCGTGTCTGCCCGTGAGGCCCGTGTCTGTGCAGCTACGTTACGTTAAGGCTCAAACACACGCTGGCCCAGGCTCGCCGGGTGAACGCGTTCCCTCTATCGCTCTCGCCTTTCATAGATTCGCCTTCTCGCTCGCACTCTCACAGGCTTGCCTAGGCTCGCCTAGGCTTGCCCAGCGTGTGTTTGATCTGTGGTTTGAGCCATTAGATATGAATACGTTCGTAAACTGTAGAATAATAATATTTAGTCTGCCACGCTATTTGTCTATTACTATTATTATTATTACGTGTCTATTATTATCTACGTGCCTTATTTTCTTGTCACTGTAATGTAGAATTTCTGATTTGTGTTGTATGTAACGTAGTGGCCAAAATAACACTTTTTTCTATTTCTATTTCTTAAATGTCATTGTCTATACTTTTGACCCGTGAAATTGTCTTTTGTTTTTTCACTTTCCTCTGGAAATTTCTGTACCTACAACATTTATTATTTAGTAGTAAATCAATAACATTTCTTGATACAACTTAGTTGCTGAAGTATTGGCTCATTAGAGCTTACAATTTCAACAAAGGCCAAAGGCCTAGTCGAGATAACAGCGGATTGATAAGCGGTAGCGATGTCTCTACCGTAAAGATCTAAAAATATTATTTGCACAATCAAACTCAGTAAAAGAAATCAAACATGTTTTTGCATCAAGTCGTCCCTAAGCCCATACTATGTATGTATGTTGAAGGCCTCCTTAAGGCCTCCTTCATGACATAACGTCTTTAAAGCCGGGACTAACACAAAACGAATACAATCAAAAATATTGCAATAAGTAAATAATGACGCCAATTATAAAACTGTAGGCTAGGCTGCCCTACCCAATCCTCAACCATTATTTTTCAATTACTTAAACATGCCTCAATTTATATTTCGTTTTGATGTTTTAGTTATTTTTGTGCATTGCGTAATCTAATTAAATACGTACCGTAAAATACGCCAACATTGCCCGCTTTTTTCGAATAATTTCAATTTTTGTAAAAATTTTCTATGGGAACGTAAGTATTTTCTTTTATCATCTGCTATTATAAGATTATGTGCATGCATTACTTTATCAGATTTTATGATGCATCAATATTTAATTAAGTATTTTATACATTTTGATGGCGGGCAAAGTTATCTGGACTTTTAGCCAACATTGCCCACGTTGATTTTTGACGCAAATATAGCCTCTAGAGAGATGAAATAAAAAGCCAATACAAGAATTTAGGCAATAATGGCGTTTACTTTAGGTTTTAAAACGATACTATACAAGGTTTCCTAGCAAAGTGGCTGGGCAAAGTTACCCTGACATTTTTCGTCTTTTTCATACAAACCGCATTTCACAAATTAAAAGTGCTAGGGTTGGCACTTCTTAGTTAACTGATCTTGTGATCGTAGTTGTTGTAGGTATAAAAAAACTGGTTATTTTTCATTCAGGTATTTATTTAATAAACTTTAATCAACATATTTATATAGGTATAAATGTATTTGTGTTGCAATAAAGCTTTTTTCATTCATTCATTTCATTTCATAGGTACCCAAATGAAAATTAAATACTAATTGAGATCAAATGATGTTAGGAGCTAAATTAAAATAATTACTAAACTATTAGACATTTTCAGCTAACTGTCACTATTATTATTGCATTGTCACCGAAGACTCATAATTTTACCTAAATTCAGCTCAATTTGACACCGGGAAGTAGGTCAAATTAAGCTTGCAAGAATTGACTCGGACAAACATACTTACAAACATAGGAACATACAAACATTGCAAGTTAATTAAAAGCTTTAAAAAAAACAAGTTTCTGAAGTGCCAACCCTAAGCTTATTTTGATGGCGGGCAATGTTGTCAATAGTAGATCGCTACATTGCTGGATAACTTTGCCCACCGCTATAACTCTTGTTTGAAAAGACATTCAGCAACGATAATAACATATTAATACTCCTAAAATGTTCTTACATATCATAATATTAATAAAACTAACCTGTGTTTTCGCCATCACTCACAATTCACTTATGAATTTGCACCAAAATTTGCCCGCGAAAATACGCACCGTACTCGAAGAGTTCCAACAAGTTACTGAGTGAAGCTAGCGACACACCAGACAGACAGTGTTGCTAGACACATAACCTATTTTCTATCAAAGTCAAAAAATGTTAACATATTATTCAAATATTTTTGCAATTTAAAGATTTGCTTAAAAATTGATCTTCGGGCAAAATTACCCTTGGTGGCAATGTTGGCGTATTTTACGGTAGGTAATATTATTTAGGCAGCCTTGTAAGAAATTCATATTTAAATGTGCCTCTGACTGCCGCAGACATCAAAAGCCCTAGAATATTTGAAGGTGCAATAAAAAAAAATATATAAAATACAAATAGGCAGGTACGTGACCATCATCATACTTAGCCTGTATCAACAGTGATCATTTCGTTTGTGTTGTTGTTTTATAACGCTCTGCTACCCGTTTCGCTACTCGCTGTGCTTCTCGCTCTGCTTATGAACAGCCTAACCCTAAGATTAGCTAGCATAAAGCACCTAACGAGGTTAAAGAAAACCTAGAGAAACTCTTTGATTGATTGTACTTTTATGTAGCTAAGTAGCTAATGATCAAATCTTTTGTAAAGAACTGAATAGCAATTTGTGTTCAGCCTCATTTTGGTAACAATAAATAGGGGTTAACTTGTTGTGGTAACAATAAATAGAGGTTAAATTGTTGCAGTAACAATAAATAGGGTTAAATTGTTTATTTCTTCTTTGTTGTTTACACAACGTGTTCGCTTTTAGCTGCAACAATGACGAATAAAAAAATGGTTGTCTGTAATGATGGTTTACGGACTATAATTTTACGTATTAACGAAACGAACGCTTATGCCGATTGTACACCGTACAAATAGCGCCATCTAGTTTTGATTTTCCTAACAAGAATAATCTAACTAAGAGTATGAAGGTACAGTTTTTCCTGATAAATAATGCGCATCGGTTAATTTCGTGTTTTCCGAATATGACCGACAGAATCTAGGCAGTATTGATACAAGCTCTGTATGATTCCACAAAACAGAATGTGACAGAAGTGCACGTCGTTAGCTGCACTTACAAATAATTTGCTTTTCTTTAAAATGACATTGATATTTATTTGTTTGCGATAAAGTTGAAATTGTGAGTATGCACTTCCAAATTACTTTTTGTCAATCGCTTTGTAATTTTATACGATTGTTTCCGATGTTTTCCGAAACGCATTATTTATCTGGTAGTACTGTAATCTAATAAGATCTTTCCACACGCTAGAACATAATAAGTCACCCGAGTGGAGATGGGTAAATCGTGCCTTTGAATAAACAGTGCCATACTAACTGTAAATTATACCGTGCTATATACTGGGTCCGTGACACGAATGCAGATCATTGGAATGTACTAAAATGTACTGTCAGTTTTGAAGTTAAAAAAGTAAACCACAAACATTTTAAAATATACATTATTTAAACACACGGGAATTAGTCACGTAAAAATATCGTCGATTTAGATAGGTACCGACAATGTTTCGATTCATCCGGAGAATATAGAATTTTAAAATATCCTGAAAATAGCGAGTCAAATTGTAAGATAGACTACTCCGCACCCGCATTGCCTTGTGCGGTTTAGGTATTCTTTGTATGGAATTCTATGAACCAGCGCTCACTATATCAACACCTTGAGAGCTTGCGATGCGGCGATCCGGTGACGTTACTGAGTTGATGTAGTGAGCGTGGTCCATAGAATTCCATACAAAGAAAAACCGGGTGTTAGCGAGGCCTTCAGGCGGCCTAAAAAATCTGTCACCAAACTTCACTAGCTCATACGAACATACATACATACTTATAAAAAGGTTATGTACTGACTGACACATTTCTTCATCATCGACAACGCCATACTTATAAGGACGTTGTGCACTGACTGACACATTTCTTCATCATCGACAACGCCATACTTATAAGGACGTTGTGCACTGACTGACACATTTCTTCATCATCGACAACGCCATACTTATAAGGACGTTGTGCACTGACTGACACATTTCTTCATCATCGAACAAGGTATAACGCTGTAGCCAGCATAATGATAATGATGATCTATTATTATTCCTTCATCACCTAACTATTTCCTGTTACCGTGACGCCGGGTAATGATATTGATGATGTATGCAGACACAGAATATATAAGAGCTAGTACGTTGGAATGTTTATCCACTAATACGCACGATTTAGCCACCTCCACCCGAGAGTTAATAACGTGCTCTAGTTCTGCATGACTTAATCGAGCTTAATGTCAAACGTGCCAGTTTACTGCATTTGCCTGGACATGCCTCTGACTGTCCTGAATAAATAATAATAAAAAAAATATTGCTGGACATTTCACGCAGCGCCATCTAGCCCCAAACTAATCAAAGCTGGTACTATTGGAACCAGATAGCTGATAGAATACTTATATACATTTTGTAAATACATAACTTATTATACGTTATAACACCCAGACACAGAATAAACATCTATATTCATTACACAAATGTTTATCCTGTGTGGTAATCGAACCCACGACCTACAGCGCAGAAGGCAGAGCTACTACCAACTGAGCTAAGAGGCCTGTCAAAAAATGGAAAAGAATCTTAGAAAGCTTATGGTGGATTCGCACGGGTAGCCCGCGAAATTCAAATCGTTTTTTGCACACCCCTACAAAATCACAGATTTCTAGTACTAACGGTCTCTTAGCAAAACGTCAAAAGTATTTATGTTCCTTTTGTTATTTGCGCGAATCATATATTTATCAAGATGCGAGGCTAAAAAGGCCTTTATAGCAGAATCATGATATAATTCGTATTATGTTTTTGTTCTTGTCACTCTCATGTCTATGAAAAAAGACGGCATGTAGTGCAATTCAGATTATGATTCTCGTTTTAATTTCATTTATATGAATATTTTCAAGAGATTTATGCTCGAAAATATTCATGTAAAATGAAATTAAAACAAGAATATCCCCAGGCTGAATAAATGAGTTTTTCATTATTTAACTTCATGTTTATACATTTATTAAGTTCACGGAGGAATGATATAATCGTGCCCGCGAATAAACAGCACTCCATCATGACTGTTGCTGAAGCTGTGGCTACTCGAGACAGGAATACAAAATATGGGGGGATAAGGCTGGCCGCATGCTGGCTGTTTTCATAAAGTATAATAAAGTATAAAGTATTTATTTCTGTTTGTACAAAAGTGGGTAGTAACAAAAATTTTTACAAAAAAAGATCCAGTAAACAAGGTATTACAGATAAGTAAAAGCTATTGGGTGTTTCGCAGGACTCGTGTTTTTGGCATGTCCGGCCTTGCGAACCTATTAAAATGACCAGTTTCAGTATTGCTGTATTTTTATTTGGAAATAGTATACGAGTACGCTATTATGGCACTAGTAATATCCTCAATTATATACATAGGAAAGCTGTAATTAATTTCTAAAGTCGTGAAATCTAAGTTCTCTGGTGTGTCCGCGACACCCCTATCTGCATTCAATCGCTTATTACGCAATAATGAAATATAAATTGACACTTTTTATAACGTTAACGTTAATATAGATACTATTAGGTAGTGGTGAATCAAATTTCATGTTATTTTAACTCCACGTTACTGTTTTACAAAGCAAACAAATGTGTCCGCGATAAAAAACTAATTTCTCTGTCGCTAATTTCTTTGGCATTTTCCTAATTTCTCTGGCATTTTGCTATTTCTTTGGCATTTTGCTAATTTCTTTGGCATTTTTCTAATTTCTCTGGACCAAACCTAATTTCAATGGGCACGAATATATTTAAACCACTAAAACTTCAAAACAGCTTTATCAAATTGAGGGCCGCTAACATTAAAATGCATGTCTTTGAGTGCTTAATTAGGTATGTTATTTTTTTTTGAAAAATAACCAAAAAAAAAATTGCGAAAATGGGGTACCGTTTTTCGGACCGCTTCTTGCGAATCATCCTAGGGTGTTTCGCAGGACTCGTGTTTTTGGCATGTCCGGCCTTGCGAACCTATTAAAATGACCAGTTTCAGTATTGCTGTATTTTTATTTGGAAATAGTATACGAGTACGCTATTATGGCACTAGTAATATCCTCAATTATATACATAGGAAAGCTGTAATTAATTTCTAAAGTCGTGAAATCTAAGTTCTCTGGTGTGTCCGCGACACCCCTATCTGCATTCAATCGCTTATTACGCAATAATGAAATATAAATTGACACTTTTTATAACGTTAACGTTAATATAGATACTATTAGGTAGTGGTGAATCAAATTTCATGTTATTTTAACTCCACGTTACTGTTTTACAAAGCAAACAAATGTGTCCGCGATAAAAAACTAATTTCTCTGTCGCTAATTTCTTTGGCATTTTCCTAATTTCTCTGGCATTTTGCTAATTTCTTTGGCATTTTGCTAATTTCTTTGGCATTTTTCTAATTTCTCTGGACCAAACCTAATTTCAATGGGCACGAATATATTTAAACCACTAAAACTTCAAAACGGCTTTATCAAATTGAGGGCCGCTAACATTAAAATGCATGTCTTTGAGTGTTTAATTAGGTATGTTATTTTTTTTTGAAAAATAACCAAAAAAAAAATTGCGAAAATGGGGTACCGTTTTTCGGACCGCTTCTTGCGAATCATCCTATTATATAAGGAATTAGTTACACTTGTCATATTTTTAAATATCTATGTAAGAGTGCCCTAGCTCCCACACTAGGAGAACCTGTGTTGTCATGTCAGAATACTATTGATATCCTTGAGTTTGACTGTTAAGATTAAGTAACGCTGATAAATAAGAAAGCAAAACTGGACGAACTGTGTCTTTGCAGTATTTAAAACATTTTTTTAAATAACATTCAATAGAGACATCTTTATCTCACAGTAGGATTTTTTGTTTCTCAGTGATTCTCAGTGAAATGTACTGAAACGAAAAAAGCATTTATTCAATAGATTCATACGTAATCACGTCTGAAATATGAAGTGTGAAAGCTTAAACTGCGAATACCATTGGACGAAAACACCCAAAACCTGAACGAATATTTGCATTGATACATAATGCAACCACAGGAATCAAACTCACACTAGGTACTTAAATTTCAGTGAGGCAGCTCAAAAAATACTTTTTACGTTTTATTGACACTGACATTTTGACAGTTATTATGGCTATGTAACGAGTCTATAAAAGTGGCCTAAAATCTTCCTTCTGACTACCTCATATTGCAAGATTTTTGCAGATATTTATTTTAAGTTTCGTTGGTTCTTCAAGTTTTTGATACGATGCGTAAAGAGTCCCAGTGCGGGATCCGAATTATTTAGTGACTATTATATCCCAAGTAAAAATTACTGTTGTTCCATATTTGCCGCTTTCTTTGAAAAATTTAGGTAGTGTTGTAAAAAAGACGAATTAGTTTATTAGAAGGTTTCTCATAATCCCGTTGCTTAGTTATAAAATCAGAAGCTAGGTTCCGTGGCCAAAAAAAAAAACATTCTGTGGCTCGACTTATAATTCCTCTTATATCCGTAAGCTGTCTCTTCAGTCGCCCGTGTGCGTTCCGACTTATTTTTCATCCTGACAGTGACAGGTCATGGGGTACATGACGTAAGTGATGACTGTGATTCCGTGATTTATTATTTGAGACACGGAAAGGAAAACCTCAGATACTGATTTGCAAAGCTAATGGTTTTCTTTGACGACTATCCAAATTTTTAATTAGCTAGCTATCTGTCACTGTTTTTAGGAAACAAGGACAGAAAAACGACCGACTTCAATAAACTGGGTAATTTTCTGCACTCTCGAGATGCATTTCTGTTCGTAACTCCGAAGATCCTCAACAGATGCTCACCAAATTATGGCACCAATCGGAATGTATACGCTTTTAAACAAAAAAGAATTTTCAAATCGGTCCAAGCGTCTTCGAGTAATCAGTGAACATACAGTTTACCGTACATAAAAAAAAGCACAAAAAAAAAGATTCCGACGAATTGAGAACCTCCTCCTTTTTTGAAGTTGGTTAAAAAAATAGCTTTGTCAAATTATGTCCCTAGCATTCCGTTTCAGGCTTAGATTTCCGTCCGTTAAATTCCCCGAATTCAATCAAAATTCCCATATTTTCGGGTAATTTCTGCAAGTTTGGAACAACAGGATATCTGTAGTTTTATTTACGTGTCCCTGGAACTTACAAGTAGAACATCTCACATTACCCTACTTTTGCCGTCTTATAAATTCTTCGATACTCGACAAGATCCTATAGAAAGTTCCTAAACACCCGGCGCTAAACGACATCGACGCAGAATGTTATAGTAGTTTTGTGTACACCACTATCACTTGGCTGAAAAGAGGGTTATGTTACTGAACGGTGATCATCACACATCACATTACATCAGGTGAGATTGTGGCTAAACAAAGGTCTATCAAGAATTTAAAAAAAAAAAAAAAAAACGGTCCTTGACATCAAGTACCTATTTTTTTTTTTTTTTTAGTAAGCTTGAAGGCTAATGGATTTTGGGTGCTTGGGTCCCAAGCCGACAACGACGTCGCGGTAGACCCAGAAAAATAGACAACCTGGGTACATTTGAATCATTGGTCACATCACATTTTCGTAGTAGGATAGTATTGGGCATTCTACTCCACTTTCTTGACTTATATTCCTACTTGTATTCCTTGACTTGTATTCCTACTGCTAAGACGTAAACACGCGGTAAAAGCAACCTTTAAATCCAGGCTAACCTTTAATTGATTGTATATAATAGGATATTAACTTACCGAGACACAACACACATCACACACACACACACACACACACACAATGAACACACACAAATCACACATACACACATCACACACACAACACATACTGGAACTTCGGGAGAAAAGAGTCAAACATTATCTTCATCTTATTTATTCACATATTATGTATTATTTATTTATTACATATACCAAATTTAGAATTATATCATATATCTACCTTCGTGACTTCTGGAACTTGAAACCTATTGTTTTTTGTTTTAATTTGTTCTCTTTCACATTGTAGTTTTTGTTATAAGTACCTACCTATATATTTATCGTGTTCTTGATCTGATTGTAGATTATTAGCCTGTGGATTTATACCCAGTTAAATATGTAACCCGCTCAGCTACTTATTGTTATATCGGCGAACATCGACCGAGACGGGTAAATTGAAAACCAGCGTTGCATGTTCCACATGCAGCTTATGCTGAATTTACTCCCTTTGTCTCAACCTAACCTTGTGTACTTACCTATCTTTGGCTTGTTACTTTGTGTTATTGATGAGACAATAAATAAATTTGTATTTGTATTTGTATTTGTATTTGACTTTCACTTTTTGAAGTAGGTACTATCGAAATCAAAAAGTTTGTAAAAGTCGATTGAACTAAAGTAAAAATTGTAATAAACACATTACCCTTCCTTTGCTTTGCGCAGTCGGGTAAAAAGATTGGCATCGATTGAATCGATCGGTGCATCAATCAAAATTCCAAGCGCTGAAGCGCTCGTGGCGTAGCTAGCTTAGACTTTCTTGATTGATCGTTGAAGTTGAGCAGCGTTGGGCGCGGCCACTCTTAGGATGGGTGACCGCAAGTGGTATTACGAGCTGAGCGCTTCGGAGGGCACGTTAAATTGTCGGTCCCGGCTTTTAAGTCGTTAAGCCATGATGGAGGCCTTTAGGCGGCCTAAAAACTCCGTCACTAGAGTTGGCCACTTACTCATACGAACTTACTTATCAAAACTCCACGTGGCCGGAAGTAGGACCGTGATAATGTGGAGAGAGAAAGGGAATACCTCTGCCCAGCAGTGGGACAAAGAAGGTTTGAAAAAAAAAAGCTGGAAGGCCCCTTAACTGCATAGATAGACAGATATAGAGCTAAAGACCACGTATTAAAGTTCGTTTTACATTGCAAACTATTCTCAGTGACAACAGTGTACTGTTTACACACATCGTATGGTTTTATGAACTCCTTCTGTGTAGTGGGTGGCAAAACTGGGCAGTATTGCTTTTATTGTTCTAGATACGCTCTACGTAGGTTTAGCTCGGAATTAGGTCTTAGGTTTTATGGATTGTGCTAGATAGTTGCAGTGAGATAAAGTTATAGAATACAGAATATATGTAGAAGCTTTGAAGAACTTAAGAGCTTATTATGTTTCTTGTAAATGTGTACACGTGAATACTGTTTATAAATAAATAAATATTGCTGGACATTTCACACAGCGCCATCTAGCCCCAAACTAAGCAAAGCTACTATGGGAACCAGATAAGTGATAGAATACTTATATTCTTTTCTTTTGTAAATACATACATAGAATACTTTATAACACCCAGACACAGAACAAACATCTATGTTCATCACACAAATGTTTGTCCTGGGTGGGAATCGAACCCACGATCTATAGTGCAGAAGGCAGAGCTACCACCAACTGAGCTAAGAGGCCAGTCATACCAGTTTATATCTACAGACATTGAGCGTAAGGCTTGTTTCACTCTTCAACGTGTCGCCGGTCGCATCCGCGAGTTGACCATTCACAGCATATTTCTCTGTGCTGTGAATGGTCAACTCGCGGACGCGACCGGCGACACGCTGAAGAGTGAAACAAGCCTAACAGACACGTAGCGTGCCAGACATCGACATATATCGTCGGTCGCGGTCGCTCCGTAACAAAAGACTGAGATAGAAGAAGTACTGCACGTTCCTGTTTCTATTTACGTCGACCGACAGCTAGCGTAACGTAGCCGCACAGACACGGACAGACACGACGCACCGTGCACACAATTTTTTCTTGCGCGAATGCTGTGTCTGTTTGTGTTTTTCCGGCTACGTTACGTTAGAGGTGAAGATGTTCATACAAACTGTATAGAATTATATTGTCTGCTACGTGTCTATTACGCTCAATGTCGGTAGATATAAAAAGTTCTTTATTTATTAAAATTCAATACCAAAATTCACTTTTCGCAGTACTTTTGTGCAACCCTATCCAAAAGTCCGGCGGCCAATTATTTTGTCCAGCAGTTTCTCAACGGCTGAGTTTCTCAAGTTTTACCGTTTTTGCCTCAGGCGCGAACTTTCTGTCCTCCCAAACTTTAGTTTTTCCCATCTCTTAATGACTTGAGGATCCTTGGTTGTTCGCCGTTTAGATTTGGATCTTGACTGCGATCTTAGATCGGTTGGTACGACTGAGATAGATAGATAGATTAACACTTTATTGCTTATTACGCTATTACTGCGCACCTACTACACTACCGCGATCCCCTCAACCAAAAATTGATGGGGCGCGTCTTCGTGGATTGCAGTATCTGTACACCACGTGAACATTAAAACAAATTACAGACATAAAGAACATAGGGAGCGAAGTACAATGGGCGGACTTATCGCTATGAGCGATTTCTTCCAGACAACCTTAGCTTACCTGAGTTACTCACCCAAAGCTCATCTTTAAACACCGTAAGTCAAGTGTCACAGATGCAAGTGTTGCATTTGTTAAAAAGAATCGGCTCGCTACGCTTGCTAGAATCGAGGCTCGCTTCGCAAAAAAAGTTTCTTACTGCATTACTATGAAGCCTACTTATGAAAGTAATCTAATAAATAAATAAATATTGCTGGACATTTCACACAGCATCATGTAGTCCCAAGCTAAGCAGAGCTTGTGTTATGGCAACCACATGACTGATATACTACTTATATACATTTTTTTTTTTCGTAAATACATACATAATACACATAGAAAACACCCAGACCCGAGACAAATATTTGCAGATCATACAAACATTTGTCCCGCGGCGGGGATCGAACCCGCAACCTCTTGCGTCACAGGCGGGCCTTCACCCGCGTACTATGTCGTATATTTAATGCGTACGAAGTCGCCAAGCCAAGACTAATTTTGAATGAATAATAGTTGCTCAGCCAAGAACCGAATAGTAAAGTTCTAAGCCGAATCGAGCGGTCCTTAATGAAGGCTGTTGAGGAAAGTTTCTGTAAGTTGTTGCTAGTATTACATGAAACGCACTTCTTAAGAACCATTACAAGAGCAGTTTAGTCACTGACGATATCTTCAATCTCCTACCTTTAAATACGGTGAAGGAAAACATCGTGAGGAAACCAGTTAACTTTCTAATAGTCGATGGGCTTGCAACCTGTCATGTATGGAATGTTAACTTCTGCAAAATTGGGGAATGTACCAAATGTGTTTGGACATACTTCTGACTACCCCCTTAGATATCTTCAAAGGATGATTCATGATCTAAAAGAATATGTCTACAGCACCTTAGGAATACAGTCGTAATCATATTTATATTTGTTTTAACCTCAATTCAGGCCCACTGCTGAGCAAAGGTCTCCCCAACCACACCCCGTACACTCGACGAAATCTCTATGCAAAAGCGGCGTCTTACTACCTATTTACACAGACACTACACAATATCATTTTTGTACACGCGCGATTGTGTGCGTGAAGTAAGGTTGTCACCGTTTTAATAATTATTGTACACTGTGGTCTCGGTCTCGTCGTCGCATCTGCGCGTATGGCGCGTCCCTAGATCAAGTCAGCCCCTCGCCAGCCTAAAATCGGTCGCGCGGTGAGGAAGCCCCGATTGGTGGGGGGGGGGGCAGTGGCCATTGTATACGTAGTATTATTATCTAGTCTATGCCCCAAACTTCTCTAAGACTTGAGATCGCCAGCTTCCTAGACTAGACTAATCTAGATCATCACGCTACTAGCGTCTTCGAGGCCTACCCCGGCATCTCACCGCTCATGTTTAGAACCAGCAGTGCAAGTATCGTTCTTATCGATCGCTAAATATGACATTTAGAATAGACAAAATTTGATAAAACTGGATTTTTATTGATAAATTCAATTTTATTGAGTACAGTATACAAGCTGTATACTGTTCTCACAAATATTGTTTGTTATACTCTTAAGAGTTTATATTTTAATGTTTGGTTGATGGCCGCGCGAAACAAAAAAGGCAACACTTTCCGGCATAGGCTTTTGACATATAGAATCGACAAAATTTAATAAAATTGAATTTATCAATAAAAAATCCCGTTTTATCGAATTCTGTCTATTCTAAATGTCAAATTTAGCTATCGATAAGAAGGGTATTTGCACTGCAGGCACAAAGAGAAACATCAAGCTTCACTCTCTTTGTGACTTTCAGCTTTTGCATAATCATTAGTGATATCCATGACAGGGATTTAAACCCCAACGGGTCAAAAGTCATCTTCCACTACACTAACGAGGCCAGAAAAAAGGAATATGGCAGGTCTAAAGGTCACCGTCCACTGAGACATAACGAATGTTTGAGACCTAGAAATAGCTTCCACCAAAACAATATCCCCCTTCTTATGAAAGATGTTTAAAATTTAACACTGGTTAAACAACTACCTGTCTCTATTCGTCACTATCCACAAATAAAGACAGGACGTTGTTTAACCAGTGTTCAACTTTAAACATTATTCATAAGTAAGACCCAGAAACTAGTGGAACTCAAATAAAATAAGCCATTTAATACGAACTCAATCGGTGAAGGAAAACATCGTGAGAAACCAGTTAGTTATAGTGATGACGGACTTGCTATCACGTATGAAACTAACTTCTGCAAAATGTGGGCATGTACCAAATATCCATTTGGGCATAATCTGGCTAGATTTTCTAGGTAAGTATAATTTGGGTGTCTTCAAATCGAGAATCAATAGGTTCCTTCTAGGTAAGCGTGCTCCATCTTAGATCACACTGTTGCTTTACATCAGGCAGGGTGTGGTGAAACGTGAACCTATTTTAGTTAAGAAAAAACAAGAAAAAAAAAACAATCACTTAAACATTTATCATGTCATAGAGACTACCGTGACAAGAGTATCTTGATCCGGTTTCGATTATTTTTTTCTCATGTTTCGTAAGGCTATAGTCGATGCTAGTCTCAAGGCTTCCGAGGCCCTTCTAGGCCAGTGCGCCGAGAGCTCTTGACACGTCTTGTACCGGTCGTGCGATAATCTTGCTCCAATTCCGCTACTTTATAGCTGTGTATGTAAGTCCGTCGCGCATTAACACGAGCTATAAACGGTGAAGGAAAACATCGTGAGGAAACCAGTTATCTTTCTAATAGCGTCGATGGGCTTGCAACCTGTCACGTTTGGAATGCTAACTTCTGCAAAATGTGGGCATGTACTAAGTATTTGGACATACCTCTGACTACCCCCTTATACATCTTCAAAGGATCTTAAAATGCCTAAAAAGATCTGAGAGAATGTCTACCGCGCCTTGGGGATACAGTCGTGATCATATATTTTTTTTTTCATTTATGTAAGTTTGTATGAACTAGCGTTGTGCGCGGTCATAATTTGGATGGGTAACCCCAATTGGTACTATGAGCTGAGCGCTTCCGTGCTTCGGAGGGCACGTTAAATTGTCGGTTCCGGCTTTAACGACGATAATACGTCAAAATAATTTGTTGTGGTAAATATTTGTCCTACCTAGAGAATCTATCTACATAATAAACTCTTAAATCTTAACACACCTCTCATCTGCTCTCTCTCAGCTGGAATCGTCAAACCAATCTCAGCATTATCTATAGGAAATAGAAACGTTTGTATGGGAGTCCTGGCGCTTCCGTAACAAAACTCCCATTCACTCCAACTTTCCACTATGTCAAATAGAAACCTAATCGAAGAATCGCTGACTCATCTTGTAGATTGGTACGGAAACATACGGTGCCATTTCCCTTATCTTAAGGTGGCGGTTTACGCCCGAGACCGAGACAGGAGACCGAGACCAGAGACCGAGACATCTTTCAGAACTTTAAGCATGTTAAATCCTTTGAAAAAGTCTAAGGGGGTAGTCAGAGGTATGTTGATCTGTATGTATATTTAGCTAGTTATATATATACTTCGCGTACGCTGCGACGCACGCTCCTTCCGTCAGTAATAAACCATTAGTAATTTCATTACGTGATTAAGTCCCGTTAATAATAATTTAAAAAGTAATAAACCAGCCCACAGCTAACAAGGTTGTTTCATCAATGTGTCCATACATTTCACTGACGACGAGGATGGAATACATTTCTGTCCAAATACATCTCACATTTGGTACATGTCCACATTTTACAGATGCATTCCATATTTAGCAGCGATGTTTTCATTCACCGTTTAGAGCTCGTGCTAATGTGCATATACATTTATCGAAACGAATCCATTGATGCACGACCGGGTTCGAACCAACCTTCGACTTTCGACCTTCGGATCGAAAGCACTGGTCCACTCGACCAACACGGCGCGGGTTTTACAAAACTTCAAAATCATGTTAAACTATTTTAACACGTTTTAATACCCCGTGTGTTTCATAGATAAAATCTTCGCGGGAAAGACGAATTTTATTGAATTTGTCCATGTCTTCTTCCGTAGCTCTTATAACCAAGGTGAAATGAACTTTATCTATTTGAGTTAGGATTCAATACTCAGGTGATTCTAGCTGAAAAACTGATTCAATTTCTACGTGTTCTTTCAGAACTAGATCTGTTTTGGTCTAGGTTAGTTATCTGTAATCATCAGAGATCGGAGTAGGTAGAATGGTTTTACGTACTAGCATCATGGTTTTATAGCATGGATATGTCTTTTTTTCTGGAAAGTTCCGATATTTACCTAATTAAAGTAGTAATTTAGGAACTACTACATTTGAAATTTAAGGAAAGTAAAAATAAACGTTTATAGGTAAGTAAGTAAATTGATTTTTATTTACCTGTATTATAGCCGGGACCAACAATTTAACGTGCCCTCCGAAGCATGAAAGCTCCCAGCTCGTAATACAACTTGCGGTCACCCATCCTAAAAGTGACCGCGCACAACATTGCTTAACTTCAACGATCATTACGCCACCAGCGCTAGAGCTGCACGTCCATTGCCGGTTGAGGTAAGAGTAAGCTCTTTTTTTCTGTTTAAGATTTGATTTAGTAGTCTTTAAGCTGCACTCTTACGCTCTCTAAACGCTCTTCTTAGGTACTTACTGAGTAGTCCTTGGAGGCTGCCTCAGTCAGCAGTCGATCGAAAGTGCCTGCCGCTCGCCCTAATACTCATACCATACAGCAATTTACGACAAAACGACCCTGATTTTACGTATTGGTCCGTAACGATGTGATTGAACTTACGGGCAATCTCAAGCAACTGTTGCTCAGCAATTATTGCTACCTACATACATAAGCGGTGCTACGGCGGATGCTACGAATACCGTGGACAGCTAAGCGTAGGTACCAACGTATCAATCCTTTCGCATCTAAAAGTGAAAGACAGACTTTCCACAATTTGTCACCGCCGCATACTCTCTTACTTTGGCCATATAGCGAGGCGTGGCGATGAGTCTCGAATTGCTGATCGTTTGGGAACGTCGAGGGAAAGAGATCGCGCGGATCTCCCGCGCGATCTCTCCCCAACTCGATGGACGGGCCGGCTCCAGGAGAAGAAAGCCAGGTTCTACGATGTGGTCCACCTAGCTACTAATAGAACTCGGAGGCAAGCTGTCCACACTATCACGAAGACAACCAGTGATCACGATCTTCAGACTTGAAGAGTCGACCATAGAGAGAGAGACATACATAAGTACATAAAATCACGCCTATGTCCCATCATAGGGGTAGGCTGAGACCACAGATCTCCATTTGATACGGTCCTTCTTTCGCTTCATAATTACATATTGCTACCTATATTTGTAGATTTCAACTATCTCTCTGAGCTATCGATAAATATGACACACTCACAAGATACATTCTGCAATAACGAATGGCTCGAGTACAGAGCATACTGCAATTGTTATATTACGACTAGTGCGCTGTTCAACACTACGTGCCATAAGACCTGTAAGTGCGAGAGAGCACGCCATAAGTTCTGCTCTGCTTTTAAGTTATACAACTCGAATTGCAGTAAAATACTGTTTAGTTAGGATTTACTCATCTTAGCAACTTTTTACCTTGTAACTTCGCAACTATAAATTGCCTGTCTGTTGTACCTTTATGACTCGGCTGGGCTTGGCAAGGTGTCCAAACCATGGCCCGTATGGCCCATTCACCGTGGCCTTGCCACATTCGGCTGCAGATATTCAGGACTTGGTTTTATGGAGGCCTTTTTACGAGATCTTGGCGGGATTCCACGCCTTTCGCAACGTCACCGCTTCTAGTGCTGGGAATTTATCGATATCGATAATGTAAGGTTTATTATGCTCTATGTACAGTCACTTACGTAATTTCAGATTGTGTTGTACATTCACGAACACAACTCATTATTAATGAACCAAATATTCATTTATGATTTGTGTGCGAAATAACACAGGAAAATCTACTAGTTTTTAAGCCTATCGATATTTTTGACTGTGATAGTTTGTTTTAAGCGTAGACGAGGATTGATCTTTATTGCAAGTTGTCGAGAACGAAAGAGGACAGATGATCAGCCATCTCGACTTGACAGTTTCATGAAAAAGGAATAGTGGAAGGAAGTAGAGGAAGAGGAAGACTGAGGATTAGCTATATGAGCCAAGTGAAGGAAAAGTTTGCTGTCATGTATTATAAACAGCTCAAGGAAGCTGCCCTGGAGAAAACTTCGTGGAGAAAGGTGCATCAATTGTGCCGACAAGGATCAAACTCTTAAATTAAAGGCCTCACTTAACCACCACTCAAGTTGAACACAATGCTCAAGATTCACCCTGTCACTATTTGCCACTATCTAACTAAAAGGGATGCAATAGTATAATTAAACGGTGTTTCAATTTTGTCATAAGTTGAGATGAGTTTATTTATGTAGTTTGTTTTTTATAACAAACAATCAATTTACTGTAGAAAAAAATACTTTTTGTTACAAATTCCGTGAATGTAAAAATCGCTATTGGAAATTGTTATTTTGTTCAAAATTAATACATCAACGTTCTACTCTAAATTACAAAGCCTACTCGATTCGATGCCAGCAAAAGTATCTCTACAGGTTCATAAGTGTATATCTTTTGTTTCTTAAAAACGTCCTCAGTTATAAACCATCATAATTTTATATCTTCAAATATTATAATCTTAAAACCCGAGCTGACTACAGTCGTGAGCATTTCAACAGTTTTTTTCTAGCAGTAGTTATACTTTTCTAAATAAACGGTACCGCTATATAACGGCCATCCATACTAATACTGTCTGTCTGTTATCTGTTCACGCCTAAACCCACCAACCCTTTATATTCCACAAATCCCCCCTAAGGGGGAATTTCAAGGGGGAAAAGTGGAATAACCCTAACCTAAACTACTAAACCAATTTTGATGATTTTTTATATACCTAGAGAAATATGGCACCTTAGAGAAGGACATATGCTACTTTTTGTTCCGAAAACAAAACTTGAAGGGGACAAAATTGGAGATGAAAGAACTCTACGCAGACGAAGTCGCGGGCATCAGCTAGTTTCCTTTAAAACCAAGGTCGAGATGGTAATACAGCTCCGCACGTTCGAATCTACATAATTTCAGGTCCAGATGTACTTTGGGACTTAGCTCCTCGATCCGTCACGTATGATTACAACCAACTCAGGTTAACTCGAGTTACTGAGTTTGAATAAAACTAGACAATTTTTAAACTTGGTATCTATCAAAGAAGTTTGCAAGTAATATAAAGTCGAAAATATGAGTTCTTTTTCTTGAATACATAATGTGTTCTTTGATAATATCGATTGTTTTATACAACGCCACTTTTGTAGGTATTTATGGACTTTGTTCTCCTACAATAGAGGCGTTGGACATGCACAAATTACTTTTGCTAGAAACGTAGTACGAGAGCGATAATTTTCTTATCTTGCAAGCGAACTCGAGCTCTAGGGGTCTTAACTTGTCATTTTTATTTCCAAGCGCTTTGTTCCTCCCACGCAATTTAGCAAAGAAATATCGAGTATCGATAAAACATCGACAACATTAGGTCGCATCCCTAACTCTGCAAAGGTTCAAAGAGTATTTGCATACAAATGTTTAGTACTATCACTGCGAATGACATAACACTACTGAAGGAAAACAAGTGGAAAATGGTTTCCTATTAACTTAACGTTTTATGTATCATCTGATTGATGTAATATGCGCCTTGGTGCTCATAAAAATAAGGTTGAAATTGCTCTCGTGGAAGAGTTAAGCGTATTTGCGAAGAAGTGAATTGTGTGATGGTGTAGTCTTTTACTGAATATCACGATAAGTTTTTTGTTCCTTTGGTTTATGTATATGGTTGAGCTGACTGAGCCTTTCAATCGGGCCCGTGTTCAGGAACTGCGCTCAAATGTGAATTTTACCTCATGCATAGATTCACCTATAGACTGTCGGCCACTTCTACTATCAAACTTTTTGTCCACCAAAACAAAACGTCAACTATAACCTTAGGCGCGGGACAAACAGAAAAGTAGTAAGACGCAGACGGGGCGCGGACATTTGTCTCTTCCGCGTCCCTTTCATACAAAATGTATAGAAGCGTCGCGACGCAAAACATGCAGAAGAGACGGGGCGCGGGCGCAACGCTGTTCGCTGGCGCCCTGTCCGCGACGCGTCCTCGTCTTACGTCTCTTCTGTCAGGCCTGCACCTTAGATTTCTTTTTGTTTCATAATCTACTTACTAATGACCAATGAAGTTAGTTTACTCTGTTGTAGTGACGATTTCAAACAAATTACTGTTATTTTGGAGAACGAAACTAAACGCAGCGGTAATGATACCGGAATGGTTGACGTTGTAAATTAGTAGGATTGGGACTTCTCAGCATAGTTGCCGTTAGCCTTGCTTAATAGGCATTTTTATTTTGCCAACATTCAAGTTTCTATTTATTAACAGAAATTAAACTACTACACATTGTACCTATAAATTATATATTGTATACAAATAATTCACTTTAGAGACTGACTGTCTGTTTTCGGTTTAATTTAACCAAACAGCGTACTTATGTACAGTTCTTGGATATTGCTCTGGCATATTTAGCCACTAGCGGCTTGCCCTGACTTCACCCGGTGTTAATACATAACCTATATTCATCTGGAATAATGGAATATTCATCTGGATTGTACCTACTTTTTAAATGGTGAAAGATTTGAATACAAAAGAATACAGTTAAGTCGACAACCTCCTCCATTTTTCGATTAATGTGCTATCATCATCATCATCATTGGCAGCTCAAATAATAGCCCACTGCTGGGTATAAGCCTCCTCCTTCAAACGCCATTCTAGTCGACCCTGTGCCGTTCACAACCATGGCTTTCCCTCTATGGCCTCAATATCGTCCACCCACCTGGCTGATGGTCTGCCCCTGCTTCTGTTACTCTCTCTTAGCCACCATTCAGTCACGGCCTTACACCTTACCATCACCAAATCAGGCCAAGTGTCCTGCCCAGCGCCACTTAAGTCTCGCAATACGGTCTCCGACATCTGCTACCTTCGTCCTCCTACCGATTTCCATTTTGCGGAATGTGCCATACCAACAGTCAAAAGCTGTACCTATAACGAATGTCGGCGACAGTGCACGGCCGGTGCCGTCGCGCTACATATCTCTTAAGTTCAGGTCGGCTAGACCATCCCAGATGTTACTGACTTGCATGGAAACACACTGGTTTGTATTCTGTCCAGTACCGCTAAGGAACCAGTAAGGAATGTAATTAACTCGCTACGCGATTAAGCTCTTAGATTTTTAATACTAAGAGGAAATTACCCGGTGCTTACAAATATTTACCGTATATAGACCGATCGAAATGGAGAATCGCTGTGGACGCCCTCTGGCGCACCTATCGAGGGGACAGGAACTTAAATGTAAGTGTGCCTAAAAAAATTAAAATAAAATAAACTAGGTCACGACAATAGCGCCCAACTTTAGCTAAAAACCTTAAACCTAATAATTAAAAAAAAAACATAAAGCCGAATAGAAGTAGATGCTTACTTATTTTTAGTAGTTTTTTAGTAGTTTTTATGACTAGGCTACAATTTGTTTGTTTTCCGAATAAATTGAAAAAATGTGAAGGTTAAGTAAAATCTATCTAAGTATATCCTGAGATAGCAAGAAGATAATTTTCAACGTAAAAATATTGAAATACATTGTCATTTGGAAGCTATCCAACAGAATAATCAGATCTAAAGCTATGAATTTCTGCTTCGTGTGTTTCCAAAATCCAACTAAGCAAATGCGCTTGTGTACTGCAAATGAATTCGAAACGCCATCTGTAAGGAGCGTTTAAATTATTACATTTGCATGAATAGCACATACAGTTATACTCTTGTTTACATGAATAAAGCCCTTATTTGTCTGGTTTTACAAGTAAATTAAGAATTTTAATTTATTTTGTTTTGTATTCTGTCGCGCTATCAAAGACACCAGTAAGTCAGTTTTTGTCAAAAATGAGTTTAATACAGTAGGTCTACTCTGTCTTAAAAACGATATACCGTACCAATTATCGTAGTTCAGCCTAAGTTGGTGGAAGCCTAATTCGGAATATTCGACCAACATAAACTGAACTACGATAATTGGCAAGATAATATCGTTTTCGTTTTTAGGAGATTCGGATGGCCCAGATTCGGAATGAGCTCGTTGTGCTGTAATTTGTATTAAACTCTTTTTTTTTTAGTTTAACTTTGAGTTTAATACAGACTCGGAATGAACACAACGAGTTCATTGCTAATATAATATTAAACTCTTTTTTGGAAAAAACTGACTTACTGGTGTCTTTGATAGGGCGGCAGAATTTTTGTGAGAATAAAATCCGCGCATTTAGTCACAGCATCAGCATTTTATTGTGAGTGTGGTTAAAATTGTAAATAATAAAAAATCTATAAAAACCAAAATAGTTTATTTAAACTTTCGCGATCTGTACGAATTAACGGGACTTTATTGCTTGATTACCTGATTTTATTATTTTCCGATGTTTCGAGTTCATTACAGCCTTCGTGGTCACAGGGGGTCCCCCCTTAACCGACCGGTAAATAATAAAATAAAGTAATTAAACGAGAAAAACAGGGGGTCCCCCCTTAATTAACCGAAAGGGAAATAATATAATAAGTTAATTACGTGAGAAGGTTTAAAAACCGTTTAAAAAACGAAAATAACTACAATCAAGTCAGCTTTTAGATCACCTGTGGACAATTTTATTTAATTTTTTATTTTAATTTTATTAAAGGTAAAACAACAGCGTTACAGGAAATGTTGACTTAATAAATATACTTTAAGAATAAGGCCAAATGAGTTTTACACAGATAGGTAACAGATAGGAATTTTGAATTTCTAAGGATGCGCTTCGGCCTAAATTTTGCTCCCGCCAAATTAGAATTTACAGATTCACTATTTACCAAACAGCCTTAAATTCTTGTTAGAGATAAGCCTTCTTTATAACTGTTCGTTGTGTAGGTGAGCGCAATATATGCCTTCGCCTACGTAGTATCGTAAATAAAAGTAAATGTCTTAATTCTAACGATATAGAGCGGGTTTTTGGGGTACGGAAGGTAAAAGTAAAAACATTTGATAAGGATTTGTTTCATTTAAACAAAGTTATTTATTTTAGTTACTTTACACAAAACTATACTTACATAAGGGAGTGTAGACACGACGTTTGTCGTTTCGCGTCCTCTCGCGCGTTAGCAGCGCGTTTTGGCAGATTGCATGAGTTTGTTTTGAACGCGAATAAAAGTCGCGTTTATATCGATACGTGATTTAAGCGATTTACTAATGGTTTAAAACCGACTAAAAAGGTGGAGGTTCTATGTTCAACTGCTTGTATTTTTTGGCCTGTCTATTCAAATTGCTGTGTTTCTCATACCAAACCAATTTCGTTCCAGTTATTATTTGGAATTAAATAACACCATAAAAACATAAAAAAACCCCTTCTTTAAACATAAATATTGCAAACTCGAACAAAAGGTAATGTAGGATATAAAACGAGAATTATTAAACGCCAGTAACAAAACACCGCACGGAACCGTCTAATCATAAATTCGTTTACACTTCACATAATTCGATTCCAAAAACCAGTGTAATTTAGTAAATTTAATAAAGATATTTTGAAGTACGGTACTGAGATCGTAAATTTTAAATTAAGTGGCTTGTTGGGTGGCAGAAGTGTCAAGAGCGGGTTTTATTGTTATGATACGATAGTTCAATTACATGATAAAAATAGTATGTTACTGCATTCCATCTAATGTAAAAGCGAGTAAGCTTAAGGATGATATTATGGAAGCAAGCCAACTCCTATGCAAAAATTGTCCAGGCTCTGATATCGAATTTAGTAAGAAATAGTAAAAAAACAACAATTACATTGACGTATAAATAAAATCTATATCAACAGTTCCCAAACTTTTTTTTCTCATGGACCCCTTTCAAAATTTTACTGGTTTCGGTGGACCCCCTGCTGCTACATTTCTACCATATTCCCAAAACTCGTTAGAAAATGAGAACCATCGTGGACCCCTTTCGAGTCTCCCGTGGACCCCTGGGGGTCCACCTGGACCACTTTGGGAATCACTGATCTATATACCTAATCAAAATGAAAAGATGTTAGTGCATAACTTGAAAGTGTACTGGTTTGATTCATTTCGTTGGTTTACTAATTTAAGAATTTCGTTAACAAATTGATTGTACTAACATTAGATTTTAAGGCTTTGTGTGTTACTAACCAAATGGATCTTGTAGTCTGAATAAACAATTATATTATTATTATTATTATTATTTGGTACCATGCCCACATTGGGCAAGAGTTAGCATTCCATACGTGACAGGTTACAAGGGACACTAACTGGTTTCCTTACGATGTTTTCCTTCACCGTTTTCGTGTAAAAGAAAATCAAACAGGCGGCTTTAATCAAAACAGCCAGTACCCCAATATTTGAATAATTTTCCTTGAATTTCAGCCACGAATTTTCCTGCTTCGTTTAACTCTGTTCAATTCAATCAACTTTGAATACAGTGAAATGATGAATTACGAAAAGTTTAATAATTAGCTACATGCCGTGCAAGCCTTCGTACAATGCTGATTAAGAAATCCATAAAGGTACCCGACGGCAGAAAGCAGAAATGTCGTATCTCGAAAATGGCCTAAATGTTTTATAAAATGTATTGTTGACAAAGCAAAAAAGCCGCGTCAAATGGTTTATGTCTCGTCTTTCTACGATGAAAAAATGTTATTAGACAAATTTTAAATATTATGATTTTTTCCAAGTTTTTGTAGATTAGGAGTTATGATTTTTTGAAATAGTTTTTTGGCTCTAGTGTAAAATTGGATATTTCGAGATACGACATTTCCGCCTTCAGCCGTCGAAATAAATCCTACTCTGCATAATAACCTACTTCATCTCAACAATATCCCAAGCACTACGGGCCCAATTCCTCTATTTTACAACCTCAACCATTCAAGTATCATTGCCGCTGTGTTTTCGTTTCGTTCTTAAAAATGACAGTAATTTTCAAACCTTGAAAACTGAAGATCTAAGAATGTCTACCATATTTTGGTAATACATTCATCTTATTACTTATATGTCATTTTTCAGTAGGCTGATGTGACCAATTTGAAGTTAGACTCTACTTGTCTTAAACCTCAAATTGGTCCCAAAAAGATCGCGTACCATCTTTTGTCGCGTTCGGTCTCGTTGAGATGAGAGTGACAGAGCTACTAGCGTGGTCACTGAAATGTCATTATTTGAGAGTTCGAGACCGATTTTGGTCGCTATCAAAGATAAATAATCAGGGGGCAGATAAAATCTAATTCCCTTTTAAAACCCCCAATTCAATTAAAATTACGCAGGAGGTCTCGTAAAAATTAATTAAAACAATATAATTTTCCATTCATTCACAGAATAGATCTTAAAATTTACATGTCGCTTCGCAAGATTGGTAAAATGGTTTCGAAAGGGTTGTAATAATATTTATATAGGTTCAACTCGTGAGTGCTTTGTTTTTGACCATGAAAAACCTTTCACGTACCTTTTTAGATGTTTTTAATTTAATTAAAAAATTATAACTGGTAAATGGAAGACGTTTAAATGGTCAATATTTACATTTTTAGAATAGTTATTAAGTAGTCTGTTTTCCAAAAATAAAAAAAAATACATTAAGGAGCTATAATAAAATTTCGTCGCGTCTTAGAGCTTTTTCTAATGAGTATAACGGTAAATGGTAAAAGCTCATTGCTTATATATAACAGTATCGCTAAATGTATATAAAAAAAATTGTTCTTGATTCGTAACAACAAACTTTGAACATCCTCCTCTCACATTCTTTATACGTGCCTTCTCCCAAAAATATTTACCCAAAGTCTGAAGCTTAAACCATTTAAGTTTTGAAAAGTTTCATTTCGAATGCTAGTCGCACCAAATCGCATGCACGCCTTGTCCGAATTATCATATAGAATACTTCTATGTAGGTCACGTCTAGCCTCGCATCGATGTCGAAAATTTTTAGTTCAAATAGTGAGAGAACTTTTTGTTACCTTGAAGCAGGGTTCGCCGATATATATCAGCGGATATATATCATGATATATATCACGATATATATCAATTGATTTTTATGTTGATATATATCAATGGATTTTTTCCTGTTTTTTGAACTAAAAATTTTGGAGATTAATGTTTACTCTGGCAAGACGTAGCGAAAAACTACAATTCCGAATAATTTAGATTGTTTTTAAGTGTTCATTACAAAATTCTTTTGAAAATGAAAAATCTTATCAAAATTTTCAATTCCGACGGGATTCGAACCCACAATTTAGCCGGAGTGCCTTTACCAATTCGGCCACGGAACCTTTAGTCGCTTGTATCATTGCGGGTTCGAATCCCGACGGAATTGAAAATTATGATAAGATTTTTCATTTTCAAATGTGAATACCTACCTAAGTGTGGTTTAACACTATAACAAATAAAAAATTATAAAAAAATCTTTCTCAAATAAACACTAATTCTTTTGATACTTTTTTTAAGTTTTTTTAAATAAAAAATGTAGTAATTTGACACTTAATATATTATTTTACAAATTACTTTCATCTTATTAGGTACTTTAATCCCCTTACAGAATGAAATTCGCTTCTTTTTCTTAGCCTGGATATATATCCGATATATATCGGATAAATATCAAAAAATCGGATTTTTGATATTTATTATAAAAATCGGATTTTTTCGAACCCTGCCTTGAAGTTTCTTTGTATGAATTTACGATTTTTGGTAAAAACTAACTTTTGTCCTCGACGCTCGTCTAAATGTCGATTTTGATGTGAAACACCAAATGTGGTCAGATTGTACCTACGTCAACTAAAACTTTAGATTTCGTATTTTTTCCTAATCTACCAAAGACCAGAGAGGTTTTTTTTACTTATTTTATTTTTATGATTCACGTTTTATTATTATTTAGACCAATGAGATTAATTTCCTCTGTTGTGGTATCGTTTTCAAACAGATTGCTGTCATTTTGAAGAACGAAATAAAACACTGCGATAACGACACCGGAATGGTTGACGTAGCAAATTAGTAGAATTGGGGCCCTGAATGAAACTTGCAAGTGGTGGTAGAACAAGAATAAGTTACTCTCTTTTCGCTTACAAAAAAGTGTCTTTTGTCAAATAAATCGTTTTACACCTTAATCACTCCTTTCATTAGCCGCCAAAATAATCCCGAACGAAAGTATTTTGGCACGGTCACAGGCGAATTAACTAAAAAAATACTTAGGGCGCTAAAGTACAAAAGTTATTTGATCTGTGGAGCCGAGCTCATTAAAATGGCGGGGAGCGTTAATCCAAGTCTTTTTAGAGATGGGATTTTTAGTTAGTCTTGTTTTAGCTATTCTTTCCTTCTTTTTTTATAATCTGTTATTAATTCTAGTTTTAAACGTACACATGGTCACAACTGTATCTCTAATACCCGAATACTGAAACGCTACCTTAATATTTGAGACGTACTTACGGTATCTATTTGAGACGTTCGTACTCTTCAGAATCAAAATTAATACTTTCTACGCAACCTTAGCAATTAGATAGGTTTTAATTTATAAATCTTTAACCACACTTAGGTATTATTTTAACGAAAAAATGAAAAGTATGCAAAATCTTCGATTCTGACGGTCCAATCGGTGCTAAAATTCGGCAAATATGAGCTTATCAAGATTTTCGCCACGACCGACTCATAATTATAATATTTGGTTAAGGCACTCCAGCTTGAGGAGGATCACTTGTATCAATGCGGGTTCGAATCCCATCGGAATCGAAAACTTTGATAAGAATATCATTTTCGATGTAAGCCATTAGAGTTGCGAAGGCTTGATAAGTCCTCGACAAGTCAAAAGACTTGTCGGAAAACAAGACTGACGATCTGTGTCCCTTCACTAACCTTTCCTCCTCGGATACCACCGACACCAGGAAATATGCGAAGAATTTTGTTAATTCTCGTACAAAATTAAATTTATTTTTTTCCCTGGTTTGTGAAGTTTTATAAGAGATTTTTGACGCTAACGTCGTTATAAGAGCATTTGTAGAAATACATTTTTCTTTTTCTTTTAAAAACATCTTATAAATTAGAAATGTTTTGTGAGAATTCTCGGTTTTATTGACTTCTTGTTTGTGTTTATTATTAATTAAGTTTTAGTTATTATTTTTATTATTTAAAATTATCTTTTTTTTACGAATACCTAAAAATTTACACACAATAGACGTTATCTTTTGTAAAATTGTGGAGCATATTTGCGACAAATTTTGTTTAAAACATTTTTTCATGCGCTCCATTTTTGTGATAGAGGGCGGTGAGCCTTATTACCCTTTTTGATTCTTGAGTACTCTATATCAGTGTTCTGCAAACTTTTTGTGTTCAAGGTACATCTAGGTCCTAGGAAATCGGAAAATTTTGGAGGGACACCATAAATTAAAAATCAATTTTTACACAAGTAATATTAATCAACAAAACAATATTTATTAATAATCAACACCAATAAGTATTTATTAGGCGGTCCAAATTTGGAGACCTTATTTTTCCGATCACGGTACACGGTACCCTTTGCGGAACACTGCTCTATATCATAGTATACAGTTGTGAGCCTATTCACAACATCTGGCCTATTAAAGCGAACGGAGTTAAAAAAAAAGCACAAAGTAGCCAACATAATGTTTGTTCCAAAAACTCCTCAATCCTAAGTATCCAATTACGGAACCTGGCAGAAGTAGCCATATTTTTTGCTAAATTGCTAACAGGATTTTTCGACTCAACAATCACGCTCGTTTTACAATCGCGGGAAATTACATTGTAATATTTGTAATCCGTTTAAGGCTTTGAAGGAATTGCGTATTGATTTCTGTAATTGTCGGAGTTGGTTTGATAAAAATTAGAAGGAAAGTTAAAGTTGAAAATAACTGGATATTCTTCTTCTTCTTCTTTTGTATGAGCAAGTGGCCAACTCTGGTGACGGAGTTTTCAGGCCGCCTAGAGGCCTCCGTCATGACTTAGAAGCCGGGACCGGCAGTTAACGTGCCCTCCGAAGCACGGAAGCGCTCAGCTCGTAATACCACTTGCGGTCGCCCATCCTAAAAGTGACCGAGCAAACGCTGCTTTTGGATATGAAAATGCTGCTTACTGGATATGAAAGTGAGCCAGAGGGACGACCTCTGTGGCGCAGTGGGTGAAAGCCCGCCTGAGACGCAGGAGGTTGCGAGTACGATCCCCGCCACGGGGCAAATGTTTGTATGATTTGCAAATATTTGTTTCGGGTCTGGGTGTTTTTTTTTATAATAAGTGTATGATAGGTATTTACAAAAAAAAGTATGGAAGTAGTATATTTAAGGGCTACATGATGACGTGTGAAATGTCCAGAATTATTTATTTATTTACTTATTTAGTATTACTGTAAGTACTTAATTAATAAAATGTCATTAAATCAATGAATATCTACCGGGGCGGCCTAAAAACTCCGTCACCAGAGTTGGCCAACAGCTCATACATACTTACCTATTAATTAATGATATTTTTAATAAGAATAATTAATTAAAGTTGTTTTTATGTTTTTACGCGTCAATTATAGTTCAAAAGACTGCTACAAAATTAGTTACATCGTAAAGTACCAAAAACGGTTTTGCATAATCAGCTATTTTAACAGGGGTCCCCGGGGCGGCTTGAGAAAGAAGCGTCATAGTAATAAATTAAAGATTTTTAATTAGTGAGAACGCCTTTGATATTTTTCATTAATTCAAAAGTTTCATCATTAGTAAAACAAATATGTTGAAGAATTTGTTTGGCGTACAAATCATATGAGAGCGGTTTAAGTTTTAAACTGTTGTAGTTTTGGTATTTCCTGTGTTATTTTTTTAAACTATGTGTGAAGTCTTTTTTTACAATTTGTTTTAAAAGGTAAATTTAGAACTTTACTTATTAGTGATTCAAGTGATACATGAAGAACTGAAATTTTAATAATCTGTTACCATTATAGTTGTGGAAATTCTTAAAACACAATCACATACTCAAGGCTAACTCAAAGGTTACTCTAACAGACATTTCGATGTAACATAATTTTAGTTGTTATAAAATAACTGTAACCACACACGACACAGGCCCACACGATCTTATTTTTCAAAAATTTTGCTACACGAGCGAAACAAATATAATACCGTTTTAAAATAAAATGATTTTGCTCAACTAATGTAACTAATAACGCTTTCCTCTTAGTCTTCGTCAGTGAATGCTAATTATAATAATGTCAAAATATCGTGTTAAGCTCACAGCGCATGTTAATAGCCCCATTAATATATAAACGTTTCGTTCGCATATTTCACCGTGAACCAGAACACAGTAGAGCATTAAATCAAACATGCTGACTCCTACACTATAATCAATTGGTTGGAATTAGATATTTGTGAGAAATAATTTGAATTTCTTTAGTTTTAAATAAAGCTACGTCCCGCATTGTATAGAGATCCCCAAAGAAACTGATGATTTTGTTATGTACTTATAACACTAGATCGTCCTCGCCAGGCGTTGCTTTTGTAAAGAAATGACCAAAATGACTTCAATTTCTTTATTATTCAATTCAATTCAATACTTTTATTTCAGCTTAGTAATTAGCCTACAAATTACAGCCATATTAATGAGAACACATATCTACAGACGAACACAAGAAACTTAAAAAACACGAGCCCCCCCCCCCCTCCAAAGATGGTTGGAAACGAGCACCATCCGAAGCACTGGACTAATTATACTTTACAATAAAAATAAGGCTAAATACACATCCTATGCATTATCAGAATACACAGCTGAGACTTAAACAGCTAATCTATTATGTAAACAACATATCGTACTAGCTGCGCCCTTGAGGCCCCAAGTAGCTATCAACTGCAGAAATATTTTTTCTTATTCCACTTGTAAACAAACAAACAACTAAATAAACAAACTCTTCCGCCTTAATGTTGGTATGGTATAGATAGCTTATTGTAATAAAATAAAGTGCAGCTATTCAGATTCTTAGAAATTCAATCATTTAACCAGAGGCACACCAAAATACATGTGTATTTGACACATGCTCACATTACAAACGTAACATAGAAACCTGCCAATAAGAATAAGGAATGAAAAATTCATGCATGTACGGCAGAGGTTCGAACCCATGACCTGCAGATCTAAATCAAAGGCACCCATTCGGCTAACAACGCGGATATTATTTTACACTTTAGACCTTGGATTTAATTTTCTAAATACAATAAATATTAAAAATCTTCATTTCTAAAATAACCCTTAATGCTCACCTGATGGAAAGACAAAGAAAAAACAATTATCAAACGTAACGCGCAAACAAAAGCAATGAACCGAGTAATGTACTTAGACCCAAAACAATTTTATGGACCCTACCTTTCGCTTAATGTGGATATAAACCACACCATCTAGTGTTTTATTTATTTGCACGGTTGTATTTAACCGAACCTTCACGTTTTACGAGAATATCAGGCTAAAACGGCGATGGGCCTGTCTGTCAGCCTGTCATATAAATGCTAAATACTTGCAAGGCAAAAGAGGCAAAAAAAGAATCTCCGAAATGGGGTCATAAGGCGGAGATATCCCTTTTTGCTCCTTTTTGGAGAAGTATCCACTCCAAAATCACCGAGAACAAAAAAAAAATTACCACGCACAGGCTAATTGTATATTCGTATGAGCTAGTGCCTAACTCTGGTGACGGAGTATTTAGGCCGCCTAAATCCTCACGACTAAACGACTTATAAGCCGGGTCCAAAAAAATAACGTGCCCTCCGAAGCACGTAAGCACTTAGCTGTAGAGTACGCGCCACCACTGAAGTCTGATAGACGCGGCGCTGCTATCGCAGAACTAGGTTAGGTAAAAAATTAGTAGCTAATTGTCCAAATATGGTTTAAACAATAAATAATTATGCAAGTTTGTACATTCGTTCATTCTACACACCAGAACAACTGAACGACCGTGACTAAAAGAGCATATTAAAGTAAATAATACAATTAGTTCCCGCTTTTGCCGTAGGACTTAAGTTCTACCGCGGACTCTAAATGCCAATAGCTGTCACCCATCGAAATTGTGTCCTCCCAGAACGTTGCTCCTGTGATCAAGAAAGAAGCAAGCTACGCCACGAGCGCTACGTTGGCTACGTTGAAATCTAATCCGTACCTCCGTACCCATATTATAAATTAATGTGAAAGTGTGTTTATTTGTTTGTTTATTTGTCCTGCTTTCACGTCGAAACAGAGCGACGGATTGACGTGATTTTTTGTGTGGAGATAGTTGGAGGGCTGGAGAGTAACATAGGCTACTTATAATCCGGGTACCACGCGAACGAAGCCGCGGGCAGCAGCTAGTACATTTATAAAATAATTATCGGGGAAAATATGTATGTTTTTCCAACATTCTTCTTTGAGGTGGTTCCTAAGACGTTCAAAAGATCGAACAGTATTCATTCACTGTTAAGGGATTATTTAAAATTATGTTATAAATAACATTATTTTTGATGTTTTTCTCTCGACAAAAATACTTTAAATGAAAGTAGAAAAATAATTAAATCCTTAGAATAATGTATGTATGTTCGTATAAATAAAACATGGTTAAACACTTGACTAAATTTTAAATTTTTATAGTGTTAAACCACACTTAGGTATTACTTTATTGGAAATGAAAAGTCTTATTAATATTACTAAATATTCGAAGCAAGGAAGTGCTTAGTTGTTAAAGCCATAGTGGTCTCCCATACATTTGCTGACTGATCGTTGCTTACATTCACTGATTTCTCAAGAATTCAGCAAGCGGCAACAAATTCTTTTCTTTTTTACTAATACGTAGGTACCTGAAATTACAAGCCTAAGAATTCCTTTCAAAATAAATCGCTTGAAAAACCTTTTTTAAGATCTTGAACACTCATCCTAACAATTCATGAAAAACTGCTGAATCTTCCTAAACAAAATTACAACCTTGTCCCCTTGAGTTAAGGTTCAATTTGTCTGAAAACTCAAGGTCTATTAGGCTTGGTTCACAATAGAGGGTTTTAGTGACACGTTCGCTTTCAGCAGCTGACAATAGCAAAGTCATTTTTTATAAACTGGTGTGTAGGTGATAGTCAAACAGCTGGTTCAATCTCTGCGTGTTAGTTGACTAGATAGTTAGTTAATATTTTGGTTGGTTTGATAGATGTTAATCTACTATTTGGTAGTTAAGTACATATTTTGCTATCCGATTGGGGTTCTCATTGTGTTTTTTTAAATCTGTTAGTTTGTAACTTGATGCAATAAAAACACGTAATTGAATTACATGATCAACTAAAGACCAGTTGTTCATGTTGAAGTTGATCATTCTAATGATTTTAAGATCTATTTTTAGCTATTAATATATTGGCATAGAAGGACACGAATTCAGATATTTTAGCCAGTATTCAAAGCGAGTTAACAGATCAAAACATTATAAACACACTCGAAGCATTCCCCTCTCTGTTGCATTATGTAAGCCTGATTTCTTCACATCGTGAGGTCCAGAAGGATAAATTATCATCATTGATATGTAGGATCTAAGTCGCTACTTGCATTGAGTCGCTGGATGGCTAATCCATTGAGCCAAATATGTGCCAACTCATCGCACATCGCTTGGGCCTGAGGGCTTACTCCCTATACTCGATTCGATTCTAATCGATAGTTAATAGATTTAGGCGTGACTTTGCTAAAGCCAAGACATTGAAAATATAAAAGAACTCCTCTGCTCTTTTGTAAACAAATCTCAAGATCCCACTATTTTAAATATTAGTAAGTAAAGAATTGTAATACGATCTATGTATGGTTTACCTATTAAATTAGCTGTGATAAGTGTGTGTGTGTATTAAGTTAGCTGTGTGCCGTGTAAAGCTTGAGTCAGTTGCCGAGGCCGAAATCGGCCAGGAAGAGATTAGCTGTTTAAGTCTCAGCTGTGTATTCTGATGGAGCGTTAATGCATAGGATGTATACTTTGCCTTATTTGTATTATAAAGCATATTAATATAATGGCATTTTGGTCACTTTACAAAGTTTTGGTTTTCTTGGTTGCGATGACCGGTAAAAAAAACAATCATTATTTTTTTAATCTAGATGGACCTTTGTTTAGCCACAATCTCACCTAATGGTAAGTGACGATGTGACTGACGATGGATCACAAAGGTCTAGAAGACGCTTATTCAATCTTGACCTGAAGAGACCCAGGTTATAATTTTATATTAGGTATTGATCCCCAAGATTATTGTAGAAGTTAGATCTCAAAATTCAAAATTGGTGCAGCCACGCTCGGCCCGTGCTATCTCGCGTCGTTTAACCGCACCAAGATAGGACAGAGTTTCTGAAATTTTCTATTTCAATCCGCAATTGAAATTGCCCTTTTGTGATTTTGACAGGCAATTTACTTACCACTGTATTATGGATTTTACTCTAAGGATATTACGGTAACCTATTTCTTTAACCTACATACAGTACTTCAAGATAAATAATGGGCATCGGTTAATTTCGTGTTTTCCGAGTATGACCGACAGTATCTAGGCAGTATTGATATAAGCTCTGTATGTTTCCACAAAACAGGCTTGCAACTAATTGCTTATCTATTTATTTTTTTGCGATAAAGTTCAAGTTGTGAGTAATTTGCATTTAGAAATTACGTTTTGTCGATCGTTTTTGTAATTTTATACTTAAGGTTGTTTCCGTGTTTTCCGATATCCATTATTTATCTGGTAGTACTGTAAACTTATTAAACATTCATGTTTATCGAAGTGTGTAATATAGGAAAATGTTTTATGAAATTATTTTTCGGACATCGGTACTACCAACGTAATTAATAATATTTTTTCGATTTATAAAGTGTTTTCTATGTCATATTATTATTATGTCAATTGTGTTCAAAATTATATTTCTATTACCCAGATTATCATTTAAAATTTAAATTGGCATATAGTAAAGATTAATGAACCGTTAAAAATCAATAACGTTTGGTACAATATGATGTAAAATTCATATCACCAGCTCTCACGCTTCTGGTTTCGATAGTAAAATAGCTAAGCCGCTTCAAAACTTAAAACTGAAAAAGTTGGATAGGCCGTAGTTACCAAGTAACATTATAATAAAACTACTACAAAGTAGGGATGTTCTTACTTGAAGTCGGAAAATTTCAGCCAAATGACACAATTCTTGCCGAGTAGTGTTGTTCCTGCGATAAAGAACGTTTTAACGGTTTTAAAGCGTACCACATACACAGCAGATAATAATATCTTATGAAATACTCGTATAAATATTGACAGATAGCACCAAAATATTTTGTAATTTATATTTGCTGTGTGTGGTCCTCCATAGAATTTGTATGGGCGTGATCTCAAGATTTATATTTCATAAGATAAATTATCTGCTGTGTGTGTGATGCGCTTTATGCTCAGTTCCTAATGCTCAGTAGAAAATGTTGTATGAAAAAGTTGAACTGCGCATCGAAACGGGTAACTTCACGAATGCCAAGATTCGTTGAAAGAAGTGTATGTCAAATTGTCCATAGTTTAGGCCTTTTGTTCCCAAAAAATTTTTAATTGGTAAGTAGGTAAGCACCTTTTTTCACTTTCATGAAAAAGAAAAACTGATGTAACTAAAGTTAGTAAATAGGTAGGTACTGACCTTATTTCCAAACCAAACTTTTTTTAAAATTCACCTTTTTTCCAAAACCGACCATTGGTTCGAAAACAGAACAAAAGACGGATAGAATAACCGGTTATTTCAAAGTACCGGTTATTTTCATTTCAAATGACTTTCCAATCTCATAACTATCCGTTAGAACAAATCCGACCTCAAAAGTTTGCGCTTTGTTTGTGCATACGACTAATATATTCAGAAGTTTTCACATTTTACCAAATTCCCTGAAAAGTTTTCATGTTACACAAATTACACTAGAAAGGCCTCTTTTAAAAATATGGCGTATTTTTGGGTATGCTTGTTCCAATTTGTATCACAATTTTGGTGGTTAAATAAAGTTTAAATGCTTTTAAAAGTATATAAGTACTAGCTGCTGCCCGCGGCTTCGCTCGCGTGGTACCCGGATAAAAAGTAGCCTATGTTACTCTCCAGCCCCCCCACTACCTCCACACAAAAAATCACGTCAATCCGTCGCTTTGTTTTGACGTGAAAGCAGGACAAATAAACAAACATATAAACACACTTTCACATTTATAATATGGGTACGGATTCTATCAGTTAGGTATATGGTTCCCATAGTACAAGCTTTGCTTAGTTTGGGGCTAGATGGCGCTGTGTGAAATGTCCAGCAATATTTATTTATTTATTTTGGACATAATGAAGTATTGTATTATAAATAGTGTCATTATTAATCTGATCTATCTAATAAGCCAGATTCACCGTAAAGGTGCAAACACACGTTGGCCCAGGCTCGCAATGCCTCTATAATCGCTCTCGTGAAAATGCCGAGAAAACGAATTTTCCCAGATATGCGACCTAGCTAGATCGATTTTTCGCCCCCTTAACCGCAAATTTCATCAAAATCGTTAGAGCCGTTTTCGAGAACGTGAGTACAGACAACCAAACAAGCAAACAAATATTGCTCGTTTAATAGAATAGGATGATACCCTCAATGGCATCGAAAGTAGGAGTTCTATTACAAATGCTCTTACGACTACTTTGATCAAATTCACTCGAATGCAACTTGCATTATGCTGCAAAGTTATTCAGCTAAGAAGATTCGGTTTGGTTTTGATTTTCTTGAAAAGGTTCACCGTCATGTGAATGCCGTTTTAATAAAAACAGTTGTCCTTTTTCATGTGTTCTCAAGACATACTTAGAATATTACTTTAAAGCCAAACATGATGACGCCTGATGTCTAAGGGGATAGTCAGAGGTATGTCCAAACACATTTGGTACATACCCACATTTTGCAGAAGTTGACATTCCATACGTGACAGGTTGCAAGCCCATCGACGCTAGTACAAAGCTAACTGGTTTTCTCACGACTTGTGTTAAAGCATATATATTTTTTTCGAAACGAAAAGTTCATTGTGCACGGCCGGGTTCAAACCTACATCCTTCGGATTGAAAGTCCAGGCACTAACTACCAACACTGCACTATAGTACCTACTACATCTATATCTATGCTTATATTATAAAGAGGTACTTATACGATTTCAAAAATTCTTTCACCAGTATTTAGAATGAACTTTCAGGATGAACATAGGCTAAATGTTATGTACTAGGTACCTCGTGCACAACGCTGCGGGCGAAAGCTAGCTCACAATATGACGGTAATAACTTCCTAGGAAGTAAACCATTACTAACTCGAACTTAGTAAGTTTCAAGTGGAAGATGACTACAACTAACTATTTTGCTTTGAGGCTGGGGGTACGAAACTTGCGACGGGCGGAGCGACGGCGGGGCGGGGCGGTGCGGCGATGGCGCGCCGTCGCTTGTTTCGTACACAGCGCTTAATGTTTTTAATGCATTTGATTACATCGCCGTCGCGCCGCCCCGCCGTCGCTCCGCCCGTCGCAAGTTTCGTACCCCCAGCCTGAGTATAATGGGAATGTTATTAATGGCGTTTATACAAATTCCACGTTTCTGAATAAGTTAACTGATATCTCGACATTTTCCAGTCACGTTGCAAAACTTCTCTTTTTCGACTACAAAAAAAGGAGGTTCTCAATTCGTCAGAATTTTTTTTTTCTGCTTTTTTATGTTAAATACAAAAAGAATTCTTGTTTTTACATATTTTAATTCTTGTTTACAATTCTTGTTTTGTTTGAAAGGATATAGTTTCCGATTGTTGCCATAAAAATTTGGTGAGGATTTGTCGAGGATCTTCGGAGTTATGAACAGAAATGTACCTGGAGAGTGCAGGAAATTGCTCAGCTTATAACATTTAATTCGGTTTTTTTTATTTTTTATTTAGCCACTTGTCTTAAAATAACGGTTTTAATTTAAAAATCGCCACATTTTATTCTTAAAAGAACTCTGATGTTCCAACTTTTTTAGTTCAAAGACGCCTTTCCCAAGCTCCAATTTCAAAATCCACGTTCCAATTTTAAAATTCAAATCTCCACAAAGAACGTTGTTAGGCAAAACTTCGAATTTCGAACGTTGTGCGATTAAAATTGCAAACAGGCTGACAGGCTGACGCTGACGTCTCGAAATCCGTTGAGATTTGTTTACAGAATCATAGACCAATTAGTCAGCAGTCGAGCCCATTGTTCTTTGGGATCGGCGGAAATTGTTACATGTAACAATGTATGTAAACATTATTATGTAACGAGCAATATTTGTTTGTTTGTACTCACATTCTCAAAAACGGCTCTAACGATTTCGATGAAATTTGCGGTACGGGGATTTACGTGGGCGAAAAATCGATCTAGCTAGGTCTCATATCCGCCTTCCAACCGAAGGCTGCGAGTTCGAATCTCAGCCAATGAAAGTTAGATTTTTTGGTTTGTTCTTTTTCTTTTTAATTCTTTTCTATTTGCACCCGGGCAGAGCTCGGTCGCCCAGATATTACATATTATGTGACTAACAGCGCCCTCGCGGCGTTGCCCCCGTAGTGATGGCTTATGGTGATGATGACGATGATGAAAAGTGAGTAGTAAGTAGTAAGAAAAGTTGTCTGCTACCTTAGAAGTAGTGACCAAAATCGGTCTCAAACTGCCAAATATGACAGTTCAGTGACCACGCAAGTAGCTCTGTCACTCTCATCTCAACGAGACCGAACGCGACAAAGGATAACTACGCGATCGTTTTGACAGATTGAGACCAATTTGAGGTTTGAGACCAGTTAGACAATCAGTCTGCTGAATAAAAGGGTTGTCTCGTGCCTTACAATTCTCGTAACAATGACAATGATTGACGTTATAAAATATCGCATGAAAATGACATCTCTCAAACAAAACAAACGTAATTAAACGTCACTTTGACGTTAACTGACGCGAATGGGACTCTGTCACAAGAAATAAATCGAATGCATCGCCACAGAATAGTACATAGATGAATAATAGTGTAGATTCACTGACAGCGTGCCGCCGAAAGAAACAAAAATTAAGTGGATCCATTGTTTCGTAGTACACTTAAGGTCTAATGAATAGAATTTTAGAACATAGATGTTCTCTACCTACAAAGAGCCGGCACACGATGAGGGATAAAAGATATTATACTCCGTCTCATTTTTTCACAAGAATTTTGTATATATCTTTCTTTGTCTTTGTGTGAGTGAAAAGGGACGATCCAATAGTATTAAGTACAGTTTTTATTTAATCACTGACACAGAATCACGAGTTACCCAAGGTGTGGTAGAAATTCTCTCAAATTTTAAGTCATTGATAATCCTTTGGAAACGTCTAAGGGGGTAGTCAGAGGTATGTCCATTGTCCAATTACAAATTTGGTATATTTCTCCCCAAGGCGCGGTAGACATTCTCAGATCTTTAGTCAGTTAAGATTCCTTTGAAGATGTCTAAGGGGGTAGTCAGAGGTATGTCCAAATACATACTTGGTATATTTCAGCGAAAAGAAAAATCTTATCCAAAGGAGGTCATTCAGTTTTCGTACATGGTTGGGCCCAACAAAAAAAACGTGTGTTCACGTTTGGGAAATCAATCTGAGTATTTTTCATTAGAGGACCAAGTCTCTACAACCATTCCTTTAAATGTTTTTTTAGGATGAAAAATATTTTATTTAAAAATATTTACCATGCTGGCAGAATATTATGATCTCCTTTACGAAACCGATGCTCCATAAGCCGGAATGCTTAAAAAAAGATTACCATCTACAACTTTTTGTTTTTTTGCTGGGAATAAAGATGTTATTTCTTATTAATTTAACATGCCCCCCATAGCACGGAAGCGCTTAGTTGTTAAAGTAATTAGCGGTCACCTATATACCTATCCGTGCAGAATGTCGCTTTTTTACGTTTTTTTGACGTTGTAAGTGACGGAGGGGTAACGCCTTTGCTGAAGCGATAATTAAGAAGTAAATTCGTTCGAATTAATTGCTTGTTGTGTTCAGATTGTAATGTCACTGTATTGACAGTTTCTTTGTACAGTTCTATCAATAGTAGTTAATACTTCTATATAAATGAAATGTTCGTTTGTAAGCGCATAACTTTAGAACGGCTTGACCGATTTAGTTCAAATCAATGACATTTTACCAATAGAGACGTTATACTCATTAGAAAAAGTTTTAAAACGCGAAATTTTGTTATAGCTACTTAGGTAGAGTATAAGTAGCTTTGTTTAATATCAATCCAGAAAACTAAAAATTAGCAGAGAGAGACCCCGTTGTCAGAAAGAGATAAATTATGTGCGTGCTGCGTGTAAATGCGTGTAACAACGGAGCAAGCCAAAGTGCGACTTGAGTTGACTCAAGCTAATTAGCTCGACTTTTGTTTGCCACGCAGAGTGGGGTACAAGTACAACGCATCCAGTTTATATAAAAGATCATTGGTTCAAATAGGGTTTTAGGATTTTTTACACTTTTTGGATAGCTAACAGTGCTGTCCAATATAAATCCTATTCTGTCGGGTATCGGGAAAAAATTCGTATCTTTTTTCATTAAAACTTATTCCATTTGTTCCAGAACTCTGAAGTGATGCGTGCGAGCACCGATCGATAACGATGTCGCTGTCTCGCTCGCGCGTACTATCGTGCGTCCTGCTCTCCCTGCTGCAATGCATCGAGAGCCAGCAGGAGATACTTATTGAGGAGTCATGTGAGTTTTAGAATAAGATGAAATAAGAGAACTTCAATAAAATAATACGAATCAAAATAAATACTAAATACTTTATTCAACTGTCAAATTAGTACGGCTTTAGAGGATGTTTTTTTCCTGTCACTCACATGTCATTGAAAAGAAAAGACAACATATTTAGGGTCAGTTTTAACTAAGTATAACAATCCTTTTTTTAATATAAATAATTACAATCTTGTATATTGTATATAAGCACTTCAAAAAAATTAAGTATGCATAAAACTATTAAGCCCAACTCACACTGACGCAGAGTGGAAGCGAAGAGACGCGTCATGTTTATTAAACTTTAAAGTAAATTCATCTCTATTTCCATTAGGTAAGGTACCTTGTCTTGTACAAATTATGAAAACGCGCAACTTCGCGGGAATTCGCGGTCGACGCTTGGTTGGAATCAAGCGATTTGCTACCTAACCCTCTGTTTTGAAAGTTCACTATTTGAATTTGACTACAGAAGTACTCACGCGCATGATATCAACTTACATGATTTTTTTTAAGTTAACTTATTCACTTGGCTGTGGCACAAATTACCATATCGATTTTGTATTTATAATACATTTAAATTTAACTTATGCATACGTTACAATTTCCGAGCTTCGACTCTATACTATCTCACCCCAAGAAAATAAACATATTGCTTACGAAGGAGCTGAATTTGCTAAATATTATTACAATATTTAGCAACGCGGCCACGTTTAGATCGATCGGGATAGCCTGAGGCTGATTCCTGTACAGTACAGCTTATTAATAATATCTAGGACGCTCATTTTTTCAAAAAATTTTTTTTTTCAATAATTTTTTAATTTATTTTTTTCTTCTTTATTTTGGCTTCGCACTATTTCTTAATTTGAAAGGATTACATCCAGTTTTTTTTATATCAGTCATTTGCATTCAGGAAGTTTTATTTGGTGAAGCGATGAACTGATGAGAAAGAAAGATCATAGATGGCCACCGAAACAGTAAAGCTTTGAAGTCGGTTTCTAGTTTTCTGTAAAATTATTATCCAACTTCGCGTCTAACGAAATGAACTGTATTTCTCATCATCATATTTCTCATCTTAAGTCTATAAAATCTTAATTTCATTGATGTTCAACAACACTACTGGGCCAAATCGCCTTTATCACTTGGTCAATATCCGTACCCATATTATAAATGTGAAAGTGTGTTTATTTGTTTGTTTATTTGTCCTGCTTTCACGTCAAAACAGAGCGACGGATTGACGTGATTTTTTGTGTGGAGATAGTTGGAGGGCTGGAGAGTAACATAGGCTACTTTTTATCCGGGTACCACGCGAGCGACGCCGCGGGCAGCAGCTAGTCCTTTATAAAATTATTGTACTAGCTATATCTTAGAAGCTGTAGCAGGATTCGAGTAAATGGGCTTACGTTACGATACTCTGAAAACATGGCCGTGTTCATGTCGAGTATCTTATTTAGAAATTCGCTGAAAATGTTTGAAGTTTTGAAATCCACGTGGGCATGGCAAATTGCCACGGAATTAGAAATTACGAAAGAAAATAAATCAGTACACAAAACTAGGAACTTGCACTTTGTAAAAAAAAAAACAAAATTCAAATATCATTTATTCAGTAGGACCGCTATGACCACTTTGAATCGTCTAGCTAGGTGATTCTACTCCTGTTCTTTCGCGACCAACACTGTGAAGAATCAGTTCAACAAACACGGTATGGACCTAGCTTTCTTTTCGGTGATCCATCCGCTTAAATCTAAATAGTCAAGCTCCAGTGGGGAGCCAGTCGAACAATGTGAGTCTCGTCTATGTCGTCAAAAGAAAAAAAGAGGATTTGTATGTATGTACTTGCTTTGTATGTACGTAATAGCGCTTCCATGCTTAAGGCACGTTAAACGGCTTTTAAGTCGCTAAGCCATGACGGATGGCTTTAGGCTTCCTAAAAACTCCAGGTGACCACTAGTTCATACAAAGTTTCTTATCCTATCCTATCCTACTAATACTAGTAGTTCGCCCCGAACTGAGATCTCGCGCACCGTAGATGGCTTACATTTGGACTTTCTTCTGACTACCCCTATAATTTCAAGTGCTACTACTGCCGAGTATGCCTATTGCGCTAGCTCTTCATGGTAAAAAATACTTTATTTATTTATTTTATTTATTTATTTATTTTCACTTTAAGAAATTACTTAAGATATATTATAATATTGTGCCTTTAAACCCTGTTGGGTTTGTGTAGGCACTCACATTCGTCTTCTTCGCAATGTAAGTAGGTACTTACTTACACACAAGTAACAATATACATTTAGTTGACATACATCATTTAGTTAAAGGTAACAAGTTATCATAATGAGTAGGTAGTTCGCATTAGCAGAACTACGCTCATACAATACAGCACGATAAGGAATGCGTTATGACGCGTTCCGTCTCAGCCGCACGTCCCGCATGTGGGCGCAGTGAGAGCGAGATAACGAGATTATATAGAACCTGGATGAGCGTAGGCCGGCCAACCGACTGCGTTTTGAATAGAAATAGTAAACAACAGCCTATACAGGGTGGTTCAATTTTCAATATAAAAATTCGGTTTGTTATTTTTAGTTAGAAGATTTTGGCTCAGTTTAAGTTTTATATAGTTTATGTAGTAAGTATAGAGAAAAATAGATTATTTATTTATTGTGGTAATACTGTTTAAGTTTTATTTTATAATTTTTGTTATTAATTTTAGTTTTGAGTACTTGAGGAATATTATTCAGTAAAGTAGGAATTAGAAATTCAGTAGTACGTCGACCATAAAAGTTTCTCATTTTAGGAATGTTTAATTTGTGTTGAGTGATTTTTCTTGTTATTATTTTATGTTCTGTTGGTTTTAATAAGGAATTATTTAGATATTGTTCATTTAATAATGTTAGTTCAACTTTGTCATGTACCGGAATTATGTTGCAGTATTTAAATTCATTTAAATCTCCTTGCAACTGACTTTTAATGTATTTAGGTAATATAAGTTTAAGTAGACGTGTCTGGAGTGCAAGTATTTGATCAAGATATGTTTTAAAAGTTCTACCGTAGCTACTTAATCCATATGCTATTACTGACTCAGCTAGAGCGTTATAAATATTTAGTAGTATTTTCCAGGGCACTTTCGGTTTTATAATGTAGAATTTAGCAAGTATGGCTCGAAGTTTATCGCAAACCATATTTACATGGACTTTCCAATTAAACTTACTGTCCACAACTAACCCCAAATAGGTATGATGCGAAACCTGTTCAATTTCTGGACAGGCACATTTCCTATCTTCCCTATGTAGGCACTCATGATTGTGCGCCAGTATGGCAAATGACTCTGTTGAGGGTAGGTGAGAGGAATGCACATGTATAATCTTAGTTTTACTGGAGTTTAACACAAGGCCAGCGTCATGTGCCCATTTGGATATCTGCGTGAAGTCATGTTGCATTAGTTTTGCTGCCATACGTATATTATGATGGGAGGAGATCAGACACGTATCGTCTGCATATTGATAGACGGAACAATCCTTAATCACATTTTGCATATCATTAACGTAGGCTAAATAGTGAAGAGGGCCAAGGACAGAACCTTGGGCAGTACCTTCAGTCACCATCTGTTGATTGCTGAACTGGTCACTTATCTTAACTTTAAATTTTCGTTGACTAAGATAGTCCTTACACCATTCCAGAAGCGGCCCTCTTATTCCCGAGTTGTCTAGCTTTTGTATCAGAGTTTCATGCCTTAAAGTGTCAAACGCCTTGCTGAAATCTATAAATAAAAGAATGATATGTTTTTTGTCGTTAAGTTGGTTATTAATTTCGTCAGTGAATTTAGATAGTAAGATAGAGGTTGATTTAAATGGCTGGAATCCAAATTGTGAATCGGAAATAATATTATGTTGACCGTAGAAGTTGTGAATTTGATTACATATATATTTTTCTGCAATTTTGTCAATCACTGGGAGAATGGTAATAGGTCTATAATTGGAGTACTCATTGTGTTTTCCTTTTTTATAAATGGGTCTAACAACACCAGTTTTGAGTTCGTCAGGGTATTTAGCTTGTTTTATGCTTTGATTGATTAGTCGAGCTATTACTGAAACTATTTTATCACCAAGTTGTTTAATGTCAAATGTCAAACTTGCATGCATGCAATACATAATGTCGTGTCTAATTTTTCATTTACTTCATATTTTTTATGAATTCTCGTCGTATTTCTAAAAGTATACGTCCTAGAATAAAAATAATAACTATTTTGGAATGTACAAATAAAGACCTTTCATTTGACACCCCACTCAATATATTTGTTTACTTAACTTTTTTTACCCCAATTATTTTCATTCTTTATCAATTTTTTTTTTTATCACGAAAATAAATCAAGTAGCATCTAAAATCATTGCAAACCAAACCGCAACGATGCCACTCTCTTTTTAAGACCGACCAGTCAATGAGCTACGAAGACATCGAAACTCTATGAAACGGGAGCTCTTGCAGCTCTGGTTTCGTAGTTTTTGTTCTTTGGTCGTATTTCAAAAACTATATATCCTAGATTTAAAATAAAAACCATTTTGGAATGTACAAAATAAGCCCTTTCGTTTGACACCCCACTCAATATATTTGTGTAACTTTAAAAAAAAATTACCCCCTTGGGAACCTAATATCTTCACAACCCCTTCATCGATTAAGCTCATATGCTCCACCGTAAATTTCCTTACTACAACCTATTGACCTACCAAGTTTCATGCAGATTGGATGAACGGTTTGACAGTTATGCGCGAACAACAATTCGTGAAACATACATACAAACATACAAACATACAAACATACAAACATACAAAGAAAAATCGCCCAACTTACCACTAAGATCTTCGCTCGCTTCGCTCGCTCAATCGATTATAAAGGCGAAAGTCCGTGTGTGTGAATGTTTGTTACCACGTATCTCCATAACTACTAAACCGATTTTGATGAAATTTGGAATGTAGATAGATAATGACCGGGAATAGGACATATGCTACTTTTTATACCGAAAAAATGCACTGTTCCCGTGGGATACAAAATTAGTAGTGCACGCGGGCGAAGCCGCGGGCGTCCGCTAGTCTTAAATAAGCAAGGGGGTACCCTTAGAAATGAAATTAAAAGTTTAATTAAATATTAAAAGATCTGCTTCGCGAATTTCTGCCGTGCCTCATGTCCTGTTTCTTTCCACAAAAATTTTGAAAGCATGTACTTCTGAGAGTATTTATACGATGCTTGATAGCCCTATTTCGTATGTCAAACAAGCCCTAAGGCTGACACAGGAAACACCGAAACACAAGGGACTATATCAAATTAATTTTCTCCATATTTTCACCCTTATCCGGGATATTGTCGTGGAAATGTCATTACATGGCTCCGCTGGGGCGGAAAATTGACGTTACGACGTCAACTGACGTCACTAACGTCAAGATCGAAAAGTTAGCTAATACACCCTAAACCGGCGAGCTTGTATTAAAAATGTGATGATAGTGAATGAGGTGAAAGAGGTGTGTCAGTATCGTAGCAAGTGGAAGTCCGTGGTCTCTGCCTACCCCTGTGGGAGACAGGCGTGATTTTATGTATGTATGTATGTACACACGGCTTTGATTCGTATACGGTACAGCATAGACTCATGTCATGACTTTATGGATATTTATGTAACTTTTTACCATATTTTTAGCACGCTCTTATGCGTGTAAAATCAGAGCAAAGCAAGAAAAGTGCAACGCAGTTGACTTAAGCTAATTAGCTTGACTTTTGTTGGCCACGCAGAGCGGGGTACAACGTATCTACCTGTTTATATAGAAGATCATTGATTACAACTACAAACAACTATGTCCAGGAAGAACAACCTATTGGTACACGTCCGGGGTTCAAACTCACTAACTTCGAATCGAGGTTCAAAGTCCACGAGACCAAAAATCCGTACCTCCGTACCCATATTATAAATATGATAGTGTGTTTATTTGTTTGTTTATTTGTCCTGCTTTCACGTCAAAGCAGAGCGACGGATTGACGTGATTTTTTGTGTGCAGATAGTTGGAGGGCTGGAGAGTAACATAGGCAATTTTTATCCGGGTACCACGCGAGCGAAGCCGCGGGCTAGTAATTTTATTCACCTACTAACCATTAATTTTAATAATGATATAATATATTAACAACGAGGTGCGGGCATTATCATAATAATTATTAACTAAGCTTGCATTATCCATGCGGGTAACCATATGGCGCTTATGGTAATGCAATAAGGTCTGTATTTCCATACATTTGTTTAATGAGAATTGATCGTATTTGGTGTTGTGCACGTCACACGCGTACCGTCGGCGTCGGCGCTGATAGGTGAGTGATCTTTATTACAATGAAATAAGGATACTGATTGTTTAGCAGAAATGGCTACGCTGATTGCTCTCGTCAGTGCTGGACAATCAGTATCCTTATTTCATTGTAATAAAGATCACTCGCCTATCAGTGCTGACAGTAAAAAAATAAGAAAACCTAAATAGTGTAATGGATCTCACTGAGTGTCAATTTAAAAAGCCACAGTTATGCGAGAGGTCACCAATTTGGCGCAAACAAACCCAACACAGATTCGTTTGAACTGTACTTTGGAAAAGCTTTTAAGCAATTTTCGCTGTAAGCTTTTAGGTTCGGTGTCGTAATAAGTCATTGTGCTATGCGACAAACGCGACAAATGTGACAGACGCGACAAAGTGACGTGACCTGACGCGACGCGTTTTTGCATTACACGTATTATTAGCACAGAATACTAGTACTATAGTCGTATTGCTCATTATACGGACTAAAAGTGAAGGAAAAAATGTCATTTTTCCTTCAATTTTGACATAAAACGTATCAAAACTAATCAAAATTGAAGGAAAAATGACATTTTTTCCTTCACTTTTAGTCCGTATAATGAGCAATACGACTATACGTAGTATTAGCACAGAATAATAGTATTACGTACAGAAGTCTCACTTCACGAAAAAAAATATATAAAAGCGACTCTTGCTGCGACGCAACAAAGTGCAGTTCATCTCACATAAGCGCTTACAGGCTAGTGAGATATTCACCTTAACATCAAAGGTTTTTAATGCGCATAAAAATTGACTAATAGAATATCTCTAAAATTACCTTGTAAGTCCTGCATGTTTTATCTATACCGATAGAAAATAGACTGCTTTGACCGGAAAGTCGTATATTTGATTTATAATATCTAAAACGCGTAAAACGGAACGTAATTTATCTAAAGATGAGCCCATAAATCTCGGGTAATATTAAGATGTGAGTCATGCATTTAAAAATCAATTTTAAACAGATGATAACGCGTAATCCTAAGGCTGATTTTAGTCTCACGCTCACCATCAGCGCTGATAGGCGAGTGATCTTTATTACAATGAAATAAAGATACTGATTGTCCAGCACTGACGAGAGCAATCAGCGTAGCCATTTCTGCTAAACAATCAGTATCCTTATTTCATTGTAATATGCCTATCAGCGCTGACGGTGAACGTGAGACTAAAATCAGCCAAAGTCTGTCAATTATTTGGCTCAACAGATCAGCATTGCTATCCAGCGCGGTAATGCTGCCAGTGTCTTGGGCACACTTCCGACTGGCAGTGGCTTGGATCAGTTGAGCTACCTATAGATCGTTTCCAACGATCCTTAGATGGCTATACGTTCCTTATGTGGCTCAACTGGTTCTTATTGTATTTTATGAATTTCTGTAAATAAATATATTCATTTTAAACCGATATGTAAGGATTTAAAACCTGTTTTTTGTGTACCTTGACATTCTTTTTTTTTTTATTCTAGATAGACCTTTGTTTAGCCACAATCTCACCTGATGGTAAGTGACGATGTGGCTAACGATGGATCACAAAGGTCTAGAAGACACTTATTCACTCTTGACTTGAAGAGACCCAAGTTATAGTTTTCGGAGAAAACAGAAGCTGGAAGCGAATTCGATCTGAATCACCCATCCAATTTCTGAATAGGATGGGTGACCGCCGAACTAATATCTGAGTCTTGGAGTATCCGTGCTATGATGGGGACTGAAAATCCTCCAATTCTCACTTTTAGTATTTTTCAACTTAATTTTAGTGATTCTATCTAGAATTCTCATAAAACCAACTAGTTTCGAGTTGCTAGTAATTTTCACTTCCATTCGACTGACTGACAGTTTGGCCACTAAACCATTTTGAACTGCGGCTGCGGTCTCGCGATTGTATGGTACAGATAGGAAGTGTCGGACGCGACTTCAATGAGCGACTTTTCGTCGTTTTCATCAATTATTCAAGCAAGCGAGTTTTTGGTCTATCGAGCAGATTTCTGTTTTTTTTTTTTGTTATTAATATATCGAAATCGTTTTATAAAGTAGGTACTAGGTTCAAATTAAAGTAAGTAAGCAATTAAGTAAATACAACCAAGGCATTGATGATTGATAAACCTTGATTTATACAGCGTCAGCAATAAAACAATGGATTTTGGCTTGTCGCTGTGTTGCTGGGAAATTGTTGTGATAGAGTAAGTTTGCTCAGCGCCAACTTTTCAAATCGTCGTTACTTTACATGTGTATTACGTGTGAAGTTGACTCACTACTCACTCTTCAGTAGGTTTCCTTCACCGTTAAGAGCTCAAATTCTTGAAGGAACATCTTGATAATACAAAAATACGACTTTACAACTGAGTAAGCTATATTTTTCATGCTCCTTCTTCTAAATCTAAATACATAGTAAATCTCTTTGTTCCAATCTAGACATCAAAATTAAAGTCGCTTCGTTAGGTCGCGCTTTTTTTTCTGTTGTTAGATTTTCTATTTAAAAGTTTGGAAATTCAATTAATTTAATCAGTTCAGAATAACGTTTTCAGCTTTAAGCTTAGCAATTTGAATTTAAGAACTATTTTGCGACTCAACTGTTAATATAAAAATTATGAATCGCATTTTTTGCCTCAAAAAATAACTAGTACTATTATTAGTAGTGTGGTGATAGGATTAGAAGCTTGAACATTATTTATATGTCATGTTATGTATATTATCCTCTCTCATTTGTAGTAGGTAATCGTTTTTTGTTATTCGGTCTCCCGCGATACAGGCTCGCCCTAGTGCGGGGACCATCAGTAATATTTGTGTGTTGTATTTTCTAATGGTAAATAAATATATTTGTATTTGTATTTTGTATATGACCTGCATATCTTTATTTTTAACCCCCGACGAAAAAGAGGGGTGTTATATTTTTGTAGTGTGTATCTGTGTGTCTGTGTTTCTGTCTGTGGTATCATAGCTCCTGAACGAATGAACCGATTTTAATATTTTTCTAGCTTGCCCGCTAGTTAGACCGCACGTGCGTTTTGTACGTGAACACTTGGAATCACTACATATGTTTGATATTTCGTCACCGCGCCCGCCACCGCGCCCGCGAGTCAACGTGGTTGAACACTAAGAAAGACTATAATATATAACATGTGAAAAATTGTAAACTACTCCACATTTGTACGACCTATATCATTTTAATGTTCTAACTTTAAACACAGAAGCATATGCTAGGCTGCGTTTACACTAAAAATGTGCTAGGAAACTAAGTAAAGTAAGTTCGTATGAGCAATTGGCCAACTCTGGTGACGGAGTTTTTTGAACGCCTAAAGGACGTCATGGCTTTAACGACTTAAAAGCCGGGACCGAAAGTTTAACCTGCCCTCCGAAGCACGGAAGGGTGACAAGTGGCATTACGAGCTAAGTGCTTCCGTGCATCAGAGGGCAGGATAAACTGTCGGTTATACTGACTGCTCAAAAATCTCTCCGCTAGCCTTTTAGGGTTCCGTACCTCAAAAGATAAAAAAGGAACCCTTATAAGATCACTCTCTTGTCCGTCTGTCTATCCGTGTGTCACCACCGATTTTATCAGGAACGGATGGACCTAGCAAGTTAAAATTTATACCAGATACTGAGATCTTTGATCCCTATTAGGTGTATAAAAATCAAGGTCCTGAGTCAACACGATAAAAAGATTGGGCAAATTTAGATTTTCGCGAAAACTTGTACTTTTAAGTTAAGAACCAAAATTTACGTTAATTTTCAACTTTTTTTTATTTTTCTGACTTTTTTCGCTAAGCTAAGCATTGATTGCTGCGAAAATAAGGCGATATTACTTTTAGATGCCCGTCACAAAAACTATGATAAGTTAATCCCTATTGTCATATTTCTTGTACAAATGTATTTTTAGACACATTATAAGGGTGTTAACTATTGGTCGATTTTTCCTCGCACACTGGTTCCGCACATTATCTTGTGAAAACACCCTTATATCGTGTCTAAAAATACATTTGTACAGTCACAAACTAAAGTTTCCAGTAGTTCTGAAGTTGCACAGGCTGGAAATGATACTGTACAGGCGATAGGAAAAGTGGCAGTCAAGTTTTATTTTTTATGAATGCTTGAAGTTATGAAAGAATTATGTTGTTGCAAACTTTATCTTACACAGTTGAGATGGTTTATATTTTATGCTGAATAAGGCTCTTGGCTTTTTTTTTCTCCATTATGACTTATACTTCACACAAGATACTGAAGTAAATACGTTATAGAATTAAGACACAGCATAATTTGAAAATGCAAAATCTTATCAAAATTTTCAATTCTGACGGGATTCGAACCAGCAATGATACAAGCGATCCTCCTTTAGCAGGAGTAATAATATCTAAGTGTGGTTTAACAGTATAAAAAGAAAAAAAGAAAAATCACAGCATAATTATACATGGTATAGATAGAAAAAAACTGGCACTTGGCCGTTGTTTTCTAGACTCTGAAATTAATACTTTAGTTAGACAGGAGACCGAAATAAATTGTAGTAGAAAAATCGTCTGTATGTCAATATTTTTAGGTAATTACTGTGTGTTATTACAACGTAGACATAAACACGTCATTGATTAGACCTTTTCAAAGACCAACAGTAGAAATTCGTACCTATTTTTTTTTATTAAATAAATAAATGAAAACAGTAGGCTTACTCCCTGCACTAAAAACGATACATCGTGCCAATTATCGTAGTTCAGCCTAACTTGGTGGAAGCCTAATTCGGAACAGTCGACCAAAATAAGCTGATCTACGTTGGCACGATAAATCGTTTTCGGAGTAAGGGCCCAGGACCACTAGTCCAAAATGGTAGCACACCAGAGTTGGCCACTTGCTCGTACGAACTTAGTCCAAAATGTCGTGTGATTTCGACTGACCTAATAACACCCCCAACAAAGTTCCTACCGGAATCAATACCCCTTCATTTCGTGGCATGTAGGAACTATCGTTTCCACTTGTTTACTCGCTTGTACGAACAGGACAATGCCAAAAACTTTTCTCATCAACTGTACCTAGTGAAATGGTTGTATGAAAACAGTGGGATAAAATTTAGTAGCACTTTGGTACTGCGTTAGAAATATTTTGATATCGTGGTTTGACGACATCCGTAACGGTTGAGTGTTTGGTTAAAACTCGTCAAAGACGTAGCTATAATATAATTAAGTATAGCAAACATACTTATTAAGATATATTTTCCTTAGTAATCTTCGAGCGACAACAGACGGCTATACATATACGGGTATATGTATATTTCTATAACTTCACCTAAATATGTGGAAAGATAAAGCAAGACACCGACCGCCGAGATAATGACGTCAAAAATATATATTTTAGTATAGCTTTCCAGCATATTAATTCGCTGTTTATGTAAATTATATATAATAATAATAAATCATTTATTTCAGGCAACAATGGCAAGTAAAAAATGTAAAATACTTAAAACTACGGCTCATATAAAATATATACCTTATAGTCTAACATACGTAATATATAATCTTCTCTACTATTAATTCCTATCTAGAGTAGATGGCACAGTGTGTTTAATTCAGAATGACTAAGCAAGGAACACGATCGTTTCATTACGCTACACACTACGTTTGTACATAAATAGGTATGCAAGTAATTAAACCAGAAGGCACGAGTACAAACAGTAAGTGAGATGCTCACCTCATTATGCAACTCGAGCGACATCGGGTTGCACCTTAAACGTAATAAAGGCCTTGTGGGTATGTATATTAGAATATGATTCGTATCTGTGTTGGCTTAGTGAATTCGAATGCGAAGGTGCTAGGCTTAGAGATGATTGATATGATAAGATAGAAAGCTATATGAACACGGGATTTTATCGCGTAATTTACTTTATTTATAGATCCCGACGTTTCGGCTATGTTAGAACCAGGGTTGTTGCTGATGCAGTTTTTTTACACATCAGCGGAAGCTGATGCTGATGCTGATTTTTAACCGACTTCAATAAAAGGTGGTTCTCAATTCGCTGAAGCTTTTTTATGTATTTTCACCGGTTAAGTACTCGAAGATGCCTGGACCGATTTGGAAAATTATTTTTGTTTGAAAGGGCATACTTTCTGATTGGTGCCATAAAAAATTGGTGAGAATCTGATGAGATGAGAAGGTTGACTAATGAGGTTGGTCGGGGTGGATGCAGGCCGCTTCCAACCGCAATACATGGGGCATATACTTTGAGGGAGGCCTATGTCCAACAGTGGACATCCTACGGCTGAAATGATGATTACGATGACGAAAATACCAAGCATAAATTGGCTGATGATGAAACAAAATCAAATTCAATTTTTTTTTCATCCAATAACTAATTACAAAAACAAAATAGTTACACACATACATCTTTGAAGGACCTTAAATGCCTAAAAACCCGAGAGATAGTCTATCGCGCCTTGGGGATACAGGGATCATGTTTCGATTCTAACAGTAATCACTTTATAGTATCGGTAAATAAATGATACTCTCTAATAGGTTCAGTGATGTGACACCGTAAATTAATTATCCACACCCATCATGACCCAATTGTCAGGCAATTTCAATAATCGGTACGCAACCCATGGGTGTAATAACAGCTTAACACTGTTTAATCTAGCTGTTTGCTGTTTTGCAACTTTCGATACTACGATTATTAGCAATTATGAAAAGAGCAAGTGAAAACTGCCTAGCATTATTTTTACCCGACTGCGCAAAGCAAAGGAAGGGTAATGTGTTTATCAGTCTATGTATGTAAGTATGTATGTTTGGATGTTTCTATGTGGCATTCTAGAGGCCAAACGCGTGGACCGATTTTGATGATTCTTACGTCAATCGATTCGTCTGAACCTTGGGAGTGTTGTTACAGGCATGACAGTAATCAAAATTCACCAGTGCCACCACCAGACGCCTTAATGTCAAAATTAAAAAAATCAAAATCGTCACACCATGTCAAGTGGGGTATCGTTGAATAGGTATTTTAAAATCAACTTTATGTTTCTTTTACCATTTTTCATTTTAAGTAATAGTTTAGGAAAAATAACGGTTTAAAGTTGATTAATAATTATTCTCGCTATGGATGTTTCTATGTGGCACTCTAGAGGCCAAACGCGTGGACCGATTTTGATGATTCTAACGTCAATCGATTTGTCTCAACCTTGCGAGTGTCACTAAAGACATGAAAGTAATCAAAATTAACCAGTGTTACAACCAGACGCCATATTGTCAAAATTGAAAAACTCAAAATTGACGAACTATGTCAAGTGGGGTATCGTTGAATAGGTATTTAAAAATCAATGTTAGGTTTCTTTTACTATTTTTCATTTTAAATAATAGCTTAGGAAATATAACGGTTTAAAATTCTGTTTGTGTGTATCTTGGCCGCGCATCACGTCTCGGTCGAACGAAACTACTGGACGGATTTAAATGAAACTTGGTATTATTTGAGTGCATACATACTATACTACTACGAGGTATAAATAGGATACTTTTGATTACTATACCTACTTACTTACTGAAATTCAAGACGGTTCCCTTGGGAGAGGAAATGAAAATCAAAATGAGTAGGTAGGTATCTGGTTGTAATTCATTAACACATAGTACCTACGATTTTATTGATTCTTTTTACCCGACTGCGCAACGCAAAGGAAGGGTAATTTTGTTAGAAAGTAGGTATGTACCTACTTTAAAATGTTCTGTAAAAATTTCAAGGTCATCGGTTTTGTAGTTCAGAAGTTACAAACATCGCAACCCTCAGTATTATTTTTTATTTACATTAATTACCAAAAACACAACTAGATGTCGCTGCTAAATCTGAACCAATCCTAGATCGCGCTATCGTTGCGTTTTGAAAAGTTTACCTATTCTATCAATTTTTGAAGGCCATTATCGAAAGTTTTTGATATTATTGGATTGGATTGAATTATTGGCTGATGGGGAATTGGATTGGATGGATTTGAAGAATAAAATTGAATAAATAATTAGGGCGATACGAAGTTACTTAGTTTAGTTGGTTTATTAATTTCTTGTTGGGTAGGTAATAGTTAATCAAGGTATTTTAAAATCAACTTTATCATAACTAAAAAGTGTTAAATAAAAAAATATTTTAAAAAAACAAAAACCCGACTGCGTCAAAACTAAAAAGAAAAAAACAAGCCTGCAAAGAATTACTCACAGTCGGGACCCATAACATTGGGAAGATTTGATTGGTAATAAAATGAATGGGTACCGACTGTGAGTAATTCTTTGCAGGCTTGTTTTTTTCTTTTTAGTTTTGACGCAGTCGGGTTTTTGTTTTTTTAAAATATTTTTTTATTAGTTACTTTTTATTGGTAAAATTAACCACATTTACCACATTACCATTCTTTATCAAGTCTCTATTTGTTTCATAAAAAGGAAAAATTGTAATTTTGAATCTCCGAAACTACTCATCTCATTTCCAAAAGTCGTTCACAAAGCGATCATAAAGCCAGTAGTTTAAAAAATAACATTGTGAAATGTTGCTATTAAAATGCTTCTCATATTTTTCAAACACCCGCTGATAAAGACCTGCGCTCATCATAAAATTCACTTAACATTATTCAAACACTTAAAAGTTCCGACGCCGTAAGATTTAACTTAACTCTTTTAAGCGCAACGTTAAAAAGGAACACTTAAAGGATTGCAATCGGTTTAAGTGATCTGCATGTTCTGGTACTTTTGATACATCAAATTGAAGTGCAAATGTCAATAACTTCTGACACCTGGGATGCTCCACTACTTTTGATTGCGACTGTGTAGGCGGTATTTCCCCAGTGAACGTGTATGGAGTGATGGCGTGAATTCAGGGGTTATTTACAGGTTTTAAGAGCCGTGTTGGCCGAGTTGGTTAGTACCTCGACTTTCGGTCCGATGGCCATGGGTTCGAATCCAGGCCGTGCATCAATGAATTTTTCGTTTCGAAAAATTTATATGCGCATTAACACGAGCTCTAAACGGTGAAGGAAAACCTCGTGAGGATACCCGCGGCTTAGTCAGCCCCACATGTATTGACCATGTCTTTCGTGTGGATATGGCCGTTTAAGCTGAGAGGATGGTTTAGGTGCTGGGCAAGCCTACTCCATCTCAAACATTGTCCCAGGCGCTGCTGTGTCCCGTTAAGTGTAGGCAAAGATTGCCTTCTGACGCTCTGTATAAATCATCTAATAAATATGTAAAGGCCTAAGTTTACTGATTTTTAACCGACTTCAATAGGAGGAGGTTCTCAATTCGTCGGGATCTTTCTTTTTGTAATTTTTTATGTATGTTCATCGATTACTAGTTACTTGAGTCACGTAAAAATAATATCAAGCATATACATTTTGTAGAAGTGAGCAGTGACAGGTTGCAAGCCCACCGCTGCTGTCCGGGATTACTAAACTCATTCCCTAAGTTAAAGAGAGTCAAATCCTACAAGGAACCCTGTTACCATTCGTTCATTTATAATAAAGGTAAATGTATACATAAGGTTTAACCCTCTATTGCATGGGAAGCCAAAATTGGTTGTTAAACTTCAACATTTTTTTTCTCTACTCTCCGTTTATATAAAATTGATAAAACTTTACAAGCATTGTTTATTACTATGTTGTGCATCAAAACATAGTTTGATTGACTTATTTAAGTGTAATATTTACCAACTTATCTAGCTTTTACCAACGCGTGCGCTGTTTGTTGCACTTAGTAGAATTACGAGAAACATTGATGGTCTACAAATAGGTCAATAAGGTAAAAAATCTCAAATTAAAAATTTGAAATGTAATGGTCTAATGCTCCTCTTTCTTTAACCATCTTAGTTTTTTTACGATATTATCTTTTCTATAACATTTCCTTACTTTTCCGCGGAGGCTAATTTTGGCTTCGTATGCATTGACGGAATCTTCTAATGGCTTTTCAGAATAGATCTTTTTTTGCTTTTATAGGGAAATCTAAGTACAGCAATGTTATTTCTGGTGATGATTTCAGTGCTTCGATGACTCTGCACCTTATGCATATCTAGCCTCCACAAATCACCTATTATTATCCCTAAATCTGATACAGATCCTTCTGAAGATGATTATTGAACCAAAACCAAAATACGCGGAAAACAACAACAAAGTAAAAGAAAGAAATTAAAGATACCTACAAGAAAAAATACCTTCATACGACGAGAAGAAAAGAAAGTTCACTGTAGCCAGGATTTTCCAGATTGCATAGAAATCTTAGACCCTTCTGCTGAATTTTATAAATGATTTTATCACCAATGATTTGATGGATTTTATAATCGATCAGTCAAATTTTGAAGACCATTCAGACCAATTTATACAATACAGCTAACATTACAAAGGCCAGGTCATTAAACAATGTTCAAAATCAAGCTTTTAGGATTTTCATTAGGTCATAATGAAGTATTTTCTGTGCATGGGAAGCCAAAAATGGCATTGTATTCATAGTCGTTAGTGCATACGAAGCCATTTTTGGCTTTGAAAATTATTTTCCATACTAATCAAATTATAAATTATTTTTCACCTTGTATTTCCTAATTAGCCCAAATATAACAGCATAAAACCACAAAATATTTTTTTTCTGCCTCTCTTCATAATTCATGCAATAGAGGGTTAAGGGGTTCGTCCGTTAAGTCGCCGTCTACAACAAACTTGATACAACATCTATTTTACTTTAAAAACTAGCCCGTCACAGACGTAGCTATATATATTAATATGCTGAGCTATATATTTTATCATAGCAAGCCACCACGCACTACTTCTTTCGGATCGATGTATCCACAAATTTTAGAGCCATTTAGACCAACATCCACATCCACGGCATTATTTGAGCCAGTAATGAGGTCATTCATTGTACAGGTGTTGGGGCATGATGGACACACAAGCACGTGTGGCATAGTCTGCACCTGGGCACCACACGGGCATTGAGTCTCATTGTCACTGATCATGCCCCATTTGCTCAGGTTATGCCTGCAGCGGCCAACTTGTGATCTTAGCCTATTTAAGGTCTTCCAAACTGGCCAGGGTAGTTCCTGACCAGTGGGTAATTCTTCTGCACTAAGATTACACTATCACATCACATCACACTTATATTATAAATGCGAAAGTTTGGATGTTTGTATGTATGTTTGTTCCTCTATAACTGTTTGGGCACCCCTGTTATTACTGTTTCTGATCCAGTAAGAAAACAGACAACATTTCTCAAAACCTAGCCTTAACTGACCGAATGAGGTATTAAGACATCCTACTGTTTGGGTTAAATCATGCTACTTTGTAGTTTGCAGGATTACTTGGGTAAACATGTTGGGCCTTACTTATGAAAGATGTTTAAAGTGAAACACTGGTTAAACAACGCCCTGTCTTTATTCGTGGATAGTGACAAACAGAGACAGGACGTTGTTCAACCAGTGTTCAACTCTAAACATCTTTCATAAGTAAGGGGGATTGTGTACACGTTCAAAGTTCATAACTGCAACTTTAGGCACCCAGTGAACTCTGAAACATGGAAACATTTTAAAAAGTGACTCAGCACAAACTGTGAAGGATGGTAAACCAGTAAAATAAAACTTGAAGGAATTTTGAAAATTACGAGGTTTGAAAAAACCTAATCCTGGAACTGTAAAACTTGAAACTTTGCATATTTTCAAAACTACCCCTAAAACTGGATGTAGGGGATGTTAAAGTTTGTAGGAACTTTATAATGTGACGTGCGATTTGTTTGAAACTTAGTACCTAGCATTAATATAATTCATATCACAAATATTAGTCGTATTTGGGTACCATCAATTATCCCGTAAAATTTTCAAAATATAAGCGAAGCCGTGAGCTTTCTGATAGTTTATGTTATCCTCCTCCTTGTTTTCTCTGTGTCCTTGTGTCGTTTCCCCAATGCTGGGGGTCGTGACCTATCATGAAAGCATCTTCTCTCGCACGATGTTGCACCATCTGCTCCGGCTTTCAGTTTATGCTATAAATGTCTTTAAATTACTTCAATGAAAATGCTTATATACTTCACCACCATTTTGCCCTAATTTCAAATTATTACTGAAACTTAATTTTAAGTATTGAAATTAAAAAGCTGTTTAGTCTTAATAGTTTCACGGTAGCACCGCTATAAAAACCACGTTTGTTTTACGTCACGTAGTATCTTCACGGTTTTGTAACGTAATAAGTTGTCGCACGCGATTAAGTCAGCGCCACAATAAATGGAAGGAAAGATTGTATTACACGAAAAATATCACCTTACTTTGAAACACAAATAAACAAGTTACGAAAATACGTTGTAATAAAAAATTTTCAAAAAAAAATACTCAACCGACTTCAAAACATCTTGCACTGAAAAGCAAAAAATAAGAATATAAACAGATTTGTTTCATTACTAATTATATTATTTTATGTTATAATGTTGAAATCGGTGTGCATAAAATTTAATTTTCTTAGTCATTGTTTTATTTACACCGACTTCAACATTATAACATAAAATAATATAATTAGTAATGAAACAAATCTGTTTATATTCTTATTTTTTGCTTTTCAGTGCAAGATGTTTTGAAGTCGGTTGAGTATTTTTTTTTGAAAATTTTTTATTTTTCCATTTTTAGTGTTTATTTTTTAATTAGAATGACGTCACCTTACTTATTGTGTTTCGCTCATCAAGCCCTTTCATTTGATACCCATGTCACTAAAAAGTTCCATGGAACAGGTCCTGACTCCATCGTCAGATCAGCTCGCTGTGACCATATTATTACCATATTATTACATTGTACTCGGAACTTCACAGATATGCTGATTTTCGAGTTTCAACTCAATCGGCCAATTTATTGAGGAGTTCTGATGAGCAGCCCTTGACTCCATCATCAGATCAGCTCGTTGTCACCATATTATTACATTGTAGTCAGAACTTGACAAATATGCCGAGTTTCAACTCAATCGGCTTAGTTACTGAGGAGTTCTGTTGAACAGCTCTTGACTCCATCATCAGATCAGCTTATTGATACCATAATATTTCATTGTCACCGAGAATCTATAAGTGTGCAAAATTTCAGCCCGATAATTCTACAAACACAATAAAAACCATAAAATTTGAGGGTTTCCCTCGATTTCCATGGGATCCCTTCATCAGATCCTGATTTGGTGACGATGGGACCACCTCGGGAGTATATCCTTTGTAACAAAAAAAGAATTTTCAAAATCGGTCCACAATTGACGGAGAAATCGCGTAACACACATACAAAAAAAAAATAAAAAAAAAAATAAAAAAAATAAAAAAAAAAAACATACAGTTGACTTGAGAACCTCCTCCTTTTTGGAAGTCGGTTAAAAATAGGGTTGTTCAGGTATTTTTGATGTGAACTTTATAAGTCTCTTGTTATTGCAAAGTTTGAATAACCAAAACAATTTTCTAATACTTGTGTGTCTTCGAATGTTAATGTAATAATGGTGGATTATTAACTGTTGCGTGTTCGTGAACGTGCATAAGTGTAGGAAAATGAAACAAAATTGAATAGCATTTCGAGTTCTCTCAAAAAGTCCGTGTTATTTTTCAGTAAAGCCCCACATCTTTACTGAGGCACAAGGGGAGGGGTGGGATATTCTATTTATGTATTGTAATATTTATTTGGATATCTTGTGTATCTTTAAATTTCCAGCCTTAGCCAACATAATTCGAAAGACAATTGTTTAGAAAGCGCAACCGAACGTTATGTGCATACAAATTATCCTGGTTATAAGGTGTCAACTTTACAATATCAAAATATTCAAACAAACAGTAGTTTACTCTCGAGTAAAAACATAATCCTACTAGCCGAATCCAGCCTTATGTAATATTAGAACTTAAATGCTAGGTTCGGGTTTCTGTAGTCTGTCCCCGCGAATTCCGTGACCGAATTTTTTTATCTGTGGGTAGGGTTCACGCCAAGCAATTTAACTTTTTAATTCGACACTGTAAACACGTCCACTATCTGCTAACGAAACTTTAACGAACAAACTAATTTCGACCGAGCCCTGAAACTCTACCGGGAATTTTGAAAACTTGCATTTATAGCCTTAGTTCTAAATTATGATAGCGGACGCTTATCCCACGGGAACCGTGCATTATTCCGAAATAAAAAGCCTATGTTCCCGGTCATTATCTATCTACATTTTAAATAGGCAGATCTATTCAAAGGTAGTCGAGTCTTAGAGGAACAAACATACATCCATTCAAACATCTAAACATCCAAACTTTCGCATTTAAGATTTTATTTCAAACTAGCTGGCGCCCGCGGCTTCGCTCGCGTGGTACCCGGATAAAAAGTAGCCTTTGTTCTATTCCCGGTCATTATCTATCTAAATTTTAAATTTCAGGCAGATCGGTTCAGTGGTTGTTGAGTTATAGAGGAACAAACATACATCCATCCAAACATCCAAACTTTCGCATTTATAATATTAGTGTAATTAATGTGATAGTGTGATAGATATATTTTATAAAAATCCATGTCAAAATACTACTGCATGGCAGGCAAGCAATATAATATAACAAGCTTTTAAATTGCTTTGTTAGAATGGGCATCATTTTGTCGGTCTCGGTTTTTAAGTCGTTAAGCCATGACGGAGGCCTTAAGGCGGCCTAAAAACTCCGTCACCAGAGTTTGGTGGCTAACTCTCATATTGCGAGTTGAACCCGTCACGGATTGCAAGCTTTATAGACCACAAAGGGACCAGTCACGCGACAAATCAAAACAAAGAGTGTGTTCCCTAAGGATTTGCCGGACATGTGGTTTAACTTAATAAGGTTTTAAAGGTAAAGTCACAGATTAGCAAGTTACTTTGCAAGGGTCAGGTATTTTGGACCCCGGAATATTTTAGGTCGACTTTCTAACCAAATTACACTAGCGAATCGGGTTTTAATTAGTTTTTAGGGTTATCTGGTGGAAAAGGAAACCCTTTGTGATTAGCGTTTGTCTGTCTTTCTCAAAAACGTAACAATCACGCTATTCTTTTCAAGTTCCTAGGTATGTAGTAGTATTCTTATTTCTTAAGTGTATGGATGTATGTATTCATAGTTATTTGTGTATGTCTTGACTTGCCTGTTACGTAATCAAACGTTCTGGTAAATAAATGAAACTGAAACTGAACTAGTCATACTGACTGGACTGGCCTCTTAGCTCAGTTGGTAGTATCTCTACCTTCTGCGCTGTAGGTCATGGGTTCGATTCCCACCCAGGACAAACATTTTTGTGATGAACATAGATGTTTGTTCTGCGTCTGGGTGTTATAAATTAAAATAAGTTTGTATATACAAAAAATATATCAGTATTCCATCACAAAAAAAAACAGCCTTATAATTTTCAGTCCATATAAATTATGACTGATATTTTTCGCACCTCTATGTAGAACATTCCAATCAGCCATAAAAAAACTTAAGCCTTTTCATCTTTACTAGATGATTTATACAGTGTCAGGAGGCAATCTTTGCCTATACTTAACGGGACACTGTAGTGCCTGCGACATTGTTTGAGATGGAGTAGGCTTACCCAGCCCCTAAACCTCTCAGCTTAACCGACCATATCCACAGGACAGACATGGTCAATACGTGTGGGGCTGACTAAGCCGCGGGTATCCTCACGATGTTTTCCTTCACCGTTTAGAGTTTCGTTCCGAAGGTCGTGGGATCGAATCCTGGCCATCAATGGATTTTTCGCATCGAAAAATGTATATGCGCATTAACACGAGCTCTAACTAAACAGCCATAAAAAGGGAAACAATAAAATGAAAATCATAGCGTTCAACTTATCAATCAACCTAAAAACAGTAAAATATACCGCAAACCATATACGGAACCAACTTTTATTGTAAAACTTTACAATTCACATATAACCGTGACTGTCTTTTTACTGGCGCTATAAAACTGAACTTTATTACGATGCAATGAAATCGAAGTTGCTTTGAAATATGGTTTTTGGTTTTGGGTCTTGTTTTTACAGAAGCCTACAATGGTAGGATGTCCATTGAAATGTACAATGTTGATATTTAAGAGAACTGTTGCGTGGGAACATTTGTGGATACTGAATATTTAATGGATGACATTTTGAACTTAAAATTTTGTGATGTTTTTTTAGTGTATCTTATTTGAGACTAACCACTCCACGCAGTACCGAAATGGCTCGCCCTACTCTTTTTTTTATGTACGCCTTAGCAAAATTCTGTGTCAGTGCTTCGATCACAGAATTATGATAGAAGCAAAGAGTGTATGTACCTCGCGTGCCGAAAAGAAGGGATGAGGACTTCTTTGCTCGCCGCGAAGTTCATTCCGAATTCATTCCATTGCGGTTTTAATTTGACGCGCCAGACTTGGAGAGCATTGAAAACCAGCAATGTAATCCAAACTGTCAACTGCGTTCGTCAAAGTACCTACGCAAAATGTTACACGGTCAGTTTCCATACAAATCAACGAACTTTTTGCTTCTATCTATAGTTCTGTGGCTTCGACATTCGCTCCAAAGGTCGTGGGTACGAATCCAGGACGTGCCTTCGTCCACTGCGCCACAGCACAGAGTTCGTCAAAATGTATCATACATTTTTCCTCTGGCTTTCCTTAATTACACGGTTATTGTGAATCTGTTTTCTATACCTACACTACATCTTATATAAGATTTCTTTCCCAATCTATTTTTATATCGTTTCTTATGTCTTCCTCGGTAGTAACAGTTTGTTCCGCCATTTGTCTTGACCGTCTTGACATTTCTTCACAAACTATCGAGTATCAAACGTCCCGACAAAACGTTTTTTTGCCCACGCACTAGTGATGTGTGATATCCGGCTTTTAAATAAACAATTATTTATTTCAGCTTTAATAGCCGGGAGGAATAAGCGCTTCGATTTACGATTCGCTGGTTGTGGAATCAGCCGTGAGTTTTTTGCGGCTTTTCATCCGGCTTTTATAAGCCATTAATTTATTTGACCTTTAATAGCCGGAAGAAATAAGCGCTTCGATTTTCGATTCGCTGGTTGTTGGATCGGCCGTGAGATTTTTGCGTTTCCTTAAAACTATATACGTTTATTTTTATGTTACACTAATTTTAATAGGCGACGGAAAAAATTGTTAGAAGCCAGTTAGTATTCTAATTAGTGGGAAAGGGGTTGCAACCTGTCATGAAGAATACTAATGAGAATACATTATCCCTTATAATCTGTCGAGATCTTATCAGTGAAGACAGTATTATCAACATTTTGTCAAAATTATACACACTATTTTTTCCGTTTTCTTTTCTGTCAAATAATAATAGACCTTGTATGTTTATTGAAATGGTTCGCAATGGATCCCGCATTTTTATCCAGCTATTTCTATGAAATCCGTATCAAATATGATACAAATATCAAATATGCTACAAATATCCGGTTACAATAAACAAGTGTCAAGAGCAGCATCATTTGGATCGGGTTTTGTAGCTACATCAAAATTGGGATCAAACGTTGAAGGCTAGTGATGTGACAGTCCTTAATTGACAGGTGATTTAGGGAAGATTTTATTAAGCTTTTTGCTACTAACGAAACAAGAACACGGTTGTGTGTGTGTCCATAATACAGTTGTTTTAGCTGTTTGTTTTGTTTAGAGCAGAGGTGCCCAAACAAGCGCTTTTCGCATCGATCGCCAGCAATATACCTATTATTAGTACTCATTCCTAACATAATAGGTAGGTACATTGAAAAGATACACGGCGACAAGAGATGAACGCGAAAAAAGTGCAGTAAAACCATAAGAATTTAAAAATGTTTTTCAGTACATAGTAGTTTAGTTGATCCTTGGATTTCAAAATATTTTCTGGTAGATCGCCGACACTATAAGTTTGAGCACCCCTGGTTTGGTTGTTTCTGTTTATTTATTTAATGTACATAATACATTTAGTATTATGTACAGTTTATTTGGTTTTATTTGTAAGAAGTGGAAGTAAGGTTGTATTTGTATAGCATGGTTGTTTTACTCAATTCAGGACAAGATGGTATGACTTTTGTACAGTTTCTAGATCGGGCTATCGATGTGTTTTGCATTATGTATCTTAAGGGCTCGGCGAACGTATCTACTTACCTAGGAAAGTAATACCAAAATAATTTAAAATTTGAGCATATTTTTATCACTTTACGTTATTATTTGGATAAAGGTAGTATTTATCTAGGTTCCTGTTAAACTTTTGTTTCAAAAAACTTACTATAGTACAAATGAAAAGAAAACATGCCATTTTTGGTGTACCTACAAAGATTTCAATTCAATTGGCTTACATTTCTTTTCAGGTAAGTTTTTCGGAACAAAAGTTTAACAGGAACCTAGATAAATACCTACTCTCCTAATCTAACAACATAAACTGATATAAACATGCTTACATTTTAAATGATTTCGGTATTACGTTTTTATGGAAATGCGCCGGTCGCAGCCCTCTTAAGTAGGATTCTCGGAATTAACTAGCACTTAATTCCTGCACTTAATACTTAACACCTGCATTCATTGTTTTATTTATACTTAACACCTGCATTCATTGTTTTATTTATACCATTTGCACAATGGTAGACATTCTCACTGAACCTAAGCAATCGAAAACCCTTTAAACTTGTCTAGGGAGTAGTTAGGAACTCGTTTAGTTATATTTTTAGCACTGCCCATTTCGTTTTTAAGTGACAATTGATAAATTACCAAAAGTAAATATTAACACTTGTCAATGAGATTTTGAATTAAAATTCACAAAGTTTTAGCAATTCATATTACAAGAAATGAAAGTTTAGATTTTCATATCATTTGTTACGATTTTAAGAGTATGGAACATACTACGATTTCCGGCTTTCACAAAAAACCCCCATTGTTTAAATTAGAACTATTGATAAATCAGTACATCACTACAAAACGATACCGTCGAATTAAAACACACACGACTATCGAATTACAGAATCCCTTAAGTGCGAACACTTCATTACTCATTTTATCTCGCTCCTATCTATGGAAGTTAAATATAAAAGAGAAGGACAGACATAGCAAGGATGTCATTGAAATCTGTCAAGTGTTCAGTGAGAAAAGTTGGATTGCAATGAGTTCATTGACATTTAAATTAGAATTACAATGTACTAATACTGTTTAATTCAGCGGTTTCGTCCACATAATACAGTGACTTACAAGTACATACATACTTACATACTTAGTGACTGTCGTAATATAAGCGTTATTTAAAAAATGTAAATCCGTTATTGGCTGTAAGAAACATAAAAATGTCGATTTGTTACTACTAAGAGCTGTGGATTTTGTTTGATAAATAAATAAACAAGCAATTTATTCAAAAATAAAAAAACCCGGCTGAACTGAAAAGTTGGAAACAGCATTATCTTATCAATCACAAAACAAAATTAAATTACAATTTTATTATTAAGTAGGTATCTAGGGTTCGATGCCGTGCGCATTTTCCTAAACGTTGTTGTCACAGTTGACACACAGATGGCTCTGTGAGTACCTAAATTAAATGCGTAAGTTATTTCTTAAATATGAGATATCTCCTAAATGGCTGAACCAATTTTGATGCAGTTTGTTCTAAACGTTGCGTGTGACTAAATAGAAAGTTTTAGTATGCGTTTTGGTTAGCAATTCTATTTAGGGCGAAAAATAGATTTTCAAAAATTTTGAGACTCGATTTAGTCTTCGAAGATGTCATGTTAGATTTTTAAAAAATTTATATTTGATATCAATCCACCAACCTCTTGATTTTGACATGGATTTTGATATGATAGCGTGATTTTCATTTTGAAAATTCACACATTGTTGCATTTTTTAGCCGCACTATTTGATTTATCGAAATAAAAAGTAAGTATCCTAGAGCACAATCGAGATGGAGACGATTCTAACGATACCTCATTCATCAAAATCCATCCAGCCGTTTAGGAGAAACGTGGTAATAAAGAATATTACTTACATACGAACGAACGAACGAACCCACCCACATACATAGAAACGCGCGATCTACATAACCCGGGTGACTTGACAGTCAGCCGGGTAAAAATAATAGACAGCTTGTTGGGTAAGCTTTCCGTGCTTCGAAACATCTATGTTCATTACACAAATGTTTGTCCTGGGTGGGAATCGAACCCACTACAGCGCAGAAGGCAGGGACTACAAACTGAGCTGAGGGGCCAGTCAAAAAGATTCCTTCTCACTGGGCCCCCCCACCAGTGGGGTCGTTGGGATTTTTTTGTCCCAAAGACCCCACTACATTAAGTGGTGGGGTAGTTGGGACAATAAATTCCCAACTACCCTACTGACTTTCAATTACACGCCAACACGACTCTCAATAAGAATATTTTAATAAAACAAATATTTTCACATCCCCAAACTTAATTAGTCTTGTTGCCCAATTTTCTGTGAAGTTCTTTGAAAAATTACGAACTTGACGTAAACTTGGCCTGTTCCTTATAATGTTGGGTGGGTATGACATGATTTTAGATTGACTTTTGTCAGAGTAGGTTCATTTTATTTCGAGCCGGTACCGTGAGCCGGCTCATTTGAGCCGGTCATTTTCAATTGACTGTTCATTATTTTGGCGGACTACTCACTCATTCTCATATGACAATCTGTCCGATCTGTCATTTCTTGTCATTGTCAAGCGAGGAGTGATTGAAGATTGAATGAAGCTTGAGGAAAGAGTAACGTCATTTTCTGATTTTGTCATTTTGTGTACGGTCACATGACATTTGAATTGAAGCATGCCATTTTTAGAAGTTAGCCGATCACGCAAAGTTGAATTTTGTACGGGACAAAAGAGCCGCGTCAGTCACGTCATACTCAACACTAGTTCCTTACCTCACGAAGGGCAAGCGAAGCATAACAGGAAGTCAATTTCTTCATTAATTACACGTAGTACGATTAATTGAAGGACCTGCCACTAGAGATGGGGTGTGCTGTTTTTTTAATCTATTTATTTAGGAAATCGAACAAGGAATGAAACACGATTGGTGTAAGACTGTATGTGGTAAGGGAGATGTGTTTTCAATTACGTGATAGCACTCAAAATTAATGCAACGGACATGAAATCTAAGTAGGTACTTAATTAAAAATAAAAACTTTATACCGACAAATATTGCCTACGAATTCTAACTATATAATATGTGTGTGGTTCGTTTGATCGAACAAATTTTATTCTCTAAATTCAAAATTGGCTTCTACAGAAACAAGAAAATGTCAGAAAATCGTAAAATTGTCGTGACAATGGTTTTTATAAATGAACTCTAGACTAGCTTTCTAGATGGCTAATACTCAGAGAAGCCATGAACGAATTAAAAAGAAAACTTTTAAATAATTTATAAAGGATCTCGCGCGAGTGTGACTCTTCTGGTGTCGCAGGCGTCTATAGGTAACTTGCTTATGTATGTGAGCCGTATGCTTGTCTGGAACCTTAGTAGTATTAAAAAAAAATACAAAATCACAAACAAAGTTTACGTAATATAACTTTTGAAACTATCATGGTTACGAACATAAATATTGTAAACTCAATAATCATGGTAATTATCCCGTTGATAACAATATTTAAAGTTTACGTATAAAATATAAATCTAATAAAACAGCACATTGATCCCATTGCTGGGCAAAGGCCTCTGTCAATATTAGTATACACAAACAGTATCCGAACGCAACCCATGCCTACACTTTAGCAGGACGTTGTAGTGCCTGGGGCTATGTTTAAATGGAGTAGGCGTATACAATTCTTAAAGCTTTGTCGGCCTTGTCCTCAGGAAGGACGGTCAATAGCTGTCTAAGCCGCGGGCTTCCTCACGATGTTTTTCTTTGCCCTTCAGAGCTTATGTTGTTTTCTGAAATAAAAAACTGTGTAAAAACGGCACAAATTTTATTTTGTGACCTCTGGCTAAAACTCAAAAAATAAGTGTGTTTTAGTTTACGCTCAAAATAATTAAATAAATTGTTAGTGAGATCTTAAATAAATAAGACATTCCATATCCTTTGAAGAAAGAAATAGTCCAAAACATTTGGTACATGCCCAAATTTTTAACCGACTTCCAAAAAGAAGGAGCTTCTCGGTTCGTTGGAATCTTTTTTATGTATGTTCACCGTTTTCTCCGTTTGTGGATTTAATTTATTGTTCGATGTCGATTGTGTTTGAAAGGGCTCTTGTGGTCCCATAAAAATTTAGTGAAAATTTGTCGAGGATCTTCGGAGTTATGAACAGAAATCTCGAGAGTGCAGAAAACAGCTCAGCTTATAACATTGAAGTCGGTTTTTTAAAATTTTAAATTAAGCTACTTGTGTACACATTTCAGATTAGCACAAGCGAAAAGAGGTATATCCATCAGTGGTATATAATGGATTGGATATGATGATGATCGTGATCGTGATGATCATGGTCGTATGAAACATTTCATACGACCTACTAACATCAGAATTACCAGATCACCAAACTCGCAATGTTTTCTTTCATTCTTAAAACAAACAAAACACGGCTCAACCAATAACAAGCTGTATAAATCCTGATAGAATTTTGTTACAAAATATTTGATACAAAAATCCAAAGACAAAACTATTGTTTGGTTTGTGACCGTCAGATTTCGTTAATCTGTTGTTCGAAGGCTTTGACTCATGTTCTGTTTGCTGTTTTAATGTTAAAGTTAAAACCCTTTTTAAAGGATCATGCATGCATGCGTCGTTTTGAGAAAATCTGAATTCAGAATTGTCCTTTTCCAGGTTCTTTAATCCGTGTATGAGAATTCAGAATTTCAGATTCAGATTACATATTCAGAATGCTCTGAATTGTGTAAAAATTAATGATTACATAATTGTTTATTAAAAACACAAAATAAATTCGAGGTATAAAACTGTATCCATTATTATTTATATTATGTAAGAATGTCAGAGAGTTTTCAATATCGGAGATAGGCATTATAATTATTAAAAAAAAATTGAGTAGGTATACTCCGAAGTGGAATACACTCCCAATTTATTTCGGAGATGACTCCGAAAAACTTTCCCTAATCGCCCATCTCTAGCGAAGGACTCGCGACATTAATTAATTGGTGGAAATGGATCCTACGCCCAAAACTTGATGGATGCGTATCAATCCAATCTTCAAAGCAGTTTGATTATATCCCAAATTGCCGCTGGGATCGGTTTTGAACTCCTTTGTTTGTCCCTTTTCAATTAGACTGGTTAACATACTAACATTTTAAAGTCAAAAGTTTGTAAGTACATAATCCGCACCTCCAGAATAGAAGTGACTCAATTCAAAAAATTGGGAAAATGAGTTGAATACGTAGAAAGACTCAGAAAAAAAGCTCTATCTGCTAAGTATTCAAAAACTGCTACTTTTTGGTTAGAACGTGAAAAACATAATACATAGCTGCGTCTCTTTCATTTCAGCAGTTTCTCCTCCCTTTCCCGCGGTAAACGACCATTTATCGCAATTCCCAAAAATCTTGATTTTTGAATTGAGTCACTTCTATTCTGGAGGTGCGAATTTGTGTTCATACATAGTAATATTTTAATCACTAAAGTATTTGTTAAATTCTTCTCATAGATAGTTCAATGTAAAAAGAACGCTGGAAGAAAGTGGAGGGGTGTGTTTTGTCTCATGTTTGCGAATAGGTAGCCCCTACCCTCCACTTTCTTGCATCGTTCTTTTTACATGAAGCGACTTATAATAATAATCTCTCTCTCCTAAGCCTTATTCCCATCTGATGGTGGGGTCTGCTTTCCTCGTCATCGTCTTCCACTTCGCTTTGTCTAACGCGTCGTGTTGGGAAACATTGCAGTCCTGTAGATATTTTTTTGATCACGTCTGTCCATTTCTTTTTTGGTCTTCCTCTAATAATTCGACTTCGACTTATAATAATAATAGAACACTTTTTTATTTGGCGCGACTTATACCTACCACAAAAATAGTGTACCTATGTGTTCCATAGCGGAACAGAGAAAATATTATTTCGTTCGAATTTCTTTCGCTATCTCAATGTAGGTAGCATATTAAAGGCAGACACAATCTTGAGGGTAGATCAAAACCATTCTTTTTATTACTATTGGTTGTTTTGGTGTGACGCCTTTATTGTCCTTCGAACGGCCATACGAGTTGCTTGTCCGCCACCCTACGAGACAGCCGCGCGCGCATATTTCGTGTCTTCGCACAGTGTCGCTCGCGCTTCAGAAAATCCTGAAGACCTCTGTGATCGTTCCATCCAAAGACTCACAATCTGTACCCATCATCATCAGCCTATGGACCTAAGTGCGGTGAATTCTCAGTGCAAGCAGGACGCGACCCTTGGATCCGCTAGATTGATGAGACAGGTTAGTTGCGCCAAACAGCCATTGAAACTCCCGTACATAGTTTTGGTACTTCGAGCACGGATACCTAGTTTTGATTCCTCCAGATTGTGTCGTCTTTATTGCTACACTACGTGTACATACTTTAGGAATTTTCCATTGCCATCGTCAGTCATCTTTGTAACGCAAAATGGCGGACGATTCGGCAACCGAACAAGATATTTTCGAACGAGATATTATCTTAGACGATCTTAAAAGAACGTTGCTTTTTTCTACTACAGATGTGTTACAATTTAAATCACGATCTTCCGATCTTACTTCTCAACAAAGAAAGTTTAGCAAACTTCAATCTAAAATTGAAAAGGCTCTAATGAAATTGAAAACCTTTAACAAAGAAGAACAGTTAAAAATCCGTAATGATTTTAATGATTGTTATTATGCAATTTTAGTGCATGTGAATAAATTCAAACAAGCCGATCAAGAAGGTAGGCGCATGAGTCGCATCCCTGCTCAATCGTTGCCTTACGCACAAAATCATTGCCTCAACAAATTGCCCACGTTGCCCTTGCCCACTTTCAGTGGGGAGTCTACCGATTGGCCCTCATATTACGATTTGTATCGTGCCGTAATCCACAACAATGATGCCTACACGTCGGCGGAAAAGTTTCGTTATCTGCTGTTAACGTTAAAAAACGAGCCTCATAATTTGATTAAATCAATTCCAATCACAGACGAAAATTATTCTGTCGCGTTAGATATCCTCACGAATAGGTATGAGAATCGTAGGATCATTGCTTCCAAACATTTAGATCGCATTCTTGACATTGAAAAGTGTGCTAACGAGTCGAATGTAAGTTTACGTAAACTAGTCAACGTTTACATGGAAAATATTAAAGCACTCGAAATGATGACGTTTCCTGTTCAAGAGTGGAGTTTCATTTTGCTAAATATCTTACTACGTAAGATACCGCATTCAGTTCGTAAGCGCTTCGAGTTATCGCTCAATAAATCGTCAGATATACCTACCGTAGACATACTCATAAAGTTCTTAGAACAGGAAATTTCAACGTTCGAAATTATGTCGAATAGTGATTCAAAAGATTCAAAATTTGTTGAGGGTAGGTCCCGCGCACCCAGCGCGAACCCGCACCGAGCCAACAGCAGCGGTGGTTCGGGCGTTTCGAAAGCGAACGGTTTTGTTCCGCGACAATCGTTCGCTGTCACGGAATCAACCGATGTTCAAAATAGCAAGCGTTGCATTTTGTGTGACGATCAACACATCCTAACAAAATGCACAAAGTTCTTGAATTTGTCTCCGAAAGATAGGTACAATTTTATAAAAAATAAAAATGTTTGTTACAATTGCTTAAATGTAGGTCACGATGTAAGAATTTGTAGGTCGAATTATGCATGTCAAACTTGTAATAAACGACATCATACGTTACTGCATTTTGAAAGCAAACCGAACAATTTAAATCAAGCATGCCCCGTCTCTTTCCCTCCTACGGAGGAAGATACGATTACGGTCGATCCCGGCCTCCCTACCATGTCACTGCAACCGACTAACGTAAATCATGCGATGCGCGAGAGTGGCGAGTCTTCCATTGCGCCGTTGGTTAGGAAATGTACTGTCATGCTCTCTACGGCAATCGTCAATGTATGCATAGGTTCAACAAATCACTCAATTCGTTGTTTGATTGACACCGGTAGCCAAGCGAGTTTTATGACGGAAGCGTGTTCAAAGCGTTTAGGTTTGAATTACAGGCATATTGGTACTCCAGTGTTTGGGATCGGGGAAGAAAAACCGATACACCCAAAAGGGATAGTTTCGTGCGTTGTCACTCCGCGTAGTTCGGATCACCCGGCCATAGCAGTCGAAGCTTTGATTTTGCCCAGATTGTTTTCGCAATTTCCAAGAATTCCGCTACCTATCGAAGCGTGGCCTCACATTCAGAACTTGAATTTAGCCGACCCTTCTTTCAACGCGAGTAACGCTCAGCCAGTTGAAATGCTTTTAGGTGCTGATGTTCTTTCTCACATTTTGCTGGGAAATATTGTTAAGGGTCGTCCTGATGCGCCAATAGCAATGAATAGTATCTTCGGATATTTATTGATGGGAAAGGCATTTTTCGATGTTAATCCTACTCCGTCTTCACTCCAGGTGTGTCATAGCTCCTTTTTCGAGGACAGCGACCTCCAACGTTTCTGGGAGCTGGAGGCAGTTCCCGAAGAGAAAATTTTCACCCCCGACGAGAAACAATGTGAATCGATCTTTGAAAATACTCATTTACGTGATGACAACGGTCGATACGTCGTGGCACTTCCATTCAAAAATGCACCTATACTAGGTCAATCACGTGACATTGCTCTAGCTCGTTTTCGCAAGTTAGAATATCGCTTGGAACGCAATCCGTCCCTTAAAAGGGACTATCACGCGTGTCTCCAGGAATATGTCGATTTGAATCAAATGGAAAGTTGTGATCCTCCGTCTTACGACGAAAATTCCGCTTCACACTACTATATTCCGCACCACTGCGTGGTCAAAGAATCTAGTGAAACCACCAAGTTGAGGGTGGTATTCGATGCTGCTTGTAAAACCACTAACGGGAAGTCGTTAAATGATCTTTTGCTCACGGGTCCAAAGTTGCACTCTGACATAGTGGACATCTTACTTAATTTTCGTGTCCACAAGATTGTTTTTACAGCCGATATAAAGCACATGTATCGCAACATTGCAGTTCGAAAATCGGACTGGGATTTTCAGCGAATTGTTTGGCGGCCATCTCCTGATCTACCTATTCGTGATTATAGATTACGAGTCGTCGTTTTCGGCATTAGTTCATCTCCGCATACAGCGTTACGTGTGATAAGACAACTCGCACATGATGAAGCAGAAAGGTTCCCTCTAGCGGCCGCAGTTCTGATGAGGGATGTTTTTGTCGACGACGTTGTTACCGGAGAGGATAGTGACGAAAACGCACTCAATCTGCAGCAACAGCTGATCGGTATTTGTGCGAGCGCGGGCTTTGAACTGCGCAAGTGGCACAGTAACTCGCCGGCGATACTCGCCGCGGTGCCCTCGGATTTTCATGGTGAGCGGCCTGAAGCCTTATCTTTTGCGGAGGTAGAAAATGATCCATCGATTAAGGTTCTCGGGCTCCAATGGAACCCTATTTCGGATAGTTTTTCTTTTAAAGTGAAAACATCTAATTTGAATTGTACAAAACGGGTTATGTTGTCAGAAATTGCTAGAATTTACGATCCGGTAGGATTCCTATCGCCGGTAATATTATACGCTAAATATCTGATGCAACTACTTTGGATCGCAGGTACAGGGTGGGATGAGTCACCTCCTGTTGACATCGTAAACGCTTGGCTGAGCTTTATCAAGCAACTTCCACTCTTATCGGAGTGTGTTTTCCCGCGTCATATATTTTCTAAATCAATTTCAATCGAATTGCATGGTTTCGCTGACGCGTCTGAACGGGCTTATGCCGGGTGTGTGTACATTCGTTGTAAATGTAGTGATGGCCAAACTCGGGTCTCCCTTGTTTTGGCAAAAACACGGGTTGCACCTCTGAAACGATTGTCGATCCCGCGATTAGAACTTATGGCAGCGCTATTACTAGCCAAGCTAATTAGTAAAGTTATGCTCGCCTACGGCGACCGAATTCACTTCGACCATGTATACGCATGGTCCGATTCCACGATTGTGTTAGCATGGCTACGCTCATCACCACATGAATGGAAGACTTTTGTGTCCAATCGCACCAGTGACATACTGTCACGGGTGCCTGCGAGTTGTTGGCGGCATGTTCCGTCATTCGATAACCCAGCCGACTCGGCCTCACGGGGAATGCTGCCCGCGGTGTTTATTGAGCACTCCTTGTGGTTTCAGGGTCCTAGTTGGTTGCAAACTGCGCCAAATACTTGGCCTGTACTTATTCAAAATGTAAGTACTAATGAAGAAAAGCGTAACCTTCCTACTCTCATTGCGAATCCGTCTTCAGTGGGAGAAGTAGAAGAACCTGAGTTTATTTCAAAGTTTTCCTCTTTAGGAAAATTAATTCGTGTCGTAACTTACATTCTTCGATTTTACTACAAATGTAAAAAATCACAAGTTGCATTTCCTCGGCACATAACGGTGCTCGAGTATAATTCCAATTTAAAAAAGATTATAGGAATAGTCCAGAAATCTACTTTCGTAGAAGATATAAAAAATATTTCGAGTGGTAAATCTCCTACCAATCAATTAAAACGCTTATCACCATTTTTAGATAAAGATAATTTGTTGCGTGTAGGTGGACGTTTGCATAAATCATTGCTTTCTGTCGAGTCAAAACATCAATTGATACTTCCAAAGAAACATCACTTAACTACGTTAATAATCGATGATGCTCATATTACACACCTACATGCAGGTCCTCAGTCCACGCAGTATTTATTGTTACAAAAATATTGGATTTTATCTGGTCGGGATATAGTTAGACAGCATATACATAAATGTGTTCCGTGTTTTCGCGCGAAACCTACACACACACAACCACGTATGGCTCCATTGCCGAGCGTACGCGCACAAGCAGCGCGTCCATTCATAAAAACAGCTGTTGATTATGCCGGTCCCTTCTATGTTCGTGCAAATAAGGTTCGAAATGCTAAAATCATAAAATCATACGTTGCAGTATTTGTTTGCATGAGTGTTAAAGCGATTCATCTTGAATTAGTTTCCGATCTTACGACAGAAGCTTTCCTTGCGGCGTTACGACGTTTCACGTCTCGCAGAGGTTTATGTACCGATATTTATTCCGATAACGGAAAGAATTTTGTAGGATGTAGCAATTACCTTCGGGAATTGTATATTTTCTTAAACTCAGACGCCGTTCAAAGGGCATTGCATGAACATGTCTTAAAACAGAACCTAACATTTCACTTTCAACCTGTGACCGGGTCACATTTCTGTGGGTTGGTAGAAGCAGGTGTAAAAAGTTTTAAATATCATTTGCAACGGGTAATTGGAACTCGTACTCAAACTTACGATGAAATGCACACTTTGCTCTGTCAAATCGAGGCAGTCTTAAATTCACGCCCCCTATGCGTTTTAAGCTCGGATGCGTCGGATCCACAGCCGCTGACTCCAGCGCATTTTTTGGTTGGGGGACCGCTAACGGCCCTACCCGACATTTCACTGACTGACTTCAATACTGACAGACTTAATCGTTGGCAGTGGGTGCAACAATGCACTCAACATTTTTGGAAAAGATGGAGTCGTGAATATTTACACGAAATTCAACAAACCCATAAATGGTTTCATGATCGCGGACCTCCGATTAGTGAAGGCATGATCGTTGTGGTGCGCGATGATAATTTACCAGTTTTACAGTGGAGATTGGCACGGGTGCATGCTTTGCATCCGGGTACGGATAACATAACCCGTACTGTAACTCTTCGAATGGGCAACTCTTTTACTAAGAGACCGGTGGTGAAAATATGCCCCATTCCTTTGAATTAAAAATAATTTAATTCGTTAGTAGTATTTAAGTGTTTAGTTAGTTGTTTTCTATAGGTAGATAGTTTAGTACCATTGCATTTTTACATATCATTTTGTTCCTTTAAAAGCAACCACGTTCTTTTAAGGTGAGCGGCATGTTCCATAGCGGAACAGAGAAAATATTATTTCGTTCGAATTTCTTTCGCTATCTCAATGTAGGTAGCATATTAAAGGCAGACACAATCTTGAGGGTAGATCAAAACCATTCTTTTTATTACTATTGGTTGTTTTGGTGTGACGCCTTTATTGTCCTTCGAACGGCCATACGAGTTGCTTGTCCGCCACCCTACGAGACAGCCGCGCGCGCATATTTCGTGTCTTCGCACAGTGTCGCTCGCGCTTCAGAAAATCCTGAAGACCTCTGTGATCGTTCCATCCAAAGACTCACAATCTGTACCCATCATCATCAGCCTATGGACCTAAGTGCGGTGAATTCTCAGTGCAAGCAGGACGCGACCCTTGGATCCGCTAGATTGATGAGACAGGTTAGTTGCGCCAAACAGCCATTGAAACTCCCGTACACTATGTGTTTTTTCAATCACGTACGTAAGTCTTAGCTTTAAGGCACGTTTTTAAGAAATAAGTATCTACTCACTCACTTTTAAATCCTAAACCTTATTAATAATAGATGTAAGTTCCTTTGCTAGTGGCCAAATCTCTCTCAGCTTGTCACTGCTTTAAAATATGTCGATATTTTTACTTGCCTTCCGAAGCAAGTCCTTCCATCAAATAAAAATTATATTATTCTTTATTTAATTAAAATAACCATGTTTCGTTTCTGTAAGAAAAAACATGGTGTCTTTTTATTTTTTTTAGAAACTATGTGTTATGCAGACGAAATGCACAAAGGCAAAAACTTACAAAAAATTTCGAAAACTCGAATCAGTGGCAACCCTCAAAGTTTGTGATGCAAATTTTCTACGTACGAAATGTTGCCAACTTAGTTTTTATGCGCGACTTGTTTGTTTTCTGCTGCTGTGTGCCAAATGTGTCATATTTCTGTCATATTTTAGTTTATCTTGTTGCTTTAGAATTATATTATTTGGTTATTTTGCTTGCCAGCCCTGTTTTGTGCGAGCTTAATAATCAAAGAATGGGACAAAGTTGACTTTTTAAATTCTAATTTTGTCAAGGAATGTTTTTCTATTTTAATATACTTTCCCTACATTATATTTGAACAATATCCATAATCGAGTTCTTGCCTTTAATTATCTAAATCTTACCATCGATCCTACTGGCAGTAATTATAGATAATTACCTATACTTAGCTATTACCTATACTTAAAGATATTATTAGCAATAGGCTAGTGCTGTAATCCTAATATTATAAATGCAAAATTTTATTTAAACAATATAAAGCCTGTCACACACGTAGCTATAATGTAGCAAGACATTATCACGATATATTTTCCAGAGTAATCCTCGAGCTTCATCGGAGTTATAATAATTTCTATTACGCCATCATAATATGTGCATAGATAAAGCAAGACATAAATATGTATACCAACCGCGGCCCTGATGAGGGCAAAAATATAATGTCACTAGCAGCGCCCTCGCGGCTTGCCCCCGTAGTGATGGTTTATGGTGATGATGATGATGAAAAGTAGCCTATAGCCTTCCTCAAGAGTTAAACTATCAAATGCAGAAAGATTTTTTCAAATCCCACTATGGTATTTCCCGAGATTAACGCGTTCAAACAAACAAACAGACAAACTTTTCCGCTTTATTATATTAATATAGAAGTATAGATAGTATAGCTACTGTGTGTGGTGGCTTGCTGTAACGAAATATAAAGCTCAGTTTAATATAAGTAAGTATTAATATTTTAAAGGTCTGTGACTTAAAACAGTTTTTAACCTATTTTTATGTATTTTTACTGAGCATAAAAGAGTTAAGTAGCCTGTTTACTTTTATACGTTTAAATAATAAATAAACCAGTCGTTTAGTTTTCATTCGCGGTACAGAATATTAAAATAATACTACGTAGTCGCAGTCTAAAGCTAGTTCGAAATAAAAATGTCACCGGTACTGTTAAAGCCTAAGTACTACCATAAAGGCACTAAAATATTCAAACACTGACTGGTTAATTACAGTTCCATGCAAAAGTACAGTCAACGGAGTAAATTTCATTTACAATGTATTTATCGTCCATCTCCTTATATGCGTTGTATCACTTTAAAATAATGGTTCCTATCTCTTTTTAGGGTTCCGTACCTTAAAAGGTAAAAAAAGGAACCCTTATAAGATCACTTTCTTGTCCGTCTGTCTGTCTGTCTGTCTGTCTGTCTGTCTGTCTGTCTGTCTGTCTGTCTGTCTGTCTGTCTGTCTGTCTGTCTGTCCGTCTGTCCGTGTGTCACCATCGATTATCTCAGGAACAGGTAGAGCTAGCAAGTTGAAATTTATACCATATACTAAGGTCTATAGTCCCTATTGTGAGTATAAAAATCAAGGTCCTGAGTCAACACTATAAAAAGATATAGACAAATTTAGGTTTTCGTGAAAACTTGTGAGTACCAAAACTTACCTTAATTATCAACTTTTTTTATTTTTCGGAATTTTTCCTTTACTTGTGCTGTAAGACCTTGCTTGTAACCAAAATTGACAATTCTAGGTCAACCGGAAGTACCCTAGAGGTTTTGGGTCGAAAACCTAAATGGTAGTTCCCGTTAACCTAGAATCACGAAAGGATTTGGCCGGATACTGCCCCAGAAGAGCCGAATATCGAATTAGACTATGCGTCAGAATAATATTATTTAAATAAAATATCACAAAATTAACTGGTACATACAGAATACTTAGATATCTCGTGCCGTGTGGGAATATAATTATGTTATTTTATTAGTAACTTTAGTCACTTCCGGTACTACAGTCCGTAATGCCTCTCCAGACTGACGGCGAGAAGTTTCACCGAGACTTCTCGAAGAACAAACAAATTATCCACACTCTCAATTTTCTCACTCGTGATCTGTTTGAAATCCTTTGTCTCGGCCAAAAATAGGTACCGACACCGAAGCGCGAGAACAAGAAGGCGAGAAACTCCTCACATTCACGCTTCTCGGGTGTTGTCGGGGTTTCTTGCCGAGAGTCTGGAGGTATCACAGAGAATATTTTTATCAGATAGACCTACCTTCTTTTTCGCGGTTGACATGACACTCAAATAGTAAACAAAACAGACGGACAAGAATTTGACAGATGTAAAAGGAATTTCGTTGAGTTTCAGTTGTTTGATTGTGTTGTGATGTGATTTATGAGGATTTATCATATTTTATTTAAAATTACAAAAACTGACGCCTTGGGATATGCATACAGACTAAAATGGAAGTGGGCTGGACATGGCTGGACGTCTACAAGATGGAAGATGGACTAGGAGAGTGACAAATTGGGAGGGTTCAAGAGGTCGACGCTGCATAGGAAGACCATACGCTCGCTGGGACGAAGACATCAAGAAAACTGCTGGACCAAACTGGCTCCAAGTAGCACAAGACAGGGACAGATGGCTGGCTTTGGAGGAGGCCTTCACCTTAGGGGTTCTCTAGTACCTACTTAGATTATAAGCATTAGTGATAAGAAAAAAATGTTAATTATAGAGAAATAAAAGGCTTTTTATTTTATTTATTTATATCATATTTTATTTTAGGTGGTAAGTACAGAATCACTGCACATGAGTGTAGATAATTTTATTGATGAAATTCCCAATTTTTAGACATAGACATAGACATAGACATTTCTTTATTCACTACATAAGCACACAAACACATACATCAATATCAAAAGAAGACTAAGTACTTTTCTTAATTACTTTTTCCTAAGTACTTTTCTTTTTTACTTTAAATTGTAGGTACTGGGAGCAGCTGTGTGCGTCAAGCTGCAACAGCCTCCTTCAGGCGATAGCCGACAGGCCTGACTTTCATCTTATTCAGTCTTGGGAGTCAAGGCATGCCATCTTGGCAACCTATACTTGCCATTGTCTGTCCGGTTGTACCTACTTACCACTCAAATGTGCCACCGATTTTTGCCTACCTACTAATACTAACATAATATAAATGAATGATAATATTTTCACGTGAAAATTCCCGTGTGTTAAATAATATATGGATGAAAGTCTGAAATAAAGAATTTTTATTTTAATTTATAATTTTATTTATTTTCCATACCCTAGTTCACTCAAAATTCTGCCAGTCCATAATAATACTTACTAAATAATTATTGTTGGACATTACACACAGCGCCATCTATCCCCAAAGTAAGCAAAGCTTTTACTATACGAACCTAAAAAATATAGTTTCCTAGGTTCATCCGTTCATGTTGGGCGTCACAGCCTGCTGCTTTAAATTAGATTATCTTTTAAATCCCACTTTAAAAAGGAAGAAGATGAATGGAGTCTCACTATAAAATAAAAAAACAAACCCAAAAATCCCAATTTGGTCATGACGCAAGCATTCTTTCCTGTGGGCATTTGTGGGGCAAAATTGTTCTAGGAATCGGCCATGTCCTTTGGCAAAAAGCAAGGTCTTATAGCACAAATAAAGGAAAAATTCCAAAAAATTAAAAAAGTTGAAAATTAAAGGGTGTTCCCATACAGACATAGATGACGCCAATTAAAATTTTCCTCCGAGTTGTATGGGCGCTCATACAATTAAGCGGACTAGCTTAATTGGCACCATGGCTAGGTACAGAACCCTCGGTGTACGAGTTCGACTCGCACTTGACCGGTTTTATTTTTCTTTTGTGTTTCTTTTTATGGGATATAATAAAGTTATATTCTATTTTATTCTAATGCTAGACAACCTAGCATAATGATAGCCACTAAACTACATCGAGATTATAAGCAAAAAGTTCGTTGATTTGTATGGAAACCGACCGTGTAACATTTTGCGTAAGTACTTTGACGAACGCAGTTGACAGTTTGGATTACATTGCTGGTTTTCAATGCTCGCCAAGTCTGGCGCGTCAAATTAAAGCCGCAATGAAATGAATTCCGAATGAACTTCACGGCGAGCAAAGAAGTCCTCAGCCCTTCTTTTCGGCACGCGAGGTACATACACTCTTTGCTTCTATCTCGATATAATTCTATGATGATAGCTGACTGTACAACGTCGACAATCTATGTATTTTCATTTGACACGGCATGCGATTCAATTTAAATGAGAAATGTACATATCGATGTCCATTATTAAGTGGCGTTAATAGTAGCAAAGTCTTTGAACTTTATGGTCTATACCTCTATACACTTCATTTACCGGTCTTTAATTTAACAGTAAAATCTCATTTGCGAAGATAAACGTATTTTTACCCTATTATTCATAATTTGCTGTAATTTTAGCAAGGTTTTGGAGATTGTTTTTTTAACCCCCGCGACGAAAAAGAGGGTGTTATAGTTTGTACACACTACAACTACTAATATAAAAAAAAATTGATTTAGCCTCTTTATACTGAGATTCCGCATTTTCCATTCTCGGTCGCTGCGAGATTAGAATTGCGGGATCTTGCATTCGCAAGCCAGAAAAGTGATAGAGAAAGTTTAAAGGACTAAGGCACTTTAGCCACCGACAATCGGCTTCAAAATATCGGCGACTTTACTCGGTGAAAGAATTTCATCATGTCGATGTCTGTCGGTGACATGCGCGACTAAAATCGCCGACATTTTTGTTGCCGACTGTCGGCGCCTTAGGTGTGTATAGTCCTTATGAAAGACTATCCGTATGAAGCGCTCGTGGCGTAGCTAGCTTGGACGTTCTTGATTGATCGTTGAAGTTCAACAGCGTTGAGCGCGGTCACTTTTAGGATGGGTGACCGCAAGTGGTATTACTAGCTGAGCGCTTCCGTGCTTCGGAAGGCACGTTAATTGTCGGTCCCGGCTATTAAGTCGTTAAGCCATGACGGAGGCCTTTAGGCGGCCTAAAAACGCCGTCACCAGAGTTGGCCACTTGCTCATAAAGAAGAAAAAGAATCCGTATAAAATACTCGACTCCTAAGTTCTGTCCAATGTGAATCGCTCCTTTTGATTCACATTTCCTCTTTACCCCGGCTCCACACGTTGGGGCCAACGTTGGCCCCAATGCTACTCGCCAACGTGTGGATCTAGCAAAATTGCGATGGCGCCAACGTTGGGGCCAACGTTGGGACTGATTTCGCTAGATCCATACGTTGCCAACGTTGGCCCCAACGTGTGGACCGGGGTTACTTCATCCATGGCGCCCAGCAATCCAAAACATTCATTTATAACGCGCTCATCTTGGACCCTTGTCGTATTTCGCTTTTATTTACCACGTAGCTAATCCAGAAGACAGCTGAGGGTCGCGCTACATGTTATTGCGAGCTTAAGTGAGATGTCTGTGAAACACGTCATGAGTTTATGTGGTCACGGTTTCTTAAAAAAAAAGTATTATAAAGGTTATGTTTTAACATAAACCCCCTTACTTATGAAAGATTTTTAAAGTTGAACACTGGTTAAACAACGTCCTGTCTCTGTTTGTCACTATCCACAAATAATGACAGGGCGTTGTTTAACCAGTGTTTAACTTTAAACATCTTTCATAAGTAAGGCCCTATGTTTTTATCCTTGAGCGCATACAACCAAAGTGAATACCTAACGCGCTGAACATCGTTTTCTGTTATTTGACACTCCATTTAGTATTTTTAGTTTTTTTTTTTTTCATATATTAATACATATAAAAACTTTTAAGTAGTAGTTTAAACTCGTCTAAAAACTGTATTTAGTTTGTCTTAGACGCCAATGCGATAGTTCTACTGTCGTATGCATAAAACTTATTGCGCCGACCAAGCTTACTAGAGCTTTGTTTCCAAAAAGAGCGCTCTAGCAAGCCTGGTTGGCGCACTAAGTTTTTATGCATAAGACCGTTAGTATATAATACAGTTTAACGATTGTCTGGAAGAAATCGCCAAGAGCGATAAGACCGCAGATTGTAGGACATTGTATTACAAAATTAGCCTATTATTTGTGCAAATTGTGTCCACAATAAAGTTCCTATTTATTTAGTATCATGTAGAGTCGAATTGCTCATTGTACGAACTAAAAATATATGAAAAATGACATTTTGACCGTCAATTTTAGTGCGTATAATGAGCAATCCGACTATAGAACAGTGTTCCGCAAAGTTTTTGTGTTGAAGGTACATCTCGGAAATCGGAAAATTTTGGAGGTACACCATCAATTTTTTATGCGTAACATGAGCTTGTTTAGTAGAGCGTATGCGGTCCAAATACGGAGTAGCTTAACTGAGATAGGTAACCTTATTTTTCCTTCGGAACACTGATGTTGAACGAAATTATGTTTGGATGACCAACCCAGGGTTACCGCTGTCGATGTGTCTGTCTCCACTGATCCCCTGATTCGCCACTGACTTAGTGGTTGATTCCGATCGTGCGCTGTAGTGCTGAGGTGTGCTATAATATATAGCCTATCCATAAGTCCCATAGCCATCTAAGTGAGAGGGTTTTCTTGTAAGTCGTATTGTGAAAAATGCGGCCCCAAATATATCCTAATGTTCCCCTGAGCTCTAGGCTTATTTAAATTTATTATTATTTCTTTAAACAAGAAAAAAGGTTGTCACTTTCCAAAATTATCTTCTTTTTTTATAGTAAAAAAAAAACACTAGGATCACAGAACGCCAAGCAGACCACAGATTCTGAATAAAACTACCTACAGTAAAACCAGAAAAGGAATGCGTTTACAAAAACAATTGACGAAAAGTCCTTTGGAAAAGAAAATTACTCATAATTTCAACTTTATCACAAACAAATAATGACCAATGTCATTTGTAAGAAAAGCAAATTAGAGCTGCTGTCGCATTCTGTTTTATGGATTCATGTGTATGATTGCTGTCGAACAGAATTCTGTAACTTAAATCTTCTCCTTTTTTTGTAAGAGCAAGTGGCCAACTCTGGTGACAGAGTTTTTAGGCCGCCTAAAGGCCTCCGTCATGGCTTAACGACTTAAAAGCCGGGACCGACAATTAACGTTTAAATGAAATTGTAGCTAATTAATATCATTAATTCATTAATATCAGTGGAATAAAATTTTCGATTTCATTTAAACGACTCCATCTTGGTACCGTTTAATTACTAACGGAATAATTATTATGTAATTTTGTACCTTAAATGAGTAATTAGCGAATATTACTCGCTCTTAAATCAGCGTTTCTGAACTCTTGTCGCTTTTAATAGACATGTCAGAGCTCTTTTACGGGACGTTAATTAATCATGTTACACGTAAGCGTAAACGTAAAACGTGAACGTAAGAAACGTAACAAGCAATTTATTCAAAAATAAAAAAAACCCGGCTGAACTGAAAAGTTGGAAACAGCATTATCTTATCAATCACAAAACAAAATTAAATTACAATTTTATTATTATGTAGGTATCAGGGTTCGATGCCGTGCGCATTTTCCTAAACGTTGTTGTCACAGTCGACACACAGATGGCTCTGCGAGTACCTAAATTAAATGCGTAAGTTATTTCTTAAATATGAGATATCTCCTAAATGGCTGAACCAATTTCGATGCAGTTTGTTCTAAACGTTGCGTGTGACTAAATAGAAAATTTTAGTATGCGTTTTGGCTAGCAATTCTATTTAGGGCGAAAAATAGATTTTCAAAAATTTTGAGACTCGATTTAGTCTTCGTAGATGTCATGTTAGATTTAAAAAAATATATATTTGATATCAGTCCACCAACCTCTTGATTTTGACATGAATTTTGATATGATAGCGTGATTTTCATTTTGAAAATTCACACATTGTTGCATTTTTTAGCTGCACTATTTGATTTATCGAAATAAAAAGTATCCTAGAGCACAATCGAGATGGAGACGATTGTAACGATACCTCATTTATCAAAATCCATCCAGCCGTTTAGGAGAAACGTGGTAATAAAGAATAATACGAACGAACCCACATACATAGAAACGCGCGATCTACATAACCCGGGTGACTTGACAGTCAGCCGGGTAAAAACAACTACTCGTGTGTATTTTTATGTATGCCACCGTCATTACTAGTTCGTTTTTATCCTTTTTTTTATCCTGTCCATCCAAAGGTTACCTGGAAGACATCGCTTTCAGCGATAAGGTCGCCCATTGATACACTTTTTTAATTAAGGCTTATTTTACTTTTGTATTTTTATATTGTACAATAAAGTTATATTCTATTCTATTCTATTCTACTGTACATTTTGATTTTGATTAAAATGACATGTGTGTAAATACTTGTATAATGTGTAAGTTATATGTATAATGTATATCCAGGCAGTTATGAAACTCCCGCATAAAAAAAAACAAAAGAATTCGTCACCACGTCAAAAACATGCCACTAAGTATTATATCATAAAAGTGAACGAAATAAATCAACACCTACATAACAACCACAGACGATAAATTCGCTCCAAAATGTTAAGTTCTCACAATGCATTCATTGTTCTATAATTTTTTTTTTAAGATAACCCTGGCACATTAGACGAAGGCACACATTATTGGGTCGACCTCCCGGCGCGATTCCCTTTTGTGTTGATAATACTGGTTGTATACGTTTGGACCGCGCGGCCAATAAAAAAATAAGGCCTACATCTGTTCCATTTTCGAAATTTAAATTCTTTAGAATTGTGTTGCTCAAAGTTGACGATCAAATTAAAGATTTGGGATTTTTACAACGCAACTTAATCTTTTTTGAGCGTATTGTAATCCATTTAATCGTTTCGAATCTTTTAATTTTGTTTTGAAAGAAAAAATATCTGGTAAATTACAAATTCCATGCGATCCTTTGCCTACAATACAATTTGAAATTCGAATTGCTATTTAAATAAAGAATATCACTTTTTTGTACTACAAAGGTAAAAAAAAGACAAGTATTTTATTAGCACGTGATATTAGTAACATAGTACGAAACACAACATGATACACTTAGCTCTTAGGCTGGTTTTAGTATCACGCGTACCGTCGGCGCTGATAGGCGAGTGATCTTTATTACAATGAAATAAGGATACTGATTGTTCAGCACTGACGAAAGCAATTAGCGTAGCCATTTCTGCTAAACAATCAGTATCCTTATTTCATTGTAATAAAGATCACTCGCCTATCAGCGCCGACGGTACGCGTGACACTAAAACCAGCCCTAGATACGAAAACATTCAAAAGCAATAAGTTGAAACTGTAAAATAATATCTATAAGTACTTACACAATAGAGTTTTAAGATAATGTGTTTAGGGTTATTCAGAGGCACGTCCGGTTGACAAATAATGAATGAATGAACAATTTATTGCATGCAAGCATGATACAAAACTTAGAATTAGATAAAATAGGCGGCCTTATCGCTTAAAGCGATTTCTTCCAGGCAACCTCTTCTCTCTCTATTCATCCCACATGGTGGTGGGGTCAGCCTTCTTCACACTCTTCCTCCACTTCGCCCTATCCATGACGTCGACTTGGGAAACGTTGCATGCCTTCAGGGTAGGCATTCTGTACTAGACTCACTTCGAATTCACTCAAGTGACCGAGCTCGCTAAATACGCAAGAATGTATTGTAAGTGTTTGTAATAAGATTTAAATTTCGAATACGAAATTTGAAATCTCACAGCGGATTCAGCGCTTCGACGTTCGAAGTGAGTTTACAGAATGAGCCTACAGGTCTCGGTCCAACACAGCTGTCCAGGTGGTCTTTGGTCTCCCTCTCGGTCTTTTGCCAGAGATGGGATGTCCCAGTATCTGGTTGCCAATATACTTTTGCCAGAGATGGGATATCTTGTTGCCAATATAATCGGCTGGTCTTCTTTTGATATGTCCATACCACCTCATCCTGTTCTCCAAATAATTTGAGCATTGCGTAGTAGGCAGTGACAAAGGGCCCTGCGGTGGGACAATCAAAAAGCCCACGCGAGACAATTACTCACCCTCTTACCTTATTTAGCGGTTGTAGTGAGGGGATTAATTCTTGCTTTTGGGTAAGTTTTTGGTAATTTTAGTCTTGCTTTCGCGCCATTTTGGCTTTGATTTGGTTAGCATTGTATATGTGACGGGTTGCAAGCAGTGAAAAAAATATATAAGCAACTGTAAGGTCTAACTTATTTTTGTAAAGTAAATAGGTTTTATACATAGATGATTGCACTGGGCCACCCTGACGGAACGGAATATTTGTAGGGCAGTTGCTCACGATATAATAAAAAAAAAGAAAAAAGGCGGCAACTAGTTTTGGCGGGACCGAGAATGGAGGTTTGGGGAGCATTTGGAAAATATTGTAAATTGGTTTATTAAGTTTGTTTTAGATAAGTAGTAAAGAGCTGTAATGTTATGAAAAAATTGCCGTGCCGTCGCCGTTGCCGTTGCCGTGCCGTGCCGTCAAGTGGGAAAACGCCCATTCTTGTTCACCGTCTTGATTTGATACAACTTCGTTATGAGTTTTTTTTTATAAATAATGCTGGACATTTCACAGTATCATGTAGCCCTAAAATAAGCAGAGCTTGTGTTATGGGAACCATATGAATGATACCTACTAATTACATACTTACTTTTTTTTTGTAAATACATACCTACATTAAATACATAGAAAAAACCGAGACAAACATTCGCAGATCATACAATTATTTGTCCCGCGGCGGGGATCGAACCCGCAACCTCCTGCGTCACAGGCGGGCCTTCAGCTGCGCCACAGAGGTCGTCAATTTTCACAATGTTTAATTTCACAATGGACTATTTTGTTGAAGTAATCTCTTGTTTTTTAAAACTCTTATTAAAGGATATTTAAAGGCTTCAAGGGGTCTTTTAGGTATATTTGATTAAAAGCAATCGAAAATGGCCTCTTTTTCTTGTTAATTGAAATTTTCTTCGAACATTGGGAAAGAGTAAATTGCGTTACACAATAAAATTCAACTAGACCAATATTCAAGACTGTAAAAGTATTAATGTCTCCTACTAAGGTGCCTTTGAGGCCGATTCTAGTTACACACTTTTTATAAACCAAAACAAAACGTCAACTATAACCATAGATTTCGATTTGTTTCCTAATTTAAAAAAAAAAAGACATTTTCAAACAAATTACTGTCATTTTGTAAAACGACAGGGGCGAAAAACCGATCTAGTTAGGTCTCGTATTTATCTGGGAAAATTCGTATTCTCGGCATTTTCACACAAAAAGATTTACCTACCAGTGCAATTTGGTTCGTAATTTCGCGGGGGTTGTTGTGGTCAGAGTGGCTAAGTGAATAGGGGCCTTCAACGCTGAAGGCTGCGAGTTCAAATCTTAGCCGATGATCGTTTTTTTTTGGGGTAAGTAAATTTTTTTTTCTTTTTTGCACCCGAGCAGAGCTCGTCGCTTATAATAACCACTGATCGGAGTAGGTAGAGCTATTTAGGTTCATTGACCGCAAACATTGATGTTAATATGGATATTCCACGGGATTCCGATTCCACGGATTCAATCATGTTTCGATTTTTGAGGAACTAATAATTTGTATGGTATGTTCTTGTACAACTTCAGAATGAAAATGTTAAATGATTGTTGATTCTTGTATAAATATAAGAAATTGTTACATAAAAATATATGTGTGTTCATGAATCAAGTTTCTATCTATTTATTATACAATCCTTAAACCCGTATATAGCAAAAATCAAAAAGCTTTTTATTATTTTTCTAGCTAAACAACGAATCCCGGGATTCGGGGAATATCCATAATATTCTATCATATGGCAAGTACATAAAATAGCTCTACCTACTCCGATCACTGATAATAACACAGTGATATTAATAATAATTTACAGTAAACACGCTACATCACTATTAAATCGTGCAATAATTAATATTTGCCAAAACAGGAGTGCTGTAAATAAGTATTTTACTCCTATAAATATGTTTATAATGGTTTACCACCAACCACAGGACAATTAGTTTATTTCTCTCGGGATAGATAAACGACCAAACTGTTTCGTTGAGACAAGTTACCTAAAATCCAATTCCTTTATGCTTTAATATCCGTAATAATAAAGATTTGACGATAAAGGAAATTGTATTGGACAATTATTAAAGTTCATCGACTTGTCTCATGGAAACCTATCAATTACCTATCAATTTAGGAAGGCTCTGGAGAATATCTTTTTCGTGTCATTCGTAGGTAAATGAAAATCAATCAATCAATCAAAAACATTTATTTGCAACTAAGTAAAACAACAACATAAGCTAAGACTCTAAAAATAATTGTTGGTTTAGCTGCAAAAAGGCTCCAGCGTTTGCAAGTATAAATACCTGCGTTGGTCTTCCGTTGGTGCCTTTATTGGGACTAACTTAACATATAACTATAATTAAAGTTAAACACTGGTTAAACAACGTCCTGTCTTTATGAGTACTTTCATAAGTAAGGGGGTAATGTCTAAATACTTTAATTTTTTTATCAATAACAAGAGGCCTGATTCGTCCACGAGGCGAGGCTTTGAGTAGCTCTAAAACTAGCATCTCCAAAGTCGGCCAATGGGTAACATTACATCCATATGTTCTTTTTTCAAATATTAGATCGATCGTTGACCCTTTCGGGTAAGATCAATGACCAGTGATTACTATTCACTGACAATCTGATTGAATGCTCTGTCGTGTGTCCCAAATTCTATAAAAGGAGGCATTTGACATGAATGAGAGAAAAAGGTATGGCAATAAGAAATCCGAAACGTTTTTGGTAAAAGTGTATTAAGAGATTTATTTGGGTCGTCTTTATTGTACTATGGTATTGGTTTATAAGAAACGGTTAATGTTTTTTTACGGATGTGATAAGCGAAGCCCCTCAGTTCTACTAACAAACATTTTCTCAACCAGACGTCAATAACTACACTACAGTCTCTTCTATCAAGAGACTGTCTCAGAAATTGTAATAGGTAGGTAAGTAGTAGGTAGTTAAGTATTTAATTTTTGTTAATTTTGTTCTAATTGAAAAAGAGTAAATTTTATTTTATTAAAACTTTAGTGTATATTCTTAAGCATGCTGTGTTCTCTTCTAGAAGGTCATACACCTATGTTTTTATAATTTGTTGTTATGTATAGCTTTAAGTTTTGTGTAATGTCCAGTTTAGAGAACCAAATAAAAAAAAAAAAACTATTTACAATCTCCAGGCTCACGTTTCCAATCGAGGTCCTGGAGACATTCGACATTATTTTTGTTTTGGTCATGTTCATCTTCAGGCCTACTCTTATAGATAGATAGATAGATAGATAGATAGATAGATAACACTTTATTGTTTACCACAAAGAAACCTTAAGTATAAATTATCTAAACATAGGTAAAAACAATTGCGTTGTTAAGACTGTCAAGCATCTTTTGAAGATCCCCCAGATTCTCAGCAAATAGGACAACATTAAATAGGACATCGTGTTGTAAATAGAACAATTTCAATTAACTAAATATCATGTCCTCAAAATCCATTAGGTTCGTTAGGACCAGTGCCTCGATCGCCAGTATGCACAGTTTACTATTCTATCCTGGGTGACTATAGTAAAGTATGGACAATTGTATAGACTGAACTTAGTTTAGTCAAGTTACCGCTAGAGGCACTGCTTTGAATTCCATACAATTGAGATACTTTACTATAGTCACGGATAGAATAGTAAACTCGTGCTTACTGGCGATCGAGGCACAGTTTACTGTTTGGTAAAGTTAAGGTGGTAGCATTTACAAAAACTGACATAGCTACATAACAATTTCCTGTCCCATTTGCCCTCTTAAGAATTCGGCTACTTATTTTCTGTGGTTTTTCTGTAAACACTAAAGCACCACGTATTCAAATCATTCAAGCGACATCAAAGAGATGGCTTACATGCTTATTCGTAAGTCTTGTTTCCTAATAAAACGAGTGCCCGCAAATAACTGCCGTTATCGATCGAGCGAGCGAAGCGAGCGAAGATCTTAGTGGTAAGTTGGGCGATTTTGCTTTGTATGTTTGTATGTTTGTATGTTTGTATGTTTCATTTTTATGTTCTCGCATAACTATCGAACCGCTAATCCAATCTGTATGAAACTTGATAGGTCAATAGGTAGTGCTATGGAAATTTGCTGTGGAGCGTATGAGCGTAATCGATGAAGGGGTTGTAAAGATATGGGGTTCCCAAGGGGGTAAATTTTTTTCAAAGTTACCCAAATATATTGAGTGGGGTGTCATACGAAAGGGCTTATTTTGTACAATCCAAAATGGTTTTTATTTTTAATCTAGGATGTATAGTTTTTGAAATACGACCAAAGAACAAAAACTACGAAACCAGAGCTGCAAGAGCTCCCGTTTCATAGAGTTTTGATGTCTTCGTAGCTCATTGACTGGTCGGTCTTAAAAAGAGAGTGGCATCGTTGCGGTTTGGTTTGCAATGATTTTAGATGCTACTTGATTTATTTTCATGATAAAAAAATTTTTGATAACTTTACTAGATGATTTATACAGTGTCAGGAGGCAATCTTTGCCTACACTGAACGGGACACTGTAGTGCCTGGGACATTGTTGAGATGGAGTAGGCTTGCCCAGCACCTACACCATCCTCCCAGCTTAACCGGTCATATCCACAGGAAAGACATGATCAATACGTGTGGGGCTGACTAAGCCGCGGGTTTCCTCACGATGTTTTCCTTCACCGTTTAGAGCTCGTGTTAATGCGCATGTAAATTTTTCGAAACGAAAAATCCATTGATGCACGGCCAGGATTCGAACCCACGACCTTCGGATCGAAAGTCGAGGTACTATACCCCTCGGCCAACACGGCTCCCGAATTCATAAATATGAAATAAGTAAATGAAAAATTAGACACGACATTATTGTATTGCATGCATGCTAGTATTTTTTACCATGAAGAGCTAGCGCAATAGGCATACTCGGCAGTAGTAGCACTTGAAATTATAGGGGTAGTCAGAAGAAAGTCCAAATGTAAGCCATCTACGGTGCGCGAGATCTCAGTTCGGGGCGAACTACTAGTTTATTTATTTAAAAAAAAAATTAATGAAGATGAGTCCCTCGATTCCGCTTATCTGATGCTGTTCAGCAATTATTGATGTGTCAAAGTGATTAACCTACATGATCTTATTGAATAAATAATCTTTGACTTTTGACTATCATCATCATCCGCAGCCAATAATATCCCACTGTTGGGTGTAGGCCTCCCTTTGTTTACGCCACTCATTCCGGTCCTGTGCCTCACGCATCCAAAATCTTTGATGTTTTTGATGTCATGGACCCATCGCGCACTTGGACGGCCTCGATTCCTATATCCGGTTCTTGGCCACCACTCAGTCAAAGCCTTACTCCACCTGCCATCACTTCGTCTTGCCAAGTGTCCTGCCCAATTCCATTTGAGTTCCATTACCCTGTATCCTCCGACGTCTTGGACTTTGGTCCGACGACGGATTTCGGTATTATGGTGCGTTTAAACGACGCGGGATATCACGAGCCTACGCGAGCCGAGCCGTCCGTGGAGGCGCGGCTCGGCTAGAGCCGAGCCGAGCGTAGCTGTTTAAACGGCGCGGGATATCACGAGCCTACGTGAGCCGAGGCGTCCGTGGAGGCGCGGCTCGGCTAGAGCCGAGCCGAGCGTAGCTGTTTAAACGGCGCGTGGCGCGCCGAGTCACGAGCCGAGCCAGGCTCGTATTGGCGCGCCGTTTAAACGCACCATTAGGAACTCGATCTAGCAGGTTGATGCCGAGCATGGCACGCTCCATGGCTCTCTGTGCAACACGTACCTTGTACACAGCCTCCTTAGTGAGCGCCCATGTCTCGGCACCATACGTCATAGTTGGCAGGACACATTGGTTTGACTATCATTGACATTAATTGTCATAAACTGTCATTTTATAAACGATTCTGAAGAAATAGAACGCCTCAAGTAGATAAGAACGTCGTAGGCGCAGGCCAGACAGAAGAGACGTAAGATGAGGACGCGTCGCGAGACAGGGCGCCAGCGAACAGCGTTGCGCCCGCGCCCCGTCTCTTCTGTACGTTTTGCGTCGCGACGCTTTCTATACATTTCGTATGAAAGGGACGCGGAAGAGACAATGTCTGCGACCCGTCTGTGTCTTACTTTCTGTATATCCCGCGCCTTAAGTGACGCAAAAGATACCTTGTGTCTCTGGATCGTAGCAAGTGGTCTTTACCTATATCTATGGCAAAGATGTGTGATTTTATGTATGTAGTACTTTAATTACGAGCGAAACCATGTAACGAAGCCACTGTTATAATAAAAGTGCAAAATTTCAATTCTGAGTAAGAAACTCCTTTGGGAAATTTGATACACGACACTTAATTAACGGTACGTTGGTCTTGTCAAATATTAAACAAATTTCTATAATAAATTGGGCTTTAGTTTAAAACAGTACACCTTTGCAACAAATTAAGCTAGTACTGAGCGAGCGAAGCAAAATTAAGAGTTGGATCTTACTTATGAAAGATGTTTAAAGTTAAACACTGGTTGAACAACGTCCTGTCTCTGTTTGTCACTATCCACAAATAAAGACAGGACGTTGTTTAACCAGTGTTTCACTTTAAACATCTTTTATAAGTAAGGCCCTGTATGTGTAAGTTTTTGAAAAATCTCCACTTTCTAATAATAAACTAGATGTCATGCCCTTTTTTTGCGGAAATAAACTTCGGGACAAAAAGTAGCCTATGTCCTTATTTTTTTTTTTTAAAACAGACAGTACATAACAACTAAATAACTATTTTAAAAATGTAACTATTGACCATTTAAAGTCTTCACATGTCCTGACTATGATTAATTTTTGTAAAAATCCGTCAAGTGTGAAAGCGTAAATACACGACAGAGTTACCTACTTTCGCGTTTGTAGATAATGGGTATTAGTAAGGATACATAATAATATATGACGGCGCGAGCGTGGGCGAAGTTGCAGATGGCTCTTCATCACCGTCTCCGGTTACAGGGTTCATCTTCTAGGGTACTCAGGCAAACCAACAAAGTACTTACAGCTCAGGTTTATTGCGAAAACAGCTAGAGGGTAGGTACAGAGTACTTGAGGTTAAGTACGGTGAACGGTGTGACAGTTTCGTTGCTCTGAGAAGTGATCTGGCTGGTGCTCCCAAGGAAAGTGTAAGTGCTGGCCAGCAACGACTCTGTCCTCGAGTGGAGGCCGTGGTGGGGGGTCGGTAAGCGACACTAGCGCCACCACTTTGCGTTCACTGTACTTTACAATATCAAACAACAGACTATTAGATCAAACGAGGTACCGATGAAGTCAAATAACCGTTCTAAAATAATTCTTAATTTCTTACAAAACTTAATTCTACGACATATATATTCATTAAATTTATAATACATCATTCAAATCAGCTGGACATTAATTCAACAAACAAACAAAATAGTAAACAAATGAGAGTAAAAGGATATTTGATATCGGACCCCTACAGAGAGATCCATGCTCCATTTTATTCGAACATGTAAATAAAATCTGTGATCTATCATCATTATTTAGAGGTTACTGACCTCCTTTCGAAGACGTCTAACCGCTTCTACCCGCGACTTTCGTAGTTCAGGTAAAGTAAGTAATGTGAACGAGGACTTTTCTTATTCTGAGGACGAATTGGGGGTAGTCGTGGATCCTACTCTCAATTCTCGGCGGTAGCTCCAGTACTTCAATCATCCCGTGAACACGAACGTTGCAACGTGTTCGTAACGTCGGGAAAGAAAATAAATAAAAGGTACGCAATAAAATCCCGTAATAATAATTATCATTAAAGTAAGTTAGTGTGAGCAAGTGCCCAACTCTGGTGACGGAGCTTTTAGGCCGCCTAAAGGCCATGGTTTACCGATTTAAAAGCCGGGACCGACAAAATCAAATCAAAATCAAAATCAAATATCATTTATTCAGTAGGACCGTTATGACCACTTTGAATCGTCTTAAGAGCTAGGTGATTCTACTCCTGTTCTTTCGCGACCAACACCGTGAAGAATCAGGGCAACAAACACGGTATGGGGCCTAGCTTTCTTTTCGGTGATCCATCCGCTTAAAATCTAAATAGTCAAGTTCCAGTGTGGAGCCAGTCAAACAATGTGAGTCTCGTCAAAGTCGTCAAAAGAAAAAAAAGGAGGATTAATACATCAACAAAAATTCGCCCGGCATCACACGCTACACTTGGCTAACTTAGGTGGTACCTAGCAGTTACCTACTTGAAAATAATTATAAAACTAAGCAAGATAGTAAAGACATTGCACAGTACACATCAGCTGTCGAGGGGCAGAGCGACATCAGGCCACGCGACTTTATCATTAATATAATTATCAAGAGAATAGTACGCTTTCTTAACAAGATTATTCTTTATGTATGTTTTAAATCTGCGAATGGGAAGTTTTGTTGCGTTTTCTGGAAGTTTATTATAAAAGAGTACAGTATTTCCCATAAAAGAACCATTTACTTTTTCTAGTCTAAATTTAGGCACACATAGTTTATTCTTATTTCTAGTGTTAATATTATGCACTTCTCTTTTTTTCTTAAAGTTGGTTATATATTTGTGAGTGTGCAATAAGTTTTCATAAATATATTGCGAAAAGACTGTGAGAATATTAATTTCTTTAAAACGTTCTCTCAGCGAGTCCCGTGGTTTTAATTTGTAAATAGCACGGATCGCTCTCTTTTGCAAAACAAAAACAGTTTGAATATCTGCTGCTTGTCCCCAAAGAAAGATACCATATGACATCACACTATGGAAGTAACTAAAATATACTAACTTAGCCGTTGCTTCATCAGTCAGTCGCCTGATCGTTCGAACAGCGTAAGCAGCGGAGCTAAGTCTATCTGCAAGTGTATCAATATGAGGACCCCATTGCACTTTGGAATCAATTGTTAGACCTAAGAAAATAGTTGAATCTGCAAGATTAAGTGCAACTCCATTTAATTCAATTTTTGTAGGTCTCTGAACTACATTAGGCAATGTGAATTTAATACATTTAGTTTTTTTCGCGTTAAGCAAAAGATTATTAGAAGTGAACCAGTTTAAGACTAAGGATAGAGACGCATTAACATCATCATAGTTATCTTTGGACCTATTAACTTTAAAAACCAAAGAGGTATCATCAGCAAAAAGAACAATGTCGCACATTTCATTTACGAAATAAGGGAGATCATTAATATATACTAGAAATAAGAAAGGGCCTAATATCGAGCCCTGAGGCACACCCATATCAATGATAGACCCTGACGACCTTTCACCTCCTACTTCAACTTTAAGGACTCTATTGGAAAGATAAGATTGAACAAGGTCAATAGCTCGATTGTTGACGCCATAATATTTTAACTTTGAAATCAAAGTCGCATGACATACGCAGTCAAACGCTTTCGACAGATCGCAGAATACTCCGATAACATCTTGTGATTTTTCAAAGGCATCATAAATGTGCTTTAGAAGCAATGTCCCGGCATCGGTTGTTGATCGACCTTTGGTAAATCCAAATTGATGCATATGAAAAAGTCCGTTAAGATTAAAATAGGAAAGCATTTGATTAAGGATTACTTTTTCAAAAATTTTACTTAGCGCAGGCAGAACCGAAATTGGTCTATAATTAGCGGGATCGGTTTTATTGCCAGATTTATACAAAGGAATAAGTTTACTAAACTTCATTAGATCAGGAAACACTCCCTCGTCAACACATCTGTTAAAGATATATGCTAGACATGGGGCGATATCACAAACAATAGAAGCTAATATCTTTGTTGATATCCCCCACAAATCCTCAGTATTCTTTATATTAAGAGTTTTAAATGTTTTGACAATATCGTCTGCGTTAATATAATTAAACTTAAATTCACACTCACACCGATCAACACTAGATTCTAAAAGAGTGAGTGCGCTAGAGACGGAAGAATCTAGTGACTGGGTCACAACATGAGGTATATTAGAGAAAAAACTATCAAATGCATTGGCAACCTCATTACTTTTAGTTAATAAATTATCATTAACATTTAAATTTATCTGTTTGGGGCCAGTTCTTGATTTGCCTGTCTCATTACTAATCATTTTCCAAGTGGCTTTAATTATATTAGGTGCCGTTTCAATTTTGTTCTTTAAATACATTGATTTAGCTGCCTGACATACTTTTTTGAATATTTTTGAATAATTCTTTATGTAAAGGCTATGTGAAGGGTCGTGAAGCATTAGTTCTCTAGTAGCATAAAGTTCATAAAGTTTATTCCTACTTCTATAAATACCTGGTGTTGCCCAGTTTGCAAAACTAGCACAAGGCTTTGATTTGCATGTCTTTAATTTAAATATTTTCTTATGCTCCTCAATAACTACATTAGACAAACTAGTGAAAAGGTCATTCGGGTCTTCCAAACAAGGTAAAAGAGACATTTTGTGTTCTACACAACCCTGAAACTTAATAATCCGACTCTCTGTGATGGGACGGTAAGTAAATTCATGGGGTTTACTTAATATGCAATCATTAGTAAATTTGACACTATGACCATAATGATCAGAACCAAAATTTTTAATTAAGTCTTTGCTAACTGGTTCACAACTACTAAAAACATTATCTAGACATGTGGCTGTTGTCGAAGTCACCCTAGTCGGTTCATTAAAGTTATGTCTTAAATTATAACATTTGAACAGATCAATAAACCTTTCAGACAGCGAATCTAGTATAATATCTACATTAAAGTCACCACATATTATTACTACTTTACTACTTGTATAAATCTTGAGCAAAACTTCTTCCATAGTGGACTCATACAGCCTGTAATCAGAGTCAGGGGGCCGGTAAACACACACAACGATATGTCGCTCCAGCTCAGCGCACGACAGCTCAATAGTCCTCTCAATAGAGAGATTAACAATATCTTTACGTTCCTTGCATTTTAAATTATTTTTAACAATCATTAGAGAACCGCCTCTGATGGCGTTCTTACGTTTGTATGAACTTATGACATTATATTGTTCAAAATAAGGGAGCAACTGATTATCTAAAATCCAGTGTTCAGTCACACACATAACATCTACATTAAATTGTTTTAAAAACAACTCTAATTCTAGTAATTTGCTGGGGAGGCCCTGCATGTTCTGATGTACAACATGTAAAGTGCCTAGCTTACCCGTTGTCGAAGGGGTCAGTTTAAATGTTGACCCGCAGTCCCTGATACATGATTACCTTTATTAGTACTACTACTAACTACAGGCTCGTCGGGTAACTGTGTTATACTACTTATAACACCATCAAAAATATTGTATGCTAACAATTTAGCAATTATCAATTTACTACTTTTACTATGGTACAATGTACCTTTTGTCAAAACAAAATCACTAATAAAATTATTAGTATCTAAATACAAAACGTCACTATGACGACATGTCAAGTTATATAATAATAAGTTATTTTTAAAAACTTGCTGGTTCAATTTTTCACCTAAGAACTTAGAGTAAGGAAAAGCACATATAATTAGTTTTCCCAACCCTAGATCTATCTTTTCTAGCAAAGTTTCAACAAGGTTGATCAAATCTAAACGCTTGATGCTACTACTTTCTCCTAAATGCAATATCAATGTGGTATTGCTGTCAAGTGATGTATCAGACTTGATACTTTTAGTGAAGTGGTCTAGGGGGGCATCTTGGAAACAATTATTTATAACATTTTGACTTAATTTACTGCCAAGCAGAAATCCCATCCCCACACCTATTCTATCTGAATATATAACAGTCCTCCGGGTCTGTCGACAGATTTTGGGCTGTCTAACCGGGGACTGAGTAGGCTGCACTATTTGTACAGCGGGATCACAGGATGAAGATTGTACCGATGGAGGTGTGATGCCCAAAGACACATTTTCACAAATTGGTGGGTCTGTCTGTGAACTACTGTTACAGACTTGCACATACATACTGTCATTATTCACTACATCTACAATACTGTCAATTTTTTTGAGGTTATCTAAAACCTCTTGTTCTGCTTTTTTAAATTTACATGTCATGTCATGTAGTGATCTTTCGAGGGCTATTACTTTCTCAGCCATGTGATCTAATTCTAAGGAGTTGCGGCCTATTAAATTATAACATGAAGTTAGCTCCTGCTTTAAATGACATTTCTCTTTGCAAAGTTTTGCATGATCAAATACATTTCTGTGAATTTTCAGCTTTTTCTCTGATTTCTTGATAAAATTGTTCAATTTTATATATTTTTTGACTTTGTTGCTCCCTTTTGTTACAGACTTACTTTTACAATTTGGAGTAGTGAGATCTACCATAGAATTAGGCACACTATTCAAAAGCTCAGTCTGCAAATCCAGACTACTGAAGTTGTTAATTACTGGCACCTGCTTAAGTTCTAAGTTGTCTATCTTAATTCTACACTCGGATAACTCTTGCTGTAAGTCCTTGTTCAGCTGGAGAGCCGCCTCGTACGTTTCATGGCAGTGGTCTACAGACTCCAGCGATGACTGTAGGCGTTCCAACTGCTCCAGTACATCTTCATATTTTGTATGAAGCTCGGCAAGTTGTCTCTTCAGAGTCTGATTCTGTCCGAGGATCACCAGCATCTCAGCCTCACTCTCCTCCTGCTCCTGTAGCAGCTGCCTTCGAATCTCATTGGATTCTTTGAGCTCCGATGTAGCCATCTTCAGTCTAGCTTCCAAGTCGCATGCCCTCCGAGTCATGGTCATTTTGATTTACCCTGAAACACACGTCAAGCAAGTGAGTTTGGTACTTGAAGATTGAGATAAGAGAGTATAGAAATATGGAGAGTTAGATGACAGAGAATTATAATGGTTAGGGGAAAAAAAAAAAAGATGGGCAGTTTAGAAAGATATCAAGAAATAATAGTAATGGGAAAATTTATCAAAGGAAATATTGTAAACTTGCTTTCCGGTTAGTATTATTTACTTTAGTTTTATAAATGAATTTAAACTTCTCACTACTCAATATAATAGTGTAATATTATATTGGATAACTAAATAAATTACCTTTTTACCTACACAAAGTAATGCAATGTAGTGTAATAAGTCAAATGCACTATAATACCAAACAAGATTACTTTACAATAACAGAAATTACCTGTGCTGGGTAAGTAATAGATAGCAAGTGTAATAGTGGAATATTATTGTGATAAATCCTTACACAGTACACTGGCGTTCTAAATATAATATAGGACTGTAGGTAATAGTGCTAAAAAAAAGTTAGGGAAGACTATGCAATCTTGGTTAATAAATCATCCAGGTACATAATATTTGAGGGGGTAATGTTAGTAAGTGGGAGTGTAAAGTGTTTATGTAGTATAATATGTGTGAGGCAAATGTTTTGGACATCAATTCAAGCTTCCACTGATTGTCAAGCTGAAAGAGTTGAAAACGAAGCCGGTGTATGGTGGACGTGACTCATCGACCCCGGTGAGCGTGTGGAATGTTGTGTTTTGTTCGTACTTACGTTAGTAAAATGTGATAAATAAACACAAATACTCCCCAGGTTTATCGAAGATTTCCAATTCGTCAGCTTGTGTACAGTTTAGAAGTTTAATTCCGCTTCAATCCCAGGCTTTCGTTGCCGTATCCGTTGCAGTATCCGTTGGTAAAAGTTCAAAATTTTGCTCAACTTTTTAGGAGTTTTTATTCAGAGGAATAGTTCACAAACACTTGCACTTATTAATTAAAGTATGTACCACAGTCACATAATGTTTTTATTACACAATTTACAATAAAACTTAATTAAAATTGAAAATAAAATTTGAGCAGCTGATTTTCACGTCAGACCACTAGTGTTGCCAACTCGCAACCTCCCGACAATTTAACTTGCCCTCCGAAGCACGGAAGAGCTCAGCTTGCGGTCACCCATCCAAATTGTGACCGCGCATAACGCTGCTTAACTTCAACGATCAGTCAAGAACGTCTAAGCAAGGTACGCCACCAGCGCTTGAGTAGTTTTGTACCTAGTTCAGGCTAACTAGTAAGTAGGTACTTATTGAAAATAGAGTGGCATCATTGTGATTTACAATGATTTTTGTTGCTACTTCATATTTTTTCGTGATAAAGAATGAAAATAATTGTCCGGAAACCAGAAAATAAATTGGAAATAAAAAATTTGAAACGACATAATGTAGGGATTGCATGCGTGCCTGTAATCTTTACCATAATGAGCTAGCGTATTAGACATCATTGTGTAGTGAACTCAGAGTAGCACCGTGTAGGTAGTCAAAAACAATTCCAAATCTAGGCTATCAACGCACTGGTGCGCGAGATCTCAGTTCGGGGCGAACTACTAAGTAGTTATACCATAGAATAGATAATAAGACTACGTATAGAAGGGTCACTGTCTCCCCCACCAATCGGGGCTTTTTCACCGCGCGACCGAATTTGAGCTGGCGAGGGGCTGACTTTGAAACGCGACGACGAGACCGAGACCACAGTGTACGTACAGTAATTATTCATGCGGTGACAACCTTACTTCACGCACACAATTGCGCGTGTACAAAAATGACATTGTGTAGTGTCTGTGTAAATAGGTAGTTAGACGCCGCTTTTGCATAGAGATTTCGTCGAGTGTCCGGGGTTATACTAGCATCACACAGAAAATGTTCAAAGTTAAAACAGAAAGTTACTGCTTTACCGCAAACGATTCCATCTAAATAGCTCAATGCAGTAAATTCAAAGCCATAAAGAAACCGACGCCAGTGACTTATTACCTTATCTTCCGGTTAAAGATAACCGTATCGATTCTGGCAGAATGCCCAACGCTTGAATACCGCTAAGTAATAGTGCGGTTAATAGCTGTAATACCGATTTTAGAGAACAAAAGGTAAAGCTTTTGAAACGACGCGATAAACCAATACTAGAAACGTTTGAGGTGAATAAGCTACGTTCGGTGAGCTTGCTCAATGGACAGGTGACTGGAAGACGCTTGACGCTTAATTTAAGTATCCGCTGTTTGAAGCACTCGTGGTGCAAGACGCGAGAAAAATGGATGGGTGACTAGGATACTTGCCTTATAAACACTATGAATGAAGATCAAGAATTTAACCCCTTAGTATTCGCTCAGATCATCATCATTGTCATCAAAACGTTAGCAATGTATCTTTGCAGTCATTTTTTTTTAAAAGCAATTAGTAAAATCGTAGTAGTAAAAGTGCTCTCCTAAATACGAAAGTGCTTAGCTCTTTAATGCTACTAGCGGTCACCTATTTATGACTGGGCAGAGCGTAGCTTAGTTTTGACTATTTGTTGCAATTTTGATTTATCGCAAAAATGCAAACTCTTGCATCTTTGCTTTGAGACCAATTATCTTCTATATCCTCCTCCTCAATTGGTTCCTCATGCATGAGGATCGTGACTCTGCCGATGTAGCATAGCCAGTGGTCTTTTCCAGGAGTTTCGGTCGGTTGCCTGCTGGAGGGCCGCATTCACCACCAGTTTCTCTAGGTTCTCGGCGTCTCGGCGGGCTGTGTCCAAAGTACTGGAGAATACGGTGAAGGCAGACAGATGACAGACGCTGTTTATTTTCAAGGTCGAGCTGTATCTTCTATGTAAACTGAGTAAAAACTTATTGTTTGAGACTCTAAACTCTACATATTCAAAAACTTGCAACATCAAAAATTTGCCCAAGTAAGGTAAGGTTAATAAGAGGTTTACCGCGTCGGTGTGGTTGTACACTAAGTGCGGTTTAGGATAGTGCATGAATTTGAAAATACTTTGGTTTCATGCCAAATTTTAAGTTGTAAATAGCTAATCCTTGTCTACGAAAAATAAAGTAACTTGAAAGAAAATAAACGACTAAGTTTGTAAACTTTTATTCAGCTAAACTAAACTTTTTGCACAAAATCATTATTAGACATAGACACATCATTTTTATTTTAATTTTATTTATTTCATTTTATTTTACTAAGCACACAAAATTCACAATGAAACGTAATAATTAAGATAAACGTAAGATAACAGAAAGGTACAAAACCTAATCAACTAAAAAGTAGGTTGTTTGTGTGCTACAGTAGCAAATGGGCTACAACTCAGCATTGTTGCCCTCTGTTTTAGGCAGAGGGCGCTGTTATTCTGCCGCAGCCACAGCAGTCACAGGACCTTTGGACAATTGAATATTAAATTAAATAAATTAACAAACAAAATATCATAAACATAATATACATAATACCTACACAAACAGTAGGAATAAAAGAAAATATATATCCCCAAAATAAAATAAAGTATTTAAATAATCCTATTAATATTATGAAGGCGAAAGTCTGTGTGTCTGTGTCGTGTGTGTGTGAGTGTGTGAATGTTTCATTAAAAATAATATTAAAATCCATCTAGCGCTTAGGCAGCAGAGAGCGCCAAAGAAATATATGATACAAAAACATAACCCTCCATTTGAGACAGTCGGATAAACACATAAACCAATTACTCCAAACTACTTAAATAACAAACATTCCTTCGCCCAAGAACTAATAAATCACAATAAATTTAATATTGATAGTATCCACGGTTATTAATCTATCGACCGGAAGAACCCTAATTTCGGACTCAGTGTTCCGTACTTTGTTTTAGTAGACCAATATATGAAGTAGATTAGTTTCTGTGAAGATTTATTTTGTGAGTTTGGATGTTTCAAACTAAAATCAAGTCTTCATCACAATACATGTAACGAAGACTTGATTTTAGTTTTTGCCAAAAATCGAGTTACTGTACTCTTCGTTAGAGGGCAGATTAGGTCTCTCCAATATACCGAAAAATCTTCGTCTACAATTGACCCACCCTCACCATATCATCGGTTCATCGGATGGGGGGCTTACACTTCGTTTCCTGTTCAAGAGCCTATCAATATCTATTAATTATCCAGATGGGTTCAGCCACGATGAAGTTACAAACGAATTACTAAGATAGTTATATCTTAAGATCCCTCTATTCAGCTCTTACCATGGCTAATTAAAACGATATTCCTATACCCGCCGCCTTATTCACAAAGAAGATCTGGGAACCTGAAAAAAAATTTACAATATAATTTTAGATCATTAAGACTGGATTTTACCAAACTGGATTAAGTTTTATCTGGAGATTAAACCACAGATTAAACTGCTGTTGCAATGCACCTAATAAGGTTGCGCTTTCTAAACAAAGGTGCATTCAAATTATCCTGGTTATAAGGTGTCAACTTTACAATGTCAATATTCAAATAAACAGCAGTTTAATCTGTGGTTTAATCTCCAGATAAAACTTAATCCAGTTTGGTAAAATCCAGCCTAAATGATCTAATATAATATAGTTTTAGATCATTAAATTTTAATGTCAATGTGTTGGCAAAATAACACTATAGTGACGACAATGGACTTGCAAATCTGTCACTAGAAACTTGATGAAGTGGTAATCTAGAGTAGAATTTATCAAAATGTGGGCTTGTACCTATTATGTATCAGGACATACTTATGACTACCCGTTCAGGTATCTTCGAAGGTAACCTATCAATCTTTCGAAAAACGATACCCCGAATTTTGAAATCCATAAAACGTTTGATAGAAACTCGAAATCCAGATACTATGTTTTACATAATTTTATTACTCCGATAAAACGTTTTACAGAAGTCTCATTTGACAGAAACACTAATGCCAGATTATCAGATCGTTTTTTTTTCATTTGACAACAATATCCTTATACCTTATTTTAAAAGACAGAAGTAACGCATACCAGAAAATTTCCAGCCATATAAAACCTTTTCCATCTTACTCAATTATATTATTTACCTACGTAATTTGTGTTGCTTTTCATGTTGCGTCTGTCTTACCGTAAAACGAAACCTTTTTAGGTTATTATCGGTCTCAGAACCGAATCTGCCCACCCCGACTTCCACGTAGTCTTGTCTGTCCTACCCTAGAGTGTTTTTATGAATTCGGAGGCGCGAAGGGAGATGCAGGAGATGCTGGTCGCCGCCGAAGGTGGCGACCAAACAGCCGAAGCTGCGAAGGCTCGTGCTGATGCTGCGTTTTGTTACGCAAGGGCGGAGGGGCTGCACTTCCCGAAGCGCCGGAGCCGTCACAAATTCGAAATGGTTGGAAGATTTAGGTTAAATTTTGATAATTTGCCAAAAGTGTTTGGTGAGGTTACTTAACCATCTAGCACGAAATTAGTTAGGAAATGTTAAAGGTAGGTAATAAAAAAAAGTAACTAGGTACATTATTTATTAGATATCTACCTACAGTTCAAGCTACATAATAGACATCGGTCATGTAATTTTATGGTACCTAGTATTAATAACGCTCTGAATTATTACTAGATGGCGCTACTGGTAGGCGTTTAGAAAGATTTAATACATAATTTTGTAATAGGTCTTTCCTGAACCATGATTTTTCGGCATCACAAAATATATGGAAAACAAATTATATGGAAAACAAACATGCGGTAAAGTGAATTATCTGGATGTTAAAATTTCTGGAAAATGTTTAGATGGATTTTGTATTTCTGTCTTGTAAAAAAAAACAAATGAAAATCTGGCTTAAGAATTTATGGAATTCGAATTCCTGTTTTATGAAAAAAAAGAAATCAAAAATCTGTCAAACGTTCCTATGGATTTCAAAAATCTGTCTTGTATTTTTCGTGACATCAATACGTAACCATCTTCGAAGGATCTAAAATACCTAAATATTTGAGAGAATGAAGAAGAACGCTTCTACTTCTCTAGACAACTGAAAAAGTATCTCAAACTCTGAAGATTTGACTCTACTGTTCCATTTACAGTCAAAAGCCTTTTTTGCCACCTTTCTAAAGGAATCTTAAGTGTATGTCTGAGAAAACGCTGCGTTCCTATGTGTAAAGATCTAAGTCCACTGGTCCGTTTACATTCGTGAGCATGTTTAAGTTTTGCTTATTATCATTATTGAATACGGGGATAGAATTATCAGGGTAAATTGGCTTCATTAACATCGGATGTGGGTCTTAACGACGCGTTTTACCTGATTGCATGATACGTAACCGTTTACGGGACATTTTGAGGATATCTACGGGACAATATTTTAGGGACACATAAGAACCGTGTTCAATATCCTGTTGCTTTCGGATCCTCCATGTGCCATCTACTCTAAGAGACCTACTCTCTTTACCTCTACTGGGTTCCAGAATTTTTCGGTAGATTTGTCGTTCCTATTTTAGACCTAGTGTCCGAGCCGAACATTGTGGGAGAAACAAAATTATCAAGATTCCGGTGGCCTGGTCACGTAGTCCGCATGGGTGACGATCGTGCAGTCAGGAGAGCGTACTCTGGTCACCCTAATGGCCGAAGACCTGGACGTCCCAGGTACCGATAGATCGACGAGGTTCAAAAAGATCTCCATGAACTCGGGGCCGTCGATTGGACTCAAACGGCGTTGGACAGAGATTCCTGGCGGTCTTTAGTGTCGGAGGCCAAGATCCACTTCGGGTCGTTGCGCCACAGCAATAAGTAAGTAAGAACCGTGTTGGCAGAGTCGGGTTGTGTCCTCATTTTCGATCTGAAGGTCATGGATTTGAATCCTGGCTCTGCATGATTTTTCAATTCAAAAAATAAAAAATTCACTTTGAACTAAATGGTGAATGAAAACATCATGAAGAAAGCGGCTTCGTCAGCCCACAAGAATTGACGGTGTCTTTCCTCTGGATTAACCGATTAAGCTGAGAGGTTTAGGTGTTACAAACCTGCTCCATCTCACTCCACAATTTCGTGTGACTAGCTTCCGCCCGCGGCTTTGCTCGCGTGATACCTACCCAGATAAAAAGTAGCATTCGTATGTGTTTTTCCTTTGACGGTTATTATTACAACTAAAAAAAAAGAAGAAAAAATCTATTATAATCTAGGCTACGTGCAATACGTGCATGCCTAGGTAAAGAGTGCATATTTTAAGTTTTACTAGCATTTAAGTTATTTTAACATTATTGGCAAAAGCCCATATTTCGCAAGTTACATTTCAATGTGAAATAATTTATGAATGCCAACAAAATAATATTAATTTTCGATTATTGCTCAAAAGAGCTGGCATTCCTTTCACAATATATTCGGCTTTTGAATGAAATGGAGGGCATGCACTTGGAATTTTACTGTATAAAAGTTATTTGCTCATTCAATAACATATATTTACATAAACAAATGTACCTTCTCTCAAATCATTAGGCATTCAAGAATAATAATAATAATAATAATAATAAAGCTGGACATTTCACACAGCATCATGTAGCCCCAAGCTAAGCAGAGCTTGTGTTATGGGAACCACATGACTGATATACTACTTAAATACATTTTTTTTTTGTAAATACATAGGTACATAATATACATAGAAAACACCCAGACCCAGAATATGTTTGAAGGTGTGTAAAGGGATAATCATCGGCATGTCCAAGTCTTGGAACAAGCTCACATTTTGCATAAGTTAATATCCCACTGCTGGGTATAGGCCCTTCTTTGTTTATGCCATTTATTCGCACAGACCAAGTGGAAAAGGTGGCCAAGAATCGGGCATAGAAATCGAGGTCGTCCAACTGCGCAATGAATCAACGACATATTTTTTTTTTTTTTGTAAAATCTGCTGGACATTTCACACAGCGCCGTCTAGCCCCAAACTAAGCAAAGCTTGTACTATGGGAACCAGATAACTGATAGAATACTTATAAAAAAAAAGTATATATTATAGATATATACTTTTTTTTAAATATAATACTTATAGGAACATACATTAGAATACTTATATACTTTTTTTTGTAAATACATACATAGAATACTTTATAACACCCAGACACAGAACAAACTTATTGAACTTATTGAATAAATCGTTTTGAGTTTGAGTTTAAACATCTAGGTATGTTCATCACACAAATGTTTGTTCTGAGTGGGAATCGAACCCACGACCTACAGCGCGGAAGGCAGAGCTACTATCAACTGAGCTAAGAGGCCAGTCACAAAGATACTACATACAAAAATACTGCCATCGCATGCCATGGGTGCTTTGAGATTGAAATAAGCAAAACAATGGGCGGTCTTATCGCATAAAGCGATATCTGAAGAGCCTTGAGGGGGAAAGTCAAGTACACAAGTAATAAACGATGAGTTTAATATGTATTACAAAGGCCTAAGGCTAGGTCTTATCGGTGCTATTACGGTTGTTAATATGCAAACTTCTGCAATAACAGTTTTAAGTCCTTAACCAACATGTTAATTCGTTGAGGCTTAGCATCATGTACATTTTGTACGTGCCTCTGACTACACCCTCTTGGTGCGAAAACACACTGAGCGTATCATACGCGGCTCAAAAAGGTGGAGGTTCTCAGTTCGTCGGAATCTTTTAGTGGTTCTTGTGAGATTCTCTGGAAATTGTGATCATTAAGATATTTCTATAGAATCTTTTTAAACTTTCGCGATCTGTAGACATTATTTAAATGAACTAACGGGACTTTATATAAGGTAATTACGCGATAAAGTCCCGGTAGTTCGTTTAAAATGTAAAGAATCGTCGCATATTTAATTTATTTTGTAATCTCAAATTTTTTCAGGCGACTGTACAAAAAAAAAAAACTGTATGCAGTCGAAATTTTGAAATTAAACATTTTTTCTACTTATATTTAATTTATTGAACGGTAGATTAGCATCAAAGCATGTTAAAACTTTAATTTTACTGCCAATTCGTTTGTATCTAGTTTAAAATGGAGTCGGTAGCGGCCATTAAAATCATCCCTGCAATAACACTAAAAGATTATGGGCCATTTCGAGTAAATTTGTTTGCTATTTGCGCAAATACTGTGCACCTACTCATTGTTTGGCTTATAGGCCAAAGCTCACGAATTGTTTAACGATTGATTGAGATAATTTGATAAGACTTTTTAGTGCCTAAAGGTACTTTTAACTGCTTAAAATTTACTTTTAAGTGCTCCAGACTTAGTAGCTCATTAAAATAGATCAAATGGAATGCTAACTACTGCAAACTTCGGCATGGAACAAAAAAGTATTTGGATATACCTCTGACTACCCCCTTGAACATCTTCACATGATAACTCAAAAAATATTTAGTAGGTAGGTACACTAACTTATCTTAATGGTATTCATGAAATTTTAAATTGATATGACCTATATTATATTTATAGTCGGTACAGTACGCACAATGGATCTAGGCATTCGTGAAGTTAGCCGTTTCGATGCGCAGTGTAGCTTTTTCATACAAAATTCTCTACTGCGCAGCGAAATGTCTAGCTAGATCCATTGTGATTCTGTACTAGACTCACTTCGAATTCACTCAAGTGACCGAGCTCACTAAGTACGCAAGAATGTATTGTAAGTGTTTGTAGTAAGATTCAAATTTCGAATACGAAATTTGGTTCAAATTTCAAATTTCGATTTTTTTTTTTTTTTCCTAACCTATCTCGTCCCACTGCTGGGCAAAGGTCTCCCCCAAACTCTTCCAACCGTCCCTATCCTTCGCCGAGTCCCACCATCCATCGAATACGAAATTTTAAATCTCACAGCGGATTCAGCTCTTCGACGTTCGAAGTGAGTTTACAGAATGAGCCTACTGTACCTAAATCGATAATACTGTATGTGAGTAGGTACTAAAAGTTTTTTATGATCTCAAGCACAATGAAAGTTTCATGGCTAACAGTACTAAATCTTTTGATCATGCTATTGTTTTAATTCCTTTGTTAATTGTTAACCAAAACTTTCCTTAATTTCTTTTTAATTTTATACGGACTCCTTTTAATTGCCTAAGAACTTTTATTTTATGGACTTTTCTTTGATAGCTTTAGAAAGGCTATTTTGTTTGCGAAGGAAAGTAGGTAGGTACATTAATTAGTTTCAAGGTAAAAATAGAAAAAAAGTATTCATTTTCGGCTAGGTACATTAATTATTTTCAAGGTAGGTATAGAAAAAAATATTCATTTTCAAGTCAAACTTACAATGGTTCCAATAATATCATTGAACTGTAAGTTTTTAATAACTAAATCAAGTGACCTTGAATCTAATACTTATTTAAAAACTTGCCACCAATGAGATGCTACTAATAGAGACGTTATATCTTTAAAGTTGGCGTCATACAACAACATAATTTGAAAATTATTAGAACTAATACCACAGAATAATAGTTACCAACTTAGGTAGGTACTTGGTTGAACAGATAATGATACTACGCGTTACGAAGTTCGCTGGGTCAGCAAGTTTATTATAAAAAGCTCTAAAGCGCGACGAAATTTTGTTACCACTACTTAGGTAGGTACAATATACGCAGCTTTGTTTAAATCACACAAGAAAACTAAAAGATAACAGTGATATTATAAAACCCTGTTTTCAGAAATTTAATTTCGATACTGAAAAAAACCTTTACAGATGAAAGTCTTTGTTGCGAAGAAGTGAATAAATTGTACTTATAGTAGAAAATACAATATGTTTTATTTAATATTTATTTGGCCTATAATATATATTTGACTGGCCTCTTAGCTCAACTGGCCTCTTAGCTCTGCCTTCTGCGCTGTAGGTCGTGGGTTCGATTCCGCGGTCAAACATTTGTGTGATAAACATAGATGTTTGTTCTGTGGCACAGTCTGAAAATCAGCGCTGTCTCCCATGGGTTCTCATGGGAGTATCCAGCATTAGCTGAGACTGGGCCTTTTTGGCACCACACTGGTACGTACGTTAACCTTTTGTACAGTAGGGCCGACGGATCTCGGCGTTCGTGAGGTTGGCCGTTTCGATGCGCAGTGCAACTTTTTCATACAAAATTTTCTACTGCGCAGCGAGGGGCCTGACTTCGCGTGCGCCTTGATCCGTCGGCCGAACTGTATTGTCTATTCTATTGTTTATAACCTTCTCTGTATTATCTTTATATTTTTCTGTTCCGTATCCTATGTGTGTGTGTCAAATAAACGTTTATCTTATCTTATCTTATCTTATCTGTGTCTGGGTGTTATAAAATATTCTATGTATGCATTTAAAAAAGTATATAAGTATTCTATCAGGTATCTGGTTCCCATAGTACAAGCTTTGCTTAGTTTGGGGCTAGATGGTGCTGTGTGAACTGTCTAGCAATATTTATTTATTTACTTATAATATTATTTAAATTTATTATGCAGTGGTTGGACACAAGTAGTTAACTTTTCCATTTAACTAACTCAAAAACATTGAATTCACGTACACAAAATGTACGCAAATCGACTATAATTTAGTTCAACCAATTACTGAGTTCATTTGGGGAAATGCGAGGCTTTTACGGCCGTACCCAGGGCTGCCAATTTGAAATGACTTCATTACTGTATTAATAAAATAAAGTTAGGATTTTATAATTTATTGATGATGTAAGGTACTCTATATTCAAGCAGCCCGAAGTACCTCCGCCTTTCAGAATATTGCAGCCAAATAAAATCACATCACACTATCACACTAATATTATAAATAAATAATGTATCTAAATGAAATTATGATAAAATATGAACCTATGTAAATTGACTTGCCAATGTTATGCTATGTAACTTTATGGCTAAATAAATGAAATGAAATGAAATAAATAAAATGTACGCGATAAAATCCCGTAATAATAATTATCATTAATATTATAAACTCAAAAGTTTGGATGTATGTTTGTTCCTCTTTAACTCGACAACCACCGAATCGATTTGCCTAAAATTTAAAATATAGATAGATAATGACCGGGACTAGGACATTGGGTACCTACTTTTTATGAAAAATGCACGGTTCTCGTGGGATAAAACATAGTAGTCCACGCCGGCGAAGCCGCGGGCGTCCTCTAGTAAATTGTGACAAATCTTTTCAAGAATCTTTATAGAACTATAAAATATCAATAAAATTTTAATCCTTTTTGAAATAATAAATTGACACATGCAAATGGTGTTGTGTATCTTAAGTTTCTGCCGTAAAATTTCACTTAGCAATTACCGACACTACCCATCTCATAAAACATACGGATACTTACAAGATAATAATAATCTACTGGCTAGGTAGGTACTGCCTGTGACTTTATTTGAAAGAAAATTCTCACAACCCATTTTGTTCTTTGGTCTACCTCTTCTCAAATGCGACTGGGCTGGACATTGAGTCGTATTTTTAATTTATTATTAACGGGAATTAATCGCGTAATGTTATTAATTAATTATTGTTAACTAGCGGACGCCCGCGGCTTCGCCCGCGTGGACTACTGTTTTTTTTATCCCACGGGAACCGTGCCATTTTTCGGGATAAAAAGTAGCTTATGTCCTATTCCCGGTTATTATCTATCTACATTCCAAATTTCATCAAAATCGGTTTAGTAGTTATGGAGATACGTGGTAACAAACATTCACACACACAGACTTTCGCCTTTATAATATTAGTAGGATAGGATAATAAATTAAAAATGTATTCAAGTCGCGAAAGTTTAAAATATGTATGTGAGTCGTATGTCAGATGAAATATGGGTGAAAGCCGCCATAGACTGATTACGTAAGACTTGCAATAGCAATGCGACAGCAATCAATACTTATAATTCAAAATCGTATTACGGTCGCAAAATGCACTATGGCTAAAGTGCATTTTGCGACAGGCGAACAATAGACGTGCGATTAACTTCTTAAAAAAAAAAACTGAATGTTTATGAGAAGCACCGCAGCAAGAAACCGTGAATTTTTTCGGGATAAAAGTAGCCTATGTCCTATTCCCGGTCATTATCTATTGTACCTATATTTTAAATTTCAGTTGAATCGATTTAGTTGTTGTCGAGTTAACGAGGAACAAACATACATCCATCCAAATATCCAAACTTTCGCATTTATAATATTAGTGTGATAGTGTGATTATAATTTATAATAGCTGATGTGAAGAAAATATTTAATATCTTCCAACATTTCAAATAAACTTTATCTCATTATCAATTTCAAACGATAACGTAAATGTTTGTATTAATCTAAACTTATAATAATATTTGATAAGATTATGAATCGATAAGAAATAAAGACTCTTGCGAGAGTCCTTATAATCTTATCGATTCATTAGCCTCAATTAATTAACAAGAAAATTAATTTATACCATCTTGAATTCTAGATCTTACATAGATTTGTACCAATTATTATAGGTATATCGTTTATAGTAGACGATTAAGATTAGGTATATTATGTATAATGGAGATCATACACTATCATTTTGCCAATACCGAGGCAACATGTCAATAAAACTTGCACTCCAGACACGTCTACTTAAACTTATATTACCTAAATACATTAAAAGTCAGTTGCAAGGAGATTTAAATGAATTTAAATACTGCAACATAATTCCGGTACATGACAAAGTTGAACTAACATTATTAAATGAACAATATCTAAATAATTCCCTATTAAAACCAATAGAACATAAAATAATAACAAGAAAAATCACTCAACACAAATTAAACATTCCTAAAATGAGAAACTTTTATGGTCGACGTACTACTGAATTTCTAATTCCTACTTTACTGAATAATATTCCTCAAGTACTCAAAACTAAAATTAATAACAAAAATTATAAAATAAAACTTAAACAGTATTACCACAATAAATAAATAATCTATTTTTCTCTATACTTACTACATAAAACTATATAAAACTTAAACTGAGCCAAAATCTTCTAACTAAAAATAACAAACCGAATTTTTATATTGAAAATTGAACCACCCTGTATAGCCTGTTGTTTACTATTTCTATTCAAAACGCAGTCGGTTGGCCGGCCTACGCTCATCCAGGTTCTATATAATCTCGTTATCTCGCTCTCACTGCGCCCACATGCGGGACGTGCGGCTGAGACGGAACGCGTCATAACGCATTCCTTATCGTGCTGTATTGTATGAGCGTAGTTCTGCGAATGCGAACTACCTACTCATTATGATAACTTGTTACCTTTAACTAAATGATGTATGTCAACTAAACGTATATTGTTACTTGTGTGTAAGTAAGTACTTACATTGCGAAGAAGACGAATGTGAGTGCCTACACAAACCCAACAGGGTTTAAAGGCACAATATTATAATATATCTTATGTAATTTCTTAAAGTGAAAATAAATAAATAAAAAATAAAAAAAAAAAAATAAATAAATAAATATGGCCGACAGTCAATATTTATATTGACTGTCGGCCATATTTATTTATTTAGATTCCCTGTGTTCCGTGATATGCAAATTTTGCAATTATTTGTCTCGCCCCGAGAATCGAATCAGCACCTCTTGCATCTCAGCTGAGATTTTGGCACTCCACCGAAGACGTCACAAATTACATCACGTCACAAACATACACCCATCCATCCAAACATCCAAACTTAAGCATTTATTATATTAGTGTGATGATGCCGACATCGCCAAATTCGAAATCCAAATTCGAGGAGAACTGCAAGATTATGAATAACCTAGCAGTAAGTAAATGTACCTAGTGCTATTAAATTGGAGTGCTGTCTCTGAGTAGGACAGGGTGTAAATGCCATTTAAGTGTCGAGTAAGAAATTGGATCATGTAGGGTATCCTATAGAAATAGTAATTTCTTGTCACCGAACCATGGGATAGTATTTCGACTTTGAATTGGGTCGGGGTTAGTATTTCAAGCAAATTGCGATTTCGGATCTTTGATATTTGTTTAACAGCTTTTTAGATAGTTCGTAAGCTGTACCTAATACAGTTTTCATCCATCCAAAGTCATTTTGAAATGAGAATACTTACTTAAGTACATATTTTGTTGTAAAATAAGGCCCTGATCGACGAGCGAGTAAAACCGTGGTCTTATAGCTCGTCAGCAAAGCTCGCCGGTGTATCATTGCAATACCGCGGTTTTGTGAGTTGAGAGACCTGGCTCGCGGCTCGTCATGTTTCCTTCATTTTTTACTCAGCTCGATCAAATTCAAAATTCAAATCCTCGATTCGACTACGATACGACTGTTTCACTCGCTAGTCGATCAGTACCAACGAGCCGCGAGTATAATCGACGTTCTTTAAAACCGCGGTATAGGCTCGTACGTCGATCCCTCACTTTACCAACTTACAACTTTATAAAAGTCGTAACTAATCTATGTTCATAACACAAATGTCTCAATGAAGTCATACCCAAGACCTACAGTACAGCGGAGCAGGCAGAGCTACTACCAAAAGCTGGCCAGTCATATAGAGAAGAACGATCACGAACCATACAAAATAATGATAATTATTATTACGGGATTTTATCGCGTACCTACCTCTTATTTAAAATCGATATAATCCCGTAAAAATAATTATCATTATGTTAACAAATCGCGAAAGTTTAACAAGTTTTCATACAAAATAAACCCACGTCCACGGCAAAGAGACGTATCTCGAAAACATTTATAAAATCCGTACCTCCTCACCCATATTATAAATGTAAAAGTGCGTTTATTTGTTTGTTGATTTGTCTTGCTTTCACGTCAAGACAGAGCGATGGATTGACGTGATTTTTGTGTAGAGATAGTTGGAAGGCTGGAGAGTAACATAGGCTACTTTTTATCCGGATACCACGCGAGCGATGCCGCGGGCAGCAGCTAGTTGAGTATAAAAAGATGGCACTTCCAAACTCCATCCTTACAGTCTAACATACAAAACAATTGCTATAAAAATTCAGTCAGGGCAGTTAAGCCATCTTTTTATAATCCCTTTTAACATTTTTTTGAGAGAAGTGAGTTATGATCCTTCTTCTTTGTGAGACGAAAAGAAATAGATTTGAATCCGCAGCCAAAAATATATTACTGGTCCTTTTAATTTCACAAAACTAAAACATCGGACGTACCTAAATCTGACTAAGAAAATCTCGTAGATAAGATTATCTTAGAATTATTCCGCGGTCAGTGAGGAACCCTCATTTGAAATTGTAAAAAGTGGACTAGAACCTTTTTTCCGGTCTACCAAAGCTAGCATTTGTTATAAGGTTGAATTTCTAGTCGGGTCAATGAACGCATTTTGAAACGAGCTTTCGGCTGCGGCTTCGCTCGCCTGGTACCCGGATAAAGAGTAGCTTATGTCCATCCCGGTCATTATCTATGTATGTTTTAAATTTCAGCCAAATCGGTTCTAATGTTGGGTATGGCATGATTTTAGATTGACTTTTGTAAAAGTAGGTTCATTTTCATTTTGAGCCGGTACCGTGAGCCGGTCATTTTCAATTGACTGTTCATTATTTTGGCGGACTACTCACTCATTCTCATATGACAATCTGTCCGGTCAGTTCTGAATTATTTCTTGTCATTGTCAAGCGAGGAGTGATTGAAGAGTGATTGAAGATTGAATGAAGCTTGAGGAAAGGGTAACGTCTTTTTCTGATTTTGTCATTATTGTGTACGGTCACATGACATTTGAATTGAAGTATGACATTTGTAGAAGTTGAGCCGATCACACAAAGTTGAGCCGATCACACAAAGTTGAATTTTGTACGGGACAAAAGAGCCGCGTCAGTCACGTCATACATACCCAACACTACTATACTACAGTAAGCCTTTTAACATCTCGCCGTCCCCGGAGAACAAAATGATAACTACAAAAACGTAACTTTTCAGGAGGAGCATTAAACATGTTTTCGTTAATAACTTCACAAATACTGGACGTAGACAGATGATTGTTAGCTTTAAGCAATGTTGATTTTTTATGCATTCGGAATGTTTTAATGACACACGCGTAAGAAATGCCAAAATAGAGATATTTAAAAAATAAGAAGTTAGTTAAAATCAATCACCGTCTAAGTTCTATAATGTCGATTATCATTTTATTCCTCGTATTTTCTAGGCAAAACCTAATATTGTACCACTATTCTATCATGTTATTCGACGCTTTACCAGGGTGGAAGCGATTATGATAATAGTGTATTATACGAAATGCAAGGACGAGTTTTGACGAGAATAAAATGATAACATGCTGTTATCATTATCTAGACGAATATTTTTCACGAGAACATAATGATAATGATTGTTTGTCATATTAACAGGTGTAAATACAATTTGATAAGATTATAGTACAACTTTATTCTTGTAACTTCAGGCATGGGTCGAATCGTGGAATAGTATTGTAATATTTTGTAACTTCGCGAATAACTGTATGAAAGTTACGAAAAAAATTGAGCAGATGTATTAGCACCCAAAGATTACAAATATGGCATAACACTAAAACTAAGATAATGGCAGTTATCATTTTGTTCCCCGGGGACGGCGATCTGCCCTTCTCAAAATAACAATTTACTTTTAAAAGGTCTAAATGAATACATCTCACTCACCATAGGAAGCCCAGTTCTACTTAATAGTCTTTTAAATAATGGTTTTGTAAGAAAGGTAAAGTTTTATTCGAGTTTTAGTTTTATCTGACCATCCCGTAAAGAGCCCCCTAAGGTTTAGGGCACCCACACACGAGTATTGTTCGTGATGTAGGTAGAATTAAAATGTAGGTAGAAATTGTTTTACAAAACTTTCATAGATACACAAGGAAATTACTCAAGCAAAATTTTAGTATCGTCGATGGAGATACCGACAATGATTTAATTAATTTGTTATGTTGTTTGTTGAATTTTCATCTCGGTTAGGCTCAACTCACACTGACGCGTTTTTTCCAAGTCATGCTTTTTAAACTTCAAAGTATATTAAAATCTATTTTCATTAAATATTTGTAACATTGGCGTGCTTATGTTTTCCTTCTGATATTTTCTTGCTAATATCAAAATGCATGCACGCCATTAAAAGTAAATTAAGATGTTAAAAAACACATTAGCTCACCCATATTGTTAATTAAAACAGTCAAAAAGTATTTAACAGAAAAATTGTAGTCAGCTGTCGGTTGTTAGACTATTAGGTAGTTTGTTCGTATTGCCGTGTTGTAGACCAGTGTGCAGTGTTCCGCAAAGGGTGTGCCGCGGCACACTGTTGTACCGTGGTCATTAGTTGGTGTGCCTCGGAAAAATAAGGTTACCTATCTCAGTTAAGCTACTCCTTTGGACCGCATGCACAACTAAACAAGCTCATGTTTCACATAAAAAAATGTTTTTTTTTTATGGTGAACCTCCAAAATTTTTCGATTTTCTAGATGTACCGTGAACACAAAAAGTTTGCGGAACACTGTTCTTTATAATTAATTGTACACAAAACAATAGGCTTACACAATGAAAGAACATGTACAAAGGCGAGCTCAACCCTAAAAATAGCTTTCTTCCAGCAAACCTTTGAGGCTAGGGAGAGAGAACTGGTTGTAGATGAACTTAAACCATTTTTATAAGTAAATATTAGGAGGTTTTAGGAACGCGGGCTTATAAAATGTTTTAAACATAATAGGTCTAAATTATCTTTGGTACACAAAAGACGTTAAGTAATCTTTCGGATTCAAAGAATAAAGTTCTATTGACTTTGAGAACTTTCGAACTCGTCTGTAACTTGCCTTTTACTGGGTGCAATGCGTCTACTCCCTAAATTTTATAAGAATTTAAAAAATGATTTTACTAACATTAGATTTTAAGGCATTGTTTGTTACTAACCAAATGGGTCTTGTTGTCTGAATAAACAATTATATTATTATTATTAAATTAGAAAAACGATATTTCATGATGCTTTTTTAGAGGCCTTCAGGCGGCCTAAAAAGTCCGTCACCACAACACACATAGTTACAGTTAAACACAGTTAACTAGCTTATACGAACAAACAAACATACAAACAATGATGCTTCTAAAATTATTTGTATAGTATTTATATATTATTTAATTATAAAATTTTGTATAGCAGCTTCACCGGACTATGAAGACATAGTCCGGTGAAGCTGCTATACAAAATTTTATACTCACGTAGAAAAATGTTTCTTTTTTTACCACTAAAAATTGTAGAAAATGTTGTTTTCATGTCGATGATTATTTAAATAATTTTTTTCTTGTATATTTTTTTGCTTAGTTTTTTTCTACAGTCAAATGCTGCCTGGTTTTTTTTTAAACACTTACAGCTTGTCTCATAAAAACGAAAGAAGAAAGTTTATATTGTCACTTACATATCAATGAATAAATAAATAAATAAATAAATAAAATTTTATTTCAGATAAATTAATCCATATCCATATGAATGGAGATAGCAGTAGATTTAGCAGTCACTTAAACTGAAATAAGTAAATGATGAAAGACATTTCATACAACATCATCTAGCCCCAAAGTAAGCAGAGCTTGTGATTGTGATATGGTAACTACGTGACTGTTTACTACTCAGAACCATTTTTGTAAATACATACAAAATAAAAACACCCTAGACATATATTTGCAGATCAAAAAAACATTTGCCTCGCGACGGGAATCAAACCCGTAACCTTCTGAGTTTCAGGCTGGAATTTGCCCACTACGCCACAAAAGTCGATACTGCAGGAATCTTTCCATTATGAAAACAAACCGTTTATTTCGTACTGGTAAACTCGTATTACAACTATCGTAAACTGAACACACTAGACAATTATTTTTACTCTCACTGAATTTAAGTATTAAACGCTCACTTTTTGGGAGTGTTTCTATGGCACCCAGTATTTATGCTAATCCAAGTTTTATTGTAAATTAAGACATTGGGCGTATTGACTCATTAGGTGGAATTGAAACTTTATCGTTTTCGGTACAGCATTAGGAAATGAAATGTCAATGTTTCGTTCGAGACAATGAATAAAACATTTAAGTTAAAGTTTATGTAAACGATTTTGGAGTTCAATCTTTGTATAGTTTACTTTTTAATGTGGGTTTTATAGATCAACAAAAAGTTACACAGTGGGTCGCTTGATTACAATACTTACATTTGAATCCAGATTTTAGTTATTTGGATAAAATTTTGAGGGCTAAGATTTAGCAAAACCAGGCTCTCTTCCTTATGTTATGACTAACGGACACACGCGGCTTTGCCAGTGTGGACTACCATTGAATTTATCCCGTGCATTTTTCCGGGATAAAGCCTATGTCCCATTCCCATTCATTATCTATCTGTATTTTAAATTTCATGCAAATCGGTTCTGTTTGTCGAGTTATAGAGAAACAAACATATATCCATACAAACATTTAAACTTTCGCATTTATAATATTAGTGTGATTAAGATAAGTGTGATACCTAGGTACGCCATAACACAGGTATTTACCTAGATTGGGTACCTATAAATAAATAAATAATGCTGGACATTTCACACAGCATCATGTAGCCCCAAGCTAAGCAGAGCTTGTATTATGGGAACCACATGACTGATATACTACTTGTATAAGTTTATTTTTTTGTAAAAACATACATAATATACTTACATAGAAAACACCCAGACTCGAGACAAATATTTGCAGATCATACAAACATTTGTCCCGCGGCGGGGATCGAACCCGCAACCTCCTGCGTCACAAGCGGGCCTTCACCCACTGCGCCACAGAGGTTGCCTATGTTTTCTAACATGGATTGTCTTTATACTACAAACCTTAGACCTAAGTCATGTTGATTTATACCGTTCGTTGCTGAAAAAAAAAAAAGTACTTAAGTAAGTAAGTACCTCAAACACTTCCTGTAATTACAACACATCGCAAAAACAACTAGGTATTTAAATTATCCATATGTCGACGCACACATTCGCAGCCCACCGCCACACCTTGGAAGCAGCTGACGGCGCTGTTTCTATCACTATAAAAGCGGCGACACGCGCCCCTTTTGCATTCGCAACACTGGCTATCGAAACGCGCGCACCTAGCTATAGATAGACTACTTATGTACCTTTGTAATATAAATTTCGCATTATTAAATTTTGTATGAAGAGTCTAAGTTTTCTTAATCAATCAGCTAGATTAGCACAGCGCACCTCACATACGTAGGCACAGAAATCAATCTGTGATATAGGTAGGCAGGAATCAACCTACCTACCTACCTACATACCCACAAACATTGGACCTTCGGAGCCGGATCTACGCGGGATCTACGAAGAAGGGCTGGCCAATTCGTTCCAATTTCATCTCCTAGTCCTATTTCAATTGTACTAAAACTGTTTCTCTTTCGCAGTAAGAAGCCAATACGCGTGGTGTTTCCAGGGAAAAATCGTGAGTACCCCTTTTATCACAACTTGCTAAAATGAGTGTCGAAAATGTGTCTATTCGCAGTAAATCTCCCAATCCGTATTTAGGTGCAGATTTAAATGAAAATATTTTACGTGAATTAAATAAGAAACGCGGTTCAATCAAGGGTAGACTAACTTTGTTTGTGAAATTTGTAAATTCCTTCGACGGAGCACGTTTAACTAAAAAACAAGTCTCAGAAATTAAATTGCGTAGTGATGTAGCTAAGTCGTTATTGAGCGAATTCAATAATATTCAAAGCTCAATCGAAGAATCAGTTTCGGAAAATGATATTTCGGTACAACTAGAATCACGGGAAGCTTTCGAGAACTCATACTTTCAGGTTCAGGCGAACGTTCTCAGTTTACTAGCTCAGTCTGATAGTTCTGATAGCACGTGTAGCGATTCTAAACCTAGATGTAACGACTCGAAATGCAATTCTCACTCGCTAGTCAAACTTCCGACTATTTCACTACCCTCATTTGACGGATCGTACGATAACTGGTTAGAGTTTAGAGATACATTCCTTTCTTTGATTCACCATTCAAACAGCTCGATGACATTCAGAAATTTCATTACATGCGAGCTTCCCTCAAAGGTAATGCGGCACAGGTTATCAAATCGGTAGAATTCACATCGGAAAACTACACGGTAGCTTGGGACTTGCTTACTAATAGGTACGATAATTCGAAATTATTGGTGCATAATCATGTGAAATCTCTATTCTCAATGCAACAAACGAAAGAGTCTTCCTTTCATATTAGGAAATTAATCGATACAGTTCTTAAGAATTTACGCGCTTTGAAGACTCTGGGAGAACCCACGGAGTCATGGGATACTCTCATCGTTTATATCGTTGTTTCAAAATTAGACGCAGTTGTAGAAAAAGAATGGGAACAGTACAAAAGTACTCAGGGTACTCAGTTAAGTAAAAATATTTCATTGAACGATTTACTTAGCTTTTTAAAGGACAAGGCAGATACGCTAGATATGATAAAAGCGCGTCATTCTTCTATCATTCATAGCAACCATTCGAGTAGCAAAGTTTCTCACGAACCTATTAAAAAATCAAATCAACAAAATAGTGTTCAAACTTTTACAACGAGAAACGATTCCATGCGCAAACCTACCCGCGCTTGCAAATTGTGCGATGCTAACCACGCGCTTTACGCTTGCAATAAGTTTAACAATTTGTCGGTGCAGGATAGAATCAATTTCGTAAAAAATAAGAATCTATGCGTTAACTGTTTACGGTCAGGTCACGAGTTATCTGATTGTATTTACGGTCCGTGTAGGCAGTGTAACGAGAAACACAACAGCTTACTTCATGGTGGAGAATTCGCATCATTATCGGTTGTAGGGCACGATCTTCAATCGAACTCCACGTCCAACATGAGTACAGCTGCGGTTTTACATTCGGTCGAACAATCACGCATTAATATTGATTGTGATGACAACACTTTACAAACGGTTCTGTTGTCTACCGCGCTAGTCGAGGTAGCAGGTGACGACAACGTGTATCACACAGCCCGCGCTGTATTAGATAGCGGTAGTCAGCAGTGCATAATTACTTAATTACCGATGCATTACGCAAAAAATTAAACGTCAAGTCGATACAGTCCACTGTTCAAATCACGGGAATAGGTCAGACAAACACGCAGTCGACTCATTCTTGTAAAATAAATCTCAAGTCGTTAATCGGAGATTACAATACACGCATTAATTGTATTGTTTTAAATCGCATTACCAATTCTTGTCCGTCAGTAAGCTTTGATCATACGTTGCTAGAACTACCTACGCATATAGATTTAGCCGATCCTAAGTTTTACTCGTCGTCTCAAGTTGACCTACTGATAGGAGCGGATTGTTTCTGGGACCTATTAGTAGAAGGTAGGATACGTTTACCCACCGGGCCGTATTTGCAAAATACTAAGTTGGGGTGGGTCATATCAGGTATTATTCATAATACCCAGTCGCGCATTAATCGACTGCAATGTAATTTCGTACAAAACTTAGAAATTAACGATCAGTTAAAAAAGTTTTGCGAAGTAGAAAAAATAAATAAATCAAATCAAAGTCTTTCTACCGAGGAAAGCATTTGCGAACAATTATTTACCGACATAACGAAACGGGTAGATAACGGTCGCTTATCAGTTCGCATTCCTTTGAATGAATCCGTCGAATCGCTAGCTAACATTACGGAACATCATCGGCACTATACCTAAATATACGTTTTATTAGGAGTTAGGATTACAGTGCACGGACGATGATGTGACACGCGTATATGATCTGTTCGTCGACGATTTATTAATTGGTAGTGATTGTAAACATACGTTGTTTTCCATTACGAAAATATATTTTCAATTCGTTTGATGTCGCATTAATACACTGACAATTGATAATAATAATTAAAAAATAAAATACCGTGCGCCATAAAATAAAACGTTATTCGGAATAAGTTAATTTAATCGTTATCGTATCTACTTAATATTCGCGTTACGCGACACGTACTCAGTTCACAATATTCCGTAGTTAAGTTGCATATCTTCACTGACGCGATTGAAAGTACGTATGAAGCTTGCGCGTACTGTCGTACCTGCAATAGTAATGTGACGTCACAGTGAAGTTGTTATGTTCGAGTCGTGTTGTTCCTATCGAACCGCTGAGTATTCGAGCTTTGTGGTGCATTAATAGGTGCGAAATTGTACGAAAAAATAATTAAATCGTTGCGTTTACATTTCTATAATGTAGTGTTTTACAGATTCGACTATCGTAATTTGGTGGTTAAAAACGTTTCCCCACCAGTTAAAACGTTTGTTTCAAATCGTGTAGTAGAAATAAATGATTTAACAAGTAAATGCACAATGGTTACATTCACGCGGTAGTAGTTGTGTACCTACTTTATCTTTGTGGTGGAACGGACCCACATTTTTATTCGAAAATGTACCTAAATGGTCACACGTTTCTCAGGTTAGTTCGCATAATTAACTTTACCTGAATTAAAAGAATCTACGGTTAGTATGGCTTGTAGTATATCATATAAAAGTCTTATGAACTTCGAAAGGTTTTTTAATTTAAATAAATTCGCAGCCCACAAAAAAAAAGCAGAACGGCACTACGGTCCTATAGCAGTTTAGGAATTAGATAGGTCGTTAGGAATTGTAGTTAAAGACGCGCAGATACAATCATTTAATTAACTACTACAAGTACAATTTATTCGTTAAAAACTTGAGTTTAAAATTAAATCGTAATTTATCAAGTTTAAATGTATTCTTAGATAAACAAAATATTATGCGCATTGGTAGTAGGTTGGTAAACTGTGACACTTTTTCTTACAACAAAAAGCATCCCAAGCTATTATCACACTATTATGTAGTAGGTAAGCATCAATTTACCTTTGTTCATATTATCTATGTTTATTCGTATGTTTTGCGACACGAGCATTGCATTTGGAACTTGTTACTTGTTTATCAACAGAAGGTTACATTTTAGCTTTGAAAAGATTTATTTCGCGAAGAGGAAAGCCTCTTAAGATCTTTTCTGATCACGGTAAAAACTTTGTAGGCGCCGCGCGGGAACTTACAGATTTTTTAAGTCAAATAAAATTCTATCCTTGATTACGCATCATTTAATCAAATCGAATTTAGTTTCATTCGTCCTTATACACCTCATTTTGGTAGGTTGTGGGAACCCGGGGTGAAATCCTGCAAACACCACATTTCTCGCGTAATAGGAAATGCAAATTTAACTTATGAGGAATTCAATACAGTTTTGGTACAAATTGAAACTGTCCTGAATTCCCGCCCTATGTATCCTATGTCCTCAGATCCGAACGATTTTAGCCCACTCACACCAGCTCATTTCCTGATTGGCCTACCTCTGACTAGCCCCGCCGAGCGAGACGTCACGACGGAGGAGCTGCCTTCCTCGCGCTTCAAACGAGTCGAGCAGCTGAGCCAATCATTCTTCAATCAATCATTCGTCAATGGAGTACATATCAGAACTTCAACAAAGGACAAAATGGCTAGAAAGGAAAGAGGACATAAAGCCAGGAACATTGGTCCTCATCAAGGAGGACGGTCTCCCTCCTCTCAAGTGGAGATTGGACCGCGTCACGGCCATCTTCCCAGGAAAGGATGGAGTTTCAAGAATAGCGGAAATCAAACTAGCGACGAGCACATTGAAGAGGGCATTTTCCAGAGTATGCCCGCTCGAGGTCGATGTCCAGGGCGCTGCTTGGGCAATCAGAGCCGAGTTCAAGGACTTCACCACTGGAGCAGCACCATCCTGAGTGTCCTCCAGGCCCGCCGGGATGTCGACGCACACATTCGCAGCCCACCGCCACACCTTGGAAGCAGCTGACGGCGCTGTTTCTATCACTATAAAAGCGGCGACACGCGCCCCTTTTGCATTCGCAACACTGGCTATCGAAACGCGCGCACCTAGCTATAGATAAACTTATGTACCTTTGTAATATAAATTTCGCATTATTAAATTTTGTATGAAGAGTCTAAGTTTTCTTAATCAATCAGCTAGATTAGCACAGCGCACCTCACATACGTAGGCACAGAAATCAATCTGTGATATAGGTAGGCAGGAATCAACCTACCTACCTACCTACATACCCACAAACACCATAATTATTTGACCACAAAATTGTTAAACCTTTCAATACCATCATTACAGGTGTTGGAAACCAATAACCATATTCCGGTAGACCCCAATTAACACTTATTGGCGAATTAAATTAGGCAAACTTACAGACCGAACGCTGATTGTTTAAAAAAAGAAAGTTGCTTCTCATTGGTGCAAATTGCATTTTTACATTACCTCGCTCAAAACGGTAGTTAAGTACTTCAAGCTTTATAATGGACATCGGTTATTTTCGTGTTTTCCGAATGTCCGTCAGCAGTGTGTGATTCCACAAAAAAGAATGTGACTGAAATACACGTCTCTCACACGGCTTGCAAGTGGCTTGTAACTAATTTGCTTTTCTTAAAAATTACATTGGTATTTATTTGTTTTGCGATAAAGTTGAAATTATGAGTAATTTTAATTTCCAAATGACTTTTCGTCAATCGTTTTTGTAATTTTATGCGATTGTTTCCGATGTTTTCCGAAACGCATTCTTTTCTTAGTTTTACTGTACAAGGTTACAAATCAAGAATACTTCAAGGTTTTCAAAATGGCTGCCAATTTCAAGACCTACCCAGTACAGTACCATTGGTTGATTTTTGTATTGGGTTTTGCAAGTTTTACAAAGCTATTTTTGTAGTAATTTTAACGAAAAGATACGTTAACAAATTTAGCCGTTTACGCTTTAGATAAAGCGGAAGAGTTTGTTTGTTTGAACGCGCTAATCTCAGGAACTACCAGTCCGGTTTAAAAAAATATTCTGCATTGAATAGCTAAACTCTTGAGGAAGGTGATAGGCTACTTTTCATCATCATCATTACCATTATACCATTACAATGGGGGCAACGCCGCAAGGGCGCTGCTAGGTGTGAATAAATAAGCTAAAACTAAAACATTAAACCAAATGAAATTTATTTTGTCGTAGCGTATGTCATAGATTACTCGACAATTTCTTGTCCTAAATCGTAACAAGTAGTAAGTAAATAAGTTCGTATGAGCAAGCGGCCAACTCTGGTGACGGAGTTTTTAGGCTGCCTAAAAGCCTCCGTCATGGCAAAACGACTTAAAAGCCTAGACCAGGGTTGGGCAAACTTTTTTCATCAGGGGCCAAACAAAACCAATGAAATGTAATGGGTGCCACATTTTTTAACTAGTTTTTACTATTACTCACAGAACACAAAAAAAATTGTAACAATTTTGAAAGTGTTTACATTTAATTGAGATGAAATAGTACGGATTGAGTAAGAATCCTGGCGCGGCGGGCCGGATTAAAAAGGTTCGCGGGCCGGAGATGGCCCACGGGCCGTAGTTTGCCCGTCACTGGCCTAGACGGACAATTAAACGTGCCCTCCGAAGCACGGAAGCGCTCAGCTCGTAATGCCAGTAATAAGACAGAAAATACCTCTATTCCTAATTACTAAAACTTAGGCCTTTACATCTTTTACTTTAACAGTGTCAGGAGGCGATCTTTGCCACTGTAGTGCCTGGGACATTGTTGAGATGGAGTAGGCTTGCCCAGCACCTACACCATCCTCTCAGCTTAACCGGCCATATCAATGAAAGACATGGTCAATACGTGTGGGGCTAAGCCGCGGGTTTCCTCACGATGTTTTCCTTCACCGTTTAGAGCTCGTGTTAATGTTCATATAATTTTTTCGAAACGAAAAATCCTTTGATGCACGGCCAGGATTCGAACCCACGACCTTCGGATCGAAAGTCGAGGTACTATACCGCTCGGCCAACACGGCTCTCCTAATTATTACAAATTCAATTATTCTCCACTATTCCAGAATCTTGTAGATACATATTTTACTAGTTTTAACTTAGTTGCTATTCCGAAGTTTAAAGTTTAGTTCAGGGATTATTCATGTATGCAGCTTAAGCGGACTCTACCTATTCAGCGGATTATCCTCTATGACTAAACTAAAAACATTAACGTGATAAATAAATAATCACAGCACTCTAATATTACATGCGAAAGTTTGGATAGATGGATGTATGTATTTTTGTTCCTATAAAACTCGACAATCACTAGCTCGTTTAAAATATAAATGAATAATAACAGGAAATATGACATAGGCTACTTTTTATCCCGAAAAAAATGCATGATTCCCGTGGTATAAAAAAATAGTACCTAGTCCACGCGAGCGTCCGCTAGTAAATCAATAAAATTAGTTTATTGAACAAAGCGCTCAGTACTTCGCTCAACTTCAACGATTTATCACAATTTGGATGGGTGACCGCAAGTGGCATTGACAGCTTTCACGTTAAATGTTGCCTTCCTGTAAATCCTCCTTCAGTGCCCATTCTATACGTACGTATTATTATCTATTCTATGGCTACAGCCGGCGTACCACCAACTCTTAGAGCAATGTCAAAACAAGGTGAAAATAGTCCTGCATCGCGTCAATGACTTGACACTTGACACTCCACGAAGAGACGTTACCAAAACATTCCTGCGTTAGGCTTACTTTAACCTTACCTTAGTCTTATCTTAGCACGGAATCAGAGTAATCTTACTTTGACATTGCTCAAAGAGTTCATAATAAGGCCCCAGTAAAGAAGCTAATAAGTCCGCTCACTAAGCATACAAACGCCGTACACAGAGCAGTCTTAGCTTAATTAAAGGATAATAGTGTTAGACTTTACAAGCACTAACTTTCTTGAAAGTATAATTAGTTTAATCGGACGAACCCTGGTTAATGATAAATAAAATACCTAGCCTTTGATTAGTCTGTACTGTCAGACGCAAAAGTTAATAAGTAAACTAAGCTACCTAATAGCGGCATTTACACGATAGAGATTATCCCACGGATCCGGACTGTAAAGATATCTGTAAAGATATCTGTAAAGATATCTTTAAAGATAACTGCGGATAAAACTAGCGGCCTTTAAACGCTAAAGATTTTCCCACGGATCCGGACTGTAAAGATATCTGTAAAGATATCTTTAAAGATATCTGTACAGATAACCGCAGATTTTGGACTGGCGCGTGGAACGGTATAAATTTACAAAGTTTTTTTCTTGATTCTTGAATTTTCAATCTTGAATCTGAAATTTTGAATCTTGAATCTTTGAAGTGACAGCTGTCAAACTTCAAATGGCCATATCTCGGAAACTACTCGTCCTAGACTCCCCGTTCCCAGTTCAAATGAAAGCTATGACCAAGATCTTCATTTGAAGTGACAGCTGTCAAACTTCAAATGGCCATATCTCAGGAACTACTCGTCCTAGACTCCCCGTTCTCAGTTCAAATGAAAGCTATGACCAAGATCTTCATTTGAAGTGACAGCTGTCAAACTTCAAATGGCCATATCTCGGGAACTACTCGTCCTAGACTCCCCGTTCTCAGTTCAAATGAAAGCTATGACCAAGATCTACATTTCAGATGACAGATGTCATTTTGACAGCTGTTATTGAAAATGTAGATCTTGGTCATAGCTTTCATTTGAACTGAGAACGGGGAGTCTAGGACGAGTAGTTCCCGAGATATGGCCATTTGAAGTTTGACAGCTGTCACTTCAAATGAAGATCTTGGTCATAGCTTTCATTTGAACTGAGAACGGGGAGTCTAGGACGAGTAGTTCCTGAGATATGGCCATTTGAAGTTTGACAGCTGTCACTTCAAATGAAGATCTTGGTCATAGCTTTCATTTGAACTGGGAACGGGGAGTCTAGGACGAGTAGTTTGAGAGATATGGCGGTTTGAAGTTTGACAGCTGTCACTTCAAATGAAGATCTTGGTCATAGCTTTCATTTGAACTGGGAACGGGGAGTCTAGGACGAGTAGTTTCCGAGATATGGCGGTTTGAAGTTTGACAGCTGTCACTTCAAATGAAGATCTTGGTCATAGCTTTCATTTGAACTGAGAACGGGGAATCTAGGACGAGTAGTTCCTGAGATATGGCCATTTGAAGTTTGACAGCTGTCACTTCAAATGAAGATCTTGGTCATAGCTTTCATTTGTACTGAGAACGGGGAGTCTAGGACGAGTAGTTCCCGAGATATGGCGGTTTGAAGTTTGACAGCTGTCACTTCAAATGAAGATCTTGGTCATAGCTTTCATTTGAACTGGGAACGGGGAGTCTAGGACGAGTAGTTCCCGAGATATGGTCATTTGAAGTTTGACAGCTGTCACTTCAAAGATTCAAGATTCAAAATTTCAGATTCAAGGTTCAAAATTCAAGAATCAAGGATCGAAATCCAGGATCGAAATCCAAGATCGAAACCAAGGATCGAAATCAAGGATCGAAATCAAAATCGAAATCAAAATCAAGGATCAAAATCAAGGATCGAATTCAAGGATCGAAACCATGGATCGAAATCAAGCGCTGATTTTGTCGAGCGCGATAAAGTAAAAATATCCTGAAATTTAAATGACATGGGCACACTACTAATCCAACAACGAGTGTGAAAGAGACAAAGCTACCAAGAAAGCCTCTCAACAAGACCAACAATCCTTATAACCAAGATTAAATGATAATAGATCGTTGTGTGGACTGTACAGATATCTGTAAAGATATCCGCGGATAAAACTAGCGGCCTTTAAACGGTAGAGTTTTTAGCACGGATCTGGACTCTACAGATATCTGTAAAGATATCTTTACGGATATCCGCGGATAAAACTGTCAAAGGTTGGAATGGCAGAGATCGATCCGCAGGAAAATCCGCAGGCCGATCTCTGCGTGTAAATGCTGCTATTAGGTCGTTTACAACGATCCTTAGATGGCTCAACTCGTTTGAGTTGAAATGAAATGAAATGAATTTTTTTGAAATGAAATTTATTTTTCTCAGTAAGTACAGGTACAAGATATAAATACCTACTGGCTAACTTAAAGTAAGTACCTACCTAATTTATAATTTTGTTTTAGCTATTTTGTAAAGTTATGTAAATAAGTAGTAGTTTAGTTTCTGTAAATGTATTTAGAATTAAAGTAAGTTCGCACGAATTTTGCCCTAAATATTTAGTCAGACATCTAGGATCACTTTGAATGGTTTTATTATTCTACTCCTGCGACCATTTACTTGAAGGGTCAGACCAACATTGTTGGAACAAAGTATTTTTTTTAAGTTTCGAGCCCGGCAACAGACAAAAATTCCATATAAACGCAATAATATAAATAAATAATAATAAATAAATATTGCTGGATATTTCACACAGCACCATTTAGCTAGATTCTAGCCCCAAACTAAGCAAAGCTTGTACTATGGGAACCAGATAACTGATGATTTATACTTTTTTTTGTAAATACATACTTATAATACTTTATAACACCCAGACACAGAACAAACATCTATGTTCAGTTAATCACACAAATGTTTGTCCTGGTTGGGAATCGAACCCACGACCTACAGCGCAGAAGGCAGAGCCACTACCAACTGAGCTAAGAGGCCAGCAATAAGTACCAAAATCATTTAAAATGTAAGCAAATTTTTATCACTATATGTTATTATTTCGATTAAGGGAGTATTTATCTAGGTTCCCTTTAACACAGTTTTTTTAAAGTGACAAACATACTTACATCAAATCACGCTTCTTTCCTATAGATAAGGATAGACAGAGACCACGGATTTCCCCTTGCTATGCTCCTGACACACCTCTTTAGCATCATTCACTCTCATAATCTTTTTTTTTACGAAAAACTAGAAACCAAAAAGTCGGTTTCAGCTTTCACTTCACTCACAAACAAAAATACGACATTGGGCCTTATTAGAAGACCACACAGCATTTTATATAACAAACTGGCGCGCGAGTTTACGCTTAGATAGCATCATAAATTTACGAGGAGACCAAAGCCCTGAATCACTAAATTTGCAGTAATTTTTAAACCATAGCACAAGTTTAATGCAATATTATTTAGTTTTAAAGAAGTACAAAAGTGGATTCGCATATTTTACACTATCTCTAATTCGAAGTATCTCTAAAGTATCTCTAATTCGAATAACTTTTGAAGGCTGTGCACTTGTCAAGAAATTCATTTATTAGAAGACTGTCTGTATACATGCTCTTGTTAATTCTTCATGCTGGAACTACTTATTTTATGTCCCCGTATATAGTGATCCGTGAAACGTAGCGGAATAAAATAAAATCACCAATCAAGTTTAATTATCCATCTATATTTTTAATTTCAGCCAAATCGGTTTGGTTGTCGAATCATAGAGGAACAAACATACATCTATCCATCCAAACTTTCGCATTTACAATATTAGTGTGATAGATATCTGGGGCAGTAACTTGTGCTCAGGGAACAAAACTATAAACGCAACGAACTGCATTGCATTCATTGCTCTGCAGTGGTCGCGTCATGTTCATACATCGTTATTATCGCCCGGGCTATATAATCTCTTGGGCCTTATTAGGTTATTATGTCACAAGTTCGAGATGTACCTTGACTTTTGATTCATCAATGGATCAATAGATACGATGTTTTTGAATTTTTATATACCTACTAATTTGTACATTATAATAATTTAATAGTTAAAGAATAAACGCTTAAACACATATCAGAGGGTCTTAAAAATAATTAAACTCTGAAAATTAATTTTAACACCAAATATGGTTTCAAATGAATCCGAATTGTTTTCACAAACAAGCTCTGATAATAATTAATTAATTTTTATTTTCATTGCAAAATTGCAAAATTGCGGCAAAATGAATTTTAATTAAATAAGCTGGGTATTTAGATTTTGAGGTAGACCGCAATATAAAAGATTTTTGTAACTTATTAAGGCTCATTTACATGGTGCGAATTTCTTACCTCTAAGATGCGAGAATATAGCTCCATGATATTTCAGTGACTAGCTATTATCATCCTTCCACGTATGATATCAATGTTTAGCTTAGAATGTCATTTCGACATTATTATTATTATTATTATTTTATTATTATTATTTTAGCCTATATTGTCCCACTGCAGGGCAAAGGCCTCCCTCCCCTCTTTCCAGATTTTTCTGTCCTTGGCAGCATTGGGCCAATCTGGATCATGCGCATCTAGTTCGTCCCGCCATCTCCGTGGTGGTCTGCCACGCGGACGTCTTGCATTGGGCACCCATTCGGTTGCGGTTTTAGCCCACAAGTCGTCCGACATGCGGCAGACGTGGCCGGCCCAATCCCACTTGAGCTGAGCAGACTTTTTCCCGACGTCGAAAACTTTTGTTTGGGAACGCAGCACTGAATTTCGGATTCGGTCTGTTAACCGAACACCCAGTATGCTGCGTTCCATAGCCCGTTGACACACCTTGAGTCTGGACCTTTGCTGAGCTGTCAAAGACCAAGTTTGTGCACCGTATGTGAGGATTTCGACATTGATGACGATAATCGCCTCTCGCACTCGAGAAACTCGCACCATGTATATGAGCCTTTAGGTAGTGTTACCAAAATAAATAATAGTACAAATAATAGAAGCAGACTTCGCGAAAACATTAAATAAACAAGTGGCTAAATTAAAAATTAAAAAATAAATGTTATAAACTGGGCTATTTTTTGCACACTTTCTGTGTAATAACTCCGAAGATCCTCGACAGATCCTCACCATTTCATAGCACCAATCGGAAAGTATACTTATACCCTTTCAAACAGAATTTTCTGAATCGGTTTCATCTAAATTATAGGTAACATACGTAAAAAAAAGATTCCGGCTAATTAATAAATATTGCTGGACATTTCACACAGCGCCATCTAGCCCCAAACCATTCTGTGCCCAAACTAAGCAAAGCTTGTACTATGGGAACCAGATAACTGATAGAATACTTATATGTTTGTAAATACATCTTATAATAATAGGTTGGGGAAAAAGTTTCTTCGCATTTTTTAAGAAAATTCAAAACATTTTTTAATACAGTTTATTTATATTTGACTAAAGTATGTAGGTACCATTTTGTTCGATAATTTTTTGCCATCTTGTGGGTAGGGACATGATCCCATTGCTATAGAAATTTTGGGACTTCTGATCAAAATACCGCGACAAGTGGTATTGGCAGTCCTCTCGTGATGTTAACCTGACACTGCCTAAAGAATTCTGAAGAGACCGAAACAGGTGGAAATCTTAAGGTGCAAGGTCAGGACTATACGGCGGATGCATTAACACCTCCCAGCCAAACTCTCTTAATTTTTGCTGAGTGGCTAAAGATGTGTGAGGTCTAGCGTTATCATGATGAAAAACCACACCCCTTCTGTTGATTAATTCCGGCCGCTTTCTCTCAACTTCTTGCTTTAATCTCATCAGTTATTCGCAGTAGAGTTCAGAATCGATGGTCCTGCCTGGTGGTAACAGCTCATAATGAATAAACAATCACAAATGAGTACAGGGTTCATTAGGTATACAGTGAGCTCGTGAGGTATCCAAATATCGAGCTTTTTTGTGTACCCAGTTTTTTCAAATGCGCCAAAACTGTTTTGTGGTCAATTCCCAGTTCTTCAGCTACGTTGTAACTACTGATATGCTGATCTTGCTCCACTTTTTCAAAAATGGCATCCATTTTATCCGTAATAGGGCGACCAGAGCGACGTGCATCTTTGACATCAAAATTTCCGGATTGAAAACGCCTAAACCAAATTTGTGCTACTCTCACAGACACTGCACTAGGTCCATAAACATGGCAAATTTTTTTCGCGGCTTGCGTTGCATTTTTACCTTTTTTGTAGTAAAATTTTAAAATGTATCGAATTTCTTCATTAGATTCACTCATCTTAACGGTACGAAAAACAAATGAAAATCACACATTTTCCTAATTTTAATTTGGAATTATGTTCTTTAAAATTTAAACTTTTAATGATACCAAAACCAGCCAGATACATATAGTATAGCCAAAGATATTTTATTACAAGTTCATACATACTATAATGCGAAAAGACTTTTTCCCCAACCTAATACTTTATAACACCCAGACACAGAACAAACATCTATGTTCATCACACAAATCTTTGTCCTGGGTGGGAATCGAACCCACGACCACGAGCGCAGAAGGCAGAGCTATTATTAATAATTATTGATAACGTCCTTTTTTTGAAGTCAGTTAATATAACATACTAATAAAATTGTTCCGGAACGAAACATCTATAAATGCAAAAAGGATTCGTTGATTGCTCGGTGACTAAATTGGTTAGATAGAGCGCGGTTATGCAAAAGGTGAGGTGAGTTCAAATCCCGTATGGTTGAAAATTTTTGATGGATTTAAACATTAACTATATTTTTTATACTCTATTTTTATGTATAATTTTTAGTTTTATTTTCCTAATTGTTTGCATCCGACTTATCGTACATTTTTTTAAATTTAAATTTAATATTGTGTAAATTTGTGTAGCTTTATCCTCAAAATTGTTCGTATTTAAGTAGTCCGAAATACCGTACATGATAAAACTTTTATTGGAATCAAACAGGCTTTGCCTAGTGTGGAGGCCGCTGAAAAACTGTACCTGTATTGTTTCACTTTTTTAATAGGAAATATTTTTTCATTTTTCATTTTCAGTATTAGTAGGATATTAAAACTAAAAGCTTTCTTAACTTTCTACACGAAATCAAATTATTAAGGTTTACATTAGCGAAATATCCCTATTAAAGATTTCGATATCAAGTATTTTGAGATAAAGACAAATAAAATAGAAATAACTTTCCTAGTTTTGAATTCATTTGCATTTTACTCTGCAATTTCTACTTGTATGCAAATTTAAACTTTATCTCGATACTGCCAAGGCTTGGAATGTTAAACCGTCTTTGAAATGACAAAACTTTTCAACTTCATTTCTATTTTGAACTTTATGTTGGACGTAGAAAGGCTGAATTTCTATGCGAGCAGTTCGATTTATTCTGCCACAAGCAATATAAAATGCATTTCTAATTTACATGGTGCATTAGTCGTATTTTTATCTGATATCGCTATTTTAGCATTTCATTCGGAGCGTAAAGATTTGTGAATCATTTGTCTTGCTTGCTTTTGATTTCTATAACCTCGCATCCACACGTTGGGGCCAACGTTGGCCCCAATGTCACTCGCCAACGTGTGGATCTAGCCAAATCAACCCCAACGTTGGCCCCAACGTTGGGGCCAATGCAATTTTGCTAGATCCACACGTTGGCGAGTGACATTGGGGCCAACGTTGGCCCCAACGTGTGGAGCCGGGGTAAAGATTGTTTCTTTAAACCTTTATTAAAAAAACGTACTTAGGCCTTTACATCTCTACTAGATGATATAGTGTCAGGAGGTATTCTTTGCCTACACTTAACGGAACACTGTAGTGCCTGGGACATTGTTTGAGATGGAGTAGGCTTGCCCAGCACATAACCCCGGCCATATCCACAGGAAAGACATGGTCAATACGTGTGGGGCTGACTTAGCCGCGGGTATCCTCACGATGTTTTCCTTCACCATTTAGAGCTCGTGTTAATGCGCATACATAATCATAAATTTTTATAATTTTTTTTTTAAAAGGTAAGTATATTTTTCGATTGGTGCTTTATAAAATTGGTGAGGATCTGTTGAGGATCTTCGGAGTTATGAACAGTAGCCGTACCATGAACTCTTAGAGCAATGTTAAAACCAGCTTGAAACATGACAACGAATGTCATTCCTAAAGCAGTAGGACTGTTTTAAGCTTGTTTTGACATTGCTCTAAGACTTAGTGGTACGCTCCCAGTAATGCACCTGGGGAGTGTAGAAAATTACTCATAACATTAAAGAAGTTTTTTTTAATTTTAAATTTAGCTACTTTTTATGTCGCTACAACACCATAATCCTCACATACTCACGGGAAATATTAATAATCCCTACAACATAAATCCTTAAAATGCTTTAGTGCTGTTTTTACTCATTTATTTAATCTGCTTACAAAATATAAATTGTTAAAACCATCGTTCTGCAAATATTCCAAATTTCAATGCTCCTCGTTGCCGTGTTTGCATATTGCAGTCGCTGTGACATAGTGAATAGAGAACGGCTGGGCAATTCAAAATCACTTATAACGGATGTTAATGCCTGGGTTACACGAGGCTAGTTTTTCAAGCTAGGATAGCAAGCTAGTGTTAGTAAGCTAGCAAGCTAGTACTTCTAGCTTCGTGTAGACAGAACTAGCTTCATTTCTAAGCTAGTAAGCTAGTTTACAAGCCAGGATAGTTTTTACTATCCTGGCTTGTGTACTAGCTTCATGTGGCCGGCGAAGCTAGTTTTGGGTTGGCTAGTAAACAGTAACCACGCATTTTGTCATTCGCAAAATACTCTGATATTCGCCTAAATCTTCATTGCGAAATTCTTCCAAAGCAGTATGAATATAAACACATTACCCTTCCTTTGCTTTGCGCAGTCGGGTAAAAATAAAGTAAAGCAGAGTGATCCACGTTCATCTCTTCTTAAAATTCATGGTCTTGTCCATACCCGGTTTTGTAATTCATCTGCTAGTTTCTAGTGGAAATTGGCACAGTTTTCAAAGTAACTTTTTCAATAGAATAGTGTTTTTTTTTTCGCATGCAGTTCATTTTGGACGTGTGGTCACTTCAGTCACTGCAATAATACTAGCTTAAAATAAACTAGCCTCATGTAAACAGAACTAGCATGTTCCAAGCCAGGTTAGTAAGCCAGTATAGTTTAGTAAAAAACTAGCTTGCTATCCTAGCTTGAAAAACTAGCCTCGTGTATCCCGGGCATAAATGCTGAAAGATCTGAGAGGATGACTACTGCGCGCCTTGGGGATACAGTCGAGATGATGTTTCGTTTTTTCATTTAAAACGCTTCACTAACTGGACCATGTTGGAATAGTGGGCCTATGTTGGGCTTGCAAACCTGTCACTTATGGAAGCGTAATTGAAAAATGTGGGCATAAAACCAAATATTATGTATTTGGATATACCTCTGACTTCCTAAAAATCTGAAAGTAGGTATATGCCTACCGCACCTTGAGAATACAGGAATATTTTCTTAATCTCAGTTTTTAAGCTTATTTAGAGATAGTAAAATACGCGCTTAATCTTAGGTTTAAAGACATTTATTACTCATACAAACATTATTAAGTTTTCTTACAAATAAATATTTAATTATTTCGTAAAATTATCGCTCTGGAGCTGTCCCAGGTGGGCAAAGGTGGGGTAGGTAAATATCACTTGAAACATGTTGTACACATAATAAGTGTGTTTTTAATCTTCATTTTACAATACAAGTTAACCAGCTGTTCTGATAATGCTGTGGTTTATGTAGTCTTGTGGGAAATACGTCGGCTAGCAATAACATGCAGATATTGAATGTGCCCGTATTTGTCGTATTTTGTCTAATGAGGACGCAACCGCCCACCACACTGGTTCGACAACAAACTGGTGACTATTGGGTATATATTTACTTATCATTAAATTAATTTAATCAGTGGTTGCTTGCTTTGTATCGTATGTTCGTATGAGCTAGTGGTTAAATCTGGTGACGGAGTTTTTAGGCCGCTTAAGGCCTCCGACAATTTAACGTACCCTCCGAATCACGGAAGCGCTCAGCTGTTAACGCCACTTGCGGTCACCCATCCAAATAGGGAACCTGCATTATTTTTATTTTTGCTTTCATTTGAATGAATTTTATGTAGAATAGACCACGAGTTTAAAAAAAAATTAAAATACTTCAATTTAATGTAAAAAATTGCGGTTTCAAACTGACCGTTTAAATTTTCGCGCGCAAACGGATGTACAGTTACGATGACGTCACTCCTGTCGAGGAGAACGTTAAAAAGGACCTAAAACTATAAAACTAATTTTATTGATAATAAACCCTATAGCCATCGGAACATGGTTCTAAACTTAATAAAATAATAATAAATTAAAATGAAAGTCTACCTGTCAAGAGATGGCGTTTTGCGAAATATTTTTATTCAGCTACTTGTCGCGAGATGGCGTTATCTACCGTTATCAATTCTGTTAGTCTTTATCTACAAGACATAAGATTGATAATACAATGGCTATTATTCATGGTCCACTAAGCATAGCTATTCGCTTAGGGATGTGCCACAAGACGAATGTATCGAAATCTACTATTACCTACCAATTGATGTGTAACGATCGGTAGCACGTCAGGTTATATTTGTGGTGGTCGAAATAAAAAGCTTATCTTATCTTTCTTTCCTTATTTACACAATCAAAGTTCACAATCAAAGTAAATTATTTACACAAACAAATAAAATAAAAAAAAATCGTAAATTGTATCACTGTTTAAAATAATGGTTCTTTTTCTTATTGTGTTTTCTTTTTATGGTGTAGGTACAGTACATTAAAGTTATATTATATTCTAAATATTTGAAAAATATTAGAGCGAGTGAGCGAGCGAAGCGAGCAAAGATCTTAGTGGTTAGTTAGGCGATTGTGTTCATTAATTTATTGATTATCATCACACTAATATAAAATGCAAAAGTTTGGATGGATGGATGTTTGGATGTATTTTTTTTCCACTTGACAACCCCTGAACCGATTTGGCTGAAATTTAAAATATAGAATAGATAAAGACCGGGAAAAATGACAAATTATATAAAAAATGACAGATCATGTCAAAAATGACACTAGATGTTATTACCTATGAGAAAAGATGTCAAAAATGACAGATTAAATAAAAAATGACACTAATTGTCAAAATTGACAGATTAAAAACAACAGATGTTTTTTTGCCATTTTTGACATAATCTGTCATATTTTACATCTAGTGTCATTTTCTACATATTTTTTTAGTGTGTGTTCAAAAGGCCTTATCTCGGAAACTCCCGTTCTTAGTTCAAATGAAAGCTATTGAAGAGATCTTCATTTAAAGTGACAGCTGTCAAACTTCAAACGGCCATATCTCGGTAACTACTCGTCCTAGACTTCCCTTTCTTAGTTCAAATGAAAGCTATGACCAAGATCTACATTTTAGATGATAGATGTCATTTTGACAGCTGTCATTGAAAATGTAGATCTAGGTCATAGCTTTCATTTGAGCTTAGAAAGAAGAATCGAGGATGAGTAGTTTTCGAGATATGGCCGTTTGAAGTTTGACAGCTGTCACTTTAAATGAAGATCTCTTCAATAGCTTTCACTTGAACTGATTATGATGAAAAATCTTAGGCATTATGAAATTAATGCATTTATATCAGGCATATTAATTTTTAGACATTCATGTTAGGCACTTTGCTACAAAGGCAAATTGCGTTTTAGACACTGTATTGTACAACTCGGGTAAACTGAGTTTAAAATAAATTGCCATTCAGGCATATTGCGTCTTATGTGTTTCAAATCTTAGGCGAAAAATTATGAGAATAATGCATTTAACTTATCATCAGGCATATTACTTTTTAGATATTCATGTCAGGCATATTGCTACAAAGGCAAATTGCATTTTAGATGAATCGCGAACGACCCTTGTTTCTGACTAAATATATATGTTTCAGGCTTTTTGTGTTGCTTATGTTTATGATTAGTAGGTAATCATAACCATTAAAGTTATCGATAGCACATTCATCAGTATAAAGGGTCACATCCCTAATTGAGAAGATTTTTACGTCACTGATGCTACTCGACGCTGATTGGTGTATTGAAATACGTTCCGTTTCACGTACTTATAATTCGTAATAATTGTTAAAAATCAATACTAACTAAAATAAAAACGTTGCACTGGGTCTTCTTTTATGTTTTTTTTTGCATTTAAGACTCAAAATATTGAAAAATATTACGATTGCATTTCCCTATTGTGACCGCTCAGAACGTTGCTTAATTTCAACTATCTATATGGTCTTCTGTTGGGGTACATATGAAAAGTCCGAAAACCGAAATGCCGATCCTTGAAATGCCGATGCTTGAAATAGCGAAATTCGATATGTAGAACGGTTGAAATGTAGAAAGCTCGAAAGATAGAAGTTTGTAAGGTCGAAAGCTAAAAGTCAGAATGCTCGAAATGCCGAAAGTTTGAATTGCCGAACGTTTACAAAGTAGAATGCTCAATAAGTATAAGTTCCAAATGCCGAAAGACTAAAACATCGAAAATGATCGAAATAAGTACTTACATAAATTATTGTATTTATTAGTACTTTATTTCTTGGTAGTTTTTACGGGTGCGAAAGTAGTTTAGGTGTATAGTAGATAGATAGAAACGTGATTAGTGTAGGTTTTAATTGTACCTATTCTATCATCTCATTAGTAATGTTTAGTAATTGTGCAATTTATAGTTTAGGTAGGTAGGTAATTATTGTGTTAAGTTGGTTGGTAGGTACTTTTACATTATTTTTATTATTTTCAGTATAATATTGTTTTTTTTTGGTTTGCTGAATGAAATAAGTATTAAGTTTTTAACTAATTATAACGAATTAGGTGCCTGTAAGGCCTGTAATGTTATTTTAGTTTTACAAGAATGAATTTAATTGAATTATTATTTAATTTTGTTTGAAACGCCTGCTTCTTTACGTGAGCAAGCGTCATGCCTGCTATTGTCTGCCAAGGAAATTGTAGGTGTGTTTTTCAAATCAAATCAAAGAACTTTATTTGTTAACATAACTTACAAGTTACTAGGTAGGTATAATACCTACATTGTTGTTATTATTCTAAACTAAAGTGGCCTGCCCCGACTTCGCTCGGGTAGACTTATGAATAAAATGAGACCAAATCTTTTCTCCGCAAGGAAAGCATAGCATTGCGTTTCATTATTTACCTATTTTACGATTTTGTGAGTGAATCAAACCATCGAGTCCATTGCACACTCCCTAGGAGTAGTTTTGTAAAATAAAATAAAATCGTGTTTCATTATTTAAGTAAGTACTTCAAAGTTTATTTATGCCAAGTTTTGTGTGTGAATCAAACCATTTTTCCATACACATCCCGTAGGGTAGTTTTGTAAAAATAAAATATATCTGTCATTATTCAATTTAAAGTTTATTTAAACCGAGTTTTGTGTGAATGCTACAAAATAAAAAAAATCTATGCAAACTTTAAAGCTGCCGAGCACACCCCCTAGGAGTTATTTGAAAAAAAAATATCATTAATAATAATAAACTAGTAGTTCGCCCCGAACTGAGATCTCGCGCACCGTAGATGGCTTACATTTGGACTTTCTTCTGACTACCCCTATAATTCAAGTGCTACTACTGCCGAGTATGCCTATTGCGCTAGCTCTTCATGGTAAAAAATATTAGCATGCATGCAATACATAATGTCGTGTCTAATTTTTCATTTATTTCATATTTATGAATTCTCGTCGTATTTCTAAAAGTATACGTCCTAGAATCAAAATAATAACTATTTTGGAATGTACAAATTAAGACCTTTCATTTGACACCCCACTCAATATATTTGTTTATTTAACTTTTTTTACCCCAATTATTTTCATTCTTTATCAAAAATTTTTTTATCATGAAAATAAATCAAGTAGCATCTAAAATCATTGCAAACCAAACCGCGACGATGCCACTCTCTTTTTAAGACCGACCAGTCAATGAGCTACGAAGACATCGAAACTCTATGAAACGGGAGCTCTTGCAGCTCTGGTTTCGTAGTTTTTGTTCTTTGGTCGTATTTCAAAAGCTATACATCCTAGATTAAAAATAAAAACCATTTTGGAATGTACAAAATAAGCCCCTTCGTATGACACCCCACTCAATATATTTGGGTAACATTGAAAAAAATTTACCCCCTTGGGAACCCCATATCTTTACAACACCTTCATCGATTACGCTCATACGCTCCACAGCAAATTTCCATAGCACTACCTATTGACTTATCAAGTTTCATACAGATTGCATAAGCGGTTCGATAGTTATGCGAGAACATAAAAATGAAACATACAAACATACAAACATACAAAGCAAAATCGCCTAACTTGCCACTAAGATCTTCGCTCGCTTCGCTCGCTCGATCGATAAGTAGGTAGGTACCTATTTTTTTTAAGTTAAATTGTACCGAGATTTGAGCGAATCGAACCAACGAATGAAATTTAAGACAAACGGTTTACCACCCTTTTCCACCCCCTTAGGAGTTGATTTTTGAAAAATAGTATAGCTTATGTGTTATTCCGGAACCTAAGCTTTCTACATGCCGAATTTCAGCAAAATCGGTTCAGTAGTTACGGCGATACGTTCGGACAAATATACATAGGTACTGACTTCTTTAGTATTTAAAACTAGCTTCCGCCCGCGTTGTTGTCCGCGAGGTACCTACATAACATAATAGCTATGTTCAACCTGAAAGTTCATTCTAAATACAGCTGAAAGAATTTTTTAAATCAGATGAGTAGTTTTTGAGATAACCACCTACATACAAACACACTTTACCTCTTAATAATATTAGTATAGACAAAAAAAATTTCATACATCATCATAATTATTTCGAGCATTACTGGTTTCAAGCTTTTATATTTCAAGCATTCTATGAGCTTCGGCATTTTAAGCTTCGTTGTTTTAAGCTTCGATATTTTGGCTTTCGGCATTTCGAGCATTCTGATTTTTAAGCATTCTACATTTAAAGCTTCTACATTTTAAGCATTATACTTTACGAGCATTCGCTATTTCAAGCATCGGCATTTCAAGGATCGGCATTTCGGTTTTCGGACTTTTCATATGTACCCTTCTGTTGCCTCCAAAAACTATAACCTGGGTCTCTTCAAGTCAAGAGTGAATAGGTGTCTACTAACCTTTGTGATCCATCGTCAGCCATATCGTCGCTTACCATCAGGTGAGATTGTGGCTAAACAAAGGTCTATCTACAATAAAAAAAATCTATTAAAACGTCTAAAGCTACACTACGAACGTCTTTTAGTAAGACACTATCGACCCGCCCAGGCTTCGCACGGGTCACATCACACAGCATGTACCTATTATACATATAAACCTTCCTCTTGATCACTCTATTAAAAAAAACCGCATCAAAATCCGTTGCGTAGTTTTAAAGATCTAAGCATACATAGGGACAGCGGGAAGCGACTTTGTTTTATACTATGTAGTGATAGTGATAGTGAAGTGATGATAGTGATTAGAATTACCAAGATCTTGAATTTGAATATTGACCTTTCTAAAAACCCTGTGAGATAGGCTTTCTTCCTAAAATGTCACTTAAATCGGCGACCCATGTTAGATTGGGCGGAATTAAATTAGGTTTCAGAGCTCACAGACTCGCTTTGTCGACCTGAAATTATATTTCTAGGGATGTTGTTTGTCGATATTGTTAGAATAGCAGCGCCCTCGCGGCGTTGCCCTCGTAGTGATGGTATATGGTGATGATGATGATGATGAAAAGTAGCATATTATCTTCCTCAAGATTGTATTGATATAAGATTGTATTGATAAGATATAAGATTGATCAAATGTAGAAAAAAATTTTCACATCGGACTGGTAGTTCCTGAGATTAGCGCGTTCAAACAAACAAACAAACTCTTCCGCTTTATTATATTGGTATATATAGATATAGATTCCAGCAGTCATTCTGTAAACTGACTTCGAACGTCGAACAGCTAAATCCGCTGTGAGATTTCAAATTTCGTGTTCGAAATTTGAATAATTTAATTTAACTATAAAGGAGTCTTCCTTTCGTCACTTAATATGGCCCATTTCGGAGAATATGAGTTAAATTCATCATTTTATCCTATTCTATTAAACGAGCAATATTTGTTTGTTTTGTTTGTCTGTACTCACGTTCTCGAAAACGTCTCTAACGATTTCGATGAAATTTGCGGTACGGCGGTTTAAAACGGCGAAAAATCGATCTAACTAGGTCTCATATCTGGGAAAATTCGTTTTCTCAGCATTTTCACGCAAAAAGATTTACCAGTGCAATGTGGTTCGTAATTTCACAAAATTTGTTGAGACCAAAGTGGCCGAGTGGATTGGGTATCCGCCTTTCAGCCGAAGGCTTCGAGTTCGAATATCAGCCAGTGAAAGTTTATTTTTTGTAATTTTATTTTCCATTTCTTTTTTAATTTTTCTCTATTTGCACCCGAGCATAGCTCGGTCGCCCAGATATTAGCAACTAATATGATTTAGAATATTTAGTACTATCCAACTATGCATCATGCATGCATGCATCATAAAGCTGACAAATTGTATTCGGAAGTGCATAAATAACTTTATTAACTAATCACCAGATTGGGCTAACCAGTTGAAATATGCAAATTCTATCAGCTAAATCGTTTTAGCCAAACTCGATAATTGATGTCGATGATTAAAGTATCGATATATTCCCATCACTATTCTACCGAAATTACTACCCTTTGTGTTGCTGTACATGAATATGAAAATATGTTTCGCATTTCATAATGTCATTGGAACCATGCTAAGTGGGTATTATGACATTGGACGTGTATTTTGACTACCTTTTTATCCGATTTCAAAAAAGAAGGGGGTTTTGAGGCCTCTTGAAGGCCTGAAGGCAAAAAAGTGTGTTACAGTTTTTTTTTAATCAAAATATTGTTTTCTTAATCAATGTGCAAACAGTTTATGTATGCGCCTTCAATGTATGCGTTTCTTGACGGCCTGCTGTACCGAAGCGGTGCGTTAGGCGCGGGACATACAGAAAAGACGTAAGACGAGGACGCGTCGCAGACATATATATGTCTCTTCCGCGTCCCTTTCATAGAAAATGTATAGAAGCGTCGCGCCGCAAAACATACAGAAGAGACGGGGCGCCGTCACATTTTGTATGGGACGCGGATGAGACAAATGTCTGCGCCCCGTCTCTTCTATCTGGCCTGCGCCCTAGTCGTACAGCGCACGGACGATCGTGTTTTTTCATATAAAGCGAGCGCTTTTTTTATTGAAATGTACCTACACAAACTACTCGTAACTAATTTAGAAAATCGTGTCTCTAATTTAAAGCCTGTTTCAAACTGGTCAACTTTTCCGTTAAATAAGTAAGAGGGTTGGGTAAAAGTGGTTTACCTTTTCCTAAATTATTCGATATGTTAGGGGTTGAATTTAAGGGAGTGGCAAAAACAGATGATTCTACTAGTTTTATGAGAGTTTTAAAGTTGTTTCTGGTTGTTAGGTTTGTAATGAATGTTTTATTTAAATGGTTAAGTGTAGGGTCGTATGCTAATAAAGTTACACTACAACTTATGGGACAAAAATGTGTGGGACTAAAGTATTATAAGGATATCTATAGGATATTCAGGACATAGATAGATAGATAACCCTTTTTGTTTACCACAAAGAAACCTTAAATATAAATTATCTAAACATAGGTAAAAACAATTGGCGGCCTCATCGCTTAAAGCGATCTCTTCAGGGCAACCTAGGATGGATTAGACAGAACAGATATTAGAAGGCGGTAATAGATATCACACTAATATTATACCATGTAAAAGTTTAGAGTATGTTTGTTCCTCTATAACTCGACAACCACTGAACCGATTTGGCTGAAATTTAAAACATAGATAGATAATGACCGGGAATAGGACATAGGCTAGTTTTGATCCGGATACCACGAGAGCGACGCCGCGGACGGAAGCTTAGACATATCGCACCTCCAGAATAGAAGTGACTCAATTCAAAAAATTGGGAAAATGACTTGAATAAGTAGAAAAACTCAAAAAAAAACTATCTGCTAGTTATTAAAAAAATACACTTTTTGGTTAGAACGTGAAAAACATAACTGTGTCTCTTTCATTTCGGCAGTTTTTCTTCCCTCTCCCGCGGAAAACGGCCATTTATCGCACTTCCCAAAAAATCATGATTTTTGAATTGAGTCACTTCTATTCTGGAGGTGCGATATATAGTTTCAAATAGGTAGCAACGAGCTTGCGTCCTGTTACGCAATGCTAACTTCTGCAAAATGTGGGCGGGCATGTATCAATATGTGTATAGACATATTAGACATACTTCGAACTATTGACTTACTTTGACTTTGATACGTGACAGTATGCAATCTCGTTGCCTCCTAACCTCGGCTGAGACTCCACCAAAGCGGAGACGAGAGGAGATGTGTTTAAACAACCAATAGAACTTCGTTATTCACACATCTCGTGATGACATTGTCTGAATAACGATATTCTATTGGTTGTTCAAACACATCTCCTCTCGTCTCCGCTTTGGTGGAGTCTCAGCCTTAGAAATCTAACTCGTTTCCTCAATATAAATGTTATAATGTCATTGTAACATTTATATTTATTTTCTATTGTTTTGTTTCAGGTAAGTACCAATAGACACCTTTTAAATCCAGATTCAAGCCGAAGGTATTTTTAATATCACTTTTCATTGTTTTATTTAGAATTTCATAGTAAAATAGTTATTGAAATTTCCACACAATAATAATTTCATCACATGCCGTCGAATTTAATTTTAGAAATATAACGTTACATATTGAACTTCGCCGAAATATTTTTGGATTGAAAATTGAATTAGGCTAGTCAGACGATGTGGTTTTTTTTATTAAATAATGGTATCTCGCTTCAAAATAATCTAAATGTAGAGTGATCGAATAGCAAACATATTTGGATGACCTATGTAGCGAAGGGCCATCGAAACACAGAAGGTTGCGGGTTCGATTCCCAGTTCGAGGCAAATGTCTCGGGTTTGGGTGGTTTTCTAACTCGAAAAAATAAATATTTTTTCGAGACAATATTTGCAGATTATTCTCATCAGATCAATAAAAAGCCTATGTGTTATTTCAGAACCTAAACTATCAACAGTCAAAATTTCATCAAAATCGGTTGAGCAGTTATGGAGATACGTGGTAACAAACATTCACACACACGGACTTTCGCCTTTTTAATATTAGTAGGAGGATTATAAGCCTCGCGGCGGGAAACGAACCCGCAATCTTCTGCATTTCAAGGGCCTTTGCCCACTGCGCCTAAGAGGTCGTCAAAACTATTCAGATTCTCATTTCCCATTAATATAATGGACTTTCTCCCTTACTTATGAAAGATGTTTAAAGTTGAACACTGGTTAAACAATTTCCTGTCTCTATTCGTCACTATCCACAAATGAAGACAGGACGTTGTTTAACCAGTGTTCAACTTAAAACATCTTTCATGAGTAAGACCCTTTATGTCTAGCTACTAACTAGCCTATTATACCTAGTACAAAGTGCGTCAATTCTACTAAACCCAACCTAACGTAATCCCGAAATATTAGTAGGATTATGATCTGCCCCATTTCATCGTGAACCAAACATTTGTAGTGAACTGCGCCGATTACAGGTAGTTTGAATAAAATGTTGTAATTTAAATAAGGGTGGGCGCATCGTAAATCCATGTCCAAATTTAATGGACTATCGTTATTGATCCCCTACTATGAGCGAGAGATATGATCGAGATACTATCGAGTTCGTTTTGGTAACTTATTGGTCAAATATTATTACATAGATTCTATGTAATAATATTTGATTTCTATGTCATAGAAAATACAAGACTAAAAAAATATCAAAGTACGTACATTTGATACTATAAGTAATTTTAGTGTAGATACTCTAAGGCACTGCGTGACAAAATCCTTGTAATTATTATAACGGGAAATTCTGCCAGCTTTTTGCACACTTTATCTGCGGTCGGTGATTTGAACTATTTTCTGTCTTTCTATCTTTAGCAAATTTTAGTTAAGAAACAGAGTTTCTTTTTAATTTCGTTGTTTAATAAAAGAAGTTTATCTACCTATACTATGTTACTGTGTGTTTCTTTCTTTGTTTCTATAAATAAACCTATTTCATAGTGTACTAGCGAACGCTTGCGGCTTCGTCCTCGTGGTACCCAGATAGAAAGTAGCCTATGTCCTATTCCCAGTCATTATCTATCTATATTTTAAATTTGAGTCAAATCGGTTCAGTGATTCTCGAGACATGATGTCAGACATCCTCTCTTAGTTTTTGCCAACCTCTCTAATCACTCACTCACTCAAAATAAATCTAAGGAATTTCTAATTCAATAAATATCTTACTCTGTAGTGTCTTAAGAAATCCACAATTCGAGAACCCATGGTACCAACCTACCACCATTCCCTTTTATGTTATAATTCCCCCATAAACTAGCGTCGACAGCCCCATCAGGGTACAGCTATGGGGTCACATGGGGTTTTATTGCACCCCAAGATTATGGTCAGATAAACTAAGATATTTGATTTTATGGGATAACCCTTATTGTTCCGACTCGGTAGGACGCTGTAGGGGAGAGGTGGCATGAAAGGGACATTTTTGATCTTGAGGCTCTAGTAAGTGATTGAGAAAATATTTGAAACAGGTTGGAGTCGCATAGGAAGCGTTTAATATTAAACTATTGAAATAAAACACAATAATTGCCATTAATAAATTCTTAGTTGTTTATTTTCGCATTTTTAAAAAATGTGTATTTTGTCCCTTTCATAAATGGGCTGTATTGAAAGGGACGCAGTAATTTATGAAAGGGACAGTACCTAATTTCGAGGAAATATGTATACAAAACAACTTAAGTATGTTAAAAATCAAATTTAAAAGCGACAGGAATTATTATCATTATTAAATCTTACCGTTTTCATCTTAAATATTAATGTAACGAAGCACTTTTATATAACCTAAACAGAAATCAACAATATTATAATGTTTTTCGCAGATATAATGAACTTAAAAATTATTACTAGCTTTTCTTAAGACACTTATAATTATCAGTCTCCATAAATTAACAAGAAATTTAATACAGATCAATCTGTGCAAATGTGATTTGCTTACAATTAATATCTTCGCAGCCGATCTCACAGAAATGTCTTTTTGTAATACTTCATTCACTGCCTCTTCAATTTTGTGTGCATCGACACGCGTTCTCTTCTTAGGTGGCATTTTTATCTGAAAAAGAAGTAAAAAAATTGTAGAAACCTAGTGAAAAATAGCAGTCTTGAAAGGGACAGTTATGAAAGGGACGTCCCATTCATAACCGTTTGTTGTGTCCCTTTCATAAATATCATACAAAAATTTAAAACATAACCACAAAATCTACAATTTCAAATTAAAGTTCACTGACCTTATGTTCTCGTGTCTGTAGATGTCCAGCCTATCTTAAACTGTGATTCACACATAAATAATTAACTCGCAACACTCGATAAAACGTTTCACAATCATAACGGAAAAAATACAATTCAATCAGATTATCAACACTCGCACGAATCCGCCGTGTTTGAAATGACAGGAGAATGAAGTTAGCCGCGAACGAACTCATGTCAAGGTTGCCATACGACAAAAATAGTGTTGTCTCGAAATTGTTTTTATTTTACCGGTTATTTGCATTGTCCCTTTCAATACGTGTCCCTTTCATGCCACCTCTCCCCTAATTGTTTTTATTGTATGATTTATTATAATTGTAAACAATTTAGTAGGGATTTTGGTTCGTCTCTTTGTAGTTGCGTGCTGTGTTAGAATTGTTTCATTAAAATTCGGTTTGGACATTACTCGAAGCTGTGGATTTCTTATTGTTTTTAAAACTTACCTACTTATTTCCAGAAATCGTTTTCTAGTAACTTTCAAATTCATAAAATCAGAAAAGCTAAAATGGCATCCTTATACTGAACTCTACTTAAAAGAGACGTATTTATCTTTTTCACTTTCAAAACTTTCGTGAGTTGTCTAGACATTATTTTAAGTTAAAATAATGTCTAGATAACTGTGTTAAATTTTTAATACACGGGAATTAGTCACGTGACAATATCGTCGATTTAAGCCTTGACAAAACCAAAGCGTTCAGCTAACGTCCGCAGTGGCTTGCAAGGTGGCGATCAGTTGTAGTCCAATCAGAGGACGCATCGTGAATTCGTGACACCGATGATGACAATCGGTGTCACGATGCATTAGCTTAACGCTTTGGTTTGGTCAAGGCTTTAGACGTCGGACACTGGCCATTCTATACGTAGTATTATTATCTACTCTATGCCCAAGCCTAAAAATGTAAGGATATTTTCGTCTAGCAAAAATGGAATCAGCTTTTCCCTCTTGTGTTACCTCAGCGATTTATTGGTTAGTTTTAGGGTTAGGTAAATGTAAACGAAAACACGAGACAGGCCGATCCCAAGTTATTAGAAAAAGGGAAAGGTTCGCAATAATTCTGTATAACCTGAAGGATTAGAGAAACCGAGACGGGTCGTGGGCCCCTGTTCCAAAACGGTACTGAACTGAATTTCAAATCGAGGATTGAATGCATAGAAATAATTTTGGAGTATCAGCAATTACGAGGGGAGGTCCAAAAGTCCGCGGAATGGGGGGGATGGGATGCAGGTAGCTACACTTATTTGGTATGTCGCTAATCGGGTACTCATTAAAGGAATGTATATTAATTTTTAGCCCTTTAAAACCATTCGTTTACGAGATATCGCCCTGCAAACAAGTAAATCCGGAAAAAAACTGCAACAATGGAGCAAATTGAGTTTCGTGCCGTTATTAAGTTCCTTACCAAGCAAGGAAAACCTCCGCAAACCATAATGAGTGAGATGAAAGCCGTTTATGGGGGTCAGTGCCATGGTAAAACCATGATTTACAAGTGGCATGGTCTTTTCAAATAAGGCAGAGAGTCGATTGAAGACGACTCCCGCCCAACACGGCCGGCTGAGGTCGCCACACCGGATATCGTTGAAAAAGTAGAAAAATTAATATCGGAAGATGCTCATTTGAAGAAGAAACAGCTTTTTGCAATAGTTGGAGTATCAGACAAAACCATTTTGAGGATCCTACACGATCATCTTGACATGTTAATAGTCAGTGCAAGATGGGTGCCAAGAATGCTCACGCCACATCACAAGCAACAAATAATCGAAACATTAATGCACTTTTTGGAGCTGTGTAGCGAAGAATCTTCCTCTATTTTGGAGCAGATTGTTACTGGGGATGAAATTTGGGTTCATCATTTTGAACCTAAGTCCAAACAAAAGCTGATGCAGTGGCATAAAAAGGGCACACCACCCCCTAAGACGTTTAAGGTGTCGGAGTCTGCCGGAAAGATTATGGCTACGATTTTTCGGGATTGTGAAGGAATCTTGTTGATTGACTATAAAAAAAAGGGTGTTAACATTACTGGAGAATATAACGCTAGATTATTAGAGCAATTAAAGGAAGCTATCGAAGAAAAAATGCGAGGAAAACTGTCAAGTGGTGTGTTGCTTTTGCAAGACAATCCACCAGTTCACAAGATCAAAGTTGCGATGGCTGCTTTAAACCGGTGCGGCTTTGAATCGCTTGTCCGCCTACCTTACAGCTCGGACCTGGCTCCCAGCAATTATTATTTATTTCCAAATTTGAAAAAAGAATGAAGGGGAAAAAAGTTTCAAGACAACGAAAAAGGTAAGGCGGCGATTTTGACTCATTTTAAAGGCAAAGAGAAAACATTTTTTTTTGATGGTATACATAAGTTAATTTTTAGATTTGAAAAATGTATTAAGCTCAAAAGTAATTATATTGAACAGAAAAAATAGTTTCGTTGTATTAATTAAATTACAACTCCTCCATTCCGCGGACTTTTGGACCTCCCCTCGTATGTGTGAAATAATATTTTTAATCGATTTGAAAAAAAGGAGGTTCTCAATTTGTTAGATTTTTTTTTGTGATTTTTTTCACCGATTACTCGAAGGTGCCTCGACCGATTTGGAAAATTCGTTTTTGGTTTGAATGTGTATATTTTCCGATGGGTGTCACAAAAATTACGTGAGGATCTGTCGAGTATCTTCGGAGTTATAAACAGAAATGCACCTCGAGAGTCCAAAAAATTGCTCAGCTTATAACATTGAACCCAAAGCTATACAGCAAATGTCTACGACCTGCGGGCTTAAAAAGGCCGCTATTGCAGAATCGCATTAAAGGAATTGAACTATTGTCATCTCTTTTCATTGACTGAGAGTGAAAAGAGACGGCATTATAGCTCATTTCATGTTGTGATTCAGCTTTAGCGACCTTTTTAAGTCCGCTGAGCTTTAAGAGCTTTCATTGCTGTCCTGATTTAGTGTACACATTAAAGCCACTTACCAACTGACGTTAAAACCCGTTAGATTTTACAACAAGCATTCAAAACTGCCTCTCTTATCCACTACTCTACTGGCGCCAACTAATATGTAGCAGGTTAAAACCGATACGATAGAAACGAAATTCGTTTATAAAAAGCAGGCTTAAAACTCGGGGCATTTCAGAGGGCAATTTGCAGGTACATTTTGTAGTAAGCAGTTCTTTATTGTTGTATTTGATTAACCGACTTCAAAAAAGGAAGAGTGCTATTTTTTTTTCATGTATGTTTACCGATTACTCGGAGACGACTCGACCGATTTGGAAAATTCTTTTTTTGTTTAAAATGTGTATACTTTCCAATTGGTGCCATAAAAAATTGGTGAGTATCTGTCAAGGATCTTCGGAGTTATGTACAGTAATGCACCTCGAAAGTGCAGAAAATTGCTCAACTTAGAACATTGAAATAGGTTTTTTTTTTTATTTTTAATTTAAAATTACATAGTTGGTGGTGAGACAGTATGGCAGTTTCGGTTCTATAGTATTGCTTTGTAGAAACGCTTATATTAACGACTAGACGTTATCGATATAGACGTTGGCAACGTTGCATACGAATGTGATAATACTTATTAGTATTTACGTCAGTTTCAGACGCACGCGCGGCAAGTTCCTTCTCAGAAATTGATCCCTATTATCCACACGGCTGGGGCCAAACGAGCGTATTTTTTTGAGTTGTGAGTCGCGTAATTTCGGTCGCGTAATTTCTGCTGCATTTGTTTTCATAGAAAAGTCCTGTTTGATTCACACGGCGACGCAAAATGAGTTGTCTGTTTTTGTTGAAAGTAGATTACGCGACTCATTTTTCGCGACTCACAACTCAAAAAATTACGCTCGTTTGGCCTCAGCCTATGGATGGTAGGTACAATAATACAGAAAGCTTTTTTTTGATCCAACAAGTTCGATTCCTGGCCAGGGAAATTATCGATCGAGCGAGCGAAGCGAGCGAAGATCTTAGTGGTAAGTTGGGCGATTTTGCTTTGTATGTTTGTATGTTTGTATGTTTGTATGTTTCACGAATTGTTGTTCGAGCATAACTGTCGAACCGTTCATCCAATCTGCATGAAACTTGGTAGGTCAATAGGTTGTAGTAAGGAAATTTACGGGGGAGCATATGAGCTTAATCGATGAAGGGGTTGTGAAGATATTGGGTTCCCAAGGGGGTAAAAAATTATGAAAGTTACACAAATAAATTGAGTGGGGTGTCATACGAAAGGGCTTATTTTGTACATTCCAAAATGGTTTTTATTTTTAATCTAGGATGTATAGTTTTTGAAATACGACCAAAGACCAAAAACTACGAAACCAGAGCTGCAAGAGCTCCCGTTGCATAGAGTTTCGATGACTTCGTAGCTCATTGACTGGTTGGTCTTAAAAAGAGAGTGGCATCGTTGCGGTTTGGTTTGCAATGATTTTAGATGCTACTTGATTTATTTTCATGATAAAAAAAATTTTGATAAAGAATGAAAATAATTGGGGTAAAAAAAGTTAAGTAAGTAAACAAATATATTGAGTAGGCTGTCAAATGAAAGGTCTTTATTTGTACATTCCAAAATAGTTATTATTTTTATTCTAGGACGTATACTTTTAGAAATACGACGAGAATTCATAAATATGAAATACCTAAATGAAAAATTAGACGCGACATTATGTATTGCATGCATGCCAGTATTTTTTACCATGAAGAGCTAGCGCAATAGGCATACTCGGCAGTATCAGTAGTAGCACTTGAAATTATAGGGGTAGTCAGAAGAAAGTCCAAATGTAAGCCATCTACGGTGCGCGAGATCTCAGTTCGGGGCGAACTACTAGTTATTTTTAAAATCTAATGATGCAGTTTTACTTTTCATCAAAATCGGTTACGAAACTCCTTTGAGTGTTTTTCGCTATTGCTATAGTTTCCGATTTGGCCCTAGAGGCACTCTTGAAAAACTCACCATAAGTAACTCGGTTCTGATTGAGAGAAGATTTCTCACAAATATTATTTGTTATACTCCTAAGAGTTTATATTTTAATGTTTGGTTGATGGCTGCGCGGAAAAAAAGGCACCACTTTCCGGCATAGGCTTTTAGACACAAATACATACACTAAACCAACGCCAATAAGCCAGTATTTACAATGAAGTTTATTAGCAACATTTTACGTATGATTCCGTGTGGGGCCATAAACCGGGCGATTACTCATAACGAGCTACAGAGCGATTATGACTATAAAAATATACAGTTGACTGCATACTGAATAATTGGTTGGTAGTAAAATTATTTATCTAACTAGACCTGTGGTTTTACGAAACTCCTATGGGAACTGCGGACTTAAAAAGGTTTGCTAAAGCTGAATCACAATATGAAATGAACTATAATGCAGTCTCTTTTCACTCTCAGTCAATGAAAAGAGATGGCAATAGTTCAATTCCTTTAATGCGATTCTGCTATAGCGACCTCTTTAAGCCTGCTGATCATTTTGCCGAATCATGAACTGTTTTACCTTGGAGTGTTGGCCGAGTTGGTTAGTGTTTTCGATCCAAAGTTCGTGGGTTTGAATCCTGGCCGTGCATCAATGGATTATTTGTTTCTTAAATGTATATGCGTATTTCAATTTCAACTACCCCTCGGCCAACACCACATGCCCATACCACGCTAATCTATTACTCCTCATTTTTTTTCTGTCGCTACTTTCAAACTTCCTCTGATGTAGCTTGTGTCGGACAATGCTCATTGAACCATGGAAATGTTTAGTTTTTCCACTACCGGCTGAACATCCATATGCAGTCAATTTATCAAGCATGACTGAGCAAGCTTCGCAAATAAATCGATTTACAAGCTTTAACCGTTAATTCATATTAAAGACTAAAACCGCACTGAACGAACTAATTGTTTTATACTCCTGCAACTTTGTTGAATCCATTTTAATTATGACATTGTATTTACATGTAGCGACATCTACCTGTCGCTAGATGAACTACATAGACATGCTACGCACTACAGATGGCGCCACTCAACATCAACATGTCTAGAACTCGCAAGTTTCCAACGGAGTTAGACATAAGTAGGACTATCCGACATCAAATGTCGGTCGAAAGACCAAGGGCAAGTGGGCCAGATGGGCCGGCCCGTTGCAGAGGACCACCTACTCTGCCTTTTGGGAACAACACCGCCATGTTCCCCAAATTGGGGACCCCAAAAACGCACGGGAATCACTCACGTAAAAATTTCGTCGATTTAGATACCGACAATGTTTCGATTCATTCGGAGAATCATCATCTGGGTAAGGAGTAGGGCATCGAGAACCGGGCATTATTTAAGAACCGGTTTTTTCGATTCCAGTTTCAACTCAGAACCGGGTACCCGGTTCTTTCGGTTCTTTCGGTTCTTGTGATAATTTTTATTCGAATCGAATCGATGTTTGTCCTTTTGCACAAAAAAGGCAAAGAATGTGAAAATTACCGGACTATCGCTTTAATAACGCACGCAAGTAAGATTCTCCTACCCTATATGTATTAAAAAGACGTCTTAGCTACTTTTTAGCCGGGCTTAAAGTTTGTTAAAGGTAAGGGTACGCAGGAATCAACATTTGCCAAATAATAGAGAAGAGTAGAGAATTAAACAGCCTAGTAATCCTATGCTTTATTGATTACTAGCTGCTGCCCGCGGCTTCGATCGCGTGGTACCTGGATAAAAAGTAGCTTATGTTACTCTCCAGCCCTCCAACTATCTCCACACAAAAAATCACGTCAATCCGTCGCTCTGTTTTGACGTGAAAGCAGGACAAATAAACAAACTAATAAACACACTTTCACATTTATAATATGGGTACGGATACCAAAGCTTAAGTTATAAGATACTTAAGTTGCCTGAAATAAAGTTTATATTATTATTATTATTAAAGCTCTGACTGTATGCAGTTGGAGAAATTGTGGAATATACTACTGGAGATGGAGCTCTTGAACACCTCGTCAGTATAATCAAAAGTACATACAGAAAACCGTTCTTACATCAGGTAGGGCACCGAATGCTCTAGTATGTTCCAAACCAAGAAGACAGTGAGACAGCGTTGCATCCCATCCCCTGCTCTGTTTAACATTATATGAAGAGTACATATTTCGTAGGACCCTTGAAAACTGAGGGAAAGGTTTCCCAACAGGCGGAAACAGGATATCAAAATTCAAAATTCAAATGTCATTTATTTAGTAGGACCGCTATGACCACTTTGAAACGTCTTAAGAGCTAGGTGATTCTACTCCCGTAGAAACCTTCGGTACGCCGACGATACCGTTCTCCTAGCACCATCCGTGGAAGATATGGAAGAATTCTTCCAAAGTCTAGAACTTGTCTAGTCTGAGTCAACAGGGCGAAATCCAAAAAAATTGGTAGTGGATCGTGCGGAGAAACTAATTAATGCCACCTGCAACATCTCAAGCATTGACACCGTTGACCAATATACACCGTTTATTTTTGGTCAGTTTTAAGCCGGCGCCTACGTCATCTATATCGATAACCTTACTCAAAAATAATAATAAATATGAGATCTATTTTTTTGCACTTAATAATATCACGAAATATAGGCAGGATAAATCACGGAGATACGTGCTCTGTGGTCAGCTGTTGCTACGGCGTAGAGTCTATGCTACGTCGTAGTCATACATACATACCTAGGTCATTAGCTCTGCGCGCCTACGACACCTTACCAAGTGTTTTCCTCACTTTTGTTATGCTTTTCAACTATTTAGTTTCGTATGAAATACTTATCAAATTCAAAAACTAAACCAACGACACGAATACGATTAAGCAATACAAGCAGTGGGTGCTGGCTTTAAACTGACCCAGAATTAACGGTGTATATTTACCTAGCTACAAATACTGTAAGGATGGCAGCTGTGTCCCGGAGATAAAGAGGTGCATTGGAATGGCAAAAGATACAATGACCCCAAAGCTAGAAGAACAGAGAAATAGATATCAAAACTAAGATCAGACTGTTACGGGCATTGGTATAAGTATTTAGTATTCCCTGTATTTATGTATGGAGTGGAAACTTGCACATTTCTGGGGGTCTAAAGTGGCCACTTTTGATGAAAAATCAGATGTTTCATAGATGCTTCATCTATGAAACATCTGATTTTTCATCAAATGCTTCATAAATGCTTCATATATGCTTCATATATGAAGCATCGATGCTTCATCGATGCTTCATAGATGTTTCATATATGAAGCATCTATGAAACATCTATGAAACATCTATGAAGCATCTCACAAAACATCTTTTTTGACAGATCTATGTTCGAGGTTTTTTCTTTTTTTTCTTCTTCTTTATTTTGGCTTCGCACGGCTTGTGCATTCAGCCAGTGTCAAGTAATTAATATTCTTCAAGTTTATAGATAAATAAGATATACAAATACCTACATAATATACATAAATATAATATTCCACCCCTCCCCTTGGCCTCAGTAAAGATGGTGGGGCTTTACTGAAACATCAACACGGACTTTTTGGGAGAAGTCAAAAAGCAATGCTATTCAATTTTGTTTCACTTGCCCACACTTATGCACATTCACGAACACATAACGGTTAATAATCCACCATCATTACACATTAACATTCGAAGAAACACAAATTTTGGAAAATAAAACAAAACGAAATCATGACTTCTCAAATTCCCGCCAAAAAGCCATGTACGAGATTAAATTTATTTTTAGAAAGTAAATATAAGTTGAATGGAAAACGGATGGCTGAATGCAAAACCCGTGCGAAGCCAAAATAAAGAAGAAAAAAAAAGAAAAAAAACCTCGCGCATAGATCTGTCAAAAAAGATGTTTTGTGAGATGCTTCATAGATGTTTCATAGATGTTTCATAGATGTTTCATAGATGAAGCATCTATGAAGCATTGATGAAGCATCGATGCTTCATATATGAAGCATATATGAAGCATTTATGAAGCATTTGATGTTTCATCAGATGTTTCATAGGTGAAGCATCTATGAAACATCTGATTTTTCATCAAAAGTGGCCACTTTAGACCCCCTGGCCAGAGATAGACAAAGGATCGATGAATTCGAGATGTGGTGTTGGAGGCGACTGCTAAGAATACCCTGGACCGATAAACGCACCAATGTGTCGATCCTATCCCAGCTCCAAATTAAAACCCGATTGTCTACTTTAAGCCACCAACGCACTCATTAATACTTCGGCCACGTGGTGCGCAGAGGCGATGAAAGTCTAATAAAACACAAAGTCACTAAAAGACTTTGTGTTTTACTAGACTTTCATCGCGGTTGTAAGGGACGCACTAGACAGAAACGGGTGGAGGCCGATCATCCGTTCCGAAGGCAAACCCGAAACTGACCATGATCCTCAGATATGAGGGAACGACGATAGAGAGAGATAGTTTATTTGAACTTTGTAAGTAAAATCTTACAAAATTCTACAATGGGATCAAAAATCAAACAGGGAATTTATAATCACAGCTATAATTTAAATATTTTAAACAATTACTAATAACAAACAAGGTACACTATGCTGCCTGTACACACCTAAAAACTCGGCACGCTTTCGAAGAGAACTTTTTAAAAGAACCGAAAGAACCGAAAACCCGGTTCTTAATATTTTGAGAACCGGTTCTTGTTGCAGCCCCAAGAACCGGGTAATCCCGGTTCTTTCGGTTCCGGGTAAACCCGGTTCCTATGCCCTAGTAAGGAGGGAGTTTACTGAGGTTACTCACGCGGTCGCGTCTCACACTTACAGTTATTCTGTCAAGTACAACTCACGAAAACATTTTAATTAAGTTTGCAAGATCTAGTAGTAATGGTAAGATTGAATTGATAAATTAATTACGTATAAGGTACCTACTTGGACAATTTTTTTAATCACATAACGTGGGTCTGATCTGCCCAAGACCGTGATAGATGGAGAGACCAAGGGATAATTTTTGCCCAGCCGTGGGACACGATGGTCTAATTTTAATAAAAAAATCTAATTTTTTTGAGGGCGTCTAATCGAAGCGACCGACGCATGATCCAATGCAATGCTGGCAATGATGGCAATGCTGATCCGTTGAGCCAAATAAGTGCCAGACTTAGATCCGTTGAGCCAAATAAGTGCCAGACTTAGGATCAGCATTGCCATCCAGCGCGGTAATGCAGCCTGTGTCTTGGGCACGCTTCCGTCTGGCAGTGGCTTGGATCAGTTGAGCTACCTATAGATAGTTTCCAACGATCCTTAGGTGGCTCAACTGGTTCTTATTGTTTTTTATAATTATGTAAATATATTATATATATTCATTAAAAAAAATCTATCTGAATAAATATATCTACCGCACTTGAGAATACAATCGTGATAGATGATCAAACGAACTTCTAAAGTAAGGTTCGATCACTATTACATGAGTCACTTCATTCGAAGATATATATTTTTATATTCTTCTTTTACCAATCAGCCACAGAGCTTCAGCAAAAACAACATTACAAAGAACTACAAAAAATGTAGTAAAAGATAAATTGTTTCCTCAATACAGCCGGGCTAATTCTGAAATGGAATGCAATCAGGGTACCTAGCTTAGTACGTTGAAACCTAGAACAGTTCTGTCAATAGATTTAGCTCGGTACAATACAGTTCGGTGTAGAGATACTAATTGAATGTGGTGTATGAAAGAAGTGAACGAATCGAATGAAGTGAATGAAATGAACGTAATGAACGAAGTTACGGCGAATATTTCCTAGCGCTGTGGCCATCGCGGCCGTTTTTGCTTTAAAATAAAAATAAAAATCGTTTAATTCAGACAATTTTACAGTGTATAGAAACACAAAGTACTAGGCGAAGCACTAGGTAATATCTTCAACTTTAATATGTATAAATTTTTGAATCGTATGTTTTATGGTTATTAAGATACAGCTGTTCTGGTTTCTTCAAATCAAGTATATCCTCGCCTTAACAATGAGCTGAATTGACTGCTCCCGCGAGTACAAAACATACATAATTCAAGTCACAGTAGACATTCTTTTAATTTTTATAGGCGTTATAAGGCTGCGTTTCCACCAGAGATGAGCGGTAATGAGTAGCGAGGGATGTGTTTTTAAAGAACCAATAGAATTGCTTCATTTACCTCGCCTCGGTCAGCACAGCTCTGGTGGAAACGGCTCAGCGGAGCTAGGTTTTTGCGCATACAAAACAAGCGAGGGATGTGTTGCGAGAAATGTGTTGCGAGGAATGTGTTAAGAGGAATGTGTTGCGAGGAATGTGTACGAGGGATGTGTTGCGAGGAATGTGTTAAGAGGAATGTGTTGTTGAATGACATGGTCACTACTCATTCATGTCGACACATTTCACAGCTTCACACATTAACACATCCTCGCACCACACATTAATGCGCATTTTCACAGCTCCGCTACACATCCTCGCACGACACATTTCCATCGCACATCTCTGGTGGAAACACCCACACATTTTCACAGCACAGCTAGACATCTTCGCACGACACATTTCCATCGCACATCTCTGGTGGAAACGCAGCCTTAAGCAGGTAAGAATATTTCTCGAGCGCTTCCGTTCTTCGGAGGGCACGTTAACTTGTCGGTCCGGGCTTTTAAGTCGTTAAGCCATGACGGAGGCCTAAAAACAACGCCAGAAAAGTTAGCCAGAAGCTCAGAGGAACATACACACGGAACATCATTATCAACGGGATAATTACCATGATTATTGAGTTTTCTTGCTTCCCAATATTTCGAGGCAGTTGTAATAATCATGGTAATTATCCCGTTGCTAATAATATTGATGTTCGATGATAGTTTCAAAAGTTTTACTTACACGAAGTTTTAAAAGTAAAATAATCTAGCTATTATCCTCTAAGCTGTAAATAAATCGAACATAGACTGAATTGACGACCTCTGTGGCGCAGTGGGCGAAGGCCCGCCTGTGACGCAGGAGGTTGCGGGTTCGATCCCCGCCGCGGGACAAATGTTTGTATGATCTGCAAATATTTGTCTCGAGTCTGGGTGTTTTCTATGTAAGTATATTATGTATGTATTTACAAAAAAAAAATGTATATAAGTAGTATATCAGTCATGTGGTTGCCATAACACAAGCTCTGCTTAGCTTGGGACTACATGATGCTGTGTGAAATGTCCAGCAATATTATATTATTATTATTATTATTATAATTCCCGCATTCAGTGTAAAACAAACATACCTACCCTAGATTAGTACAGTTTTTATTGTTAAGCTTTATCCGGTTTAGTTTTACAATATTTTATTTTATTTACAATGTTTGTACCTACCTATGTCCGTTTTAAAGTTTTCAAAATATTTTTCAACCAATTGCTGGTATCTGACTGTGCTGAAATTTGTGACACAGATAGATTATATATGCAATGCATATGCAATATTCAATTGGTTCAAAAAATTGGTTTAAAAATTGTATTCATTAAAAAAAATCCTTTCAAAATTGTAGTTTTATGTTTTAGCTTTATAACGGAGGATATTTTTTGCTCGTTATACTGCATATTTTTAATGACAAGAAATGTCTTAGCGTAACCTGACCAGACAATCTTGCTTTCATAACTAAACTAAATCAAACTTTCTCAACATTGTTAAAACTTAACTAAACACAAGTTTTAAAAGCCACAAACTTTGAGCGATAGTTTCCTAAGCTAAGATTTTGAAAGAATGGCTACCGTCTTTACCGTTGGTATTCTCCTATCCTCACACAGTTTTGACTTTGGAAATGTCTTTTCGTTCGCTCCAGTGTGGGCTCCGATTTCACGAAAAAGTGCGATCCCCTTTATATCTCGGAGAGTTCTGAAGATAAGATAATCAAAAAAAGAACTGTAAGGTGCTAAAAGAATTATTCGAAAAAGTCAAAAATGTAAAAAGTTATGACCGATAAGTATAGTAAACAAAAAAATCATTTTTTTCCGAATTTTTTATTTTGGCGCTCGATATTTTGGAAACGAAGAATGATATCAAAAATTTGAGAAAAACTCAATTTGAGCCTTAAAACAAAGTCGATCGAGAAGTCTGTAGATACATTTTCAATGTGCTCGATAGTCGTGTGAGGCAAGAAATCTGTGAATTTTTTTCGCAGCATGTGTTCTAAACACATGCTGTGAAAAAAATGACAGAGATAAGGAAATCGATGGCGCTGTTCCGTGATAAAGTAGTTAAGATCTTGAAAGTAATTCAGTGTTCAAACATCAAATATTAATTCAATGGGTTTTTAATTAAAAAATAATTTAATTACCTACCTACTTCACGTCATTACATTTTTAGTAATACGTCTTGTTATTATAAAAATAAAAGGACATAATAAAGTCTTAATAATATAATAATAAGTAGGTATCATTTTATTACGGCCACATTTTTACAGGATACCTACCTAGTTTTAAGTTAGATTGCTGAAACCTAAGTTTTCAACTAAAGTACCTACTGCCTGTGGTTAGATAAGATGCTTGTCATCTTAATATTGAAGAGAAAATTGCAAACTATTCTCTTCTAGACTATAGTTACTCTATCTACTAAATTATTATACCGTACCTAGGAGCGCTCGTGGCGTAGCTTGCTTAAGCCGGGTTGACACGATCCAAGTCAACTTGGACCAAGTCCAAATTAGATGACTCTGATTGGACTCCGTCATCCGAGTGAGTCACGTGAGACCGACGGCGTCCAATCAGAGTCATCCAAGTTGGACTTGTTCCAAGTTGACTTGGATCGTGTCAACCCGGCTTTAGACGTCATTGATAGATCTTTGAAGTTAAGCAACGTTGCGACGTTCTGAGCGGTCAAATTTTTGATTTGTGACCGCATGTGTCATTTACAACTGAGCGCATCCGTGCTTCAGAGTCGCTAAGCCATGACAGAGGCCTTTAGGTGGCCTAAAAACTCCGTCACCATACCCATCCATCCAAACTTTCGCATTTACAAATTGTGATTTGTAATATTTAACTATTATTAGGTTTCATCCAAACAAAGCGAATTTTTCATGAACGTTGATGTGACAATTACGCGTTAACACAACATTACAGATTAAAACTACTGTGTGTGTACGTCGAAACAGTAAAATTTAATGGTAATGAAATATTGGCCAGACATACCGTGGCCTGTGGCTACAAAAATAGCGATTTATTTCGTAAACTACCGTTTTGCGCTCCATGAAAGTTTTTGTTGAAACATACAAAATAATAATTCATAAAATGTACCTATTTGAGAATTCGCTGCCTTACGAAAAATTTACTATTCATGACTCCTGAGTACAGTTACATAGAATCACGTCTTTTTATAGAAGGATACATTAATTTCCACTTGCTATGACCCTGACCAACACCTCGAAGCATCAATCCACAGAATAAGATAATTTATATTTCATGAAAGTGTAGGTTTCTACCAGTGAAATATTGCTTTTACACTTCGTCCAACGGATCTTGGCATTCGTGAAGTTAGCCGTTTCGATGCGCAGTGCAACTTTTTCATACAAAATTTCCTACTGCGTAGCGAAAAGCTGTACCGTACCTATAGTGACGAAAATAAAACTTATTTCTATTCTATTCTATTCTATTCTAAAAGCCTAACTTCACGAATGCCTAGACCCATTGTGACAACTGTACTGCATTTGCTACATTGCAGCGAAAAACTGTATTTAATATTATCATCAATTCGCTACCTTCCTAGCCTTGTCCACATAATTGTTACCCGCTCGCTGTTTGTAGATTGCATTCGATATTGTTTTACAACTCCATCAATTATTGTTCATTCTAACTGATGTGGGCAAGCACAGTAGTAGAAGCCTTGTGGCTATGTTCAGGGTAGTAGTAATACTACTACCTAGTCACAGTCAGCATTAGAAACTTCATCCATCAAGTTTGTATTGTTTCAACAGGAATTAGAAACTACTTGTTAAGAGGCCTGCGACAGGCGAATTTCCATAAAAACGTAATACCGAAATCATTTAAAATCTAAGCATATTTTTATCAGTTTATGTTGTTAGATTAAGAGAGTAGGTATTTATCTTGGTTCCTGTTACACTTTTGTTCCGAAAAACTTACCTAAAAAGAAATGTAAGCAAATTGAATTAAAATCTTTGTAGGTACACCAAAAATGGCATTTTTTCTTTTCATTTGTTCTATAGTAAGTTTTTTTGAACAAAAGTGTAACAGGAACCGTAAATACTGCCTTTATCCAAATAATAACATAAAGTGATAAAAATATGCTCAAATTTTAAATTATTTTGGTATTACTACAGGTATTACGTTCCTAGGTACGTATGTACCGTAACGTAGGTACGTTCGCCGGTCCCTTAAGGCTGTACTACCAGGGGGTCTCACTCCGCAGTTTAGGTAAGTTCGGCCGCGCACCTCTTCGGGCAGGCGTATGGCAGTAGGTTCACACTTTCCGCTTGGCTCGCATGCTAGCGTCCATTAATTACGTGAGGTGATTTTTGGGATTTTTTGACCCCGTTTTCGTTTCCGTTTCTTGCGGAAAAAAACATTACATGAGATTTGCCGTGACTCCCTCCTCTCCTCGTGAGGAGGGTGAGATTTGACTCTACAACCCCCCCCCCCCAAGCCTAACGTAATTAATGGATGCCCCCTAACTATAAGTATGTATGTATTTAAGTAGTATATCAGTCATGTGGTTCCCATAACACAAGCTCTGCTTAGCTTGGGGCTACATGATGCTGTGTGAAAATGTCCAGCATTATTTATTTATTTATTTATTTTATTTATTTATAAACGTAACATTATATAGGGTATACAAGGTGTGGCAAATTCTTGGTCACTGAAGGGTAGCTACCTTTTCTCTTGTAGTTAGAAAGTTTTGTTCTTAGGAAACTTCGGTTTTATTTTGAAGAAAAAAATAATTGGCACTGTAATGTTTACAACTCCTAATTTTATAGAAAATGCCCATGCATTTTCTGGGATGGGATGTGTTTTTTTGAATTATTGCAAAAACTTACGATTTGATTTGCTATGTTACTTTGGGAGAAGTGTTCCTGGTGGAAAATAGAGTCGATTAAGACCAACCAGCTAACTGTACTTTTTTTCAAAAATCTAAAAATGCAATTATTTTTTTCTTCAAAATAAAACCGAAGTTTCCTAAGAACAAAACTTTCTAACTACAAGAGAAAAGGTAGCTACCCTTCAGTGACCAAGAATTTGCCACACCCTGTATAATATCATTGCATTGATGCTTCGGCTTAAAATTCGAGGCGCTATCCCAGTCAGCCACGGCTCAACACAGTACAAATGTAAAGGTATATTAATTACTAAGTACCCTCGTCTCGTGGCAATCGAAGCGCGGCACAAACAAGTAAATGCTGTTACGTTATTTGTATTGCTCACTCGATTCAATCGTATTGATATCTCGATTGTGCTATTACAAGTTTTGATCATCCGATACGACCGCTCAGACACTAGCAATATCGATATGATGAATACATCGATACTGTTACTTTTGATTATGATATTACTATTTTTACCCGGCTGATTGTCAAGTCACAGGGTTATTGTGTTTTGTTTTCGATAATTCGATTGTACGATAAAATTTTACGATACGACAGCAATCTATATCGGAACTATACGTAGATATTATCGTTTGTGTTGTTCACTCGATTAAATCGTATTGATATCTCGATTGTAGGTTCCTACATGTTTATCTTGAACAATTTTTTAAACCAGAGACAGAGACAGGAGATGGTTGTCATTTAAACTGACTGTTCTGTCTTCTGTCTCTGTCACGCGCCCCTACAAAGCCTGTCTCCTGCAGGCTGATTGTCTTACTTGTCTCAAAACTCAAATTGGTCTCAAACTGTCAAAACGGTCGCGTAGGTAGGTACCTTTTGTCGCGTTCAGTCTCGCTGAGAAGAGGTGACAAAGCTACTTGCGTGGTCACTGAACTGTCATATTTGACAGTTTGAGACCTATTTTAGTCGCTATCAAAGAGAGACAATCAGACTCGCCGCGAACCGCGCCGTCTTTACAACCGTGAAAACTCAGTTTAATACACGGTTTTCACTATGATTTTCCTGTATTTTTAGGTCTAAATCGGATCGCTTGCTTCAAATGCCATCGGTTATATTATTACACTCAGGCTGGCTGTATTTTCCCGTGACTTGAATGTCAAGTGGTGTGTCTTGGGTATGACTTAGATATTGTGGAAAGCTGCGTCACTTATAGTCTGAAATTTAATTACAATGGAAACCCTTTCCCTACTTATCTATGGTAAAGTACAGGTTTCTTGTCCATGGTACAGGTACCGAAGACGTCAGTCAGAAGTAATAATTTCCTTCTAAAAGAGAATTTATCTATTTCGCGTATTTAGCTTGCACAGTGGCGCCCCCATTTATGTCTATTATTTTTTGCCAGACTATATCTTGGCTGGATACTGTTCGGTAATTTATTTTTATTTTTATAGTGTTAAACCTAGTCAGGTAGGTATTGTTATATGGTCCTATCAAGATTTTCAACCCTGACGACTAATGATTCCGTGGCCGAATTGGTAAAGGCACTCCGGCTAAAGGAGGATCGTTTGTATCATTGCGGGTTCGAATCCCGTCGGAATTGAAAATTTTGATAAGATTTTTCATTTTCAAATGTTCGGTAAATGTTCTAGTCAAGTTAGATCTTATTATTCTGAACCTAGACTTTCTTATGGATTCCTATGGATTTTTCGTTTGGAAAAATTTATATGCGCATCAACACGAGCTCTAAACGATAAAGGAATAGTAGATTGTTGCACGAGGGTTGAAAGTAACCTATTGCGGCACGAGATGGTTTGGCGCCTGAGCGTAGCGAGGGCGCTAATAGTTCGAGTGCCGTAACAGGTATTTCACCCGAGGTAAACACTCTGCTTTTCATTTCGAATATTAGGAAAGTAAATAAAAACCTAATTATCTCATTTATAAAAATCTCTGCTCTCGATCGACAAAACAGATAAAATCGAATTGGTGCTTTAAAAAAAATACTGGCTGGTAGCTTGCCACTGAAAAAAAAAAAAAAAAAAAAAAGGCGCCCACCTTTTTTTTTCAGCCAGTATTTTTTTTTTTTCATTGAAGATGGTAAATATTTCAAGCTCAAAATCTTGTTTAAATAATAATAATTTAGTGAAAAGTAATTATTAATAACAATAGGTACTCGTGTAATAAATTGTTGAAAATATTTTTTACAGCAATTCTCAATAAAAAGGTAAAATATAAATGTCAAATATTACTTTTGCTGTGTAAAAAGTTTCAACATGACTCAATAGAAATGTCAAAATAGAATGTTTTTTTTTTAATTTGACAGCAGGGAAAATTGCTTCCCAGGGCGGAAAAGTGCTACTTTCATCCCTCTGTTCAGGTAACTTCAAGCGTACTTTCCGTGTATGAGAAATGAAAAATATCTTGAGGAAACCCGCGGCTTAGTCAGCCCGACATCGTATTGACCATGTCTTTCCTGTGGATAGGGCTGGAGGTTGAGAGGATGGTGTAGATGCTGGGCAAGCCTATTCCATCTCAAACATAGTCCTAGGCACTACAGTGTCCCGTTAAGTATAGGAAAAGATTGCTTCGAACCATAGGTTCGAATCCCGTCGGAATCGAAAAAAATTGATACTTAAACATTTTCATTTTCTTGAAGATAATTATATCGTTTGCAGAATATAATTTGATCGCCCTCCCCCTTACTTATGAAAGATGTTTAAAATTGAACACTGGTTAGACAACGTCCTGTCTCTTTTTCTCACTATCAAACAACTTCACAAATAAAGACAGGACGTTGACCAGTGTTCAACTTTAAATATCTTTCTTAAGTAAGGCCTTAAGTATACTAGTATTTACACATGTCAATTTAATCAAAAGCAAAATGTACAGTACACACTAGTAGTTGTGACTCTTTACGTTTTTAATGTTTCTTACGTTCACGTTTTACGTTTACGCTTACGTGTAAGTAACACGTCATGATTAATTAACGTCCCGTAAAAGAGCTCTGACATGTCTATTAAAAGAGTTCAGAAACGCTGATTTAAGAGCGAGTAATATTCGCTAATTACTCAAAAAAGTAAGATTCCCTGAATGTAAAAAAATGTAAAAAATAAATCAAAATGGCGGACAAGTGAAACGTTTGCAATAGTTTCAAAATATTCTGCGGCCCCGGTCCGATAATACCACTTGGACCCAAATGGAAAATGTATTTCGGGATACGGCTTGTGGATAAAACATGTTATACATTTTTTGATTAAAAGCCGCGACTTCGTCTACTCTACCTGCCCACGCAGCATGAAATTCCACGAAAATAGACAATTTCCATTAAAATAAATAAATAATGCTGGACATGTTCTATATTTGCACAATATTGACAAAACTTTAAAATTCCATGAACAAAGATCGTAATTCTACTCTCTTAGTTTAAAACTAGGCTTTTGCGGCTACTAGGCTTTTGATCACAGTCATTTTTTTACTATTTTAAAATCCGTACCTACCCATATTATAAATGTGAAAGTGTGTTTATTTGTTTGTTTATTTGTCCTGCTTTCACGTCAAAACAGAGCGACAGATTGGCGTGATTTTTTGTGTGGAGATCGTTGGAGGGCTGGAGAGTAACACAGGCTACTTTTTATCCGGCTACCACGCGAGCGAAGCCGCTGGCAGTAGCTAGTTACCTATATAATGATGAATACATAGGAATATGAATTTGGATTTCAAGTCATCAAAATCTTTTCAGCAGTTAAGTACAAAGTTTAAAAAAAAAAACAAACAACTGTACAATATGTAATTTAAATTTTAATAGTTTTGCTGAACAATTAGTATAACGCCTTACTGCCACTCTACAGCATCGCTAACGCAAATAAACCATTTGCTTCAGCGGCACCTAAAATGTTAACAATTACTATCAATTGATAGCCAATGTGGACACTCAGATGAATCAAAGTAGGTAGATTGATTAGCATGTCCTATATGTATAAAGCGTTCGTGGCGTAGCTTGCTTAGACGTTCTTGATTGATCGTTGAAGTTAATCTTAGGTACTTATGTGTGACATTTTTAATTTATGAATATTGTATTGTATTATTTAGATATAATAATTTGTATTATTAATGTAATTTCAAACAAAATTAATAAGATTGTTAATGAAATGAATATATTAAGCAGCGTTGTGCGCGGTCACAATTTGGATGGGTGACCGCAAGTGTTATTGCGAGTTTGGATGCAAGTGGTATTGCTAACTGAGCGCTTCCGTGCTTCTGGAGGCACGTTAAATTGTCGGTCCCGGATTTAAAGTCGTTAAGCCATGAAGGAGGCCTTTGGGCGGCCTAAAAACTCCGCCACCAGAGTTGGCCGCGTCTTGTTCATACGAACTTACTTAGCAGTTAGCATGTCCTTGCGAAATAAGTACTCAATTACTATCAAAAAAAAATCTCATGTCCATAAGTCCACACATATAAAAGCTTAAACATTTACAGGGGTAAATGCTATTGACCTTTGTGAAATGGCAATAAATTCTGAAATCCCCGACAATAACTCATCAATTCCACCCTAATACCCCCTAAGCTTTAATTGTGACTCTGGGATCCGCAAAAATGCCAATTTTGACAATATCTGTTCAAATATACAAGCCCTCTCAGAGTAATAATGGGTAAGCTATATCACTAATATTGCGAAAGCTTGGATGTTTAGATGGATGGATGTATGTTTGTTCCTCTGTTACTCGACAACCACTGAACCGATTTGGCTGAAATAAAAGTGGTGGGTAGTGTAATAGTAGCGAAATAAAAGAAAGTACCCTGATAAAATGTAGCCTATGTCCTATTCCCGGTCATATTTTCTATATTTTAAATTTTAGCCAAATCGGTTCAGTGGTTGTCTAGTTATAGAGGGACAAACATACATCCATCCAAACATCCAAACTTTCGCACTTAAAGTGTGATTTAAAACAACAAAGAATTTAACATATGGACGAAAGTTCGGCAGACATGCTACATGTTAAACGTCGGGTAAAATAATAAGTTTTGAAACTATCATGGTTACGAACATAAATATTATTATCAACGGGATAATTACCATGATTATTTATTATCAATAATCATGGTAATTATCCCGTTGATAATAATATTTAAAATAATAAGGTAATTTACGTGAGAAATACCCGGATACAAATCCGTACCCCCGTAACCATATTATAAATGTGAAAGTGTGTTTATTTGTTTGTTTATTTGTCCTGCTTTCACATGAAAACAGAGCGACGGATTGACGTGATTTTTTGTGTGGAGATAGTTGGAGGGCTGAAGAGTAACATAGGCTACTTTTTATCCGGGTACCACGCGAGCGAAGCCGTGGGCAGCAGCTGGTGTATTTATAATGCTAATGTTCATACTTGTCTTCTGTTCACTTCATGTTCAGTTAATTCTATACCTTGCTTGTATTGTTCTGCGTGAACAAATAAAACTCCCCTAATATCGGCAAAAGTAGATAACACATTTCACTTTAATGAAATACCAATGCTTCGCTTAGCCAAGCTCAATAATATTATATTATAGGAATTTGTACAATTTAATTTATTACAAACGGGCCTGGATGTCGTAGAATCGAATCCTAGCCACTAATTGATTTATCGTTTCAAAAAATCTCACTAATAATATAAATGCGAAAGTTTGGATGTATGTTTGTTCCTCTATAACTCGACAACCACTGAACTGATTTGGCTAAAATTTAAAATATAGATATACATATAATGACCGGGAATGGGAGATTTGCTACTTTTTATCTGGGTACCACGCGAGCGAAGCCGCGGGCGGAAGCTAGTAGATAGATATTAAAACTATTGTTCACTAACACAAAATATAAAAACAGAAGGTAGGTACAACGGGTGGTCTTATATAAGCGATCTCTTACAGGCAACCGTTGTAAAGACAAAAATTTATATCTGTGTTAGTGCGCATACAAATTTCAACCTTTGTAAAGACAAAAACTTGTAATATCTGCGTTAATACGCATACAAATTCAAAAAATCCGTTGAATCGCGGCCAGAATTCAAACCCACGACCTTCGGATCGAAAGTCGAAACTAGGCCAAAACGGCTCTGCTTGGGTGTAATATTATGAGAGTAAATGTTTTTATTGGAACGTAAAAAAGCTTATTATATTATTGTTCAATTACAGAAACAAACAAATAAGTACAACATTCATTATTTGCAAGCACAATAATAAAAATAAATATTTTAATAGAGATGTAATGGCGACACTTTTTCAAATCGTTCATATAAATGTCAAAAGAGTATACGCTAGTCCTATAAAGTTGGAGTTATAGGGACTACCCACGACGCAACTCCAGGACTCATTACAGGAACCTATAACTTAGGTACACCGGTCACTTGTATAAACAAACAGTAAATCCTTGCTACTATATCCTACTAATATCCATACCCCTATTATAAATGTGAAAGTGTGATTGTTTGTTTGTTTGTCCTGCTTTCACGTGAAAGCAGGACAAAGCAGAGAAACGGATTGACGTGATTTTTTGTGTGGAGATAGTTGGAGGGCTGGAGAGTGACATAGGCTACTTTTTATCCCGAAAAAATGCATGTTTCCCGTGGGATAAAAAAGTGGTAGTCAACGCGGGCGAAGCCCCGGGCGTCCTAAACTGATTTTGATAAAATTTGGAATGTAGAAAGTTTAGGGTCTGGAATAACATAGGCTAATTTTTATCCCGCAAATATGAATGATTTCTGTGGGATAATAAAATTGTAGTTTATAAATAATGCTGGACATTTCACACACCATCATGTCGCCCTGAAGTAAGCAGAGCTTAAGTTATGGGAACCACATGGCTGATAGACTACTTACATACTTTTTTTATTAAATACATACATTATACATAGAAATCACCCAGACCCGAGACAAATATTTGCAGATCATACAAACATTGTATTTGTTTGCTAGTATTGTATTTTTGCAACAAAAAACTTATTATATAATAGTGAACGCCCGCGGCTTCGCCCGCGTTAGACTACTTTTCTTTATCCCACGGGAACCATACATTTTTCCGGGATAAAAATCTACACTCCTCATCAAAATCAGTTTTATAGTTATGGAGATACGTGGTAACAAACATTCACACACACGGACTTTCGCCTTTATAATATTAGTATGATAAGTAATTTCATTTTGCGCCCTTTAAAGGAAACTTACACTTTCATCAGACGCATAAAACAATGGTACAGGAATAAATAAATTAAAATATAATGTAAACAAAGTTATCATTGCTCTCTCGTTATAAATAAAACTCGGAACTTATCTCGAATAAATTTCAAAAGTAATTAAAGTGGCGACTTTGTACAAAACTGTTATATTTATAGCCGTAATTACAACTGGACCGGGTAATGGCCGGATAATGGATTGCAAAATACCTGGATACTGAATAAATATGCTACACGGTCACGTACAGTAAAACCAGAAAAATATTGCGTTTAGGAAAACATCGGAAACAATCGCATAAAATTACAAAAACGATTGAGTGGTCATTTGGAAATGAAAATTACTCATAATTTCAACTTTATCGTAAACAATAAAGACCAATGTCATTTTTAAGAAAAGCAAATTAGTTGCAAGCCATGCGAGCTGCGCTGCTAACGACGTGCACTTCTGTCGCATTCTGTTTTGTGGAATTGTGAACACTGCTGTCGGACATATTCGGAAAACACGAAAATAACCGATGTCCATTCTAAAGCTTGAAGTACAGTACGCTCGTGGCGTAGCTTGCTTAGACGTTCTTGATAGATCGTTGAAGTTAAGCGAGGTTCTATGCGGTCACAATTTGGATGGGTGACCGCTAGTGGCAACAGCTGAGCACTTCAGTGCTTTGGAGGGCACGGTAAGTTATCGGTTCTGGCTTTTGAGTCGTAAAGCCATGACGGAGGCCTCCAAGAGGCCTAACTCCGTCACTAGAGTTAACTACTAGTTTTAATACTGGTAACTACCAAAGATCAGGGCAATACATTTTTTATTTTGAACTAGCTGCTGCCCGCGGCTTCGCTCGCGTGGTACCCGAATAAAAACCCCTGTCCTATTCCCGGTCATGATCTATCTATATTTAAAATTTCAGCCAAATCGGTTCAGTGGTTGTCGAGTTATAGAGAAACAAACTTACATCCATCCAAACATCCAAACTTTCGCATTTATAATATTAGTGTGAAGTGTGATGTACCCACCGATTCATTAATTTGTATAAAAATAAACAAATTGAAAGGCCAGCCAACAAAAACAAGCCTAAACTATCACAGGCGTAGTAAAAATCGAGTAAACAAAAACCAATGTACATACTTTCCCACGATACGAAACCCCGCTCCACATTCACGCCGAGACATGCCGAGACTTACTGGACACACAAAGTTGTTAAATAAAGTTAGACCGTTCTTATGTGTATTTATCCTCTTTCATTTACTCTATAAGAGTAACTACTAATTCCAATACTGTTTACTGTTCTGGTCTTGGCTCTTTCATTGATTATGACAACGCCTGTTTCCCAGACAAGGAAAATAAAGTTATGTAAATAGTAGTACTTATTTCGGTTTCTGTAAATAAATCTTTGAGGAAAGTAGACGTGGTATGGTTCCATTCTAACTTAGACTACATTCTTTGTAGTATTCCAGATTTGGAAAAAAAACTTATTCGTTAGGTTAGGTATCTGTTTATTAACTAAATTATGATATGATGTATGATGTCTTAATGTGATTTTTTTCTTCTTTATTATATCTTTTCTGAAATGAAGGTACAAATGATGATGTACAGCGGGCTTAAAAAGGCCGCTGTAGCAGAATGACAATAGGAATTGAACTATATGCCGTCTCATTTCATTGACAGAGAGTGAAAAGATACTTTTAAACTTCTGATATTTGTGTTCTAAAACATCTCAAGACAATTATGAAGTCCGCTCGAAATCCTAACACTAATGACCGAAAACTGAAACGCTACTTAAATATTTGAGACGTTTTTACTCATCAGAATCGTATACAAAAACGACAATTAATGACAGTTAATGTCAATGATAAGCACCACTGAAACTATAAAATAGCGTTTCAGTATTCGTGTGAAGGTTCGAAAGTTGACGAACTCTGTGGCGCAGTGGGTGAAGGCCCGCCTGTGACGCAGGAGGTTGCGGGTTCGATTCCCGCCGCGGGACAAATGTTTATGTGATCTGCAAATATTTGTCTATGGTCTGGGTGTATTTTATGTATATTATGTATGTATTTACAACAAAAAAATGTATTTAAGTAGTATATCAATCATTGTGGTCCCATAACACAAGCTCTGCTTAGCTTGGGGCTACATGATGCTGTGTAAAATGTCCAACATTATTTATTATTTTTATTAAAGTCGCTAAGAAAAGTCGCGGCAAAACGTATCTTCTAGAATGTATAGCGGTTGCTCCCAATACAGCCGCTGGCTTCGCAATCAACGTAATTGGTGAGATTGGTCGAGGAGACGTCTGATGACCATTTGTTTCGATTAAGTGTGTATGGCTTCTTGTTAGCACTGAATTCGCTGTATGATTGCTACTCGGATATTGTACATCAGTGATTCCCAAAGTGGTCCAGGTGGACCCCCAGGGGTCCACGGGAGACTCGAAAGGGGTCCACGATGGTTCTCATTTTCTGACGAGTTTTGGGAATATGGTAGAAATGTAGCAGCAGGGGGTCCACCGAAACCAGTAAAATTTTTAAAGGGGTCCATGAGAAAAAAAAGTTTGGGAACTGTTGTTGTACATAATCATCAGAAGTCCAGTGTCCAGTCCATTAATTTGTAATCCCACTAATATTACAAAGGCGAAAGTTCGTGAGTGTGTGTGTGTGTGTGTGTGAATGTTTGTTACCACGTATCCCCATAACTACTAAACCGATTTTGATGAAATTTGGAACGTAGATAGTTTAGGTATAAAAATCCCGGAAAAATATATGGTTCCCGTAGGATAAAAAATTGTAGTCCACGCGGGCGAAGCCGCGGGCGTTCACTAGTCTTACATAATAGTCATAAAATTGTAATGTTGGCGAATAAAATAAGTAAGTAAATAAGTTTTTTTTTCGTCTGTGTGATGATTACTTACTCAGATATCCATCATCAAAAGTTTTTGGACGTAGGTCCTTGACCGGCAATGAGCTTTGAAGGCTGATAATATTATAACTAAATAACAAGCAATAGTTACAGAAGAAGTCCCGATCCCACAGTTGATTTCCTGTGTCGTGTGTATCAGAAACTACAAGTACCATTCCATAAAACTGTTAAAGATCATTTAAACGTCTTACGTCATCGTATTTTGATGTCGCACCACGAAAATCGACATCCACCTTGTTTAGGCAAACAAATACCAACCTACAACACTTTTTCGCCACCCGCGCTGGCAACACCACTTGGCCATGTGACGCATTCAGACGCATTTCTATCCTTTGAAATTCAAATAATTTTTATAAAACCATCAATAAACGAAAATTATTGGAGAATTTGGAGTTCCCATCATTTATAGAAGAAAGCCCAGTAGCCGTACCATGAACTCTTACAGCAATGTTAAAACAAGCTTGAAACATGATAAAAAAATTTATTTCTAAAGCAGTAGGACTGTTTTAGGCTTGTTTTAACATTTCTCTAAGAGTTCATGGTATGGCCCCAGGAAGAATACCATATTCCCAACACATCTCTTACGTATTCCTTATAAAACTAAGAACATACTCGCTACAAATCGTAAAATTTCACAGTGAGTTGTTTAAAACTACACCTTAAAAACAGTCATTTTATAACTCCTAATTTGATGCCCCAGCTACCATAAAACTGTTATACCGCTCCACAAAACTTATACGTTCAAAACTTTGAAAGGAAAACTTCAGTACAAACTTCTCCGTGTTTTCAAGCCTTTTGATATTGCTATGATTCTTGTGAAATAAACGTCAGTTGCTATATTTAACCGACTTCAAAAAAATAGGAGGAGTTACCTACTCAATTTATCGGAATCTTTTTTTTTATGTATGTTCACCGATTACTCAGGGACGCCTTAACCGATGTGAAATTCTTTTTTTGTTGAAAGGGTGTACTTTCCGATTGGTGCCACAAAAATTTGGTGAGGATCTGTTGAGGATCTTCGGAGTTATGAACAGAAATGCACTTCGAGATTGCAGAAAATTGCTCAGCTTATAACATTGATGTCGGTTTTTTAACATTTTTAATTTAGTCACCAGTAACGTCGCAGTATCTAGCTGCAGGTGGGGTGATAAATCATGTTCTGCGATGTGTTCGTCAAGAATTTCGGTATTAATAATAATGACTCTTACGTGCAATAACAAATGGCCGATGTAAAGCGCATAGTGCAATTGTTTTATTAGTGCGTGATTAGTGCGTGTGAGCACGCAATTACTCGTTTGATGACACAAACTGCATCCAGAATTTTTTTAATACAGTATTTACCTAGACTAGAAGCGTTCGTGGCGTAGCTTGCTGAGACGTTCTTGATTGATCGTCGAAGATAAGCAAAGTTGTGCGCGGTCACAATTTGGATGGTTGACCGCAAGTGGCATTACGAGCTGAGCGCTTCCGTGCTTCGGAGAGCACGTTTGTCGGTCCCGGATTTTAAGTCGCTAAGCCACGACAAAAAATCCGTCACCAGAGTTGGCCACTTGCTCATACAAACTTACTCAAACCTAGATGTAAAGTTACTTATATCTTCAGCCATGAGGCCTGCAGCCACACCCCGGACACTCGACGAAATCTCTAAGCAAAAGCGGCGTCTAACTACATTATTTACACCACACAACGTCAGTTTTGTACACAGTAAGGTTGTCACCGTATGAAGTACACTGTGGTCTCGGTATCGTCTATGCGTCTGCGCGTGTGGCGCGCTCCGTGCTCAAAGTCAGCTCCTCGTCAGCTCAAACTCACAATGTCCCTTCTATACGTAGTATTATTATCTGTTCTGTGCTTCAGGCCTAAAAACTCCATGAACACTTACTACCTCATGCAACTTCATAAAAAACCGCCCGAAACAATTTGTTGCCCGCAAAAAAGGAGCACGTACAATTCGGTATATATTTTGGTTTTAATTTGCTACCAGCCTACGTTGTTTTTATTCTGTCTCTGTAACGAGTGTGAAATATGTGACCTAGTTGGGAGACATATTTTTGTAGCATAATGCGAAGTATTATTACAAATTATGTGAGGGGCTGGACTTTTATCTCTTGCTGTGTACAACGGAAACAGGCACTTATGTTGTGGTCTCTAAAGATTTGACTTCCGTAAATAATTGAGGGCCGTAATAAAAAGAAAGAAAAAAATATTGAAGAAAATATAAAGAGAAGGCTGAGTATCCAGACATTTTGAGAATCTGACTTTTTGCTAAATATACTTATTAGACCATCTAATAGTTGGACGTTTTGCGACATGGACGTTTTGCTTATTAGACTTTCTGCTCATTAGACGTTTCGCATTGTTGGACGTTTAGCTACTTAGACCTTCTGATCAGGAGGGGAAAAAACAACAAGTACTTAACTAAATTAAAAAATTAAAAAAAACCGACTTCAATCAATGTTATAAACTGTACAATTTTCTGCACTCTCGATGTGCATTTTCTGTTCATAACTCTGAAGATCCTCGATAGATCCTCACCAAATTTTCCTGACACCAATCCTCCTTTTTTCGAAGTCGGTTAAAAAGACACCTGGGACATATTTAAAAACTAGTGAACGCTCGCGGCTTCGCCCGCAAGGACTACTATTTTTTTATCCCACGGGAACCATGGATTTTTCAGGGATAAAAGTAGCCTATGTGTTATTCCAGAACCTAAACTATCTACATTCCAAATTTCATCCAAATCGGTTTAGTAGTTATAGGGATACGTGGTAACGAACATTCACACACACACACGGACTTTCGCTTTTATAATATTAGTAGGATGGGTACTATAATTTGAAATAAAAATACATTATAGTGATACTATTGCATAATAAGCGTAATATGGCGGTAACGCTTTTTAAAGAAACCAGAACTAAAGAGACTTGTGTTCTTTTCTTGGGAAAATGGACCTCGAGTCTTAGCAGATGATTTGTTAAGGACACTGCTCACCAAAACATAAGGAGTTACAACAATCGACGATGTATGAAAATCTCGACTTATCTTTGAAATCAACTTCAACTAGTTTTCGTCTACGGCTTTTCTCTAAGTCAGTGTTCCGCAAACTTTTTGTGTTCAAGGTACATCTTAGAAATCGGAAAATCTTTGAAGTGCCTACACCACTTAAAGGCACAGTCTGAAAATCAGCGCTGTCTCCCATGGGACCTCATGGGAGTATCCAGCATTAGCTGAGACTGGGCCTTTTTGGCACCACTGCTGGTATGTTTTCTTTATCTGTTTTTTATGTTTACTTAACTTTCTCTGTACTTATACCTTTTTCTGTTCTGTATCCTCTGTGTGTGTGCCAAATAAACGTTATTCTATTCTATTCTATTCTATTCACCATAAATGAAAAATATTTTTTTTATGCGAAACATGAGCTTGTTTAGTTGAGCATAATAATATGCGTCCAAAGGAGTAACTTAACTGAGATGGAACATTATTTTTCCGAGGCACACCAACCAATTAATACGGTACATCAGTGTGCCGCGGCACACTCTTTGCGGAACACTGCTCTAAGTAATACTTACTGTATTTCATTATTAACATTGGGTAGCCCGAGACCGACCGCAGCACTGCAACTGCAACCGCAAACTGCAAATCTCTATTTGACACTATCTAACAAAAAACGGATGGCAATTGTTTAAACGGTGTTTCAATTTTAACAGAATTTTATATATTAATATCTAGAGGGGAATATGTGTCATCAGCAGTGATCGGAATGAGGCGGGCTAAAATACCTAAAGTTCGAAAAATAACAGAGACAAATGGAGATGCCTTAGGACTAAATATTTTTCGACCCAATTATTTCCGTTTCCGGGACATTAATAAAGAACATCTAACATTAAAGTAAATCAATTTTTAACCTGAGTTAATAACAAAAACTAAAATGTAAATTATAAGGATAAAAAACTTTTTTCCGTCGGTCAAATAGAAAAATTATTTGAATTAGTTCACAATATTATTAACATTAATTTTAAATGTACTTACTCACTGTGAAAATTGTGCCAACTTTCAATAAAATTCTTACTTACTACAAGAATAAAATTCTTGTAGTAAGGAAGTCTCCCCTTTTTTGCCTCTGTTCTTTGAACTTTAGGTATTTTAGCCCGCCTAATTCCGATCACTGGTCATCAGTGATGAACACGGCTTTCTGTTCTGAGTATGGGTGATACTGATACGCTCAGCTATTAATACCACTCCAAATAGTGACAACGATCTTTTTTTTTCGACAATGATTTTCGAACGAGCTTTTTCAGTCCAAATCAACAAAGAAAAATGAAGTCCTCGATAAATCTATTTTAAAATATTAACTTTACTAAGTATTCTCAATTTTATGGTAATGCAAAACCTAAGTAAACAAGCGTTTACCACCACTTAATTAAAATAAATTGAATTTTTACGATTCACCATTAATAATGTTGGGTATGACATGATTTTAGATTGACTTTTGTCAGAGTAGGTTCATTTTGATTTTGAGCCGGTTCATTTGAGCCGGTCATTTTCAATTGACTGTTCATTATTTTGGCGGACTACTCACTCATTCTCATAATGACATTCTCATGACAATCTGTCCGATCTGTTCAAATTTATTTCTTGTCATTGTCAAGCGAGGTGTGATTGAAGATTGAATGAAGCTTGAGGAAAGAGTAACGTCATTTTTTGATTTTGTCATATTGTGTACGGTCACATGACATTTGAATTGAAGCATGACATTTTTAGAAGTTGAGCCGATCACACAAAGTTGAATTTTGTACGGGACAAAAGAGCCGCGTCAGTCACGTCATACTCAACACTAACCATTAACATTTCAGCGATATTCGCATGTAGCTTGTAAAATCAATGGTATAAAATAATAAGGTTTATTCCGTGTCGACTGACCCAAAGCAGGCGCATTAGTGTACATTCACCTTTATTGGTTGAAGCTGGTTTTATTCTCAGATCATTCAATAAACATGATACAAAATAGTTGTAATTATCTAACCACAGATCTAGTGTACTGCCTGGTTCTTTCTCTGGCACATGATGTATCGTCGGCTAAATTTGACAACCTCGTAACTCCGTCTTTTTGACGAAAATGATTTTTTGGTGCAGTTTGGTAGAGAATTAAGTTAAAATAATTTTCGTAAAAAAAACGGAGTTAGGAGGTTATCGAATTTAACCGACGGTATGTATGTTCGTACGAACTCTGATGACGGAGTTTTAAGGCCGCCTTAAGACCTCCGTCATGGCTTAACGACTTACAAGCCGGGACCGAGAATGTAACATGTCCTTTGAAGCACGGAAGCGCTCAGCTGCTAATGCCACTTGCGGTCACCCATCCAACTTGTGACCGCTAAGAAAGTCGCTTAACTTCAACGATCTATCAAGAACGTGCAAGCGCCACGAGCGCTTCGCTGTCCTTTGGGGTTATAATCGTAAGCCTGTTTACGTTCTACAAATCCTGCCATCGCCTACAAAGTATCTACAAACTTACACTTTAATAATCAAATAAATTTTAAGTCTAAACATGAAAATTGTAGTAAAGATGCCACAGAAAAGTCGATGGCAGTAGAGAAACCGCAGCGACCTATTCGTTTCCTGTCAGTGCGAGTCAACGTTTCCTTCTTTATGTGGTGTCCGTTTCTGCTCAGTGGGTTTCACGGTGCGACAGATGTCACAGTTTTTATGCAGTAGGACATATTATGTTTGAAGTAGCCCCTGTAACATACAGAAAAGTACAGTACGCACAATGGTCCTAGGCATTCGTGAAGTTAGCCGTTTCGATGCGCAGTGTAGCTTTTTCATACAAAGTTTTCTACTGCGCAGCGAAACGGCTGACTTCACGAATGCCTAGAGCCATTGTGCGTACTGTCGAGCGTTATTGAACAAGAAAATGAAAATGAAGTTCGAAGCGAATTGATGTAACTGTTTGAATTCTATTCAAGGCCATATTTTGATATTTGCTTTTAAAATACAAGTACTTATTATGTTTGCATTACAAAAACTAACGAAAGTAAATAATCATCATCCACAGCCCATAAGTAAGGTACCCACTGCCGGCACCGTAAGTAAAAGTCCCAACTTTGACTCACGGTGCCGAGACGTTGGTTAAAGAGACGGGTTTTCAGGCATCGTGGAACTTTTCTCGACCCAAGCACATCTTCTAGTTTTCCGAACGCGGCCCAGCTGAGCTCCATTCTTCTGGAGATCTACCATAAGTAAAACATCCTACTATCCTACTTCCTACTAATATTATAAAGGCGAAAGTCTGTGTGTGTGAATGTTTGTTCCCACGTATCTCCATAACTACTGAACCGATGTTGATGAAATTTGGAATGTAGATAGATAATGACCGGGAATAGGACATAGGCTAATTTTTATCCCGAAAACATGAACGGTTCCCGTGGGATAAAAAAAATAGTAGTGCACGCGGGTGAAGCCGCGGGCGTCCGCTAGTTTTTTTATAAAAAAATCGTTTTGTAATAGTAAATTCCCTGTTAATTTTGAATAGGAGAATAATCTAACCTACTTTGTGATAAATTCTCACATGTCCTACTATCACTTTTTCGCTGTGATCCGGCTATTTTCGCTCCCCGGCACAATCGCTAGCATGTCCGTGCTTATTGTTATGACCCCATCGATATTTCTGACATTGTATCTGATACAATGGCGGGTTGTCAGATAAACTAGCGTGTTTATTATTTTTATTGGGTCTTTGCTAGGCTTGCGACCTGTCAGGCTGGCCACAGACGTCCGATTTTTTGTCTGTCCGACTGTCCGATCCGATTGTCTGAAGGCGTGTGCCACATACATTTGCTAAGGCTCAAACACACGCTGGGCTAGCCGCTAGTGAGCGAAGGCGAGTCGACGAAAGGCGAGTGCTACCGTCCACGTCCACACGCTTGGCGAGTCTATGCGCAAACCAATGTAAGTTGGCGTGAGTAAGCTAGACGAACGATGGCAAGGCCAGGCGAATGATGCTGTTCACACGTTGGCACTCGCGTTCACTCGGCGAGCATGCGCCAACGTGTAGAACATGCAACGTCTAGCAAGTCATGAAGCAAATGGCGGGGACAGTCGTGTCGGACGACCGGTCAGACAAAAAGTGTGACGTATGTGGCGTATCAGAAGGAAAGTAGGTACTTACCTACTTTGAGGCCGGCCACAGTACTTATGCAAAAAATTGTTAAAGTTAATAGCGGCCTTTACACGGTAGAGTTTTTACCACGGATCTGTCTGATCGGACTGTACAGATATCTGTACAGATATCTTTACAGATAACCGCGGATAAAACTGTCAAAGGTTGGAATGGCGCGTGCTATTTCCCGCGGCATGTGGACTGTACAGATATCTCTGCGTGTAAATGCTCTGGCATCTGGACTGTACAGATATCTGTACAGATATCTCTGCGTGTAAATGCTGCTAATGACTGGCACAATGACCTGAATATTGGCTTCTATCAAGAGAGTGAAGAGTGGGTATGGTATACTTGTATATTCAGATTTGTGACCAAAAGACAGCGGCTTAAAGACATTGCAAGCCTATCGCTACGCTTCTATTAGTAAGCTAACTGGTTTCCGCACGACCGATGTTTTCCTTCACCGTTTAGAGCTCTTGTTAATGCGCATATTATTTTTTGAAACGATAAATTCATTAATGCACGGCCACGACCTTCCGATTGAAAGTCAAGGCACTCATCCACTCGGCCAACACGGCTCTAAGAATAACAAAGGATAATTACACTTTTAAGTATATAAAGTAAGTTCGTATGAGTAAGTGGTCAACTCTGGTGACGGAGTTTTTAGGCCGCATAAAGGCCTCCGCCATGGCTTAACGACTTAAAAGACAATTTAACGTGCCCTCCGAAGCACGGAAGCGCTCAGCTCGTAATACCACTTGCGGTCACCCATCCTAAGAGTGGCCGCGCCCAACTTCAACGATCAAGCAAGAACGTCTAAGCAAGCTACGCCACGAGCGCTTATATGAACATACCTGTTTGTAATAACTCTCTAATTTGTACATTTACCATTTTTCAAGTTACTTAAACATTTTTCTCAGGATATCTTCAGGATACTTGTATTCTCGTAAGGGGTTGCCCTGGGCCACACTGGTAAGCCTTTAGAACCACCCTCTCGAAATTACCCTACTTTCTTTAATAAGGCGTGTGGGGGTGTAGTCGGGTCTTGGGGCAAGTGGGGGAAACCTTCGGCTTTATAAAACTAAGAACAAAGTTTTGATAGTTTAAAACCGGATATAAAAAGCGAGATACCAAAATGAGAAATGAAACAGAAACAAGAGTAGTAGAGAGGATGAATAAAAGCAGTACGAAACAGATAATACAATAATACAATAATATTTATTTTGGAACAAAAATAAGTAGGTACAAGTAAAAGTATGTTCGTTGAAAATTGCAGTAGTTAAAAACTGTGTCGCAATTTTCAGCGCCCGACCTAAGGACGAGTGCACGTTAACAACATTAACAAATAGGTACTATACTTAAAAAACATTTTTTAGGGTAGGTACTTTTATATAAAATTAAAAGTTTAAAGGATATTATAGCGAGAAATCTATATATAAATATATATTTAGGTAGGTAATACTAATCAAATCAAAAAAGAAAAAAAACAAAGCAATAAAAAAAAATAGATACAGTTAACAAATCTCTTACATTCCATATTTTACTCGAATGTATCATGTTTATGGTAGCAAGTATGTGTGTATGTGTGTGTGTGTGTGTGTGTGTGTGTGTGTGTATGTGTTTGTGATTGCGTGTGTGTATGCTTGTATGTATGCGTATGTGTGTGCAAGTGAATGTGTATTTGTACGTGTGTTTGACAAAACGTGGAAAGAATGTGTTTAGAAGTAGGTAGAGAAATCATTTCGTGATTTCGATAAGTGCTTCAACTTCATTGTAGGTGAGGGTAAACAGCCATTTTTTTACTATAATTTTACATTTGCTATGAGTCATTGGATGAATTTCAAGAATCTTATTTATTTTGTCATACAAAATTGGGCTTAGAAATTGGAAGTAGCGAAAGGCAAAAACAGTTCGACAAGGCCGATCGGTGCAGATAGACTTTACTCTGCGATTGCAGGTGGTATTGGGATGAAATGGTAAGCTACGGTGCTTACGGATAACAATGTTTAAAATGAAAAGCTTTCGAACTGACAGCACTTCGGACAGGGAGTATATATCATTTGTGGGGAAGAGCCTCGGTTTGGAGTACATTACTTTGAGAGTAGCCCGTTGGGCTCTTTCCAAGCCAATGAGTCCGGTTTTTGGCGCGCCCCCCCAAGCCGCTATGCAGTATGTTAAAACTGACTGTGTTAAGGAAAAGTAGACTACTTTAAGGGTCTGCTGATCAGCACAAGCCCTCAATTTTCTAAAAATGTACAAGAGTTTTCTTGTCCTCGAGGTTATGGCCTGAATATGAGAGTGCCAGTTCATTGTAGAATCAATTAAAACTCCCAGGTATTTAATGCAAGTAGATCGTTCGAGGCTACCACAGTGACAATTGTCTTGTGGCTTCTTACACGTATGAGCTTTAATGCAGTAGTCATTGTGGGGTTGAGCCGTAGATAAGGCAGACAGAGTAATAAACTTAGTTTTATTTACATTCAAAGTGAGTAAATTGAACGAAAGCCATTGAGTCACTTTGCGTAGGGCATTTTCAGCGTTTAGTTTTGCTTCATGCCAAGAACTTCCTGAGATAAGTAAGGCAGTGTCGTCAGCGTACGCGAGAATTTTACACTTGTTGAGGGTCAGTTTGCACAAGTCATTGACGTATATAAGGAAAAGTGTTGGACCCAAGACACTACCTTGAGGAACTCCGTATGTTAGAGGCTCGTCTTCGCTGATAGAATTATCAATGATAACCCTCTGAATCCGATTTGTCAAGTAACTAGAAAATATACCAAGTGCAGGGCCTCTAATGCCAATTGCCTCCATTTTGTTAAGAAGCAGGGGAACAGAGACAGTGTCGAAAGCTTTGGAGAGATCTAGGAAAATAGCAAGGGTCTTAATCTTGGAATCAATGTTTTTAGCTACACTATCAGTGAGATCTAGTACGGCGTCTTCAGTGGATTTTCCTTTTCTAAAGCCATATTGATTGTCTGCTAGTAGATTATATTTAGTAAGGAATGAAACTAGTTTAAAATTAAGGCATTCTTCAAGAATTTTAGACAGTGAACTTAGGACAGAAATGGGTCTATAATTGTCGACAATGTCTCTGTCCCCAGCCTTGTGTACAGGGTGCACTAGCGCTTTTTTAAAGACACGCGGAAAGATCCCATTCACAAGACATAAGTTTATAACATGCGTGATTACTGGGGCAAGGGTAAGCTTTACGGATTTGATAATAGAACTAGGAATACCATCAAAACCAGCTGCACTGTTTGATTTAAGAGAAGTAATTATTCTGAGTACTTCGTCTTCGTCGACTTCGAGCACAGCCATGGAATTTGGGTTCGTGTACGAGAATTGTGCGCATACGCTGTTAGGAAAAGAATTCTCCAATATCTTAGTAGCCAAGTTCTTACCTACTTCTGAAAAGTATTTGTTTACGAAGTTGACAGAGTCACCTGGGTTTGGTAAAATTTTTAACAGTTCCAGAGGTTTCGATTTAAGTTTTTTTGTGTGTGATATTTTTAATAACTTCCCATGTAGCCTTTGGATTACCCTTGGCCTTCTCAAACTCACTTCGCTCATATTCATGTTTTAATTTTTTTAATAAATTGTTACAAAAATTTCGGTAGCGTTTATAAATTAAAAGTTTGGTCGGGTTAGTAGGGTCCTTCATGTGTTTTTTATAGAGTTTGTCACGATTTCTAATGCATTTTAGAAGACCAGGGGTAATCCAAGGCTTTATTACTCTTTTCCTGGACGGAATATTAATAATTTTGGAATGTTTATTTATTATAGATGAAATTATATCTACAAGAGACTGAGCAGCTTTTTCAGGGTCATTGGTGTTAAAAATGTCACTAAAATCAATTTCTTTAATTTCGAAAACTATTTCTTCTTCGTTTATTTTCAATCTAGTTTTCAATATGGGCTTACAAATATTGTTGTATAGATTACAACATAAAAGGAGAGGAGAATGATCTGTTGGTTTTGTATCTAAGACAAGGGTGGTGGCTTTTCTGTCTGTTTTTAGCATAACATGGTCAATACATCGGTGTAAACGTGTAGGTATAGTGTGAGCCGGTAACAAACCCTGGAAAGCTAGACTATTGAGATGGAAAAGGTGAGTGTGTTTGAGACACTAAACCGGCGAGCTTGTATTCAAAATTTAATGAGATTGAATGAAGCGAAAGAGGTGTGTCAGGATCGTAGCAAGCCGAAATCCGTGGTCTCTGCCTACCTCTATGGGAAAGAGGCGTGATTTTATGGATGTATGTATGCATGTACTTAGTAATAAACTGTGTATTCTCTTTAATCAAAATGGAATTATAGACTTCTTGTGATCAATATGCCTGCTAAATCATCATTTATTATAAAAAACTAGAGAAATCACATTATAATAAAACAAGTAATAAATCGTTTTAGATTTTAGTTTAATTTAAAGAAGACGTAAGTCAGATAAAACTATTTTTTATGTGATTCAAATTATTCTTGATTTGCTTAATATTAATAACTTCTTGTTATTATGCCCCTCGCCCCTTCCCTGACTACACGCATATCAGTACGTGAGGGTATGTTCGCTTCGCATTAAAATTAAATTACGCTATATTTTGACGGTGCTGAGTTATGTTATACGCTATGACAGTAACTAACACGCCAGTAAAAGCGTTGACACACTGTGCAATGTGCATTTTGAAGCCTAATTGCCTAAAGATCTGAGAGAATTTCAACCGCGGTGTTTGGATAACATGATGTCGTACGTTTGAAGCACGTATATTCTTTAGAGTGTAGGTAGATTATAGAAGTTCACTTCTGTAATATATTTAGTTCTCTCCAGTTTAGATCGCAATTTAAAAATGGCGCTTCAATTGATTCCACTAACTTTTTGAATAGCTTATATTTAGTGTCCTTAACACATTCGTGCACTGACTTTTAGTAACTATCCTTGTGTGGCGTCGGTATAAGCATCTTACTTTGACTTCTAATATCACTTCTCTCTAGCCTCAAAGGGTTTGCTGGAAGAGAACTCTTCGTAGGGTTAAGCTCGCCTTTGTACATGTCCTTACTTTATTTCTTTGTTCTGTGTGTTTTATTTGTACAATAAAGACTTAAACACATCAATAGGCATGAATCCTAATTTTCAAAATCTCTTCTATGATATTCAGAAGGATCTATTATGTCTAAAATATATCATATTTCTGTAGAAAATTAAGGTTTTTGTGCAATAAAAGTACATTTAAATATAAATTTTCAAATTCACGCCAAAACGCTCGCCGGTGTCATGGCGTCTGTTTTTACGTCACGAATCGGTATATCAACCAGTGATGCCTACATAGTTACTATAGAAACAAAAGGATGTTTACCGAGACGAGACGCAATGACAGACGCCATGACACCGGCGAGCGTTTTGGCTATCATGGCGGATTGTTGTATTTTGTAGATTTATTTTAGCAAATAAATTAGTAATCTCGACATTAATAAGAGAATAAATACATTTTTCAAAATCTTTGAATCCTATTTCATTAGATCAGATAAATATTTTGGCGATACTTGATTACTGTCATCATGCCTATTCCTTCTAGTAACTCTTATCATTCTTCTTCTAATATCAGACCGCCCATTGTACAATTTATGGTTTACTAGTTCTTAAGTTTCTTTTGAAATTGTGTACAATAAAGTATTTTCATTCATTCATTAATTTTTAAGCCATGACAGACGTCTTTAAGAAGCCTAAAAACTCAGTCAAGAGTTGGCTTGCTCATACGAACTTACTCTATTGTTTGCACAGCCTTGGGCACTTTAACTCTACTGGCTTCTAGTAACTATCCTAGTGTACAAAGTCCTTCTACTATCTGATAGTAACTGTTCTTGTATACGTTGCCCTTAGCACGGAATGAACGCGTGTCTAATTATCAGCAGAAGCGCCAGTAATTTAATGAAATACTTGATGTAGTCTGTAACAGGTAAATTGATTTTGTTTTCTGAATATCTTTATTGTGGAGTTGTTTACGTATCTAGTACAGTCAGCTATCGATACGTTTTAAAACTTTGACATTTTGGAAACATACAAATACAAACTCACATCCTTATCATAAGTAATTTACTTATCATTAATAAATAATAAAAAATGCTAGACATTTCACACAGCATCATGTAGCCCCAAGCTAAGCAGAGCTTGTGTTATGGGAACCACATGACTGATATACTACTTAAATACATTTTTTTGTAAATACATATATAATATACATAGAACACACCTAGACCCGAGACAAATATTTGCAGATCATACAAACATTTGTCCCGCGGCGGGGATCGAACCCGTATCCTCCTGCGTCACAGGCGGGCCTTGGCCTTCACCCACTGCGCTACATAGGTCGTCGATCATTCGCAGTAGGTTTATATTGAGAACCTCCTCCTTTTTTGAAATCGGTTAAAAAAGGTGTCACAAGCGAAAAGAGGGCTATGCCCAGCAGTAGGATGATTTGGGCTGCGCATGATGATGATGATGTTATAACTACACTCCGCTAGTTGGTCTGTCAGCCATACTAATTGCCATTGGTACTGATATTTATGGCAATTATACACACAATAAATGTGGAGTAGCTGTCATAAAAGGAATTGAATCAATAAAGTATTCAAAATTGGCTTGTTAATACTAACGGGTTATTGACGTACAGGGTGATCAAAACCAGGAAGTGAAATTTGGTACAATAGGATTATACAATAGAATTATCACGATATTTTCTTTCACTGTTTGAGCTCATGTTAACTCATATTTCCACCTTCAAAACATACATACCTACATAAAATCACGCCTCTTTCTCACAGGGGTAGGCAGAGACCACGGATTTCTACTTGCGATCTTGACAAGTCTTTCGCCTTATTCACTCTCATCACATTCCTCATACAAGCTCGCGGTTTAGGCTACTTTTGACCTGGCCCTTCTCCAAAACACTAATTTTATCCAGTATGTTTGCCTAGATCTTCCCTTTCCAGCTGTTCCATTCATACTCGCCTCATACACTTGTTTGGTTATATTATGATCTTTACATGCCCAAACCATCTTAAAATGCATTTCTCAATTCTTATCACTGCATCTTCTTTCTTTTTATGAAAACTAACAGCACATAAAAACATACTACATAGCGAGATATTAGAATCATATGGCTAATGACAAGTTTTTACAAGTGATAAGTTTTCACTGTATACCTTCGAAAGTCGAGACATTATATACTTTGTTCCTTAAATAATTGAATTAGACGTGCCTCTAACCACCCTTTCAGACATTCTTAAAGAACTCTGGATGATATGAGAGAATGTCTACTGTGCCTTAACACTTATAATCTTGCTTAACTTTTTCGTTTTCGCTGTCTAGTTACGATTTTGACGCATTTATTGGAACACTCAGTAAAATGGATTAATATAACAGCGAGCCGATAATACCACAATTCGAAAACTTTGTTTCGCAAATGAAATCGAAACAAGTAAAGCCGAGCACGATCGGTAGTCGTAAAATAAATTGAATTTGTAATAACAGCCAGTACAGATAGTGTCAGCCAATTATAACTGAAAAATGTCAAGCGCGTGGCGGACGTGGCCCGACTGAGGATTCCGTAGCTGTTTTCACGCTAGTATCTTGATTAACTTAGTTTCGCAAACCTATCACCACACTTGTGATTTTATTAGTTATGTGAACCTGTCCCTTTGACTTTCATCACCCTGGTTTATGCTTACTAGCTTCCGCCCGCGGCTTCGCTCGAGTGGTACCCGGATAAAAAGTAGCCTAATATGTCCTATTCCCGGTCATTCTATCTACTCGTATATTTTTAATTTTAGCCAAATCGGTTCAGTGGTTGTTGAGTTGTAGAGGAACAAACATACATCCATCTATCCATCCATCCATCCAAACATCCAAACTTTCACATTTTTAATATTAGGTAGTGTGATGATTTATGTTGCTGTTTTCAAGCTAGTATCTTAATTAACTTGATTGCTAAATTGACAGATAGATATTATTAATAATGGAGTTAGACATAGATTACCTACATTTCAAGTAATTAAGGTTTAGTAGTGGCTTTCGAGGGAGGAGGCTTAAGGTTGGAGCTAACTCGTCAACTCCTTAACCGCACCGGCACCGCATCGCCTTGTGCGGTTTAGATATTCTTTGTATGGAATTTAATGAATTAACGCTCACTACATCAACTCCTTGACAGCTTGTGATGCGGCGATCCGGTGACGTTACGAAGTTTGTTGTAGTGAGCGTTGGTCCATAGAATTCCGTACAAAGAACACCTATCCGCACTATCCGCATTTGTGTGAAGGCGATGCGGTGCGTTGCGGTTGACATGTCAGCTGCAACCTTTATACCCCGCAAGGGCCTATTATTTAAGCTGCCAATGATGATGATGTTAAGTAGTTACAGTGACTCGTTTTGTAGGCATAGTTGTGTAACAAAAACATGTAAATCCTATCATTTCTCAAAGAAGTACAACAAAGAGCCCTCAATACCGTAGCAGAAATGCTATTAAATGGTTTACTGCTGTAGATAGAGGAAAAATATTCAAAAAGGTTTTTTATATATAGCAACGTTTTATTGGAAAGGTCTGCCCGTCGGAATCAAATCAACAGGGTAAGCTGGGATGGTACAAAATGGAAACATTAGCGATTTTTAATAAATTATTGTAAAGCACACAAAGAGGTGTGTCAGGATCGTAGCAAGTGGAAATCCGTGGTCTCTGCCTACCCCTGTGGGAAAGAGGCGTGATTTTATATATATGTATTTATGTATGTACACAAATATGTATGATCACGATGCGGCGCGACGCAACTGTATCGGTGCCTACCCGTGGTCTACTTATTAGTCTAATTATTCCACCTGCAGACTGATTTATCTAACTTGACTCAAACCTCAAATTGGTCTCAAACTGTCAAAACGATGTCGTAGGTATCTTTCGTTGCGTTCGGTCTCGTTGAGATGAGAGTGACAGAGCTACTTGCGTGGTCACTAAACTCGCAGTTTAAGACTGATTTTGGTCGCTATCAAAGATAGTCAATCAAGCGGCTGGTCTCGTTGAGATGGGAGTGCCAGAGCTACTTGGGTTGCGCCGTCCCTGAACTGTGAAATTTAAGAGTTTGAGATCGATTTAGGTCGCTATCAAAGATAGTTAATCAGGGGACTGGTGTACCACGGGCAAATACGTTTACCCGTGGTACACCCAGGTAGACAAAGGTGAACCACAGGGAGATCTGCAAGTATTGACCAAGTCTTTGCTGTAGATAATACCGATTAAGGTAGCCAAGTAAACTACATCTCAACAAAATCTCAGGCCCTACAGCGTCACTTCTTGATAAATCATCCCTTTAAAATTTAAAGGCCCAAGTTATTTAACTTGATTGTATTTGTCGCTTATGCCTCTACCTCTGACCACAACTAAATGCGTCAAAGGGCATGTAAGTAATAAGAGTGTAATCCCTGTTTTATCCATTATTAAATAAACATGCGTAGGATTAGCTGCACAGCTTGGACCTTCTGTTGTGCCTAACTTAATACAGTCAAAGCCAATAGTAGTAATAGGGTTGGGTTTAAATTTTTTTGGAAAATGGAGAAATTTATGCGAAAGTGCAAAACTAAGTCAACTTTTATTTTATTTATTTATTCTTGTTGCACAAATGAAACAGTTATAAAATGCTTAGATCTAGACAGGTAATGGCAAAGGCGAGCTTAACCCTAAAAAGAGTTCTCTTCCAGCATAAAGCGGAAGAGTTTGTTTGAACGCGCTAATCTCAGGAACTACCATTCGGATTTGAAAAATTATTTCTGCATGTGATAGCTAAACTCTTGAGGAAGGTTATAAGCTAATTTTCATCATCATCACTATAGGGGCAAAGCCGCGAGGGCGCTGCTAGTGAATTATAAAATGAAAAACTATTAAATTTTGTAAAAAGTCATCAATTCTCCATTTCATGCCTGACTATGGGATCGCATACAGACGGCGTAATCCATTACACTTATGACGTATATGGATGCATTAATAAATCACACAGTCCATTTACAACGGCTGTGTAATAACACTAGCTTCCACCCGCGGCGTTGCCCGCGAGTTACCTAAATAATAAAGCCTATGTTCATCCTGAAAGTTCATTCTAAATACTGGTGATAGAAGTTTTGGAATTGGATGAGTACTTTCGGAGATTACCTCCTACATACAAACAAACTCTTTATAATATTATTTTAGATAAAGATTTAAAAAAACTTAGGCTTTTGTTGTTGTATTTGACTTTTGCTGAGAGGGTGGTTTAGTGCTGGTAAAGCCTCCTTTATCTCAGCAATGTCCCGGGCACTACAGTGCTTAGTGTAAGCAAAAATTGACTCCTGAAGCGGCGAATTCACTAGACGGACATGCCCGCCGGACCTCGCTACTATAGGTCTGTGCAATGTTTGCTAGTGTAGGACCGTCGCAGTCTGTCTGGCATACTTACTGCGACGGTGCCGCTTCAGAAGGCAATTTTTGCCTACACTTAACACTGTAGTGCCTGCTACATTGCTGAGATAAATTAAGCTTTCCCAGCACTGAACTATCCTCTCAGCAAAAGCCAATTACAACAAAAATAACCTAAGCTTTTTTATCTTTAAGTGGATGTTGTTCACAAACGGTCCATTCACACAGCCATTGTGAATGGACTGTTTGATTTATTCCTGCATCCATATAATGTCATAAGTGTAATGGATTGTTTGAAGGTGTCTGTATAAAATTCATCTAGTAAAGATGTAAAGTTTGGCTATTTGAGCTGAGAAGTTGCCTCCTTCGACACCGCCATAGCAGTGTGCGCGTAATTGTAGTTGACAAGCTGTTTACTTCCCACTGTGAGTAATTCCCACCCATAAATATACGAATATGAAGAATTTCATTAAGAACAGAACTTCACGTTGCCTCCTAATGGTGGTACGTACTGTGGAAGTCGTAAAGAAAGATGTAAATATGCGTATGGAATTATGCGATGTGCTTTTTGGTGCTAAAACGATATTATTCGCGGGAATTGTTGATGTATTCGAACGTAAACGTGCCTTTATGGGGCATTTCTTGTTTTAGGGTCTTGCAGAAGACATGAAAATATGGTCACGACTGTATTCCCAAGGTACGGTAGACATATTTTTTTTAGATCTTTAAACATGTTAGATCTTTGAAGAGTTCTAAGTAGGTAGACAGAGGTATCTCCAAAATATATTTAGTAAATGCCCACACTTTTGTAGTTAACATTCGATATGTGACAGGTTGCAAGCCCATTGCCGCTATAAGAAAGCCAACTGGTTTCCTCACGATGTTTTCCTTCACCGTTAATGATCATTTTTTTTTTAAACGAAAAATATTGATGCACGGCTGTTTTATGGTAAGCGTCCACAGGCCCGCATCGCACGCAGCGGACGGATCGCATCAAGCGGATTATCTGTGTAATGCGATGCGTACGATGCGGACAGGTGGACGCACTTATATGAGTTTCTATACAAATAATACTACGATCCGTTGCGTGCGATGCGTCCGAAGCGTACGATACCGACATGTGGACGCTTACCTTTAGACCCTGACCTGAAAGTTGTCACCCTATTAAAGGGAACGTATAATCAGGTAATTAGGAAACTTGAATCCTCATTAAAACTTAAGCCTTAATTCCAATCGCAAGAGAACTCGGGAGCTCCGCTTGTTTATGTTAATCATGTTTACTTCTTAGGCACAGTTTAATTAGAACAACTGGGTCACATGAACATAGATGTTTGTTCTGTGTCTGGGTGTTATAAAGTATTATATGTATCAGTTATCTGGTTCTCATAGTACAAGCTTTGCTTAGTTTGGGGCTAGATGGCGCTGTGTCAAATGTCCAGCAATATTTATTTATTTACATCTTTAATCTTCCTGTTCTTATCCCATTATGACTGACCTTGACCTCGGCCTCTCAGCTCAGTTGGTAGTACCAATTCACACAAATGTTTGTCCTGAGAATCGAACCCACGACCTACAGAGCAGAAGGCAGAGCTAAGTAGCCAAGTACCTCTCAGCTCAGTTGGTAGTACTAGTTGGAGAGGTACTTAGCTACTAACTAGTACTACCATCTGAGCTGAGAGGTACTTAGCTCTGTCTTCTGCTCTGTAGGTCGTGGGTTCGATTCTCACCCAGGACAAATATTTGTGTGCGTTTGTTACTACCAACCCACACAAATACTACCAACTGAGCTAAGAGGTACCTAATTAGCTACTTAGCTCTGCCTTCTGCGTTGTAGGTTGTGGGTTTGATTCTAACCGAAGACAAACATTTGTGTGATAATTATAGATGTTTGTTCTCTGTCTGGGTGCTGTAGATTATTATATTATGTATTTACAATGACAATTATTGTATTCTATTAGTTATCTGTGCCTAGAGCACCGTATAGTAAAGTAAAGTAAAGTACGGTAAACTATAGTAAAGTATCTTAATTCTATGGAATTCAGTGCAGCGCCTCTAGCGGTATCTTGACTAAACTATGTTCAGTCCATACAATTGTCCATACCTTACTATAGTCACGGATAGAATAGTAATCTCGTGCATACTGGTGCTCGAGGCACTGGTTCCCATAGTACAAGCTTTGCTATAGTTTGAGGCTAGATAGCGTTGCGTTGTATAAAATATCTTCCAAAAATTTTTGTAGTAATTCTCTTGTTATTAAAAGAGTTAATTACATTTTCACTGTGTCTATTCTTTAGCCGTTTTCTTAGGATTTTGTTCCGTGTTGTTTATTTAACCTACTTTACAGAGAAACGCAAATTAAGGTGAACTTCTATTGTAAAATATAGTTAATTATAATTACCCCGTTGTATCGAGTATAAGAGCGGTGTTGGGCTAGTGATAAATACTACCTAAGTACTTACCAGTTTCCGAGAAAATATAAATTTGCCCATATCTTTTTATCGTGTTGACTCAGGACCTTGATTTTTATACACCTAATAGGAACTATAGACCTCAGTTTCTGTTATAAATTTCAACTTATTAGGTCCACCCGTTTCAGAGAAAATCGGTGTTGACACACGGACAGACAGACAGACGGACAAGAAAGCGATCTTTTAAGGGTTCTTTTTTTTACCTTTTGAGATACGGAACCCTAAAAACCAGATTTGAATTCCCTAATGCTTCTTTAGAATGAAAGATAAAGATCCACAATGAGATCCCTTTACTATTAAATGTGGTACATTAACGTGAAATGATGACTACATCCTTACCTTAACTCGACCGCGAAAACATATTACAAGCGTGGGATTTCAACGCGGAAGTCTTTGTATTCGTGGGTTCACGTGAGTTTGTCACTTTTAAGGTAATAGACACTTGTTGCTCAGAATCAAAAGAAGTATGTCAGGATCGTAGCAAATGGAGATCTATGGTCTCTGCCTACCCTAATGATGGGAAACATGTATGTATGTTTGCTCCGAATTTTACTAGACCTATGAAGATACTTCGAGGACTTGTGTGCTTTTAGACCACATGACTGAAGTAAAACTTCCGTTCGTCTCGCCCGATCACACTTTTCGTAACGCTCTCTCGTCACGTATTCACTAGCTTAGTCCCCAAGTCATGCGTGCGTAAAAAAGTTTTAGTTCAAAAAGGTTTTTTCGAAAAAGCCTGCTGTTCAATGGTTTGGTTCATAGAAACGTTCATGCCAATTGATGGATCGCCATAAAACTTGCATGACTTTTGTCTTTCCCTCACGTCTTTTATTCCAAAAGAAGACACATTTCTCATACTTTTTTAGGGAAAAGTATAAAAAAATGTGTTGATCCAGGGCTTAACTGGTTATCTGTCGAAGCACAGATCTGGTCGAGACACAATTGATTTTCTATTGTGTCCGGAATTCCGACGAACTAAGGGTTAAGTTGTCTATTTTAAATACTCGTATTATCTAAATCGTTTCAGCCGTTTCAGCGTTAAGCAGAAAAAAAAACTTACGGTTACAATATTGTTACTATATTTTATAATAAATCAAGATTTTGCAACTCGTGTCTCAAACACGTGTATACAAAACTAGAATAGTATAGCGGAATATTTGAAAAGATTATTTTTATAGTCCTGAGGCGCGCTTTACTTCTTATGGGTCTATCGTAAATATCTGAATGTTACAAAAGAAACTATGTTCGGAATTTATTATAATCCAGCATTCTTGTGGAAAGAAAGGTAAAAAAACAGGCTCGCGACTGTATCCCCAAGGACACTCAGTTCTTCAAAATCTTCCAATAGTAAAAATTTGATAAAAAAAGAAGAGGGAAGATGATTGGCCATCATAGACGACATTTTTTTTTTTTTAGGGTTCCGTACCTTAAAAGGTAAAAAAAGGAACCCTTATAAGATCACTTTCTTGTCCGTCTGTCTGTCTGTCTGTCTGTCTGTCTGTCTGTCTGTCTGTCTGTCCGTCTGTCTGTCTGTCCGTGTGTCACCATCGATTATCTCAGGAACGGGTAGAGCTAGCAAGTTGAAATTTATACCATATACTAAGGTCTATAGTCCCTATTGTGAGTATAAAAATCAAGGTCCTGAGTCAACACTATAAAAAGATATAGGCAAATTGAGGTTTTCTTGAAAACTTGTGAGTACCAAAACTTACCTTAATTATCAACTTATTTTATTTTTGGAACTTTTCCTTTACTTGTGCTGGAAGACCTTGCTTGTAACCAAAATTGACAATTCTAGGTCAACCGGAAGTACCCTAGAGGTTTTGGGTCGAAAACCTAAATGGTAGTTCCCTTTGACCTAGAATCACGAAATTTGGCAAAAAGCAAGGTCTTATAGCACAAATAAAGGAAAAATTCCAAAAAGTTAAAAAAGTTGAAAATTAAAGGGTGTTCCCATACTTACATAGTTGACGCCAATTAAAATTGTCCTCCGAGTTGTATGGGCGCTCATACAATTAAGCGGACTAGCTTAATTGGCACCATGGCTAGGTACGGAACCCTCGGCGTACGAGTTCGACTCGCACTTGACCGGTTTTTATTTTTCCTTTCTTTAGTGTAAAATTAAATAGTTAATTATACCCTAATAAAATTACAATCTAGCCAAGTAGGCCAATGAGCAATTTGAATTTGACTTAGTTTTATAAAGTTGCTTATATCTAAGAATGTGCCCAACGGCACGTTTCTTACTGTCTCTATTTAAGGGGAAGACACTTTGTTCTTGTGTTCTTTATATTATGTAGCACTTATTCACTAACACTTTCATATAATTTTACACTACACTAACTCAAATGGTTTAGTTCGTTTGAGTCTTCTCACTAGGTCTGTGTTATCGAGGAGCTGGATGGCCTCGACGTTCACATGGTGATGAAGTCTTTTTTCGTGAGCTTCTGCGTATTTTTTTATAACTTTATCAACGAAGTCTATGTTAAGGTCACGGTTAAGGTCTTCGTTTCTTACGTACCAGGGGGCATTCACGATACCCCTAAGAACTTTATTTTGAAAACGTGGGATGATAAGAATGTTACTTTTTTTGGTACAGCCCCACAGCTGTATGTATACCATAGGTCCATACTGGCATTAGGACCTGTTTGTATAAGATAATTTTGTTGTGTACTGATAGACCGGCTTGTCTGCCAAGCAGCCAGTACATCTGTTTGTAGCGTAGCTCCAACTCATCTTTTTTCTTCTTGACGTGAGCCTTCCAGCGCAGTTTTGCGTCAAGCGTCATACCCAAATACTTGGCTGTATTTTCATGCTGAATGAGCTCATGGTTTAAGTATACTGGATGATACTCCTCCTTTTTGTTGGTAAAGTTTATATGGATTGATTTTGATTCATTAAGGTTGATTCTCCATTTCTTTGTCCAATCATATACTTTGTTAACTGCCTTTTGCACTTTTTCTGCCGCTTCTGCATGTGTACTGCCAACTGCCATTATGGCCGTGTCGTCAGCAAAGGTCGCGATCATACTATTCTCTGGTTCAGGGATGTCACTGGTGTATAAAAGATACAGGACCGGGCCTAGTACGCTTCCTTGTGGCACCCCAGCTTTTATTTCTTTAATATCAGAGTAGGCATCCTCTTGCCGTATTCTAAAAACTCTGTCCGTTATGTATGATTGTAGAATATCTACATAAGGTTTGGGAAGAATTTTCCTCATTTTAAGTATTAGGCCTTCATGCCACACTTTATCAAAAGCTTGTGCTACATCCAGGAATACGGTAGAGCAGATCTTTTTATTTTCTAGAGTACCTTCGATAACATTTGTAATCCTATGGACCTGGTCGATGGTTGAATGTTTTTCCCTGAATCCAAACTGGTGCTCTGGGATAAGGTTCTTGGCTTCTATTATAGGTCTCACTCTATAGACGACATGACAGTTTCATTAAGAACATCATTGAAGGAAAAGTGGAAGGAAGGAGAGGAAGAGGAAGACCGAGGATAGGCTACATAAGACGAGTGAAGGAGAAGGTGTTATGTCATGTAAGGAGGTCAAGGAAGCTGCTCTGGAAAGAGCTTCGTGGAGAAAGAGGCATCAGTTATGCCGACAAGGGGCAATCCCTTAAATAAAAAGAAGAAGAAGAATTTTAAACTGAAAAATCTTATCAAAATTTTCAATACCCAAGTGTGGATTAACACTATAACAAATAAAATTATAGAAGAAGAAGAAGTTTAAATATAGCTAGTAGGTGATAAAACATGACAGATGGCAAGCCCATCGATGCCTATTATTTTCAAATAGATTTTCATCATACCATTAGCGCCTACTAGATTAACTAACTGGTTTTTATCTGTTTTCCTTCACCGTTTAGAGCTCATATTAAAAAAAAAACACTAATGACATAGCTGGAATAAAATAAGGGATGATACTGGGATGAGATTGATAAAAATGTCACGGACGGGGTTCGAACCCGTTCGATTAACCCAGTGCCACATACTAGTCTAATATTAATGATAGAAGCGTTACCTATCCAAAGTAGGTTTTGACACCTGTCAGGACACGTGACATTTAATTTCCATGCCGTGTCGGCAAAAACCAACATACTTAGAATAACCCTGAATATTACGTAGCGATATTCTGGTAGGTGGTTTTGACACGATTCAGAATTTAGGTAAAAGATCCTTGCAAAAAGTTTGGTATTGGCTACACAACAGTTCAATTTTTTTTAACTTTTTAATGGATTTGATGAAGTAAGAGCGATGCCACACGGGCGTTGCCGATCCGTTGCGTCGCCTCAGTGCTATGGCGCCGCCGTCTCCACGAGCGTGAGAATCGCGGCGATATTATCGTCGTGCCACGTATTTCTATACACTCTCTATGAACGTGTCTCCACACGGCGATGTCATCGCGGCGATAGAAGCTATAGAAATACGTGGCACCACGATAATATCGCCGCGATTCTCACGCTCGTGGAGACAGTGCCTATGACGCTGTCAACGCGCGTCGTTTTAACGCACTGCGTGGCATATCGTGATTAGTATAAAAACAACGCAGCGTTATCGCTCCGTCATCGCAACGCATCCGTGTAGCATCGACGTCAAAAATTGTTACACCTACTCATGATTAGTGGCTTAAGCAAATTAATAATGAGTTAGTAGCCAACACTTATGGTGGAGTTTTTAGGCTGCCTGAAGACTGACCTTACGACGGGACGTATAATATGCCTGAGTCGACGCCCTGAATAATGCCTAGGACATTGTTTGGAAAGGTTGGCCCAGCGCCTAAACCATCCTCTCAGTTTAATCGGCGTTATCCACAGGAAAGACATTGTCAATACTTGTGAAGCTTCTTGGGTGTTTCTTGGGTGTTCAAGTGGGTTTCTTGATGGTTTTTTCATACACCCCTTAGGCGCGGGCCAGACAGAAGAGACGTAAGACGAGGACGCGTCGCACCAGCGAACAGTGTTGCGTCCGCGTCCCGTCTCTTCTGTATGTTTTGCGTCGCGACGCTTCTATACATTTTGCATGAAAGGGACGCGGAAGAGACAAATGTCCGCACCCCATCTGCGTCTTACGTCTTTTCTGTGTGTCCCGCGCCTTAAAGCTCGTATTTTTCCGAAAACAAAAATTAATTGATATTCGGCTAGGATTCAAAGCTGTAATGTCTGGAACATTGTTTGAGATGGAACATACAAGTTCATATAAATCGGCCCAGGCGAAAAATCCAGTGAATTAGGGCCGAGATTCAAAGCCACGATCATTAGATCAAAGGTCGCGCCACCACCCCACTTGGCCAACACGGCACTAGTGACAATAAACCTTGATAATAAGTTGATATTGAAGTAGAAACTCCCGTTACTCCAGGAATGCTATCATCAAAACCACATCAAACCCATCCAAGAACAAATAAAAGAACTAACAAGTTCATTTTATGTAGAATTTAGTGCAGATTAAAGAGTAGTATTATCTAAGAATTTAAACCTTAGTAATTTGATTAAATAGATTAAAGATGAGGATGAGGCAGTCATTGAGGCTTAGTGTAGACAAAATTAAAAAAAAAATCAAAAATCATTAATTCAGTAGGACCGTAATGACCACTTTGAATCGTCTTAAGAGCTAGGTGATTCTACTCCTGTTCTTTCGCGAGCAACACCATGAAGAATCAGGGCAGACGAGGTGCCAGTTCGATTACAAATGCATGGTCAGCAAATCGATTTTTGCAGATCATTAATATCTGCGCGACCGAGCTCTGCTCGGGTGAAAGTACCGAGAAAATGAATTTTCCCAGATATGAGACCTGGCAGATTTTTCGCCCCTGTAAACCCCCAGATTTCAAATTTCATTGAAATCGTTAGAGCCGTTTCTGCGAACGTGATTACAAATAAACAAATATTGCTCGTTTAATACTCGTAGTATAGAATTTTCTGTTTTTTGTTTTACACGCAAAAATCACAAGCATGCCTTTACATCTTTTACTAGATGATTTATACAGTGTCAGAGGCAATCTTTGCCTATGCTTACCGGGACACTGTAGTGCCTGGGACATTGTTGAGATGGAGTAGACTTGCCCAGCACTTACACCATCCTCTCAGCTTCATCACCTCAGCCTGGTTGCACCCACTGCTGGGTATAGGCCTTCTCTTTATTTCGCCAATCAGTCCGGTCCTGTGCAATCCTGATCCAATCAATCAAATCAATCAATCCAATCCTCTCAGCTTAGTAGCGTATAATGAGAAACTAGTTACCCGACTGCGTAATAATGTGGCGATACAAGTATCACATTAAGATAATATCGTGCGTTAAAACGCGCGTTTGGGCAAGCCTTAAAGTTTATAGACTTTTAATAAAGTAATTTAGAATTTTACTATTGAAAATCAACTACTTATTTAAATCTAATAAAATACTCAATTTAAAGGCAATTATTAAAGACCGGACTTAAAAAGGTCGCTAAAGCTGAATCACAATATGAAATGAACTATAATGCCGTCTCTTTTCACTCTCAGTCAATGAAAAGAGGTTGCAATAGTTCAATTCCTTTAATGCGATTCTGCAATAGCGACCTTTTTAAGCCCGCTGGTATGTTTATAAAAAAAAACAATAGCCTCATCGTGTGGTAGAAAAACTGTGGAGTTTTAATTAGAAAGTTGAAACAACTTTTTTACAAAGTGTTCTAAATTGTTCTGTTTAATGGTAAGCGTCCACAGGCCCGCATCGCACGCAGCGGACGGATCGCATCAAGCGGATTATCTGTGTAATGCGATGCGTACGATGCGGACAGGTGGACGCACCTAAATGAGTTTCTATACAAATAATACTACGATCCGTTGCGTGCGATGCGTCCGAAGCGTACGATACCGACATGTGGACGCTTACCTTAAATGACAATGTTGAGTTAGTGTTTCAAATTGTTCACTTTTATTATACCAGCCATGTTGGCCAAGTGAGTATCCACGATTTTCGATCTGAAGTTTACGGAGTTTAAATCCCGGGACACCAATGATTTTTCGCTTTGAAAAAAATATAAACGCATTAAAGGCACATAATACGTATAACATTAAGGCTGGATTCGACCAAAAGTCATCTTAATCAGAATAATAATCAGAATAATAATCAGAATAATCAATTTATTGGTAAATTTTTAGTTTACAGGTCAGTTAAGTCAGGTCAGTTATTAAATCAAACTGAATTAAAATAAATTATTTAAGTACATTATTTGGTACATAGGTACCTACATCAAAAAATAGTTTTATCAATTTAATACACATAACAATAATTATAATTCTACAAAATACATCCTACAATATTACAATATTAAAATGTCACTGGATTTTACACAGAAAATCCTCAATATTGTAGAATGCCTGCTCGATGAGCCATGATTTTAATTTAAATTTAAAAGCTCTCAGGCTGGGAGCCACGACGACGTGTTCTGGCAGACGGTTGTACACCTGAGGACCCAGGACATGCACGAGCCTCTCAGACTTGGCGAGCCTGTGGCTCACCGTCGCGAGCCTATCTGCGCTGCGGGTATCGCGCTCTAACTCATGCCGATCCCCAAGAGTTTCAAACATACTCATGTTATGCTTCACAAACGTTGCTACCTGGTAAATTAGAATTGACGGAAGCGTCTTACTCCAAAATAGTTAGGTACCTACTCTAGTAGCCGACATAATTCGAAATACAATTGTTTAGAAAGCGCAACCGAACATTATTATGTGCATACAAATTATCGTTAGGTAAAATAGAATAAAATGATTTTGAAAGCATTTGAAGTTCTAACGAGATCAAAACAGTAGCAAAATTGAATTACGTACCTAAGTTTTCTTTTTTGCTTTTGTTTTAACAATTTTACATTCTAAATTATATTTTCTATCATTTCTCTATCTACTGTAGTCATGCTACATCAGGAGCAAATCACCTGAACATGCCTATTTTCGTAAATATTAATTTCACGCCAACCCAAAAATTAATTTAAAAGGGGCATTCAAAGAAACCATCGAAGTAATTTTCAACGCTTGTACACAAAAGAAGTGCATAATCCTTCTTTTTCTCTGTCGGGAAAAAACTGAATGGGTAAGAATGTTATACGCAAAAGTTTTTACACCCAAGATGACTTTTGTTAACATAGATGTAGAGATGATAGAAGTGACTTGAGTACTACGTTTTTCTTCAAAAAATATTGATCCTTTGTTGTTACTTAGCAGTTAAACTAACTAGAATTAATTTGTTTGTTTTGTTTTTACTACTTTATAGAAAAGAGTAGAAAACATAGAGTATTGAAGATCCGAGAAAGCTAGTGTCGAAGGTTTTGGGTAACAAGCACCAGAGTGCCAAGTACGTGTTTGTTTCACTATTCGGTATCGTCGCCTTAAATGTGGATTTGTATGGGATCAGCCAATCACAAGCCCTAACATTTAAGTTTCACGTTTTCGCCACTAGTTGGCGTTGTTCTGATCCCAATCAAATCCCCGTTTAAGGGCGTCGATACCGAATTACAAAACTTGTACTAGGCACTAAGTTATTTATCTTTTTGTTATTGTTTTTGTTGTCTACAAAGTTTAAAGTATTGTCTCACACCTTAATGTTGTATAAGTTATTTTCTATACCTACGTGAAAACCTTTAATAAGCTCTTTTTTTTAAGTTTATTTATTTTCAAGATATTTTTAGCTATTGGTTTTCCTTAAAAATAAATACTTACATAAATTTCATTTCATTTCTTACGTAAGTTTTCATGTTTATTTCAAACCTGTTTCAAGTCTTCATCAAAACTTCACAATAAAAAAAGTTCTCAAGAGAGCTTTCTTTCTCATAATTCAACACAATTTAAAACTCGTGCTAAGCACCCTAGCATGTTTGCATTAGCTTCCTAGAACCATGATTCCCTGTTATGTGGTTGTAACAGCTGAGCCACGGAATGAGTTTCCGAGGCGACCACAACCTATCTATTATGGAAGACGTCGGTTGTGGTTTGTCCTAGGTTTCCTTTGTAATGACATTGACTTTCAATGTTATCGAGAGCTGTCATTTTTCGGCTACTCTATGAAAAATCAGTATTTATGTGTTCATATTAGGCCGCATGAGAAGGCCTCCATCGTGGCTTAACATCTTAAAAGCCAGGACCAACAATTTTACGTGCTTACAGAAACGCCCAGCGCCACTTGCGGTCACCCATCCAAATTGTGACCGCTCAGACCGATTAACTTCAATGATCAATCAATAACGTCTAAGCAAGCTACGCTACGAGTGCTTTGAAAAATCAGTAATATGAAAGCCGTGTTGGAGTGCGATACTTCCTAAGGTCGTAGGTTCGAATCCTTTTTTAACTGACTTAAAAAAAGGAGGAGCTTCTCAAGTCGTTGGAATCATTTTTTTGTGCTTGTTTTATGTATGTTCTTGTTCACTGATTACTCGGAGACGTCTCGACCGATTTGCAAAATTTGGTGAGGATATTCGGAGTTATGAACAGAAATGCACCTCTCGAGATTGTAGATAATTGCTCAGCTTATAACATTGAAGTCGTTTTTTTTTTATTTTTAATTTATTCACTTGTTATCCTAATAGTAAGCAAAGCTACAGACGGAAGCTAGTTAATGGAAACCTGGTTAAACTTATTGGTCTAACAATTGAAACCTATCTAAATGTTACTCAGTCGAGAAACTAGTTTCGCTTCACTCGCCCGAACGGCAGATAATAATGCTACAGCTTCTGAAAACGGTAACCGTCATATTACATTACTAGCGGACGCCCGCGGCTTCGCCCGCGTGGACTACTATTTTTTTTATCCCACGGTAACCGTCCAATTTTTCGGCATAAAAAGTAGCCTATGTCTTATTTCCGGTTATTATCTATCTACATTCCAAATTTCATCAAAATCGGTTTAGTAGTTATGGAGATACGTGGCAACAAACATTCACACACACACACACGGACTTTCGCCTTTATAATATTAGTAGGATAATAACACGGGAATGACGTAAAAATATTGTCTATTTAGATTTTAGATACCGACAATGTATTGCTTTTTCTTTAGGGTGCGGTCACTTCTCGTGGTCGCTTCTCACACTTATTCAATTAGCACAAATTCCAGTTTTAACACGATTAAAAAAAACGAAGTGAGGAATCGCGTGGAAATGTCCTTCCATAAAGAAGACATCGTAAACACTAAACCACGCGATCCATAGGATCCACCCACAGGGATAAGACTGATTAAGTTAAAAGGGTTGTTTAAAAATAATCGCGCAGGCACTACAACCTTTCGTTAAGAGGTCACCGGCCTCTTAAGTTCAGGCATAGGTTGCCTCATGATGTTTTAGAGTAAAGATGTAAAAGCCTAGGTTTTTATACAGTCGAGCTTTTGGAAAACCCACCTTAAAGACCGGACCTCTTTCAAGGAAACCATAGCTCTAGGACCCATTAATATGAGCCAGTGGAGTGAATTGGAAATCAATTCTAGGTGAATGCGTTAGTTGGATTCAAAAACTTAAATATAATCAACGACAGATTCGAAGTTAAATGGTATAAAAACTTTTCTTGTTTATTTTATTTATTTGAAAATTCACAATTTTGTTACGTTCACTTTATTTTGTTTTTTATATAATTTATGCCACATCCAGTAAGTAATTATTTCAAAATCAATGGTTTCGTATCTGAATGAGTATAAATTGTCAACGCATTTTGTTTGTGTATGCCAGTTCCAGTAAATTGTTTTAATATCAATGGTTTTGCGAGTGAATGACTACTTGTGTGTGAGCCTTTTCAAAAACTAAGCTATGGCGAGAAATCCATTGTAGTGCCTTCACGGGCTACGTGTATTGACTAGTGTTGTAGATTGGCATTTAATCGATAATCGATATTTATTTAAGTTTACTAAATGTAGGGGACATTTTACGAACGAGATATTTTAAGCTCGGATCGATTCGCGAACTGATTAAACATCCATCTTACCTCTAGGAAGCCTCTAAGTTCATTATGAAAACAGGGTCATACTAAATTATGAATGTGAAAGTTTGGATGTTAGGATGGTTGAATGTATGTGTACCTAATGTGTATGTGTTTGTTCCTCTATAATTGGACAACCACTGAACCGGTTTGTCTGAAATTTAAAAATAGACAGATAATGACCGGGAATAGGACATAGGCTACTTTTTATCCTAGAAAAATGCACGGTTCCCCTTGGGTTAAAAAATAGTAATCCACGCGGGCGAAGCCGCGATCGTTCGCTTAATTAATAAAAATAAACTAAATAAAAAAAATTAATTAAAGACACCCAGACCCAGACCCGAGACAAATATTTGCAGATCATACAAACATTTGCGTCGCAGCGGGAATCGAACCCGCAACTTGTGTTTCATATGAGCCTTCACCCACTGCGCCACAGATGTCATCTAATCGTTTTACTGTTAACGGAAACGTTATCAAAACACTATAAGCTCTTTTTTACAAAGTAACAAATCGGAATATCAGTGAAGCGAAATAAATTTACTGTCGTAGCCTCTACGTAAAACATACAATAAAAACCGCGGCCATTACGCTGCCATAACATTTTTATATCTTATCGATCGCCAACAGTTGTAGAGAATCGCAAAAATATGTAAATTAATCGTCGAAAACATTTTGCATATTTTATCGATACTTTGGACCGCATCACTAATTCTCGCAAAAGCCTAAGCCATGCGCCAGGTGCACCCAATCTTTGGACGAGCAGATGAATTATAAGTCTTATCGTACACACATACAACACATTAGAAATGTTAGCATCATGAATGAGCGATATTTACACTAAAAATCACCAACATAGAGCTCATATTCTTTTAAGCAAACTTATAAAGATTCCAATCGATCTCTGCCGAGCGATACTTCATCTTATCTTAGTGACATTTATGTTCTTTTTTAGTTGTAAGTTGATTTAGAGAGAATCAGGCATGCCCAATCTTCGGGCAGTGATGTTAACAAAAGCGACCCGCGTTATCTCGATATCGTTCTCGGAATAATCGAGATCCAGATCATTATGGAATAATAATGAGGCATTGACGCTTGCCGCGTAAAAAAACAAATATGGCCGCCTGTCAAAAGCATTGTGAAGTTCTGTGAGTTGGGAGTTTTTAGTTTGAAATGTGTTGATTATAGGATATTCGAATAGGTTTATTAGAACTAAAAGGTTAAGGTAGGTATTGGAATTTTTATCCTTATTTCGAGGAAATATTCCACCATTATAATTTAAAACTGCATATTTGAACTTCTACTTAGTGTCAATTATTATTAAGGCCGATTTTTCAATAGTCAAATAATTTAAATCTCCAGAATAAAATAATTGGTGGTTTTACATCAAGTTTTTATTGTGATATACGAATCGCAAAAATAAATCCTCAAATAAAAGAATGAAATATTCAGCTCATAATAATATCAGTAACATATCAATAAAAAATAATTATTTCGTTTTTAAATCATATTTTAATGGCGGTTTGTGTATTCCCTTATTAAAATTTGACAAATGCGCCCAGTGTTACCATGTAATTACGCGATAAAATCGGTTGAACGGACAAAATAAATAGTCCCATGAGTCAATACAACTGGTTATCGTAATGTAATATTTTATTATTGTTATCTCTGGTTGAAAATATATAAACGAATGCTTCAAAATCCGTATCCGTACCTTCGTACTATTATAAATGTGATTAGTAATAAGTATTTGTCCTGCTGTCACGTCAAAACAGAGCGACGAATTGGCGTGATTTTTTGTGTGGAGATAGTTGGAGGGCTGGAGAGTAACTTATCCGGGTACCACGCGATCGAAGCCGCGGGCAGCAGCTAGTAATTCATAAGGCTTTAATTCCGAGACCGTATCTACTCAAGTGTAAATCGTGTCTCAAGCGATAATTCAGTACTCAATTTTCATACGAACTATCAAAAAGCCTATTCTGATCGGCGGGGCTAAAAAAGCCGCTGTAGCAGAATCACAATAAGAATTGCAATATGCCGTTCCCGTCACTAAGTCTATGAAAAGGGACGACTTATAGTGATCTGCTATATCAGCCTTTTAAACCCCGCAGGGCTCCAATTCTTCTAACAATAAAAAAAATTAACAACCAAATCAACAGCAACTATAGCCATAGATTTCGTTTTGTTTCATAATCTAATAATGATCAACGACGCCGTTGTGGTGATGTTTTCAAACTAATTACTGTCATTTTGGAGAACGAAACAAAATGCAGCGATAATGATATGAGAATGCTTGACGTTGTAAATTAGAAGAATTGAGGCCCAGGCTTACCTATCTATACTTAAGTTTGAGCGCCTACTCGGAATACGGTCCCCATACTTTAATTATGATATTTTTTTGTTTTTAAAGTTTATGAGGAAGTTCTGCATCTTATTCAAACCATAAGTAGGTCTATAAGTTTTTTAATTTTTATAGTGTTAAACCACATTTTCATTTCCATAACTAGGTGTTTATTACCTACTAAGTTTGTAATCTACTTCTAATCTTGTTAAAAATAAACTGACAGCTAACTTAATTGGGTCTTTAAATGGGGATGGTGAAATGGGTAAGTACCTAATTAGTTATCAAGGGCTGATTTTTCAATACCTAGATAACTTTTATCTGAGGAAATAAATATGCGATTTGACAGATATTGTATTGAAAATATGTCATCATAACGCCATATTTATTCCTCAGATAAAAGTTATTTATCGATTGAAGTATCAGCCCTAAGTAGGTAAGTACAATTTTAGACTAGTTTTCTCTAACCAAGCGAAAATAAATATATTACATTAAAATCAGCCGTTAGATCTATAAGGAGCCTTTATGAATAGCAGTTATTTCACCATCTCCCCCGAGAAGCCCATAAAATCGCTTGACAGATCAGTGTTGCCATATCATTACGCGATAAAATCTGCGGGCAAAATAAATATTCCCGGGAGTCGAATCGGGTATCATTATCCCGTTTATCGTGTATTGGACGGCTATAGCGGGAAATATTTGTGGAAGATGGGCTTAAAAGATTCTATATTGTGAAATGAAGGATTAAAATTCGGGATTTTAATGCTTGAATTATTTATGTCCATCGCTATTTCTAATATTATGAGAGTGAGAATTTTGCGAGAATCGTGGATAGCACAATACAAGGAAGCTTATACCCATTAGTGGGTGAAGTCGAGCTGTGGATGATGATGATGTAAGTAAGTTCGTATGAGCAAGTGGACAACCCTGGTGACGGAGTTTTTAAGCCGACTAAAGGCCTCCGTCATGGCTCAACGCCTTAAAAGCCGAGACTGACAGTTTAACGTGCCCTCAAACACGAAGCATGGAAGCGCTCAGCTCCACTAAGGCTGGTTTAAGGCTGGTTTTAGTGTCACGCGTACCGTCAGCGCTGATAAGCGAGTGATCTTTATTACAATGAAATAGGGATACTGATTGTTCAGCACTGACGAGTGCAATCAGCGTTGCCATTTTTGCTGCACAATCAGTATCCTTGTTTCAATGTAATAAAGATCACTCGTCTATCAGCGCCGACGGTACGCGTGACACTAAGGCTGGTTTTAGTGTCACGCGTACCGTCAGCGCTGATAGGCGAGTGATCTTTATTACAATGAAATAAGGATACTGATTGTTTAGCAGAAATGGCTACGCTGATTGCTCTCGTCAGTGCTGGACAATCAGTATCCTTATTTCACTGTAATAAAGATCACTCGCCTGTCAGCTGACGGTAAAACCAGCCTTAAAGCCACTTGAGCATTAAATTGTCTATCGTACTTGGAAATACAGCCATGACTCATGATTTTGTTTTGTTTTAACCCTTACCTTCCAAAATCATAAAATAGAATTTGAATCGTAAAAGTAACAAACAAATGTAAATCCAAGTGCACTAAATAGGCTGTAAATAGCAATAAAAAAGATTGAAAAAAGTTTTACGCAAATAATATAGGTACATTTAAACTTAGATTATGGTAATCCCAACAAGAATATAACTATTACCCACAAAATAACTATCATACTAAAACTTTAGTTTCCTAGACGGCCGTCAGCGAACGACCGCCACGGAACGGCCGTCAAAGAACTCATCAAATTTAAATTAAAGTTACCTAATAGATGTTTATAAATATTTAAAGTGCAATGTGAGGCGGATTTTTTTGGAATGTGGGGCGAACGTGTAACTAATCGATCTGCCACTACGCGTACAAATCGTGTGTTAGTTACAACTTACAAGATTCTAAGTTTTTACTAAAAAAAATGTAGGAATTATAATTTGAAATAACTTCGAAGGAAAAAGTGGATGTTTTCCGTTTTTGGAAGTTAACTAAACAATAAATTAAATAGTGATGGCTATTTAATTTATTGTTTATTCAAATTATTTCAAATATCACAATTGCTAGTTGACGGCAGTTACCTGCCAGACGTTTACTGACGGCCGTTCACTGTGAACGGCCGTCAGTGGCCGTTCACTATCAACTGTTTCCTAAGGTCTAATAATACTAAAGGATCCAATCATTATAAGAGGTAAGGATTGGACCTTATAATTTTAACCCTTATATTTCTTCGTTTTGCCTTTGGGCTACCTCAGTTAAGGCTGGACGCACACTATAAACGAAGTATATCTAGGTACTCGTCAGTTAGGGCCTTAGCTTCACTGTTACCATTTATCTATATCTAATTCTATAAGTATCACTTTAAACCACACAAAGTTAGATATATGTTTTTATAAATGTGGTTATTTTGAATACCCTTAAATTAAATATGTAATCTCAACAGCGGAGCTAAAAAGGCTGACCTAAGGGCTAAAAAGGCCGTTATAACAGAAGCACAACAGGAATTGAACTATACGCGCCGTCTCTTTTCATAGATTGAGAGTGACAAGAACGGCATATATTGCAACAAGCGAACACCCGCAGCTTCGCCCGCGTGGACTACTAATTATCCCACGGAAACCATATTTTTTTCCGGGATAAAATTAGCCTATGTGTTATTTCAGAACCTAAACTATCTTCATTCTAAACATCAAAAACAGTTTAGTAGTTACGGAGATACGTGGTACCAAACATTCACACACACGGAGGTTGATACGTTGTAATGTAACAAACATTCACACACACGCGGAGTTTCGCCTTTATAATATTAAGTAGGATTCCTAGTGATTCTACTACATCGGCCTTATAAGCCTTACAGTTCATCTCAACGTGTTAAAACAAGTGCTCTATCAGTCACCCATCCATTTTGCAATTACGTATGAGAGTTTGATAAACTGCGGTGGAAACCATTATCTTGTAAAGAGGATCTTGCTTCAGGCGAATTCCATAGTAATAGATCGATTCAATTGGTGCAATTCAGATGATTTAAAGGATGAGTGAGGTTATTGGGAAGTAGACGCTTTGTTGGTAGAGGAACGTTCAGCGCATTGTTAACGAGTTTTAGTTATAATCATCAAAAAGGCCTTAAACTTTTTATAATAAGTAGGATTAAAAAAATTACTCTTGACTTGCCCTACAATCTACATGTTTTTTAAAAAATTACCACGAAAATTCCAAACCTTTTTGATTATTTTAGATACTTTTTATAAATAAATTCTTGCCTATAATATTGTATATGTGCAGTCAGCGACAAAAAACGATGAAAATTTTGAGTTTTTCAAGTCACTTTTTCTTCACTCTTTGTGCGAAACTGGTTACCTATAAAATTAGTAATAGAGCAGGGCAAAGCATCTAATATTAGTTAAAATTTTGATTTTAACTTAGGGTTAAAACGTTGTAAAACTCAAAACCTACACACAAAAATATCCAAAAAAATTAGTAAACCTATTTTGTTTTAATACTTACACAACAGGTATCTACTTACCAAGAAAAATTATTGCCTAATCCAATCAATTTCCATAAAGACCACTATGAACCCTGCTAGGGGCATAAACTTTTGTCTAATAGTAATATTAGGCGAGCGTGAATGGAAAAGCTGGAAGGGGAAGACCTAGGCGAACACACCTGGATCAGATTGGTGATGTTTTGGAGAAAGGTCAGGCCAAAGGTACCCTAAACCGGCGAGCTTGCATGAAAAATGTGATGAGAGTGAATGAGGCGAAAGAGGTGTGTCAGGATCGTAGCAAGTGGAAATCCGTGATCTCTGCCTACCCCTGTGGGAAAGAGGCGTGATTTTATGTATTATGTAATAGTAATATTTTGTTGCAGCTCAAATCGAGTCGCTGCACGCGCCGACAGGGGGCGCTGTGGAGCTTCCCTGTGACGTCACACCAGCTCTACCTGGAGACGAGATGGGACTCCTCATCTGGTACAAGCAGGGACACGACTCTCCTATATACTCGTAAGTTTTTTATTTAGAATCGGCGCCAGCACTTGATTTTATTTAGAAAACCTTAAAACCACGGCAAAAGCGGAAACTAATTGTTTTTAGGGTTCCGTACCTTAAAAGGTAAAAAAAGGAACCCTTAGAAGATCACTTTCTTGTCCGTCTGTCCGTCTGTCCGTCTGTCCGTCTGTCCGTCTGTCCGTCTGTCCGTCTGTCCGTCTGTCCGTCTGTCCGTCTCTCCGTCTGTCTGTCTGTTCGTCTGTCCGTCTGTCCGTCTGTCCGTCTGTCCGTCTGTCCGTCTGTCCGTCTGTCCGTCTGTCCGTCTGTCCGTCTGTCTGTCCGTGTGTCATCGATCATCGATTATCTCAGGAACGGGTAGAGCTAGCAAGTTGAAATTTATACCATATACTAAGGTCTATAGTCCCTATTGTGAGTATAAAAATCTAGGTCCTGAGTCAACACTATAAAAAGATATAGGCAAATTTAGGTTTTCGTGAAAACTTGTGAGTACCAAAACTTACCTTAATTATCAACTTTTTTATTTTTCGGAATTTTCCCTTTACTTGTGCTGGAAGACCTTGCTTGTAACCAAATTTGACAATTCTAGGTCAACCGGAAGTACCCTAGAGGTTTTGGGTCGAAAACCTAAATGGTAGTTCCCGTTGACCTAGAATAACGAAATTTGGCAAAAAGCAAGGTCTTATAGCACAAATAAAGTAAAAATTCCAAAAAGTTAAAAAAAGTTGAAAACTAAAGGGTATTCCCATACATACATAGTTGACGCCAATTAAAATTGTCCTCCGAGTTGTATGGGCGCTCATACAATTAAGCTGACTAGCTTAATTGGCACCATGGCTAGGTACGGAACCCTCGGCGTACGAGTTCGACTCGCACTTGACCGGTTTTTATATTTACTATAATAAGCTCTTTTATTCAAGGTCGTTCAGTTGTTCTGGTGTATGGAATTAACAAACGTACAAACTTGCTTATTTATTATTGTTCAAGCCTATTTGGACAATTAGTAATTTTTTACATAACCTAGTTCTGCGATAGCAGCGCCGCGTCTATCGGACTTCAGTGGTACTCTAGCAATATTAAATCAATTTTTAACCGACTTCAAAAAACGGGCAGGTTCTCAAGTCATCGGAATCTTTTTTTTTTCTTATAGATCTCGTTTTAACCAGACTAACGCACGGTAATTGATTTTTATAAATATACTAGCTGCTGCCCGCGGCTTCGCTCGCGTGGTACCCGGATAAAAAGTAGCCTATGTTACTCTCCAACCCTCCAACTATCTTTACACAAAAAATCACGTCAATCCGTCGCTCTCTTTTGACGTGAAAGCAGAACAAATAAACACACTTTCACATTTATAATATGGGTCACATTTATAGATAGATGAGACCTCATGCTGTAGGTAATAAGGTTTCTATTCCGTGCAATTCGTGCAGAACTTTGCATAGCTTCGACGATCTGTCAAGATCGATCAAGCTACCCATGACCTCTTCGTATTGTCAACCCTATTTCACGGTTAATGCTCCCGACAGGTAGTGACGTGACGATTAATTGTTTCATTTATTTGTCATGATAAATTATTGAGACGCCGTACGACAAGCTTTGTGATGGTCTGATATTGTCAATTGATAGTGATTGAACACCTATCTATTTTATTAGTAGGCCATGCTACAGTAATACACAGACGTGTTAGTTTTACCTACTTCGATCAATAGCGCGTTCTAGAAAAGCCACAAAATTAGTCACGCCATCTAGTTCTGTATTCAGTAACATAAAACCAATATCGTTACTAAATAAAATAAAAAAACCTTTTTACCACTTAGGTCTAATTTAGATTTCGATTCGTCGCCTTAAATAAAATCAGGGACAAAAATGCTTGCCTGTCCCCGAATTTAAAATTGGGGACAGGCAGGAATTTTGATTCCTGTTCCTGTCCGTCTCCTTTCGAAGACAAGACGCGGTGACAAACAGTAATAATAACACACTTAAATGGTTTAAAATTGTAACGATAGAATTTATTTTATTAAAATACAGAAACCAATTCAAAAGTACTAAAAAATGTCAAAAGTCAAAAGTTTCAAGTCAAAAGTCAAATTCGTTTATTCAATAAGATCACAAGTGTACCACTTTGAAACGTCTTAAGAGCTAGGTGATTCTACTCCTGTTCCTTCGCGACCATAAATAAGGCCTTTATCTTTACTAGATTAGCGCGTTCAAACAAACAAACAAACTCTTCCGCTTTATTAATTAGTATAGGTATTTTATCAAAACTCGCAAAAATAATGACCGTACGTGGGGCGGCAGCCAGTAATTTTGTAACCCCTTAAACCTTTAGACACTTCATTATTTTGACCTTAGCTAGTCATTACATGAGTTTAAGAGATGGCAATTTATCAGATTAAACTGTCTCCAAAAAACATATTTTATAATCCATTAAAACCTTTCCAGACACATAAAATAATTAAGGCCCTTTTTCAAATTGACACTTAGTGATTTCAGATCCAGACGAAATTCGTTAAGATAAAGCAATCTAGAATACTCAAAGGATAAATCCTAATTCGACTAGAATCATAATTTTCGCTTATCTTTTGAAGTGTTTAATGTCTAATATTGTAATTAGGGCTTGCTATCCGGATATCCGGATATCCGAATTATCCGGATATCCGCCAATTTTCAAATCCGGATAGTGACGACCAGTAAATCCGGATAATTCGGATAATACGGATAGTAAAAATAATCAAAAAATACGATTTGAATATGGAATTAACCCATCAAAACAACAATAGACGTATCTAACAGGAAAACACTGTTTATCCTTTGTTTTTGTAACATTCATAAAGTTGCACGCTCGAATCGCGATACTAACGTCTAGTGCAGTGGTTCTTAACCTTTTAGTGATGAGGGACCATTTGATAAATTTTGTGACTTGCCGCGGACCACCAACAGTAAGTTTTCTCTTTTAACTTTGATCCTTTGTCGCTTGTTTAATTTTTTCGGATAGCTTCGCGGAACACTTCAAGTGGTTCCAGGGACCACCAGTGGTCCGCGGACCATAGGTTAAGAACCACTGGTCTAGTGTATTACCCACCGAGCCTTTCGCATACCCCACGTCCACAAATTTTTCGTCTTACTCATCGCAGCGCAACCAGTATTTGGAGTGGATGTGTGTGAGCCGTTAGAGCGTTTGTCCACCGCCGCCGTCACCGAACCGTCACCGTCAACGAGATTATTTCTGTATGAGATCAAGATGACGTGACGGTCTTCTGGTGGACAGGCGGCTATAGTAAATGTATGGTCGCTACCTCGGCGCCGTCATCTCGTTCTCGTTGACGTGCCGGTGACGGCGGCGGTGGACAAACGCTCTTATTCTTGCTGGCGACCGAATGCCACAAATTGCCACAATTAATAAATTGTTCTCTAAAATAATAACTAATTGTATTACCCGTGAGCTAGATGAATACCATAGCAAATTAGCAACCCAGAGAATAAGCAGGTTTTCGAAGCGGCTTTTCTTAAATGAACCACACCCGCACGGTGAAGCAGCTGATGGAGAAGTGTCACGAACACAACTAGTCTCTTGTCATGTTTTTCATTGACTGCGAAAAAGCCTTCGATAGTGTCGAACATTGAGCCATCTTCCACGCTCTTCTTGTACGACTGCACGATTTAACCAACCCTGAGCCCATCAAGCGGGGAGTGCGACAGGGAGACATCATTTTGTCCAAACTTTTTACTGCTGTCATAGAGGACATCTTGTATGTATGTATGTGTGGGGGACTCCCTTTTCCGCAATTGGACTCAGAGGTGGTCCTTTTTGCGTGAGGATGACCTGGCTCACTAGATATGGAGCCAGCCTAGCTCCTCCCAGAAGCGCAGAAGATTCCTGGGGTCCTCACAGGCCTCGAGGAGCGACCTCGGATTGCCCAGGATTTGCTGCCGTTGTGCTGCTACGCTCACGCATTCCAGGACTACGTGGGCTGCTGATTCTTCTTCGATTAGACATCCTCTGCAGAGTGGGCTGTCCGTGATACCGATGTTGTACAGGTGTTTATTGAGGGGGCAGTGTCCCGTCAGGGTCCCTGTGATTGTCTTGAGGTCTTTCCTTTGTAGGTTCATCAGGCGACGTGTCAGTCGTGGTGAGGCCACTGGTACCGCTGCTCTGGACTGTCTGCAGTCCGTCGCCCGTGTCCATCGATCGTTGTGAAGGTTTTGGGTGTGTTGTCGTATCCAGGTGCGCAGCTGGGAGAACGGCAGAGGAAGAAGTGGGTCTGGGCCCTCCACTTGTGTTTCCGAGCCCCTCCTGGCTAGTTCATCTGCGGCATCGTTTCCTAGTGATCCACTGTGTCCTTTGATCCATTGTAGAGTTACCCTGTTCTTTGCGGCGATACTCTCAAGGGCAAGGTGACATTCGTATATGAGCTTGGAATTACATTTATGGCTCTCCAGTGCTCTGAGAGTAGCTGTGCTGTCGGAGAGTATCCGTATACCGTAGTCTTCTATCCCTCTCCGTTGGACAGCAGTGGCAGCTACGGTTATGGCCACACACTCACATTGGAAAATGAAGCTGTGTGAGCCTAGTGTCATAGATATGTTGATGTTGAGATCCAGTGAGTGTACTCCGGCGCCTGTTCCTTGCTTGGTCTTTGATCCATCAGTGTAGATGCGGACTTCGCTATTTCCTGACTGGTCTCTTTGGTTTTCATGCGTTTGTATTCTGTAGTGTTTCCGTGATATCGATTTCCTGGGGATCTTATCACACGGGGCACATAATAGCGGTTCGTGTGTTATAGCTCTGTCCAGAATAAGTGCGTGAGAGCTCCTTGTGTGCCCCCATAGGTTCAGATGTTTGAGTCTGGTGGCGGCCAGTGTGGCTTCCTGTTGTATGTAGAGGTCTAGTGGGACGAGGCCCAGGATTATCTCCATGGCAGCTGTCGGTGTTGTTTACGACGTTTAATGTATTTTTTAACTATTATCTTCGTTTGTGTTCGTTTGTAAAAAAAAAATCGGTAACTATCCGAATTATCCGGAAAATCCGGATATCCGGATAGTAAAGTGCTCTACTATCCATATTATCCGGATAACAAAATGGGGCGGATAATGCAAGCCCTAATTGTAATAAATTTTTTTAACCTTTTTAACTTTATTTTCAAACTAGCTGCTACCCGCGGCTTCGCTCGCGTGGTACCCGGATAAAAAGTAGCCTTTGTTACTCTCCAGCCCTCCAACTATCTCCACATAAAAAATCACGTCAATCCGTCGCTCTGTTTTGACGTGAAAGCAGGACAAATAAACAAACAAATAAACACACTTTCACATTTATAATATGGGTACGGATGTTGTTAGCAACGTCACCTAGAATAGAATAGATTTAGATTTAAAATAAGATTAATTAAGATTTTTAATAAAGAAATTTTCCTATTTTTTAGCTAGGGAACTTGGTAGATTACCATTGTAAATAATTTAGAATAGGTTGTTTTATTTTAACTTCGGACCATTCACATAAGCGAGATAGATATACTCAAATAGACAAAGACAGCTAGCTAAGAATGTTCGAGAGTTTTCGAGAGTCTCTAGATTATTCCAAAAACAGAGACAGACATACAAAATAGAAAGAGACAGAAAGCTAGTTAGACAAAGATAGAACGAAAATGAGAGAGCAGGACAGATAGAGAACGCTCTGTGATTGGTCCGAATCGCTTGGCGCGCTTTCCCCACCCGCTAATCGCCGCCAGGCAAGATTTAGTATAAATACAGAACCGATTTTGTGCAAAGCATGTCAGTTTATGTTCAGTATCAGTAAGGAAACATACAAGAAGAAAATAAAGGAAGAAAATTTTAAGACTGGTGTTTCAATTGGACCGCACTCTTCGCCGAAAACCTTCGCAGGATAAAGACCTACAACTACAGTCCACTTAAGAATATTTCTACAATATTTTTTGATCCTTCGACTGCCGGATTGAAGAAAAGAAGATGCCGATCGTCCGTTCGCGATCACCGGTCGACAAGTCCAGATCGGACAAAGAAGATTCTGCCGAAACATCGACCACCGACTGGTCAATGGAGACTCCGGCAACGACTGATACTGAAACCACGGAGGCATCCGCCGGGACAACCGCGTCGCGCCGCACCGTAGCTGCCGCTAGCGCCGCCGCTAGCACAGCATTGGAGCCCGCCGTCGCCTCGACCTCAGGGAGGAGGACTCGCGCCGCGTCGGCGGCAGCTACCGCAGTTGCCGCCCCTCCCCCGCGCCCCGCCGGCGCCGCCGTGAAAGAACCGAAAGCCGCTCAGACCCGAACGTCTAAGCAGGTAATGACCACGCCCGCGAGCGTGAGTCTCGCGTCCGCGTCCGCTCGTGCTACCGAGCTCGGCCACTCTGAGCCCGTGTTTGCACGCCCCGCGTCGGTATCCGCGAAGCTCACCCCGGCGTCGGTGACCGCGTCCGCAGCCGAATCTGCGGCCACGCAACGAACGAAAAAGAACCTGAAGAACATTGGAGGGAGACCTACCGCCCCACCGTGCGCGTCTTCAGAAACCGTCATCCCGAGAAAACCGGAGAGATCTGCAAGATCTAGCAAACGAACCGAACTGGAGGCTCTCCGAGAACTACAACAGAAGCAATTGGAAGCCGCCCAGGCTGCCGCCGCGCTAGCCCAGACGAACCTGGAGTTAGCAGAATACGCTTCTGAAGAGGAATTGGATGAAGAATATGAAATTGAAAGATCGACCAACATTGAACAATGGGTACAACAGACGAACACATACTTCGAGAACCCAGAACCAATCGAGAACGAGCCAACTCAGAAGAGTGAAATAAAGGAACTCGCCGAAGCTATCATGAACGCCACCCGATCGGTACGACCAAGCATGACCGTGTCACCGAAGATTTGGGACCTACCAGAATTTAACGGGTCTCATGAAGAATGGCTGCCATTTAAGAGGGCATATGAAGATAGCGCGGCAATGTGTACGACCGTACACAATATGGCTCGCCTCAGAAAGGCAGTGAAAGGAGCTGCCAAAGAAGCCATCAGAGGATTACTGTTCGTGACTTCGGACCCCCAGGACATCATCGCCGCACTAGAACGACGTTTCGGAAGACCTGAACAGCTGGTGCTGGCTGAGCTACAGAAGATTAAGGAACTGCCACGCGTCGGAGACACGCCGAGAGAAATATGCATCTTCTCCAGTCGCGTCGGGAATGCGGTTACGACAATAACCGCCCTGAAGAAACCGCACTACCTGTACTCACCAGAAATCAGCCGGAGCATCACAGAGAAGCTCTCGCCAATACTCCGATACCGATGGCTAGATTACAGTGCACGAATAGGCGATGAAGAGCCAGAACTATTGAAGATGAAGAAATTCTTAGAAGCGGAAGCAGACCTGTGCGGAAAGATGGCGCCACCGGAACTGACCATTAAGAAACGATATCCGGTGCACGCTACCCGCGAAGAAGAAGACTACGAGTCAAGCACAGTCGCTGCGACCTCCGAAGGATTCAAGAAGTTCTGCGCTCACTGCGAAGGCGAACATTGGATTACCGAGTGCAAGAAATTCAGGGACGCATCGAACAAAGAACGATGGGAAACTGCTGTCCAGAAAAAGCTGTGCTTCAAGTGTCTACGCAAGCGACACGCGAAACAGAACTGCCGAAGCCAACCCTGCAGGAAGTGCAAGAGACCGCATCACATCATGCTGCACACGGAGCAGACTTATAAAACGACTCCACCTGAACCAGAAAAACCTGCAGGAGCGCCTCAACCAGCAACCAAAGAAAGTGTAGTGAAGCCAGTATTTACAGCAACCGATGGAAAGAAAACTTACTTGAAGATGGTCCCGGTGGATATTTACGGCCCGAAAGGATCGACTCGCATCCTAGCACTGCTCGATGAAGGTTCGACAGTGTCACTGATAGACAAGAGCGTGACTGATCGTATCGGAGCCACCGGAAAAAGAGAAGCACTTACCCTTGAAACTGTTGGCGGAAAAATAATAGAGAAGAAAGACTCCCAGAAAATGGATCTGAAGATAAAGGGAGCGAAACGAAGAGATCGAAGAACACTCCAAGGAGTACGAACAATTGAAGATTTGAAGCTGTCGCCTCAGACCGTCAGCAAGAGCACCATAGAAGGATGCAGTCATCTGAAAGAAATGATGAACGAATTGATCTATGAAAAAGAAAGCCCGACCCTACTGATCGGTCAAGACAATTGGGATCTGATCGTATCCCGGAAGATCTTGAAAGGGAAACGGAACGAGCCTGTCGCGTCACTTACCAGCCTAGGATGGGTGCTTCATGGGAGCAGCACCGGATCTGCCGCTGCACCAGTCAACTACGTGAACCACTGCCGCCAGACAGACAACGAGGAAGTGATCGAAGAATTGATAAAAAGACACTTCGACTTGGATTCGATCGGCGTGCAGCAACGGCACCCTAGCAACGACGCCGACGGAAGAGCTCTTGAACTATTGGAGAAGACCACCAAACAGCTACCCGACGGGAGGTACGAATCTGGACTGCTGTGGAAGAAGGAAGATGAGAAGCTGCCAAACAACTACGCGCAGGCCTACAATCGTCTGCTGGGCGTAGAAAAGCGATTGGACAAGGACGCAGTTCTCAAAGAAGAATACGGCAAACAACTGCAGAAGCTCTTTGACAGCGGATATGCCGAAGAAGCCCCAGCAGTCTCCACTCCAGATCGAACGTTCTACCTACCTCACTTCTCCGTAGTGCATCCCGTCAAGAAGAAGATTCGCATCGTGTTCGACGCCGCCGCGAAATATCAAGGGAAAAGCCTCAACGACGCTCTGCTTCCAGGACCCGACCTACTCCAGTCCTTGTTCGGAGTACTCCTCAGATTCAGAGAAGGGCCTGTTGCAGTCGTCGCCGATATAAAAGAGATGTTTCTTCAGATCAGAATAAGGCAAGAAGATCGTGACAGCCTGAGATTCCTTTGGCGAGGAGAAGACCGAAAATCAAGACCCAAAGAATTCCGTATGAAATCAGTGATTTTCGGCGCAGCATCGTCGCCAGCTACGGCAATCTTCGTCAAGAACACTAACGCCAAGAATCACGAAAAGGAACATCCAGAAGCAGCCAAGGCGATAATACGCAACCACTACATGGACGATTATCTCCAAAGCTTCAGAACGACCAAGGAGGCAGCAAAGGTGGCAGAAGAAGTGAACCAGGTGCACAAAGCAGCGAACTTTGAACTCCGACAGTGGGCGAGCAACAAGAAAGAAATCTTATCAGAACTGAAAACTGAAGAACCTCCGAAAGAAAAAAGACTCGGAGACGAAGAAAAAACACTTGGAATGAGATGGCTGGTTGATGAAGATGCATTAGCCTTCAACATCGGACTGAGAAACACTCCAGAAGAAGTGTTGAAAGGAAACAGACTTCCGACAAAAAGAGAAGTCACAAGCGCTGTAATGTCGACCTTCGATCCCATGGGTCTCGTCGTTCCCGTACTGATCAAGGGAAAGAGACTGATTCAAGATATATGGCGAATTGGAACGACATGGGACGAAACCATCAGCGAGAACAACCAGCGATTATGGTTGGAATATATAGAAGAAATTAAAGCTTTGAAAAATTTGAAGATTCCCCGATGCTTGGCGCCATTCAATAGAACAGGAGAACTCCACACCTTCGTAGACGCCAGCGAGACTGCATACGCCGCCGCAGCGTACTGGAGAACGAACGACGCATCCGGAAAAATACATGTCGCTCTGATAGCAGGAAAAGCGAGAGTTGCGCCTGTCAAGAACACTTCGATCCCACGCTTGGAATTGCAAGCCGCGCTACTGGGAGGCAGACTAGCCGCAACCATCGCCGAAGAAATGGACCTGACCATCACAAAGAAAACTTATTGGTCCGATTCCAGCACTGTACTCCAATGGATGAAGTCAGATCCGCGACGTTTCAAAACGTTCGTCGCCCATCGCCTCGCTGAGCTAGAAGACCTGACAAAACCCAGTTACTGGAGATGGGTTCCGACTAAAGAAAACCCAGCTGACGACGCAACGCGAGACACACCGAAAGACTTTAACGAGTCGGCAAGATGGTTCGTTGGTCCCGCGTTTCTCCGCAAACCGGAGTCAGAATGGCCCAACAGGAGATTTGAAGGAAGCATCATCACAGGGGAAGAAAAGAAAAATCCAGAAACGGTATTGACGACAAAAGTCCAAGAATCAATGACACCGGACCCGAACAGATTCTCAAGCTGGACGCGCCTACTCCGTGCAACAGCGAGAGTCTTCATGTTTTTGGACTTATGTCGAAGAAAGAAGTCAAGCGCAAACGCCGCCAGAGAAAAGAACTGGAAGCCATACGAGAAGAAAGAAAAGATCAGCAAACCACATGCTCAGAAAAAGAAACTAGAAACTAAAAAATGGCTACCAATAGAACCCGAACACTTGAAAAAGGCAGAGAAAGCTCTCATCAAACAAACTCAGATGAAGTCGTTCCAGAAAGAAATAGAGAACCTCAAGAGAAACAAGCCGCTCGATAACTCAAGCCGTCTGAAGAAAATCGACGTAATGCTAGATGAAGACGAAATACTTAGACTCAACAGCAGAGCAATGAACATCAGGGATTTTGGATCACAGAACTTGAGATTGCCCATCATCGACGGGAAGGATCGTGTGCCACAACTGCTGATAGAGCATTATCATCGCCACTTACATCACGGCAACCATGCAACGGTCATCAACGAGATACGGCAGAAATTCTGGGTCCTATCACTACGAAACGCTGTGAAGAAAGTATCGCATCATTGTCAGTGGTGCCGAGTGAAAAGATCAAGACCTGAAGTACCGCCGCTGGGAAACTTACCTCGAGAACGTCTGGCGCACCACCAGCCCCCGTTCACATGTACCGGAGTCGACTACTTTGGCCCGATGCACGTGACGATAGGGAGAAGAAAAGAAAAACGCTGGGGCGCGCTCTTCACTTGCTTAACCACGAGGGCGATACATCTAGAACTGGCGGCATCACTCGACACGAGCTCCATGATAATGGCGCTAAGAAGAATGGCGGCTCGAAGAGGAACCCCCCGAACGATTTACAGCGACAACGGAACGAACTTCGTCGGAGCAGATAATGAACTGAAAAGAGAGATTGAGAACATGCCTCAAGAAATCGCCGAGGCGGCAAGACGAGAAGGAATAAATTGGAAATTCATTCCACCCGGAGCACCTAACATGGGAGGTGCCTGGGAGCGAATGGTGAGATCGGTGAAGACAGCACTCGCAGCCGTACTTGGAGAAAAGAGTCCACCAGAAGAGGTTCTACACACCCTCTTAACAGAAGTTGAACATACGGTGAACTCTCGGCCGCTGACGCACCTCGCGGCGGATCCGATAGAAGAAGAAGAAAGTCTGACTCCGAACCATTTCCTGATTGGAAGATCCTGCGGAATGACTGTCTTAGGAAACTTCGACGACACTGACCTCATCGGGAAGCCGAACTGGAAGACTGCGCAAAGACTAGCAGACCACTTTTGGAACAGGTGGTTGAGAGAATATCTGCCAACCCTCATGCCAAGAAAGATAAATGGGCAGGAGCGCGTCACCTTTGAAAAAGGCGATGTAGTCATCATCGCAGATCAAACCTTCCCGCGCAACACATGGCCGCGCGGGGTGATTGAAGAAACATTCCCAGGACCAGACAAAAGAACGCGGATCGTCAGCGTAAGAACCAGAGGAGGCGTACTAAAGAGGCCGACCTCGCGACTCATCCTGCTAGCACCAGGGAAGACGTTGCAGCCGAAAGATGGAGTGCCCAACGACACGTCGCGCACTGGCGGGGAGAACTGTTAGCAACGTCACCTAGAATAGAATAGATTTAGATTTAAAATAAGATTAATTAAGATTTTTAATAAAGAAATTTTCCTATTTTTTAGCTAGGGAACTTGGTAGATTACCATTGTAAATAATTTAGAATAGGTTGTTTTATTTTAACTTCGGACCATTCACATAAGCGAGATAGATATACTCAAATAGACAAAGACAGCTAGCTAAGAATGTTCGAGAGTTTTCGAGAGTCTCTAGATTATTCCAAAAACAGAGACAGACATACAAAATAGAAAGAGACAGAAAGCTAGTTAGACAAAGATAGAACGAAAATGAGAGAGCAGGACAGATAGAGAACGCTCTGTGATTGGTCCGAATCGCTTGGCGCGCTTTCCCCACCCGCTAATCGCCGCCAGGCAAGATTTAGTATAAATACAGAACCGATTTTGTGCAAAGCATGTCAGTTTATGTTCAGTATCAGTAAGGAAACATACAAGAAGAAAATAAAGGAAGAAAATTTTAAGACTGGTGTTTCAATTGGACCGCACTCTTCGCCGAAAACCTTCGCAGGATAAAGACCTACAACTACAGTCCACTTAAGAATATTTCTACAATAGATGTGTATTTATAAAAAAATACCAAACATTTTGAAAGACTACACAAAGCTACCTACGTAAGAAATGTATCTTAAACTCTTGCGTTTTATTTTACTAGCTTCCGCCCGCTTCTTCGCTCGCGTGGTGGCATAAAAAGTAGCCTTTGTCCTATTCCCGGTCATTATCTACCTATATTTTAAATTTCAGCCAAATCGGTTCCGTGGTTGTCGATTTATAGAGGAACAAACATACATCCATCCATCCATCCAAACATCTAAACTATCGCATTTATAATATTAGTGTGATTAGTGTGATGTGATAGTGTGATACCATACCATCAAGTTTTCCAGTAAATTAAAAATGGTGCATTTAATGACTGCATTTAATTAATTCGTTCAAATGGTTGCCATTAAATTTAATTTCTCAAATGAAAAGTAATTACTTGCTGCTGTGTTTTATTTAACATCTTTTTAAGAACCCTCATTTGTTTAACTTATTACGAAGTAAAAAACTGGAATAAATCTGTGTGTGGGGGCTTTTTAAGTGTTCTGTACACAATAAAACAAAGAAATTATATTTTCTTGTCTTACCTTTTAGTGTATAGTCGGATTGCTCATTCTACGGACTAAAATTTAAGGAAAAAAGGTAATTTTTCCTTCAATTTTGACATAAAACATATCAAAAATAATCAAAATTGAAGGAAAAATTACATTTTTTCCTTCAATTCTAGTCCGTATAATGAGCAATACGACTATAGGAGCCGTGTTGGCCGAAGGGGTTAGTACCTTGACTTTCGATCCGAAGGTCGTGGGTTCGAATCCTGCCCGTGCATCAATGGATTTTTCGTTTCGAAAAATTTATATGCGCATTAACTCGATCTCTGAACGGTGAAGGAAAACATCGTGAGGAAACCAGTTAGCTTTCTTACAGCGTCGATGGGCTTGCAACCTGTCACGTATGGACTGCTAACTTCTGCAAAATGTGGGCATGTACCAAATATGTATTTGGACATATCTCTGACTTAGACCAAATATGTATTTGGACATACCTCTGACTACCTTCTTAGATATCTTCAAAGGCTCTTCAAAAATATCTAAAAAGATCTGCGAAAATGTCTACCGAGCTTTGGGGATACAGTCGTGATCATATTTTTTTTTTCACCTTTTAGTGAAATTTCAACTAGCTATGTGACTGTTGGGTGTTATTAGTATTACTTATAATTTACGATTGTTTTGGTTTATTCTGGTATTAAGTACCATCGTTTATTATCCAGTCAGAAAGCGACTACGTTACACAGTCTACTACGAAATAGCTGTTTAACTTAGGTTGTGCTTAGATACATTTTAAGAGGGCTGCGACCGGCGTATTTCCATAAAAACGTAATACCGAAATCATTTAAAATGTAAGCATGTTTATATCAGTTTATGTTGTTAGATTAGGAGATGTTAGATTAGGGATTGTTTGTATTTATCTAGGTTCCTGTTAAACTTTTGTTCCGCAAAACTTACCTAAAAAGAAATGTAAGCCAATTGAATTGAAATCTTTGTAGGTACACCAAAAATGGCATTTTTTCTTTTCATTTGTTCTATAGTAAGTTTTTTGAAACAAAAGTTTAACAGGAACCTAGATAAATACTACCTTTATCCAAATAATAACGTAAAGTGATAAAAATATGCTCAAATTTTAAATTATTTTGGTATTACGTTCCTAGGTAAGTAGATACGTTCGCCGAGCCCTTAAGCAAACTTTTTTATTTTTCTCAACATCTGCTACCTAGGTCTGATTGACTTATTCAACTCAGTCAGTTACACACTTACGAAAGTTTTGAAGATTTCCCGTTTCATTGATGAATAGTACCTACCGTAGTTTGGAGGTTTTATACCCTTGTCTTGTCGTATATTTTGACAATTATTTTTAAACTAACGGCTTGAACTTCGCCCGGAATAACTCTTTTTCATGGTCGTGAAGGAACAGGACTAGAATCACCTAGCTCTTGAGACGATTCAAAGTGGTACACAAAGTGATCTTATTGAATAAATGAATTTGAGTTTTTGAGTTTTGAGTTTCATACAACAACTTTATCCTAAAAATTTTAAACACAACATCAAAAATCCTACTCTTTCCTGAATTGCACAATCTGTAGAGTCGTTCACTTATGTAGTTCTTCTTTCATGCAACAATTATTGTTTTTATTTCCTAAAAAATTGTATGTTGTGTGCTATTAGTAAAAACACAAACATAATCGCACTTCCAGAATAGAAGTGACTCAATTCAAAAATCATGATTTTTGGGATTTGCGATAAATGGTCGTTTTCTGCGGGAGAGGGAGGAGAAACTGCCGAAATGAAAGAGACGCAGCTATTATGTTTTTCACGTTCTAACCAAAAAGTAGAAGTTTTTGAATAACTAGCAGATAGTTTTTTTATTGAAAAGTTTTATGGACACGGGATTTTATCGCGTAATTTACCTTATTTATCCCGACGGCTATGTCTGCCCACGACCACGGCTATTGCAACATAGCCGAAACGTCGGGATAAATAAGGTAAATTACGCGATAAAATCCCGTGTCCATAAAACTTGAATAGTGATCGCGAAAGTTTAAAAAAGATAGTTTTTTTTCTGAGTCTTTCTACGTATTCAAGTCTTTTTCCCAATTTTTTGAATTGAGTCACTTCTATTCTGGAGGTTATTTTTTTCAACCCATCACTTCCCGTTATCACATAATTTTTGTTAGAGGACTGACCCAGCTATTTTCTGAATGACCTATGGAACCGGACAGGTGCTCGTAATAGCATCAATTTGGTATCAACATTTGATGTATACACATCAACATTGTCTAAGGATATTTGAACATAATTAATCTTATGCAAAATTAACGTTATAAAATTCAAATCAGAGTCCCCGTTCTATCTTTTGTTTATATTGCGTTTTTTATTTAATTTTTTACGAAATAACGAAGAGGACAATTCCATTAGACAATTTTTTTCTAAATAGAAATTAGTTTTTATGTGAATAATTTCTGAATGAAATATCCCTAGCCAATGTTGAGGTGTGTATGGCAATTGATCTGACGGCTTCGATGCGAACTGAATACATTAGTCAATATGTGCTATTATGTAGTTACCTAGCTACCTAAGTGATTAGCTAGAGATCTACAGTCAAACTTGCTAAGGACTAAGAAATCACGCCATCACACTAATATTATAAAAGTGAAAGTTTGGATGTTTGGATGGATTTTCCAAATTGGTTCAGGCGTCTTCGAGTAATCGGAGAATATAAATAAAAATATACCGACGAATTGAGAACCTCCTTTTTTTGAAGTCGGTTAAAAAGTAAATAAACTTTCTAACTAGGTACTTAGTTAATAATAATAATAATATTGCTGGACATTTGACACAGCGCCAACTAGCCCCAAACTAAGCAAAGCTTGTAGGTACTATGGGAACCAGAAAACTGATAGAATACTTATATACTTTTTTTTTGTAAATACATACCTACTTATAATACTTTAGAACACCCAGACACAGAACAAACATCTATTCATGACACATGTTTGTCCTGGGTGGGAATCGAACCCACGACCTACAGCTCAGAAGGCAGAGCTACTACCAACTGAGCTAAGAGGCCAGTCAAGTTAGTTGACTTATTTACATAAGTTATGAAATTAAAATACGGTTGCAAGTATAATAACTTCAAACAGTTAGTGAGAGGTCCGTCAATTTCCGTAGTTTATTATTACTTGATTTACGACTTAAAAATATGTAAGTAATCATTTTATAGGCATTCTTTGATTGATCAACGAATTAAATACAGGCTGTAAAATATTACTACGTTTTTGTTCGGAAGTAAAAAAATTATAAACTTAATTAAATTAATTAATTAAAAATTAACTAATAAAAATTAATTAATTATTTAAACCTAAATTTATAAATTGGCTACGTGCGGTCAGAAAAAGAAAACATTTTATTTTTAAAACTGAAATGTGTTTGAAACCAACGTTAATAACCGCTCGAAACCAAAGTTCATAAATTGGGTCAGTGTGGGCAAAATTGTCGCTGATTCGCACTATGTATTGTCAATAACAACTAATTGTAATTTAGGTTAAAATTTCATTTGAAATTAATAGGTACTTATAAAATTTAATTTGAAATTAGCCTCATTATTCATAATCAGCTGTGAGCATGTAGGTCGTGGTTTCGATTCCCACCCAGGACAAACGTTAATTTCTGTGTTAAACAAAATCCCCTCTACTTATAAAATTCTGTTAAAATTGAAACACCGTTTAAACAATTGCCATCCTTTTTTGTCAGATAGTGTTAGATAGTGTTAGATAGTGACAGGGCGAATCTTGAGCATTATTTAACCAGTGTTTAAGTTTATAAGTAAGGCCTACTAAGTACTTACAGATGTTTGTTTTGTGTCTAGGTATTAATAAAGTATTAGAAGTATGTTTTACAAAAAAAAACTTATAAAAAGTATTCTAGCTCTTACGACGTTTCAAAGTGGTCATAGCGGTGCTACTGAATAAATTATACCTATTTGTTTTTTGATTTATTATTAACGGGACTTAATCGCGTAATGAAATTATTTTATTTACCTCGACGTTTCGGCAACATTACAAATTATATTTGATTTTTTTTCAATTCTATCGGTGGGCTTCAATTTCAGAGACTTTCCTTACCGTAAAATACGCCAACATTGCCACCAAGGGTAATTTTGCCCGAAGATCAATTTATAAGCAAATCTTTAGATTGCACAAATATTTGAATAATATTGTAACATTTTTTGACTTTGGTAGAAAATAGGTTATGTGTCTACCATCACTGTCTATCGGGTGTGTCGCTAGCTTCACTCAGTAACTTTTTGGAACTCGTTGAGTACGGTGCGTATTTTCGCGGGCAAATTTTGGTGCAAATTCATAAGTGAATTGTGAGTGATGGCGAAAACACATGTTAGTTTTATTAATATTATGATATGTAAGAACACTTTAGGAGTATTAATATGTTATTATCGTTGCTGAATGTCTTTTCAAACAAGAGTTATAACGGTGGGCAAAGTTATCCAGCAATGTAGCGATCTACTATTGACAACATTGCCCGCCATCAAAATAAGCTTAGGGTTGGCACTTCAGAAACTTGTTTTTTTTTACCCGACTACGGCGAAGCAAAAAGGAGGGTTATGATTTTGACCGGTATGTATGTATGTATGAATGTTCATCTGTTCCCTCGTAATTTAAGCTTTTAATTAACTTGCAATGTTTGTGTTGCAATGTTTTTCTTTGCTTTAACTCTCCAGAGAAATGTGATTATCTTTAATGATAAACGTAAAATGTCTGATAGATAAGTAAGTTATTATTTTAATTTAGCTCCTAACATCATTTAATTTTGATCTCAATTAGCATTTCATTTTCATTTGGATACCTACATAAATATGTTGATTAAAGTTGATTAAATAAATACTTATCTGAATGAAAAATAACCAGTTTTTTTTATAACTACAACAACTACGATCACAAGATCAGTTTACTAAGAAGTGCCAACCCTAGCACTTTTAATAGGTGAAATGCGGTTTGTATGAAAAAGACAAAAAATGTCAGGGTAACATTGCCCAGCCACTTTGCTAGGAAACCTTCTATGGTATCGTTTTAATTCCTAAAGTAAACGCCATTATTGCCTAAATTCTTGTATTGCATTTTGATTTCATCTCTCTAGAGGCTTTATTTGCGTCAAAAATCAACGTGGGCAATGTTGGCTAAAAGTCCAGATAACTTTGCCCGCCATCAAAATGTATAAAATACTTAATTAAATATTGACGCATAATAAAATCTGCTAAAGTAATAAATGCACATAATCTTATAATAGCAGATGCTAAAAGAAAATACTTACGTTCCCATAGAAAAAAATTACAAAAATTGAAATTATTCGAAAAAAGTGGGCAATGTTGGCGTATTTGACGGTATACACCCTCTATAGTACTATTGACATAGAAATTAGAAATTTGGTTGCTAGTTACAACAAAATAATTATTACAACTATGCTTTGACTTTGCCGACAATTTCAATTCCATAATATTCCAATTAGTGATATTAAGCGGAAGATATCAATCAAACTTCTAATGCCAAGATGTTTACACCTTTGACAAATGATTTTTACACACAAATTTGAACCTTATTTCCTTGTGGTAAAGAACAAAATTGTTTGATAATTTCTTACCGTCTTGATAAGTTCATTGTAAAATGTACCAAAACTCGTTAGCGTAAAGTTTGTTTTTGTGAAAGATGACAGGCAGATGTTGGAGTACCCTTTGATCATGACAAGTACTGCCTTACCATAAGACAATGTTTAAAAGTAATTATTTTCAAAGTCAAAAATAATTGCATTAGCAATGTCTGATAATTCAAAGTAATTTCTGATGCGGTGCGATCTTTGTATCTTGCTTTGTCGTTTTTTTGGGATCGATGAAAAAATCTTTTCTACCTAAACCTTGTCTGTAGAAATTATTTATAGAATACTAGCTGCTGCCCGCGGCTTCGCTTGCATGGTACCTACCCGGATATTTATAAACATCTACCATGTAACCACCTGTGTATCACAAATAAAGAAATTGAAATTGAAATTGAAATTGAAATTGGATAAAAAGCCTATGTTACTCTCCAGCCCTCCAACGATCTCCACACAAAAAATCACGTCAATCCATCGCTATGTTTTGATGTGAAAGCTGGACAAATAAACAAACAAATAAACACACTTTCACATTTATAATATGGGTAGGTACGGATATTTTACATAGCGTCATGTAGCCCCCCAAAAATGGTCTCAATAAAATAACTGTCAGTTGAAATAAGAATAATCGCGTTGCAAGACCTTTTTCATCGCTGAATTGTACTAAAACAATTTTGTTTTTTCGGGATAACGAACAGTGTACGTAAGAATAAGCTAGAACTAAGATTACAGATCTTTATAGGTTTTCGTATTATGAAATAACTAGTCAAAACTTTACTTGGAGAGTGTGAAACACGCCTTTTCTTGTGACCTAAATCGGAAAAAACAACTTGTTATTAAGACACTGTCTTCTGGTAAGAAGCTAAGTCCTCCATCGACCTAATTTCGAACATTAAAAACGCCGCCCTGACGTTTCACGCTTGACGATGCACTTACTCAGCCTCCCATACAAACTGTGTCAGCTTGTTATTAGGTTATTAGTTCACATTTTTATAACAAGATGGCGTTTATTGTTCTATTTCTATGTAATACTATTAAATTAAAAATTTAAGATAAGATATAGTCTGGCAAAAAATAATAGACATAAATGAGCCATGACGTAGGCCTTTAGGCGGCCTACAAACTCCGTCACCAGAGTTGGCCACTTGATCATACGAACAAACTTTTTTTTTTCATGGAGAGTGTGAAACACCCCTTTTCTTGGGACCTAAATCAGAAAAACAACATTTTATTAAATCATACCTGGATCAGATTGGTGATGTTTTGGAGAAAGGCCAGGTCAAAAGTACCCTAAACCGGCGAGCTTGTATGAAAAGTGTGATGAGAGTGAATGAGGCGAAAGAGGTGTGTCAGGATCGTAGTAAGTGGAAATCCGTGGTCTCTGCCTACCCCTGTGAGAGGCGTGATTTTATGTATGTTTTGTATGTATTACTGTCTTCTGGTAAGAAGCTAAGTCCTCCATCGACCTTATTTCAGACATTAAAAACGCCGCTCTGACGTTTCACGCTTGACTATGCACTTACTCAGTCTCCCATACAAACTGTGTCAGCTTGTTATTAGGTTAATAGTTCACATTTATATAACTAGATGGCGTTTAGTGTTCTATTTTTTTCTATGTACGTTTAGTAATAATAAAATTAAAAATATTAGTAAGTACCTATATACAGGTAGGTATATTAGTATAGGTACAGAGTGTGGCAATTTCTTGGTCCCTTCAGGCTACCTTTTCTCTTGTAATTATAAAGTTTTGTTATTGGAAACTACTGTTGAACCCTTAGTGGCCAAGAATTTGCCACACCCTGTATATTATAGTACACAAAAAAACTTTTAAAGAAGTCAAAGATTTTAACAAGATTTGAAGCTGCACTATTTTCACGTTTATCTAAAATTTAGATAAACGTGAAAACATTTAGATTCTAAATGTTTGTTGTAAGAAGTTAAATAAGGAAACAACACAATAAAACCGGCTAAAACACACATTATGGAAACAATAAAGATTATTGACAAGTATAAGGTGCAGCGGGGCAATTCTGGCAGCGGGGTAATTATGGCACATGGTTATATCTCTCATTCTGTGACTTATACCTCGAAGAGACATCTATGTACGCGTAGAGAAATGTTTTGTTCATTCATAAACGATAGGTGGCATTTCTAACGCAAAAACTTACTGATTGACAGCATCATTTTGACAGTCACCTATTTTTCGGAGGGTGTAAAAATATTAACTCCTCGAGTTTTTGTAATAATTAAGTGGTTTTCGCGGTTTAATTGAAAATTAAACAAGCTAAGGAGGTGTATTTTAGACTGGAGATTATTTTAATCGTACTAGTTCGTTTCTACTCCTTGTTTCTTCTGAGTTATTGAATCCGCTATAATTACCCCACAAAGTGTTGATTTTATGTAATTTTATCAAAATCGGTTGCGATAATTGCCCCACCGATTTTGTATGAAGTTGCCAAAAACCAGTGATGTCCACAGCATTGAAGTAAACGTCGATAAAAATAATACTTAACTAATCGAGTGAGTGAAGATCTCAGGGTTCTAATGCGACATTGCTTTGTATAAGTATTTGTTTGTAGCTTTGTTTGAGCTTAATTAAACCATAGTCGACACGCATTAAATTTTCGATCGAGCGAGCGAAGCGAACGAAGATCTTAGTGGCAAGTATGGCGATTTTGCTTTGTATGTTTGTATGTTTCACGAATTCTTGTTCTCGCATAATTGTCGAACCGTTCATCCAATCTGCATGAAACTTGGTAGGTCTATAGGTTGTGATATGGCAATGTACGGTGAAGCATAATTATGAGCTTAATCGATAAAGGGGTTGTCAAAATATTGGGTTCCCAAGGGGGTAAAAAAACTAACAGTAGGGTGTCATGAAAGGTCTTTATTTGTACATTCCAAAATAGTTATCATTTTTATTGTCTTCTTATTGAAATACGACGAGAATTCATAAAAAATTAGACACAACATTATGTATTGCATGCTTGCCAGTATTATTTACCACTAGCGGACGCCCGCAGCTTCGTCCGCGTGCACTACTATTTTTTTATCCCACGGGAACCGTGCATTTTTCGAGATAAAATGTAGTCTATGTCCTATTCCCGGTCATTATCTATCAACATTCCAAATTTCATCAAAATCGGTTTAGTAGTTATTGAGATACGTGGGAACAAACATTCACACACACGGACTTTCGCCTTTATAATATTAGTAGGATGACAAGCTAGCGCAATAGACATACTTGGCAGCAGTAGTACTTGAAAGTATAGGGTTAATCAGAAGAAAGTCCAAATGTAAGTGATCTACGGTTCGCGAGATCTCAGTTCGGGGCAAACTACTTTCATACATCATTTTAGCGCGAGATTTTTGCGTAAACTCCGTTTATCGATAGTCAGGGTCCCAACACTAGCATGTATGGGAGACTAAAGAGTGATGCCAGAATTACCCCACAAAAATTTTAAAAGGTTTTTTTATAGAAACTGGACCATTGTAGGAGATTAGAATGTTCAAATTCGCGTGTATTGTGTTGTCTAGTTTGTAAAGCTCCTGGATTTAGTATCATAGCATCATTGGTTCGAATAATATTACCACCTGACGGAATTACCCCGCTGAGGGGCTATTCTGGCATTTTCCAGTTTTTAGTTAAAATTGTGTTATTTCACCATTTAAATATGCTTTTTCTTTAACAAAAATACAATAAAGAAAAAGCCAGATAAAGGTTACATAACACCAATTTGTCAGAATTAGCGTAACTCAACAAGGAACGAGAGCATTGAAGTTTTAAATTTTGACTAAAATTTTTCGGACAGAATTGCCCCGCTGCACCTTAACTGTAACAGCTATGAGAGAAATGTTTCATTCTACGGTTATGTTGTTACACAGTAGACAAACCTAGTAGAAATCCTATTCTATTAAACGAGCAATATTTGTTTGTTTGTATGCTTGTTTGTTTGTCTGTACTCACGTTCTCGAAAACGGCTCTAAGGATTTCGATGAAATTTGCGGTACGGCGGTTTAAGGGGGCGAAAAATCGATCTAGCTAGGTCTCATATCTGGGAAAATTCGTTTTCTCGGCATTTTCACGCAAAAAGATTTACCAGTGCAATGTAGTTCGTAATTTCACAGAATTTGTTAAGACCAAATTGGCCGAGTGGCTTCGACCAAAAGGCTTCGAGTTCGAATCTCAGCCAGTAAAAGTTTATTTTTGTAAGTTTTTTTTTTCTTTTTTAAATTTTCTTTATTTGCACCCGAGCGTAGCTCGGTCGCCCAGATATTATAGATAAAACGTGAAATGGAACGCTACCTACATTAGCATTACCGACTCGTATCATTGATAGAAAAGTGATGCGATTTCAAATTATAATTTCACACTACAAAACAACACCCGTCTTTTTCGTCTGGTGGTTAAAAAATGAAGCAAAAAACTTTCCCGTACCGGGAATCGAACCCGAGCCTCCTGGGTGAAAGCCAGGTATCCTAGCCACTAGACCATACGGGAGATAAACATTGCATCAAAATTACCAATCACTTGCTTTCACGCGTTGTTTACGATGGATGGTTTTAGGAAAACAGCTTTATTTGTGCAAATGACGTCACCTGTATGATTTATGAACGATTATGAATTTATTTTTAGTGAATTGTTCATGTAGTTTTGACGTTAATGAATGTAAATATCTAAATTTTTTTAAAAAAATATCACGTCTAGATTTACCTACTGACATTTTAATGATTACCTACTCTTTCGAAAATCAAAGTTAGTAGGGTAAACCAGACTATTCTTGGCACCCCTATAATGATGGCACTCTGGCATAAAAACCCAAGAAATAAGAGTTTCGAAAATTTTTTTTATAGTGGCTTTAATTTATTTGATAGAATATTTAATTTGTTTGTGGTAGCATTCATTTATGTTTAGAATATCCATTCTAAACATAAATGAATGGTTTTATGCCAGAGTGCCAATCATTGTGAGGGTGCCAAGAATAGTCTGGTTTATCCTATTTTCTTATGAAGGCCAGTGAGGCAGATTTCAAAAAGTGAAACAGTCAGCAATTGTTTTAGCATCTACCAGTAAGATTTTATGCATCTACCGCATACATACCGCCAACGTTGATTGGTTGATTTGCCGGCCACCCCCTAATCTCACGTGAGATTGAAAATTGAACAAGAAAATTCTTAAATAGGTAAAAATTCAAGTTCGTAAATGTATATTCATTCTAAATCAGTCCACGGGGATTTCTATGTGGTCTCAAGAGTGATTAGAACCAAATGTCAATGTGATTTTAAATAAAATAATCGGCTTATTACGTTTCTTTCGGAAAAAATATATTACGTGAGATTTGCCGCAACCCCCTCTCTCTCCCACGTGAGATTGGGTGAGATTTGGCTCAACCCCTCCCCCCCCCCCTAAAAGCCTCACGTATTAATGGATGCCCCTTATTGGTTAATTAATTTTTACTTGTCGATCAACATTATTTTGAAAGTAACTAAAAATGGCGAAGATCTGTTTTTGCTGACTGTACAAACATGTAGCGGGTAATACATAATATCCTTATTTTGTTTTATGTGCCAACTTTTTATATCCCATACAAGTTTTCAATTCCTTTTGCCATGGTTTATGATGCAGGATAATCGTGTTTTGTTTTTGGGGTTTACTGTTTTATTGACTACCCCTATACTTGTCTGTACTGAGACGTAAAAAAACACATAAATATTTTAACTGCTTGAAAGTTTCACTCGCATATCAATATTATGCTTTACTAGCGGACGCCTGCGGCTACGCCCGCGTGGACTAGTACTTTTTTATCCCACGGGAAACATGCATTTTTGGGGTAAAAAATAGCCTATGTCACTCTACAGCCCTCCAACCACACAAAAAATCACGTCAATCCATCTCTCCGTCTTGACGTGAAAGCAGGACAAACAAACAAACACACTTTCACATTATAATATGGGTATGGAGGTACGGATTTATGATCCTTTAAAGATTGTGTGGAGATAGTTGGAGGACTTTTTATCTCAAAAAAATGCATTTTTCCCGTGGGATAAAAAAGTAGTAGTCCACGCGGGCGAAGCCGCGGGCGTCCGCTAGTCTTTTATAAATTATAAACAAAATATCACTAAACGCGTATAGAGTATGAGAGGTATTTTGACAAATATATTTGATATTTTTGTCCAATAAATAAAATATATTTTTCTAATACAAATAAAAGGGATACCAATAAAAGGTTTAACACAAAGCCAGTAACAAGGCTTCAGATAATCTAACCATCTGTCAAATCGACGTATCGCTTCCTGCGGCTGTCAGATCAAAGGGATTTATCCCTTTCTGTACATGCGAGTCAGGAGTGACGGTGTATCTCTTAGGCTCGTTTCACTCTTCAGCGTGTCGCCGGTCGCGTCCGCGAGTTGACCATTCACAGCACATTTCTCTGTGCTGTGAATGGTCAAAATAAATTTCTCTGTGCTGTGAATGGTCAACTCGCGGACGCGACCGGCGACACGCTGAAGAGTGAAACAAGCCTTAACCGCAGCTGCCCCCGATAGTTGAAAAGGCGCATCTAACACTTTTACAGGTTTTGAGTTACATACCTAATATTTGTTGACTAATCGAATTCAAAGACTATTATCGTGTCCATTATTTTCTATTTTTAATATGTAATTATTTTAATTTACCCAAAGACAGCTAACGATCCCGTTTATTTCATTAAAACATTTTTTCTCATTAAAACATTTTTTCTCAGTTTTGACTCGTTGTTAGATGCGCCTTTTCAACTATCGGGGGCAGATAGTAGGTCGGGCTAGTATACAGGGTGATTTTTAGGGTTCCGTACCTTAAAAGGTAAAAAAAAGGAACCCTTATAACATCACTTTCTTGTCCGTCTGTCCGTCTGTCCGTCTGTCCGTCTGTCCGTCTGTCCGTCTGTCCGTCTGTCCGTCTGTCCGTCTGTCTGTCCGTGTGTCACCATCGATTATCTCAGGAACGGGTAGAGCTAGCAAGTTGAAATTTATACCATATACTAAGGTCTATAGTCCCTATTGTGAGTATAAAAATCAAGGTCCTGAGTAAACACTATAAAAAGATATAGGCAAATTTAGGTTTTCGTGAAAACTTGTGAGTACCAAAACTTACCTTAATTATCAACTTTTTTTATTTTTCTGAATTTTTCCTTTACTTGTGCTGTAAGACCTTGCTTGTAACCAAAATTGACAATTCTAGGTCAACCGGAAGTACCCTAGAGGTTTTGGGTCGAAAACCTAAATGGTAGTTTCCGTTGACCTAGAATAACGAAATTTGGCAAAAAGCAAGGTCTTATAGCACAAATAAAGGAAAAATTCCAAAAAGTTAAAAAAGTCAAAAATTAAAGGGTGTTCCCATACATACATAGTTGACGCCAGTTAAAATTGTCCTCCGAGTTGTATGGGTGCTCATACAATTAAGCGGACTAGCTTAATTGGCACCATGGCTAGTTACGGAACCCTCGGCGTACGAGTTCGACTCGCACTTGACCGGTTTTATTTGAGATGGGGCAGTAAGGGCAGCTACCTTAACCGTTGTAGCTACAGGAAAACGTTCTTAGGAGAATACCCTTACTTCTGAAGATATTTTGACAAAATGATGAAAAATCATGACAAATGACAAAAATGATTTAGTACGAAATGTATAATCAAGGTTTTTTGCGTTTTCTGACTTTTGTAGTACTCTTGCCTCAGTTGGTCTCATAGAGTCTTTTAATCCTTAGATGAAACAGGATCGATTGGCATCAAAAAAAGTTTTTGTGAAAATTGCCAATTTTCTCGATGACTGTACATTTTTTTCAAAATCTGTGGATACAGGTCGAAATATCTTCAAAAGTTAAGGACAGTCTCCTAAGAACGTGTTCCTCTAGCTACAACGGTTAAGGTAGCTGCCCTTACTGCCCCATCTCAAAAATTCACCCTGTATAAATAGGAGGAGGGTATAGTGGGAGTGACTTACTAAAACAACACACATTAGATGTTTCACATCAAATTTTTTTTTTATAATAGAGATAACATTCAACGTTCGTACAATCGAGAGTTCAACCTTCATTAGTGATACAGTCGTGAGCCTGTTTTATTAATTTGGAGAGAACACCTGAAGTTCTGACAATCGACGCGTGATGAAGAGATTCAAACGCTTATTACCACTATAAGGCATTAGAGTACCTAATCGTACAACACAGTGCACGGGTCCTTTTGTGGCACTTCAAATATCTAATATCTGGGCGACCGAGCTCTGCTCGGGTGGATAACGCCATCTAGTGGTTCAATTACGAACCACATTGCACTTGTAAATCTTTTTGCGTGAAAATGCCGAGAAAACGGCTTTTCCCAGATATGAGACCTAGCTAGATCGATTTTTCGCCCCCGTAAACACCCGTACTGCAAATTTCATCGAAATCGTTAGAGCCGTTTTCGAGAACGGCAGTATCTACAAACAAACTTCAAACTTCAAACATCAAACAAATAGAATAGGATTAATAGTCCTCTCACGTTCTACGTAAGAAAACCTACGTTTTTGCTATTTTTGGCGTCCTAGTTTTCAACAATAGTCGTGTTTATTTGATATTTTGTCATTGGAATATGATAGTCCTTCATGTTGTCGAGGCATAGTTGAATAGAATATCAATTTATTGCTTAGAAGTCTAAAAATCTGCTCTTTTCAATAAGAATGCTCAGAGGGTAGGTTTTCTTACGTGGAACGTGAGAGGGCCCTTACATCAGAACCAAATAGCGGTCGTGTTGTAGGTATCTTCTATTTAGGACGATTTTTGATAGGATAGGTTCTCAAATGGCCATGCCGATTTTGTATGGGAGGTTGCTGCCTTTATTTTCGCGCAGCCATCAACCAAATATTTAAATATAAACTCTTGGGAGTACAAACAATATGAGTGAGAACAGTATACATCTCTCAGTCAGAACTGAGTTATACAGGGTGAGTTTTTCAAGAGTGCCTCTAGGGCCAAATCTGAAACCATTAGCAATACTGAAAAACACTCAAAAGAGTCTCGTTACCGATTTTGATAAAAAGTAAAACTTTCAGCATAGGCTTTTAAGCATCATCCTATCCAGTTACTACATTGATGACTTTTAGGGGTATATCGGAGTCTTTCAGGTGATTTAAAAACTCCGTTACCTTTTAGTTAGCCCCTAGCTCAAAATAACTTATTTACTTAAACAGCAGTTTTATGTCACCGTCATTCTACACTAGCAGTAGTTTAAATGGGTACATATGAAAAGTCCGAAAACCGAAATGCCGATCCTTGAAATGCCGATGCTTAAAATAGCGAAATTCGATATGTAGAACGGTTGAAATGCAGAAAGCTTGAAAGATAGAAGTTTGTAAGGTCGAAAGCTAAAAGTCAGAATGCTCGAAATGCCGAAAGTTTCAATTGCCGAACGTTTACAAAGTAGAATGCTTAATAAGTATAAGTTCCAAATGCCGAATGACTAAAACATCGAAAATGATCGAAATAAGTACTTACATAAATTATTGAATTTTTTAGTACTTTATTTCGTGGTAGTTTTTACGGGTGCGAAAGTAGTTTAGGTGTAAAGTAGCAAGATGGAAACGTGATAGTGAAACGACTTAAATACTTACAAAATTATTGTATTCTTAACCGAACTTAAAAAAATAAGGAGGAGGTTCTCAATTCGTCGGATTTTTTTTAAATGTTTTTTGTGTACGTTCACCGGTTACTCGAAGACGCCTCGACCGATTTCAAAGATTCTTTTTTTGTTTTAAAGGGTACACTTTTCCAATGTTTCTTTTGATCATTAGGTCAGGATCTGATGATGGGATCTTGGAGAAATCGAGGTAACTCTTCATATTTTAAAAGCATACGCGATTCGGGTATTTTTTAAGAACTTGATAGGATATCAGTGACAATGCAATATGATGGTAACATTAAGCTGATCTGATGATGAAGTCAGAAGCTGTTCAACAGAACTCCTCAGTAAATAAGCCGATTTAGTTAAAACTCGGAATATCTGTCAAGTTCCGACTACAATGTAATAATATGGTCATAACAAGCTGATCTGAGGATGACATCAGGAGCTGTTCAACAGAACTCTTCAGTAAATAGTCCGATCGAGTTGAAACTTGGAACTCAGCGTATCAGTGAAGTTCCGACTACAATGTAATAATATGGTGACAGCTGCTGATCTGATGGAGTCAGGACCTATTGTGTCAGAACTTCTCAGTGAATAACAGTGGAAGATCCATGTTTGGGTCTCCCTCCCCCTCCCCTCTCCCTCCCCCTCCCTCTCCCCCTCCCTTCCCCTCTCCCTCCCCCTCTCCCTCCCCCTCTCCCTCCCCCTCTCCCTCCCCCTCTCCCTCCCCCTCTCCCTCCCCCTCTCCCTCCCCCTCTCCCTCCCCCTCTCCCTCCCCCTCTCCCTCCCCCTCTCCCTCCCCCTCTCCCTCCCCCTCCCCCTCTTCCTCCCCCTCTCCCTCTCCCTCCCCCTCTCCCTCTCCCTCTCCCTCCCCCGCCCCCTCTCCCGCCCCCTCTCCCTCCCCCTCTCCTTCCCCCTCCCCCCTCCCCCCTCTCCCCCCCTCCCCTCTCCCCCCCTCCCCCCTCCCTCCCTCCACCTCCCTCTCCCTCCCTCTCCCTCCCTCTCCCTCCCTCTCCCTCCCTCTCCCTCCCTCTCCCTCCCTCTCCCTCCCTCTCCCTCCCTCTCCCTCCCTCTCCCTCCCTCTCCCTCCCTCTCCCTCCCTCTCCCTCCCTCTCCCTCCCTCTCTCCCCCTCTCCCCCCCTCTCCCTCCTCCTCCCCCCTCCCCCTCTCCCTCCCCCTCCCCTCATTCTAAATACAGGTGAAAGAATTTTTTAAATCAGATGAGTAGTTTTTTAGATAACCTCCTACATACGAGTACAATACAAACACACTTTACCTCTTAATAATAATAAGTAAAGACAAAAAAAAATTCTTACATCTACATAATTATTTCGAGCATTACTGGTTTCAAGCTTTTATATTTCAAGCATTCTAAATTTTGAGCGTCGGCATTTTAAGCTTCTATGTTTTAAGCTTCGGTATTTTGGCTTTCGGCATTTCGAGCATTCTGATTTTTAAGCATTCTACATTTAAAGCTTCTACATTTTAAGCATTCTTCTTTACGAGCATTCGCTATTTCAAGCATCGGCATTTCAAGGATCGGCATTTCGGTTTTCGGACTTTTCATATGTACCCGTTTAAATACTTTCTAATAACACAAAAATCTTCAAAAACATAGAATTTGAACTTAAAAATATATAGAAACCTAAAATCACACTAGCGACATTCCACTAGGTACAAAAACACATTTTTCGCCTCATTCACTCTCATTAAATTCTTCACGATGCGCCATATCAAATGCCCTAGCCTGTGTATTGTATAATTGAAGTGTGATTGAAGAATTTTAATATAAGGATTGGACATAACTTGTCAGCTTCAGCTATCTCTGCAGGACCGGAAAGTACACTTTGTTCATCAAATATGGCAACCGGATGAGTTGAAATCGGCTTAAGATTATTATCTTTTTTTCTATAAATATAACATAAGTAGTAACATAAGTCAAGCTTCTTGGTCTAAGTTGTTAATAGATTCGGGAAGGAAAAGGGGCTGTACCTACCTAAAATTTAAAATATTTTAATTTTGTTTAAATAAAATTGTACGCAGTCGAATGCCTTCTTCTTTACTGGATGATCTTTATACAGTGTCGGGAGGCAATATTTACCTACACTTTAACGGGGCACTGTAGTGCCTAGGACAATGTTGAGATGGAGTAGGCTTTCCCAGCACCTACACCATTCTCTCAGCTTAACCGACCATATCCACAGGAAAATCATGGTCAATACGTGTGGAAATCTTCTTTCGTAGCTAATTATTATCTTTTTTAATATTGATTAATACTTGGTTGAGTAAATATGAGAAATGTGGAAAATCCTAAAAACATTTATAATTTTTGTCCACAGATTAGATACTCGGGAAGGTGTGACGTCACACTGGTCTGATCCTTCCACTCTTGGCATGAGGGCCACCTTCCGGAGTGAAACTCGACCAGCGGTGTTGGTTCTCACCAAATTACGGTAAGTTGGTCAAAGTCAAAGTATATTTATTGCATAATTACATGTCTAAAGAGGTGTTACAGATTGTTTAGGTTCAATGTAATCTACCTTTTATGGGCGTGCAATTATTTAAATTTTACAATAATACAACAATAATGATAATAATTTTAGGTTTAAAACATTATCGCATATAACGTAACTGTTGGGGACGATACCGGCTGGGGCTTCGGAAGATCTCGACTCCGGCGCAGCGGAGAACCCACGGTTCAGGGTTCCCCGGCACTCGGGAGACCGTCCGTACCGTACGCGAGCCCCGGCTTATAGTGGACTGTATTAGGATGCAGAAGGTGGTGGAGCAGGGAATCAAACACACCGATATTGACTTAGGCTGTCGAGGGAGACGGGGGCCTGGTCGGGCAGAGCTTCGCCTTGCGAGTCAATTTTGTACCACGGAGAGAACTGTTGAGCATAGAAATGCTCCTACCTTTATACTAAGTTCGACCTGGCCAGACCCTACGTCTCGCCAAGCGCGTTTATTTTGTTACTCAATTACATTAAATTTCCTTTACCTTTCTTACAATGTTTTAACTCTGTCTATGTGTTTAAACCTATCATAGACGACACGTGTAAGAGAGTGGGCGTGGTTTCAGGGTGTCCTTTTGACCTTGACCCAGATTCATCACGTGTCAGCCCACGTTGCAGGTACTTAGGTTACCAGAGGGTCGGGCGGCGGGGTACCTTCTTCCCTCTCTCTCCTCCCGCTCGCCCCCCAAATTCCTCCAAGTACCTACAACCTATGTACTCGTGATGATCTGGGTCCAGCAGCGCTTCCTATCCTTATCTGCCTAGGTCGGGTCTAGTTCCAAAGCTAAGCCTAGGCCCGACACTGCGCTCGAAGCCTGCCTCTCTGCCTAACCCTACCTATTGCCACGTCCACCTCAGGATAAATAATGACAACCAAACATACTAAGATTTATTCCCCCCCTTATGTACTAATTACCTAATACATCTTAAGTTTAATCTTATTTTAAATTATTACTAAAGTTTCCTAACGAGGACTTGCGCCCTGACCACCCCCTTCGCGGCTGACTCTACGTTAAGTTAATTTTATACAAGCAAGTGACTCTAAGTTAGTTTTATACTATGCGCGCGAAAGGGTAGGCAGAGGCGTTCGCCCTATACTACTGTTTTATTAAAAGATGCTGCTTTCAGCCTACAAACTTATATCTAACTTAAACTACCTAACATTTTATATAATTCAAAGTTAGCGGAGTACGCCGGCGCCTGTCGATCGTGCACAGTAACCAATATTATAATATTTTTTACTTCGTAAATAGAGGTACCTACCTAATCAAATCATTTACGAGCATACACATGAAATGTGACATAAGACATCCATCACACTAATTTTATAAAAAAAATTAAGTACCTAATTAACTAAAGTTTAAAATTAACTGAAATAAACGATTTAATTGATTGATTGATAAATGCGGAAGTTTAGATGTTTGGATGTATGTTTGTTCCTCTATAACTCGACAACCACTGAACCGATTTACTTAGGTAGGTACTTACTTTTTTTTTATTTATTTATTTATAATCGATCGAGCGAGCGAAGCGAGCGAAGATCTTAGTGGTAAGTTGGGCGATTTTGCTTTGTATGTTTGTATGTTTGTATGTATGTTTCACGAATTGTTGTTCGCGCATAACTGTCGAACCGTTCATCCAATCTGCATGAAACTTGGTAGGTCAATAGGTTGTGGTAAGGAAATTTACGGTGGAGCATATGAGCTTAATCGATGAAGGGGTTGTGAAGATATTAGGTTCCCAAGGGGGTAATTTTTTTTTAAAGTTACACAAATATATTGAGTGGGGTGTCATATGAAAGGGCTTGTTTTGTACATTCCAAAATGGTTTTTATTTTTAGTCTAGGATGTATAGTTTTTGAAATACGACCAAAGAACAAAAACTACGAAACCAGAGCTGCAAGAGCTCCCGTTTCATAGAGTTTCGATGTCTTCGTAGCTCATTGACTGGTCGGTCTTAGAAAGAGAGTGGCGTCGTTGCGGTTTGGTTTGCAATGATTTTAGTTGCTACTTGATTTATTTTCTTGAAAAAAAAAAAAAAAACTTGGTAATGAATGAAAATAATTGTCCGGGAACCTGAAAATAAATTACGTACGTAGGTTACGTTAGGTAAGCTAAACTTGGTAGGTCAATAGGTTGTGCTATGAAAATTTAAGGTGCATAATGAGCTTAATCAATAAAGGGGTTGTCAAGATATTGGGTTCCGAAGAGTGTAAAAAAAAAATTAAACAAATATATTGAGTGGGGTGTCAAATGAAAGGTATTTAGTTGTACATTCCAAAATAGTTATTATTTTTATTCTAGGACGTATAGGTACCTAGGTACTTTTTGAAATACGACGAGAATTCATATATTAAATGAATGAAAAATTAGACACGACATTATGTATGGCATGCATGCCAGTATGTTTTACCATGACGAGCTAGCGCAATAGGCATACTGGGCAGTAATAGCACTTGAAAGTATAGGGGTAGTCAGAAGAAAGTCCAAATGTAAGCCATCTACGGTGCGCGAGATCTCAGTTCGGGGCGAACTACTAGTTATACAGAAAATAAAGTTTTAAATTAAAAGCTCTGCAAAAACCGTGTGACTCCTCTCCTTACTCCGCTGGCTCAGTGACCCGAAGTGGGTCTTGGCCTCCAATAAAAGAAGACGCCATCTACTCCTATCTTGAGCTAGTTCGCGCCAATCCCCATTGTAGAGAACTTGTAGCTTTACCGAACCGAACCGATTTGGCTGAAATTTAAAATATAGATAGATAATGACTGGGAATAGGACATAGGCTACTTTTAATCCGAGCGAAGGCCCGTGCGGAAGCTAGTTATTATAATAAATACGGTTTCAATATCTCTTGATGCAACTAAATCTTCAAGTTCATGAATATGCCCGCCATTGCCGGCCTCAATAAATAAACTCAAAGGATCACCTTTTTAGAGATTCTAGATTTAATCTCGCTGGGATATCGAATTTCTTACTGGGATTCTCGTTAATAAAGAGATATTTCGATTTATTCTGGTTCTGGTAAAGTCTGTGGGTATTTTTGTGAAAATCTGGTCGGTACACTATTGCTTGTTTGTTGCCCTAGTTCCTCACGATGTTCGCGAAGGTACATGTAAAATCCCCTAAATAAATAAATATTGCTGGATATTTATGAATATTTTTGTCCTCAGGCCAGAAGACAGTGGCCAGTATCGGTGTAGAGTTGACTTCATCAAATCTCCCACGAAGAACACTCGGCTGAATCTGACTGTACTTAGTAAGTAACATCATTTTTACGTCATTTTTGATATTCTTAGAATTCCTTATATGAAATCGTATGAAACCTCGCACAGCTGTCTGCGCCGAATCTTCCGATTCGATCAAATCTGGCATTACGGCTGATTTTAGTCTCGTCAAGTTTAGCAAAAATGGCTACGCTGATTGTTCTCGTCAGTGCTCGACAATCAGTATCCTTATTTCATTGTAATAAAGATCACTCGCCTATCAGCGCTGACGGTGAGCGTCAGATTAAGGCTGATTTTAGTCTCACGCTCACCGTCAGCGCTGATAGGCGAGTGATCTTTATTACAATGAAATAAGGATACTGATTGTCCAGCACTGACGAGAGCAATCAGCGTAGCCGTTTCTGTTACACAATCAGCATCCTTATTTCATTGTAATAAAAATCACTCACCTATCAGCGCCGACGGTACGCATGACAATAAAACCAGCCTAAAATCAGCCTAGAACTCGGCGCGTTCGGCGTGGATTAGACGCGCGGCCACTATTGCAAAAAAGATAGTTAGAAGAGATTTGAATTCGCGACAGCAGCATCTGTGCAGAACTATTCACTAATTGATCTACCGAGCAATCCTCGTCACATCCGAATTTCGAAATTGAATTCAGTTTCTGCCAGCTATTGAGAATCGTTGCAGACTTTAACTTTCCACGTCTATGGTAGGCAATTATTTTGTCTCATCCAAATATCATGCTGTAAAGCGTAGCTTGCTTAGACGTTCTTGATTGATCGTTGAAGTAAAGCAGCGTTGTGCGCGGTCACAATTTGGGTTACCGCAAGTGGTATTACGAGCTGAGCGCTTCCGGGCTTCGGAGGGCACGTTAAATTGTCGATCCCGGCTTTTAAGTCGTTAAGTCATGACGGAGGCCTTTAGGCGGCCTAAAAACTCCGTCACTAGAGTTGGCCACTTGCTCATACAAACTTACTTTTGCAGTTCCTCCAGACCGGCTGATAATCCTCAACCATGAGGGTAGTGAAGTAATGGGTGGTATTCTGGGGCCGTATGATGAAGGTGCTGAGGTCAACTTAACCTGTGTGGCTGTTGGAGGTAAGACTTTTTGAACTAGTTTCATCATTTTTTTTGAATACTTACTACTAAGGTAGCACATGATGGTAAATGATAATAATAAGCCATGACGGAGGCCTTTAGGCGGCCTAAAAACTCCCGTCACCAGAGTTGGCCACTTGCTCATACGAAAGAATAAGAAGAACCCGATGGTAAGCAGTTACCGTAGCCTATAGACGCCTGTGACACCAGAGGAGTCACACACACTCACGCTGCTGACCCTTTAAACATTTCAAGGCCATTTTTGAAGAACCACATAAGTACTGTAGTCACTGAGAAAACCGGGTAGATCATTCCACAACCCAATTGTTTGCGGGAAGTAATTCCTCTGGAACCGCACCGTACGTGACCACATTGGCTTCAAGGTGTGAGGATGGATCCCCTGCCGATGGCGAGCATTGCGATGGTAGAATGGAGCTACAGGCACCATTTATAATAGCTCTTCAGAACACAACCACATACAAGCGGTAGAATACACACAGAGAGGAAAAGTCTCTTCTGAGACCCGCATGAGACCTCGGGATTGTCAACAATTCTCACAGCTCGCTATCTGCGTACTACCAATAATCTGCCAACTCTTGCTCATGGCGTAGCTTGTTTAGACGTTCTTGATAGATCGTTGAAGTTAAGCGACGTTCTGAGCAGTCACAATTTGGATGGGTGACCGCTAGTGGAATTAACAGCTAAGCGCATCCGTGCTTCGGAGGGCAATAAATTCACTATTGATTTCGCATCGAAAAATTTCAGTACCTATCAGTTTCAGAATACTCCAACTAAACGAATTCAATCCATCAAAATAAAAAATAACACAGTAAAAAATCATATTCTTCAATTCAGCATTTCTAACTGAATCAAATGTTAATAAAGCCAGCACCGTGAATTAAATCACAATACCCCACTCCAGGGTTATGTCGACGCGTGTTATTTCATTTAATCAGTTGTTTTTGAAAGCAACCCCTATCACTGGGTTGTAAGGGGTGTTTAGCAAAAATGCCCAATTCACGCTCATATTTTTGGTGGTTTCCGGCAAAAGCTGTCGCGGTTTTGTTGACAGAGGTATTGTTTTGATAAGGGTTAAGGATTAGCTTTCGCCTGTGACTTTACTCATGTTGTACAAATTAGTTAAAATGACACACAAGGATTCCAAACGTGAAAAATCTAAGTAAAAACAGATGAGTAGTTTCAGTAATACGTACTTACGTGATCTAAACATACAAACATTTTACCTGTTTATAATTTTGAAGTACCGAGAAGACATTTTTGTACCTATTTTACATTGGTGTACCGATTAGAAAATTTTATTGTTATTTCAAAATAAATATTATAGAATCATGGTCTGAATGTACGGCTTCAGTAGATATTGAAGATTACTATTACATACTAGTATACAAGTTCACACTACAGTCTATTTGGTTTTAATTTTACAGTTTTCTACATATAGTACTAGATCGCTCTACCGTTAGTTACAAAGTTCGTTTGACTGTAGTCAAAACTCTTCAGCTTACAGCATGGCCCCCCTTCCCCCTCTTGATAAGGGTCATACATCCCACAAGCGGGCTTTGTTTTAACACGTTTTTTTGTTCCCATTCAGCGTACCTATTTGTGTTGTGGCTGTATATCCGGCTATTACGTGCTTTTATTTTAGTTGCTGTGGTCGACTTTGACCCACTTTCCTTTCAGAAAGGGTCAGTCTCAGTAAAGTAGATCCGTTATTGTGAGTTGCTATTTTTTATTTAGAGCCGTATGCCAATAGTGGGCCAATACGAGCGGGATAGTACCTCGACTTTCGATCCGAAGGTGGTGGGTTTGAATCTCGGCCTTGCATGAATGGATTTTTTGCCTCCAAAAATGTATATTGCCAATAGTAAGAGCCAAAAGGTAGTGGGATAGTACCTCAACTTCGATCCGAAGGTCGTGGGTTCGGAATCCCGGTCGTGCATAAACGGATTTTTTGTCTCCAAAAATGTATACGTACGAGCTTTAAACGGCGAAGGAAAACATCGTGAGGAAACCCGCGGCTTTAGTCTATCCCACACGTATTGACCAATTTGACCATGTCGTTCCTGTAGAGGCCGTTTGAGCTGACAGGAGGGCTTAGGTGCTGGTTAAGCCTACTCCATCACAACAATGTCCCATTAAGTGTAGGCAAAGATTGCCTCCTGACACTGTATAAATCGACTAGTAAAGATGTAAAGGCCTAAGTTTGTTCTTTCGGCTATTACGTGTTTTCATTTTAGTTGCTGTGGTCGACTTTGACCCACTTTCCTCTTTGACTGAAAGGGTCTATTTGAAATAGGTAGCTCCTTTATTATGCGTTGCTCTTTTAAATTTGGTTGAAGTAGCTCAACTGGGTATTAATGAACGAAAATGGACAAATCGTAAACAATCTCTTAAAATATCATCATTGCTAAAGGGCTTTTGCTTGACTATCTATCTATGTTTGTCTGTTACATTTTAAAAATATAGAAGGAAAACCTGATATTTTTTTATAAGACACAGGTATATAAAATCAGGAAGATGATGATGATTTAGTATTTCATCTGTCGAACAATGATTACAATCAGATTCATAATTTACACTTCCAAACTTAAAAACAAGAGGAACCTTTTCTTAATCATTATCATCATTGGCCTTTCGTCATCTGTTACAGATGATTTAGGTGGCGTCATGTTACAGAACAGTAAGTCTTAATACACTATGCACAAACCTTTTTAAATTCTCTAAGGACCATTAAACGTTCAAATGCGATAAAACATTTTCGTTCATTCATTCATTCAATTCCTAATGTTTTCGTTCTGCGTTTCTAACTGCGCAAAAAACACGCTGCTGTAATTTATTCGGCTTTAACTAGGATTGTGTGGGATTTATAGTGTTTACCGATTTGCAACTCAAAGTGTATACAGTTTAGGATTAAGATTGTGATGTAGAATACCTATGATGTTTCTAATATCACTTCCTTGGATTCCGCTTCTTAGCGATAAGGCCGCTCATTGTTTGTTACTTCGTTTTGTCATTGTTGTATTTTGATTATTCTAAGGTGTGCGTACCTATATAAAGAATTTTCATTCATTTATTCATTCATCTATATGTTACGGGCAATGTGATAAATCCGGTCATTATGAATAATGACCGGTCCGTATGCATAATGACCGGGTCAATTGGGCAATGTGATAAAAACTGCATGATTAATCACTTTGCCCGGTCATTATGAATAATGACCACCCTATCTTGGGCAATGTAATAAATTAGATGAATTTTAGTGTTTTAATTGATTTACTACATTTCTGGGGCTTCGGCGGCCGCTACCGCGGCACGCTTCGCTCGCCTCGCGCATAGTTTTTTTACTAACCTAACATAACCTAACCTACAGATTTTAATTCAATTTATCACATTGCCCGGCTAGAAGTAGGGCACTATTCATACTGCCAGCTATATACAGCCAGTAATGCCCACTGCTGGGTAAAGGCTTCTTCTCTGTCACACTACTCCTGGCGGTTTTGTGCCAGCCAGATTCGCTGCTTTCTTATCGCCCTCGCTATCTCGCCTGACAATGTTTACTTTGAATTATTCTGCAACCTCTCTAGGACACGAAGGAAATATATCTCTGAATCTAATGTGGCTGGCTTCAGAGCTCAGGTGTAGCTTTACCTTTCTCTGTAGGATTCGATTTCCACTCAGGACCAACATTGAGTGATGAACTTTGATTTTTGTTTTGTAACAATGTCATCATCATTTCCTTGCCCTTTTCCCACTATGTGTGGTCGGTACAACATGTCCTCCTCTTTCATTCCTTCATATCACTCGTCAACTCAGTAATCACTCCTTTCACACGCATGTCTCACACACAATCCATCCATTTTTTCTTTGGCCGTCCTCTACCTATCCTTTCACATTCATATCCAACACTTTTCTTGAAACATGACTTTCTTCCCTCCACATAAATTACCCATACCACGCCAACCTATTACTCCTCATAACAATGTATTATAACGAAAAAACTATATATTCTATCAGTCATCTGATTCTCATTTTGGTCTTGATTTAGGACTAGATGACGGTATGCGAAATGTCTTCCAGTATTAATCTATTATTGTTTCCACTTCATCTTTAGGTCGTCCCGTGGCAAGGGTATCATGGTGGAAAGCACATGCACTCCTCGCCAACTCCGAAGCAAGAGCGGTGGTGTCATTCAAACTGCAGCGGTCGGACTATGGAACCGATATCACGTGTCAGGTAAAACCAAATCATTTATATGAAAGTTTATTTCAAGATTCTAAAATTATATAACAGTTCCGGATGGACACAATGAAATAGATACATTGATAGATCGATATTTATTGACAAAGGAATTTAACAATAATTATTAGTAGTGTTTTTAAGCCTAATATCTGGGTGACTGAGCTCTGCTCGGGTGCAAATAGAGAAAAATTTAAAAATAAAAAATTAAAATAAAAATGAACTAAAGAAATCTCACAAAAACATAAACTTCCACTGGCTGAGATTCGAACTCGCGGCCTTCGGTCGAAAGGCGGACACCCGACCACTCAGCCACTTGAGTCTCAACAAACTATGTGAAATTACGAACCACATTGCACTGGTAAATCTTTTTGCGTGAAAATGCCGAGAAAACGAATTTTCTCAGATATGAAACCTAGCTAGATCGAATTTTCGCCCCCTTAAACCTCCGTACCGCAATTTTCATCGAAATCGTTAGAGCCGTTTTCGAGAACGTGAGTACAAACAAACAAACAAATATTGCTCGTTTAATAAAATAGGATATAAGGTTTTTATAAACACTATGGTTCTCGTTAACAATATGAGTAGGTAACTTCTCATTAAAGCTCAAAATCTGGAATCTAGCAGATCAAAGCGCAAGTTCCCATTCGTAATGAGGTCGCGTTTTGGGGAAATGAGATGAGCCCGTATTTGGCTCCGGTTGATTTTATCACGCCAGTTTAGCCGGTGATTCCAATATAGCTGGCTTACGCGGCCCTTGGACACTTAGAGTCCCTATTTACCTATTGGTAAATTGCGTATACGCAATGAGATTTTACAGCTGCCTAATGAATTATGAAGGACGTTTCCGCATAGTGGGAGAGCAAGCGATCAAATTGCACATTCATATAGACTGGCTTTTCATGACGCATTTTTACACCGTTGTTATTTTTTGGGTTGCAGCCGTGAAGTTTATACAATGAGTCTGTTATAATATCGTTATAAAGATAATGAGGCTTTACCAATAGAGACGTTATGCTCATTAGGAAAAGCGCTGAAATGCGGTGAAAGTTTGCTATAGCTACTTAGTTAGAATATAAGCAGCTTTGTTTAATATCAATGAGTTGTCAGAAAGAGATTATTACATATCTAACATATATTACTACATAAGCGATGCGAATGTTAATTCAAGAATAATTTATGAATAAAACCATAACTACTACAGTTGTTCTATCTCACGAAGTCCGTTTGGTCTTAATTGTGTGTGTAGATGCACATACACGTTGTTTCTGTGTGCGTGGGCCGATTCTGAGCGCTCCCGAGCTTACGCGCACAGAAACAACGTGCATGTGAACACACACAATTAAGACCAAACGGACTTCGTGAGATAGAACTGTACGAGTGTATGGGACCTAGAGTGTCCGAGGAGCGTTTATGCCCGCATTCCAAATTGAACCTGAATGAACGACTAAAGCTGAGCTTTCCGACGAAAGACAATGTCTGATTTTGGAAAGCATTTTGTAGAATATATATAATAGAAATATAAAGGATATTCTAAAGAAAATGAAGTTAAATAAATCCAATGAGGGCTTTACGTTGAATTAAAAGAAATAGAATAGTGCCAGTTAACAGGAAACTAGAGATTCGATTTTAAGTGAGATTTAAAAGTACCTAAGTAAAACTTATTGCATCTCAAAATATTTACAACCGTTATCAATCAGTGCCATGGTTCTTTATCAGGTACGTATCAAAACATTTCCTTAAGCGTTAATTCACACGTACCACTACCACACCACGTCGCAGCGACAAAATGTGGTCCAGCTGTGGTTACGTGTGAATAGTGTCGCAGCGACTTTTTGCAGTTGCGTTGTGGTACCGACAAAATGTCGATGTGGCAGGCGCCAGCTAGGCGCGTTGATGACGTCATGTCGTCGCGATGTGGTTGCGATGTGGTCGTATTACACAGGTGGTCGATAACAACGACAAAATGTGGTACGTGTGAATTGGAAATTCATTTTCTATACAAATATACGCCCGACCACGTCGCGTCGTTGTGGTGTGGTTGTCGGTGTCGTGTGGTTGTGGTACGTCTGAATTGGCACTAAGAGAGAACCAAACGGAATCATCCACAGATGATGATAATAATGATGAAGACCCAGGCTCTATAATAAAACAGCTTCAGTTCCATGTTCCTGATTCATCATGGTGTTGGTCGCGAAAGAACAGGAGTAGAATCACCTAGCTCGTAAGACGTTTTAAAGTGGTCATAGCGGTCCTACTGAATAAATTATACCTATTTGAATTTTAAATTTTGAATTTTTGAAATTTGCATCATGGAGCTGCAATTGCAATTGCAGCTTATTTATAATATAATAATTTATTCAGTATATACCTACCCTAGGTAGTCAAAAAAATATTCAAACATAGAAATATTCTCTTCATTTTATTATTTTTTTATTTTCAGGCTGTCACCGATCCATCAATACCACCACTCTCCGAAACTGTCTCCATAGATGTAAACTGTAAGTATCTACTTCTTTAATACCATCAATAAGTTTATAATAGAAACGATAGCCTGTGCCTATGCTTAACGAGATTCACGTGTAGTATTTTCATGTATTTTTAATATTATTGACGTGTTAACGTCTTATAAATCGATGAACGCCGGCTGCACGCACGAAAGTGTCACGTTCCGCCTGAGCGTGCAAGCGAGAGCGAGGGACAAGCGATAGGCACGATCAGCCTAAGCGTTCGGCAATTCATAAAAGTATGCAATTTTTCATCAATGTTTAATATCATAATTTTACGTTAACACGTAAAATTATCGCCCGTAAACCGACTTTACAGACAACCAGTTTTTTATGTATAATCAATGAATTACCTGCCTAATTATATTTGAACCCTAGTAAAGAAACCAAAGTAATAAGACACGCTTTAACAGCTCTTAGACAGATTTATTAACTTAAGCAAGCACCCCAAATCCTTCCTTAAAGGCTAACTTAAGGGCTCGGCGAACGTATCTACTTACCTAGGAACGTAATACCAAAATAATTTAAAATTTGAGCATATTTTATCACTTTACGTTATTATTTGGATAAAGGTAGTATTTATCTAGGTTCCTGTTAAACTTTTGTTTCAAAAAACTTACTATAGAACAAATGAAAAGAAAAAATGCCATTTTTGGTGTACCTACAAAGATTTCAATTCAATTGGCTTACATTTCTTTTTAGGTAAGTAAGTTTTTCGGAACAAAAGTTTAACAGGAACCTAGATAAATACCTACTCTCCTAATCTAACAACATAAACTGATATAAACATGCTTACATTTTAAATGATTTCGGTATTACGTTTTTTTTTATGGAAATTCGCCGGTTGCAGCCCTCTTAAGTTTATTATTTCACAACGGACTTGATTAAACCTTACAAAGTAACTTTGCTGATTGTATGTAACTTAGCTCCAACTTAGTTAAGGGACAGTTATTTAAAACGTTAATTTACAAAACTCCCCGAGATCTCGTGCATAATCTTTGCATAGTACAGTCGCGAACAAAATTAGCATCCAAAGCGAATTTACTTTGTCGTTTACATCAATTTGTAAAGTTTAATGTTGAAATAAGAGTTTGGAAATATTGAGATAACTTTATCGAAAAGTTAATGGAATACGTCGATGCGATAAAATAATAAGAAAACTTCAGTTTTTAAGAAATTAAGTAAGACTTCTCCGAATAGCTCTAAATAAATAGTAATAAATAATGCTAGATATTTTCACACAGCATCATGCAGCCCAAAATAATCAGAAAATCAATTTATTGGTAAAATAGTTTACATGTTAGTTATTAATTCAAACTGAATAAAATAAAATTACTTAAGTACCTACATTATTTGGTACATAGGTACATCAAACAATAGTTTTATCAATTTAATACACCATAGTAAGCAGAGCTGTGTTATGCGAACCACATGACTGATATACAAGTGGTATACCAGTCATGTGGTTCGCATGATCTAATCTATTTTTTTTTTGTAAATACATACATCATACATAGAAAACCACCCAGAAAGAAGACCAAGTATTTGCAAATCATACACACATTTACCTCGCAGCAGGAATCGAATCTGCAACCTTCTGTGTTTCAACTTTTCAAGCAAGAGCGGTAAAAAGTGTGTTCAAATTTTTTTTCAAGATACTACATCGTGTTTATACTGTGTGATGCCAAAACGTACCAACCACGAATTTACCAAAAGTGCACTTATAAGTCAGACTCATTTAGTATTATTTATTTACCAAAACAATATTACACAATACTCGTAGGTATACCAATATCAACCCACTTGTAAAGGATGGTAACAAATCAAAACCATTGTTACTCTTTATCTTATTTTGTATGTGGGTGGAAACGTTTTGGAATAACACAGATATTGTTTTCAATATTTTTGTCTCTCTTTCTTTATCTCCCTCTCTCTCTCTCTCTTTATACCATCCCTCATTACTGAGAATGTGGCTAATCACAATAATTAGACTATGTGGCTTTAATTACACTATCTGTCTCAATTGATTCCGGTCCATAGTAATCTCACTGCCCGGCAGAATTTATTACACAAGATGACCATCTTAAATAATATAAAATTAATGTATGTATGTTTGTCCTTTCTATGCGTACTAAACAGATTGTGATGAAACTTTGGTAGGGTCTTCTGAGGACGCCCGATGTTTCTGGCCCAAAAAAATTTATAAATAATAAAAAAATATTTAAAAAACAAAAACCCGACTGCGTTAAAGTTAAAACTAAAAAGAAAAAAACAAGCCTGCAAAGAATTACTCACAGTCAGGACTAGTGTTGCCAGGTGTAATAAGCCATATTTCGGGACAGCAGGTTCCAAAAAGCGGGACTTTGTGCTATAATTCGGGACGACAAAAAAAAACAAGCTTTGTATAATCAAAGTTTAATATTATTTATGTAATAAGTACCTATCTGGAAAATTATAAAGGGTGTTAAAAATTATAACAAATTTTTTAGACAAATACCTACAACATGTTACACTTGATTTTGCTAACGGTTCTCTAAGAAAAAGATGGATGGTTGTCGGTTCCTAACAGTAAATTAATTTGCTCGTAAAATACTCCTGAAAGTAATACGCGAGCTAAGCGAGCGGAAATTTTTTAGACAAAAACACGTGACACTTGATTTTGCTAACGGTGCTCTAAGAAAAAGATGGATGGTTGTCGGTTCATAACAGAAAATTAATTTGCTCGTAAAATACTCATGAAAGTAATATGCGAGCGAAGCGAGCGGAAATTTTGTAGACAAATTTAACATGTGACACTTGATTTTGCTAACGGTGCTCTAAGAAAAAGATAGATGGTTGACGGTTCCTAACATTGAATTATTTTGCTCGCAAAATACTCATGAAAGTAATATGCGAGTGAAGCGAGTTTCCCCTGGAATTTTTTAAGACAAATTTAACACGTGACACTTGATTTTGCTAACGGTGCTCTAAGAAAAAGGTGGATGGTTGTCGGTTCCTAACAGTAGGTAAATTAATTTGCTCGTAAAATACTCATGAAAGTAATATGCGAGCGAAGCGAGCGGAAATTTTTTAGACAAAAGCCTGTGCCGGAAAGTGGTGCCTTTTTTATATAGCGCGGCCATCAACCAAACATCAAAATATAAACTCTTAGGAGTATAAGAAACAATATTTGTGAGAACAGTAAACATCTACACTCAGTCAGAACCGAGTTATACAGGGTAAGTTTTTCAAGAGTGCCTCTAGGGCCAAATCAGAAACTACTAGCGATAGCGAAAAACACTCAAAGGAGTCTCGTAACCGATTTTAATAAAAAGTACTGCATCATTAGATTTTGAAAATAATCATTTTCGTGGCCAGGAATCGAACCTGTTAAATAGTAAAAATAAAAATAAACTGTTTTATTATACCATCCTTATAGTGTGGATTATAAGGATCAATTTCTGAGAAGAAACTGGCATGGCAAAGCAAGTGAGCGCGCGTGAAACAGGACAGCTTTATAGCTCTCTCTCTATCGCCCTGTGACTGCGACATATTAGTACTCAAGAAACAAGTTGTCCTCTTAGCGAACCACGTGAAAAGGATGCTCAATACGCAATTCATAGGCCTAAGAGCGAGATAGAGCCATACGTCACGAACAACTTGTTTGTCTCGTATTATAACTCTGCGTACTACTTGTACTGTGTTCAAATTCAAACGTGTAAACTAGTGCGGTGATTTTTTGATTCCCAAAAAGCGGGACATTTGGCGTCCCGCGCAAGGGTCGCGCGGGACGCGTCCCTGGACCCCTGAAAAGCGGGACGTCCCGCGAAATTCGGGACACCTGGTAACACTAGTCGGGACCCATAACATTATGAAGATTTGATTGGTAATAAAATAAATGGGTACCGACTGTGAGTTATTCTTTGCAGGCTTGTTTTTTTCTTTTTAGTTTTAACTTTAACGCAGTCGGGTTTTTGTTTTTTAAATATTTTTTATTTCAATCTTTTTAGTTATGATTTATTAGGTGATGATGATTTTTATGATTAACTAGCTGACGCCCGCGGCTTCGCCCGCGTGGGCTACTATTTTGTTTATCCCACGGGAACTATGCATTTTTTCGGAATAAAAAGTAGCCTATGTCCTATTCCCGGTCATTATCTATCTATGTTTTAAACGAGTGTGGGCAAAAATATATGGGCACTTCACCCACGGCCGCCACAGTTCAGACTACTTTTATTTTGAAGGTATCACAGCCTTGTATCTCTGTGCCAATGCGCATCAAATTCTGTCCCGGGGTTCTCTATTTATTTTGAGTCGAATAGGTTTAACTTAAAGAGAGGTTAATATGGCTGTTACCGCATTTTTGGGCATAAATGTATGGACCCACGGCCGCCACAGCTTATACTACTTTTGCTTAGAAGGTATCAAAGCCTTGTTTCTCTGTGCCAATTCGCATCAAATTCTGTCCTAGGGTTCTCTATTTATTTTAAGTCGAAAAGGTTTAACTTACAAAAAAGCTAAAATGATTATGATTAGAGCGATTAAAGTCTCGATTTATTGGGGTGTATTTTTATTTCAAAATAATGTGAGGTTTATCAGAAAGTCTCTTAAGTATTTATTTTTCATTTCTCATGTTCGGAAAGTACGCTTGAAGTTACCTGAACAGAGGGATGAAAACAGTACTTTTGCGTCCCTGGGAAGGAATTCTCCCTGGGAAACGATTTTCCCTACTGACAAAGTATTAAATAAATGACATTCTACTATTTGACATTTATATTAAGCCATGTCTTCTTTGTCAGCTATATTTGACATTTCTATTTACCATAAGATGAAGATCAGGATCACGGAATCAGGATCACGGGATTAGGATCACGTAGGATCAGGTTCACAGGATCAGGATCACAGAATCAGAATCACGGGATCAGGATTATAGGATCAGGATCACGGGAATAGGATCACGGAATCAGGATATATGAGAATAACCTGTTTAAGCACTCGAATTATTAACGCCCTCGCTTCGCTCGTGCGCCAAACCATCTCGTGCCTAGGTAGGTTACTTTCAACCCATGTGTAACAATCTCCTATTTCCGATGATGTCCTTTGAATCCTTCGCTGCGCTCAGGATTCTAATCTAGAATCCCTCGCTGCGCTCGGGTTTCAACTCTAGCATCCCTCGCTCCATTCTGTATTCAAAATAGCACTCTCGTCGAAAAAATAATATATTGCCCCGTTGTCATACAATCTAGTACCTACTACTCAGGTTAGGTAGGTACAAACATGGATTTATCTAGTGACCCCCGGGATAGATTTTAATGCGTCGATAATGAAAAATGCTTAGTTTTGTTAGGTCTTTCGAGTAATATTAATTACATTGCTGGCGGAGCTGGGTGAAGTTTGCCCACTATCATTTCAGCCAAATTGGTTTACGCGTTTGGCCTCTAGAGTGCCACATATAAACATCTGTAGCGAGAGAGAATATTAATCAACTTTAAACCGTTATGTTTCCTAAACTATAGCTTAAAATGAAAAGTGGTAAAAGGAACCTAAAGTTGATTTTTAAATACCTATTCAACGATATGACCCCACTTGACATAATTCGTCAATTTTGATTATTTTAATTTTGACAATATGGCGTCTGGTTGTGGCACTGGTGAATTTTGATTACTGTCATGTCTTTAGTGACACTTCCAAGGTTGAGACGAATCGATTGACGTTAGAATCATCAAAATCGGTCCACGCGTTTGGCCTATATAGTGCCACATAGAAACATCCATACATACCCACATACAAACATAGACTGATAAACACATTACCCTTCCTTTGCTTTGCGCAGTCGGGTAAAAAACTGAGGCGGTTCGATGTCTCAAAATAATGTTGCCAGGGTCGAATACGCTTCCGACTGGCAGTGGCTTGGTCATATCTATAGATCGTTTACAACAATCCAGGTCAACTCAAGTGATTCTAATATATTTTGTATAGTTATTAGCGTGGGTCAAATTTTTTTTTTTCGATTTTCAACTTCTAATAGCGATAAAAAGTGGCTAACTATGGTTGAAATGAGACGTGCAAAATATGGTTGCTTTATAATAATGTTAACTGCCTCCGAATTTAATTTGAAAATTCAAAAAATCTTGAAATTGGTGTTGAATTCATGAACTGATAAAAGTACTATGCAGGTAGTTTTTTGTTACAGTTTTGCCTTGAAACATAAGATAGTATTATATATTTACTTATTAATTAACATTATTTACCATTTTCTTAGGAAAAGTGAGATTTTGAGAGTTTGCAATCTCGAGCTTTTGTCGCAAAAGTGACGTGGTACGTTTGAAGTTCGAAGATTACTTTTTAACAATGGAAATGTCTTAAAAGTGTTTTAAGCATTCTTTAATTGATTATAATAGCGATAATAAAGATAATTTACTACCAAGTAACAACGGTATTCTTAAACATTATGAAGAATTGAGGTGCCAATGGGAATTCGAAAATGACTTACAAAAAGAACCAACTTGCATTGAGATATTGCATAACTTTTATTGATTGAATTAAAAATAATGGACAAAAGGACTTATTATTATAAATTCAGATAAAAGGGTGTTACAAATGCTTAAAGTACATCATTTAAAGTCTAAAAACCTACTAAAGTCCTTGCCTAAAACTTTACCAAAACATTACAGATTTCAAGAATAGCAGGAAAGCTCTTTTCGACATTTCTAGCTGAAAAAGCATAGATTTGAATGAGGGCAGGAGGCCTGACGATCTCAATGTACCTACAAATTAACACAATTGATGAAATATCAATTCAAAAAATGATAAAAGGAACATCCATGATGTTACCACAAAAATACAATAGAAATACTTCTTGCCTGTATTTCAATGGAGTTTTTCGTGATTTTCACCATGTAAAATGCCTCATGCTCATTGGTTCACACAAACAAGTTGCATTTTTTTTAATTTATTCATCCACAGAAGCTCCTTCAATAAATCTGGTGATTCTAGCAACGAAAGATTTAAAAGTTTTGGTTCACTATTAAGATCCACGCTACCTGCAATGAAAGACCGCAATACATGCAAAAGATAATTGCCACATCAAGATAATAATCAATAGAATTCAAAGGAATAAAAGATTTTGTCATATTTAGCCTGTATTTTGCTCATCCTGATAACTTTTTGCTAGCAATGTTGTCTAATCTACAAAAAAACATTAGAAAGTTTACCGCTCGTCGAATTCTGAAAGAATGTTTCATTTCTCGCACAAAACTAAGATTTCTCAAGTTTTTTAAATGCATATTCTTATGTTGATCTGATTTATTAGTGACTAAATGCTACCGAACCATCGATTCAAAGGTGCAAAATGACGAAAACTTACAAACTTTTGTTGTACAAGTGGGCGAAGGCGAACTGCCTCTGCTTCGCATGCCATGTCATTGTAAGGTGTAGAAAGAGCTATTACGACTTTGGTGGAAGCATCCAACACTTTAAACACCAAATTTGAGAGAAAAGGACTTATAATCGGTTCAGCTAAAGTCACGCAAACATATGCGCACATTTTACAGTAAAGAAGGATTTTGCTATTCTTTGAAGACCTAACCTGCATTTTATAGATAAGTAACTGAGTAATTTATAATTAAGTATACAAATATGACTTCTTGTATCGTGGTTTGTTCCAAAACAAACCATACACAAGTATATTTTCATAGTTTTCAGCAGGATTTTCCAAAGACCTTTTTTTGTAATTTTTTAAAAGTTTAACTTCGATTCGGAGGCAGAAGATGATTTTCAATCCGTGTCATATTTTGCAGGTGGATTATTGACGTAATATGGCACCTTTTTATCACTATTAGAAACTGAAAAAAAAAAAATTTTTTTTTCTCCATACAAGAGTGACCCACCCTAATAGTTATAGTAGATTCGTTTTTGTAACTAATGTCCCGAATACTGAAACACTAGGTACTTAAATTTGACACTTATCTATTTGAGAAGTTCATGACAGCTAATGTCAATGATAAGCACCACTTAAACTAAGTAGCGTTTGTGTTCGTAAGTCTATCTTAAATCTCATTATTTTCAGTTATATTGGAAAATTTGAAAATCATGTTTCAAAGAGGTTAGATTAGGTAATTTATCACGCCCAGCCAACTTCAAATCATAAAATTATCATTCTATCTTCATGATTGACGTATCATTACCCACGAAATGTATTTATCAGTGACTTGCATTTTGTTTTGCGTCCCTCTTACACTTGCCAGCCTCCATCTTGCGTCTCTTTCTCTCCCCTGATGGGATTACAAGATGTATTACGATACTGATGAGCATGTGATTTTATCCGTAATTTTATTGAAAAGATATTAACCGTAAATATAACTTAAGCTGAAGTAATGGTAAGTATGATGCCGTGCATGAAATTGGAGCTCGTTATATACGTCAGAGAGTGAATGAGTGAATGCGGGTTTGACTCCCGTTTTAAAACAGTTTTTTGCAGGAAATACAATTATTTTTGGGTGTTAACATTGCGGTACTAGATATTTATAGTTTCTTAACTTACTTCACCTCTTTTTTTTAATCTTTTGGTTGTGTACCGCTGCCAACCGAGCGACAAATAATTTGTATCGACATTTCGAATGTATATTTTTTCAACAATGTTTCTTGTCCTAAAATAGATATAAATGTCGAGAAGAACTATAAGTCCTTACAATGAATAAACGCCATTATTCTAACCAAAATAACCTTATAACAAAGTCGAATGAGCAACAATATCCATAAAACATCCCATTATTACTGTCGATCAAAAACAGACGTCACCATTGAAACAAAGCATTCGTTAGTGTAAAAGCATAGTTTAAAAAAAAAAACAAACAACGTAAAAAAAACTGACACCAACCGCCAACAGATTACCGCAAAATTGGACGCACTCATAAATCTCTAAAAAGCGCCGAAAAGCTGCCTAGTGATGTGACATTGACATATCGATGTTTCTATAAAAAATACTGCGGGTAGTTGAATTGCGGTATTTTATTACCTATTGTTTTACAAAAGGACTAATCTGAAACATAATAAATTTGCGAAAAAAAACATGATTTTTCTTATTTAAGTATTTCAATTTACACATGTAAATTTAATAAAACGTAAACGACAAAACTATTACATTTGATAGGTACATTAAAAATTCGTCGTTATCTCATCAGCAGTGTAAGTACCGTTCTTATCGATAGCTTAATTTGACATTTAAAATCGACAAAATTCGATAAAATCAATTTGTCGATTCTAAATGTCAAAAGCGATCTATAAGAACGGAACTTGCACTGCAGTATCGATGTATGGACATCCCTATTCGCATCTCATCTCGTGTGATACAATCGTCACATACATAACTTCGAGATGATAATCTAAAGAACTCCTAATTGACAGGTTGATATACTTCTGCTGTCGACTGTACTGTGACGACGAAAGGAGATTGGGAAAAGTTGGGTTCTTGCATTTTGTGAATAAGCAGTGTTTATACTGAAAAATTCACTACATTTAAAAAAAAATTAAACTACGTAATAAAAATATGTTGTAGGTAGGAAACTATTTATAACCGACATCAAAAAATGCTTTCTAATGCATTTTTTTTTTTCAATTTCAATTTCTATTATATTTATTTTTTCTTGATATATCCTTATGTTCAATACTTAGGGAGAGGGCACACTGCGTTTTTTGGAGCGCGTTTGTAAACTCGCAGCTCAAAAACGAGCTGCAGAAAACGTCGTGTGCCCACTCCCTTAGAATGCAGATACGAATCTCGAACGCGAAAATGGACTTTTACTCAAATTTTCGGAAAATAAACACGCGCACTTAAACGAACACTCAAAATAAATTCAGGCCTTTACCTACATCTTGACTAGTTTATATAGTATCAGGAGGCAATCTTTGCCTACACTTAACGGAACACTGTAGTGCCTGGGACATAGTTGAGATGGAATAGACTTGCCCTGCACCTAAACCATGCTCTCAACTAAATCGGCTATATCCACCGGTAATTATATTATATAGTGGATACATGTGGAGCTGAAAGACGCGGGCTTCCTCACTATGTTTTTCTTCACGGTTTAGAGCTTGTTATATGATTATAAACTTTCCGAAACGATAAATCCACTGATGCAGGTCCGGAACTCGAACCCCCGGCCTTCGGACAGAAGGTTGAGGTACAATCCCACTCATTCAAACGGCAGACAAACTCTAATAAAATCCGCTCAACTTGTGTCTAAGTTGCACCATGGATTTAAGTATTTCCATCCTTATTTGTCACTGTCTAACAAAAAAAGATGGCAATAGTTAAATCCGTGGTGCAACTTTGACAGAAGTTGAGCGGAGTTTATTAATAGAGGCCTTAATGCTAAAAGAAAGAATTTTGGTTATTTTTAGCTACCCATTTTTTACAGTAACTTATTAATTTCTCTCCCTGCCGTAGTTAAGAGTAAATCATGATTTGCGTAAATTGTAGCTTCCTTTAAAAAACATCTTTCAGGAAACCATTGGAGCGATCAACAGAGCCTTTTCTTTGTAAAATGATGACAAAAAGTACTTTGATAAAGGCCTTGTGTACCCGTCTGTACAAGGAATAAAGAAATTGGCCCTCTCTGTAGGAGAGGCAATTTGTTTTTATGCAAGAATTCCGTTTATTTTACTTAAAACAAATACCGATTTGGTATCTTACACTAAACTGTTTACATAAACATGCTTTCCCACGATTGCGCGGTTTATTTTACCACTTTGATTGCAAATAAGAGTTGGCTGGGATAAGGGCAGGGAAACTACGTCGAATTCGTCACAGCAGTGCTTTAAAACGAAAGTTTTTAATCAGTGCGGCTAAAAATTAATTTGCTCATATTTCGCGTTAAGGTAAGTTTTTTGAAACAAAAGTGTAACAGGAACCTAGGTAAATACTGCCTTAATCTAAATAGTAACATAAAGTGATAATATATGCTTAAATTTTAAATGATTTTGGTATTACGTTTGTTGGACATTCGTCTGTCGCCAACCCAAACCATTCAACTTTGTAAATTTTGACATCTACACATTCAAACCTCTTGGACGTTCAGTCATGTGAATATCCATGTCCCGGAAGGACCAATTTAAAGTCACTCAGCGAGCTATGGAGCGAGCTATGCTCGGATTTTCTCTAAAGGATAGGATCCGCAATGAGACTATTCGGCAGAGAACCAGTCATTGACATAGAGAGAATTAGCAAGCTGAAGTGGTAGTGGCCATTCTGCCGAAGAACCGACAACCGTTGGTGTAAGCGAGCTCTCGAGTGGAGACCACGACTCGGCAAACGTAGTGTAGGACTTCTACCAGGTGGAGGGGCGATCTGCGAAAGGCTACCGGCACAAGTTGGATGCGTCAAGCTGAAGACAGGGCGCGATGGCGCTCATTAGGGGAGGCCTATGTCCAGCAGTGGAATGCTATAGGTTTATGATGATGAGACAAGGGCAGGAAGATGATATGATAGCAAAGATAGATTTTTCTCTATTAATACTGGTATGTATGTATGTTCAAATGAGCTTGTGGGTAGCTCTGATGCGGAGTTATTGGGAAAATTTAACTTGTCCTCCGATTGTCGGTCCCCCGATTCCCGGCTATAAGTCGTTAAGCCATGATGGAGGCCTTCAGGCGGCCTAAAACCTCCGTCACCAGAAATATCCACTAGCTCATACGAACTTACTACATGGTGACGTTTTTAATTGTTCAATGGAAAAATCTATTTGTTATCACTATCAATGGTTCTGTGACAATGAAAGAACTGATGTGGTGAAAAGATTAACTGTGCCTTCAGCCGTAAGATCTTTAATTCATGTATTAAACTGAAAGGGCCCAGATAAATTAAACTGAATATGGAACAATTCCATGCATTAAATATTTACCAAGGGTTAGGGGTTTGTGTTTTGTAGGAAAATATGGCCGTCATATTACAGTTCTGAATAGCGGATTTATGTTTTACATCATAAAAAGTAAAAGTAAAAAAATGTGTTTCTATCAAAAAAATCGTTGCAAGTTGTCGACGATGGCAGAGGGAAGATGATTGGCCATCATACGAAATGGCAGTTTCATTATAACATCATTGAAGGAAACGTGGAAGGAAGGAAGGAGATGTGTTGGAGGCAAGTGACGGAGAAGGTTGACATACACAAAGTTCCCACTATCTTAGAAACCGGATACATACATACATACATAAAATCATGCCTGTGTCATCATAGGGTTAAGCAGAGACCACAGATCTCCATTTGCTACTGTCCTGACACACTTCTTGACCTGGCCTTTTTCCAATAATTCGCTAATTTGGTCCAGGCATCGTGGTATGGGCATGTCATGAGGAGGAATGATAGCCACGTTACACGGAGAGCGATGAATATGAATGTGGATGGATACACCGGCAGGGGTAGGCCTAAAAAAAGATGGATGGACTGTGTGAATGCAGATATGTGTGTGAAAGGAGTGAGCACTGTGATGACGAGTGATAGAATGAAGTGCAAGAGAGAAACATGTTATGCCGACCCCACCTAGTGGGATAAGGGCAGGGAGATGATGATGATGATGATGGTCCAGGAATGTGCGCCTAGGTCTTTCCCTGTTTGGGGAAGGTATTTTTTCCAACCCAACTTTCACAACCATACATTCCTATCGTCACTAAAAACAAAAATATGTAAATTCAAATTCAATACAAACAAAGATGTCTGTATTGATTTCTGTATTCTACTTCTCAGTCTAGAATATTTGGCACGGCTAAGTCCTCAGGGAAGCTGCATCAGGGTTGCTCAACCTGAGGTATCAGATAAAGATAAATATAATTTATTTGCTCCAAAACATTGTGTAAGTTACATACATAGCAAGCAAGGTCATATTTTTTTAGTATTGTCAAATTAAAAGAACAGAGACGCGCCAAAAATTAAAAATTGTCGTTTAAAAAATCATCAGACAGTAAATAATGGCTGCTCAAGTCTAGAGTTGACTAAATTTTTATTCCATTCATCCCTTAGCTTATTTAAGACAAAGGTCTATCTTGGCCCGCTAAGGAATAAATGGCCCGCTTAAATAAGTTCAAAATATAATGCAATCTTCTGGGAAGCTAGATAGATAGATAGATAGATTGTTTTCGCTTTGTTTTGAATTATTTAAGTATTGCAATTATTTTGTATTTAATTAATTTAAATTATTATAAAAAAGGCAGTTCATACATGGATCAAACTGGCGCAGGAGGGGAGGTTAATACAAGCCAAGAGCCTGGGCCCAGTAGTGGGTTAAGATTTATGTGGCATGTCATTATGATGACGTCATCAAAGTTACAAAAAGATGTCAGCGGCCCCTAAGATTTTCTAATCGTCAATTTTGCCCGACAGTTAAAAATGTTGAGCAGCCTTGCACTACACTACATTCCGTTGGGAACGTCTGAGAGAAAGATTTTGCTTTAAGTCGATACCTAACCCGTCAAATGTAACTGCAGTGCTGGATTTTGAACTACGATTCTTTGACGTGGATTAAATAGACCGATATTTTGTGTAGGTAGGTATACAAATAGTACTTAGGATATAGTAAACCATATCTGCCGAAGAACTGACCACCTGGGGTAAACGAGTTCTCGAGTGGAGACCACGTCTCGGCAAATGTAGTGTAGAACGCCCTCCTGCCAGGTAGAGGGACGATCTGCGAAAGGCTGTCGGCACAAGTTGGATGCGTCAAGCTGAAGACAGGGCGCGATGGCACTCATTAGGGGAGGCCTATGTCTAGCAGTGGACTGCTTTAGGCTGATGATGATTATTATACAGTAAACATTGCAAAGTAATAATTGTGGAAGTTAAATCATACTTTCTGGAAGTCTAATTAGCGAGTTATGAGCTAAAAAAACCCTCAAAAGATTTTGGACGCTCGCACTCACCGGATGAACTGTGCACATGCATAGCCTGGCCTCTCAGCTCAGTTGGTAGTAGCTCTGCCTTCTGCACTATAGGTCGTGGGTTCGATTCCCACCCAGGACCAACATTTCGCACCTCACAAGTAATATAGTTGCAACTCAAAATTTTGCAATATTGAGCTAAGTATGCCATTAAATACAATTTTTTTTTCTCTATCGACTGGTGAGACCCTTACATTTCTACCTCTTTTTATCGCTAAATGGTAGCACTAAAACTCTTTATTGACTATCCATCTCGTTCATTAATTTGTCAAGTAGCATAGTTACATCTAAAGTTGAATCCCTGTTGAATAAGTCACCACTCGTGCCAGAAGTGTTTTGCCTGTCACATCTCAAAATAAAACATTGGAGTGTTAGCTTGGATACTAAAACATAGTTTAAAAGTAATCAATATAGTTGTATTATCTAGTTGTAACTGTATTGCCTGTCAATAAAAATAAGCCATGAGGTTCACATTAAGAGTTGTAACTGTATTGCTTGTTAGTAATTTCCTTTAAATAGACTTTTACGAAAAACATTTCAACTTACAACTATATTGCCGCAATTTTGTTTGAGTTAACACTATATGACCTGTTAAGATTATCGCATAAATTCTTCGAGGTATTGCTTATTTCTAAATGTAACTCTATTGCCTGTGCATATTTTTACAAGTTTTTATTTAGCTTCACCTGTTTCAGTGTCTGTCTGTCATTTTCTTGTGTCCGATTGAGCTGAAATTCAGCATACATTACCGATGCAATAAAACAGTGACAGCTAATTGTTTTTTTCAAAATAAATTAGGTACATACATACATAAACTCACGCCTGTTTCCCATCATAGGGGTAGGCAGAGACCACAGATCTCCACTTGCTACGATCCTGACACACTTCTTTGGCTTCATTCACTCTCATCACATTCTTCATGCAAGCTCGTCGGTTTATGGTACTCTTGACCTGGCCTTTTTCCAATAAACTTGATACCCGTAAAAGATCAGGGTGGCCTTGAAGCAGCTTAAGAACTGTTGTTCTCAACAAGGCGCCGGGCGGAGACGGAATAACTTCAAGAGCTTTTGAAAGCGGGTGTATCACCGGTAATTAAAGTCCTTCAAAAGCTCGTCTTGCTCGAAGGTATTACGGCAGAAGCATGGAACAAGAGCGTGGTGTTGCTGTTCTTGCTTGTTTATTAAACATGGCTCAACAGCAAGAACAGCTAATAAACATTGTTTATAAGCAGTTTTCAAGAATTATCACGAATTGTCTCGATCGCAGGTTTGCAGGATGACTTTCAGCCTCCCAAACACACACACGTTGCGGCAAGTCATACAGAAGACCGAAGAATATAACTTGACGCTTTGTTTCGCGTTTGTGGACTATGAGAAAGCCTTCGATTCAATTGAAACATGGGAGGAGCTCGAGTCTCTCCAGCGATGCCGAATTGACTATCGGTACATCGAAGTTTTGAAGTGTTTGTTTAAAAACGCCACTTAGCTTTTCATCCAAAATACGTCAATTCATTAAGACAAAAGTCTTCAATCAATACGTGGTTCTTCACTATTGGCCTCAGAGTAGCTCAACGAGCAATGGAGAGGGCTGTGCTTGGGGTTTCACTGCGGAATTGAATCAGAAATGAGGAGATACGTAGAACTCGGGTTACAGCCAAACGGATTGGCACGTTGAAGCGGCAATTGGCAGGCCATATAGCACGCAGAACAGATGGCTGATGGAGCCAAAAAGTTCTCAGGAGGAGGCCACGGACCGGCAAGCGCAGCGTTGGACGTCCACCGACAATATACATACGACCTTGTAAAAACTGCAGATCTGCAGAACTGCAGGTAGTAGTAGATGCAGGCCGCCTCTAACCACAACACATGGAAATCTTTGAAGGAGGCCTATGTCCGACAGTGGACGTCCAACACCAGAGATGATGATGCTAGTTTAGTAGTTGTATTTTGCTCTTCTACATTTTTGATAATTAGGTACCTAAACTGTGGTAAAGTACTTACTATTTCTCTTCGGTTTCTTATTTTTTGTTTAGCTACTGTTGATTTTTTAATATACATAGGATTTTGTTATAACATTTTTTGAATTTAATTTACTAGAAATACAAGTTACCTTCATAAAACGCATTATAACTTCTGAAACACTAGGAAAATGTACATTAAAACGTTAATTATAACCGTCGAAACGCACAAAAGTTAGTTTTTAAAACAGGCAATATAGTTATATTTCAAAAAAGTACCTGAATAGGTAAGCAATACAGTTGTAACTCTGAGTGTTATTAAAATAATATTCATTTTAAGAAAGCTATTTACTATAAACTAACTAGAATAGGAATTATTCATAGCCAAGCGATATACCTATATATTTGCATTTAAGTTAAGACATTACTGTCAATATTTTAGACGGTACGATTTTTTAAAACTTCAAAACGCGATATCTCAAAATCATTGTTTTTGAGTTGCAACTATATTACTTGTGAGGTGCGATTTGTGTGATGAACATAGATGTTTGTTCTGTGTCTGGGTGTTATAAAGTATTCTGTTTGTATTTAAAAAAAAAAGTATATGAGTATTCTATCAGTTATCTGATTCCCACAGTACAAGCTTTGCTTAGTTTGGGGCTAGATGGCGCTGTGTGCAATGTCCAGGAATATTTATTTTATTTATTTTAAAACGTAAATTGTATTTCCGAACACAATATAGAAGACACTTTTTAAATTATGATTCCTGAATGTTACATTCCAAATGTGGTCGAGGGTATGTTGTCAGTTGTGTGGCCGAATGCCAAAATTTTGTCGTGCAGTATTTTTAACAAACAAAACTTTTCGTAATAAAATAAGGATAAAAAGTGTTCAAAATATAAATAATCTGTCGGAATATCTTCTATAGTGAAATAACTATTTAAAAAAAACTTAAGCTGCCATTAGATGATGCTGAATTCAGTGTGCTAACCAACTGCTTGTCCATTCATAAATTAGCGCACTGTCTAGCTCTTTGGCCTAAGAATTGCGTATTGTGCATCCTACTTTTACTGAGGCTAACTGTTGCTAACTTCAGTCAGTTACCATCGGTAAAAGAAGAATGCACAATATGCAATTCTTAGGCCAAAGAACGATACAGATCAGTAATTTATGAATGAACTAGCATGGAGTACCTACACTGAATTCTGCATGGTGTAATGGCAGCATTCCGTAGATAAAGTCAGAAATATAATTACCTCGTTAATATTCAAAAGACTATGTTTTATTCCGGTAACGTAAGAACAAAGCCGAGTGCGGTAGGTAGTGCAATAAATGAAATATAGAACAACTTGGCAAGTTTTGAGGTGTAGAGATGGGGTAGAAATATTTAAAATGATTTAAACTTGAACGAAGCTTTATTTTAATTTTATAATTAAGTATGATCTCTACTGTATTCCTAAGGCGCGGTGGACATTTTTTCAGATCTTTAGGCAGTCAAGATCCTTAGAAGATTTATAAGGGTGTAGTCAGAGGTATGTCCAAATACACACCCACATTTTGCAGAAATTAACATTCCATACGTGACAGGTTCAAGCCCATCGCCACAGTTAGAAAAATATCTGGTTTCCTCACGATGTTTTCCTTCACCGTTGAGCTCGTGTTAATGCGCATATACATTTTTTGAAACGAAAAATCTATTGATGTTTGGCCGGGTTCCAACCCACGACCTTCGGATTGAAAAACGAGGCACTAACCCACTCGGCCAACACGGCTCTACAAACTAAGCAAAGCTTGTACTATGGGAACCAGATAACTGATAGAATACTTATATATTTGTAATTGTAAATACATACTTATAACTCTATAACACCCAGACACAGAACAAACATCTATGTTTATCACACAAATGTTTGTCCTCGATGGGAATCGAACCTAAAGCGCAGAAGGCAGAGCTACTACCAACTGAGCTAATAGGCCAGTCCGGATATTATCAATTATATCTTAAAGATTAGCTTAAATATTTAATATATCAAATATATCTTAATAGTCCCACCACTATGGGTGAGACGGGAGATCTCATATTTCATGTTAACAAGTTTCAGATCTTCGACCCAATTTAATAACGAAATTGGATAACATTGGATTAAATAAATCACAATCTTAAATTCTAATAATTACTGAAAGTTTTAGAATCTTACATCAAAATATTTATGAGAAAGTTTGGGAAGATTGTTGTGTTTGTGGTTTAATGAAATAATATTGTGAGAAAACCATATTGTAATATTGTAATAGTATTTAGTGTTTGAAATCACACTAATATTATTGTTTGGATGTATATTTGTTTCTCTATAACTAATGTAACCATTTATTTTTTGTCTCAAAGCGCGACACTTACGGAATTTTGTATACAGACAGCGTAGGTACGTACTTCGCACATCTTCGTTTATATTTTCGCGACAAATATTAGTTTATTTTTATTTTCAATAAAAATTTGCCTGTATCATCAAAATCGGTTCAACGGTTTAGGCGTTAAAAGGTAACAGACCGACAGACAGAATTACTTTCGCATTTATGATTAGTGCAATGAATTTGATTTAGTAGGTAAGAAAGGTTTGTTTGCAAAAGCGGGACATTTTTGCTCTTTTGCTGGGGACAGCGGGACAGACAGCCTAAAAGCGGGACATTCCTGCCCAAAGCGGGACGTATGGTCACGTTAGGTATCTATAACTCGACAACCACTGAACAGATTTAGCTGAAAGAACGTTGGCAGAATTTTTGTCTGAACCTCTTAAAGTGCCCATATGTAACACTAGCAGCGCCCTCGCGGTGTTGCCCCCTTAGTGATGGTGATGATGATGATGATGATGATTATGATGAAAGCCTATAACCTTCCTCAAGAGTTTAGCTATCAAATGCAGAAAGAATTTTTCTAATCGGACTGGTAGTTCCTGAGATTAGCGCGTTCAAACAATTAAACTCTCCCGCTTTATGTTATTAGTAGAGATATAGATTAATACCAATCGATTTCAAATAATTCTCTACGATGTTACAATTATTTGTTATTTTGTTTATCTTTAGGTTTAAATCATGTCAAAATAAAGCATAACACTGATAAACATTTCCATAAAACGTATTGAGTCGTGTCATTCAAACAGAAAAAAAAATCGTCATTTTGTGGGTACTTGCATAGAATGAGCATTAACATTGTAAACAGCGCCCTGATTGTCTATCTTTGATTGCTACCAAAATCGGTCTCAAATTGTCAATTATGACAGTTCAGTGACCACGCAAGTCACTCTCATCTCAACGAGACCGAACGCAACAAAAGACACCTAGGCAATCGTTTTATTTTATTTTATTTTATTTGGGAAAACAAACAGTTATACAATAAAATGTTACACAAGAAGCATAAATTATATGGAATATGAGTAAATGTACAACCCACTACGTTATCCACAGGTTACTAAAAAAAATAAAAACAACATGAGCATGAGGTTGTTGTTGTGTCAATTACTGAAAAGAGTGTGGTAGGTAGTAGTAGTGCTTTCAAGTGAATGAATTTGTACGTTTAGTCATTTAACATTTGTACGTTTTGACAGTTTGAGACCAATTTGAGGCTTGATATTGAGACAAGTTAGACAATAGCGGCCTTAACACGTAGAGATCGGAACGCGGGAAATAGCACGCGCTTTTCCAACCTTCGCTAAAAACCTTACGTGTAGATGCCCGAGGCTGACAGTTCGATCAGGCATAGTTTTTAGCACAGTTTTTGTGACAGTTTTTTGCTCGCATCACCGTGTGGACGCCAGTCTAAACTGTGACAGTAATTAGCACGACAGTTTGATCAGCGATTAAAACTGCATAGATATATCCGCGGTTCGGAACGCAGTCCAGATGCGCGGTTAAAACTCTACCGTGTAAAGGCCGCTAATCAGCCCGCAGAATGATGTGGTCAATCGTGTCTTCACTTTTTCGAAATTCGGAATGTGCTTTGTGTGTTTCGTGAATCGGACTGCCTACGGATTTTGATATTGCCTCGTTTCGTGTGACTATTTCGTGTTCAAAGCAGGGTTCGCCGATATATATCAGCGGATATATATCATGATATATATCACGATATATATCAATTGATTTTTATGTTGATATATATCAATGGATTTTTTCCTGTCTTCAGAACTAAAAATTTTGGAGATTAATGTTTACCCCGGCAACACGTAGCGAAGAACTACAATTCCGAATAATTTAGATTGTTTTTTTAAGCGTTCATTACAATTTTTTTTTGAAAATGAAAATTCTTATCAAAATTTTCAATTCCGACGGGATTCGAACCCGCAATGATACAAGCGATCCTCCTTTAGCCGGAGTGCCTTACCAATTCGGCCTTGTCGCTTGTATCAATGCGGGTTTGAATCCCGTCGGAATTGAAAATTTTGATAAGATTTTTCATTTTCAAATGTAAATACCTAAGTGTGGTTGAACACTATAACAAATCAAAAATTATAAAAAAATCTTTCGCAAATAAACACTAATTCTTTTGATACTTCTTTTAAGTTTTTAAATTAAAATGTGGTAACTTGACGCTTATAAATTACTTTAACTTATAAATTACTTTCACATTTTTTAAGTGTTTAATCCCCATAAAGAATGAAATTAGCTTCTTTTTCTTAGCCTGGATATATATCCGATATATATCGGATAAATATCAAAAAATCGGATTTTTGATATTTATTATAAAAATCGGATTTTTTCGAACCCTGGTTCAAAGGACTCTAATATTACTTTTACGTTTTATTTTGCTATTTTTACTGGACTCCGAGTGTGCCGAGTGAATTTCAAGTCTTCAATGTAAATATTGTTATCAACGTGATAATTACCATGATTATTGAGTTTTGTTGTTTCCCGATATTTCGACGCAAAAACAACAAAACTCAATAATCATGGGAATTATCCCGTTGATAACAATATTTATGTTCGTAACCATGATAGTTTCAAAAGTTAAGTCTTCAATGTATGGAATGTGTTTTTTTGAATTAAAGCAAAAACTCACGATTTAATTTGGTGAGTTACTTTGGAAGAAGTGTTAAGGATGAAAAATAGAGTGCATTAAGACCAACTTGTTTTTTTTTTGTCAAATACAATTTTTTAGGCTAACTGTACATTTTTTCAAAAATCTAAAAATGCAATTATTTATTTCTTAAAAATAAAACCACAGTTTCCTAAGAAAACTTTCTAACTACAAGAGAAAAGGTAGCTACCCTGAAGTGCCCAAAAATTTGCCACACCCTGTATATTTAATTCTCTCCTAGCGTGAACCTTGTTGACGATTTTTTGTATTTCAGTTTAAATAAACACGTGTTAGCGGAAGCTCTTTAACACCCCAAAATTGATTAAATCAGTATTAAAATAAATCCCAACCTCTTATCGATCTTCATAAACTCACGCCCTTTTTATTTAAAACAAAAAAAAACAAAAAAATGTCGAGGGTTTTAATTCTGGGTCCATGCTCTACTTGGTGCCAACAATGGGTCAAAAGGGGTCCGATTTAAAAGCTCCCTCCCGATCTTTTTGTTTTGGACCACTTAGAACAATTAACCGGAGTTTTTTGTTGTAACCCTTTTGGGGTACCGTTGGCCCAGGGCGAAACGGAAGGGGTAAAATTGGTTGCTTTTAACACTTGTAATTAAATTATGGTGGACTAGTGAACGCCCGCGGCTTCACTCGCGTGGACTACTTTTTTATCCCACGGGAACCATACATTTTTCCGGATAAAAAGTAGCCTATATACATTCCAAATTTTATCAAAATCGGTTTAGTAGTTATGGAGATACGTGGTAACAAACATTCACACTGACACACACACACACACACACACACAATTACAAAAATTAATATTAGTGCCGTTATAATATTAGTAGGATAGGATTTTGTTTGATTTTCTGGGAAATGTAATTTTGAATGAAATCGTAAATCGCATTGATTTTTTTATGTTTATAATGTTATAAAAATACCTATACATTTCAATAATCTCTAGTCTCTACTAATGCACGGTCACACGTTTTAGCCTGTTTATCAAATTGTGTGAATAAAAAGAAAAATTTACGACTAATTTAAGCATAATATTTAATATTAAGCTATTGGTTTTCCTTAAAAAAATAAAAAATAAAATAAAAAAAATAATATACATCACTTTACATCCTTTCAGACCATAAACTTAATCAAAACCCATTGTAGATTTGTAAGGGTTAGTCACGGAAATGTTCGAAGTTTGTGAGCTTATACCACCGCTAAATAGCTTGCTTAGACGTTCTTAACAGATCGTTGAAGTTAAGCGACGTTCTGAGCGGTCACAATTTGGATGGGTGACTGCGAGTGGCATTAACCACAGAACAGAGAATCGCTCGCTTACGCAAGGCATCAACAGCCGAGCGCTTCCGTGTTTCGGAGGGCACGTGTACTTATACTCGGACAGACAGCCTTAGAACTCCGTCATCAGAGTTAGCCAATAGCTCATACGAACTTACTGCTAAGTTTTACTGTCTTATGCATAAAACTTAGTACGCCGACCAAGTTCACTAGAGCGTTCTTTCCAAAAACAAACAAAAGAGAGCCCGCAATAAGTTTTTATGCATAATACTGTACTTAATGTTTTATTCACATTTTTCAATTTATTAAGCAGACCAGCACAGCCTAAATATTTACAGCAAAAAACAAGAATTAATTACACAAAAGAGTATGCTTAAGATTTTTGTACGGAACCCTTATCACGAAAACAAACATTAAATTAATTAACTTCAAACAAAAACTTCTTGCTAAGCCATTAAAACCTCTATGGTTAAAAAATAGAGTCCAGTTTGGCGTAGTTCTTAAAACTGGGTTCAATATACGTTAAAATAGCCAAGTGTGAGAAATCGTTAAGTGTGAGTGCGAATATTAAGCGGGTTCGAATTGGATTGGAAAGGGTCAATTTTATTGTTAAGTAGGTACTTATATAAAAGAACAGTTACAATGAAAGTTTTGTATGAATCAGAGGAATAGCTATTGAAAATGTTTTTAACATGCGTGAGATATTTTAAAAGAAGAAAATTACCTTTTAATAAACTTCAATTAAATGTTTTGGTCGTGCCTCTAGCTAGCCCTAGATTATTTTGTCTGGCCTATTAGCTCAGTTGGTAGTAGCTCTGCCTTCTGCGCTGTAGGTCGTGGGTTCAATTCCCATCCAGGACAAACATTTGTGTGATGAACATAGATGTTTGTTCTGTGTCTGGGTGTTATAAAGTATCTATGTGTGTTATCTGGTTCCCATAGTACAAGCTTTGCTTAGTTTATTTTCTAGAAAGTTTATTATCTATCTCTATTAAGTTTAACAGTTGGTGAGACTGTAATCAGGCGAGTTGGTGGCCAAACATAGATCTATATTCTTTACAAAAAAAAAATCTATGCCCGAAGATCTACACCAGGTAACAAATTTATTCGTTAATACTGTAAACGATACCCGTTACCTATAACTTTCAAATTATTTTAAATTGGTACAGTCAACTAGAAATTGGACCGATTCTAAAGTTTTTAGTAGGAAACAGAAAAAAACCAGTAGTTCCATATTAAATTTATCTCATACCCTGCTTTTCTCGTAAAACTTTAAAAATGTTGTTAAGTTGGATGAGTTTTTATTTAAAAAGGTGACCTATTTCACTTTTTTGGATATGAACTAGCATTTTTATAACCTTCCGTTATACATTAAAATCACTGACAAAGATTAATAGATTATGGATCAGCCGACAAGGGTCATAATTTAATTGACTATTATTTGATTGATGTTTTGTACCTATAAAATCGAACCAAATGAATCCTTGTATACTAATGGATCCAGAAATTTAATCGAACAACGTTTAAAGATAAAGTTTTTTTAACTATGCATAAATTGATAAAGTGCTTTTTTTGTAAAATAAACACAATAATACATTTTACGGATATGTATTCAACAGAAAACAATAATTTCTATTAGTTGCGAAAGCACAGAAGAAAAGCAAAGTAGGTAAAGTTTTTTAAGAAGGTACCTAGTGTAGTTTTTAAACGCATACCACTTTTTTTGTGACTGTAATTTATGATGATTAAATTGATCGGACGAGTTGACGAATGAAAATAATATTTATTTTTAATTTCGTCAACTCGTCAGAAAAGACCAAAAGTGACGAGTTCACGAATAAGTCAGATTTTGGAAAGGAAATAAATACTTACCATTTCAGTTGGTATATTTGCACCCACTGATGGAAAAAGGCCATGCGCAACGTGAGAAATTTTCTCGAGTCGAGTAAATTTTCTCACTCTAACGTAGTATGTTAGAATCGAGATACCTCTTATCTCGACTAGAAAAAAATTGTCAGGTTGCGTATGCTAGGCCACAGGTGAGATGGTGCTTCGACTTTTTTTTATATATTTTGTGAAAACAGACAGTCCTTAAAGCCCATCACACACACAGCAGATAATATATCTTATGACAGATATATTTTCCGATCGCTCCCATACAAATTCTATGGAGCGTCACACACAGCGCCTATAATATATATTACAACAGATAAAATTCCGATTGAGAAATATATCTGTCAACCTATCAAAATATAAACTACAGGATGTTCTCGTAACTCACAAGAAAAAATTTAACTGCAGTTCATCAGTTTATATTTTACTTCCTTAAACCAGAGCTGCGAGGCTAATAAGATCGTTATAGCAGAATCATAATAATGATTCTTAGCGTGATTTTTCTATTAGAAATCACAAAATTGACAATTCATATAGTGATTCGTATCGGCACGCTTTTGCCGTATGCCTTTACCAAGGAAGTTATATACCTACGTAACTGGAAGGTTAACTGAGACAGAAAACGCGGTCCGCTTGAGAGATAAAACTTGGGCGGTGTGTCTCTTTCTAAAGGGTGACCATAATTTATAAACTAAACATTCCTAGTCCCTAAGGGGCCTTTTACATCATTTTCTGATTTACATGATGTTTCAGGGCATGATTTTTCAATTAAAATACTAATACAATTTTGATCCTTGATTTTGATTTCGATCCTTGAATTCGATCCTTGATTTCGATCCTCGATTCTTGAATCTTGAATCTTGATTCTTGAATCCGATAACTGAAATCTTGAATCTTGAATCTTTGATGTGACAGCTGTCAAATTTAAAACTGCCATATCTCGGTAACTACTCGTCCTAGACTCCCCGTTCTCAGTTCAAATGAAAGCTATGACCAAGATCTTCATTTGAAGTGACAGCTGTCAAGCTTCAAATGGCCATATCTCGGGAACTACTCGTCCTAGACTCCCCGTTCTCAGTTCAAATGAAAGCTATGACCAAGATCTTCATTTAAAGTGACAGCTGTCAAACTTCAATCAGCTATATCTCGAAATCTACTCATCCTAGACTCTTCCTTTTTAGCTCAAATGAAAGCTATGACCAAGATCTACATTTTCAATAACAGCTGTCAAAATGACATCTGTCATCTGAAATGTAGATCTTGGTCATAGCTTTCATTTGAACTGAGAACGGGGAGTCTAGGACGAGTAGTTCCCAAGATATGGCCATTTGAAGTTTGACAGCTGTCACTTCAAATGAAGATCTTGGTCATAGCTTTCATTTGAACTGAGAACGGGGAGTCTAGGACGATTAGTTTTCAAGATATGGCCGTTTGAAGTTTGACAGCTGTCACTTCAAATGAAGATCTTGGTCATAGCTTTCATTTGAACTGAGAACGGGGAGTCTAGGACGAGTAGTTCCCGAGATGTTGCGGTTTGAAGTTTGACCGCTGTCACTTCAAAGATTCAAGATTCAAGATTTCAGATTCAAGGTTCCAGAATCAAGGATCGAATTCCAGGATCGAAATCCAAGATCGAAACCAAGGATCGAAATCAAGGATCGAAATCAAAATCAAGGATCAAAATTAAGGATCGAAACCAAGGATTGAAATCAAGGATCGAAATCAAGGATCGAATTCAAGGATCGAAACCATGGTTCGAAATCAAGCGCTGATTTTGTCGAGCGCGATAAGGTAAAAATATCCTGAAATTTAAATGACATGGGCACACTACTAATCTAACAACGAGTGTGAAAGAGACAAAGCTACCAAGAAAGCCTTTCAACAAGACCAAAAATCCTTATAACCAAGATTAAATTATAATAGATCGTTGTGTAGTCGTGTTATGGTTCAAAATCCTTTGTACATTAAATGTCAGTAAGCATTCCTGTATGCCTTTACCCATATGCGTCTGATTCACAAGCGGGGATTTTTTTTTTATTAACATTATTGCTTCAGAATTAAATAAATAAATATTGCTGGAAATTTGACACAGCGCCATCTAGCCCGAACTAAGGCAAGCTTGTAGTATGGGAACCAGATAGATTACTTATATATTTGTAAATACATTCTTATAATACTTTATAACACTCAGACACAGACAAACGTCTATATTCAAAACTGTTTGTCCTGCGTGGGAACCAAACCCACGACCTACAGCGCAGAAGGCAGAGCTACTACCAACTGAGCTAAGAGGCCAGTCAAGAATTATGTGTGTGTAATTATTTTTTTTATATTATTTCGTAGCTGTCAATTATGTCTAGCAATAGCAAGTTTTCTACGCGCTTAATTGCAAAAACTGAACACTCTGTATATGAACAAAACTCCACGTCAAAACTACTCGCAAGACGGGTTCCTGTAATCCATACCCGAAGATCTATACCCGCTGTAAACGGCTACCAAATTTATTAGTTAATGTAAATAATAGGTACCCGTTTTCTATGACCTTCAAGTTATTTTAAATTGGTACAGTCAACTAGAAAATATCGTATGAAATTTTGACAGCTTTAACAAGAGCAAACAGTGTGATTTATTAGGACGAGTAGTTTCCGAGAAATGGCCATTTGAAGTTTGAGTGCTGTCATTGAAAATGTAGATCTTGGTCGTAGCTTTCATTTGAGCTTAGAAAGAAGAGTCTAGGATGAGTAGTATTAGAGATATGGCCGACAATAAAATAATGTAAATCTCTCAAAATGACATAATCTCTCATCTTGACTTAATCTGTCAATTTGATATAATCTATCAACTCGACATTATCTCTCATTTTGACATATTCTGCTATAATTTATCAGTAACCTTTATACTTTTATTTTTTTCCGTTGGTGTCCGTGTAGTCACGGGACCTCATGGGAGTATCCAGCATTAGCTGAGACTGTGCCTTTTTAGCACCACGTGTATGTGAACCTTTTTATTGTGTGTTTTTATGTTTATAACTTGCTCTGTGTATCTTTTTCTGTTCTGTATCCTCTGTGTGTGATCATGCCTATTTTATTGGAAATCGTTGTTGATTTCTTATGTTATTTTCATGTGAAATATAGATTTGACCTATTTTATTCGTTTATTTGCCTGACTGTACTTCACCTTAATAATGAGAAAAGGTAGCCATTTTCGTCATCGTTTACTGGATTTTGGAATGCGGGTACAGATTACAGATAAATTCGGTACTGGATTATCGGGGACAGTTTACAGGAACCCCGCAAGACGGCTTCGATGATTGATGACGTAGTTGGGATATAACTTATATTATCTGCTGTGTGTGTGATAGCAAAAATATAAAATATTTACATTACGACCTATAACTTATATTATCTGCTGTGTGTGTGATACGCTTAATAACTATTCTAAAAATGTAACTATTGACCATTTAAACGTCTTCTCATATTGAGTCTATGTTTATCTTGCTTGTAGATAATCTGTGGACATGTAGGTATAACAAAATAGAGTAAAAAAGAAATTCAGAATAAAAACAAAATATAAATATACCTACATCAACGAAAGCCGAATAAAGAAAAAATAAAAACAAAACAGTTATGTGTTCTCGCAAAACCAGCGATTGGACAAAGTACTTTTAATCTTAGGTGGCTTTGATATAAATAGGTCTACTTCAGGAATATCACCTAAGTTTCAGTACGAAAGTCGTGAATTCGAATCTCAGTCGTGCAATGAAGTTTTCGTTTCGAAAACATTAAACTAAGAAGACATCCACGGTACGGTCACTCCTCCCGTTCACGTCACAACATTTTATTCCCATCTGTTATTTTGTCTGTTTGTCTGTTGTTATGTCCAACTCACGAAAGTTTTGAAGCTGGTAAACAATATTGTTGTGGTTTTGAAGTGATACAATCATAGACTTAGTATAGTACTACCAGCTAGCGTGCCGCCGATAGGGACAAAAAATGGAGTGAATCCCTAGTTTCATAGTAGATACGGATGAATTCGGAACTTAGTTCCGATCGAAGAAAAAGGCGGCACGCGGTAAGGGACAAAAATTATTACGCTTTCTCTTTTTTTCACCGGAATTTTGTATATTTCCTTCCTTATTTTGTGTGACTGAGAAGGAACATGTCCAGCAGTCTAGCTATAGTTTATGGATACAATATTGTTTTGACTACCCTCTTAGCTCAGTTGGTAGTAGCTCTGCCTTCTGCGCTGTAGGTTGTGGGTTCGATTCCCATCCAGGACAAACATTTGTGTGATGAACATAGATGCTCTGTGTCTGGATGTTATTAAGTCTTTTAAGTATGTATTTAAAAACAAAAGTAAATAAGTATTCTATCTAGTAATCTGGTTCCCATAGTACAAGCTTTGCTTAGTTTGGGGCTAGATCGCGATGTGTGAAATGTCCAGCAATATTTATTTAGTTATTAATTTTGTTTGCAGTAAGGCCATTATGGGTAAGACTGCAAGGCGGCAAGCGCCCCCTGGTGGCGGGACAGAGTACCGAGCTGATCTGCCAAGCTGTCGGAGCCAGGCCTAAGCCCACCATATCCTGGTGGAAAGGAGGAACGAGGTTGAAGACTGTTAGAGAGACTGTAAGTACTTGAAATAACTTTTTTCCAAGTGGAATGTTAAGTAGAAAACGTGTTGGTTGAGTGGCACATACCTTGTTTTTTTGCTGTAGATAGACCTTTGTTTAGCTACAATCTCACCTGATGGTAAATGTGGTTGACGATGGATCACAAAGGTCCACAAGACACCTATTCACTCTTGACTTGAAGAGATGGTCATAGTTTTCGGGGAAAACAGAAGCCGGCAGTGATTGCTTGCCTTGATTTTGGTCGTGAGTTCGGACGTGGTCGTGCGTCAAATGATTTTCACTCTTCTTAAAGACTTCTTCTTAAAGAAGCGCTCGAGGCGTAGCTTGCTTAGACGTTCTTGATCGATCGTTGAAGTGAAGCAACGTTGTGCGTGGTCACAATTTTGATAGATGGTAAGTGGCATTACGAGCTGAGCGCTTCCGTGCTTCGGAGGGCACATTAAATTGTCGGTCCCGGCTTTAAAGTCGTTAAGCCATGACGGAGGCCTTTAGGCGGCCTAAAAACTCCGTCACCAGAGTTGGCCACTAGCGCATACGGACATACATAATACCGACGTCGTGGTTGAAATGTGGCAGACCATACTTTACTGCTTTTCGCCACACTTTCGGAAGGACTGTTTTTGGTCTGCCACATTAACATGCAACCACATTTTGGCAGTAAAATACAAACAAAACCACGCTAGTGTGTTATAGTTACTGGGTGAAATAAAATCACTACCAAAAACACAAAATGTACCTTGAAACAATGAGGGAATATCGCCAAAAAACTTTAAAATAAATCTAATAACTATCCGAACACCATCAAAGAGGGTTTTTAAGAAATAAAGTTCTTTTTCGTTGTATTTGTGTCAATAGTATGCCCTTTTCCATGTCTTTGTCCAGCCTACTGGTTGTTTATATCTTTGATATCGACTAAAATCGGTTTCAAACCGTCGAATATGACAGTTCAGTGACCACGTGAATAGCTCTGTCACCGTCATCTCAACGAGACCGAACGCGACAATAGTACCCTACTCGATCGTTTTGATAGTTTGAGACCAATTCTAGGTTTGAGACAAGTTAGACAATCAGCGTGCTGATGCTAGGACTTTTAAGCATATTCAACTTTCTTTTTACCTTTTGGTTTGTTGCCCTGATTTTTCTAATCGATCAATACGTCACGGTACTGGTCGCGAAAGAACAGCAGTTAAATCACCTAGCTCTTATTACAATTTAAGGTGTAGGTACTTAATCAAAACGTAGACTTATTGACAGAATAGGCGTTTATTGACTTTTAATAAAACAAAATAATGTACAAAAACAGCCAATGTTTTGAAAATACTTCCAAATTCCTTTTGCTCCTGTAGCACACAAACAACCTATTTTTTAAGTTGATTACGTTTTATACCTTTTTGTTAACTTTGAGCAGAATTATTACGTTTCACTATGTGTATTTTGTGTGCTTTGTGGCAAATAAACGATGTGTCTATGTCTATGTCAAATAAAAAAAATTGTTTTTTCTTGGCTGCAAAATTATTTGAAATGCACCGTTTTATTTTTTGAGAATAAGCTTATCACACCCATTATGCCTCGTACATTTATACAGGGTGCCCCAAATAGCCTTACGTACTGGAGCGTAATAATGACTGTCAATTTGTTTTGTGACCGTTTATTATATAAAGCAACAATGTAACATAACGAGTACATTTCCTGTCCATTACATTGTAATTGCTCAGGTAGCTACGGAAACATACTTACAGACAAATGTAATACGGAGTGTATTACATTTGTCTGTAAGTATGTAAGTTGATTAAACTCAAATTACTTTTGGCTTTTGGCCATGATTTCATTTAAGAATTCTAGGAAAACTTACAGTGAGAATCGCGAACTAAAAACTTAGGCTAATTGCAAATTTCCTTGTAGGTATAGGTACTAATACCGTAGTACGAGTATTTAATTAGGTATACTTATGTTCGTTATTATGTTCTGTGCTCCGAAAAAAAGAAAATGAAATGAAAATGAAAAAAAATATCTCCTTAAGTAAGTTTGTATGACCTAGAGGCCAACTCTGGTGACGGAGTTTTGGCCGCCTAAAGCCGGGACCGACAATTTAACGTGCTCTCCGAAGCGTGCCACCTGCTCAGACGAACTTACTTTTTACCTAGAATATTGTAGTTATGCTTAATTTAGGACTAGATCTTGTTCTTCTAATGGTGCCTCTCCGACTAGCGAAGGTTGGCAGTCAATATGGCATATTGTTCCGATCTTTAGCGAGGCGAAACAGTTCGGCAGCGCTCGCTATCCCCGTCCACTCTCTGATGTTGCGCAACCAAGATTTCTTCCTCCGACCAACACGCCTCTTGCCGGCGACTTTTCCCATCATAATCAGTTGAAGTAGGTCATATCTCTCGTGTCTAATGACATTTCCTAAATAACTAACTTTTCTTAGCTTGATGGTGTGCAAAAGTTCCCGTTTCTTCTGTGCCCTTCGGAGGATTTCCTCATTTGTCACTTTTTGAGTCCAGCTTATAGAAAGTATCATATATAGGACTAGATAACGCTGTGTAAAATGTCCACCAAATATCAACATTTCCCACGGTGTTTTCCACCACCGTTTTAGGAAACAACCTAGGACCTTTCCCATACCCTTCGAGTCAACAACCGCGATCCCTGATTACATACAAGCTGATTTTGTCCCGACTCTTATTGACGGTACAATGGCTCCTATCATTAGCCATTGTCACAGTGTGAGGAAATAGCTGGGTAAGTCTATAAACTACGATCGACATAAAAAATATGCTGTTTCACTATCTGCAAGTACCAGGACATTCAAAACTTACCTAGATCAAATTCTTAACATTCAGTATAGGTTATTAAAATTAATAGTGCCCGTGCCCCTTAAAGTTAAAAACAAGTATACAGATGATCCAGATGGTCTATTTAAATATTGCGGTGTACCTGTTCATCAGAAAGTACAACTTAACTTCCTTTTAGAACAATATTTTCGCACTGAGATTCAAATTCTAAAACACACTCTTTAGTCACCAGGAGCATCACTCACAAAAAATTGAAAATACCAACATTTAATAACTTGTATGGGAAAAGAACTTCACACTTCACATCACCTTGTTCCCCACCGAATAAATAATCTACCACCAGAATTAAAAAATAAAATTACAAAGACAAATCTAAAAAATATATTAAAAGAACATTTCTTTTCATTAGCTTCTTGATTTTTGCTTTATAATAACATAATTGGTATTCATTTCATACAGCAGAAAATTGAGCACCCCATACCCGAATACGCATAGCGCGCACGTTGACGTAAATGATAAAATCAATACTTATAAGTGAAATAGCTGAAATCCTCTCACTGTGCCTACTACGATTGACAATCGAGTACCGATGCATTATCGATAGTAATAACCAGCAGGAATCGAATCGTATTGAACTGTTTTTGAATACGTAATGAGCTTCATTCCGGCTTATCTATAACATGATATAAAGCCTTGATTGTATCAAAGTATAAAAATTATGTTAAATTCAGGTGCACAACAGCCATAACAAAACAAGCCATTTTTTTGAAAAAAAAAAACTAAAAATCAACAAGTTGATTTTTGATCAAAAATCAAAATGACTCCTTGCATTAATAGTCATTACTTTTATGAATTAACGTTTAGCAGTTTTCAATGAAAATAATGTGGATAAGACAAAATAATTGCCTACCATTTTAATCTTACTGATTTAAGAATAGAATAGAATAACATCTTTTTTTAGCACACAAAAAAACAAATAATACAAAAGAAGAAGCAAGGGCGGGAAAAGATTAAAACAAAAAAACATAGGTACAAATAGGAAAGACATAAACATTAAAATAAGACGTGAAATGTTATAAAGTCTGCAACGATTCTCAATAGCTGGCAGAAACTGAATTCAATTTCGAAATCCGGATGTGACGAGGATTGCTCGGTAGATCAATTAGTGAATAGTTCTGCACAGATGCTACCAATGCCGTCGCGAGTTCAAATCTCTTCTAACTAGACTTTTTGCAATAAAGGAGAATGTACACGAATGTATGGAGCTCTGACCCGGGTCAAAAACACTCACTCTGCTATTCAAAACTAAACTTCCCATAGCTCTAATGGCTGCAAAATCTGTTGCCATCTCTTTTTATTGACAATAATTACACATGCGTGAATCAAAAAAATCAAAAATTCTATATCGACACACAAATATGAATGCTGGGGTTTGTTTAATTGAAAGTGCTTTCGAAGCGCTACATTTTCTAAAATTTTTGGGATCTCATTTTGCCTCTTTCGAATCGGACAGGGCTTTTAAATCGTTAAGCCATGACGAAGGCCTTTAAGCGGCCTTAAAACTCCGTCACCAGTTTTGGCCACTACCTCATACGAAATTACTTAGGGCTTTTTACAAATAGCATGTGAGAATAGGATGGACTTTAAATTATTAAAACTTTTTCATTTATAACGACTTACGAGTATATTGCGATTAACGAACCTAACCCATAATAATTACACGGTAGGATTGGTACCCCGAGGCTCTAGGTCACCTATAATGTTATGTGTCACTTTATACTCAGAAAACTAGATAATCAATGGCGAACCCAGTTATTATATAATTCTTTCGCGATCACAATTTATATTTAGAAATAAAACACGGAAAATTATTAGTTATTCATGACCATTTTTAATTTCGAAATTCGGTGTCTCATTTTTCTAAGGAGACGACGGGTTACCGTCGACTTGATATCGTCTTTTTTTGACCGACTTCAAAAAAAGGAGGAGGTTCTCAATTCGTCGGAATCCTTTTTTATGTATGTTCACCGATTACTCGAATTACTCGAAAGGGTATTAAGTACTTTCCGATTGGTGCCACTAAAACTTGGTGAGGATCTGTCGAGGATCTTCAGAGTTATGGATAGAAATGTACCTTGAGAGTGCAAAAAGTTGCTCAGCTTGAACATTGAAGTTGTTTTTTTTTAATTTAGCCACTTGGGTACTCTCTATCAAGACCGTTGTGAACCGAATACAGGGAAGCTTAAATAATATAGCGGCCTGTACTAGGTAGTACCAATTACGTCGCAGGCTTTCATCGCCTGCCTTTCATACGTTAGGCTTAAATCGACGTGAATCGATGCATTGATTATGCTCCAGGCAAGTAAGCAATGGAATATTCTAGTGAAATTCAGTTACGTTCAGCGTGGTCTCTAAACGATGGTTAACGAAGCTATCATGATAAACTATTCGTTCGCGAAGGAACAGGAGTAGAATCACCTAGCTCTTGAGACGATTCAAAGTGATACAATATGTGATCTGAATAAATGAATTTGACTTTGACTTTGTTCTTTAATAACCAAAAATCACAGACTCAAGAATCTGGTGCATGCCTGGGATTCAAACCTTTGAACGAAAACACTCACTTTCTACCAAAATTTTTTTATTGATCTTACATAAAACTAGATTTTAGGAGGCAACCCATCCCTACTGTGTGCCGCTACCAATGTCACTGTTGTGTCAAGGACTCATGACTCTAGCTAGCCTAAACTTTCTTATCCATACGAAAGATAAGATCAATTTGCGTGGAGCTGACCAGACCGTGAGTTTCCTCACGATGTTCTCCTTCATTGTTTATATGCTCTTCTTTTTTACCCGACTGCGCAAAGCAAAGGAAGGGTAATGTGTTTATTTCTCATAATTGTTAATGTTCCGAAACGAGAAATCAGTTTGTGGACAGGATTCAAACTTTTAGGATCGAAAATCAAAGGTCCCTTATGCCTTTAAGCCCTGACAACATCATCGTAATATTTTTTGATTTTTCCACCAGATATCAACAGACGGGAACGTAACCAGCAGTATCCTGACCTTCGTACCGTCAGTGGAAGATGCTGGAAGGGTGATGTCATGCAGGGCGGTTCAACCGATGCTACCCCACTCCACTCATGAGGACGGATGGAAGATGGAAATTCAGCGTGAGTAGAGATCTCAAATAAGGTTGTGGTAGTGAGGGTAGTTCAAGCCTTTGCTTCGCTGAGCGGTGCCTCCAACACATCAGTCTTCCCGCAAACACGGCTGGTGCAATCCACTCGAAACGTAGGGCTAAATAAAAAGGTAATTTACGTGATAAATACCTGGATACATTGTATTTATAATGTACACTACATTATAAATCTAATTCCTGAAATGCTGGTATTATCTGCACATATTTCCTTTTCTGGGTGATTACCATGGTATGGTAATCGTTGCTTCTGATACCCACAAAACTGAGATTTCTTGTAAGAGATTTGAAGCCGACGAAACAAAAAGGAAAAGGACAATGTATGTCACTATTTGGGACTTTTCAAACCTAAAACATTATCCTAATGATATTTAAATGTGAAAGTTTGTGAGGATGGATGGATGCTTGTTGCTCTTTCATGAAAAAACTCCTGAACGGATATGGCTGAAACTTGAAATATACATAGCTTAAGACAGGGAATAACACAGGCCACTTTTTAACTTGGTGGTACCACTCGAGCAAAGCCGCGGGTGTGAGCTAGTCTTACCATAAGTCAGAAGACCTTTAAAAAACTTGACGGGCATTTTTTCCATGCAAGTAATGCAACATGCTTCTTGAAAGCCGTTCTATTAAGGACATTATTTTTTGATCATGACATGTTCAACCAACTTCTTCGCTTTCCTTTAACAGATATACCGTTAGTGAGATTGGAACTGGGAGCAAGCCTGGACGGCACCAAGATAGTGGAGGGTTCTGATGTGTATCTGGACTGCAGAGTGCGAGCGAACCCATGGCACAACCATGTATACTTTATGCACAACGTGAGTAGACCCAAAAACTCAATGAGACTCCATTTTCATCCTTTCTTTTTTTTTAAACTAATATAGGTTTGCGTTTGACCACACCCTGCCTGTAAAGCAACAGTGTGGTCTAAGGTGCAGCACGCACCTAGAAGGAACCTATTGACTCTCGATTTGAAGACACCCTAATTATACTTTTCTGAAAATACTTACCCAGGCAAGGAGTTCCACATTTTCGCCTTTTGGGATAGTCACGTGTTTACGTTTTTAATCTATGATGTACCTACTTATTGCTTCTCAGGGTGTAACAGTAAAACCAGGTCCAGGTGTACTGCTGGCAAACCAGAGCCTGGTTCTGCAGAAGGTGTCAAGGAAAGCAGCTGGATCCTACGTCTGCAACGCTCGGAACAGTCTGGGGGAAGGATCCAGTGAGAGTCTTGTGCTGGATGTCAAATGTAAGTGATCTTTAGCAGCTTGAAGCGCTCGTGCCGTAGCTTAGACGTTCTTGATAGATCGCAGAAGTTAAGCGACGTTTTCAGCGATCAGAATTTGGATGGATTGCAAGTGGAATTAACAGCTGAGTGCTTTCGTGCTTCGGAGGGTACGTTAGATTGTCGGTCTCGGCTTTTAAGCCATGACGGAGGCCTTCAGGTTGCCTAAAAACTCCATCACCAGAGTTAGCCACTAGCTCATATGAACATACATACATACATCGGTAGCTTATTGTAGTACATCAGTTACTACATCTATGTACACTACGCTACAATGGATCTAGGCATTCGTGAAGTTAGCCGTTTCGCTGCGCAGTAGGTAGAAAATGTAGTATGAAAAAGCTTCACTGCGCATCGAAACGGCTAACTTCACGAATGCCTAGATCCATTGTGCGTAGTGTGTCTTACTTACATTTGAAGAAAAAGAACTGTATGCAACACAGCGGGCTTAAAAAGGTCGCTAAAGCAGAATCACAATATGAAATGAACTATAATGCCGTCTCTTTTCACTCTCAGTCAATGAAGAGAGACAGCATATAGTTCAATTCATATTGTGATTCTGCTTTAGCGACCTTTTTAAGCCCGCAGGCAGGACCGAATGAAGCAGCAATTCTCAAATTCGATCTTTTTTTTCTTATCACGCAAACATTGCATGAAATCAAAACGTATTTATTCTGAATCTCTTCCTCAGTCGCTCCGACCTGCAAGACATCACAGCCGCTGGTATTGAGAGCAGCCAGAGGCGAGCTGGTAGAAATTGAATGTGATCTCTACGCGAATCCTAAGGTAAGATTCTGAATATAGCATGTAAAAGGGGGCATTTAGGGACCCTAATAACAATTCCCAAAAATAACCAAAGTGATTCATTATGCGATTTATTTTTTTTAGTTTGTATGGATACAAACGCGATGCGAAAACAATACCTATTGTTTCTGTGGGAAGGGAGCTATCTGCGCGTTCGCAGCGCGTTTTTTTTACAGCGCGTTTTTATCGATACAAACGCGCAGCTCAAAAACGCTCTGCAGAAAACGCAGTGTGGCCACTCCCTAAAGAAGCATTCTTTAAGATCAATTTATATTTTTTTATAAAAAGGCAACCTTCAAATTTTTGACCACTTTGATTTTAGTTTGCTCAAGAATGGCCAATTGTGTATTTTCAAAAGAAAAGGATGGGGTTAAAACATGCAATTAATAAATTAAATGCCATTTTAGTAAATGACAAAGTTAAGAGCTTTCACAAAAAGATTAATTAGTGTCACCTCGACTGTCCGAGGATTAAGATTTGTATTTCAAGACTTCAAGCTGCTGAAGGCTTTACTTTCCGTCTGTTTCGGGGACAGAACGGCGTTTAAGTAGTTTTTAAGTATCTTATCGTACAACTCCTTTTCTTTTGTTTGTTTGAAACTTAACTTCTTTGAGGAGCCTCAAACTGTTCAAATTCTAATTAAAACCAGTTACAGTAGACATTCTGTTAAATAAATAAATAAAATAAATATTGCTGGGCATTTCACACAGCGCCATCTAGCCCCAAACTAAGCAAAACTGGTACTATGGGAACCAGATAACTGATAGACTTTTTGTAAATAATACTTATTAAATCCTCAAGCACTCAACATCAATTTAAAATTTGAACAAAAACAGACGTCCGGCACATACCTTTCGATAAATATATAAGTAAAAATTTACACAGCAGAGCTTGTACCATGAGAACTGATAGAAAATACATCTCCAAATACTGGATTGGTTTCCCTCAATGTTTTTTTAAATGCAAAACAAATTCCATAAACACAATAAAACCGATGAGCACGAAATAAAATCACGAAAGGATTGTAATATAAAAAGGCGTCTTCACTTCATACGTGCCCCATGCATAACATAACATTCGGAGTTACCCTAACAATATGGTAAATATTCATATGATTTACTTGCGTGAACCTACATTGTTCGCTAGTGATGTTAAAAAACCTGAGTTTTTTTCGGAGTTACGACTCCAAAATGGTAATAAAAACTCCGAAAGAGGTGTTCTCCGAAAAATGAATGGGAGCGTTTAATGGCAGAAATCAGTCTAGTAGCTATCCTAAAAGTAAATAATGCTCAGTAAGAGAACCTTTACTGTAAAAATTGTTTTAAAATGTAATTTTAAGGCTTGGCCTAGTGCGGGGTTCATTGTAAATTATTTGCTCTAATTATTTGTCCTAGATTTATCCTATGTTTGTCCTATGTGTGTAAGTGTTTTTCTAAAAACTAATAAACTATTATTATTAAATTGGAAGTATGAAATATTTTAATGCAGATAGATCCAACGCCAAATTTTTATGTAGGGACTTAATTAGTATATTACGGAAAGTATTAGACATTTCTTTATTCACTACATAAGCACACAAACACATACATCAATATCAAAAGAAGACTAAACAATACAGATTAAAAGAAGTAAGACATAACATAAAATAATAACATAATAACACAGTAAAAACAATAAAAGTAAAAATGGATAAAATTATGAACTTAGCCTAAAAGTGTTGTGTGTCTGTGTGCTACAGCAGCAAAAAGATCTCGACTCAGCGTTATGCTTATTAGAACTAACCGATCCAAAAAACACAGATGTAGTACCTATACATACATACATCTTATATTAATCATTTCATTCATTACGATTGAACCACTAACAATATTATCGTCGACTTTCACATTTATGAAATACTTATTTTCGGACTCCGAAAATTTTTATTGTACGCGAACATAAATAGAGAGTTTTACCTAAAAATAAAACTTACCTATTATTTCTCCTAGTATATCCGGAATCCATCTTGAGTAGAAGCACCCATCTTTACTCGCGTTTTGCGCCCTAGCAACTTCCTTTCGGCTCATGACCCTGCCTCGGCTGTGTTCGTTTCGGGTTTTGTCGGTGTGAGGCAGGCTATATAATCGCTTGGTCGAGCGGTTGTTCCTCATTATACTCATGATGTACCAGGTAGGGATTACCTGGATTCCGGATATACTAGGAGAAATAATAGGTAAGTTTTATTTTTAGGTAAAACTCTCTATTATTGATCCGTTTGTATATCCGGAATCCATCTTGAGTGATGTGTTTGTTATCTCCTGGTAATCCATTTGTAAAATTGATGATGCTATAATGTGTTTAGCTAGATTCAATAGTAGATAGGTACTTACCGAAATGTGTTAAATCATTCAGATTATCCAAAAATGTATGTAACATACCTATAGGTAGGTAAGCCTGGGGGCACCAAAAGGTAAAATAATAGTTTTTAGACATGAAAATAAAAGTTTAACTTTTGATAGAATTAACAAAACTTATAGCTTATGTATTTAAAATGTATTGTCACGTTAATTTGTTTCGTGAATTAATTTCTTAGATACTCTCAATTGGAAAACATTCAATCCATTTCAGATATGCAACAGCAGAACGTACGTAGCTAGGTGTAGCGTTTACATTGGTATCCATATGGTAGATATGGATGGACGTAATAAATAGTTCTTGGGACTTACATCTCTCACGACGATCACCGGATATTCCCAGCAGTCTCCTAATGTAGGTAGTACTACACGCAGTCCAGATTCAGGTTGTTGAGCCTCCAAACAGAGTTTCTATAGTTTGCATTGTCCATCTTAGAACTAAATTTTTGGCCACAATACTATGGAATCACCTTCATCTATAAAACATTCAGGGTTAAGAATAAGATCATGTAGGTACATTATAGGTACTGTAGACACAATATACTTGTTAGAATCATGACATTGCAGTAAAACCAGTGTACCAAAAACCAAAGAAGATTTAGGTAGGTACCTACGTAATTTAAAAAAGGATTTAACTATAAGCGAATGTCGAAATCCATAAAAGTAACTGTTAATAGTTGAATATGTTTACAGTTAAGTAGTATATTAGTCTATAAGATAAGCAGGCGACTGTACACGGCGTCCTGAAGTCTTTGATTAACAAGCCTGAAGTGAGCAAAGTAGAATAAAGGTAGAATAATAGCTGTTCGGCTTGAAACTGGATAGGTATTTGACATTATTATGTTGGAGAAGCAGTGGTAGATTAATATTCAGCAACTGTAGCAACATTTTTGAGCAACCTTTTGTTTGAAGACTGCAATGAGATTCAAAATTATGTCATTTAAATAAAAAAGGTTAGAATAGGCACAGATCTGACTTTGAAGTTAGCATATTAGTTAGCATACAATAGATAATAATATGAATTAGTTGCTTTATAGATACAGACTTTCAGCTTCTTTTCGTTAAGTAAGTTGGCTAGAAAACGAGCTAATACTTACTTGAACTGGATCTTTATGGTTTACAGAATTTGAAACGCACCATTTAGTCCATTTCCGGCATGCAAATAGGTAAGTACATACCTATAACTCTTAAACTGAAAATTTTCATCAGAAATCAGCCATTCCTGCAGGTGTGGGTATGTCCTAGATCTGCTGTGAGTATTTCGCTGATAGAGTGTCCACCAGCACTTGTGGAAGGTTCGGGATATGGTAGATTGGTTGCAAAGGAACAGCAGTAGAATCACCTAGCTCTTAAAAACGATTCAAAGTGGTACACAAAGTGATCTTATTGAATAAATGAATTTGAGTTTTGAGATATGAGTAGGTATGGATTCGATAATGCACGTCATTCTAGGTCTGCTTTCAAAAACATTTTGTTCCACTTCAGAGCTATCAGTTAGTATCACAATCCTGTGCTGTATTCAGGTAAGAAAGATAATACTTACAAGGATAATACTTGAGGAGTCAGATTCGGTGGAGGACATGTCCAGGCTATGTTAAAATTCCACTGCAGGGAGGAAGCGTTGTGGTTAATTGCCTGTAGGTCCATGGACATATACCTATTTCATACGTGGATTGTTTTCGGTGCAAATAGGTCCACTTCAAGGCTTGTCCCAGCCCTGGAAGATGTGATGTGTCGCTTGACTCGTCATGTTAGGTGAAAGAACGAAAGGAAACTCCTTACTGCATTCAGGGAGGACAGAGCACACCTACAAAATACGCGTGTATAGGTTCTGAAAACAAAATGTGTGAAAGCACTGTATTTCACTGTACACAGCATCAAACACGATATGGTGACTCGGCACGTTATGTGACGTTCATGTTGTATAGGAAAGTAGAAGTGAGTTGAAGCGCTCTTAGAAGTACCGGGCTGTCTGGCAAATGAGAATGATATCCATTAGTGTAACCATTTGTATTGATAAGTAGGTAGGTACACAGCTCTTTTGAATTGGTGCCGCCCTCTTTGTTGATGTAGGCTACGACCGACTGTTGGATTACTCGTCTGGACCAGTAGAAAAGTAGACCATAACTCGAAATGTCTTTGTATAATGATACCTCATACCCATCATAGAGCTCCTTTAGGTTGACAAGCCGTGGTTGATGTATTGCACTGGTTGGGCTTCCCATCCTATGTCCGAAGCTTACGTGGTCAAGACATGCGATATTTGGCTCGAATGAATCGGTAATGTTGCCTATCGCGTCTAGCCACTATTTCAAGTCCCGTATAACTTCGTTGGGTAATGGAAATGTCCCGAACGAATGTTTCTTGGGAAGATGTCGATTGACTTGCAAAGTTCGACAGTGTAGCTGCCTTTGAGGTGTTACGAAAATGGCAGAAGTTGAGTCTTACCAGAAGGATCTGTCTGAGACTGTCTGAGGTACCAACGCCCTTGAGTCGTCTTGTCATTTTGGTGCCGGAGTTGACTGTTGTTTCCACTGTAGTGAAATGATTCGTTCCAGTGGTGCTTTCAGGTGCGCGTAGATACTTTTTTGTTGGTTTCTGCTATAATATCCATATTTTGCTGTGGATGGACATGCTTCTGGAATTTGAGAAGTTATGAGTTCCCCCCCCCCCCCCCCCCCTCCTATTGTCAGACATGCCGAGAGACCAGTCCCGTCGAACAAATCCTTCCAATGGGGGGATAGCTTGGATGGCCTCACTATGAAATGAATCAGATATGGTTTGAAGCAACGCATCCATACTAAGCTATATAAAATACTCCAATTATCGTAGAATATCACTCGTCACTGTTGCGTGTCAATGAAACGGCTTTGAACTCACTCATAAAGCAAGACAGGGGTTTAGGAGAGACCCGTCGATTAAATATTTCAAATTAGATCGCACGTTTTTGCAATAGCATTGTCATTGTAATAATGTAAAGAAAAAGCAGTAAATGAGCGTTCCACTAAACTTAATCTAAAATCTTTATTACTCAAAGGTTCAAATCGGCAAGGTTCATCATTCGTTTCGAATTCTATAAAACCGGGGGTAGTCGCAAATTTCTTCTGTTTCGTAAGAACAAACTAGGTATGAAATGTACCTCAATGTGTTTCATGCTTTGAAAGTGTTATAAATCGGAAAAAAATTTCTATTTGAGGGTAGTTAACGATTCGGACAATTGAAAATGAAATGAACTGAAATAAAATTCTAATTTCTCGTTAGGTTAATAATTGATCGAGCGAGCAAACCGGGCTGAGATCTTTTGTGACGACTTGGGCGATTTGGCGTTGTATGTTTTATGAAATGCTTATGCTCGTATAACTATCGAACCAATTATTGTTATTAAACTTATAACCGTCGTTTAATTTGGTAGGTAGGTCAATAGATTGTGCTATGAAAGTTACCTACTAGTTAGCGTATGAGCGTACTCGATTTACGAGATAGGTAGGTGTAAAGATATTGTTAAAAGTAAAAATATACTGAGCGAGGTGTCATAATGAAGTAGGTACTTACAGTGTTTTTGAGAAAAGTACCTACGACGATAAAAGTAAAAATATGAAACATCTGTAACCTGAGCTCCCATTTGTCAGTTTAGATGTTTTCGTTGTTCAGGTTAGAGTGGAAGTTAAATAGTTAAGCTAGATAGCGCTATATGGATAGCGTTAGCGTTGCAACTTGCAGTGGTTTGGAAAAGACTAATTGATTGCATGCGAATAACATTCTTTTCCATGTAGGTAAGCTAGCGCAGTAGACATAATAAAATAGCTACAAACCGGCAGAATTAGCACTTAGACGTATAGTGTAGTCAAAAGCAAGTGTACTTACTTATAAAATATAAGCTATCACCACGGTGCGCGAGATCTCAGTTCGCGGGGCGAACTACTAGTTTTTATTGGGTAGACTAAGGTAGTATGATCTCGCCAAGAATGCTGTCAACACAGGTCGTTATTGATGCTACAAGACTCGAAGGATTATTACCTATTTGCGAAATGATCGGTACGACGAACCGGTCCGATGATTGTGCAGCTACCGGTTCTTGAAAGTTATCCTTTGAGCATAATAATAATATACCAATAAGTACGATACCTGCAAAGTCCACATGCTGATCCGCTCGTCGCTCGTTCACTTCAATCTTCTATGTTTCTTTGTTCGAACAGGGTTTGAGTCAATTCTCGTGTCGAAGAAAATGACGGTAGTCTTCTTTTCCTCTACTCTTGACTGTTATCACTATTCACCATGTTTAACACACTTAAAGGAAGTTTTACTTTTACTTATTTTAATTTTAATTATTAAATGTTAAATGATTTTTATTTTATAAATAAATGTCGGTAGGTATAAAAAAGAAATAACCTGACCGACTGCTAGGTCGTGCGCACTGCGCGAAAGACGACGCTATAATGAGGAACAACCGCTCGACCAAGCGATTATATAGCCTGCCTCACACCGACAAAACCCGAAACGAACACAGCCGAGGCAGGGTCATGAGCCGAAAGGAAGTTGCTAGGGCGCAAAACGCGAGTAAAGATGGGTGCTTCTACTCAAGATGGATTCCGGATATACAAACGGATCAATAATATTCCAGTTTACTCCGAATTCTACAAACACGTCTCTAGTCCGAAGCAATAAATAAAACTTACGTTTCGTTTATATTTGGTTTCTTTGTTTAATTTCCGAGAGTACGTTTTTTGTAGCTTTGCTTGTGATTATTTTAACTTTAGGCCGGCTCCACACGTTGGCGCCAACGTTCGTACCAACGTTGGCCAGTTAATTTCGTGAAGCATCCACACGTTAGGTATTACACAAGTCTTGTCCCGTCAGAGCCAAGGAAAGTGCCAAAACGTGAAGGAAGACGTCCGATACAGAAATCGCAATTGCTATAAGCGCTTTTACTGTGTGCCAATTATAATTTATAATTTGTTAGGTACTGAAAAGAAAAAACAAAAATCCACGGCAAAAAAAATAATGGATATTGACACATAATTCAAACTCTCGATGCTTGCTGCAATAGGACTGAGCAAAGCGCCAACATGTGGATGGAACGCCAACGTTGGCGCGTGTTAGATTCTATAAATATATTGGTAAATAACATAAATCAATTCGTAATTTTTTAGATACCTTGGTAATTGTAAAGTGAATATTTTATTAGTTTTTCGGATTTATTATTTGATATTAGACACATTTCCGTTGTTATTTAAATTGAATAAATAATAACTGTTGAAAAGAAACATAATTTCGTATAGGTATTTATAATTAATAATATCTATGATTTTTAGAATGTAATTCAACTTCATAACAAGTTATTTTGATATCTATTAACGGACATCCGTTTAATTAAAAATATATTTTAATTAATTGTTTAAAATGTGATATATAAGTGTCGAAATTCGTAATATAATTATTAAAGTGTATTTCAATAATAATAACAATTTATTTCAATAAATAAATTGTTATTGGTAGTCAGAGGTGGTGCAGAACAAGTAGGGTACTATATAAACGGTGTCAAAGTCGATAAGGGGCTCAGTTCGTCAGTTTTGGCATAGTTGGTCAGTTTGGCAGTTTGGCTCAGTTGGACTCTGTTGGATAGAGTTGGTTGGAAGACACGAGAGAGGCAGTACCTGGGAATACTTGTTTTGCACCCTGTCGGCGTTTTGTCCGGCTCTGAGTACCTACCTACCCATCTTAAAACAAGATAAGTAATTTTTATCGCTATATTTTTCATTGCTGTTCGCTACATTCAAATATTTTATGTAAAAGGTTATTTGGCTGTCCTAGATTAAAGTAATAAACTTTAATATAAGATTTACCTAGTTTTAAGGAAAGGTAGTTCTTCAAATAAGTGTATCAGTATAATAAAATACAATGATTTTGATTTTAAGACTATTTATTTTTATGATTATTACCATTTTTCTTAAAAAGGTAGGTACCTCTCCTTACATCAGAAGGTGGGATTCGAACTTATTCTAATACATTTTTGAAAATTTCAGAAAGAATTCCAATGGCTTGGAAGGCCTGAAAGCGATTCGCAACGCTGTGTCTACAAAACGCCCACCGCCGCGCCGCCATGACGATGATGATGTTCCGTCTCCAATTTTCCACCCATCGAAGGAAAATTGCTGCAGACTGATGCAATAACATCGAGGTTCTCACCAACAAGAAGGGAGCAGTATTTCTTCTGACGCAAAGGCCGGTAAGGCCCTGAAGGGCTCTGTGCTATTTTGGTTCGAATCATGGAGTCCTGAAAGTGAATTTCTTTGTTAATTTTTGTAATGATGAATCTATTACGTAATACCATGTAATACTAAGGAAGCTTTTACTGAAATCAAATTGTCAGAATTTATGTAGTATGGTACCTACTACTACTACTTACCTATAAGCGATATGTAGATGTTAAGCGGTAGTCCTCAACATTAACGTATCATATTTTATAAATCAGTCGGTCCAAATTAGATACTCGTAGAAACAGAACCTTTTTAACTATATTTGATTATAAGGCAGATTATTAAATAACTGTTTATAATTATACTCGGAAGGTACTTTTTTGTTTTGCAAGGCAATGGATAAAATTCGTTATAATATCGATTCCATTTCATGTATTTCATTTGGATTGCACTGGCCCGTTTTTCTGTATCTAGTGGAGGGTAGAACCACATTGTGTAAAACGGTAGATGGATTGACAAAGTTTTGTTTACGTTGAATCTAAAATCTTTTTATTTTTGTCAAGGAGAGAGATTTGTTCACGGTAGTTGATTATTATCTCGTGAATAATAGTGTTGTGTTTGTTTGTGAAGTTTCATGTCAGTACTGGCCGAGCGGGTTGTGAAAGGTATTAGGTACGTATTTTTTAGAAAATTACTAAGTTAATTCTGGGTACGTATAACATAGTGACTGAGACGCAACAAGCTGCTAGCTTGCCTGGTGAACAGTCTAGACTAGGGCATGCAAACCGGTTACCCGGGTAACCGAAAAAACCGGGTAACCGCCTGATTTGAAGATCGGTTTTTGCATGATGGAAAACCCGGTTTTTCGACTTTTTCGGTTTTTTTAGATCGATAAAAAATACTCACAAACTACCCTTTCCCTTCCCTATTAAATGAATTTTAATAGGGAATTTAATAAGGTTTCACGTTCAGTGAGTGAGAGGGAGCGCGCAAGCGGCGACTATTTCGTTCGCTCGTTTCGTTTCGATCTCAGTCGAGTCAGGTCAAGGCAGAAGAAAGACGCGCCCGCGCACGCTGCGTGAGTGCAATCCGAGATACATCAAATCAAGGTAATTTCACATGATTTTATAATCTTTCTTTACGTTACACACACACTAGGATATTAAATACCTACTGTCTAATGCCCTAGTGTGCACTGTGTGTAATGTAGTAGTACAATACTTAAATGGTTAGCACAAGCTGAAATGAGATAGGTAGAATACCTAGACCTACATACATTGCAAACTAACTAATTTATTGATTTAGTACTAGGTACTACAGCTGTAACAAAATAGCATTGAATAGGTACCTAAGTAACTGCTAGATTGCGCCGCAAACTTTTTGGTGGCTGAGAAGTTCGTAACGAGACGCTGCGCAGTAGCTATTTTTAGAGTCTCAGAGGGGAGGCCGAGAAGGTGAAGCGGCGGGTAAGGCGGGGCGTACGTACCCCCGCTAGCCGCCCGCAACCCGCGGAATCCCAGCGAGATGTATGCTATGCTTGTGTGCAGTGCACGCTACATCCGTTTGTTATCAAAGTACACTCGACTCCAAGTTAAATTATTGTTAATCACATTGTTTGTTTTAGTTTTTGTTAATAGTTAATATTGTGTTGTTGCTATGCATCGCGGTAGGTACAACGTTTTACGTAGACAATCAAGAAAAATAGTTTAGACCGTTTTACAATTCATGAAAAATACGTAGGTTATAAGTGCTTAAAACTAGTTTTCGACTTTGATTTTATTTTCTTGACTGGTAGGTATTTTTTAATAAGTTAGTAAGTACTTATACCGTAGGTACTTATTCGTAATACCTAATTATTAAATATGTATATGTACCTACGAGTCAAAATAATCACGTAGGTTAAGTAGGTACCTACTTACCTAAAAATTATTTTTAATCTAGTAGATAAAGTTTACTCTACCCTAGTCTATTTTATTGCGTTGACTGTACCTGCGCAAAGTCGACTCCGCCGCGCACTTCACAGCCGCCAAAAAGTTTGTGGCGCACTACTTATGATTTTCGATTTGACGGCGTACCTTGGTATTTTGTCTACATATCCACTAAACTGAATAGGTAATGCCTACCTACCTACCTGTTCAGTTTCGTAGTTTCTAAAGTATTGGAACGTATTTTACCTACCTAATAGGTAGGTATTTATCGATCGAGCGAGCGAAGCGAGCAAAAATTTTAGTGACAAGTTGAGCGATTTTGCTTTGTATGTTTGTATGTTTATCGATGACGTCTTCGTAGTTCATTAACTGGTGGTTAGGTGGTTAGGTATAATCTATCAAATATTGAGTTGAGTTGCGTGAGTAGATACTATTAAATAAGTACTTAATTATTTACCTATTCCTTCATAAATCTAAATTCAAAATCCTACGCAAAATTATTAGATTGAATTGGGATGAGATCGCATAGATTTAAACTAAGTACCTACAAAAAAATATTTTAAAGATTTTAATGAGCATTCCCTATACTTGCTTACAGATTAATAAAGCATGAAGAGGGCTACCGACTCAGCGGAAATAACCTTTAAAAAAAATAAAAAGTCAGCTGATGATAAATCATCAGTATGGTTTTATTTCTTGCGTGCTACGGACGGAAACTCTGCGAAGTGCAAACAATGCGATAAAATACTTAAGGTGGCAGGAAGTACTACTTCAAGCCTTCGAAACCACTTGCGCTGCAAACACTCAATAGAACTAAATCAAAATGTTCAACCTGCAACTGCAACTGCTGACCCAACGCCGAGTTCATCAAGTACAGTTAACCAAGATGTTCCTCAAGATACCCAAAATGTGCCAAAGCCCGCCAAAAAACAAAAAATTTCCGATTTCTTCAACAAATTAAATTCTGTTGAATACGTTGTTTCTAAGATGGCTGCTTTGGATGGCTTGCCCTTTAAAACTTTTTGTTCTTCCGAAGAACTCAGAAAACTTTTCACCAAAAGCGGACATAATTTACCAAGCTCACCAAACAGCATCAAACAAATGGTTGTAAACGCAAATGATGAATTGAGAAAGTCAATGATAAAAGAATTAGAGGAACTGAAATCAGATGGAGTGAGATTTGCAGTAACTTTAGACGAGTGGACCTCAAACAGAAACCGACGATACATGAATGTTAACTTATTTTCGCCATATTTTAGAGAAAATACTGGCTGTAAAAATTTGGGGCTTGTAAGAATCAGCACAAAAGGGACAGCCCAACATTGTTTGGATATTCTAAAGAAAAAAATAGGCAATTTCAATCTTGCGCTGGATAAAGACATAATTTGTCTGACCACTGACGGGGCCAGCGTAATGACAGCTTTAGGCCAGGCTGCTAAGACTAACCAACAACTTTGCCTGGCGCATGGCATTCAGCTTGGTATAATTGATGTGCTGTATAAAAAACCCACTACTGAAGTGCTTGATCAGCTTATTGAAGAAAATCAAGCCATTACTGGAGAGGCGGTTGCACGTGAAGAACAACCGCAGAGTGAGAGAGAGGAAGGCGAGGATAGTGCTGAAGAAAGTGATGACGAAAATGGAAGTCTTAATGTCAGTGAAGATCAGCGTACTATTGTACCAACACTGTTTTATAAAGACATTATTGACAAAGTAAGACATGTCGCAAAAATGTTTAGAAAATCGCCTACGAAAAATGACATTTTAAGTAAACATGTCATGGCAGACCACGGAAATAAAGATCTAAAGCTCATACTCGATTGTAAAACTCGGTGGAGTTCGATGGGAGACATGATTGCACGTTTTTTAAAACTAAAAGACGCAGTCTCGAAAGCCCTGATAGATCTTAAATCAAATGTTCGATTTTCTAATGCTGAGTTAGAAATTTTAACGGATTTATCCGAATCTTTAGCTGTGGTAAAAGCCACAGTAGAAGCCTTATGCCAGCGTGATGCGAATTTAATCACAGCAGTAACAGCTTTAAAATTTATGCTCAAAAAATTGCGCCAAGATCACTCCTCCATCAGTACTCAACTTGCGAATTCATTAGAAAGGCGAATAAAACAACGACTGACTGATTTAACTGGAGTTCTACTGTATTTGCATAATCCAACAACATATTACAAAGACCTTTTCAGTGACGTTAATAACGCAATAGCCCTGGATAATGACAAAATAAGAAGTACCATAGTAGACTTAATACAAAAGTATTTTAGTACTACGACACCGATGACAAGAGTTGAACAACGAGAAAATAGTACAATGCCGTTTTCGCTAAATATCAAAGAGCAACTACAAAGAGAAATAAATAACACCCTGCAACACACTGAAACAAAAGCAGCTGGCGAAAACTCTACAATTGATAAACGAGAACTTGATATAGAAACACTAATCAGAGTCGAAATGGCGCTTTATGACAGTGGAGGAACTATGGGTCACCATCTAATGAAAATTTACAAAGCCTTAAAATCGATTCCCCCAACAAGTGTCGAATCAGAAAGAGCATTTTCGTCAGCAGGTCTTATGTGCAATAAAATACGCAGTTCACTAAGCGATGATTCTCTAAATGCGCTTGTTTCACTGCGGTCCTTCTATCAATATCAAGTCAAGGCATAAAATAAAAGACCAAAGAATCCAAATGTGCAAAAAATAATTAAACTAATAATTTAACTCGTGATTTATAATAATTCTCAGTAAGCGATTTTGTATAAATAAGGAACAATTAAGACTGATAGCGTGATTTTAGGCTTGTTTCACTCTTCAGCGTGTCGCCGGTCGCGTCCGCGAGTTGACCATTCACAGCACAGAGAAATGTGCTGTGAATGGTCAACTCGCGGACGCGACCGGCGACACGCTGAAGAGTGAAACAAGCCTTGGTTCCTACTATAAGTAGGTACCTTAATAATTTAACTTGTGATTTATAATAATTTTAAGTAAGCAATTTAGTATGGGTAATTAAGAAATAATTGAGACTGTTAGCGTGATTTAAGTTCGTACTATTGGTAGGTACCTAACCTACCAAAAATTTTATAATTTGATTATTTTTTTGATAGTCTAACTTGATTGTTAAAGTAATGATAGGTCAAAATTGAGACTGTTTATGGTGATTGATCTCGTACCTATTAAGTATTTCGTTATTTTTAAGTATTATGTCTTTGTGTTGTGCGGCATATGACACCTACTTAGGTGTAAAATACAATGTTGATCATTATTATGCTTGTTTTTCATTTGATTCAAACAAATACAAAAAAAACCGAAAAAACCGAAAAACCCGGTTATCCGGTTTTTTTTAAATGGAAATCCGAAAAAACCGGGTTTTCAAAACTACCCGGTTTTTGCAAGCCCTAGTCTAGACATCACTTGGCAGCAGTGATGGGACTGAACATGACAGGTTTAGCTGATAGGTGAGAGGCTGCTAGCTTGCCTGGTGAACAGTCTAGACATCACTTGGCAGCAGTGATGGGACTGAACATGACAGGTTTAGCTGATAGGTGAGAGGCTGCTAGCTCACCTGGTGAACAGTCTAGACATCACTTGGCAGCAGTGAAGGGACTGAACATGACAGGTTTAGCTGATAGGTGAGAGGCTGCTAGCTTACCTGGTGAACAGTCTAGACATCACTTGGCAGCAGTGATGGGACTGAACATGACAGGTTTAGCTGATAGGTGAGAAGCTGCTAGCTTACCTGGTGAACAGTCTAGACATCACTTTGCAGCAGTGATGGGACTGAACATGACAGGTTAAGCTGAGACTTTAGGTATTGATTGATAATGACTGTGACGTAGGTAAATGAACTTAAAAAATTCGGGCTATTATTACTTTACCTACTTCATTTTGTGTTAAGTAAGATTATTGTTTTCTGATATTATGTCTGATGATAGTTATAACTACCTAAACAGGCTATGTACTTACATAATACTTCGAGGACGAAGTAATTTGCAGAATGGCCGTGTTAGATTCTATAAATATATTGGTAAATAACATAAATCAATTCGTAATTTTTTAGATACCTTGGTAATTGTAAAGTGAATATTTTAATAGTTTTTCGGATTTATTATTTGATATTAGACACATTTCCGTTGTTATTTAAATTGAATAAATAATAACTGTTGAAAAGAAACATAATTTCGTATAGGTATTTATAATTAATAATATCTATGATTTTTAGAATGTAATTCAACTTCATAACAAGTTATTTTGATATCTATTAACGGACATCCGTTTAATTAAAAATATATTTTAATTAATTGTTTAAAATGTGATATATAAGTGTCGAAATTCGTAATATAATTATTAAAGTGTATTTCAATAATAATAACAATTTATTTCAATAAATAAATTGTTATTGGTAGTCAGAGGTGGTGCAGAACAAGTAGGGTACTATATAAACGGTGTCAAAGTCGATAAGGGGCTCAGTTCGTCAGTTTTGGCATAGTTGGTCAGTTTGGCAGTTTGGCTCAGTTGGACTCTGTTGGATAGAGTTGGTTGGAAGACACGAGAGAGGCAGTACCTGGGAATACTTGTTTTGCACCCTGTCGGCGTTTTGTCCGGCTCTGAGTACCTACCTACCCATCTTAAAACAAGATAAGTAATTTTTATCGCTATATTTTTCATTGCTGTTCGCTACATTCAAATATTTTATGTAAAAGGTTATTTGGCTGTCCTAGATTAAAGTAATAAACTTTAATATAAGATTTACCTAGTTTTAAGGAAAGGTAGTTCTTCAAATAAGTGTATCAGTATAATAAAATACAATGATTTTGATTTTAAGACTATTTATTTTTATGATTATTACCATTTTTCTTAAAAAGGTAGGTACCTCTCCTTACACGCGCATATTCCTTTGATAAAAGCGAGACGGCTCGGCCAACTCACAACGGTGGTCCCTACGTTGGCGCCAATGCAATTTTGCTAGATTCACACGTTGGCGAGTGGCATTGGCGCCAACGTTGGCCCCAACGTTTGGAGCCGGGGTTAATACAAGAGGTCTAAAGTATATTCGGTAAACTTTTGTTTGCGGGAAATGATTTCGTCGTATATTTCTCGTTTCAATTGTTTTAAGGTTTCAAATAATTTAAAGAACAATGGATCAAAACAAACGCGTTGCTTGTTTTTCGTGACTGTTTTTCTTTTATTGTTTTTATTAGATATAACAATTTTAAAGAAAAATTTGATTTTAAAGAAAAAGGCCTTTATATATTTACTAGATGATTTATACAGAGCCAGGAGGCAATCTTTGCCTACACTTAACGGGACACTGTAGTGCCTGGGACATTGTTTGAGATGGAGTAGGCTTGCCCAGCACCTAAACCATCCTTTCAGCTTAACCGGCCATATCCACAGGAAAGACATGGTCAATACATGTGGGTCTGACTAAGCCGCGGGTTTCCTCACGATGTTTTTCCTTCACCATTTAGAGTCCGTGTTAATGCGCATATAAATTTTTCAAAACGAAAAATCCATTGACGCACGGCCAGGATTCGAACTCACGACCTTCGGATCGAAAGTCGAGGTACTAACCGACTCGGCTAACACAGCTCTTTTTTCTTTAATTCTATTTGAATTTACACACATTCTTTACATTAACGAATTAAAAATCTTAGGACTCAATAAACAGTCTACTTTTTGGAATTTTCATAAAATGAAGTTCGTGGTAGTAATGGCATGGTACCGATTATTGGTACCTACATTAATTTCAAAATATCTTCGCATGTGACAGTTGAGTGTCATTTTGTTAGGGTATTTGTCAGAAACCACTTTATAATGTTCCAATTGTTTATAAACATCTATCATACAAAAATAAACCGCCATTTTGTCTAGTATGATGCAATATGCACTCAGAAAGTAAAACATATTATTTACTACTGTATTCTCGTTACTGATTTCAACACTATGAGATTGAATAAGAGTACGAATATAAACATGAGAACATTTGGGTATGAACAGTTGAGAAGAACTATGTGTGCATTCATAGTTCGTACTTATTTTATAGTTTTAAGCAAACGTACAAAGTTTTTAGTTATAAAACTATCCTTATAATTATTTTTTTTGTTTAAAAAGAGTCTTTGTTGAGAGTGTGAATAGCTATGTTTCATGAAAATCTGTTCAGCCGTTTGAAGATTATCAGCTCTTTTCTAGTTTATGAAGAGATTATGTCGGAGGGGATTAAATTTTTAATTTCATTGTTTTATATTTGTACAGATTTATACAGATAAAGGGATATGCCGGGATTTTTCATAAAAAAAATAATTTAATTGTTTCAAATGACTACAAAATTATGACTCTCGCGACATGCCTATTTAATTGCGTACCCATCCGTCATTATTTCGATCGGCTGACATTGCTATTAGTGTCGGAAACTTCGGCCGAGCTCGGCCGTTTCCAGCTGTTTTCGGCTGTTGTTTCTAAATTCAATTCGGTTCTCATTCGATACTGGAAATAGATGTGGCAGCCCTATTAGTTAAGTACTGTCGAGCTCATAAATTGACTGAATACTTAATTGAGTTTTTAAAAACCTATTTTAACAGACCAAATAAACGGATAATTTTTTTTTAATTTCTATAGTGTTAAACAACAACTTAGGTAGATGGCGCTCATCGATGCTTTAATCGATAGATATGATCTTATCAAGATTTTCAACCCTGACGACTAAGGGTTCCGTGGCCGAATTGGTAAAGACACTCCGGCTAAAGGAGGATCGATTGCATCCTTACGTGTTCGAATCCCGTCTTGGAATTGAAAATGGCCGATGGGGCCGAAAAGTTCTCGAGTGGAGGCCCCGGACAGGAAAGCGCAGCGTTGGACGTCCACCAACAAGATAGACAGACAACTTTGTAAGAACCGCAGCTCAGCGGTGGTTGCAGGCCGCTTCCAACCGCAAACACATGGAAATCTTTGAGGGAGGCCTATGTCCAACAGTGAACGTCCAACGGCTGAGATGATGATGAAATAAAGAGAGCTGGTCTAGTAAGCGCTTAACTTGAACTCCACCGAGTAGTTTTCAAGTTAAGCTCTTACCTCTGAGCAGCATTTCATTTCTATTAGGTATAGGAGACCGACATGGCTATCGTCAACTGAAAAAGAGCTGTTATCTCTTGGTCCAAAAAAGGTTTTAAGGTTTGTTTTGTTAGTTAATTGATTCAGGCGTGACTTTGCGGACGTCCATCTTCAGATTTTTTTGAAAATTCCAAAATATCTAGTACTCCTCCGCCAATCCATACAAGTTATCCATAAAAGTTTTTTTAGTTCACGCTAAAGCCACCCAACCAGCCACTTTCCACAGCCTAGCCTTACTATGCCAGGCTAGTCAGGGCAAATCCGGGAGCAGCACCAGCGCGAAGTAAAAAAAAAATGGTCTTTGACACGTGTATCACCCCTCCACGGGGCATCCTCAGGAAATAATTGACTCCCTCTGTTTTTCTGTTTTTTTTTTGTTCTAACTCGAAATGGTCAAGGAGTTTAAGATAATGCTGATTAATTGATTGATCAACAGGAACAGATGAGCTATCACTGGTGGTTCAACAGCTCAGCTCACAGCAAACACGAGCTAACTACGTCGCCGCTAACCACAGCACCGAATACACCAAGTAAGTATATTTACCTATTATTCTATAAATTATCAACACTTAACAGAATGATGTACCCAGGTACTTACAACATCCCAGGATGTCCTATCTTGACCAGCACCTAAACTTTTCTCTCAGAATAATAGCTTTGAAAATAAAAATTCTTATCAAAATCTCCGTGGCGAAGTTGGTAAGGCACTCCGGCTTAAGGAGGATCGCTTGTATCATTGCGGGTTCGAATCCCGTCGGAATAAAACATTTTGATAAGACTTTTCATCTTCAAAATATTACCTAAGTGTGGTATAACACTATAAAATTAAAAATTAAATAATAGCTTTATCCACAGGAAAGACATACCTAGTTATAGTGCACCGCAAACTTTATGACGGCTGAAATACACGGTAGATTCGACTTTGCGCAGGGTAGGCGGGCTATGTAGATAAATTTTACTCTTTCTATTGCGTTGAGTGTACTTGCGCAAAGTTGAATCTGCCGCGCACTTTAGCCGCTATAAAGTTTGCGGCGCACTATAATATTGTGATTGACTAAAGCGCGGGTTACCGCACGAGGTTTTCCTTCAACGTTTTGACGAGATTATATCAAAGTGCATACACATTTTATGAAATAAAAAATTATTTGATGCAAGATGGAATTCGAACTCATGACCTTCGAAAGTTGAGGATCACTCTGCCAACACAGCTTAAACTAAAAGTGTGAATGAAACCCTTAGAAAGGGATTACGATGTACCTGGATCAAATCAGTGATAAGAAAGGGCCAGGTCAAGAGTGCCCTAAACCAACAAACATGTATGAAGAATGTAGTGGATGAGGCGAAAGTATGTCAGGGTTGTAGCAAGCTACCCCTCTAGAGTATGGGCATAAATAACTCTAAAAAACTAAGATTTTTCTATTATTATCTTAGATTTACACATTAAGGCAATCAGGATTATCTTTTCCTCAAGATGTTTATTATTTACGTCATTTTTTTATTTTTTTTTATTTATGAAATCATCATCATCCTTTTCAATATTTATAATCATCCTTTTATTCAATATTCTTTCGAACATATTTTTTTTAATTTGCCCATCCTCATTTTCTAATCTTGTCGTGTTTTTATTAATTTACAATTCTTGAATTCTTGATTGGTTGTTGAAGTTAAGCAACGTTGTGCGCGGTCACAATTTGGATGGGTGGCGTTTTTTGGGACCGCAAGTGGCATTACCAGCTGAGCGCTTCCGTGCTTCGGAGGGCACGTTAGATTGTCGGTCCCGGCTTTTAAGTCGTTAAGCCATGACGGAGGCATTTAGGCGGCCTAAAAACTCCGTCACCAGAGTTGGCCACTTGCTCATACTAACTTACTTAGCAGGAAAGATTCTAAAACGTAAATTTTCAGGTACTTTCCTGTACATGGTGAACACATCATCAGACTACGGATGGGTGCAATGCTCAGGATCCAACTCAGTGGGGCGCCAGACAAAACCTTGTCTGTTCCATATACTACCTGCTGGTGAGATAAGCTTATACTAACATAGTCTTTTATAGATAATACTAGCTTCCGCTCGTGTGGTACCCGAATAAAAAGTAGCCTATGTCCTGATCTTGGTATTATCTATCCATATTTTAAATTTCAGTCATTTCGGTTCAGTGATTGTCGAGTTATAGAGGAACAAACATACATCCAAACATAAAAACTTTCGCATTTATCGATCGAGCGAGCGAAGCGAGCGAAGATCTTAGTGGTAAGTTGGGCGATTTTGCTTTGTATGTTTGTATGTTTGTATGTTTGTATGTTTGTATGTTTGTATGTTTGTATGTATGTTTCACGAATTGTTGTTCGCGCATAACTGTCGAACCGTTCATCCAATCTGCATGAAACTTGGTAGGTCAATAGGTTGTAGTAAGGAAATTTACGGTGGAGCATATGAGCTTAATCGATGAAGGGGTTGTGAAGATATTAGGTTCCCAAGGTAGTAATTTTTTTTTTAAGTTACACAAATATATTGAGTGGGGTGTCAAACGAAAGGGCTTATTTTGTACATTCCAAAATGGTTTTTATTTTTAATCTAGGATATATAGTTTTTGAAATACGACCAAAGAACAAAAACTACGAAACCAGAGCTGCAAGAGCTCCCGTTTCATAGAGTTTCGATGTCTTCGTAGCTCATTGACTGGTCGGTCTTAAAAAGAGAGTGGCATCGTTGCGGTTTGGTTTGCAATGATTTTAGATGCTACTTGATTTATTTTCGTGATAAAAAAAATTTTGATAAAGAATGAAAATAATTGGGATAAAAAAAGTTAAGTAAACAAATATATTGAGCGGGGTGTCAAATGAAAGGTCTTTATTTGTACATTCCAAAATAGTTATTATTTTTATTCTAGGACGTATACTTTTAGAAATACGACGAGAATTCATAAAAAATATGAAGTAAATGAAAAATTAGACACGACATTATGTATTGCATGCATGCAAGTATTTTTTACCATGAAGAGCTAGCGCAATAGGCATACTCGGCAGTAGTAGCACTTGAAATTATAGGGGTAGTCAGAAGAAAGTCCAAATGTAAGCCATCTACGGTGCGCGAGATCTCAGTTCGGGGCGAACTACTAGTAATATTAGTGTGATGTGATGACTCTCGCACGAGCTTACTAACTGCAATAACAAATGGCGTGAGAAAAGCGCATAGTGCAATAGTTTTATTTTCAACGAGTACTAACCACTATGCGTTGCACCTGAAGCGAAAACTGCAGCGAGAAATTAAGTTTCGTTTGTGAGTGCATTAACAAAAGTTTACGGTTCCAGTATTCATTTTTAATTCTTAGTTATTTCGCCATGACGCACAATGGTCCCGAATTTGGTGCTCCACATAGAAACCAAAACTCGATTTATTAATTTTTTTTTATTGGGGAGTGTTCTAATACACAATTCTTATTCAAATATGTAGGTACAGTCACCATAGCAAGCTTCATGATGGAATAAAAAAATATTTAGTTTTTTTTTGTATGGAGGAGAACACTTAAATAGGATTATCTCTCGACTCTTAGAAACTCAAGGGCTGCCGCTTATAGAGGGTGTACACCCACACGAGGCCGTCCTCATAAGCTACCAATCTCGCACAGCTGGGCACGGTTTTAGCACCCAGAGCAAACTGAATATTCGAAAATTTGCCTACTACACCAAAACTAGAATTTCTTAAATGTTTGCATGGTAGATTGTTCTAATTCACTATTTTTATCTAACTATGTAGGTACAGTCACCATAGTACGCTTTATGTAAGAAAAAAAAATATTTTGTCTTTTTTTGTGTATGAATGAAAACACTTAATTCGGATTTTCTCTCGACTCTTAGAAACTCAAGGGCTGTCGCTTATACAGAGTATACACACACATGAGGTTGTCCTCATAAGCTACCAATATTGCACGTCTGGGCACGGTTTTGGCACCCAGAGCCAAAATACTAATAATTCAAAAATTTTACAGCATTCCCGAAACCAAGATTTTTAAAAAGTTTGTATAGGGGATTGCTCTAATACACGATTTTTATGTAAAAATGTAGGTACAGTCACCATAACAAGCTTCATGACAGAAAAAACAACTATTTAGTTCTATTTTTGTGTGGAGGATAACACTTAAATTGGATTATCTTTCGACTCTTAGAAACTCAAGAGCTGCCGCTTATACAGAGTATACACCCACATAAGGCCGTCCTCACAAGCCACAAATCTCGCACGGCTGGGCACGGTTTTGGCGCCTAGAGCCAAATGATTATTTGAAAATCTATAAACTACACCGAAAGTAAAATTTAAAGCTTGCTGTCGTGACTGTACCTACATATTTAGATAAGAATAGTGTATTAAAGCAATGTCCCATGCAATCCCCCATGCAAACATTTACGAAATTCTAGTTTTGGTGTAGTTGACAAATTTTCGAATATTCAGTTTGCTCTGGGCGCCAAAACCGTGTCCAGCCGTGCGAGATTGGTAGCTTATGAGAATGGCCTCATGTGGGTGTACACCCTGTATAAGCGGCAGCCCTTGAGTTTCTAAGAGTCGAGAGATAATCCAATTTAAGTGTTTTCCTCCATACAAAAAATAACTAAATATTTTTTTATTCCGTCATGAAGCTTGCTATGGTGACTGTACCTACATTTTTAGATAAAAATCGTGTATCAGAGCAATCCCCCATGCAAACTTTTTTGAAATCTTGGTTTCGGTATTGCTGTAAAATTTTCGAATTATTAGTTTTTTGGCCAAAACCGTGCCCAGACGTGCAAGATTGGTAGCTTATAAGGACAGCCTCATGTGTGTGTACACCCTGTATAAGCGGCAGCCCTTGAGTTTCTATGAGTCGAGAGAAAATCCGAATTAAGTGTTTTCATTCATACACAAAAAAAGACAAAATATTTTTTTTTTCTTACGCAAAGCGTACTATGGTGACTGTACCTACATAGTTAGATAAAAATAGTGAATTAGAACAATCTACCATGCAAACATTTACGAAATTCTAGTTTTGATGTAGTTGACAAATTTTCGAATATTCAGTTTGCTCTGGGCGCCAAAACCGTGTCCAGCCGTGCGAGATTGGTAGCTTATGAGAATGGCCTCATGTGGGTGTACACCCTGTATAAGCGGCAGCCCTTGAGTTTCTAAGAATCGAGAGATAATCCAATTTAAGTGTTTTGCTCCATTCAAAAATAACTAAATATTTTTTTATTCCGTCATGAAGCTTGCTATGGTGACTGTACCTACATTTTTAGATAAAAGTCATGTATCAGAGCAATCCCCCATGCAAACTTTTTTGAAATCTTGGTTTCGGTATTGCTGTAAAATTTTCGAATTATTAGTTTTTTGGCCAAAACCGTGCCCAGACGTGCAAGATTGGTAGCTTATGAGGACAGCCTCATGTGTGTGTACACCCTGTATAAGCGGCAGCCCTTGAGTTTCTATGAGTCGAGAGAAAATCCGAATTAAGTGTTTTCATTCATACACAAAAAAAGACAAAATATTTTTTTTTTCTTACGTAAAGCGTACTATGGTGACTGTACCTACATAGTTAGATAAAAATAGTGAATTAGAACAATCTACCATGCAAACATTTAAGAAATTCTAGTTTTGGTTCTAGTAGGCAAATTTTCGAATATTCAGTTTGCTCTGGGTGCTAAAACCGTGCCCACCTGTGCGAGATTGGTAGCTTATGAGGACGGCCTCGTGTGGGTGTACACCCTCTATAAGCGGCAGCCCTTGAGTTTCTAAGAGTCGAGAGATAATCCTATTTAAGTGTTCTCCTCCATACAAAAAAAAACTAAATATTTTTTTATTCCGTCATGAAGCTTGCTATGGTGACTGTACCTACATATTTGAATAAGAATTGTGTACTAGAACAATCCCCAATAAAAAAAAATTAAAAAATCGAGTTTTGGTTTCTATGTGTATGGAGCACTAAATTCGGGACCAACGTGTGACGGAGGCTTTTAGGCGGCCTAATAACTCCGTCACAGTTGGCCACTTGCTCATACGAACTTACTTAAGTTATTTCCTTTAGACAAACCGTCGGCAGTGAAAGCGTGTGAGATCACCAACGTGACCTACGACTCTCTGACCCTCAACTGCACTCCTGGACATGATGGAGGCATTCGCCAAGCGTTTTTACTTCAGGTAAATAAGATTTAAAGTTTTTGTTTCCTATAAAAATGTAGCCTTTGTCATCCAGACTAAAATAATTTGACACCTCATTCATCAAAATTGAATGGGTTACGTGCTATGATATAAACATAGGCCTCTTTAGCCACAACTTAATTGACGCCACTTTAATCATCTGCAAGAGATTTTTAAAGTCCGTTGATGACGATGATGATGAAAAACAAAGGTTCATACAAACAAACATTCATAGACTGCGTAAACGTAAGTTAACATTCCAAACGTGACAGGGACAAGCCCATCGCCGTAATTAGAAAACTAACTGTATTCCTCACGATTCCTTTACCGTTTAGAGCTCGTGTTAATGAGCATATTTTTTCGAAATTAAAAATCCATTGATACTCGGCCGGGTTCGAACCCACGACCTTCGATTGAAAGTCGAGGCACTAACTAACCCACTCGGCCACCTTGGTAAACTCTACCCTGTAATTTCAGGATACTAATCAACATTAAAAAAAAAACTTAGGCCTTTATATCTTTACTAGATGTACTACACTGTGCGTGCCTACACTTAACGGGACACTGAATCTTCTAACTTAAGAACAGGATTTCAAGTGTAGTGCCTGGGACAATGTTGAGATGGATTAGGCTTGCCAAGCTCCTACACCATCCTCTCAGCTCAACCGGCCATATCCACAGGAAAGACATGGTCAATACGTGTGGGGCTTAGTCAGCCCCACACGTACGCCCGAGAGCCGTGTTGGCCGAGGGGTATAGTACCTCGACTTTCGATCCGATGGTCGTCTATTCAAAACCTGGCATCAATGGATTTTTCGTTTCGAAAAATTTATATGCACATTAACACGAGCTCTAAACGGTGAAGGAAAACATCGTGAAAAAACCCGCCTTAGTCAGAATACTAATCCACTTTAATATTCCCAGATATTCGATATGTCCACTGGGTTGCTCCTCCGCAACGTGTCCAACGATGACCCTGAATTCGAAGTTACGGATCTGTCAGCCAGCAATGCCCTTGGGGTTTCCGTGAGGGCATTCAATAAGAAGGGGGCTAGCGAACCCTTGACTATCACTTCTAGTCTGCTGAAGTACCCACAGAGACACACCGGTAAGTTGAACCTTTGGATTTTGAATAGATTTTAATTTTATCAATCGTCAGTGTAGAGTAGGATTCAGCACTCAAGTCCTACGGAAAAAGCGCGAACTAATTGTTTTATTTACTTTAGTATGCTCTTTTAGTCAAGGTCGGTCAGTTGTTCTGGTGTGTAGAGCTAAAGAACATACAAACTAGCATAAAGGTTGATTCAAACGTGAATCAACCTTAATTATTATTGTTCAAGCCTATTTGGACAATAAGAATTTTTTTACACAACCTAGTTCTGCGATAGCAGCGCTGCGTCTATCGGACTTCAGTGCTGACTCTAGCCTATCTTCATTGCAGCCCAAATACTTCTTGTTTCAAATTACCAGAGCTGAAATCCCTTCCAGCAAAAAATCTCCCATCTTTCTCATCTAATTCTCAATGAGAGATGAGTGTGAGGTGAGGAGGATGAGGAGACGAGGAGATGCGAGATGAGAGAGATGAAATATTTTTTTGCTGTAAGGGAATTCAGCACTGTGAGATGAGAGATGAAAATGAAATGAGAATAGAAATAGAAAAAAGTTTTATTTTCGCCACTACGGTACATACACACAAATAAAAAATGTTATATTACAGTGACAAGAAAATAAGGCTACCCCTCAGCATTTGCTCCTCAGAATGAGATGAGAATGTGATGAGAGATGAGATGAGATGAGAATCAATGATCAAAATCATCTCAATGATCAAAAAATATCTTAGATGTTTGTAGGGTATTTTTTTTATCATCTCCAATACTATTATACTCTAGCCAAAACCAATATACAATATTTACTAACATTGCACTGACAGATTAATCAGCTGATAGCAGGAATAGACCTATCACAGAAAACAGATTCATTACGATTTACCATGTTGAATCAGTGGCAATCATATTTTAATCTCAGTTTTCTGTGATTGGTCTATTCCTGCTATCAGCTGATTGATCAGTCAGTGGAATGTTAGTAAATATTGTACATTGGTTTTGGCTAGAGTATTGGTATTCCCAAGCCACCAGAGAGCGCACCAAAGGGTGGAACAACCACACCCAAGTTCTCAAAGTTAAATATGCCTGTCCAGTCCAAATCAGTCGCTGTGGTCGAAATCGGCCATGACAGATTATTATTATTATTATTGTTTCTCCCAACAGCTCAAGTCCCCGTGAAAGTGGAGTTGACCACGGTCCTCATCATAGTGCTGATATCGGTCGGCGTCATCGCTGTCATGACAGCTGTGTCGGCCGCCGTCTTCTGTTGTCGATACTGCAAGAAGGAGAGTGAGTACACTAAATTGAAAATAGCGCCATCTATTGTAATGTAATCTATAATAATCTAGCGATAACACCGCCCATTGTACAATTATTCATATAAGTCGTATTGCTCATTATACGGACTAAAAGTGAAGGAAAAAATGTCATTTTTCCTTCAATTTTGACATAAAACGTATCAAAACTAATCAAAATTGAAGGAAAAATGACATTTTTTCCTTCACTTTTAGTCCGTATAATGAGCAATACGACTTATAGGTTTACTCTTTCATATGGTTTTTAAGACGTGTACAATAAAGAGATTTCGTTCATTCATTGAAGGCACTTTTTAACTAACATAGAACATTTTTACTCTTTTTTTTTTTGGTCAGTTTTTAACCGTAAGCGTGGATTTAGGGGGAGGGGGGGGGCACGGGAGCGCGTACTCCCCTCCCCCCCTCAGACATCCCATAAGCTATCTGCTCAGGCATTTGAATATCATCGGCTCTTTTAACCGACTTTAAAAAAAGAAGGAGGTTCTCAATTCTCAGATTTTTTTTATTATTTTGCGATTACCAAAGACGCGTGGACCTATTTGAAAAATTATTTTCTTGTTTGAAAGGGTATACTTTCCGATTAGTGCTACAATTTGCAATTTGGGGAGGATCTGTCAAGGATCTTCTGACTTCTGACTGTACCTGCGCAAAGTCAAATCTGCCGCGCACTTCAGCCGCCATAAAGTTTGCGGCGCACTATACATACCTACCTCCTAATTATTAATTTTCTTTCAGACAAAAATGAAAAGGACAAGAGACAACAGGATGAAACATCAAACATACCTCTCACAGGAACTAAGGAATCAGAAAGTGTTGATAGCTTAGGTAACTATTATGTTTGTTTAGTTGTTGAGATGGAGGCTTGCCCAGCACCTACACCATCCTCTCAGCTTAACCGGCCATATCCACAGGAAAGACATGGTCAATACGTGTGGGGCTGACTAAGACGCGGGTTTCGTCACGATGTTTTCCTTCACCGTTTAGAGCTCGTGTTAATGCGCATATAAACAACAATGTTCCAGGCACTACGGTGTCCCGTTAAGTGTAGGCAAAGATTGCCTCCTGCCACTGTATAAATCATCTAGTAAAGATGTAAAGGCCTAAGTTTTTAGTTGTTGAAGAGCCGTGTTGGCCGAGGGGATTAGTACTCGATTTTCGATCCGAAGGTCGTGGGTTCGAATCCACTGAGTCCCCGTCAGAGGCACGGTGTCTTATGCAAAAGAAACTAGTGCGCCCTTAGGTGCAGGCCAGATAGAAGAGACGGGGCGCAGACATCATTTTATTATATTTTATTTTAGATTGTAAGGAACGGGACATACAGAAAAGACGTAAGACGAGGACGCGTCGCAGACATATTTCTCTTCCGCGTCCCTTTCATACAAAATGTGACGGCGCCCCGTCTCTTCTGTATGTTTTGCGGCGCGACGCTTCTATACATTTTCTATGAAAGGAACGCAGAAGAGACATTATGTCTGCGACGCGTCCTCGTCTTACGTCTTTTCTGTATGTCCCGTTCCTTACAAGCTCATTATAGCGTTGTTTTTGTTTCCAATGGAAAACAAAACACAAACGACGCTCTACTGAGCTTGTAACTTTTATTATGTATGCATAAAATATGTATGTACCTATGCATAAAATATGTATGCTGTCGAATGGAATAAACTGCCTTCGTCTGTGTTTCTGTCTACATATAACACGAACACCTTTAAAAGGAGAGTTAATAGGCATTTTCTAAGGAAGCTCGCTCCATCGTCGACTTCATCCATGCCTAGGCAAGGAGCGAAGTCTAGACCTAACCTATCTTAAATAAAAAATAAAAAAAACATAAAACACTAAGTATTAGAAGAAGTTAGCTATTTTTCAATTAATATTGAAAGCTTAAAAAGCCTCAGCATAACCGAATTAAAACAAAAAATAAATTGAAATTCTCGCTGTAAAGAAACGATTAATTTTCTTTTTAATCCATTAAGATCATTACCCTCTTTAAGAGGAGGCCTCATTAGCCAAACATTTGATCCACCTAATTGCCGATAAAAGGAATAAAAAAAGCTATAATCACTTTGACCGTCGCATCTTTTCACCCGATTTTTCGGGTAAATTGAAATCTATTTTAATGCAACTGAATAACTTTCGTATCAAAGGAAACATTTAAAACGTGTGAATTTTATTGATAACCTTTTCCACTCATATTACTCGGTATTTTGATTTTAATTTTCTCTTACTATTGGTACTAGTATAGTATTATATTATGTGCTATTGGGTAAAATGAAATTATTCAGTAGGACGGTTGAGATCACAATATAGAATAGTAGTACATAATAAGAGCTAGACGATTCTTAGAGCCGTGTTGGCCGAGGGGTATAGCACCTCGACTTTCGATCCGAAGGTCGTGGGTTCGAATCCTGGCCGTGTATCAATGGATTTTTCTATGGAGCTCTAAACGGTGAAGGAAAACATCGTGAGAAAACCCGCGGCTTAATCAGCCCCACACGTATTGACCATGTCTTTCCTGTGGATATGGCCGGTTAAGCTGAGAGGATGGTGTAGGTGCTGGGCAAGTCTACTCCATCTCAACATTGTCCCAGGTAGGTACTACAGTGTCCCGAAAAGTGTAGGCAAAGATTGCCTCCTGTAAAAATCATCTAGTAAAGATGAAGGCCTAAGTTTTTTTTAAGTTTAGACGATTCTTGACGATTGCGATTTCTGACTTTTCTAGTAGGTACTCTATAAAAGATCTAAAGTCTTCGGTTTTATGAAGCTAATGACAATACGATGTCTGAATATCTATCTACTTACAGTATTATGTATTTTGTTACGTTTACCTACACACTTACCCCCTTACTTATGAAAGATGTTTAAAGTTGAACACTGGTTAAACAACGTCCTGTCTCTATTCGTCACTATCCACAAAGACAGGATGTTGTTTAACCAGTGTTCAACTCATCTTTCATAAGATAGTCCCATAGTTTTCTCACAAAACAATTTTCTTTCAGACAAAAACCCGGACATAATACCACTGGACGGCAAAATCAGCGATAGCTGCTCTAACAAATCCTCAACCACGGACTATAGCTCCATTAGACCACTCATATCCAAAACACCAGACAAATATGACATACCACCAAACTGTGAACGATATTACGACCACAATGTTGATCCCTGCAACCAATACCTTCAAGTCAGACAGATGGATTACAGAAGATACCCTATAGGCCCCATGGCTAATTTGGGGCCTAGTATACAGAGTTTGGGGCCTATGAGCAGTCTGCATGTGCCAAATGTGGGGCCTAATGATTGTCACAGACAATATGATAAGGTGTATGAAGAATGGTTGAAGTATAAAAATGCTTTGCCCCTGAATACTAGCGGTTTGGTAAGTGTTGTTTATTAGTTTTCCCCCTTACTTATGAAAGATGTTTAAAGTTGAACACTGGTTAAACAACGTCCTGTCTCTATTCGTCACTATCCACAAATAAAGGCAGGACGTTGTTTAACCAGTGTTCAACTTTAAACATCTTTCATAAGTAAGACCCTATGTGCAAGGGCGGATCCAGCTTTGGTGCCAGGGGGGGGTCACATAGTCGTGGTCAAGTCACAAGAAGTTATAATTTAACTAGCCGTTTTGGGGTGCATGAAAGAAGCCTCCTCGCGGCGCATCTCGGAAACAGCTAGGGCACGGTAACGCAGTGTCCTAGGCTGGCCAATTCTTTCACCACAATGGCTAACCCGAACAACAACCCCCAGAGCCAAAAACCTGCTCTGACAGTAATCTCCATCAACATCGAAGGTTTCTCGGCTGTAAAAAGTGAGCTCCTAGGAGCGCTCTGCCAGGAATCGCAATGCGATATTATCTGTGTCCAAGAGACCCATCGCGACTCTCACCACCAAAGACCACAAATTCCCGGTATGACTCTCACCGTGGAAACGCCTCACGCAAAATATGGTAGTGCAATTTTTGTTAAACCTAACATAGCTGTGCGATCTGCATCATGGCGAACGGACAACTCTATCGAAATTCTTACTATAGACACAGGCAGTTGCACCGTTACTTCTCTGTACAAACCTCCACAACAACAATTTAAATTCCAAAAAACAGAAAACTTTAATGACCAGCAATTAAAAGTCATAGCTGGAGACTTTAACAGCCACAGCACTGCCTGGGGCTACCGCACGACAAATACTGATGGTGATGCAGTGGAGGAATGGGCAGAAGTGGAAAATTTAACCCTCATCCATAACGCTAAACAACCAGCGTCTTTTAGTAGTCGCCGTTGGCAACGTGGCTATAACCCCGACCTTTTATTTGCCAGCGCCAACATAGGTAACCTATGCAGAAAATCGGTGGGCCCAGCAATCCCCAACACCCAACATAGACCTATAATATGCCATATTGTAGCGACCGTTAATCCTCAGACTATACCATTTCGACGACGCTTCAATTTTCTTAAAGCAAATTGGCAACAGTTCACTGATGGGATAGACAGGGAATTGCTTAGCGTAGATCCTATTCCAAGTAACTACGACAGGTTTGTGGATATTGTTTGGTCCGTTTCTCGACAGCACATTCCTCGTGGATGTCGCACTTCCTATGTACCAGGACTAAGCAATGACGCCACTGATCTTCTCAGAGATTATCAGGCCTCATTCAACAGTGATCCTTTTGCTGAAGAAACCATCACGAAAGGCGAAGAATTGACCCGCATTATTGGCGAAAACCGGAAAGCGAAGTGGATGTCCCTAGTTACTAGTGTAAACATGACACACAACAGCAAGAAAGCCTGGCGTACCATCCAGAAACTTACAGACGATCCCCCAACACCTCACAACCCAGGCCAAGTAACAGCTAACCAGGTTGCCCATCAACTTCTGCTGAACGGTAAACCTCCGCATCGTCTACCAAAATCCGAAAAGCCTGTTGACCTGACCCCTAACACCGATCAAATTAGCAAGCCATTTACGCTTACAGAGGTGATTTTTGGTATTAAATCTATGCAGAACGGAAAGGCGGCCGGATGTGACGATATAACGGTTGAACAGATTAAACATCTAGGACCTGTCGCTGTGTCATGGCTCTTTGCCTTCTTTAATTCCTGCCTAAAAGATTTAAAGATCCCGAAGTTGTGGAGGCGTGCTAAAGTGATCGCATTGTTAAAACCTGGAAAGTGTCCTAAGGACCCAAAAAGTTACCGACCAATTTCTTTACTGTGCCATACTTTCAAACTATTTGAAAGACTTTTGTTAAATCGCCTATCCTCAGAAATAGATCCAGCACTTATCCCCGAGCAGGCCGGATTTCGTCCGGGTAAATCATGTAGCAATCAAACTCTTAAGCTCACCCAATTCATCGAAGACGGATTCGAATCCAACAAAATTACAGGTACCGTGTTCGTAGATCTATCGGCGGCCTATGACACCGTTAACATTAAAAGACTCTTAGTAAAAGTCAATGACCTTACGCATGATTCGGGATTCGTAAAAATTCTGGGTGAGATCCTCCGCAACCGCCGATTCCAAGTCAACATGAACCAAGATAAGAGCAGATGGCGTTGCCAAAAAAATGGTCTTCCACAAGGAAGCGTGCTGGCACCTATACTGTTTAACATCTACACAAACGACCAGCCCAGCACGCCTTCCACTCACCGCTTCCTTTATGCTGACGACCTGGCACTAGTTGCCCAAAGTAACTCCTTTGAAGAGGCCGAAAAGAACCTGTCTACGGCACTGCATGAGCTAGGTAAATTCTACGATGACAACTCTCTCCGTCCGAATCCGTCAAAAACACAGTCATGCATATTTCACCTTCGCAATCGACACTCTGAGCGGACTCTGAACATCAACTGGCGGGACGTGAGAATCGAACACTGCTCATTTCCACGTTATCTGGGCATCACTCTCGACAGGACATTAACGTACAAAGCTCACTGCCAAAATGCTAAGCAGAAAGTATGTTCTCGAAACAATTTACTGCGGCGACTCACATCTACTGCCTGGGGGGCGTCACCTCACGTGCTCCGCACAACTGGCCTGGCTCTATCTTTTTCGGCGGGTGAATTTGCGTGCCCAGTGTGGCACCGATCAGCTCACGCAAAACAGGTAGATGCTGCCCTAAACGACACGTGCAGAATTATTACTGGCTGCCTAAAACCCACCCCCCTCTCAATAATATACCCTCTAGCAGGCATTGCACCTCCAAGCATTCGTCGAGAGGTTGCGTGCAGCGTGGAAAAGTTCAAACAAGAAAATGACAATCGGCATCCCCTTTACGACCACCAACTACCTCCGGTCCGTTTAAAGAGCCGTAAAAGTTTTCTACGTTGTACGAGCCCCAACGATGAAAACTCTAAAAATATCAGGTGCGAATTGTGGTCCACTAAACACCCAGCCCCATCTAACTGCCTCCCTCCTGCTGAGCACCTGCCTCCCGGTCACGAGTTGCAGTGGTCAACTTGGAAGTCCCTGAACCGACTCCGAGCTCAAGTTGGCCGCTGCCGCCAAAATCTTGCTAAGTGGGGCTACATCGACCCATCCCGGAGCGAGTGCAGCTGTGGAGCGCTCTCTCAGAGCATGGAGCACCTGCTCTCATGCCCTCTCTGTCCGACCACCTGCACACGAGAGGACCTGAACCAGGCGACGGAGAGGGGCGTAAGAGTTGCCGAATATTGGGCAGGAAAAATATGAGGTCAAGCCATTGACACGAAAGAAGAAGACTAGCCGTTACCCGCGACTTCGTACGTGTTAGTCTAGATTACTTTCATAAGTAAGTACCTACGTAATGCAGTACCTAAGTAACTATTTTAGAGAAGCGAGCCGTTTTTTAAAACATGCATGTAACACTGTGTGACACTTGATGTCGCTAACGGTGCTCAAAGAAAAGGCTGGCTGCATGTCAGTTCCAATTCTCTGGTCAAACATAACTTACTTTGCGCATTAAATACTCATGAAGCTAAAAAGCGAGCGAAGCGAGCCGATTTTTTTTAGACAAATACAACATTGACACTTGATTTTGCTATTACGGTGCTCAACGAAAAGTCTGGCTGCTTGTCGGTTCCAATTCTCTGGTCAGACATAACTCACTTTGCACAGTAAATACTCATGTAGCTAAAAAGCGAGCGAAGCGAGCCGATTTTTTTAGACAAATACAACATTGACACTTGATTTTGCTATTACGGTGCTCAACGAAAAGTCTGGCTGCTTGTCGGTTCCAATTCTCTGGTCAGACATAACTCACTTTGCGCATTTAATACTCATGAAGTAAAAAGCGAGCGAAGCGAGCCGAATTTTTAGACAAATAAACATTGACACTTGGTTTTGCTATTACGGTGCTCAACGAAAAGGCTGGCTGCATGTCAGTTCCAATTCGCTGGTCAGACATAACTCACTTTACGCATTAAATATTCATGAAGCTAAAAAGCGAGCGAAGCGAGCCGATTTTTTTTAGACAAATACAATATTGACACTTGATTTTGCTAACGGTGCTCAATGAAAAGGCTGGCTGCTTGTCGGTTCTTATTCTTTGGTTAGACATACATAACTAAATCACTTTGTTCGCAAAATACTTATGAAGCGAAACGAATTTTTTTAATGTTCCTAAAGAAAATCCTGAAACACGTGTCCATTATTTTGCATTCACAGTATTTTAACAGAGTTTCAAGCAAATCACAATACGCGTTATAAAGTTCCAATACCAACTTTTACAATCCGAGCACCGCGTTTGGAGGTAGTTTTCAAAATCCTGAAGTACATGTTCAATAGAATAATTTTAATTAGTCGTCCACCTAGGTCCTGGACCCGGCCCAACCCGGCCCAGGGGGGGGTCATGACCCCCATGACCCCCCCCCCTGGATCCGCCCTTGCCTATGTGTTTGTTTGTGTCTGATGCTCGAATTCTGAAACGCTACATAAACATTTGAGACGTAGTTATCTACTTGAGACGTTCTTACTCTTCAGAATCGCAAAAATGACAGTTAATGACAATTAATTTCAATGATAAGTACCACATAAACTAAGTAGTGTTTCAGTATTCGGGTGTGACTTACATGAAAGTATTTTAAGTTTAATCGAAACTTGTTTGGCAAAATAATTGAGTCGAACATTTTGTTGGTTCAACATTTTGCTTATTTCCTGTTAAGAAATGATTTTTTATGTGATAACTTTAAATTTATTGCTTTGTAATTAAAAAAAAAAACTTAAAATCTTTAAGTATCTACATAGATTTTTGGTTTATGGGAAGACCAATTTTTTTTCTATTGACCCCGCAAAATAAAATTAAGTTTATCGTAATGCTGTTTTGTCATTATTCTTCTTCTTCGTCATCATCATCATCATAATATATTTATTGCGAATCAAAGGTAAACAGATGATAGTTAAAAAAATGTAGGTACAGGCCTTGACTCTGCTTCTCAGCATGCAAAAAATAGTACTTAATAAAAATGGAACTCACTTCTTGCGGTGGCTCTCCAGCTCCACTACTGGAGGTTAGCCGTCAGCTCATTGAACATTTCTCGGTCTTGCGCCAAGCGAAAGAGGTCTTCGACGCTGGCGATATTGGTCCACTCTCGGATGTTCCTCAACCATGACTTTTTGCGTCTACCAACGCGCCGTTTACCCATGACTTTGCCCATCATTATTAGTTGGAGCAGTTGGTACCTTTGTCATTATGAGAGAGCGCAATATAAGAACTTTTATAAAGATAGTTATAATATAATGATCAACACTCTTATATTTATTTAAATAAAGCTTAGTAACTTAAAAAAACTACATCTTCATTTCTACGAAAAAACCGACCTCTCTTTCAAGAATCAACTTGACTTTAAATTAAAAACTTACAAAAGTGGAACTCAAAAAGTGGAAATTCTTGCTCTAAAAAAGCTTGCAGATAGAAAAATAACAAAAGTACAGTGATGCACAGAAGTGGGGCGCAATACAATACTTGAGATCTTCGTTTTACCGCTGTCGGTCAAAGATAAAACATTAAACCCACTCGTCCAGATTAGTACGGTTTTGTGGAAAAGTGTTGCGAGAAAAAATATAGAAACACCTTTTTGAAGTTTCGAGTTGTAGGTACAATATCTGTCATATTGCCGTGTAGTGCAGCACTTAACATAAAATAATGTACATTCCTTTTTATCAATTTAAATTCGTGTTAAATGTTTTAGTTAATAAATAAATACGTTTCTGTATTTATTTATTTTAGTTTTGATTATTACGTAAGTAATACAAAATGAATATCAAAGTTGTAAATTTTTTTTAAAAGCAACAAACAGTAGGTATAGTTCGCGTCATGTAATGAGAACACTGGCAGAAAGTGGAGGGGGTGTGTTTTGTCTCCTGTTTGCGCTTGGGTTACCTATTCGCAAACATGAGACAAAACACACCCCTCCACTTTCTTCCAGCGTTCTTTTTACAAGACGCTAACTATACCTTCCTGGATACAACACCTACAGAAAGTTTGTTAGTAGGCAACTTAAACCCATTTTCCTATAATTACTTTTTTTGCAGCTACCAGCAGAACAGCTAATGCCGCCAGAGTTGTACGCCACCCCACCACCGCCTTCTCTCTACAGCAATCCAAACAGAAATCCACTGAACCTAGCTCAAATGCCTGAGCTGGACCGATACCACTTGGAACCTAGGTATGTATGTTCATATAAACTAGTTGACGGAGTTTTTAGGGCCGCTTGAAGGCCTCTGTCGTTGCTTAACAATTACCTGGACCGACAATTTAACGTGCCCTCCGAAGCACGAAAGCGCTCAACTTGCCAAATTGAGACCACTCGTAACGTTGCTTAACTTCAACGATCTCTCAAACTACGCCACGAGCCCTTCAAGCCTAGGAGCCCCTTATCATGATATCATCAGGTTCAAGTCCCGTCTGGGTTGCAAATTTAGGGATATATTTTAAGAATCAATGAGACAATTTATAATGCAAGGGTATTTTCCCAGGTCTTTGATACCTGACTCCAGGAGCTGTTCAAACTCACCTCCGGTGAGGTTCAACACCGACAACAGTGTGTACTTCAGCAAAAACATACTGGAGAGGCCCACCAATACTCTGCCGCATTTGAAACGAGGACCCCCTTGTAAGTCGAATGTGATCTCGGTGGTGTTTTAGTTGTACAATATTGCATATTATATGGAACCTATCAGACAGAGAGCGGTCGCGCGGTCAAGCGTTCTGCATTCGCGTTCTGCGTTCGAGCGTGCAATTGCTCACGAACCCCGCTGTTCTACTTAACCGCCGCGGTCAGAATGCCTCCTGTGTGACGTATCTACGTAACGTAATAGAATACAAAGAACGCAAAACTGAGCGCTTGAGCGCTTGACCGCGTAACCGCTCTCTGTCTGATAGGTCCCTGAGGCTATTAGGTAATCATGTAGTGTGGTTGGATAATGTAAACTTCAGTTATACGAATTTTCTTTGGAAAATTGAGGTTTTTTCAGCAAAGAAACGTCTCTTTTCGAATTCGGAATACCTACATTCTGAAAAGTGAATCGCCCTGCAGGAACCTTACTATGAATTCTTAGAGCAATGTCAAAGTAAGATTACTCTGATTCCGTACTTAGATCCGCGTGAACGCAGGAATGTTTTTGTAACGTCTCATCGTGGAGTGTCAAGTGTCAAGTCATTGACTCGACGCAGGACTGTTTTCACCTTGTTTTGACATTGCTCTAAGAGTTGGTGGTACGCCGGCTGGTCTTGAAATTCTATTACAAACTATTAAAAACTGGATTTATCGATCGTCTTACAATTGAATCATAAATTGTATTTCTTCTCTTTTCTATGTCTCTTTTGATTTTATGATATTCTTCTGATATTTACCTAATATTTTTTGGAGCATTTTTAGTACAACAGCATTTCATTTACAGGTTCTCAAAATCAAATGCAAAATGAAGGTAAGCCTAGTGCATCTAAATCGACGGATACTAACGATTATAATAAAAAACAAGGATGTGAATAATAATTTTAAAACAGACAGTTACTAAAATAAGTGTACAGTGTAAAAATAGTGAGTGTGAAAATGAATATTTGGACCGTCCGTTAAAAATTTTGTTTTTTATTTTATATTGATAAAAATATTCGTTTGAAGTTGATTCGTCATGCGAAAATTATCAGTTTATTATTTTTTTTAATTATCAGTTTATTATGTCGAAAAATACCATTAAAATAAGTTTGATTAAAGTTAAGTTAAGTTAGTTTATTTAAAGTTCTGTGTCACATTTAAGATAAACACTGCCAAATTAGAAGTAACTACTCAGCATTTAGTACGATAGATGTGAAAATGTTACGTCAATTGTTTAGAAAGGATGTTAAAATAGTTCTGAACGTCTTTTTGTGGATGTATAAGACTGAGATTGTATAGTTTAGATAAAATAAAAAAACTGCTGAGTTTATTTGATTATCATTAAAATATTAAAAAAGTAACTCAGAAATAACGTATCTATTGCACTGAAAAATTGATAACACATCGAATATAGGTAGGTACATTTGTAAAATAAATCATGTTGTTTCTGATAAGCATTAAGCTAATGTAATACTAAACTAAACTTGATTATACTAAACATATTGCCAACCTTATCATTTCAATCTATAAGAAGGAGACAGAGCAACATGTTAAGCTGCAAAGATACCGGTGCCTGTATCCATTGAGTCTCAATAAATAAGTGTTTTAAATTGTTTCTCGACTAAATATAAGATTGTAAATATGTAAATAAATTAAATTGTTTAAGTATGAGAATTGCCATACTTTTTTTTAAACTCTATCAACGCTGTTAACAAATTACAACAATTGATAAAATTGTAATTAACGAGCTTTTAAGTTACATTTAGAACTCGTTTTAATTTTAACACGCACTTATTAGTATTTTTAATATCACTTTTAAAGTGTAAATTGGTTTGATTTAATATAATATATAGATGTTAATTCATATTGTTCAGGAAGATTATTTATGATGGATTTAGATTTTGACATACTGACGATGTAAATTTATAATTATAATAATATAAATTATATAATTACGACAATAAAGTCGTTTCAGCATTTTTATCGTTAGTCTGCCATTATCTCATTATAACGGTGTTGTTCAAGTGTAAATTATATTATAATATAAGTATTTAATGTGATAAAAATTCTTAATAATTTCTTTGATTTCAATTTTATAAGGCCTAATAATTAATATTAATTTATTGCATAAAATACTCGACTTTACACATTAGCAAGCTTTTAGTAATTCGCGAACTGATTACTTAATTCATTTTAATGACCAAATTGTAATATTTTTTTAACAATAGCAGTAGCATTGTACTTACTTAATTTTTTATTAATGCCATGACTTAAGATTTTGATAGTTTAAGGAGTCGCTTACAAAATTGTAGATAATTATTAAAATATAAAAGTAATAACTGTAAAATATATTTTTTAAACTTACTTAAAGAATGTTAAATCGTCTGAAGTAACAAAAATGACTTAAGATAAACTTGGAATTAATAATAAAAAACTATTCAGCACTTTTGTAAGCGACGATACTTTCCCGCTTTTGTATGAGCGCTTTATTTTTTGTTTTTAATAACAATGGCAGGCGCTTTAAGCGAACATTCTGTTTTGTGATGTAAAACTCATTTAAAATAATAAATGTGAATTTTTAACGTGAACTTTTAGTCTTTATTTTATCCCGAAATTAAAACTAAACAAGTAGATGTTTGCGAAAATATGAATTTTTAGTGATGTAAAATAAAACAGATAATTTTGTTATGTAGGTAATTAATAAATGAGTAAGCGCTTATTTCATCTTGCGAATAAGTTTCCAAGTAAGCTAACTGACGACTAAAGTGGAAAGTACCGCGTACACGGCTTTCGCAATCGCTAAATAACATTAACCAGCTATCTTTTGTAGGAGTTATTGGTTACTTTTGACTGGCCTCTTAGCTCAGTTGGTAGTAGCTCTGCCTTCTGCGCTGTAGGTCGTGGGTTCGATTCCCACCCAGGACAAACATATTTTGTGTGATGAACATAGATGTTTGTTCTGTGTCTGGGTGTTATAAAGTACGTATTATAAGTAAGTAGGTACCTATGTATTTACAAAAAAAAAAGTATAAAAGTATTCTATCAGTTATCTGGTTCCCATAGTACAAGCTTTGCTTAGTTTGGGCCCCAAACTAAGCAAAGCTTGTACTATGGGAACCTTGTATATTTATTTAACTACAGATTATCATGTTAGTGCGTGATAATGGAAGAACGAGGTACATCCACCCACACAATACAGTTTATGTACACACTAAGTATTTACAAAACGTTATGAGAACACGTAGTATTGTTTATACGCGCACCACGTTCACGTTCCATCACGACAGCGACAGAACAAATATGTAAGTTTCACAGTAGATCATTATTTGATTTTTATCATTTTTATTTATCTGTAAGTAACTTTTTTAACCGACTTCAAAATAGGAAGAGGTTCTCAATTCATCGTATTTTTTTGTTGTATGTTACCTACCCGATTCCTCAAAGACGCAAACCGATTCGGAAAACTCTTTTGTTTTTCTTCTGTTCTTGTGTTTTTTTTGTTTTTTGTTTAATAGGGTAAAATTGTTAAAATTGTACTTTCCAATTGGTGCCATAAAAATTTCGTAAGGATCTATTGAAGATCTTCGGAATTATGAACAGAAATGCACCTCGAGAGTTCAGAAAATTGCTCAGCTCGCACATTAAAGTCGGTTTTTTAATTTTTTTTTTATTTAGCGACTTGTTAAAATATTATGAAAACCAGCTTTTAAATCATTTTTAATTCACAGACACATTTATATGATGAATTTTTATTGATCAAAAGTGATGAATACCAGCATCAAAAATTTTGTACTGAGGTAATAAGTATGTCGGATTCGAATCCATAAGAAACTGGAAGATAGAAAGAGGTAGAAGTGCTTCGGACGGCACTTTAAACTGTCGGTCCCGGCTTTTAAGTCATTAAGCCATAACGGAGGCCTTTAGGCGGTCTAAAAACTCCGTCATAAGAACTGACCTAATCGAATGCGATATTCATTAGGGCGAGAATTGGACTCCAGACTCTGCAAGCCCAAAAAGTTCGTATGGGCTACTCTGGACTCCAGAGCTGGCCACTAGCACAAACAAAACTTTTTAAAGTAATACTTCGTTACGCCCGCTTGACTTGGGGAGTAAGCTAGTGAATGCGTGACGAGAGCGTTACGAAAAGTGTGATCGGGCGAGGCGAACGGAAGTTTTACTTCAGTCGTGTGGTCTAAAGCAGTGTTCCGCAAAGGGTGTGCCGCGGCACACTGGTGTACCGTGGTCATTAGTTGGTGTACCTCAAAAATTAAGGTTACCTATCTCAGTTAAGTTACTCCAAAGGACCGCATATGCTCAACTAAACAGGCTCAATTTTCGCATTAAAAAAATATTTTTTCATTTATGGTGTACCTACCTACCTACCTCAAAGATTTTCCGATTTTCTAGATGTAAAAAAAGTTTGCGGAACACTGGTCTAAAGCACACTCGTTTTTTAGCTCAACAAAAGAGCATAGCTACTTATTTCATTAAACTTTTTAACTCTACAGTGAGGCAGCTGTAGCTACATTAAAATTAAATAGATGAAGCCGAACATTTTAAAACTACCCGCTTTGAATCTTTAACTGAATTCTTCGCTAACAATTCACACCGGTTCGCCACCGGAATGCTATTGTTTCAGTTTCATGTGCCATTAGCACTGATTTTGGGTAGTTTAAATTAGTACTTAGAGTAGGATTCAGCACTCAAGTCCTACGGCAAAAGCGGGAACTACTTAATTGTTTTATTTACTTTATTATGCTCTTTTAGTCAAGGTCGTTCAGTTGTTCTGGTGTGTAGAGCTAACAAACGGACAATTAGTAATTTTTTACATAACCTAGTTCTGCGATAGCAGCGCCGCGTCTATCGGACTTCAGTGCTGAATCCGACTTTAAGTATCTATAATAATCTAAGAGACGTGTTTGCCAAATTGGTTAGTACCTCGACTTACGATCCAAAGGTCGTGGGTTTGAATACCGACCGTGCATCAATGAATTTTTCTTTACGAAAAAATGATATGCGCATTAACACGAGCTCTAAACGGTGAAGGAAAACATCGTGAGGAAACCCGCTGCTTAGTCAGCCCTACACGTATGACCATGTCCTTCCCGTGGATATGGCCGGTTAAGCTGAGAGGATGGTGTAGGTGCTGGGCAAGCCTACTCAATCTCAACATTATCCCAGGCACTACAGTGTCCCGATAAATGTAGGCAATGATTGCCTCCTGACACGTTTATACGTGTAAATCATCTAGTAAAAATGTAAAAGGCCTAAGTTTTTTCTCAGTAGATCAAGGTTCCGTTTTCAAAAAACCACATGCTCGTACGAGTTTCAAAGTTGTGCTTCCCCTGCCTACCCCGTTAGTTACCTACGCGGCAAATTCGGGACATTTCAGCGCACTATTTCAGTTAAGTTCTTATTTTTTTGTTTTATGATGGCGTTTTGTTTTCCGCGCTCTCTTGTTTTATTTAGTTTGTGGAGATAAATGTTTAAGTTTTACTAATTCTAAACTAATTTTCCTGAAGACTGGCCTCTTAGCTCTTAGCTCAGTTGGCAGTAGCTCTGCCTTCTGCGGTCGTGGGTTCGATTCCCATCCAGGACAAACATGTCGCACCTTCGACAGGACAAGGTCTCAACTGCACATTTTGTGATTTTACAGGAGAGCCATTTTAAATATTTTTATTCATTCAACGTTGTATCATTCTGTATAAACTGCTCTGAAGAGATTGTTCTTTGCACAAAATATACTTTAAACATTTATGAATCGGTGCATGTTTCATAAATGAGTGAAATATTTTTTATTTGTTTTATAGAAGGTTTTTAAAAAAAAGGGGTCACATTTATGCCCTTGTCCTCCAAAAGTTAAATAACTTTGTAATTAGGGTTGCATATACAACATAAAATAAGTACTAAATATGACTTTGTTCCTCCACAAACTTAAACAAAAAACAAAAATATGTGGTCTATGAATATGCCCTATATTAACCTTTACGGCGTTGTCGCGCCAGAATTGACGAAAAATCGCAATAATCTGACAAAGACACTGTTGCCCTATAGCGAAATAAAGCCAAACTAAGAAAGAATCTCTGTCGTTTCAGATAAAAGGCCGTTTTTTAGGCCCTTGGGCATACTCATCTCATTTTTGAAATTTTTGACAGTTACGACCTTGTCCTGCCGAAGGTGCGATGTGTTGAACATAGATGTTTGTTCTGTGTCTGAGTGTTATAAAGTACCTAATATTAGGATATATTTATAACAAAAAAAAACCGGTCAAGTGCGAGTCGAACTCGTACGCCGAGGGTTCCGTGCCTAGCCATGGTGCCAATTAAGCTAGTCCGCTTAATTGTATGAGCGCCCATACAACTCGGAGGACAATTTTAATTGGCGTCAACTATGTATGTATGGGAACACCCTTTAATTTTCAACTTTTTTAACTTTTTGGAATTTTTCCTTTATTTGTGCTATAAGACCTTGCTTTTTGCCAAATTTCGTTATTCTAGGTCAACGGGAACTACCATTTAGGTTTTCGACCCAAAACCTCTAGGGTACTTCCGGTTGACCTAGAATTGTCAATTTTGGTTACAAGCAAGGTCTTCCAGCACAAGTAAAGGAAAAATTCCGAAAAATAAAAAAAGTTGATAATTAAGGTAAGTTTTGGTACTCACAAGTTTTCACGAAAACCTAAATTTGCCTATATCTTTTTATAGTGTTGACTCAGGACCTTGATTTTTATACTCACAGTAGGGACTATAGACCTTAGTATATGGTATAAATTTCAACTTGCTAGCTCTACCCGTTCCTGAGATAATCGATGGTGACACACGGACAGACGGACAGACAGACGGACAGACGGACAGACGGACAGACGGACAGACGGACAGACGGACAGACGGACAGACGGACAGACGGACAGACGGACAAGAAAGTGATCTTATAAGGGTTCCTTTTTTTACCTTTTAAGGTACGGAACCCTAAAAAGTAGGTAAGTACTTATATAAGTACCTATTCTATTAGTTATCTGGTTCCCATAGCTTTGCTTAGTTTGGGTCTAGATGGCACTGTGTGAAATGTCCAGCAATATTTATTTATTTATTTTTTAGATCCAGCTTCATTGGCAAAGTTTTACAAGTTGGGCTCTCAATTCAGATATGCGTTATTTATTTAGGTGCATAAATAAGTAATAAGTTCGTAATTCGTCGAAAAATTCATTGATGCGGTCAGGATTCGAACCTACGACCTTTGGAATAAAAGCCAAGGTACTAACCCACTCGGCCTAAACGGCTCTAATTTATTTATTTTCTTGGATGTTGATGATTACATTATGAGAACATTTTGAATTCTGGTACGAAAACCGCCATTACCGAAATGCATCCAGTAAGTAGGTATTATTTTGCTTGTGTTTATAATACCAATCCAATTTGGGAGGCGAAGCATAAACTGTTATTATAGGGAATCAGGGAATCACACAATCAAACTGTAGCGATATTCGATTTCTACATTATAATATACCAAAACTGCTTCAGAAAACTAAAATGGTACTTTCTGATACAGGGTGTAATAAGGATATACTTACTCGAAAAACGAATTGAGAATTAAAAAAATAAAATGGAAAAAAAATTATAATCACGACTGTATTCCCAAGACGCGGTAGACATTCTCTTAGATCTGATCCCTTGAAGATGTTAAAGGGTGTAGTCAGAGGTATGTCCAAATACATATTTGGTACACGCCCCCATTTAGCAGAAGTTACAGTACGTAGGTACATGACAGGTCCGCGATGGGTTTGCAACCCATCGCGGATTAGATTTGAAGAACAAAGAAGTATGTAAAACATTTGATTTAGAATTTTATGGTAAAGAAAACATCATCCAGTGATCGGAGTAGGTAGAGCTATTTTATGTACTTGCCATATGATAGAATAATATGGATATTCTCCGAATCCCGGGATTCGTTTTTTAGTTAGAAAAATAATAAAAAGCTTTTTAAGGATTGTAAAATAAATAGATAGAAACTTGATTCATGAACACGCATATATTTTTTTATGTAACAACTAGCGGACGCCCGCGGCTTCGCCCGCGTGGACTACTATTTTTCTTATCCCACGGGAACCCTGCAATTTTTCGGGATAAAAAGTAGCCTATGTCCTATTCCCGGTTATTATCTATCTACATTCCAAATTTCATCAAAATCGGTTTAGTAGTTATGGAGATACGTGGCAACAAACATTCACACACACACACACACGGACTTTCGCCTTTATAATATTAGTAGGATTTCTTATATTTATACAAAAATCAACAATCATTTAACATTTTCATTCTGAAGTTGTACAAGAACATACCATACAAATTATTAGTTCCACAAAAATCGAAATCGAAAAGAATTATAATAATCGAATCCCGGAGTATTAGTCGGAATCCCGTGGAATATCCATATTAACATCAATGTTTGCGGTCAATGAACCTAAATAGCTCTACCTACTCTTCATAACGTAATGAAACTTGCGGCTTTGTGTTATATTGACTACTAGCTGCTGATAGTATAATGTAATTAATGATGAAAACTAGCCTATAATCTTCGTCAAGAATTAAGCTATCAAATCCGTACCCATATTATAAATTTGAAAGTGTGTTTATTTATTTGTCCTGCTTTCACGTCAAAACAGAGCGACGGATTGACGTGATTTTTTGTGTGGAGATAGTTGGAGGGCTAGATAGTAACATAGGCTACTTTTTATCCGGGTACCACGCGAGCGAAGCCGCGGGCAGCAGCTAGTAATAAATAACTTTTCAAATGCGAGAATGGCTCGTATTTAGATAAGCTTGTAGTTACTGCGTCTAAACATTGTCACAGGAACTACAGCATCATGTAAAGTGATAGCATAGTCCGCTTCTACTGTTTAAATCAGCTAACGTCCAGGGGGCTTACCACCAAGTCTTAGAGCAATGTCAAAACAAGCTTAAAACAGGCTTACTGCTGAATGACATTCGTTGTCATGTGTCAAGCTTGTTTTTTAACATTGCTCTAAGAGTTCATGGTACGGCTACATTTTCAATATTCTATTTGTGATTTTGCTTACTGTTGTTAGATATTTGACATTACTGCTATACTTATTAAAAATGTCAAATATATACATATACCTACTTCAGTTAGCAAAACCACTGATATAATATTGAAAGTTCAAAGGCTTTACTTTAAAGCCGCTACTACTCCCTGGCGCAGGCTCGCCGAGTGAACGCCAGTGCCAACGTGTGCGCAGCACCATTTACCTTGCCTTGCCATCGCTCGCCTAGCTGGCCGAGTGAATACAATGTCCCATTTGCATTGGTTTGCATAGACTCGCCAAACGTGTGGACGGTACACTCGCCTTGCATCAATTTACCTTCGCTCGCGCTGGCTTAGAGCAATGTTAAAACAAGACTAAAGCAGGACTGTTTCAAAATTGTTTTAACATTGCTCTAATGTTGAAACAAGTTTAAAGCAGGACTGATTCAAAATTGTTTTAACATTGCTCTAAGAGTTCGTGGTACGGCGCCCAATACCTATAGTAAGTATTACTCCCAGGATCCAATTTCTGACTTTACGATATATGCCATAACCCATGGCTGTTAAGTTTATTCTGATAGGGAATTATGAAAATCATCACATAAAAAAGGATTCGCTCGAAGGTACAGTAATTGCATCGTTTAGGATCACTTTGAAGTAATTTCGGTGAATTGCTAAATTATTTGGTGCTGATAAACATCTTGTTTATGGTAAAAAGCTTAAAGTACTGAGTGTAACATGACTACTCTCGAAAACCGAAACGATGTAGAGACTATTATCTTAGATTTTTAGTTTAACAATTTTTCACAAATTGTTTTAAACACGATATTCCACGAAATATTAGGACGTGCCTCTGACTAGACCTCTTCAAAGGATCTTGTATGCCTAAAGGCGCGGACCCACCACGGCGCATGCTGTGCACGGGCATGCGGCGCATTTTAGCTGAGTGGGTTCATTTTTTAGACAACGTGGGTCTACGTTTCACACGAATATGAACCCACGTCTATGTACAACTGTAGCGCAGCACAGTTTTGAATTCATACTAATCATAATTTCGTGTACCGCGTGCATAGCGTTGACAGCGTTGAGCTGCGTGGTTGCCATATTCGAGCAAGTCACGCGTGTACCAATGATTTCATGCGTAGCGTGTCCGTGGACTGCAGTGGACACAATTACATACAGCCTCCTGCACAGCGAAGTTTGTCGCACGTGCGTAGCCTCTCCGTAGACCGCAGTGGGTCCGCGCTTTTAAGATGAATGTGGAACGGGTGGATATGCTTCTATAGAAAAATGTTCGAAGCCCTACCCCTTACTTAAGTAAATACAAGTAGTCTATTATTAACCCCTCGATGGTGTCTAAGGAATAATTAATTAATAAACAAAGAACAAACAAACTTCCAAACTTCGTGCTTCAATTACTGACAACCAGTCTCGAAAGTTATACAAATTGTTATTTTCACGCCTGGCCATTCAAAAGTTTTTAATTTAATGGTATTGATTTTTTTCCAGGTGTGGCATTTCTGTTATTTGATTTTTTATCTCAGATTTAAATTATAATTTATAAAAGAAACAAAACAGAAAATTAAAACAGGAGGCGTACCACTAAGTCTTAAAGCAATGTCAAAACAACCTTAATACAGCCTACTGCTTTAGGAATGACATTCGTTGTCATATTTCAAGCTTGTTTTAACATTGCTATAAGAGTTCATGGTACGGCTACACGTCCAATTTTAATAGATTACTAGTTAGACATTTCATCAAAATTCAACAACGTAACCTTGTGACGGAGGGCACACAGTAATATTTGATTTTTCAAAATTAATTTTTCAAATTTCAATTTTTTCAGTTCAAAATACAAATATAAATAACAAAAAAAGGCAAGTTAGGTCTGTCAGATTCCAAATGTGATCTATTAAATTGGCCCTTTTATAGTAGACTTTACTCCAGTTATAGAATAGTAGATTGTATTATATGGGGGGAAAATAATATTTTTACGGCGAGGGCGCTTTTTTGAATCCAGAGCGAAGTGAAGGATTCTAGAGTAGAATCCCGAGCGTAGCGAGGGATTCTTTAGTAGAATCCTGAACGAAGCGAGGGATTTAAAGTACGTCGCCCGAGCCAAAAATATATTTTGCGCCCGAGTGATACACTCTACTTTTCATTACAATCTATGAGAAAATAAAAGGGAGGAGAAAGGAATGTGTTAAATCAACGAAGTTCCACTTGAGAAGAGTAATCGGGGATTAAATTTTTTTTATTCAGACGGTGGCCGCGCGCCGGCTGAATGGTGGGCGGTATGTTTATCCGATACTAGCAGCGCCCTCGCGGCGTTGCCCCCGTAGTGATGGTTTATGGTGATGATGATGATGATGATGAAAAGTAGCCTATAACCTTCCTCAAGAGTTTAGCTATCAAATACAGAAATAATTTTTCAAATCCGACTGGTAGTTCCTGAGATTTCATTTCATTTCATTTATTTATTTATTTCTCTCACAAACAATATAAATATAAATAAATAGCTAAATAAATATACAGAATAATGAATATTAAAAACGTTGTAGGTAGCTATTATAAAAACCTGTTTTGTGAGATTAGCGCGTTCAAACAAAAAATCTCTTCCGCTAGAATTGCTCAATAGTTCCACGAAAACAAACTAGATGGCGCCAGTAGACCGTCTTTCTAGATCGCGCTGACGAAAACGCACAGGATTTTATCAGGTTGGAATTACAATTATGTATGGATAGAAAACTGCAGAGTAATAAATCTCTAAATGTGATTACAACTGTGGTGTTTTTGGAAGAGTCCTCCCTCATTCATCTTGGTAGATTTGAGATGAATGTGGAAAGTAGTTGTACCTCAAAAGTGCGCGGCAAAGATAATTCATAGATAATTCCGGCGCACTTAAAGGGGATTAAAAACTCATTACTGCCCGCTAAACTTATAAAGAGGATTAAAAACTCATTACTGCCCGCTAAAAGTTCCTTGAAGAGGAATCATCTACTTTGGGCGCACTTAAAGGCGAACAAAGTCGTCCTTTTCGAATAGATGGAATGAAAATATATTTATATTAATTTTATTTTATACCTACTCTGTTGTGCCCAAAACAAAATAAACATCTAATTACAATCTCAATCCTTCAACGACAAAGCTAAAGCGAAATAAAAGGATAAACAATATATTTCCGGGTCTACATCGCTAATCAAGGAACCCTTTTCAACTTACACGGTGAGACGTGTCTTATCTATAATGGGACCCTATTCTGAAAGCACAAGAACACAAGCCATTTTCATAATCAACTTGTCAAACTTACCTATCATTAAATTCTATTTTACAATACGGTGACAACGTGTTACCATTTTGTTACCAAAGGTGAAGCTCTCGTGGCGTGGCTTGCTGAGACGTTCTTGATTGCCCGTTGAAGTTAGGCAGCGTTGTGCGCGGTCACAATTTAGATGGGTGAGCGCTTCCGTGCTTCTCGAGAGCACGTTAATTTGTCAGTCCCGGTTCTTAAGTCGTTAAGCCATGACGGAGGTCTTTAGGCGGCCTGAAAACTCCGTCACCAGAGTTAAAACACTTCTTGCGATCCTGTACCAGCCGACTCCATTGCTTCCCCGTCGCCTTTACTACAATCATCAGGCCATTTGGCTGGTGGTTTGCCAGATGTTATGAGATCCTCGCGTGGCCACCACTCGGTCACTGCCTTTGTTCATCTACCGTCTTCCCGAATTGGCAAATGTCCTGCCCATTAAAGCCGGGTTGACACGATCAAAGTCAGCTTTGACAAAGTGCAACTCGGATGACTCTAATTGAACGCCGTCGTCCGAGTGAGTCACGTGAGTCCAACGGCGTCCAATTAGAGTCATCCAAATTGCACTTTGTCAAAGCTGACTTTGATCGTATCATCCCGGCTTTAGCAATGGACCGTAGATTCGTGGAGAGAGAAAGGGGAGACCTTTGCCCAGCAGTGGGACAACGTAGGTTAACAAACAAATATCTTCGAGTTATTTTATCACTTTGTGAAAACTAATAATTAAGTGACTTGTAAACTTGTAGTTCAGAATAGAACCGCAATCTTTGCGTTGGGAAATGGAATAGAAAAAGCATCAAGGGGGAATTAAGAGATAGTAGAGGCTTTACTTAGACCTAGGCTTTATCATGTATCAACTTTCAAGCATCGGACGAGAAATACACTGTTATTTTGTGCGCCTTTTTCAACTTCACGGAAAGCGCTGGAAAGCGCCGAAAAGTGCGAAGCGCTCGTATTGTAGCTTGCTTGTACATTCTTGATATCGTTGAAGTTAGACCAGTCGCCTCCGCAGCGGAACCTCACCGCATTGCCTCAGTATTCTTTGTATGAAATTCTATGGACCAACGCTCACTACATCAACTTCGTAACGTCACCGGATCGCCGCATCGCAAGCCAAAAGTGAAGGAACAAGTGAACGCCGAAAAATCGATGCGGTGCAGAGGCGACTGGTCAGCTATAATCTCAGGAACTACCAGTCGGATTTGAAAAATTACTTCTGCATTTGATAGCTAAACTTTTGAAGGCTACTTTTCATCATCATCATCATCATCACGAATATACCATCACTACGCTACGGGGGCAACGCCGCGAGGGCTCTGCTAGTACGTTAAATCGTGAAATGTAACGTTCATTTTTTAGGCACATGAAAACAAATCAACAAATTGTCCACATCGTTACTTTTACGGCACTTCCTTACTTCAAGACAACAGTTTTACCGGCTTCTAGAACTGAGAGTCGAGAGAAATCGAGTTTACTTCAAGCACTTGCTTCGAACTGTAATGCGGGAAGTTTTATTAAGTTCCTCTACGTTTGCAAAACAAGGAATTCTTTGTGTTGTGAAGGGGAATAAAGGGGATGAAATTAGATTTTGTTACCTTGAACTTTTGAAGCCAAAATGTATCTCTTGTTTTTAAAAAAATAAATAAAAGAAGATTTTTTTAGAAGGTAGATAGGTACCTAGGCTAGACGAGGTGATAATTTTTATTATCAAATGTACCATAAGTGTTTTGGGCCCCTTAGCACGCGTAAAAAACATATCAAAAATAAAGTAAAAAAGGGCCTGAAAGGGTTAATTTTATATATTTTATTTTATTTTTTGTTTTTTTTTTATAGTGTTTAACCACACTTAGGTATTTTTACATTTGAAAATAAAAAATCTTATCAAAATTTAATATAAGTAATTAATTTTATTTGAAACTCGGATATTTAAAGGGGTTTAAAGGGGTTTATCTAGTAATAACATTTTAGTAGAAAATTATAACTATAAATAATTATAAAACATCTACCGTGAAGCTAGATTCAACAGTATATATTTACATTGTAATTAATGTAATGGCCTGTAACCAGTAGCTAATCTTAACTTATAAAGTTATCAAGATCACTAATCAGTACATTTGCATTCAAATCGTTGCCAGTCCTAGAAGACTGATGAGATAAGTACGGTATAATTGCTTTTTCAATTTGCTTATCATTCTATGTGGCGTCTAAATGTCTACTCAAGTAGAAAAATTTTAGAATTTTTTATTTTTATTTTTTCCGGTATTTTTATACCGGTATGGTATTAGTATTCCGGTTTTCAGGCTTAAAACTAATAAATTTTATATAATCCGTCAAGCCGTTAAACCGTGAAAGCGCAACAGACAGACAAAGTTAAAGTCATACAGCAACTAAAACAATATTGTTTTGGTACGAATCCAAGCAATATTAAAATAAGCTTGAAAAATTCCTGCTCTAGGAATCATAGGAATAGTGAAACAAGGCTAACTCAGGACTGTTTCAAGCTTTTTTTAACATTGCTCTAAGAGTTCATGGTACGGCCCTTGCTCAGCTATGAGGCCTAACATCATAAAACTAAAATACATATATTTATTTCTATTTCAAATTGTGACTTGTTTAGCATAATGACTAGCATCAGACCCTAACTAGCTGTATCGGGTATTAAAACTGTAAAATTGAATATCGTTTAATGAGCATTAACATGAGCTCTAACCTGTGAAGGAAAACATCGTGAGGAAACCAGCCAGCAACCTGTCACGTATGGTACGCTAACTTCTGCAAAATGTGGGAATTAAACAAATATTTGGACTTACCTCTGACTACCCCCTTAGTCATCATCAACGGCTCTGATATATCTAAATCTAAGAGAATGTCTGTGGTGGACTGTTGATACGGTCGTGATAATGTTCTGTTTTGTTTTCGATTAATTTCTTAACACTTTTGATCTCGACTGTAAGTCTGCATCAAAATTACCAGACAACTTAATGCATCATGACGCACATTTTCTCAGAATGCAAGTAAAAAGCGAACACTTGCAAATCAGTGACATTCTGTGACAAGCTACGAACGTGATAAGTAAAAGGCTGGTGTTAAAGTGACATGCTTGTGACAATTTGGTAATAAACGACATGAAGTTGTATAAAAGTTGTTTTTGTATAAAGTGCATCAATGGATTTTTCATTTCGGAAAGTTTATGTCTATTAATACGAACTCTATCCGATGAAGGAAAACATCGTGAGGAAACCCGCGGCTTAATCAGCCCCACCCGTATTGAATCCGTATTGAAACCGGCCATATCCACAGGAAAGACATGGGTCTTTCTTGTGGTCTTATGGTCGGAGGATAGTGTAGGTGCTGGGCTAGCCTACTCCATACTATACTAACATACTAACATTGTCCCAGGCACTACAGTGTCCCGTTAAGTATAGGCAAATATTGCTTCCTCACACTGTATAAGGCTTAGTTCAGATGAACGCGCGGCGACGCGCGTTGTCGCGCGGTTTAGCTGTTCAGATGGCAGCGGCTTGGTGCATTGCGGTTCGCGCGGGATCGCGCGGTGACGCGCGGTCATGTACACAACAACATTAATTTTTTACAATCTCAAGCCGCGCGCCGAGCCAACCGTGCGTCGCTGCGCGTCTGAACTTAGTCTAAATCATCTAGTGAAAGGTTTTAGTTTTATCTAGGTTACTGTTACCTACACTTTTCTTCCAAAAAACTAACTTAGGCAGCAAAAATGTCATTGTTTCTTTTTTCGTCCTGTAGTAAGTTTTTTGGAACAAAAATGTAACAGGAACCTAGACTAGATAAATACTGCCTAAACTAAATAATAACACAAAGTCATTAAAGAATTTTTGGAACATTCTGTCTGTCGCCGGCCCCCTACGGCATTTTAAATATTTCAATTATTTTATAAACTCAGTACTTTGCTTATGCCTTGGACCAAGTTCGGTCAATTAAAAGCTCTTACATTGATATGAACCGTCTCTGCCAATCTGGATCGAAGCTAATGCATTGAATCATTGCGTCTAGAGATGCAAGCGTACGGCTTTTCACCCGTCATACTTTATTGAAAAGAAGATTCAGCCCGCGGCTTCGCTCGCGTGGTACCCGGATAAACAGTAGCCTATGTCCTATTCCTGGTCATTATCTATTAATATTTCAAATTTCAGGCACATTGGATCAGTGGTTGTCGAAATCAAAATCGGTTCATCCGTTCTGACAGGTTTACATTTGCTTTGGATTTGTGGATTTAAAGCTTGCTAAAAAATCTTCCAAACGACAGCATGCAAACTTTATCCAAGCAGGTTCACACATGCTAGGTGGGTGCTTTTTTAGCAAGATATCTCAAACCGTGCTAAAAAAGTACGATGAAATAGCAAATGTAAACCTGTCATTCAGCATACCACAGACTGACATACTAGATACGAGTACACTACAAACTTTTAACACTCCTTTTTTGAATCCGCAATTTTCATCCCCTCTTTTTTGACGGGAGTTAAAAAATAATCCGGTTAGTTCGGACATCCCTAACTGCACCGAGCTATAACGTCAGGTTAAAATGATCTGATAGCGGCCCGTCGTGATAAATCAATGTGGATTGAAGTGCCACTTACTTAGATATGGAGGTCTTTAGATCGAGATTATGGGAACTTTTTCTCTTGTGCTGATCTTATACCAGTTTGGCCGAGTGGCGTAGTACCTGGACTTTTGATCCGAAGGTAGTGGGTTCGATTCGAGACTGTCCATCAATATATTTTCGTCTCAAAAAATTATATACGCAATAAGGACTGTTTTATCTACAGACATTGAGCGTAACAGACACGTGGCGTGCCAGATAAAATAATATTCTTCGATACAGTTTGTAATTAAGAACACAATGCTACGCTCGAAGTCGAAAATCGCTGATGTCAACCAGAAATCTGCCAAACTGAAGTGGGACTGGGCAGGTCACGTGTGCCGTATGCCGGAAGAATTGTGGGCAAAGGTTACCACTGAGTGGGGTCCCACAAGGCGTTAAGCGGCCTCGTGGTCGGCCCAAGCGGAGATGGCGGAACGAACTCGACGACTACTCCACTAACTGGTCAACAGAAGCCTTACACCGGGGTGAATGAAAAAAGGGAAGGGAGGCTTTTGGCCAGCAGTGGGATCCAATAGGCTTATTAGATTAGATAAGACAGTTTGTATGAACCTATTCATATCTCGTAACCTAACGTAGCCGCACAGACACGTACAGACACGGTCCGCGCAGGCACGGACAGACACAGTATTCACGCAAGAAAATGCGAAAATAGGATTCGAATTCGCAAAAAAACTAATGTTAAAAATTTTCTCAATTGAATTTTTAAAAAATTGTTTAAAAATAAGTACTCGTAGTTTCACACACTTTTTTTAATTTTGAATTTATCAGTCGTAAAACAATGGGTCTTACTTATGAAAGATGTTTTTAAAGTTGAACACTACTTAAACAACGTCCTGTCTTTTGGATAGTGAGGATAGAGACAGGACGTTGTTTAACCAGGGAATTTCAGTATTATTTAGTTAATGTCACAGGCGTCCATAGGCTACCGTAACCGCCGTATATTTGTCTGCTACTTGTTGTTTTTATTTTATACTACTAATAAGTAGTATAAAAAAACAACATTATTCTTCTTCCATTTCCCTCTATCAGCCGTCATCTCAGCATTCATCCCTTTCTTACTTATGCCAACTTTCACACAATCATCTTTTCTTGGTTTTCCTCATAGTTTTCATCTACATGTCTATTAAGCTCCCTTTTAGTTGTATGACATTCTTTGCTAGAAGATTTAGAACAATAATAACAAAAAAAATATATTATTTATTCGAAAAGAGACAAAGCATTATGTCTCACCACAAATGTTTAAAAGATCATCATTATTTTTCCGTAACCCTACATCCTTGTCTTTTGTATAAGCGAAACTAATCCTTATTTTGTAACAATACGGTACAATATCAAGTGTCTCCGAAGTACTCGTTTAATGACTGTGAACAAACTGTACTAACAAGCGCTTGAGTTACCAGAGCGATGTCGCCTTAAATAAAAATAATAACCAGTACGGCTCCTACTCACTTACTTTTAGTTTGTCGAGTGATATTATGCTTTTAAGGTCTTTACCCATTGCAATGTATCATACCATGGCCGTGCCAATCACGAAAATAGCACCTTACACACTAAGACCGTATCATACCATGACCGTTCTGCGCACCCGAGCCTATACCACAATAATAAACACGGTCCTAGTACGGACTTGGTATGCTACGGTCTAGTATATCAACCTTAAAAGTAAAAAATAATGAGAATATATTCCCTTTTCCCATGGTATTTTCGTTCATTTATTTATTTACACACGTAACACGTTACAAACAATAAAACATATACTTATCTAGAATACAGTTTTAATCTAATTTAGAACATAATTTATGAGCGCACAGCAAAAAAAAAGTAGTGTTGAGTAACCAAACAGGTATTGCAGACATTCTCTCATAATAAGCATTGACAGGCGAGCTTGTATGAGGAATGTGATGTGAGTGAATGAAGAGAAAGAGTTGTGTCAGGATCGTAGCAAGTGGAAATCCGTGGTCTCTGCATATCCACAGGGGTAAGCAGAAACACGCCTCATTCCCACATGGGAATGAGGCGTGATTTTATGTATCTATGTAGGCATTGAAGATTTATCAGGGTCAGAGGAACGTCAAAATACACACTAGGCAGGCACATGTCCACATTTTACAGACCTATAAATGGTCAAGGAAAGTAAGTTATTTTCCCTGTTAGGGCTATTGTTACCTCCGCACTTTCTCACTTCCGTACCGTTTGAAAAGTTAAAATAAAAAGGCGAGTTTGGACCTCCACTTGCGCCTAATTAGCTCGCCACAGAAATATGAATTTGTGACGACGTGAAAATAATGTTTTTATTTCCTGTTTTATGGTTTTTATAACATTTAAGTTTTCACGGAAGCCAAAACTCGTGGAGCTGGTGATTCGCGCCGGAGACTAGAGGCCATGAACTCTTAGAGCAATGTTAAAACAATCTTGAAACAGTTATGCTTTAGGCTCGTTTCAACATTCCTAAAGCAGAACTGTTTCAAGATTGTTTTGACATTGCTTGGATTCTTACTAAAACAATACTGTTTAAGTCCTGCTGCATGTCTGCTGCAGTCCTGATTACTGACATTTGTTGTCATGAATGACATAAATTACGTATTACGTCATTAAGCTGACTAAAGCACGCCTACAGCAGTCATGCAGCAGTACTAAAACAATATTGTTTTGGTAAGAATCCAAGCAATGATAAAACGAGCTTGAAATAGGCCTGCTTTAGGAATGTTGAAATAAACCTTAGTACTGTTTCAAACTTGTTTTAACATTGCTCTAAAAGTTCATGCTACGGGCCCAGAGAACTTTCTATTAAAACATTACTGCAACAGTACCAGCATTTCTATCAGTCAGTCCGACATCATTAATATGAATTTACGTATGGATATTTCTAACGGGTAATTGTACGTGTTTAAGATTTACCTACATTAACGAATTCATGTTACATAAGCAGGTACGTATTCAGACTATAGGTACCTACATTAATGCTTCTAAATGACAACGTCAAACATTCCGCTGCGTTTTCTTTCGTTGTCTTAAATGTCAGCCATTTGGTGAATAGTAAAATGGCTTTTTCAAAAATTTGTTATGCCAAAGTCCAAAACATAGCTAAAATGTCACCACAACAGAGTCGTTGGTCATTAGTAGAATAGGAAACAGACGAATATCTAAGGTTTAGTTGACGTTTTGCTTGTGGTTCACAAAAAATTTGGTAGTAGAATCGGCACCTAGGCCTTTAGAGGTTGAGTTTTCTCAGGGCCACTTAGAGAAAGTCAGAAACTGTGAGAATTTTCGAAAAGTCAAGTAAGTACCTAAGAGTAACGGAAATGTTTAAAAAAAATAAGTTCCGCTGTAAAAACTTTCATTTTTGTAAAAGTAAAAAAGTAAGTTTTTGTAAACGTAGTGTAGGACGCCCTCTTGCCAGGTGGAGTGATGATCTGCGAAAGGCTGCCGGCACAAGTTGGATGCGTCAAGCTGAAGACAGGGCGCGATGGCGCTCATTAGGAGAGGCCTATGTCCAGCAGTGGACTGCTATAGGCTGATGATGATGATGAAAAAAGTAAGTTCGTATGAGCAAGTGGCCAATTCTGGTGACGGAGTATTCGGGCCTTTTTTTTTTGTAAAAATGTAAGTTAAAAATATAAAGTCAGTCATGCATGATCCAGTTTACAATTTTGTTTATATTTTTTACTAATTAGTAGAGTATTCTTACTAATTATCAAGCTTACCTTTAAATTCGCCCCAACCTTAAAAGACACCGAAGACAGTCCTATGTAAATTTAAACGCTCAGCTAAATTTTAAGTAGTGATTAAGATAATTGGATGTATCGGATAACATCAAATTCTTGTTAAAATTGGCTCAAGGCGTTTAAAAGACACGAAATAAAAATTGCAAAGGAAAATAAATCTTTTTTTATTTTAATATTTTTTACAGTCTTCTGTAAAAAATATTAAAATAGACTCTATGGCCTCTATTAATAAACTCCGCTCAACTTCTGTCAAAGTTAATCATAATCATAACCATAATATATTTATTGCGAATCAAAAGTAAAAAAAAAAAAAAAAAAGATGACAGGTAGAAAATATGTAGGTACAGCCTTAAGTCTGCTTCTCAGCATGCAAAAAATAGAAATTAGAATAGAAGGCACTTCTTAATAAATTAATAAATCATGTCAAAACTATGTACAGAAAGCGTCATTAATTGGTATCCCCCTAGTAAGAGGTCGGTTTGCAAGCCGTTGATCTCAACTTTTGTAAAAACTTCCTTGCTTACTTATGGATATCTAATTTCGCTCGAGTTCCTAAACGAGCCGATGCAATAGCTGATATAATACCCGACTGAAATCCAAGGTTGAAATGAAAAGGGTCTTTGTTCAAATCAATAGGGGGATACCGATTGATGACGCTGACTGTACAATACAACAAAAAAATAGGTATTACAATAACAAGTATTCATTTTTCATAATACCATATCAAGCTGCACCACGGAATATTGCCATCCTTTTTTGTTAGACAGTGACAAATAAGTTGACTCAAAAAGCCGCGGTATTGCAATGATACACCGGCGAGCTTTTCCGAGCCATAAGACCGCGGTTTTACTCACTCGTCGATTATTCACTTTTCTATTTTTAATCAAAACAAAATACACGTCATTGTTGAGTACATGTCGTGACAGACACCAATTTCCCGTTTATTCAATTTTTCGAAGCATTTTGTTCTGAAAGAACTAATCAAGTAAGTGTTTCGGCAATTCGAGGCTTCGAAGGAAAGTTATCGTATAAATAACATAAATCCTACGCGATAATTAGATGTAAACTCTAGGGGAAATAAGGGATTTTCGTAAAATATGGGCTGTTTGGGGTTGCTTAGACATTTTTTTATCAATATTAAGGGTGCTGACACATTATCACGTCTCTACCCCGTCGCATAGCATGACCGTAGCAACACCGTCCCGGCAAAAATGATATTCTTTGTATTGAAATGTACCGGACGCCCCACACCAGACCGTTCCCACACCGTCGCGTGTCCTGCCCTGCCATGGCCGTCTTGTCAATCTCCGGCCGCCATGATTATTTTGCTGACACGTAGGGTTGCAACACCTAATATTATATTTAATATAAGTCTAATATTATTTGAATCCTAAATAATATATTTTTGGGGAAAAAATATATTAGGCGAAGATCTTAGTGGCAACTTGGGCGATTTTATGTTGTTTGTTAGTAGATGTGTTTCAAAAAATTTTCCGGGATAAAAAGTAGCCTATGTCCTATTTACGGTTATTTTCTATCTATATTTTAAATTTCAGCCAAATCGGTTCAAACACATCCAAACATCCATCTAACCACCCAAACATCAATCCATCCATCCAAACATTCAAACTATTAGTGTGATTGTGATAGTGTGATGGCTTTGACCCTTTCTTCTGACTTACAAATTTTGCTCTTAGAGTTGCCGCAAAAAATAATACACTAGCCTAGAGCTAAAATTAGCACATCGATGAGTGCAACTTCAAATATTTGTCTTAGCTTTGTTAGACTAAAGATAAATTTAGAATGCGTCCGGTCGCGGCGCTTATCGGCGCTGCTCGCTCCGAAACACGACAAAAATGCAGTTTTTTGGAGCTTTCTCATCCCTAATAACAACCAATCGAAAAAGTGAACGGAATTTATGTCATTAATTGAATGACCTATCCGATGGAGCAAACCAAAAACATAAATTACCTACACCAACTTCAAAAGCAAATGAAGATTTATCTTATTTTTAGTGATTTTCGTTGATTTATTATGAAGTAAATATGATGTTAAATAAAAATTAAAACTAAAATTAAACGGTATATTACAAGATAAAATGTTAGAGATGCATGTTGGCTTTTCAGTTACTTTCCACTTTATTTATCGAGGGTTTATAGAGGGAAATACAGTATTTGGCTCAGGGAACGCCCTTAAAGCAGACTCAACAAAACCATGGTAAGCTGTCATATTAATTATGTGAATGTAAACTTAAACTTGTAGGGGTAGTCAGACAGAAGCAAGGAAACTTTTATTTTTCAATCACATTTTTTATTAAGTAAAATCTACTATTTATTTGTAAGTTCCTACAAACTCCTTTATTCGAAAAAAAAGTGGCAACCCTACTGAGACGGTCGCATGCATGTCAGGTCGAGTTGACACTCGACTGACGTCCGCTGACAAATAACAATTTTAAAAATATAGGCTGAGTTCACATTGCATCTCTAAAATTGAAAATTGACAACCTTGTACGAGTTGATGTACTAGTAGAAAAATTTAAATTCCATATACAGGGTGGAAAAAATGAATGGGCCCCGGAGGGAAACTACTTTAAATCCTTAAGATACAGTATTTTACTTAAAGGAAACATTCCTTTATTTTTAAAAAGAAACGAGTAGAAAAGAGTGTTGTCGAGACGTATTTAAAAATAAGTTTTTGAGAATAAAAAAGTTATTGTATTGTTCAGTTATTCAGTTATTTATTTACTACAGATTTAAATTATCATTGCAGATAAACATCCAATGCGATAATTTAGATAGGTACTTTTGGAAATGAACATCTACTATGAATACTTACATTGTACGGTCCGCAGTCCGCACACCCTGGATAAAGGATAGTTCATAGTCTAATATCTTTAAAACTCTGAGATAAATTTTAACTGATATATTGTAAGAAAACTTATGATATTGATGACTTATGTTATGATACTTATAAGTACATAATACTTAAAAAATACAGACGGACGGGCATAACGAAACTATTAGGGTTTCTTGTCAGGACAACGGAACCCTAAAAAGTAGTATTAGTTGATGAACTGAAATATTTTGTTTTTGAGTTTCCCAACTCGTTCTCGTACATTTTTTTTAGTAGTGCAGACACCCCTTTATATTTTTAATCTCCGCCCATCTGTCAATACACATATTAGTAGCGTAGCCAGGTCGGCCCCTAGGGGCCGCTTTTCGGCCGTTGAAAGGCTTAGGCGGCCTTTCGATGGGAGCGGCTCCTAAACGGCCTATATGCACCTAGTTACCTTTTCCTATTTTTATTAGGTAGGTACTTACCTAATCATAATTCAAAATTCTTAGCAAAAAAAAAACAAAGCATTTTTTTTTTCTCTTAGCGCGTGCCGCTTATTTCTTTGGTTGAAACCTCTATGTTCTGGGGGTCTAAAGTGGCCACTTTTGATGAAAAATCAGATGTTTCATAGATGCTTCATCTATGAAACATCTGATGAAACATCAAATGCTTCATAAATGCTTCATAGATGCTTCATATATGAAGCATCGATGCTTCATAGATGTTTCATAGATGTTTCATAGATGCTTCATATATGAAGTATCTATGAAGCATCGATGAATCATTGATGAAGCATTTCACAAAACATCTTTTTTTTTCTTCTTCTTTATTTTGGCTTCGCACGGCTTGTGCATTCAGCCAGTGTCAAGTAACTATAAACTTCAAGCACATTCACGAACACTTAACGGTTAATAATCCACCATTATTAGAACACATTAACATTTGAAGAAACACAAGTTTTGGAAAATAAAACAAAAACGAAACATTACTTCTCAAATTCCCGCCAAAAAGCAACCCCCAAAACATCTTTTTTGACAGATCTATGTGCGAGGTTAAATTTATTTTTAGAAAGTAAATAGGTACCTTACCTACCTATTTACTTTCTAAAAATATTTGAATTTGAGAAGTAATATTTCGTTTTTGTTTTATTTTATTTTCCAAAACTTGTGTTTCTTCGAATGTTAATGTGTAATAATAATAATGGTGGATTATTAACCGTTAGTGTTCGTGAATGTGCTTGTAGTTTATAGTTACTTGACACTGGCTGAATGCACAAGCCGTGCGAAGCCAAAATAAAGAAGAAGAAAAAAAAAGATGTTTTGTGAAATGCTTCATCAATGCTTCATAGATGCTTCATAGATGCTTCATATATGAAGCATCTATGAAACATCTATGAAACATCTATGAAGCATCGATGATTCATATATGAAGCATCTATGAAGCATTTATGAAGCATTTGATGTTTCATCAGATGTTTCATAGATGAAGCATCTATGAAACATCTGATTTTTCATCAAAAGTGGCCACTTTAGACCCCCTGAACTTACTAGTAGCATGCACACTGGCAGTCTTTATGACATAATGTGCTATTCTATGCTATGGGTTTCGTTTGAATGAAACTAATTTTGAAATGGATAACGAAAAACTTATTGAGAGCGTAAGAAAATTTAATTTTCATTCCATCTATTCGAATTGGAAAACCCCCCCATCTAGCATAACTTAATGCGTTCCGCACGTTATGTGACATTATCAAACGTCAAAATCCCATCGGGTACAATACTGCCCTCTCGAAATCAAAATGTAGTAACAGCAAAAACACGATTTCGAGAAAAATGATGAAGCTACAATCAATAAAAATATTCAGAAGAGGTTACATATTAATAAAACCTTGAATGTGGAGTGAAAGTACACATAATCTATAGGTACCAACCAATAATAAAGCGTAAAAGTTTGTTTGTTAATTTGTTTGAACATTGAACACGCTAATCTCAGGAGCTACCAGTCGGATTTGAAAATTTATTTCTGCATTTGATAGCTAAACTCTGTGAGGAAGGATATAGGCTACTTTTTATCATCATCATCATCATGATCACCATATACCATCACTATGGGGGCAACGCTACGATGGCACTGCTAGTAAACTATATTTCTTAACGTTTTTACTTTATTTTTTCTTCAAAACATAACAGTTATAGCCATTTTATAGTACTACCTAGTAGAGTGATATATCCCCTATTATTGCAATTAGTTTTCTTGTGAAATCCGTTCAAAACACATTATTATTAACGCACTAAATTTTCTTACTACTGCGTTTTCGATCATTTTTTCTGTCATTTTACTAACTAAAATGTGGTATTATTGTAAGAATACTACAGTTTTAATGTGAAATAATTAATAATTAATAATTTAACAGTAATTTCACGCACTCTGCTGTGCGACCAGATGGAATAGCGGTTGCAACACCCGGTTGAAATGCTCCTGCGTGTGTCCGGGTTCGGCTTCAAATCCTATAACGACTATAGATTTTTTTAATCAATTTATTTTTTATTTCACAACGAACTGTGTGAAATATGTATTTTAGTGTGGTTTAGCTTAAAAATTGAGTGATAAGTTTTAAAATGGGCTTTCAGAATAATTGTGTATTTAGCATAAAACCAACAAAATGTCTATTACTGTGTTATAGGCTCGGGTGGGCAGATTACGCTTCGCAAAACGGTTATGCGACGGTCCTAGTATGATACGGTCTTAGTGTGTAAGGTGCTATTTTCGTGACGGGCTCGGTTATGCCTCGGCCCGCTTATGATACTGCGCAGTGAGCGCAGACCTTTAGTAGGTAGGTATCAGATTTTTTTGGTTATTAAAAATGATCTATAGCCGTACCATGAACTCTTAGAGCAATGTTAAAACAAGCCTGAAACATGACAACAAATATCATTTTTAAAGCAGTAGGACTGTTTTAAGCTTGTTTTAACATTGCTCTAAGAGTTCATGGTATGGCCCCTAAGCATTACAACTTGGCCGTTTGTCCACCGCGGTCGTCACCGGGACTTCAACGAAATATTTTTTTTTGTTTTAACATTTTACCTACCTATGTTTTTATAAAATAATTATTAAATTAATATAAGTATCAGTTATGTAGTTCCCATAACACAAGCACTGCTTACTTTGGGGCTAGATGATGCTTTATGAAATGTCCTTCATTATTTATTTATTTTAAAGTTACAAGCAAAGGATATTTAGAAATACCTATAGGTGCTAAATTTTAAATCATTTCCATAAAGCAAAATGGCCAATCCCAGGTTTCCCTGTTTTTTTTAAAAGCAAAGCTACAGCTGCCTAATGAATTATGAAGGACGTTTCCGCATAGTGCGAGAGCAAGCGATCAAATTGCATATTCATATAGACTGGCATTTCATGACGCATTTTTACACCGTTGTTATTTTTTTGCTTGTAGCCGTGAGGTTTATACAATGATTCTGTTATAATATTGTTACAAAGTAATGTTATTTTACATCTGTCAGAGTTGATATCTGGGTCCATTTATACGATTCTAGCAGTAATTCTACCATTTCATATTATTTATTAAAACTATAATTACTTTTAGAATTATTTTTTCTGTCATGGGTAATTTCTGGGACCGCTAATAAGATTTTAAGGGCTTGTTTCTCCAATAGCCAGATTAGTGCTAGTTTTTATTATTTTATTATAGAAAACTAAGTCATTACAAGCTAAAAAAACTCAAAAGTATGAATCATTTGCAATTGTATTTCTACAATTTAAATGTTGGTTATTATTTTATATATTAGCTTTTAACTTTAAAAATAAAAAAAACTTACCTACTAACCTTGTTAGTGTTACCTACTGCCACTTTACTTGCTACCTTTTTTTGCATTATATTTTCATTATTTTCTGTAATAATTACATGTCTAGGCAATTTAAAACAAAGCATTGAAAATTTAATATGTGATAAAAGTTCCGAAAATAAGATGAAACTTATTCGAAAAAGACGAGAAAAAGCTTCTCTCTAACAAAAGTTTTTCGAAACTGAAAAAGTATTGGAATCAAATGATTACTTATTCAAACCTCCATCTCCTTGTCTAATGTAATGCAGTCAATGAGATTTTTTGTACGAATGTATTCGGAATAAATTCGTAAAATGAATTATTCAGAAGAATTCAGAGACTTATTTATAGGACGGGAGGGTTTAAATTAGAGTGTTTTGACTTACGAAGTAGATTTTGAATGTGAAAATCCAAATCTATGCACCAATACTGCAAGTTAGTTTCAAAATTTCTCATGTAACTTAAGTACTTACATATATGTATTTATCCAATTCGAAATATTTTATGTAACATACTTACTATGCCGGAAGAAATGTGGACACTTAAGAGGCCGACGACAGAGACAGACGAATTTCCATACAAACGTAATACAAAAATCGTTAAAAATTAAAGCATATTTTTATCACCTTTTGTTATTATTTAGATTAAGGTAGTGTTAATTTTCCTATTAAGTACATTTTTGTTCATTATCAAACTCTTCCGCTTTTTACATTGGATTCAGACTTCCGAAAATGCATCCAATTCGATTATTTTATTCGGAAAGTTGACGTTTTTTCAGCGAAGAGACGTCACTTTCCTTTTTTTTTCGGAACACATTCCGAGGTCTGAATCGCACTGCTGTAGCCGTACCTACCATGAACTCTGAGCAATGTTAAACCAAGCTTGAAACATGACAACGAAATGTCATTCCTAAAGCAGTAAGGCTGCATTTCCACCAGAGATGAGCGAGAATGCGTAGCGAGGGATGTGTTTGTAAAGAACCAATAGAATCGCTTCATTTATCTCGCCTCGGTCAGCACAGCCCTGGTGGAAACGGCTCAGCGGAGCTAGATTTTTGCACATACAAAACAAGCGAGGGATGTGTGCGAGGAATGTGTACGAGGGATGTGTGCGAGGGATGTGTTGCGAGGGATGTGTGCGAGGGATGTGTTGCGAGGAATGTGTGAACGTGTTCGTGTTACTCCGCTCCCACCTACACCGCACCCCCGTCGACACATTTCACAGCTTCGCAACGCATCCTCGCACCACACCTAAGTATGTAGGCTTATTTTTATAAGAGACTCACAAGCCTGCGGACAAACCGTCACACGGTTTTTGCAGAGCTTTTAATTTAAAACTTTATTTTCTGTATAATTATAAATAAATAAAAAAAAAACACATTAATGCGCATTTTCACAGCTCCGCTACACATCCTCGTAGGCACATTTTCATCGCACAGCTTTGGTGGAAACCCCCACACATTTTCACAACACAGCTAGACATCCTCGCACGACACATGTCCATCAACATCTCTGGTGGAAACGCAGCCTTAAGCTGGTTTTAACATTCCTCTAGGAGTTCATGGTACGGCTACTGATCTGATAAAGATCGAAGATATACCTAGCTTTACTTACCTAAACATATCCATTAGGCTCCTACTTATTTATTCAACACGCTCTTTGGACTCTTAAGATGCTTTATTCCTTTGGGATTAGGTCATAACCAGTCGCCTCCGCACAGCATCGCATTTTCGGCGTTCAGTTGTTCACTTACTTTTCGATTGCGATGCGATCCGGTGACGTTACGAAGTTGATGTAGTGAGCGTTAGTCCATATAATTCCAAACAAAGAATATCGAGGCGATGCGGTTCAGAGACCATTCCATGAACTCTTAGAGCAATATTAGCGGCATTTACACGGTAGAGTTTTTACCACGGATCTGGACTTTAAAGATATCTGTACGGATATCCGTACAGATATCTTTACAGATAACCGCGGATAAAACTGTCAAAGGTTGGAATGGCGCGTGCTATTTCCCGCGGCATCTGGACTGTACAGATATCTTTACAGATATCCGCACAGATATCTCTGCGTTTAAATGCTCTGGCATCTGGACTGTACAGATATCTTTACAGATATCCGCACAGATATCTCTGCGTGTAAATGCTGCTATTAAAACAAGCTTAAAACAGTCCTACTGCTTTAGAAATGACATTCGTTGTCATGTTTCAAGCTTGTTTTAACATTGCTCTAAGAGTTCATGGTACGGCTACAGGTGCGGAGGCGACTGTCCAGCTAAGACCTTTATGCAAAATTCCGCAAAATTCCTTTTTTGCCCCTAGATATCTTCAAAGGATCTTAAAATGCCTAAAAAGATCTGAGAGAGTGTTTACCGCGCCTTTGAAATATACAGTCGTAATCGTATTTTATTAATTTTCATTTTTATTTTTTGCTTTGTAAAATTTAATAAAAATAAATTCGTATGCACTAGTATGCACTTTTCCTACAGCGTTTTCGGTTCGCCTGGCACTACACATAATAAAACAAAACCTTTTTATTTCCATTAACTTATTGACTTAAAAAAGATGACATAATTGTGTTACGTACTTACTTGGGTTGCTGTACTATTTTTGGATTTAATGCTCCGTTTACGAAATATTCAATGTTTGTTACAGTAGGGCGTCCATTTAAAAGCTAAACTGCTGGCTTAAAAAATTTGGAAAATAGGTACCTACATGATGATAGTGCATTTCATGAACTTTAAAGGAAAACTATAGCGGTTGAGATAACTTTATTGGTTTAGCAGTAATATTTGTTCAACTTGGGTGTTGGATAATTTATACCAAATACAAAATCATTAGAATAAAATCCTTTAATAAAAATAAAAAAATCAAATCCTTTTCCTTTACGTGGTATCGTGCTACTACGTACTGTGTGTGTCATCATCATCATCATCATCAGCCTATAGCAGTCCACTGCTGGACATAGGCCTCCCCTAATGAGCGCCATCGCGCCCTGTCTTCAGCTTGACGCATCCAACTTGTGCCGGCAGCCTTTCGCAGATCGTCACTCCACCTGGCAGGAGGGCGTCCTACACTACGTTTGCCGAGACGTGGTCTCCACTCGAGAACTCGTTTACCCCAGCGGTTGTCAGTTCTTCGACAGATATGGCCGGCCCACTGCCACTTCAGCTTGCTGATTCTCTGAGCTATGTCAACAACTTTGGTTCTCTGCCGAATAGTCTCATTGCGGATCCTATCCTTCAAAGAAACTCCGAGCATAGCTCGCTCCATAGCTCGTTGAGCGACTTTGAATTGGTGGACCAGCCGTACTGTGAGTGTCCACGTCTCAGCTCCGTATGTCATTACGGGTAGAACGCACTGGTTGAACACTTTCGTTTTCAAACTCTGCGGTATAGGTGACGAGAAAACTCGACGCAGTTTACCAAATGCTGCCCAGCCCAGCTGGATTCTCCTTTTGGCCTCCTTCTCGAAGTTGTTTCTACCTAATCGCAAAATCTGCCCGAGGTATGTGTACTCCGAAACAACTTCAAGAAGGTGACCATTAACGCTGATAGGTCTCGGATCAATTTGATCATTGATCATGACTTTGGTTTTATCCAAATTCATGCCGAGACCTATCTGCCGCGAGGCCGATGCTAGGCCGTTCAGCATTTCCTGCAGCTCCTCAAGCGACTCCGCCATTAAGACTATGTCATCTGCGACATAGTCTGTGTGTGTGATGGGCTTTAATACATTTGATTTTGTTTTTAGCTCCACACATAGGTCTAAATATATCTAAGAAAGATGAAACCTTTTAAAAAGAGATAAATCATTAGCATAGTATTTATGTTGTGTCTAGGTCCCACGTTATTGTAGGACGTAAATATTAATAAACATAAATTAAAACGCAAAAAGTACTGAAGCACCGCCTTTTGACATTTAGCTCCTCCATTTTGGATGCACAGACCCGACAGCCATTTTGTTTTTTCTTTTTCAATTTAAGGAGTAAGAAAGTATAATTCGCGTCATGTAAAAGGAACGCTGAAAGGGGGGTTTTGTCTCATGTCTGCGAATAGGTAACCTATGCGCAAACATGAGACAAAACACACCCCCACCACTTTCTTCCAGCGTTCTTTTTAGGTGACGCGAATTATATTTGCAGTTTACTGGCCTCGTAGCTCATTGGTATTAGCTTAGTAGTGTGTTCGATTTCCACCTGACTGTTCAAACATTCACTAATACCTATGCAACGCTAAGCAGTTAGTTACAAAATAAAATCCAACTTTATAAGGTAATTATTTATCAGTCGGCCTAAAAACTCCTTCACCAAAGTTAGCCTGAAACTAGCTCATACGAACGTAAATAGGTACCTACATAAAGTAAGTTAACAAAACTACTAAACTTAGATCTTTACATCTTTACTAGATGATTTATACAGTGTCAGGAGACAATATTTGCCTACACTTAACGGGACACTATAGTGCCTTCGACATTGTTTTTGAGATGGAGTAGGCTTGCCCAGCACCTAAACCATACTCTCAGTTTAACCGGCCATATCCACAGGAAAGACATGATCAATACTTGTGGGGCTGACTAAGCCGCGGGTTTCCTCGCGATGTTTTCCTTCACCGTTTAGAACTCGTGTTAATGCGCATATAAATATTTCGAAACGAAAAATCCGTTGATGCACGCCCAGGTATCGAACCCACGACCTTCGGATCGAAAGTCGAGGTACTAATCCCCTCGGCCAACACGGCTCATAAGTAAGTTTACAACTCCCGTACAATTCATATATTTTTGCCTTCTTTTAGTTTGCATCGGGTTCAGTAATTGACAGTTGCGGTCTTCGATTTGCGGCTTTTTGTTTTTTAACTTGTCATGTAATTTTCGTTGCATTTAATTCAAAACGGCAGCCGGAAAGTTGTGTAGTTATTTATGATAGGATCAACGTTGACGTAGATATGATGCGTGTGGTTGTGAATGGATAATGGACGATCTTATGGGTGGTTAATTTTGATGAATTATTATAAAATGAAGCCTTGTTAGTAGGAGATTTAAATCGGTTTTATCAGAGGGTTATAAGTTCGAACCCTGTCCGTATAGGTGACATATTTCGATTATTTTTTATCTGTTTATTATCTTATTATATTTTTTTGACGTGATGACGTCATAAAAATCGATGAACGCCGGCTGCACGCACGAAAAAGTGTTACGTTCCGTCTGAACCGAGCGTGCAAGCGAGAGCGCGGAACGAGCGATAGAGAGGCGAATAAACGATTGTTTCATTAATGTTTTCTTATGACGTTATCACGTAAAATTATCGTTTTGAAACGACTTTACAGACAACCATTATTTTTATTAACAACATCACACTTGAACACCATACACAAAACATCTAAACACACCCATGTCTTTCCATGCTAGTCCAAAAACAAGCAAATACATTACCTACATTCACCAGCAGAACCGTTTATCCTTCACATTCAAGCAATTCAACTCACAAAGGGTACGGTGCTATAATCAGTCAAATAAATTCTATCACAGGAACCGATACCTCTCCGAAAAGTCAAAATGGCGGTTACTCCGAAAATGGCGCGGAATAGGATTCGGACAAAACAAAATCTTAATTGGTCTTAGCCACGGTCTTCAAACGATTGATAAGGGTTTTATAGCTCTAATTGCTTAATTTCCAGGTTTATGGGACGAATGCCTTCCGAATTTCTTAATTTCGGCGTGCCTTAACATTTACTACCTTGGTTAATGGTGCGTTTACACGCTTGCGAACAAACTGACATTCAACCACTTCAGTGACGGAACAGTAGCTCTGTCACTCTCATCTGAACGAGTCTGAACGCGACAAAATATAACGTGCTCGCTTTGATTATACACCCGTCTCGTTGAATGTTTATTTGCACAGAAGCGTGTGTAAACGTGACATAAGAGGTAATAGTATACAGTCACAAAATTAATGTAGGTAGGTAATTTATGCACAATCGTAATTAGTTTCTAGGACATGTTCCTTAGATTCTTTTTACTTTTTGAACTGACGAGAAAACTGAACAAAAATCAAAGGTATATAACCTCTAGAATAAAAATTGCTAGGAAATAAAAATCATACGCGCGGGAACTGATTCAGCGATGCTAACTTTAAGGCAATGATTTAAAAGTCCAAATTCATCAAGCATGCCACATACCTTTGATCAGCGATCTCCACGCAGATGTAGACGATGCCGCGTTAGGGCTTAAAGCTCGCAGTCTAGACACGACACTACGCTGGCCAGCGGTACACAACACAGTCTAGTCTAGGTAATACAGATAACACTTGATGTAGGTTCAGTTCAGGGTTTAAAGACGAGATGATGCACGTCAGAGCGAAAATGTGGACAAATGCAACAGGCGCGTGCGCACTGTCCGACAATCGAAGCGAGACTCATCGAGCGGAGCCAACAGCCAATGTCCATCCGCACAAAATGCCGACTACGGCGTTTCTCCGCGCGAGTTTCACCAAACAACAATATGCGGCACTTATTTAATAAACTAAGACTATCAAACCAATGCCTCTCGATCGCCATAAGGTGATGGAATAAAATATAAGAATTATAAACTATGAAGCGCAACCACTGTTTATAAATTTTATCTTAAAACTCTTTCAGATTTGTAATTTTAGGATAACCTACTGTTTATTTATAAAATTAATTTATTCGTCATTTCGTTGGTGCGGCAACAGCGCGGCGCCCTACTCGCACCCGACTCGAGCGCCGTTGCCGCACCGCTCGCTTTGTGTGACAAAACACGATCGTCCGTGCGCTGTACGACTCGCACCGCTTCGGCACCGCAGCAGGCCGTCAAGAAACGCATAAATTGAAGGCGCCCTAATGGATGGTCTTCGTTTTCGGACTCCGAAAAATGTCAGCCAACCCCCATCACTATCGTGCGTACTATAAATCGATGGGTACCTCCACTATATCAGAGCGTGACTGCGGAATTATACAGTCGGACTCTGACGATCCACCCCCATTCTTCGATTGTCATCCCTGGGACACAGTGTAAATGAAGCAGTAGAGTTACGGATCAGCCATGTTGGCGAGTGAGATATCACCTCAGCTTTCGATCCGAAGATCAGCCATGTTGGCGAGTGAGATCCTCGGCTTTCGATCCGAAGATCGATGATTCGAATCCCGACCGTGCATCAATGGGGTTATGCGCATTAACACGTGCTCTAAACAGTGAAGGAAAACATCGTGAGGAAACCCGCGGCTTAGCCCACAATTGACAATGTCTTTCCTGTGGATATGTGGTTAAGCCAAGTTCTGTTACACCACAGAATAAATAGTACGTGTCCCGTTTTTAAGTGTAGGCAAAAGATTGCCTCCTGACACTGTATTGTATACCTAAATATAGTAAAAGATGTAAAGCTGAAACAAGAAAAAAAGGAGGAATTGATTATTTGACATTTTTGTAAAAAAGTATCGTTTAAATTAAACTATGGCCATAAATCATGTCACAAGAACTTTGTGTCTCTTCACTCAAGTTTCTAAACTTAAGCTCTTAGTTTAGGTAAGTACTTCAACAAAATGTATTCAGAGCTAGTTGAACGCTTGAACTTCGCGAGCGATCTTGTTCGAACAAGATACAATCACTAATGCTGTGATACTTGCCAAATAAGTTTGCGTGCTTAGCTAGTAGTTGAGAGTGAGGAGATTTAGTTGAAAAGTTATAAATAGAAAATTAACAGGCTCAAGACAAGACTGCATTCTGATGTTTCGAGTTCTTTATGTACCTAGCTATGAGGCAGCTCATTCGAACAAACAAAAAATAGAGAATCTACCAAGCACTTACCCTACTGTGTCAAATTTTACTGTGGAACCCATTCAAACTAAGGGTTAGATGTACTACATGATTGTGTACAGCTGTCAAAAACATGTAACGTTGTAATATTTAAGGCAATGGTATAAATTTTATGTGAAGCAGTCGTTTAGCTTGCTTGGGCCCGCTTGCGCGTGCTGGGTAAACTTTTTCTTTACCTACATTATCTATCGTTTTCAGGAATGCGTCTTCTTGTTAAGTATTTTTCTACTGCAATTTGTATTATACCACAGATGTAATACTTATACTTACTTATATACCAGATCAAAGGTGAACGAATGAACAAATATTAAACTTGTATGTCTATCTCTTTTACACTGCGGTACTCTATTTAAAGACTCTATTTACTGACGAATATGGATTCCGTGGCCGAGCTGGTAAAGGCACTCCGGTTTAAGGAGATTCGCTTGATCATTGCAGGTTCGAATCCCGTCGGAATTTAAAATTTTGATAAGATTTTTCATTTTCAAATCTATTTGCAGACTTCTTTGTTTGTTGTCCACATTTGTTTGGTCACTAACCCGGGGTTAGCCGATTTAACTCTCCAACATCGGTGGGTTAGTAATGAATATTTTGTTTTGAAAAACTATGGATGTCATTTATTTGCTTACAACTCAATCCACAATTGAACCAAAGCTTTACCTTATAACCTTGACATCTATACCATGACCCACATAACCCTACATTATTATTGTAACCAGAGGTCCTGAAGAATTGGTTGACACCGTTTATTGAGAATGTAGCATGATTCGAAGAAATAAATTAGGATTGGTATGTATTAAGTTTTATCGTTCATTTAAATGGGCTCATGGTTTATGGAAATGAAGGATTTTACAACCCTGTAATGGTGTAGCGTAAAAGGAGGTTCGTTAGATTACTTCTTACTTCTTCTTTAGTTATGTAATCCCTGGTTCATAAAATACTTCCTAAAGTTTATATTCAGGATGGAAAAAATGAATGGGCCCTGGAGGGAAACTACTTTAAATCATTAAGATACAGTATTTTACTGAAAGAAAACATTCCTCTATTTTTAAAAAGAAACAAAACTGCATTCATAGATTTTCTAAAATTCGCTTGCCTTACCCGGAATCGAACCAGCTAAAAATTCAAAAAACCAACCTCGCTATTTAATTCTACTAATACAATTCTACAACTGGTGGACTGATTGTCCACCGCACCGTGCTTCGGAGGGAACGTTAAACTATCGGTCCCGGCTTTTAAGTCGTTAAGCCATGACTGAGGCGTTCAGACGGCCTAAAAACTCCATCATCAGAGTCAGCCACTAGCACATACAAACCCACATTCATGATATATATTTGTTTCTCTCAATTGTACCTATTCTTTGTACCCCAGTTACAAATAAACATTTTTCGTTCTTTCTTTCTTTCCACATACCTAATACGTGAAAATTCTTAGTGTATACTGTAGGTATATTTAAATGTACTAGCTGATCTAACAGTGCTGGGTAATGTTGTGTCGTCCATGAAACGGTAGGAAGGCTTTATTTCATTTCGTCATTATACTTTAGATTCGGAAGTACTTTACCTCAGGCTTCAAAGACAAGGAGCAAATTATCTTTCTCTTTCTCTCGCTTTACAAGTGGCTAAATTAATATCTAAATTAAACATTTTAAAACCGACTTCAATGTTATGAGCAATTTTCTGCACTCTCAATGTGCATTTCTGTTCAAAACTCCGAAGATCTACTTTGTATGGCACCAATCGGAAAGTATACCCTTTCAAACAAAAAAGATTTTTTCGAATCGGTCCAGGGCCTGTATTCTATTAAATGACAACCGCTTTGGTTTTGGTTCGAACTCTTAAATGTCAGCCATTTGGTGAATAGTAGAATAGCTTTTCAAAAATTTGTACTGGCAAAGTTCAAAACCTCACCACAACTGAGTCGTTTGTTATTAGTAGTCATGGAAACAGTCGCTTTAGTTGAGGTTTTGGTTGAGGTTGATAAAAAGTTCGGTACCGGAATCGAGCCCCAGGCGTCTTCGAATAATAAGTTTTGTTGAGGTATTAATCCTCCTCCTTTTTTTTTTTTCTTTTGACGACTTTGACGAGACTCACATTGTTCGACTGGCTCCACACTGGAGCTTGACTATTTAGATTTTAAGCGGATGGATCACCGAAAAGAAAGCTAGGCCCCATACCGTGTTTGTTGCCCTGATTCTTCACGGTGTTGGTCGCGAAAGAACAGGAGTAGAATCACCTAGCTCTTAAGACGTTTCAAAGTGGTCATAACGGTCCTACTGAATAAATGATATTTGATTTTGATTTTGATTTTAAGGTAACAAACATAAAAAAAATTGAGAACCTCCTTTTTTTAAAAAAAAAGGCTGTGCAATATCCAAACATCCGCCCCCCCTTACTTATGAAAGATGTTTAAAGTTGAACACTGGTAAAACAACGTTCTGTCTCTATTCGTCACTATCCACAAACAAAGATAGGACGTTGTTTAACCAGTGCTCAACTTTAAACATCTTTCATAAATAAGACCCTTGCTGTGTATCACACCCTTCGTTTTACTCAACATATGCAAGACAATTTTCATAATTCGAACGTCAAACATACGTCATTCCCGTGTCAGTATGTCGGGCAGTTTCCGGCGGAAGTGGCTTAGCCTTCCGCCTTTCAGTGCTGGCACGGATGTCATGATATAGTCTATGGTCACGAGAGCATACACCGAGACATGTAACTTACATATTGATTGGATTAATGTTGATTGTTTTGGTTATGATCAATGATATTATATACCCTAGATATGTTACGTTCATAGTTACTGACGGACGTTTATGATGAACGCAGACTTGGCCGCACTGCAGACACCGCAGTCATCGCCTTTGTTAATGGCAACGGGAACGACTGGGGTGACTGCGGCGCGGGTAGGTGTGCGAGGTTGCATAGAACTTCATATAAAGAAATCGAATGCGGCGACTGCGGTGCGGCTCAGGTCTGCGTTCACCGTTAAAATCTGTTCTCACTGGTATACATAATATTGTGCACACTATGTTAACAAATTCCGCAAATGAATAGTAGGTAAGTACGTACTTACATTATTATACTTAACACAATAGCATTTTTATCTACACGTGAGTCACGTGACATGACAAACACGTCTAGGTCGTAGCGTCGTAGCCCTGCTTGCTTGACGCGGACTAAAGACAAGACGTCCAATTAGGACGTTTTCGAGTCTTCATTTTGCTCGCGCTAGAAACACGTCTACTTATTTATTAATGTCATTGGTTATAATCAAGAACTTTATTGAATAAATTAAGAATCAAGCATAATTTAAACAAATCAATCTCGACGAGTCTCAATTTGTTCGATAGGCGCCCCACTGGAGCTTGGCTATTTATATTTAAGAGGATTACTAAACATTTTCATTAGAAAATAAGATCTTCAAACTAGCAACATTCCTTGAAGTCTAGCATTTATTACAGTAACGAAACTGTATAGATATTTAAATAACTTTACAAAATACTTACAATTAGAATCTAGAATCATTTGAGTCATCTAAAGATCGTTGTGAACGATCTATAGGTAGCTCAACTGATCCAAGCCCCTGCCAGTCGGAAGCGTGCCCAAGACACTGGCATTATTGATCTTATTTGTTCTTGGTAGTCAAAGGCACGTCTATCAACGTAAGTAAGCATTTAATGACTGGTTGCAAGTCCAACTTACACTTAGGCTGATTTTAGTCTTATTGTTAAGCCATGACGGAGGCCTTTAGGCGGCCTAAAAACTCCGTCACCAGAGTTGGCCACTTGCTCATACGAACTTATTTAGGTACTTACTTAGTCTCATTGTAATAAAGAGCGCTGACGGTAGCTTTCCTCAATTTCGTTTGGAGGAGAGCGCTGATTCCACTACTCAGTTTTTAACATTTGCGGTAGTCAACGCTTCCTTTTTGTACTCTACTACCTAGTATTTTTTTTTCCAAATAAACACTTGAAAATTTGAAATGTATTCAAGATGACCGAATGTTCAAAAACCCGTACACAATAGCATTAAAATCGTAAGGTGTCGGATCTCGGCCACCCATGACCATATATCTTTCCTAATTGACGTTATCTTCGCCCACAGGAGCAAAGTTTTTCTTTATTCTCTACTTCAATGCTGTAGGGATTGTTGAAATTCAGTTGTTTTACAAACGAGAAGATATTTCAACTCTACAACTCACCATTTTTTTGTTCAATAAGGCTGAGGCCAAACGAGCGTATTTTTTACCCGACTGCGCAAAGCAAAGGAAGGGTAATGTGTTTTGAGTTGTAAGTAGCGTAATTTCGGTCGCGGAATTTCTGCTGCATTTGCACTAACGCCCGCGGCTTCGCCCGCGTGGGCTACTATTTATTTATCCCACGGGATCATTTTTCCGGGACAAAAATAAAAAAATTAGCCTACATGTGTTATTCCAGAACCTAAACTATCTACATTCCAAACATCAAAATCGGTTTAGTGGTTATAGAGATACGTGGTGACAAACATTCACACACACACACACACACACACACGGACTTTCGCCTTTTTAATATTAGTAGGATTAATGATATAAATTTATCGGTATCCAGACTTTTACTGCGACGTTGTTCGCGTTGTATTTTCATTGTGTTTCAGTGTTCGACAGTTTCCGATACAAGAATATGACAGAGGAGTTCGTTTATTGAGTTTTTCTAACATGCTTACCTACTTTGTGCGGTTATCTTTCCGGTTCTTATTTATAGAGCCTTTATTTTCTAACTCTATTGAAAAATAAAATTAAAATTGCAGAATACTTATAGATTTGTTCGAAATGACCATAGATTTAGGAATTAGAGATATTGTCTTATGATAATAATATAAAAACTTAGACAAAACGAAGAAAACAATGAATTACTTACTTTAAGTATATTTATCGCAAAAAACCCACAAAGAATATTATATTCTAAGTAATGAGTATCTACTCATTATTTGTAAAGTATCCTACAGAACCCAAAATATTTTTTTAATATTTACAGAAGAATATTTGATGCGAAAGTACTACTTGAACTTTTAACTACGAATTCTTCAATCAGCACGTTTCATTAAAAAAAATTCGTAACTTCTGAAACTCGAGAAGGTAAGTACAGTTGTCTTCGAAATAAAGATGTTTAATTTTCTTAAAGAAAATTACTAACACTTTTATTCATAACAAGCAGCGCCCTCGCGGCGTTGTCTTCGTAGTGATGGTATGTGGTGATGATGATGATGATGATGATGATGATGATGATGATGATGATCAAAAGTAGCCTATAACCTTCCTCAAAAGTTTAGCTATCAAAGGCCGAAAGAATTTTCCAAATCGGACTGGCAGTTCCTGAGATTAGCGCGTTCAAAAAAAAAACTCTTCCGCTTTATATAATTAAGTATAGATATAGATATAGATATAGATAGTATAGATTACTCAAACGGCAGCCAAATCAGTTGCCACTTCTTTCAATTATATTATTATTACCAAGTATTATAAGTATGTATTTACAAATATATAAGTATTCTATCAGTTATCTAGTTCCCATAGTACAAGCTTTGCTTAGTTTGGGGCTAGATAACGCTGTGTCCAGCAATATTTATTTATTTAATGTCTAACATCCGAATACTGAAACGCTACGGTGCGTAATTTTATTTTTTCATAGATTGGCTAGCGATTGACCGCCATGCACTATCACGTGTCAATCTACGACATTCGAATTTCAAATCACTTTTCCTCACTGAAACCAGTGTGAAAAATGCGATTTTGCACACTGGTTTCTCGCAGCAAAGGATGCCATATCGAGCTGCTGAGGTGAAAAAGTATTTTTATTTTTCCTGTCGGAATTGAAAATTTTGAAAACATTTTTCATTTTCAAATGTAAATAAGTACCTAAGTTTGGTTTCCCATTATAAAAATTTAAATAATATATTTTTATATTTTTGTATATTTTCCAAATTTAATCTAAATCTGTCCAGCTGGCATAATCAAAACATGCAATATCTCAGAGATTTTTAGTAGGATTGCAAAATTTAGACGCATTTTTCGGAGACTGTTCGAAGTACAAAATATATTGAGCCCAATAATTCTTTAACAAGATAACGGAACAACTTGCTCTCGGCCAAGTGACCCTCCGATACTTGGGAAACTCTGGACCACGTACCAAGCCCTACTATTGGATTATCTGATCATGAAACTCACTCACATTGAACTCGATCCGGTTTATCTCATACCAGCAGCGCCCTCGCGTCCCCGTAGTGATGGTGTATGGTGATGACGATGATGAAAAGTAGCCTTCCTCAAGAGTTTAGCTATTAAATGCTGAAAGAATTTTTCAAATCGGACTAGTGGTTCTAGAGATTACCGCGTTAAAACCAAAAAACTCTTCCGCTTTATAAGTATAATTAAGTATAGAAGTATAGATTAGCCTGACAAAATTCCGCCACCGATCTATTTCCTGTAGTTTTCATACACCTGATTGTTACATATATATTCTGGCAAATAAACGAATCTAATCTAATCTAATCTACATTTTATATGGGCTCGCCGCACATGGTTGAAACGGGTGGTCGCCACACCTTTGTAGCTTCTAGCTTCAGGTGGCTGGCTGAGTTTGTGGTAGTGACGTGTGGCCAGTGTGCTTCGATTCTTAGACTTCTTTTTCTTTCGAGTCGATGTATTAAGCTTTATACAAGTTTTAGAACCATTTTGACCAATAGGTGGCCACATCCATGGCATTGTTTAAGCAAGCCATGAGGTCATCTATCATGCAGGTGTTGCGACATGATGGATACTTAGGCACGTGTGGCATAGTCTGCACCTGGGCAGCTTACCGAGTCTGATTCTCATTTTTACTGATACGCCTGCAGCGCCCAACTTGTGTTCTGAGCCTGTTCAAGGTTCTTTGAAATAAAAAAAACTGCATTCAAAACAGTTCACCCGTTTAAGAGCTACGGTGCCACAGACACACACACACACACACACACACACACACACACACACACACACACACATAGCGGTCAAGCTTATAACACCCTTTTTTTACGTCGGGGGTTAAAAAGGCTTACAACTGTAATCATCTAATGTCATCTAAGGTAAATTTTTGACACTTACACTTTTTAGAGATGCTCATGATTTTTTTATTTTATACTCGAATCTGGGTACAGTGAGCTGTTTACGATACATTCTCACATTACTCTCGATCAAACCATTAGTAGCGGCTGCCATATTCAAGTTTGAAGTGTGGGCAGAGCCAAGTGTCCTAGGGTCCATTCTAATTCTGTATCGGCTGGTCCATGGGTTGTGTTACTCAAATGCGAGGATGTAGGGTGGTACTTTGTCTGATTCTGGACCTTCGATTCGACTGAATCAAATAACCATACATTTAATTTCATTGCCGTGGTAGTGGGCTGGCACAGGATTTTAAAATTATGATTAACTTTAGTAGTAGAAAACGTGAAATGTTCTTTTATCGTTGACTAAATAAAACATAGGCATCTTTACTAGATGATTTATACAGTGTCAAGAGGCAATCTTTGCCTACACTTCGGGACACTGTAGTGCCTGGGACATTGTTCGAGATGGAGTAGTAGGTATGGACCATCGTTGACTAAAGCATTACTCGTAATTCAATGATTGAATTTCTTGATCTATTTGCCGATCCGATTCCTATGAGCTGATTTTGTCGAAAAAAAAACGAAAGAATTTCATTAAAATAAAAATATATGATTGTGATTGATGTTGATACAGTATTTTGATATAATTAACTCCCGTTCGTATGTAAACAATTTCTTTCACCTCATTTACTCTCATTACATTCCTCGTGGAAGCGCTCGTGGTGTAGCTTGCTTAGATGTTCTTGATTGATCGTTGAAGTTAAGCAGCGTTGATTGCGGTCACAATTTGAATAGGTGACGGTGGAATTACGAGGTGAGCGCTTCCGCGTTTCGGAGGGCACGTTAAATTGTCCGTCCCGGCTTCAAGCCATAACGGAGGCCTTTAGGCGGTCTAAAAACTCCGGCGAGTTGGCCACACATACGAACTTACTTATTACATTTCTCAAACTCTCCTCTCGCCGAGCAGCCGAATCACACGGTTCATAATCAGTTCTGAAAGTGAGGGAGCTTCATGTTGAAGCGGCTAGAGAGCTTTCAACACTGGATTTTGTCATACCAAGTGCGAATGCGAACTATGAATTCATTGTACCACCTGATAGTGCATCAATGGATTTTAAATCGTTTTGTGATGGTTAGTTCTTGATAGATTGGTAAGTTCGTATGAGCAAGTGGCCAACTCTGGTGACGTAGTTTTTAGGCCACATAAAGGCCTCTGTCATGGCTTAATGACTTAAAAGCTGGGACCGACAATTTAACGTGCCCTACGAAGCACGGAAGCGCTCAGCTCGTAATGCCACTTGCGGTCACCCATCCAAATTATGACCGCGCACAACGTTGCTTCAACGATCAATCAAGAACGTCTCAGCAAGCTACGCCACGAGCGCTTCATAGCTTGATAGATTGGAGTCAAACGATGCTATGCGATCACAAAATTGGTTGTCGAGTTATAGAGGAACAAACATCCATCCATCCACCTAAACTTTTGCATTGTGCGCATGTATTATTATTGTGATTAGTGTGGTTGCTGACCGGGCGAACTTCATACCGCCCCAGAATTCGAAATTTCACCAAAAAAGCTACATTCAGATCTAATTAAGAAATGGGGTTACCTTTAATTTTAATTGACCATCCACCACATGGTATCGCAATACGTGGCTGCGTATCAAATTGGAGCGAATTTCATATTAACTATAGACGGCCGTTTAACGACTTCAAAGTCGTTAATGATACGCTCATTAAACGATATTAATTGTAATTTTACGAGACTTAAGGCATTTGCTGATTGAGCGTTTTTTTTTTAATGATACTAGCTTTTTCTACTGTTTTCCACTTTGCCTCTTGGGTCTTGCGTTGCCCCCGCAATGATGGTGATGATAATGATGATGAAAAGTAGATTATCACTATACTATACCTATTTCCTTGACTGATCGCCTCTGGCACATTACATTTCCTAGTGTTTTAAGTTTTTTTAATTTTAATTTTTATGTTGTGTTGCATTTTGATACTTAGTTGTGTACCTATAAATATGGACCCCCTTTTGCTGTCTGAAATAAAAAGATTTTATTTTTATTTGTTTTATACTACTTCTTGTATATAAATAACGACAACTACCCCTAAATCTAAAAATATTTTTATTTAAAAAAACAGCTATGTACGAGAGTATATGTCCACTTTTGAGATTATTTACTATTAGAATGGCCAAAGGTGTGTTTTCTCAATTTACCAAATTCTATTTTATTAAAAAACTACCAACTTATAGGAAGCCTAAGCGTAGCCAACGGTAATGACAGCTAATTTACTAAAAGAAAATTTTAAAACAAGAGGCCTTACTTAAACGCCTCTTAACTTGAATACTGGTTAAACAATGCTCAAAATTCACCCTGTCACCATTTGCCACTATCTAACAAAAAAGGATAGGACAATAGGTTAAAGTTTAACCTATTGTCATCCTTTTTTGTTAGATAAAACTTAAACACCGTTTAACCGTTAAACGGTGTTTTAATTTTAACAGAAGTTGAGAGGAGCTTATAAGTAGAGCGGAAAATGTCAAACACACGTGTAAAAAACGCGCCGAAAACCCGCATATTCTGTAGTCACCCTAAATGTAATTTTAAAGGGTTTTAGCGAAAGATGTCGTAAATTAATGTCATTTTAATGTCTGTCTCTGCAATTAAGATACCTCAAGTTTAATGAAAAGTGTCGTTTCTGAGGAAGTGATTGACGCGAAATAGAAGTTAAGCAATTCATCAGACACCAAAATTAATTCAACGAAAACTAAATTATTACAAGTGGCTAAATTAAAAAAATTAAAAAATCGATTTCAAAAGCTAAAAAATTATAACCATAAAACCATATATGTAAAACTATAAAACATTATAATATTATAATTGGAAGTTGTTTTTTTAATGTAAGTATTTTTTTTTTTTTAATTATAGCTGAGCAATTTTCTGCACTCACGAGGTGCATTTCTGTCCATAACTCTGAAGATCCTCACCAAATTTTTGTAGCATCAATCAGAAAGTATTCCTTTCAAACATTAAAAAAAAAACCAAAAAAAATTAAAACAAAAAACAAATTTTCCAAATTGGTTCAGGCGTCTTCGAGTAGGTAATCGGTGAATATAAAAAAAGCACAAAAAAAATAGTCCGACGAATTGAGAACCTCCTCCTTTTTTTGAAGTCGGTTAAAAAGGTCATACTAGTTACTTATGTACCTATGTAGTAGGTATGAGCTAGTGGCTAACTCTGGTGACAGAACTACTAGGCCACCTAAAGGTCTCCGTCATGGCTTAACGACTTAAAGGCCTCCTACCCTCTGAAGCGCTCAGCTGATAATGTCACCCAAAAAAAGGCACCAACCTCCCATACAAAATCGGCATGGCCATCCAAATGATTTTGTATGGGAGATTGGTGCCTTTTTTATATCGCGCGGCCATCAACCAAACATCAAAATATAAACTCTTAGGACCTATAACAAACAATATTTGTAAAAAACAGTACCTAATACATACATCTACACTCAGTCAGAACCGGGTTGTGTGAGTGCGAGAGCGAGAGTGTGATTTTCAAGAGTGCCTTTATAGCCAAATCTGAAACTATTAGCGATAGCGAAAAACACTCAAAGGAGTCTCGTAACCGATTTTTATAAAAAGTAAAACTGCATCATAAGATTTTAAAAATAATAATTTTCCTGGCCAGGAATTGAACCTACTTAACTTGAGAGATATGTGTGTTGGCAGAATAAGCTTATTAGATTGTAATTGTAGTTTGATTTTATTTTACCTAAATAAATAGTAAAAATAATCTCATTCAAAAAAGGAATTCCATTTCGGCCATTTAAGCTCTCTAGATCTTCATTATAGGTACTTAAACTCTTGAGCACCATTTCTCAAGCAAAACCATTTTTAATTCGAAAATGAAAAGTCCCATTTCTCTGCGAAGACATTAGCGGAGTCGCACAGACGATTGCTAAAGCCTATAATCAGATACCTTTTCTTGCACCTAGAATTCCCGGATATTTGGATAGAGGCCAAGAGGTTACTGCGACCACGGTTTAGGAGAAACATGGATTTTCCGAGTTACACTTCTTCCAACGGATCTTGGCATTCGTGAAGTTAGCCGTTTCGATACGCAGTGTGTCTTACTCAAACGCGTGTCATAGTAGTTGATGCGCTACTCATTTCGTCGCCACTGAAAACCAGCGCTAAAAAAAAACAGCCATGGCGCTGCTGGAGCAAATGCCTAGGGGTAGCCTTATTTTCTTGTCACTGTAATATAATATTTTTGATTTGTGTGCATGTACCGTATATTGGCGAAAATAAAACTCTTTTCTATTTCTATTTCTATTTCAATTTCAGTGTAATTTTTTTTACAAATTTTTCTACTGTGCAGCGAAAAGACTAAAGCGTATCACACACACAGCAGATAATATAAGTTATAGGTCGTAATGTAAATATTTTATATTTTTGCTATCACACACACAGCAGATAATATAAGTTATATCCCAACTACGTCATCAATCATCGAAGCCGTCTTGCGGGGTTCCTGTAAACTGTCCCCGATAATCCAGTACCGAATTTATCTGTAATCTGTACCCGCATTCCAAAATCCAGTAAACGATGACGAAAATGGCTACCTTTTCTCATTATTAAGGTGAAGTACAGTCAGGCAAATAAACGAATAAAATAGGTCAAATCTATATTTCACATGAAAATAACATAAGAAATCAACAACGATTTCCAATAAAATAGGCATGATCACACACAGAGGATACAGAACAGAAAAAGATACACAGAGCAAGTTATAAACATAAAAACACACAATAAAAAGGTTCACATACACGTGGTGCTAAAAAGGCACAGTCTCAGCTAATGCTGGATACTCCCATGAGGTCCCGTGACTACACGGACACCAACGGAAAAAAATAAAAGTATAAAGGTTACTGATGAATTATAGCAGAATATGTCAAAATGAGAGATAATGTCGAGTTGATAGATTACATCAAATTGACAGATTAAGTCAAGATGAGAGATTATGTCATTTTGAGAGATTTACATTATTTTATTGTCGGCCATATCTCTAATACTACTCATCCTAGACTCTTCTTTCTAAGCTCAAATGAAAGCTACGACCAAGATCTTCATTTTCAATGACAGCACTCAAACTTCAAATGGCCATTTCTCGGAAACTACTCGTCCTAATAAATCACACTGTTTGCTCTTGTTAAAGCTGTGAAAATTTCATACGATATTTTCTAGTTGACTGTACCAATTTAAAATAACTTGAAGGTCATAGAAAACGGGTACCTATTATTTACATTAACTAATAAATTTGGTAGCCGTTTACAGCGGGTATAGATCTTCGGGTATGGATTACAGGAACCCGTCTTGCGAGTAGTTTTGACGTGGAGTTTTGTTCATATACAGAGTGTTCAGTTTTTGCAATTAAGCGCGTAGAAAACTTGCTATTGCTAGACATAATTGACAGCTACGAAATAATATAAAAAAAATAATTACACACACATAATTCTTGACTGGCTTCTTAGCTCAGTTGGTAGTAGCTCTGCCTTCTGCGCTGTAGGTCGTGGGTTTGGTTCCCACGCAGGACAAACAGTTTTGAATATAGACGTTTGTCTGTGTCTGAGTGTTATAAAGTATTATAAGAATGTATTTACAAATATATAAGTAATCTATCTGGTTCCCATGGTTACGTATTTATGTCACAAAAAATACAAGACAGATTTTTGAAATCCATAGGAACGTTTGACAGATTTTTGATTTCTTTTTTTTCATAAGACAGGAATTCGAATTCCATAAATTCTTAAGCCAGATTTTCATTTATTTTTTTTTTACAAGACAGAAATACAAAATACATCTAAACATTTTCCAGAAATTTTAAGATCCAGATAATTCACTTTACCGTATGTTTGTTTTCCATATAATTTGTTTTCCATATATTTTGTGATCCCGAAAAATCATGGTTCAGGAAAGACCTATTACAAAATTATGTATTCAATCTTTCTAAACGCCTACTAGTAGCGCCATCTAGTAATAATTCAGAGCGTTATAAATACTAGGTACTTACCATAAAATTAAATGACCGATGTCCATTATGTAGCTTGAAGTACTGTAGGTAGATATCTAATAAATATTGTACCTAGTTACTTTTTTTTTATTACCTTTAACATTTCCTAACTAATTTCGTGCTAGATGGTTAAGTAACCTCACCAAACACTTTTGGCAAATTATCAAAATTTAACCTAAATCTTCCATCCATTTCGAATTTGTGACGGCTCCGGCGCTTCGGGAAGTGCAGCCCCTCCGCCCTTGTGTAACAAAACGCAGCATCAGCACGAGCCTACGCAGCTTCGGCTGTTTGGTCGCCACCTTCGGCGGTGACCAGCCTCAGCCGCTCCAGCTCGTGCTGGTGCTGCGTTTTGTCACAGCGGGCGGGGGCTGCATCTCCCTTCGCGCCTCCGAGTTCATAAAAACACTCTAGGGTAGGACAGACAAGACTACGTGGAAGTCGGGGTGGGCAGATTCGGTTCTGAGACCGATAATAACCTAAAAACGTTTCGTTTTACGGTATGACAGACGCAACATAAAAAGTACCTAACAAAAATTACGTAAATAATAAAAATGAGTAAGATGGAAAAGGTTTTATATGGCTGGAAATTTTCTGGTAAGCGTTACTTCTGTCTTTTAAAATAAGGTATAAGGATATTGTTGTCGAATGAAAAAAAAAACGAACTGATAATCTGGCATTAGTATTTCTGTCAAATGAGACTTCTGTGAAACGTTTTATCGGAGTAATAAAATTATGTAAAACATAGTATCTGGATTCCGAGTTTTTATCAAACGTTTTATGGATTTCAAAATTCGGTGTATCGTTTTTCGAAAGATTGATAGGTTACCGGTTCCCATACTACAAGCTTGCCTTAGTTCGGGCTAGATGGCGCTGTGTCAAATTTCCAGCAATATTTATTTATTTAATTCTGAAGCAATAATCGATCGAGCGAGCGAAGCGAGCGAAGATCTTAGTGGTAAGTTGGGCGATTTTGCTTTGTATGTTTGTATGTTTGTATGTTTGTATGTATGTTTCACGAATTGTTGTTCGCGCATAACTGTTGAACCGTTCATCCAATCTGCATGAAACTTGGTAGGTCAATAGGTTGTAGTAAGGAAATTTACGGTGGAGCATATGAGCTTAATCGATGAAGGGGTTGTGAAGATATTAGGTTCCCAAGGGGGTAATTTTTTTTTAAAGTTACACAAATATATTGAGTGGGGTGTCAAACGAAAGGGCTTATTTTGTACATTCCAAAATGGTTTTTATTTTTAATCTAGGATATATAGTTTTTGAAATACGACCAAAGAACAAAAACTACGAAACCAGAGCTGCAAGAGCTCCCGTTTCATAGAGTTTCGATGTCTTCGTAGCTCATTGACTGGTCGGTCTTAAAAAGAGAGTGGCATCGTTGCGGTTTGGTTTGCAATGATTTTAGATGCTACTTGATTTATTTTCGTGATAAAAAAAAATTTTGATAAAGAATGAAAATAATTGGGGTAAAAAAAGTTAAGTAAACAAATATATTGAGCGGGGTGTCAAATGAAAGGTCTTTATTTGTACATTCCAAAATAGTTATTATTTTTATTCTAGGACGTATACTTTTAGAAATACGACGAGAATTCATAAAAAATATGAAGTAAATGAAAGATTAGACACGACATTATGTATTGCATGCATGCAAGTATTTTTTACCATGAAGAGCTAGCGCAATAGGCATACTCGGCAGTAGTAGCACTTGAAATTATAGGGGTAGTCAGAAGAAAGTCCAAATGTAAGCCATCTACGGTGCGCGAGATCTCAGTTCGGGGCGAACTACTAGTGTTAATAAAAAAAAAAATCTTCGCTTGTGAATCAGACGCATATGGGTAAAGGCATCCAGGAATGCTTACTGACATTTAATGTACAAAGGATTTTGAACCATAACACGACTACACAACGATCTATTATAATTTAATTTTGGTTATAAGGATTTTTGGTCTTGTTGAAAGGCTTTCTTGGTAGCCAGTGAACGCATATAAACATGGAAGCATTCTTTCGAGGCAAATATTCTTGCAAAATGGTACAAAATTGCAACCGACCTGACACTTCAAATCCGTCAAAATTTCTTTGCTGGTTGGTCAATAATTTACTAAGACTCGGGACGCACAGTTAAAAGTCGACTTTATTCCCTCGACGTTTGGGTTAAAATTGCCGTCCAACGCTTGTCATTACTTGCCACGCCTCTGATAACCGGGATGATTTTATGTAATAAGATGCAATGCAAATAATTAATTCGTATTATTATGGTGAATTATGATAACAATTTCATAAGTATTACGAACTTCTATGAGTTTTATGGTAGCAGTTGTTCTTACACTTACGGGTACTTATTACTCGTAGGTTTGTTTAGTATCACTTTGAAGACCTCGGTGGTGCAGCGATGAAGGCCCACCTGAGACGCAAGAGGTTGCGGGTTTGATCCCTGCCGCGAGACAAAGGTTTATAAGAACTGTAAATATTAGTTTCGGGTCTGGGCGTTTTCTATGTTCAGCCAAGACCATTTGGAACTGTTTTTTGGCGTAATCCGTCAAAATCATAACCCTTCTTCTTTGCTTCGCCGTAGTCGGGTAAAATTTTAGACACCATATTATGTATTGCATGCATGCCAATATTCATTACCATGACGAGCTAGCGCAATAAACATACTCGGCAGTAGTAGCACAGATTATTAAGTAGTAGCACTTGAAAGTAAAGGGGTAGTCAGAAGCAAGTCCAAATATAAGCCATCTACGGTGCGCGAGATCTTAGTTCGGGGCGAACTAAGTAAGTATGTTAGTATTCAAATCGAACTGGTAGTTCCTGAGATTACCGCGTTCAAACAAACAAACAAACTCCTCCGCTTTATAATATTAGTATCTATAGTATAGGTACTAATATGAAATAATAAAAAAATATCAGTTAGGTAGAAATTAGGTACTTGGTTTGGGTGGCATAACACCATCCCTATAGACAAAAACCAGGATTATTTTTATGGAAAAATGATAAATAGCGATGTACTTACATGTGAAAACTAACACCAATATTCTTGTTGTGTAAATCGAATCTACTTACGCACCAATTTACAGCACAACAAGGCATTTTTATGAAAAAAACTAGAAATTTAGTCGACCATCGCCGCCAATGTCAACTTCGCAACTAAACTCGTCCGTGTCACACTTTTCAAGCCCCGCCTACCGTGTCACACTTTTCGTTGGGTCATTTTCTAGCGCAAAGAATGCTTCCATGTTTATATGCGTTCACTGTTGGTAGCTTTGTCTCTTTCACACTCGTTGTTAGATTAGTAGTGTGCCCATGTCATTTAAATTTCAGGATATTTTTACCTTATCGCGCTCGACAAAATCAGCGCTTGATTTCGATCCATGGTTTCGATCCTTGAATTCGATCCTTGATTTCGATCCTTGATTTCAATCCTTGGTTTCGATCCTTAATTTTGATCCTTGATTTTGATTTCGATCCTTGATTTCGATCCTTGGTTTCGATCTTGGATTTCGATCCTGGAATTCGATCCTTGATTCTGGAACCTTGAATCTGAAATCTTGAATCTTGAATCTTTGAAGTGACAGCGGTCAAACTTCAAACCGCCACATCTCGGGAACTACTCGTCCTAGACTCCCCGTTCTCAGTTCAAATGAAAGCTATGACCAAGATCTTCATTTGAAGTGACAGCTGTCAAACTTCAAACGGCCATATCTTGAAAACTACTCGTCCTAGACTCCCCGTTCTCAGTTCAAATGAAAGCTATGACCAAGATCTTCATTTGAAGTGACAGCTGTCAAACTTCAAATGGCCATATCTTGGGAACTACTCGTCCTAGACTCCCCGTTCTCAGTTCAAATGAAAGCTATGACCAAGATCTACATTTCAGATGACAGATGTCATTTTGACAGCTGTTATTGAAAATGTAGATCTTGGTCATAGCTTTCATTTGAGCTAAAAAGGAAGAGTCTAGGATGAGTAGATTTCGAGATAAAGCTGATTGAAGTTTGACAGCTGTCACTTTAAATGAAGATCTTGGTCATAGCTTTCATTTGAACTGAGAACGGGGAGTCTAGGACGAGTAGTTCCCGAGATATGGCCATTTGAAGCTTGACAGCTGTCACTTCAAATGAAGATCTTGGTCATAGCTTTCATTTGAACTGAGAACGGGGAGTCTAGGACGAGTAGTTACCGAGATATGGCAGTTTTAAATTTGACAGCTGTCACATCAAAGATTCAAGATTCAAGATTTCAGTTATCAGATTCAAGAATCAAGATTCAAGATTCAAGAATCGAGGATCAAAATCAAGGATCGAATTCAAGGATCGAAACCAAGGATCGAAATCAAAATCAAGGATCAAAATTGTATTAGTATTTTAATTGAAAAATCATGCCCTGAAACATCATGTAAATCAGAAAATGATGTAAAAGGCCCCTTAGGGACTAGGAATGTTTAGTTTATAAATTATGGTCACCCTTTAGAAAGAGACACACCGCCCAAGTTTTATCTCTCAAGCGGACCGCGTTTTCTGTCTCAGTTAACCTTCCAGTTACGTAGGTATATAACTTCCTTGGTAAAGGCATACGGCAAAAGCGTGCCGATACGAATCACTATATGAATTGTCAATTTTGTGATTTCTAATAGAAAAATCACGCTAAGAATCATTATTATGATTCTGCTATAACGATCTTATTAGCCTCGCAGCTCTGGTTTAAGGAAGTAAAATATAAACTGATGAACTGCAGTTAAATTTTTTCTTGTGAGTTACGAGAACATCCTGTAGTTTATATTTTGATAGGTTGACAGATATATTTCTCAATCGGAATTTTATCTGTTGTAATATATATTATAGGCGCTGTGTGTGACGCTCCATAGAATTTGTATGGGAGCGATCGGAAAATATATCTGTCATAAGATATATTATCTGCTGTGTGTGTGATGGGCTTAACTTCACGAATGCCTAACCCATTGTGACAACTGTACGTACTAACACCGACATCGTATATTATACCTACCTATAAAATTTGAATTTGATTTTAGTTCCCTCAATTTCTCATTGATCCTAATCTGAACTGGGATTAGAAATTAGGACCAATCTGGAAGGTGACAGAAACAATGATAAGTATATAGATTTAACACTCTACCTAAGTACAACATTTTTTACTTCTGTGCACTGCCATCCTCTACAGCAGTGGTTCTTAACCTTTTAGTGATGAGGGACCATTTGATAAACTTTCTGACTTGCCGCGGACCACCAACAGAAAGTTTTCTCTTTCAACTTTGATCATTTGTCGCTTGTTTAATTTTTTTGGATAGCTTCGCGGACCACTTCAAGTGGTTCCAGGGACCACCATAGGTTAAGAACCACTGCTCTACCTACAGCTTCTTTTAATTTATCCATCCAATGTTTGCCTGGAAGAAATAGCTTTCAACAATAAGGCCGCCCATTGTACTAATTAAGACTATATTATGTTGTTATATTTTACTTTTCATTGTGTACAATAAAGTGTTCATTCATTCATTTTTTTACAACAAAGAGAATAAAAAAATAAAGAAGAGAAAGTGTTCCAGTTTTCGCAAAATAATAGTCACTCTAGCAGATAGCTTTGTTTTCGCCATCCAATAACAATATGCAAATTAGAATGGTTTTAAAAAGGGAGATGGCCCGAATAAGGCCCTGAGATAGCTCGAATGGAGGTGTATCGCGAGAACTGATGAATTTTTGATGGCAACACTGTTTATCAAGTCATATTTTGAGGGTAAAAATGCAAAGAAAATTTATTATGGATCAGAATCTAACCTTATTAGTTCTTCTATAGGAAACATTAAATGGTGTTTTTTTTGTAAGCATTACTTTGTAACTACCTACCTACAATTTGGCATTTTTTAAACGTTTATTCGGAAAACTAATTGAGTAGTATGACGTAAGTATAAGTATACCGTTTTGGATTCGTGTTGATGACGCTGCTAGTGTCGCTGGGACAATAAATATATTCTTAAAAAATCAAAATGGCGGATTTTATGCGCTTTGTGGACTAAAAAAACAAATCACCTAACCAATTCAGAAAACAATACATCTAAATCTCTGCCATGTTCAAAAATAGACACATAAAATCTTTATATTCGTCTGGCCCAGATTTATTTTTTCCACAATTAAAACAATTAGGACAATAAATAAAACCACAAATAAAACAAAAATAGAATTACGAGCGTTCTTTGTAGACAATTAAAAGGAAATTAAAATGGCGGGAAAGTCGATGTTTGAAATCTAAAATGGCCGTTTTATTTTATCACTTTTCCTCTTCGGACTTTATGAAGTTTACTTACTGCAGCCGGCGGTTTCACCCACCTTTGAATTTAAAATAAATTGGTGTTCAAACGGCAATTTAGCAGCATTTTAGATTTTTTTATTTTTTACTGCTCGTGGATCGTAGTGTAATGTCAAACAATAGCCTACTTTTAAACCTCATGAATTAGTCTAGCAAATGCTGAAATAATTTTACAAATCTGACTGATACTTACAGCCTATCAAACAAAAAACAAACTTATTCAACAAACAAAACAAAGTTGCAGCCAAAAGTCAGCTTTATTACATCAGTTAGTGTACTTATGTGGATCAAGCTTGGTTGATGCAACAATACAATTGACTTTTGTATGTCATACATTATGTCATATTTTTAATTGGTTCACCTAAGGTTAAGGTGGGCAACATTGTTATTTATTGATAGTACCTACGAGTAATTTACTTAAGTAGGTAGGTACTAAGTATAACTTCTGTAGATAAAAATTAGATAAGTACCAAAAATACATACCTATGGATTCTATGCCTTTATGTAAGGTAAATAGTTGCGTTCATCGTTTTTTGCGATAATTCGTAAAAAGACGACATAAGTAATTCCTACAGAGCCTGCAAAACAGAACATAAACGTAAACAACTGTAATAAATTACATATAACGAGGTATTCTCGTTCAAAAATCGTATGTTAATACGCGAAATTAAGTTATAAAATACACAGACATTTTGAAAGAAAAAATACAGAATTTGAATAAAAACAGCATGTTTTTTGCGTTACACAAAATTACATGCGTTTTAGTAATGCGTCGATTTATAGCAGGTAGTTTGGTTGGACCCTTTTTGCATACCGATGTTCACAAGGTGGATTAGACTAAGATTATGCAAGATGCAGTCAACCTCATTTTGGAAAATTTTATTGGTAAGTTAAGTAGTTAATTACTAAGTACATGATGTAGCAAATTATGAACAGTTTGTATGTTTTTACTAAAGGTATGGATTCTATTTTAACCGAACTTCAAAAAAAGGAGGACTGAGGTTCTCAATTCGTCGGAATCTTTTTTTTTGTGCTTTTTTTATGTATTAGGTACCAATTACTCAAAAACGCCTGGATCGATTTGGAAAATTCTTTTTTGTTTGAAAGAGTATACTTTCCGATTAATGCCACAAAAATTTGGTGAAAATTTTCAAGGATCTTCGGAGTTATGAACAGAAATTCATCTCGAGAGTGCAGCAAATTGATCAGCTTGAAGCTAACACTGAAGTCGGTTTTCTTAAATTTTTAATTTAGCGGTTTGTTTCATCAATATCGGTTCCACGTTATTTATAGGTACTTAAAGAAATGAAGTAACTGTACCTATTGTACTTATGGGACGTCCATTAATTACGTCAGAATTTTTATTTCCACAAGAAACGATATGAAAGGCTGATGATTTTATTTAAAATCACAAGCAGACATGTTGACTGCAGTAGGTACTTGCCTATTTACTCTTTAGTCAACTACAATAAATCCAAATCACTAGATTCAATCTGAAAAGTCGCCAGAAAGTTGCGAACTTTTGTGAGGATGTATGGATGTATGGATGTTTGTTATTCTTTTACGCAAAAACTACTGAACGGATTTTATTTAAACTTAGAAGATTTATAGTTAAAATAGAATAGAATATGGCAGGCTACTTTTTATCAGAGTAGACATCAAGTAACCGAGGCCACGGGCGGAAGCTAGTTTAAAATGAACTTTTTCTGCATAACACCATCCCAATCGCAGGCTAATAAGAAAATGATCACCTGTCGAAACCATATTATTGGATGAGTTATCCACTGCGCTTACGACTGTTCGCGTTGAGAATTAAATGTAATTTGCATTTGATTGCAATAAATAACTTTATTTATGTAATATTTGGGTGTCGAGATCTTATTTATTGAGGTTTAAAAGCTTTGAGAATACCGCACTGCGAATCAAATCGTTATCATCTAATAACCTACCTCCATTCAAGTATCATTGCCGCTGCGTTTTGCGTTCTCCAAAATGACAGTAATTTAATTTGCAAAACCTGATGTTAGACCTGATGTAGATGTTTTTACTTAATTTGTTTGAAAACGTCGTCATAAAAGAGTAGGTAACCTAATCTCGTAATGAGATTAGGGGTACTTACCGATTTATAGCAATCCTACTTCCTACTAATATTATAAAGGCGAAAGTCTGTGTGTGTGTGTGAATGTTTGTTGCCACGTATCTCCATAACTACTGAACCGATTTGGCTGAAATTTGAAACATAATTAAATAATGATCGGGAATAGGACATAGGCTATTTTTTATCCCGAAAAAATGCATGGTTCCCATGGGATAAACTCAATAGTAGTCCACGCGGGCGAAGCCGCGGGCGTCAGCTAGTATTTGATAAACGTACTAATACGTGGTCAGTAGGTAGGCCGATTCTACTAAAAAACTTTTTATCAACCAAAGCCTAGCTACCTACTGACCACGTTTTAGTACGTTTATCAAATATTGCTATAAATCTGTAAGTACTTATAAATAATTTAATTCACCTAATTTAATAAGTGCAATAACGTTTATTTTTATAACTTCTTAGTACCTACATTTATGTGCAATAAAATCTTTAGGTGCCCTTTTGGCTGAGTGCCTTGACTTTCTAAAGGTTATAGCTGACCAGTCGCCCGCACCGCATCGCCTTTTTGGCGTTAACTTGTTACCTCACTTTTGGCTTGCAATGAAATGAAGTTGATGTAGTGAGCGTTGATCCATATAGCATTCCATACAAAGAATACCGAGGCGATGCGGTGAGGTTCGGGTAGGCGACTGGTCAGCTATAACCTTAAAGATCGTAGTCTACCGTGCTTCAGAATTCCAAAAGTTGTTCTACTTTGTAAAACACTCAAATACGTGCTAATTTACATTATAATCATCTTTGTCAGCTTGTTACTAACTCCCATAATAATTGCATTCTCCAAGGGTAGCTATTAATAAGTTATCGATATAATGATAGTATCAAAAGACACAATACATAGTATATCATGTAGGCTTGCCATGATACTTTATATGATGTTACAGGATGTTACGAGTCGACTGTGTAATCACGCTTGTTTGGAAATATCTAGCAAATTGTTATGCCATAATTTATATCTGGGCGGCCGAGCTTTGCTAGCTTTTCTCGGGTGAAAATAGAGAAAAAATAAAATTTACTCAGACAATAATGTAAGTACCTAGTAAAATTACTAACCTTTCACGGGAAAATCTTTTTGCTTTAAAATATCAAGAAAACGAATATTCCCATATATTAATATTGATATGAGACCTAGCAGATACATTTTTCGCCCCTTTATTATTAGGTATTGCAAATTACATCGAAATCGTTAGAGCCGTTTTATGTTATCTCGTCTATGTCACGAGATGTGTGAATAACGAAATTCTATTGGTTGTTTAAACACCATCTTCTCTCGGCTCCGCTTTGGTGGAGTCTCTCCGTGGGCAAAATATCTCGTCTAAAGTACCTTTGGGTTTAAAGCCAAGAGTATGTCACTGACAAAAAGTATTCACATAATCATTTAAAAATTGGCTTAAAGATGTGTGTGGAAAATGATCTTTTTCAATAATAATTGATCAGAAAGTAAAGTAGGTATCACTATAGATTCATTACAAAACAAACATCAATATTAATGTGTAAAGTTTATCCTGAATTTTAATCGAACTCACAACCTATATCATAAATACCATAGAAGGTGGAGATACATCCAATTCTGTGAAGCCAATCAAATACATATTCACTTCTATTCACACAGATAAATGCTTCAAAGTTATGATTGCTTTTGCTTTGTAGTTCCGAGTTTGTTATTTGTACTTTCTACAGTAGGTAATGAAATCCCACTCCGATCCGTAAAGATTCCATATAATTTTCAAACCTTTTTACAGTGAAATGCCTATACGTTGAAAAAAATCATCAATAGCCCACAGCTGGGTATATAAGCCTCCTCCCACAAACGCCACTCTAATCGACCCTATGCCGTTCTCATCCATGTATTTCCCTCTATGGCCTCGATATCGTCCACCCACCTGGCTGATGGTCTACCCCTGCTTCTATAACTCTCTTGGCCACCACTCGGTCACGGCCTTACACCACCTACCAGCACCGAGTCTGGCCAAGTGTCCAGCGCCACATAAGTTTGGCAATACGGTTCCCGACATCTTGCTACCTTCGACTCGGTCTAGCAAAGATATGCCGAGCATGGCACGCTCCATGGCCCTTTGTGCAACCATTTTGTGCACAGTCTCCTCAGTGAGCGTCCATGCTTCGGCGCCGTATGTCATTGTGTGCAAGACACATTGGTTAAAAAGTTCGGTTTTCAGGCATTGTGGCATTTTGCGGTCCGTGAAGATGTCCTTCAGTTTACCAAATGCTAAAAAAAATACCCCGAAAAAACAGATTGAATCTAAAAACACACCCTTGGTCTGGCCTAGAAACGGGCATGGTTAAAAACACTGAAAAGTAACCACACTTGGTACCGGCTTCTAGGTCGTTAAGCCACGACGAAAGCCTTCAGGCAGCCCAAAACTATCACTAGAGCCTACTAGGTCATAAACTTACTGTATTTCCAATCTAGTCGTTTTACAAAAGGCCTGTATTCACACGCTGCTGTGAAGCCCCGCGGCTTCGTCACAGTGCAAACAGTAGTTGGTAACTAATTAATATTTGCTTCAGATTGTATCTAAGGGTTGTGATACACGGGCTGTTCGAAAATTATCTGATACTGCTCTGAACGATTAGTCAGTTATACAATAAGGGCTTGTGGTAAGCCTAGCATATTTTTATGAAAAATTGCAGAAGTTTTATTCATTTATTTGTGTCACCAACATAATATACATCCGATCGTGCAAATATATGAAAGCTAGTGCTTGCAAACAAGGTAAATACTATTATAATTGTAAGTACAGACAGCAAGCTTTTAAATTAAACATCGAGCGAGTACAGACATATTTTAGTTAAGCAACGTTCTGCGTGGTCAAATGGATGAGTGACTGCTAGCGATCCGTACACAGGACACGTTAAATATCAATCCTAGTTTGAAAATTGCCAGCCTAAAAACGTAGAGTTGCCGCTAGCTAACTATTGCCATCCTTATTTTGTTAGATAGTGTAAAACATTGTTTAACCAGTGTTTAAGTAGTGAGGTGTTTAACTCGTTCATACAAACTGATTATAGACTGTGAGAATGTTCCAGCATCTGAATTTCTTACGTGGATTATATTTCCATGTGATTCAATGTATTGCTTTTTGTGCGAGATGTACACGTACTGTTTTGCCGAGTTTCTACATCAACTTGGGTGATACACACTGTTTTTAAACTTGGGGAACCTACCCCCCTAGCTATATTACAAACGCTTAGCCCTGCTTAGTTCTATTAAGGTACTATAATGCCGAAAGATTTGAAAGATTGTCTACCGCGCCTTGGGGATACGGTCGTTATCCTGAATCGTAACATTTTAAAACCCAAACAAGACTCATTAAAAATAAAATAAATTTAATAAAATAGAAGAAAACAGAAGGCAGAGCTACTAGCAACTGAGCTAAGAGGCCAGTCAAAAATATAAAATGCTAAAAACAAAATACATAAAACCGACAAGAATCTAACTAAAATAAAAAAGTTAATTCAATATATTTGTAGCGTGGAATAAAGGCAGGAGAATTAATTCAATGTCTTTGAACGTCAATTTAACAAAAATACAGTGTGTAGAAAGTTTTCAAAGAAGTTTGCTTTAAAAGAAAGACCGCTACAGCTCGTGTTGTGTTTCAATACTGGTTTGATTTTTTGCGAGAAGTTTCTGTGAAACGCGATTCTTGAGAACTGTACGTTTGCTTCGTAAAACTTCGTTTTATTTGCTGTTTTAACATTTGAATTTACCAATACAACACGCTCGATAAAAGGGTTTTTTGCATCCAGGGGGGCCAATGGCCGTTTTTCCATTAGCCGCCACCGGCACCGGCACCGGCGCCGGCGCCGACGCCGGGCCGGTGGCAAACATGTATGAAAATCTCATAACGCCGGGCCGGTAAGTGGTAAGCGAACCGTATATTTTCATACATTTTTGCATCCCCGGCACCAGCCCGGCGCCGGTGCCGCCGGTGCCGTGCCGGCTTAATGGAGAGCTTAATGGAAAAACGCCCAATAAACTTTAACTTCTAGGCAGTTTACAGCGTAAAATGAACTGCCTTTCAATTTGAAAGGAAATGAATAAAAAAAATGAAAATGATCACGTAGACATTCTCTCAGATTGTTAGGCGTTCCACGTTCCGCTGCTGGCCTCATCCAAGCCAGGCCAGCAACTAAAATTTAAATAATCGAAAACAATTCAGTGGTTTTTATTTTATTTTATTTTACTACATAATATTTCGAATCATGAAGCTTTCTGTGTGTATGTAACAGAACTATGTAGGTACTTTTATTTATTTATTTATTAACGATTTACATTTTTATTAAAAGAACAATGATAATCTTAGCATTTCAAAAACACCTATGTTATTAAGTAGCATTCCTAATTCTTCTACTTGTTGATTTAGGTAGCTAGAGGTTTTTAGTTACTAAACTCCAGAAATATTTCTGTAGTGAAATGAACTTTAGTATTTTAATAAAAGATACTATTTTTATAAAGTCTCAATAAAAAATCATTAACTCTTTGCTCACTAAACAGTTCCCTGATATTATCACCTCCTTTCAGAGTGCTTCGAACTAGACTAGTTACAAAAGATATAGGAGTAAAAGGCTCTTTTTTATCTGTAGCTGCAACATCGTCATCAAGTATCACAAAGGTCTCTTCTGAATCATCTGTGATGTTAGTTACATTGTCTTCATTCGTAGTTTTTGTTTCTGGTTTGATTTCACTTATTTTGACTTCAGTGGGAGCTTCTGCACTATGTGGTTTAACTTCAGTATCTGTTATTGATGTAATTTTAAAAATTCCACGAACCTTATCTTTATTGAACAATGCTTCTATTTTATCTTCGTCATTTTCAAGATACTCATCGTCTGTCGCTTTATTAAGCTCTGTTTTATCGGTCTCTTCCATATTTGCTTCATTCATATCTTTCTCACCAATTATAAAGTCAATTAGTGTTGTAAAAAGACTTGGTTCTGATGTAGTGTTACTTTCAGTTTGCAAGCTACTAATAATAACGTATGGACGAGAACTATTTTTGACTTCTTCTTTAGGATTATTGCTATCTAATACTTGATTTGGATGCAAAACAGAATTTGTTAGGTCGTCTGAAAAAATAATGATAAAATAAAATAAGAAAGAGACTAATTATAAACATTGCAGGCCTACTGATAGTGACAGATTTAACCAGTACCTGGTGCTTGTTGGTAGTTTGGCCATTGAGGCACCGGATAGGTCTGGGGCTGCTGCTCCTGATTCCACCGTTGATCACGGTAGTATCCTGGCCGTTGGTGGTAGTTTTGGGGGTGTGAAGTACCCAGGACTAACATCGTTGATATCACAACGCATATCTGAAATAGTTACGAAATACTGACACGTTTTGCCTAAAATAATAAAATAATAAATAAATAATGCTGGACAAGCTAAACAGAGCTTGTGTTATGGAAACCACATGACTGATAATACTAGGTACTTAAAAATAACAAACCAAGAATACCAAGTAAACCAACTAAAAATACCAAGGAGTAGTGGTAAAAAGACTGGTTTGTGAGACTAAGAAAGAAAAGAAAGAAAATACGCTATTCAACAAATAAGTAGATACTTACTTGTAACAAAACAGAACAAATAGAATAGAATATCTTTATTGAAATAAATAGACACAAACAAAGTAAATACAGAATTAATGAAAATAACGATAAAAACATCTGGGATACATGGGTCGATCAACTATTTTACCCACACAAAGGACAGGTTCAGAACATATTTTTGTAACAAAACAGAACAAATAGAATAGAATAGAATATCTTTATTGAAATAAATAGACACAAACAAAGTAAATACAGAATTAATGAAAATAACGATAAAAACATCTGGGATACATGGGTCGATCAACTATTTTACCTACACAAAGGACAGGTTCAGAACATATTTTTTGAAAAAAAAAATCATTTTCTATATTCTGATTGTAGTAAAGCATTAGAAATATTATGGACTATAATTGTAATATTATATTTTGAAATATTATGGATTTCGCGGACTGGTGGCTCAACGATGCTATCAAAGGACACCGCCACGCCACACGACCAAAGGAAAACACAAATGAAGCTATTTACGGCAAACAGGGCCTTCTCTGTGTTTCCGGGTGAAATTTAGGAGTGTAAGAGCGTTTGTCCACCGCCGCCGTCACCGTCACGTCAACGAGAACGAGATGACGGCGCCGATGTAGCGGACCATACATTTACTATAGCCGCTTGTCCACCAGAAGACCGTCACGTCATCTTAATCTCATACAGAAATAATCTCGTTGACGGTGACGTGACGGTGACGGCGGCGGTGGACAAACGCTCTAACTCAGCATACGTAAGATCATTCTAGTAAGGGACAGATTTTTGAGTTTTTTTTTTTTTAAACTTAATTAGTCTATTTCTATTTTGTTAAGTTCACGATAAACTATAACATACTAACTTGTTCTAATAAAAGAATTAGTGTGTTATTATCCGGTTGAAAACTTTTACTTACCCCTAAAAAGGACTTCATGGTTAGACCTGCGGCTGTACTAAGCCTCTGCTATACTGCAGAGTTGGTACCACTTTAACTTTTCATTACAACGTAGAATCGGCAAAATTAGTTACTTCTGTTGTTTGTCTGCGAAAGCAGCTGTTTAAATCAATTAATTTAATCTCGTGACGTTATTGGTAACTCAGGTTTTCATACGACTTTGTTTGTAAAGGCGGCAGTTCACGTCCGAGACCGAGGCAGGAAACAGAGACCAATAGCCGTACCATGAACTCTTAGAGCAATGTTAAAACAAGCTTGAAACATGACAACGAATGTCATTCCTAAAGCAGTAAGCCTGCTTTAAGCATGTTTTGACATTGCTTTAAGACTTGGTGGTACGCCGCCTGCCCTCTGATCATGGACCTATTATAGATATGGACTACCAGTTAGCGTGCCGCCGAAACGGACAAAAATTTAAGTTGATCCATGTTTCGTAGTACACATAGGGTCCATATTAGAACAGAATTAGGTTAGTATAGAACATTTCTCTACCTACAAAGAGCCGGCACACGATGAGGGACAAAAGATATTATGCTCTGTCTCTTTTCATCACCAGAATTTTGTTTATATCCTTCTTTGTTTTTTGTGAGTGAATGTGTGAGTGTCCAGCAGTCCATGTATAGGTACTTGGTCAATACCTCTGATTGTGTGTTTTTGATAGCGATCTAAATCGGTCTCAAACTGTCAAACACGGCAGTTCATTGACCACGCAAGTAGCTCTATCACTCTCATCTTAACGAGACCGAACGCGACAAAAGATACCCAAGCATTTGTTTTGACAGTTTGAGACTAATTTGAGGTTTGCGACAAGTTAAAGTATTAACAGACGAGTCGGACCCAAAGAAATTTTATAAAACTTTGGTCGGACCGTACAGCGGACTTGGTCATTGCCCATCATTGCCGGCATCGATTCTGCTTCTCGCTCGCGCTCGCCTAAGATCGTGGTATGGTCCGTGGTATGGTCCGATCGTGTGCTAGGGCTATTAGACAATCAGCCTGCAGAGACCGAGCCAGGAGACCGTTGTCATATAAACTGACAGTTCTCTGTCTTTTGTCACTTTCTCGCCTGTCTCTGGTTTCGGTCTCCTGTCTCGCTCGGTCTCGCCGGAACCGCCTTAAGTCAATAGTCTACGAAAATACATTTGGTTTAAAAAATTAAAGGCATAGGACAAAATCACAATATTCCTATCATCACCATCATCATCATCTCAGCCGTTGGACGTCCACTGTTGGACATAGGCCTCCCTCAAAAATTTCAAATGTGTTACGGTTTTTACAAGGTCGTCTGTCCATTTTGTCGGTGGACGTCCAACACTACGCTTGCCGGCCCGTGAGCTCCACTCGAGAACTCAATAATATTCCTATGCGAGTAGGCTTACCTTACCTATAATTATCTTCTTTCTAACTTGAACAAGTAAATGGGGCTCCAAATATTAAAACTTCATCATAATAAGACCCAAAAGTATTTTGTAATTGCTTCGGAACTCAACCTCGACATTTTTATAAGTAGACACGTAAATAATATTCTCATGTTTAGTGAAACTTCTCACATAATATATAAAAGTTTTCACCGAAAATTTGCCAACAATCACTTTGATTTGGTCTCAATCTATTTGATCAAAATGGAACGTAAAAAGAATTTATGTTATTTTCATGTAGAATTTTGTAAGAAAATCATAATAATATTTTTTGTACTAGATTTGAGCTGTTGTCTGTAATGTGAATATAGTTGTGAACATTTTTATTGATTCAGTCAAACATACAGTCTGAAAACATTGTAGGTACCTACGTAATAGTTTCTGGCTTTTAATATTATCTTTACTTATGTATACTTACTAAGAGGTTTATGTTATTTATATATAAAAGAACTTATGTATAAGTACATATGTTCATTTACCTGCTCGATATTGTTCCTACCATTATTTTCATTTATTTTTTACTAAGAAAAGACAAAGAAACTCAGATATTTCTAACTTTTATTAACCATTTTTATCAATCATTTATCAACTTTTTTCAACACTTTACCTCCAAGTTTCTATGATAAGAATGATATAAGAAAATTCTTCTTGTTTGAAAAACTTAAAACTAAGTAGCTCTAGTCAATAAAAAAATGTGAGAAAACCAGTTAGCTTTCTAATAGCGTCGATGGTCTTACAACCTGTCACGTATGGAATGCTAACTTCTACAAAATGTGAGCATATAGGTACTGTAATATGTGAGTGCATGAGAGTCGTAAGCATGTTTATTATCCTATTCTATTAAACGAGCAATATTTGTTTGTTTGTTTTGTACTCACGTTCTCAAAAACGGCTCTAACGATTTCGATGAAGTTTGCGGTACGGGGATTTACGGGGGCGAAAAATCGATCTCGATAGGTCTCAAATCTGAGAAAATTCGTTTTCTCGGCATTTTGATGAATTACAAAAAAAAGAAATAATAAAAAAAAGAAATAAAAAAAAGAATTACCAGTGCAATGTGGTTAGTATTTTTTTTTTGTTGAGACTAAAATGGCTGAGTGGTCCGCCTTTCAACCGAAGGCTACGAGTTCGAATCTCTCAGCCAATGGAAGTTTATTTTTTTTGTAAGTTTTTTTTTGTTCATTTTTCTTTTTTCTTTTTTCAGAGCTCGGTCGCCCAGATATTTATATTAAAAATGGCTAAGCCAAACTCTTTTTCACAAGACGTCATTTTGATTCCAAAGACATTCGCTTTTCGATTTCACTGTTAATTTAAAGGCATTTTTTTATTTATCAACGTTAAACAATTTTATAAAAGGAACAGTGATTTCTCAGCTATTAAAAACCAGGTTTTCACTATTGCTATTATAATCTATGTATAACAATAAATAAATAAATAAATCTTTATTCATTAACTTAGTGCTATGTGTTACACAATACGTAAAATAATATTTATAATAATACTATAATACTAATTAAATACTTATACATAGGTAGAGGTTTACAATGTGCCTGAACTAGGCGAACCTGTGTCTCAGGCGGACAATGGTAGTAGTTAGGCTATTGCATTTTTTTATATGCTCAGCTGTTGAAAGCTGATTATTTCTTTTGAATAATTTAGTAAAACTGCGTATCCGTGTTTAAATGGTGTTAATAATGCTTCAATTTTTAAACATGAGTTTTTCAAAATTGCAAGTCTTTGTCTCAAATTTCTTCATCGCTTAGAAAATCAATAAACGAAATTTAATCATATAATCATCATCAATAAACGAAATTCAATAATTAATCAGTATTATGAATAATTATGATAAGTTAGAAGTGAGTTTAGAAGCAAAGTTTGTCAAAAGGTTTTTGATTAAAAACCGCACATTGTGATAATAATGTTTATTTATTTTGGAACATTTTGAAAGACCACTCCGCTGGCTCAGTGAGTGACCCGTGTCGGTGTTGTCCTCCGACTAAAAAGGGGACATCTGCAACGACCTATAAAAACAAATTACACTACAACATGGTTACAATGTCACTTCGAAAACTTTTTTTTAAGATAACGCCAAAACACGAGGGTTCCCTCAGAAAGTGATGTAAAGTATTTTTGTATCATACATCAAACTTTAGGCAACTTTTGACAGGCAAAAAACCGCTTAGTAGGCCGAAAAGTTGCGAACTTTGCGATAGAAGAAATATTTTTTGTTAGCTTGTAGTTTTTTTTCCGAGTTTGTGAAGAAAATATACCTGTTTGTAACAACAACTATGATGAAGTGGACGGTATTGAATTTGTAGGTTCAAATCCATTCGCTGAAGAAATGTACGCATCATAACACATGATCAAAATAGTGAAGAAAAACACCTACCTACTTGCCATTGGTGTAGATCAAGGCTGCTCAACCCTATGCCCGCGGGCCATATTGTGGCCCGCTGAGCATTTCTAAATGGCCCGCACAAGCCTGAAAATACCCGTCAAGTTGAGAGACCGTGTACGGTGTTCGGCTTTGGCTTGACGCATCCAGCTTCCGTTGGCGACCTTCCACACATTATCACTTCACCTAGCTGGAGGGCGTCCTACACTATTACATAAAGTCTTATTAATAAAATAAGTAACTAAAATAGTACCTAACCATCAGTGGCCAGCCAGAAATATCTGAATTGTCCGTGTGGCCCGACTGATAAAAAAGTTGAGCAGCCTTGATGTAGATCATAGACATAGACATAGACACATCATTTATTTGCTACTAAACACACAAAATACACAGTGAAACGTAATAAGACAAAAATCATTAGATTTGACGTTAGTTTTTTGGCTTCTTCACGCGGAAACAACTAAAGGATTTGGATTAAAATTGCACCTCGAGAGTGTAGAAACTTGCTCAGTTTAATATTGAAGTCTGTTGTTTTTTTTTTATTTTTAACTTTTTAGCTACTTGTTCTATGTAAAGAAGACTGGCGAAGTTCTTTGAAGCTACGACCCAACTATAATCTGCCTCGTTCATGAACGAAATAAACCAAGATTTGTACAACCTACCACCGCAAACAAAATAATACTAAAAGTTACCCTCTAAAAGTTGGGATTACAGAGATATAACACGAACGAAATCGAAGTGAAAAACTGAACTCAATGCTACTAGCTTAGATAATGTCAGTCTTTTTTTTAAACGAAAAATAGGTTCGCGTTTGACCACACTCTGCCTGATGTAAAGCAACAGTGCGGTCTAAGATGGAGCACGCTTACCTAGAAGGAACCTATTGACTCTCGATTTGAAGACACCCAAATTATACCTTTCTGGAAATACAGACCCCGGCAAGGAGTTCCACATTTTCGCCGTGCGTATAAAAAATGTAGAATCAAAGCGCTTAGTACGAACACTGGGAATATCAACCATGTACAAATGGCGCCTTTCCGGGTATCTGGAAGTTCGATGGAAGAAGGGAGATGGTGAAACCAGATTATGAAGTTCCTGAGCACACTCTCCGAAATGTATCCGATAAAAAACCGTCAAACTAGCGACTTTACGGCGATGCTCAAGGCTTTGTAGCCGAGCCTCAACCAGGGAGTCGTCACCTATAAGCTTCCTGGCGCGCCTCTCAATCGACTCCAGTGCTTGGAGCTGGTACTTGGCAGAGCCATCCCAAAGGTGAGAGCAGTACTCCATACAGGCTCTAACTTGCGCTTTATATAAAGTGAGCAGCTGCACAGGAGTGAAATAACGCTTCACCTTTGAGAGGATACCAAGCTTTTTTGAGGCTAACTGAGCTTTTGATTCAATATATGAGCCAAAGTTTAGAGTCGATGTTAAGGTGACACCAAGAAGCTCGAGGCGGTCAGCTAACGGCACGGATACATTTCGGAAAGAAGGAGACAGTTGGAATGGTCTCTTTTTTGCAGAGAATAAACACGCTTGCGTTTTACTGGCATTGAACTTGACCAGGTTGGCATCGCCCCAGTCTGAGACAGCCTCAAGGGACAAGTTCAACCGCTCTACCATGGCCTCTCTGAGAATCATGATCTCATGTCCACTGGCTCGCGCGCTGGATGTGTAGCTCTCTACAACCGTGCTATCGTCTGCATACCCAAATATACCGGGACTCAGCAGATCGTTGATGTGCAGCAGGAAAAGCGTTGCAGAGAGCACTGACCCCTGGGGAACACCGGCATTAATTGCCATTTGATCGGACGAACAGCCATCAACTACCACTCGCAGCAATCGATCCCGCAGGAAGTCAGATATCCACTCACAGAATCCAGTGGGCAAGCCGTAAGATGGAAGCTTACTAATAAGGCCATCGTGCCAGACCCTGTCGAAAGCCTTCGAGATATCCAGGGAAACGGCTAGCGCTTCCCCATACCTCTCGACGGCTTCACTCCAGATGTGAGTGGCATACGCGAGAAGATCCCCAGTGGACCGGTTCCGGCGAAAGCCATATTGCCGGTCACTGAGGAGGTCATTTGCTTCAAGGTATGCCAGGAGCCTGTGATTCAGCACACGTTCCATGCTCTTACAGAGTAAAAGTCTGACTTTGACATTTGACACTTATTTTGATGTTGAACGTTCCATTGCTGGCATTTATTTTATTTCTTCTGCGGTTTGTCTAGATAACTATAAAAAACCTGTAAATAGATTAAAAACTGACTATAATTCTGATATTTTTTTGTAATAAATTCACCATTAATCTAATTAAAACAATGTGAAAAACAGTTTTGCACCAAAACGCAACACGCAACAACAAGTGTGTGCGTATAACGAAACGTTTTCTCAAAACAGATAAGTTACGTTTAGTTTTCGCATCCTTGAAAACGTTTTGTTGTCAATCTTACACACATTTTTGAAAATCATTTAGTTTTTTATACCCAGCTTTAAAAAATCACTAGTTTTTAGGATGAAAGTCTGACAATAAAATAATATTTATATTTTATGTTCTTCACCATGCACGGTTCTATAAAATATTGGGTCGACTTTCGCCGTGCTTCAGCCACGTATTAGATTTTTTCATTAGAAAAATGTGCACACATGCTTGGGCTTGGGAGCTGTTGTGTTGACCCATCCTGAAAGCCAAAAACATACTGCCTTTTGTTAGCTTAGAAATGTACCGCAAACGATACACCCACGCTTTTTTACATTGTGACAAACTTAAACCAAATAAGTTGAACTTTATTCATTTAACCAAGTTTCTGATTAGTTGCAATTGTTTCTAGAGAGCAAGGTCAACCAATAACATCTAAATTACTCATTAACCCCGAAACTTTGGGGACCTATTGTTTTTGGGGTTGTGGTACCCCTGTTATATTCCCAATTCAATGAAATATTTGATGAAATCGATCAAAGTATTAGACCTGTCGGAAGGTATTTCCTTGACAAAGTTTAAGACTAGACAATGATATTTTGACACGTGGATCACTGAGTCCTAAATCCTATGGTCATCACTTAGACCAGTGTTCCGCACAGGGTGTGCCGCGGCACACTGACGTATCGTGGTTAGTTGGAGTGCCTCGGAAAAATAAGATTACCTATCTCAGTTAAGTTACTCCAAATTTGGACGCATATATGCTCAAATAAACAGGCTCATGTTTCGCATAAACAAATTCATTTTTCATTTATAGTGTAGGTACCTACCTCCAAAATTTCTGATTTCCTAGATGTACACACTGCGTCACCAATTGGTAACCCTTTATAGTGTAAATGGAAAGTTGCCGTATGCAGGCTACACTAACGAAATTGTTTGCCTGAACGACTCAAATAAATAAAATCTTACAAAAACTTATTTGCTTGCTAGGATTCGAACCACCGATGCCCCAATTGAACGTGAGCGAGTCCACGCTTTTCCGACTGAGCTACCGCACCAGTTGTCAACAGCGCTGAATTTATAAGTTACATTATTCGTTTACAAAATAATAGTAGGTAACTCTTTACACGACTACCATCAACTAATAAAATTGTATTGAAGGTAGTTGTGCACTAAATTCTATTGAACAATAAAATTAACTGACTGGTTTTGTTACTTGTTTTATTTTCGGTGCGTGTAGCATAGCAATGGTGCATTTTATCAATTTTGAAAGGACAAAGATAGTTGTTCTTTACGAACAAAATATACCTAAGCATAAAAGAGATTGCTTGGCATCATGGAATAATGGTAAGTCGTAAATATTAGAAGAATCTTTGTGAATAAATAATTGCCTGAGTATAAATGTATAACACTTATTTTACTTTTCGTAGGTCAAATCGGTGCAGTTCTATCGACTGGTGATATGAATCATATAAAGCCACACAAATCAGGCCGAAAGAACTAAGAAGTCTAAACAGATCTATGTGAACGCCACAAACATTATTATTAATACCAGCAAGTTGCAGAATAACGTTAGGTAAGTGGTATGATAATTGATAAGTATTACAGAGGTTGTTTTTTTATCTTATAACCTATGCCATTATGTAATAATGTTCTTATTTTCAGGTTATTGGGGATGGAAAGATGTCATAATATTGGCCCAGCGAGTTGCTTATCGAGAAGGAATACCTAGTGTATTTAGTTCATGATAACTGCGCTTCATCGTTCGCGAGCTGTTACTAACTTTTATAAAATTGAAAGATAACTGATATTGTTTTAAATTGTAAGTAGATAATATTACTTAGTCTGATCTGATTTGCGAGAGATCTAAATTGTTTATTTTTCACTGGATTTTATACGATAAGTATAAACTGTTCCAATGATAACATGACATGTTTGTTCACTCGTTAATTTTATTGGATTAAGTATTAGGTTTGTGTTTAAATAAATTTACTAAGACCCTACTAAAAGTTGTTTCATCTAACTATAACTTTACTAGGTAACTTACTACATACTCACAACGTAGTTCGTTTTGAAAGCAAAAATAAAAATAAAATAAACAAAAAATACATAGTCGTGACAGGATTTGAAACCAAGCCCGGACCCACGCAGGAGAATTTGAATTGGGGGTCGCTACCGCTACACCAATCGGCCGCACAGCAAAGTGCGTGAAATTACTTATCCATACGTAAGTAAGAATAAGAAAGTAAGAATGACAAATCTAATAAAAAAGGTAAATGTTTTACAAAAAGTTGAGATCAACGGGTTGCGAACTGACGTCTTAGCAGGGGAGGTACTTAATGGTGACGCTTTGTGTACCTTGAACACAAAAAGTCGATACCTCTACGGCATAGCTTAATCCTTGTCAATGGAAAATATACTTTAATCTGAGCTCTGTAGGATAAAGCAATAGTATCGTCTTGTTGCCTCAATGTTTAAAACAATCTTCATACGCACCGCAAAGGTGACCGCAAGTGGCATTACGAACTGAGCGCTTCCGTGCTTCGGAGGGCACGTTAAATTTTCGGTCCCTGCAGGCCTTTAGGCGGTCTAAAAACTCCGTCACCAGAGTTGGCCACTTGCTCATACGAACTTACCAATTACCTAAATCGCGATTCTAAACTTTTGAATAAGACAAATCTTATCAAAACACTTACATCTCAAAATGTACTGGCAACACGCATTACACTTTTGTCTTTTCTCTGTTATCTTTGAAAACAAAACATACACACATCAAAAAAAAATTGCGAGCACTTCTTAAAGTAGAAATATTTTTTGATTCCTGAAAATATTTTAAAATCTCTTTATGGATGATATTCTTCGTTTAAACTAAACGGAGCTCTAAACGGTGAAGGAAAACATCGTGAGGAAACCCGCGGCTTAGTCAGCCCCACACGTATTGACCATGTCTTTCCTGTGGATATGGCCGGTTAAGCTGAGAGGATGGTGTAGGTGCTGGGCAAGCCTACTCCATCTCAACAATGTCCCATGCACTACAGTGTCTCGTTAAGTGTAAGCAAATATTGCCTCCTGATAGTAACACTATATAAATCATCTAGTAAAGATATAAAGGCCTAAGTTTTTTGTTCTTTATTTAAAAATACTTATTTGTAAAAAATACAATATTAATTTGTTTCTTTGTATAAAAACAAGTCAATGGTTTTCAACATATTAAAAATATGTTGTTTTCGAACTGATCGCTAACTTTTTTTGATGTGTGTACTTAAACCACATCCAAACTTCCTTTTACTCAAGACAGTTATACTATAACCAGATAAGCATGGAATAGGCAACTTAATCTACGAAATAATGATAACAATACTTATTTATTGGTCCACAGTCGGGTAAATAGCTCGGAGCCCGCTTTCAAATTGTTTTTGGTTGTAATAAGGTTTTAGTGCGCAGTATGTGGGGATTACTAGACGGAGGATAATGGTACTAGACGCTCTAAAAATCTGCAGACGGGCAATTTAAGTTGCTCGATTTAAAGCAACTCGAAATCACTAGGTTGCGGTTCGTCTATTATATCTGTTCACCTGGTTGGACGGTTCGTAATCATTTTTCTTAACCGTAGCCTATTTAGTTTGTTCGTAAGTAATCTTCATTTTTAATCCTAACCGACAAACTATCTAAGGCACAGGCCAGACAGAAGAGAGGTAAGACGGACAGGGCGCCAGCGAACAGTGTTGCGCCCGCACCCCGTCTCTTCTGTATGTTTTGCGTCGCGACGCTTCTATACATTTTGCATGAAAGTGAAAGGGACGCGGAAGAGACTCTGCGTCTTACGTCTTTTCTGTGTGTCCCTTGCCTAAGGATGAATTAATGGTTTGTTCGTTGATAAACTTATCTGATTATACAATCCTTATCACGGAAGATTTTGTTTGTTTGAACGCACTAATCTCTAAAACTGTCAGTCGTATTAAAAAAAAATTTTTGCTTTTGATAGCTATAACCTTCCTCATGAATTAAGCCTCAATTCATGAGGAAGGTTATAGGCTACTTTTCATCATGATGAATGATTAAATTATTTTGAATGTTATGTTTCAAATTCTAAAATCATAAATTCAGTAGGTCCTCTAGGATCACATTTAAACGTATTGCGAGCTAGATGATTCTACTCCTGTTCTTTCGCGACCATTTTGAATTGGTTCTAAGTTGCTCGTTTGAGAATATCACGAGACAGCTGTTTTCTTTCCGTCTCTTACCCCATATTCACTAAGAAGGTAGAGATTCGAATCAGTATTAAGCCAATTTAATTTCTCTTGAGACGTGTTGGTTGACTTAGTGGGACAGTGACATGAATTTTGTTTCGTAAATCGCAGGTTCATATCTCGGCAACACTTGATTTTTTACCTATCCGCGCACTAACACTAGGTCTAAAAAAATTAAAACATCGTGAGGAAACCAGCCCTCAGAGTCTATCTTTGATAGCGACCAAAATCGGTCTCAAACTGTCAAATATGACAAGTTCAGCGACCACGCAAGTAGCTCTGTCACTTTCACCTCAACGAGACAGAACGCGACAAAAGACGCGATCGTTTTGACAGTTTGAGACCAATTTGAGGTTTCAGACAAGTTAGATAATCAGCCGCAGCTAGTATGTTAATTACAGCGTGTGATTTTTTACCTGTCAAATAAAATACTACTTAGCTACAAGAGGTACCTACTTATAAAACATAGGCTTGTGTTAATATTTGAAATAGGCCTGACTACCCCGCTGGACTTCTACAGTAAAACGGGAGATCTTCAAAAATATTGTCAGAATTGACAGATTGACGTTCAGTTGTTCAGATTCACATTGTTTTAGCCAATAGGCGGGTCCACACAGAGCGAGCAGCCTCGCGAGGCATTTGCCGCACGAAGCAGCTCGGTTAGTGTGGACGTGCCTCGGCCGAGGCAAGCGGCAGCCTCGCGATGATACCAAGGCTGCCGCGCTCGTTTGGGGATAGTTTCCTCGCGCGGCAAATGCCTCGCGAGGCTGCTCGCTCTGTGTGGACCCGCCTAATGAGGAAAATTGTTTAGTTAAAGACAAAAAATAATGTAGGTAATTACATGGTTTAATTAGTTCAATTACATGGTATGACGATGTAATAAAATAAAATGGCTGTAAAAGAAAGATTTGGTCTCAGTTTCATCATTATTACATCTGTGCGATGCCGGGGCGGGCAACGAGTCAGGTAAAAGAGAATGGTTCGTTAAATCATTTCAATCGCGAAACGGAAAATACGTTATCGTGAAAAATAATGTGGGATTTTTGTAACAGCCTCGTGTCGTATTGCCCATTGAAAGGTAAAATAAAATATAAATGAATTTGTTGGTACCTAATGGGTTTATTTATACGTGAAAAGTACATACAGTGGAACCTCCTCCTTTGGGTAAAAAATAGCTTGATTTATTACTGGAATACTTTTAAGGAATACTTTTTTACTTACTTACTAGAATACTGATCTTGACAAAATGAGGGCATGTGCCTTTTGTGCCTATTTGGACTTGTCTCTAACTACCCCTAGTTATTTAAAAGAAATTGCTTTGAGCAACGCTGAAGGAAAACGCCGCGAGGAAACCCGCGGGCTGACTATACACGTAGGTTCTGCCCTGCCCATAATCTTTCCTGTGGACAAGATCGAGGAGGGATTAGGCTCTAGAATAATGTCCCAGGCCGTGTCAAAGATTGCCTCCTGACCTGACATTGTATACTTAATCATCTATAGTCGAATTGCTCATTGTACGAACTAAAAATATATGAAAAATGACATTTTGATCGTCAATTTTAGTGCGTATAATTAGAAATACGAGTATAGTAAAGATGTGAAAGCCTTTATCTTTGGCGTTGTTATAAGTAAATGGTCTATGAAGATGGAAAAGCCTAATTTTTTTCAGCAGACAGATCGTATTGGTGCCATTAACTCATTTCCTATGCATTAAATCAAAGCTGGGTTAGCCTCAAATTCAATATAATAGTCATTAACTCAACAATCGAATAGATAAATTTTATCCAAATCCAATGATAGATATTTGTATAGGAAATCCGAGTAACCACAGGATGAATTTACAAAGAAAGCCGGCACAACCAGTGTTACTATTTTTGATTATGTTTTTTTTTTTTAATTCAAGTTTAATTTTATCTTATTTTTAAACATAGATTAGTACAGTCTTTGTTGCCCTAATTCTTCACGGTGTTGTTCGCGAAAAGGCGGGTCCACACAGAGCGAGCAGCCTCGCGAGGCATTTGCCGCGCGAAGCAGCTCGGTTAGTGTGGACGTGTGGCTCGGGCGCGCGCTACCGCGGCGCGGGCGAGCGTCCGAGCGCCCGAGCCACACGTCCACACTAACCGAGCTGCTTCGCGCGGCAAATGCCTCGCGAGGCTGCTCGCTCTGTGTGGACCCGGCTAAAGAACAGGAGTAGAATCATTAAATGAATTTTTGATTATTGAATTTGAATTGGGAACTTAGATCAGCAAATGTATATGTATAAGTAAATGCACTTGATATTATATTATTCTATATATATTTTTCTATTCAGCAAGTGATAAACATAAATAGCTTTTAGTACATAGATTTTTGTACATGAACCAATTGTCTAACTTAGTTTTAAGAACAGAGAAAACTAAATTATAAAATAGTAGCTGCTGCCCGCGGCTTCGCTCGCGTGGTACCCGGATATAAAGTAGCCTATGTTACTCTCCAGCCCTCCAACTATCTCCACACAAAAAATCAAGTCAATCCGTCTCTCCGTTTTGACGTGAAAGCAGGACAAACAAACACACTTTCACATTCATAATATGGGTATGGATTTGTTCAATGAAATCTGGATTCTAAATAAATGCATGACCGCAAAATTAAATAATAATACCGTGTTTAATTGAAAACGTAACGGACTGGCTAGAACATAAATTAGGGGTAGGGGTAGCTCTGTTTATTTATGTGGAGTTCGGAACAGGCCCAGACTACACTATCCAAAAAAAAAAACGAAACATGAAAAGTTGGTCTTAATTGACTCTTTTTCCCACCAGGAACACTTTTCCCAAAGTAACTTAGCAAATCAAATCGTAAGTTTTGGCATTAATTAAAAAAAAACACATCCTATACACTTTCTATGAAATTAGGAGTTGTAAACATTACAGTGTCACTTATTCGATGGTTCTTTATTTAAATTCGTAACTGCTCACACATTCGTAACAAGCTGGGAGGCTATACTTATTTATTGCATAGGGCGCGGTAGACAATAGCGGCCTTTACACGTAGAGATCGGAACGCGGGAAATAGCACGCGCCATTCCAACCTTCGCTAAAAACCTTACGTGTAGATGCGCGACGCTGACAGTTCGATCTGGCAAAGTTTTTAGCACAGAGGGCCTGTATTCTACTAGATGACAACCGCTTTGGTTTGGTTCGATCTCTTAAATGTCACCCATTTGGTGAAATAGTAGAATAGCTTTTCAAAAATTTGTTCTGCCAAAGTTCAAAACCTCACCACAACTGAGTCGTTTGTTATTAGTAGTCATGGAAACAGTCGCTTTAGTTGAGGTTTTGGTTGAGGTTAATAAAAAGTTCAGTACGAGAATCGACGCCCAGTTTTTGTGACAGTTTTTTGCACGCATCACCGTTCATAATCGTACCACGCGCCAGTCTAAACTGTGACAATAATTGGCACGACAGTTTTATCCGCGGTTAAATCTGTACAGATTTATCCGCGGTTCGGAACGCAGCGCAGGATTATGGTGGATCTTACAAAATAAGGGAGGCCTATACACAGCAGTGGGTGAAGTCGCGCTGAGAATGATGATGATGGTGAGTAAATATTTGAAGCACTAAGTTTACAACAGGCCTAATGTCCAACTGTAGACAGTGTATAGATATGTACCGGAATAGGATTTTGTGCGTTAAATTGTATTGTTCGAACGGCTAACAGATTTAAACCTTTGTGTTGAATATTTGAGGTAGGTTAATGTGATTTTGTGCAATTCACCAGCGCGCTTTGACTTCCGAATAAAGTTTTGAGTCTGAAACTGTAGCAAACTATCTCCATAAGGCTGAGCGCACACCAGGGGCGTAGCTATAGCTTTGTTAAGGGGGGGTCCAAAGGTTCTAATATACAAAGATCTTTGTTAAGGGGGGTCCAAGGGTTCCAAAATACAAAAATTGAATAGGTTTCCTCCGAACTTAATGGGCTAAGGGGGGGGGGGGGGGGGGGTCCGGACCCCTAAACTCCCCCCTTATATACGTCCATGGCGCACACCTATCCTATAAAAGCATTCTAAAACTAGCGAACGCCCGCGGCTTCGCCCACGTGGACTACTATTTTTTGATCCCACGGGAACCATACATATTTCCGGGATAAAAATTAGCCTAGGTATATTTTATTCCAGAATTTAAACTATTGACATTCCAAATTTCATCAAAATCGGTTTATTATGGAAATACGTGGTAACAAACGTGTTTTCAAACAGATCGCAAATTTTTTTTGAACTGTGTATGTTGTTGACGTTTTTCTTTGATTGATAAAACGTTTGTTAGTAGAATCGGCCTCTAGAGAGTTTCGGGAACGCTGTGTGAGATAATCTCTTTGTGACAAAGACACTGAACGTCTATGCATAATGTGGATGGATGGATACACTTGAAATCCGATATACTTACCACAATAGACGTTGTTGTACTTAGAACATACATGGATAAGGTTTTCTCTGGAATTCTAACATTCAGCAATAGATAGAATGTAGAACAGAGTATTATCTTTATTGAAATAAATACCCATAAAAACAAAGTAAATACAACTTAATAAAAAACGATGGAGGGGTGAAACACGTGTCGAAGACCATCCAGTTTTTAGATTTCGCGCTGGTGCTGCTCCCGGATTTGCCCTGACTAGCCTGGCATAAGGCTAGGCTGTGGAAAGTGGGTGGTTGGAAAATCTTGAAGAAACTTTTTTGGTATGGATTGGCGGAGGAGTACTAGATATTTTGGAAATCAAAAAATCGGAAGATGGACTTCCACAAAGTCACGCCTGAATCAATTAACTATAACGATAAAAGCATCTGGGTAATTAATAAAATGGGCGGCCGCATCACTAAAAGCGATCTCACCCAGGCAACCTTTGGATGGACAGGACATAATCTGAAAGAACCCAACGTTTCTTTGCTGAAAATACGTCAACATTCCGAAGAAAATCATCGAATCACAATATTGGTCACATCTGAAAATAAACAATTGTATTATTTCAGCCATAGTTTTTCTGTTTGTTTTAGAATTTGTGAACTGAAGTCATAAGTCTCGTACATTTCATTTGCACGCGCTCGAGCGGAACACACAAAGGATGGAGCCACGCAGAGTATCTAGTAATTAAGAGCTATAGCAGGCAGAGTTAGCGCCTAGCATTGTCTAGCTTAGACTTTATGTCTGCGAGAATGCTGACGTTAGGATTTAGAGTTTTTGGAACTGGCAACAATGGACGAGCTAGGTATTAAAAAAAAAAACTTAAATAAAAAAATTTAAAAATCCGACTTCTATATTATAAGCTGAGCAATTTTCTGCACTCTCGAGGTGCATTTCTGTTCATAACTCCGAAGATCCTTGACAGATCCTCACCAAACTTTTGTGGACCCAATCAGAAAGTGTATCCTTTCAAGCAAAAAATAATTTTCCAAATCGGTTCAGGCGTCTTCGAGTAATCGGAGAGCATACATAAAAAATGTACAAATAAAAAAGATTCTGAATTGAGGGTATACTTACTAGGGTGGGTCACTCTTGTATGGAGAAAAAAAATTTTTTTTTTTTCATTTTCTAATAGTAATAAAAAGGTGCCATAATACGTCAATAATCCACCTGCAAAATATGACACGGATTGAAAATCATCTTCTGCCTCCGAATCGAAGTTAAACTTTTAAAAAATTACAAAAAAAGGTCTTTGGAAAATCCTGCTGAAAACTATGAAAATATACTTGTGTATGGTTTATTTTGGAACAAACCACGATACAAGAAGTCATATTTGTATACTTAATTATAAATTACTCAGTTACTTATCTAAAAAATGCAGGTTAGGTCTTCAAAGAATAGCAAAATCCTTCTTTACTCTAAAATGTGCGCATATGTTTGCGTGACTTTAGCTGAACCGATTATAAGTCCTTTTCTCTCAAATTTGGTGTTTAAAGTGTTGGATGCTTCCACCAAAGTCGTAATAGCTCTTTTCACATCTTACAATGACATGGCATGCGAAGCAGAGGCAGTTCGCCTTCGCCCACTTGTACAACAAAAGTTTGTAAGTTTTCGTCATTTTGCACCTTTGAATCGATGGTTCGGTAGCATTTAGTCACTAATAAATCAGATCAACATAAGAATATGCATTTAAAATTGTTCAGGAACTTGAGAAATCTTAGTTTTGTGCGAGAAATGAAACATTCTTTCAGAATTCGACGAGCGGTAAACTTTCTAATGTTTTTTTTGTAGATTAGACAAAATTGCTAGCAAAAAGTTATCAGGATGAGCAAAATACAGGCTAAATATGACAAAATCTTTTATTCCTTTGAATTCTATTGATTATTATCTTGATGTGGCAATTATCTTTTGCATGTATTGCAGTCTTTCATTGCAGGTAGCGTGGATCTTAATAGTGAACCAAAACTTTTAAATCTTTCGTTGCTAGAATCACCAGATTTATTGAAGGAGCTTCTGTGGATGAATAAATTAAAAAAAATGCAACTTGTTTGTGTGAACCAACGAGCATGAGGCATTTTACATGGTGAAAATCACGAAAAACTCCATTGAAATACAGGCAAGAAGTATTTCTATTGTATTTTGGTGGTAGCATCACGTATGTTCCTTTTATCGTTTTTTGAATTGATATTTCATCAATTGTGTTAATTTGTAGGTACATTGAGATCGTCAGGCCTCCTGCCCTCATTCAAATCTATGCTTTTTCAGCTAGAAATGTCGAAAAGAGCTTTCCTGCTATTCTTGAAATCTGTAATGTTTTGGTGAAGTTTTAGGCAAGGACTTTAGTAGGTTTTTAGACTTCAAATGATGTACTTTAAGCATTTGTAACACCCTTTTATCTGAATTTATAATAATAAGTCCTTTTGTCCATTATTTTTATTTCAATCAATAAAAATTATGCAATATCTCAATGCAAGTTAGTTCTTTTTGTAAGTCATTTTCGAATTCCCATTGGCACCTCAATTCTTCATAATGTTTAAGAATACCGTTGTTACTTGGTAGTAAATTATCTTTATTATCGCTATTATAATCAATTAAAGAATGCTTAAAACACTTTTAAGACATTTCCATTGTTAAAAAGTAATCTTCGAACTTCAAACGTACCACGTCACTTTTGCGACAAAAGCTCGAGATTGCAAACTCTCAAAATCTCACTTTTCCTAAGAAAATGGTAAATAATGTTAATTAATAAGTAAATATATAATACTATCTTATGTTTCAAGGCAAAACTGTAACCAAAAACTACCTGCATAGTACTTTTATCAGTTCATGAATTCCACACCAATTTCAAGATTTTTTGAATTTTCAAATTAAATTCGGAGGCAGTTAACATTATTATAAAGCAACCATATTTTGCACGTCTCATTTCAACCATATTTAGCCACTTTTTATCGCTATTAGAAGTTGAAAATCGAAAAAAAAAAATTTTGACCCACGCTAATACTTACTCGCAGTGTTTCCGTTACAAAGTTCCGTGGTAGAACAAATTCAAAATAACCGTTGCAGTAGCGGTGTTATGGCAGGGCGCGGTTGGGTGACCGCCCAAGGGCGCCTGACATGAGGGGGCGCCCTTCATGTCTACATAAGTAAAGAATTCAAAGCCACAACAAAAATAAGTCTTAGTGTCAATTCAGACGTACCACAACCACACGACACTGACAACCACACCACAACGACGCGACGTGGTCGGACGTATATTTGTATTGAAAATGAATTTCCAATTCGCACGTAACACATTTTGTCGTTGTTATCGACCACCTGTGTAATACGACCACATCGCAACCACATCGCGACGACATGACGTCATCAACAGCGCGCGCCTAGCTGGCGCCTGCCACATCGACATTTTGTCGGTACCACAACGCAACTGCAAAAAGTCGCTGCGACACTATTCACACGTAACCACAGCTGGACCACATTTTGTCGCTGCGACGTGGTGTGGTAGTGGTGCGTGTGAATTGACGCTTAATATACTACCTACGCCAAGCTAATGAAGATTTAGCTATGATCATTGATGTGATGAGCTACAACTGCGGAGTTAAAAAGGCTGTTATAACAAAATCACAATAGGAATTGAACAATAATGCCGTCTCTTTTCATAGACTGAGAGTGACAAGAACGGCTTATATTGCAATTCATATTGTGATTCTGCTATGGCAGTCATTTTAGCCCCGCTGATCCAAAAAAAAAAGCCGAATTTTTCATCTGTTTTTTGGATAAATTCTTTCAATAAATGACAGAATAAATAGTCCAATGATGATGATGCTTATGATGATTAGCAACAGAAAAACAGAATTACTTAAAGCCCTTCAATTTTCTTTATATCCACGTGGCGCCCTTCAGCCATGTTGATAGAAACATAGGTACTCGTTTGCGTCACGTGTCGCGTCTTTGTCGAGACGGCTAGCACTACATCCTCACGTAAGATTATCATTACATTTACCTAACTAAAAGTAAAATTCACTCAGAAATACGTACATGAACTAATTAATCCTACTAATATTATAAAGGCGAAAGTCTGTGTGTGTGTGTGTGTGTGTTTGTGAATGTTTGTTACCACGTATCTCCATAACTACTAAACCGATTTTGATGAAATTTGGAATGTAGATAGTTAATGACCGGGAACAGGACATTGGCTACTTTTTATCCCGAAAAAATGCACGGTTCCCGTGGGATAAAAAAAATAGTAGTCCACACGGGCGAAGCCGCGGGCGTCCGCTAGTTGCCTATAAAACCAAAAAAACTCGTAGAAGTTTCGATTACAGAGCATTTACAAAACAACATTGAGCAATACTTACAAAAGATTTAGACATACATGCACATAAAGCACCAACTAAAGGAGGCCTATATCCAGCAATGCGTGAATTCGGGGTATGGATGATGATGATAATTTAAATTCAGATCAAAAGTAACTAGTAGTAGCTGTCCGAGTGGGACTCGGCCAACACGGATTTTGTTAGGTACCTACTGAAATTATTTGATTGCAGGTAATTCACCCCCTTGATTGCCTATCTTTGATAGCGAAAATCGATCTCAAACTCTCAAATAATGACAGTTCAGTGACCACGCAAGACTCTGTCACTCTCATCTCAACGAGACGGAACGCGACAAAAGATACTTCGCAGTCGTTTGGACAGTTTGAGACCGATTTGAGTTTGAGACAAGTAAGACCAGTGTTCCGCAATCTTTTTGTGTTCAAGGTACACCTAGGAAATCGGAAAATTTTTAAGGTACTTACACCATGAAAATTCATTTTTTTTTTTTTTGCGAAACATGAGCTTGTTTAGTTGAGCACATGCGGTCCAAAGGAGAAGCTTAACTGAGATAGGTAATCTTATTTTTTCAAGGCACACCAACTCATGACCACGGTACACCAGTGTGCCGCGGCACACCTGCGGAACACTGAGTTAGACAATCAGCCTGCAGGTGTGGCTAATGACGATAGGTGAGAGACCAATGCTAAGGGGTCCTGCTACTTCGCATGTTGCACCGGCTTTGTCTAGATCAGTGGTTCTTAACCTTTTAGTGATGAGGGACCATTTGATAAACTTTCTGACTTGCCGCGGACCACCAACAGTAAGTTTTCTCTTTCCACTTTGATCCTTTGTCGCTTGTTTAATTTTTTGGATAGCTTCGCGGACCACTTCAAGTGGTTCCAGGGACCACCAGTGGTCCGCGGACCATAGGTTAAGAACCACTGGTCTAGATGAAGATTTTCAGATAAATGTTTGAAGATGTGAATAGGAACTTTGAATGAGAATGGAAGCGTTTCAAAAAAATTGTACCGTTCTATCAATAATAATATTATAGGTACTTATACAAATACGCATAAAAATATGCAGGGAAGGCAATCGCAAACAAAGTTCTCGCGACTTCGTTCACACAGATAATTATTTTTTAGTATGTATTCTATTGACGTAGATATTTTATTTACACCGCCTTTTTCCTTCCTGTAAATCCAGTTCATCCTAAGGTTGTCTGGAAGAAATCGCTCATAGCGATAAGACAGCCTATTGTACTTCGCTTCTTCCCCCTTACTTATGAAAGATGTTTAAAGTTGAATACTGGTTAAACAACGTCCTGTCTCTATTCGTCACTATCCACAAATAAAGACAGGACGTTGTTTAACCAGTGTTCAACTTTAAACATCTTTCATAAGTAAGACCCCTTATGTTCTGTGTTTCTGTAATTTGTTTTAATGTTCATGTGGTGTACAATAAAGTGTATATATAACTATCTAATAAATAAATAGCGTTATTTAATAAAATAATAGGGTTAACATTGTTTTTTTTGTAATAAATACCTCACGCTCTATAACTTCGACAATCTATCAAGAATTAGCAGGCACACGAGTGCTTTAGCTGATTAACTAGGAACTCTAATACCAGAACCTTAGGGAGTGTCCACATTGCGTTTTCTGCAGCGCGTTTTTGAGCTGCGCGTTTGTATCGATACAAACGCGCGTTCGCAACGCGTATTTTTCCATACAAAAGCGAACCGGGAGGGGCTGCGCGGGGGGCTGCGCGTTCGCATCGCGTTCGAATCGCGTTTGTATCGATACAAACGCGCTGCAAAAAACGCAATGTGGACACTCCCTTAGTGCCTGGACGTCTGCCAGCTACCAACTGGCAGGTGGCCCTGACGCTAATACAATCGTATTCCGTTGATTAGACAGTATTACTGAACGTATCATTGTGCCAAGACTTGGTTTATTATTGCTTACCTTATGAGTGTAAAATGCCACGAAAACTCAAGCGCTTTCAGACCAAGCTTTCTGGTTCAGTTTCCAAAAAAAAACTTTAATGCGTAGACAATGATGTTTTCAAAAGGGAAAGATAGGTGACTCACCAAAATGGCTCGTCCCAATCAACTAAGTCCTGAGGAAAAACATGCCCTCAGTGCAGCGCGGAACATCATCTCGAACGCACCTTAAAGTTGCTTGTAGACAAGGATAGAGAGAGCAACTAAAGCAGTCGTGCGAGCGAGACATCATTGCAGAGCGACCGGGCCATGGCTGGGCTCTATCGTTATTGGCTCCATTAAGCCGAAGCTGACAGAACCCGGCCGCTAGCCATTGCTGTCTCGTTCACACGACTGCTTTATTTGCTCTCTCTATCCTTATCAATTGGCAATCTATAAAATGGAGCAATGTGTGTATTTTGGTGTATGTAGTGGTGCACCGAGCCCAAGTTTCTGCATGCGATGTTAAATAGAAATAGAAAATCGTTTATTTTGTGTAAGTAGATAAAACTAAAAGACAGATTCGAAAAACTTATAACTAAATACCTTAAAACTACACACAAAATTGGTCACCACTCAGCGTGGGCTACAGTAGCATAGAGCTACTGTAGCGCTGGTTTTCTGTGGTGCCACTGGGTTCGTTTGTTTCGTTTGTTAGTGCGTCACCTATCTTCCCCTTTTGTTAACATCATTGTGCTAGTGTAACTACTCTACAACTACATTTACACGACGACGCGCGGCGACGTCTCGCTATTGTCGGTATATCACTACAACTGCAGCTTTATAACTACCAAACTTAAAGCTAGATTTATATTAGACCGGGCCGTGTCCGTGCCGTGCTGGAGCGGAGTCCATAGGAAGTTAGTAGACGGGCCCGGACGACACGGATCAGGCACATTATTTTTATATTATTCGTTTAATATAAACTGCTTCATACAAAATGTATGTAACGTTTCGTATGGCCCGGACGGGGCACGGACACGGCCCGGCCCGGGCACGGCCCGGTCTAATATAAATCTAGTTTTATAGCCACTTCCTGGTTTAGCACCTTCGCAGACTCACACTCGAGACATTTCCTCTGGTTCGTACACAAACATTCTTCAGAAGCAATGTGTCCGCAGATAACGAGGCACGCGCGACCAAAAGCCACTTTTCCACCTGAGTGTACTCGACACTAGACGTTACACTTCACTCGTACGAGTGGAGAATTGTATACGGATGTTTGTGTCGCGAGATAGAGCTAGGGGCTTGTAGACGTGTTCGTATCCGTATTTCAAACAAATGGAAAAACAAAACACGTTTCTTTATGGCTTTTTATTACAGTTGTTCTATCTCACGAAGTCCGTTTGGTCTTAATGAGGAAGACTCACGATTTTAGTTGAGTATGCAGATTTGTAGATACAAAAAAAACAAAAAATACTGTGTTTTTGGTTTTTTAATCGGATCAAAAATGACCGAGTTACAGAGATTTTAATGCACCAATCTAAAAAACGCTCGCGAGAAGGCCGCGACTGGCTGTGACGTCACCAGGCGCCCGCGGCTCGCTCCACTAGTACAAAATCCCTAGTTATTTTCAAACTAATTTCCGCCCGCGGCATCGCTCGCATGGCACCTGGATAAAAAGTAGCCTATGTCCTATTCCCGCTCATTACCTAACTATATTTTAAATTTCAGCCAAATCGGTTCAGTAGTTGTCGAGTTATAGAGGAACAAACATGCATCCAAACATCCAAACTTTCGAGGTCATTCACGTTTTTTGTTAAGTAAGTACTTATGCAGATTTGTAGATTTAAAAAAGTTATAAATGATTTCATTTTTATTTTTAAATATGATTACGACTGTATTCCCAAGGCACAGTAGACATAATATTCTATCAGATCTTTTAGGAATTTTTAGATCCGTTGAAAAAGTCTAAGCGGGTAGTCAGAGGTAGAGAAGCAGTTGGCCAAGTGCGCTAGTGCCTCGACTTTCAATCCGAAGGTTGTGGGTTGAAACCCAGCCGTGCATCAATGGATTTTTCGTTTCGAAAAATGTATAAGTAGGTACCTAAGGAGGTATGCGCTTTAACACGAGCTCTAAACGGTGAAGGAAAATATTGTGAAAGTGTGATAGTGTGATTTGAAAACCAAGTTTAGGTAGGTAGGTATGTGATTATTTTGACTCGTACATACAAATTATTAATTTTAGGTATTACGATTAAAAGTATGTATAAAAAATACCTATTCACTAAAAAGTTTAAAGGCGAAAATTATTTTTAAGTAGGTACCTACCTAGGTAAGTAGTAGGTAGGTAGGTACCTACTTAAAAATAATTTATATGGGTAATAATTTAAGTAGGTAGGTAAAGTTAATATTAGTGTGATTCGACTCCTGATTGTTAGTTTTGTTTGTTATTGTTTTCGGTAAGTACCGGTACCTACCTCAAATTCCTATTCAGTAAAAAGTTTAACGGCGAAAATTATTTTTAAGTAGGTACCTACCTACCTACTTACTACTTACCTAGTAGGTACCTACTTAAAAATAATTTTCGACTTTAAACTTTTTACTGAATAGGTATTTTAGGTACGTACCGGTATTATTTTTAAGTAGGTACCTACCTACCTACTTACTACTTACCTAGGTAAGTAGTAAGTAGGTAGTACTACTTACTACTTGATGATTTTTTGGCTAGTAAGTTTTAATGTGACATTTTACTGTGTTGACATTTAAAATAATATTTATATTTTGACATACCTAATAAATTGACATGATGTGCTTATAAATCATCGACATATTTCTTCAAGTCATAAATAATTAAATATATAATTTTTTTTTTTATGTAATAGATTAAGTTCAGTTCAAACACAATTCGTCGGCCCCACCGAATAAACGTGCAAAGTCAAAACAGTAACTTTACAGGAGAGCCTAAAAACGAATAATTCATTATTGGTTAGATTTACGTCAATATAATGTTCTACCAAATTAAAGACAAAAAAACAACCTTTATTTCTTCCAAAAAAAAATTACGAAAATATTGATAGTTTACGAGAAATTAATAAAAAACCCCTTTTACACGTTTATTCTGGTAACAAAACTTTGCCGGCTGTTCGTATTCAATGTTTGCACTATTATTCGTGGGAAAATATGTAATTACCTAAAAGTGTATCTTGTTATTGCCCTGTTTTACTGTGGACATTAGGATTTGGCAATGTTTATTATTAGATAGTTGCACGGTTATTCTTGTAATTAACGATGCATATTAAAAGTGCAAAATTGTTTTAAAAATTTTAATTTCCGACGCATAGTATTCCAAAGTAAGTTTGCATGAAATGTATGAGAGTTGACGGTGTGCCAATCACATTATTGCAATATTCGTGTGAGTTTGGTGTTCTTATTTTCCGTAGAATAAAAATTGGGAATACAATAAATTCAATATTAATTGGTAAAAAAATCTAAAAAAAATTGAGAAGGTGTATTTTAAGCCGATAAATCCAAAAATCTAAAAAAAAAATATTACGGCAAGAGCCTTTGCACGTTTATTCGGTGGGGCCGTCGAATTGTATTGTTACTACACACATTCGCGCGCCGCTATCATAGAACACTAGCTTCCGCCCACGACTTCGCTCGCGTGGTATCCGGAAAAAAGTATCCTATGTCCTATTCCCGGTCATTATCTATCTATATTTTAAATTTCAGCCAAATCGGTTCTGTGGTTGTCGAGTTACCTACAGAGGAACAAACATACATCCAAACATCCATCCATCCATCCAAACATCCATGCAAACATCCAACCTTTCGCATTTTAATATTAGTGTGATTCGACTCCTGTTGTTAGTTTTGTTTGTTATTGTTTTCGGTAAGTACCGGTACCTACCTAAAATACCTATTCAGTAAAAAGTTTAAAGGCGAAAATTATTTTTAAGTAGGTACCTACCTACCTACTTACTACTTACCTAGGTAGGTACCTACTTAAAAATAATTTTCGCCTTTAAACTTTTTAGTGAATAGGTATTTTTTATACATACTTTTAATCGTAATACCTAATTAATAATTTGTATGTACGAGTCAAAATAATCACATACCTACCTACCTAAACTTGGTTTTCAAATCACACTATCACACTTTCACATCACACTAATCTAATCATACTATCACACTAATATTATAAATGCGAAAGTTTGGATGTTTGGATGGATGATGTTTGTTCCTCTATAACTCAACAACCACTAAACCAATTTGGTTGAAATTTTAAATATAGATAGATAATGACCAGGAATAGGACATAGGCTACTTTTTATCTTTGTACCACGCGAACAAAGCCGCGGGCGGAAGCTAGTTAATATTAAAAATACAAAAGTTTATATATTTGGATTTATGTTTGTTCCTCTATAACTCGACAACCACTGAACTGATTTGGCTGAAATTTAAAACATAGATAGTTCTTAACCTGAAATAGGACATAGGCTACTTTTTATCCAGGTGCCACGCGAGCGAAGCCGCGGGCGGAAGCTAGTTTGTAATTAACTAGCGATTTTGTACTAGTAGACCGAGCCGCGGGCGCCCGGTGACGTCTGACGCAGCGCGAAGCTCCGAGCGCGCGTTTTGAAATGGCCGAAAAGAAAACTTGAATAACTTCGTCATTTATTGATGGATTTTAATTATTTAAAAAACAAAATGCTCAGAATGCTAAAGAGTATACGCCCTCATACTTAGAAACCCAATATTTCGTTTAGTGATTGATCCTCATTGTGTGTGTGTTCACATGCACGTTGTTTCTGTGTGCGTAAGCTCGCGGAGCGCTTAGAATCGGCCCGCGCACACAGAAACAACGTGCATGTGCATCTACACACACAATTAAGACCAAACGGACTTCGTGAGATAGAACAATTGTACCTATGTCACTTTATTATGTAACCGCGAAAGATTCACTAGACGACACAACCAACTGCTCTACTGGTTGTGTCGTTGGCAATGAACGACTCTACCGCGGGTTTTTTGAAAAAATATCTACATACAAACAATAGTAACAAAACGAATTATAATTATCAATAGTTTTAAACGATGGCGATAGTAAGTTCGTAGGCTAAGGTGGCTGAATTTTAGGCCACCTGAGGGACCTATCAGACAGAGAGCGGTCACGCAGTCAAGCGTTCAAGCGGTCAGTTTTGCGTCCTTTGTATTCTATTACGATAAATAGATATTCTCACACATGAGGCATTCTGACCTATTTATAAAACACTAAGTAATATAAATGCGAAAGGTTAGATGGATGTTTGGATGTATGTTTGTTCCTCTATAACTCGACAACCACTGAACCGATTTGCCTGAAATTAAAAATTTAGATAGATAATGACCGGGAATAGGACTTAAGCTACTTTTATCCGGGTACCAGAACGAAGCCGCGGGCGGAAGCTAGTTCACATAATAATTATGACCACTTTGACCACTCGAGGACAGAAAACGCTAATGCACTAGCACAAGTTGGTTCTATTCAGAGCCACTCACTATGAATACCATGAATTAGCCATTGAACTGCTCCGCCCACCGCATTCAGTCGGCGATCTGATTCTATGGCAAATCTTAAGCTATTCTTAAGTTATACTTGTACTCTCTGCTTTGGACTAAAATTCTCATCATCATTTTATTTCTTTGTTTGCCCGTTCTTCTGTATTTACTTAATTTTTGGACACCGGGGTTGATTATATCATTAGAGGAGGCCTATGTCCAGCAGTGGACTGCTATAGGCTGATGATGATGATGGGGTTGATTATATTCATAGAACCTAAGTAATAGTCATACTACCTTTATATGTATAAGTCCTAAATGTAATAGTTTGTTGTTCCTAACAAATAAATAAATTACTTAGGTACTTTTTTCGTGTGTTTCACAACCTTGGGTTGGGCTGCTAGTCGGGTAAAAACGAGGTAAAAACATGATCGATACTGAATCGTAACATATTGTGTCGATATTGATTACCTATGTTCCTTAAGGCTCATTTACATGGTGCGAGTGTCTTACCTCTTATAGTCGTAGGTATTGCTCATTATACGGACTAAAAGTGAAGGAAAAAATGTCATTTTTCCTTCAATTTTGACATAAAACGTATCAAAACTAATCAAAATTGAAGGACAAATGACATTTTTTCCTTCACTTTTAGTCCGTATAATGAGCAATACGACTATAGATGCGAGAAACTAGCTCTATGACAATTCAGTGACAAGCTATTATCGTCCTTCCATGTCTGATTTCAATGTTTAGTTTACATTGTCATTACTTTGACATTGATGACGATACTCGCCTCTTCTGGACGAGAAACTTGCATCATATAAATGAGCCTTTATAGTCGTACATGAGTTAGATACATCGCATCATCGTGTTCGACATCGAAACATTGTAAATTAAAACCTTGTTCAGAGTTCAAAGGCTTCTTCAACTCAATTGTACCTATGTATGAAGGTATGTACCTACGTGTACGTATGTTTTATGAGCCACTAGCTAACTCTGATGACGGGGTTTAAAGGCCGCCTGAAGGACTCTGTCATGGCTTAACGACTTAAAAAAGCCTACTTAACTTCAATCATAATTGTTTTCTGTGAGTGAGATAAAAGTTAGTACCTACCCTATTGTTAATGTTTATCTCATGAGAAAAAGGCAGCATACATAGACACAGACGTGAAATCAGATAGTGTACGTTTGTACGTAGATTGAGAAGAGTTGTGTCTCTGTATACCGCACTCGCGCTCTCGTGGGCTGTAACGACTATATGGAGCGTCAACGGCGGCCCTAATTGCACAACCGGCGCACTTCCACTGGTATCGACATAGATCCGATATTTTTTCAGTTCCGGCTATAAAATGTAAAAACTATCTTATTCTTTTTCCTGTCCTTATCCCACTATGTTGGTGGCACAACATCAAGGACCTAGATAGGGTCACGTTCCTTATCGCTCACACAAAACAAATAAGGATTTAGGTACAAAATTCTTGTGGAAAAAAAGAGACAGCATATAATATCTTTTGTCCCTCATCTTCAGACGGAACTTATTAGTTCCAAATTATGTTGGTAGGTACTACTTACTAAGGACCTTGTGTACTACGAAACAATGGATTCACTTTAGTTTTTTCCCTTTCGGCGGCAAGCTAACTGGTAGTCCATACCTATACTAGGCCCATGCACAACAGTTCTTCTTCCCTAAGAAAAAGGATGTACCGACGATACTTGATGTTTTTGCTTCTTCCATTTCCCTCATCAGTCTTGATTACTATTCTAGCCAATATATTGTAGGTCCTGTTGGCCTAACATGCACATCGAGATATCTCGTCTCTCTCTCTCTCTGCCTCCGTCGCCAGAGGCCACTAGCTTTCATACAAACCTACATACAATTCGTAACTAATAAATCTGCCTAAGCCAAATAATTTCTTAAATCAAATGAAAATAGAATCAAATTTAGTCGTGACGAACGGATAAAGCCACACAAAGTTACGATTTTATAGTTTTACTACGTAGTACTAGTACCTACCTACCTATTCTGTGGTTTTACCTACCTCAGATATAAAATATCAATTGAAATAAAGCTATATCAGCAAATGATTGCCGACCACACAACAATTTGAAATATGGCAGTGTTATCCTACTTTATAACAAGATGTTTGCTACTTAATAGCCTGTCTTGATGATATTTGATACTATGACTTTAGACCATAATGTATAAGACATATCTGTGTAAGGCCGATTTTATATTGGTTAGCGTTTTCTGTGCGTTTTTGCAATGCAATGCTTACAAGCGCGTTACGTTAACTAACATAAAAGTGACAAGAAAAAACATTCTCTAGTCTTCCTAAATTGACAAATTAAATTATTATGAATGTGCTGCTTTATAACAAGACTAGCTTCCAACTGCGGCTTCGTCGCGTGGTATCTACCCGCATAAAAAGTCTATATATTATTCCAGGTCATAAACTATGTATATTCCAAGTTTCATCAAAATCTGTTCAGTAGTTTTGGGTAAAGATTAACAAACATCCTCATAAACTTTCACATTTATAATATTAGTAGGATTAGTTAGTTAGTAAGTTAACTGCTCTCTCACATTTGATATAGCCACCTGTAACCGTACTATGAGCTCTTAGAGCAATGTCAAAATAAGGTGAAATCCATTCCTGCCTTAAGCTTGATTTGACATTGTTTTCGTCCGAAAACAATCTTATTTTATTCCTGCCTTGGTCTTGACGCAGGAATGCAGCAGGACATGCGCATTACACTCTCTCGACGCTCTCTCTGCGCATGTCTTGCTCGATGACAACCAGCAGGACATGCGCAGTCCTGCATCTAGTCGATGTCATGTCCAAGGAAGTTATATACATACAGGAATGCTACCTGACATTTAATGTACAAATGATTTTGAACCTTATCACGACTACACAACGATATATTAGGTATAATTTAATCTTGGTTATAAGGAATGTTGGTCTTGTTGAGAGGCTTTCTTGGTAGCTTTGTCTCTTTCACACTCGTTGTTGGATTAGTAGTGTGACCTTGTCATTTAAATTTCAGGATATTTTTACCTTATCGCGCTCGACAAAATCAGCGCTTGATTTCGATCCATGGTTTCGATCCTTTAAGTCAATCCTTGATTTTGATCCTTGATTTTGATTTCGATCCTTGATTTCGATCCTTGGTTTCGATATTGGATTTCGATCAAGGATTTTGATCCTTGATTCTTGAATCTTGAATCTGAAATCTTGAATCTTGAATCTTTGAAGTGACAGCTGTCAAACTTCAAATGGACATATCTCGGGAACTACTCGTCCTAGACTCCTCGTTCTCAGTTCAAATGAAAGCAATGACCAAGATCTTCATTTGAAGTGACAGCTGTCAAACTTCAAAAGGCCATATCTTGGAAACTACTCGTCCTAGACTCCCCGTTCAAAGTTCAAATGAAATCTATGACCAAGATCTTCATTTGAAGTGACAGCTGTCAAACTTCAAACGGCCATATCTTGGAAACTACTCATCCTAGACTCCCCGTTCAAAGTTCAAATGAAAGCTATGACCAAGATCTTCATTTGAAGTGACAGCTGTCAAACTTCAAACGGCCATATCTTGGAAACTACTCGTCCTAGACTCCCCCCCCCCCCCTTACTTATGAAAGATGTTTAAAGTTGAACACTGGTTGAACAACGTCCTGTCTCTGTTTGTCACTATCCACAAATAAAGACAGGACGTTGTTTAACCAGTATTTCACGTTAAACATCATTCATAAGTAAGGCCCCCCGTTCAAAGTTCAAATGAAAGCTATGACCAAGATCTTCATTTGAAGTGACAGCTGTCAAACTTCAAACGGCCATATCTTGGAAACTACTCGTCCTAGACTCCCCGTTCAAAGTTCAAATGAAAGCCTTGACCAAGATCTTCATTTGAAGTGACAGCTGTCAAACGTCAAACGGCCATATCTTGGAAACTACTCGTCCTAGACTCCCCCCCCCCTTACTTATGAAAGATGTTTAAAGTTAAACACTGGTTGAACAACGTCCTGTCTCTGTTTGTCACTATCCACAAATAAAGACAGGACGTTGTTTAACCAGTGTTTCACGTTAAACATCATTCATAAGTAAGGCCCCCCGTTCAAAGTTCAAATGAAAGCTATGACCAAGATCTTCATTTGAAGTGACAGCTGTCAAACTTCAAACGGCCATATCTTGGAAACTACTCGTCCTAGACTCCCCGTTCAAAGTTCAAATGAAAGCCTTGACCAAGATCTTCATTTGAAGTGACAGCTGTCAAACTTCAAACGGCCATATCTTGGAAACTACTCGTCCTAGACTCCCCGTTCAAAGTTCAAATGAAAGCTATGACCAAGATCTTCATTTGAAGTGACAGCTGTCAAACTTCAAATGGCCATATCTCGGAAACTACTCGTCCTCGACTCCCCGTTCTCAGTTCAAATGAAAGCTATGACCAAGATCTTCATTTGAAGTGACAGCTGTCAAACTTCAAACGGCCATATCTTGGAAACGGCCATATATAGGTGAGGTAATACGACCCCTGGACAATGTATGACATCGGCATTAAATTCGTTATAGTCTTTAAGATACTGAGACGTCGCCGTCGATCGGCGTAAAGTCGACTCACATGCAAACCCCCCACAGTGACAAACACGTAAAAAAGGAAGCTCAAGTCTCACCTAGCTCACGCGTGTCGCACCTACAAACAACTGCAGGACTCAAGACATAAGACCAGGGCTATTTTGACTCACACGTAAAGTCGTTAACTCGGATTATTTCCTACAAAAAATGATTGTTTACGATGAATACTTTTAAATGGTAGAAGATGGTTGAAAAAAGTGATAGACATTTATATTGTGTAAAATATTTAAAGTAATTCTGCATTCTATAACTTTAATATTGTTCGTAAATAATCAATGTGTAGGAATCCGAGTTAGCGACTTTACGTGTGAATAGCCCAGCAGGTTATTAAAGACTTATTTCACCATCTCCAAGACAAGTTTTGATCAGATAAAACCACTGACCTGTATCTATACAAGTACGCTGGACCTCTGATACCCTTTGAAATGACAGCTCTTGAATGTGCCGATTTGAAGCGCCCCCAATGCGGGGGAAGAGAACTAAATCTGACGTAGCTGACAAATGGCCGTTGTCTCGTTTGTATTGTCTTCCGTGTTTTCAAAGTGTTTTTGGAGGATTAACGCGATTAAGCTTGTTTGTTTTGTCTTATTTATTTAGTTGATACATAAATAAGTGGTGGGCATTCATAGGTAAACTATGAAAGAGTGTGTGCTAAGCAAAACTCGTTACCAGAAGGGAAGTGGGGTTACATTCCACAAGTAAGTGAATTTACGGCTAATCTTCGGCTAATATTCAACAAATTAAACTTATCTTAATTATTATACGTAATAACAACATATTTGTCTTCATATTACCGTTTTTTATAAACAATAAAATTTAATAGTGTTGTCAAAGTTACCTGTCGATAAAACTTATCGATATTTTTCCTATAGATATCTATTTACTTTCAAGAACGGAAATCGCCGATGACCGATTTTTATTATCAAATACATATAATTTTTAAATAATTCACAGGTTTCCGACAGACATAAGACTGGAATTATGGCTGAAAAACATTGAAAAACCTAGTTGGCGTCCGAAAAAATATGATTACATCTGTTCAAAGCACTTCTCTGATGACTGTTTTATTAAACATAACTCATACACTACTTTGTAGTGCATGAAACTGCACTAAAGTGCAGTACTCCAACAATTTTCTGTAGCAGTGCCGGTTAGTATAAAAATACCGTATTATTTCTAAAATGTATAGATAGATAGGTCATACATAAAATTTTTATTCTGATTATTCGAAATTCTGAAATTCCGTAGATATTGATTTTGAATGATGGGCTATACTCCCTTCCAGTTATTTGGGAAGCTGTCCTTCCACCATGTGTTAAAATAGTATCTATATTAATAATGAATACTGTTTTTTTTCTTCCTTCTGATTGGTTAAGATTACGAAAAAGGCTGTTTTATTTCAAATTAAAATATCATGTTTTTGTAGAAAACGTATCTTCACCGCATGAAAGTATAGTTTTACCTACACCTTCTGTATCAGGAACAAGGGTGGTTACGCCTACCACACCCTCCATATCTGGTACAATAGCTGTAAATAAAAGTAAAAAGAAGACTAATTATGGAACAGAACGATACCAACTTCAGTTCTAAGTACTTCTACATTGGCCACAAACATATTGCTTAGGTGATATTAAGTGAGCTGAAAAATATATATAGTCGTATTGCTCATTATACGAACTAAAAGTGAAGGAAAAAATGTCATTTTTCCTTCAATTTTGACATAAAACGTATCGAAACTAATCAAAATTGAAGGAAAAATGACACTTTTTCCTTCAATTTTATATATCGGGTCGATTATGTACCTTCTTATGATTTGTAGTTTAATTGTTGATTAACAGAAATTTTGTTTTCAGGTCGAAGGCGTCGAAGTACAAGCTGTGACCCGCAACAGAGTACTCCTTCAAAGAAGGTTAGGTCTCTCTCCGAAATCTGCGATAGTATCAAGCATGATCATCGTTATGAAAACTCTCCTAAAACATCCAAAAAAGCATTGCAGAGAGTTAAAAATTATTTGATAAAATCAAGAGCTCGTGTAAAAGTCTTAAAATTTTTTGATGTTACCTAAGTAACTATGAAAATGTAAAAAGAAACGCACTCGGATTGCATGACACAAAGTGAAGTATATTCAGAAAACAGTTACACCAACATACTACAAGAGAACAACCGCAGTATAAACAACCTATCCATACAAACATAGCACAGACAATAATATAGAGGCACAGATAATATTTTAACACCCCCACTTAACAAAATAACACAAAGTTTTAATTTGTTACAATTCCTAACATTTTTAGAAATTTATTATGTTTACATGAAATTAACCCTTTTGTCAACAGGTCAGCAGGCATCTCTTGCGTTGAAATATATCCAACATCAACTAATTTATTTTTAATCACATCTTTCACATAATGAAACCGTACATCAATATGTTTTGATCTATTATGTGTCTGATGACCGGTTGCTATCTTTAATGCACTTTGGTTATCACAAAATATCTTTATTACATATTTCCTATCAGTGAGTTCATATATTAAGTTTCTTAAATATACAGCTTCTCGAGTTGCCTCAGATAAAGCTACATATTCAGCTTCAGTGCTGGATAAAGACACTGTCTTCTGTTTTTGGCTTTGCCATGAAATTACAGAACCACACATGGTAAAACAGTAACCAGTATACGATTTCCTATCTAGATGGTCACTGCCCCAATCAGCATCAACAAATCCAACCAAATTTACATTTTCTCTGCTATACTTTAAACAGTAATTTTTAGTCTTTAGCAAGTACTTCAGTATTCTTTTAGCATAACTATAATGATTTTCATTATAACAGTTATTGAATTGGCTAAGATAACTTACAGAATAACTTATGTCAGGTCTAGTTAAAACCGCTAAGTACATAAGACTACCAATTAACTTTTGAAAAGGAATATTTTTCATACATGTTTCTGATTTTTCTAAATTTAATCTACACTCAATTGGAGTATCTGCAGGTTTACAATCAGACATATTAAATACAGACAATAATTTTTCTATGTATTGTTGTTGATCTACAGTTATAGTATTCAACTCTTTATTGACATTTATCCTCATACCTAAATAACGTCTTACTGAACCTAAATCCTTAAGTTTAAATTCAAGACCTAGTGCAGTTTTTAGCTTATTTGTTTCTTCTACACTATTTGAAAAAATCAGGAAATCGTCAACATACACAGCTACTATGACTTTGACTTCACCAACATTCTTTTGAAATAGGCAGGGTTCATATTTACTATTTTTCAATCCTAAGTTACATAAGAAATCTTTTACCCTTTCATACCATACAAAAGAAGATTGCTTCAATCCATATATAGCCCTTTTCAACTTTAACACCTTACCTTTACAATTTTCATTTTCAAAACCTTCAGGAATAGACATATAAATGTTCTCCTTCAAATGTCCATTTAGAAAGGCAGTAGTCACATCAAGATGTGTAATGTCCATGTTCCACTGTACACTAAGAGCGAATAACAGTCTGAGCGTTGAATGTCTCACCACCGGGGAGAAAGTGTCCACATAGTCTATACCACGTTGCTGTGTGAAACCCTTCGCCACAAGTCTAGCACGGTACCTGACTTTATCACTCACATCTAGCTTTTTATTAAAGACCCACTTGCACTGCACAATTGACACATCACAAGGAATGTCCACGAGCTCCCAAGCATCATTGTACTGAAATGATTTCAGCTCCTCTCGCATGGCTTGTTTCCATTGTTCAGCTTCAGGTCCAATCATAGCATCGGAGAAATTAATCTGCTCTGTCACCGGTAAACCATCTGGCACAATTGTAGTATTCAGACCATAGCGTTCTGGAGGTCTCCTTGTTCTCTTTCCAGGCTGAATTTCTAAAAGCTCTTTGGCTTCATTTTCGGAAATATTCATCTCAGCTTTAGAGTCTGTTAGCGTCTCATCGCTATCTGAATCTGCATTTATGTAAACTGAAGAACTGGAACTCGATGCTCGAATTCGTTCGGAAATTATGCATTTTCTTCGCAGCGAATGCAGCGCAGTGGAAGCGTGCTGGGCCCATAACCTAAAAAGAAACGCACTCGGATTGCATGACACAAAGTGAAGTATATTCAGAAAACAGTTACACCAACATACTACAAGAGAACAACCGCAGTATAAACAACCTATCCATACAAACATAGCACAGACTATAATATAGAGGCACAGATAATATTTTAACAAAATGATGACGGAAACTAATAAAAAATGATAAAGGATTGTACAAATATTTTTATTTTCTATAAATACCTTACCTATTCCACTCCATTCTGAAAAAAACACATTTCTATTTAAAAAACGTTCCCTATTTATTTTTGGATCTAGCTAGCCACATACTAAGTACCCGTTAGTCCGGCTTCGGCTTAGCCTAAGACTAGCAGTTTCTGACATTTGCGCGTTCAACCTAACAAACAAACTAGTCAGCTTCATAATATTACCTAGTATAATTAATTATACAACTCGTCGGAAATGTCTTTTATCGATGTATTTTATCTCATTGTCCCATCTCTATTATTAGTTCCTTTCCCACCCACTTCTGCGATCAGCGCCAAAATGGCGAAAATCAAATCGCCTCACTATGGCCCGGCTTGTCAGAGGTCCAGCGTACTTGTATAGATACGTACTTGTATAGATACAGGTCAGTGGATAAAACTCAGAGTAAATGACAGCTATAAAATGGTCATAAAAGCTGTATTAGAATATTATCTAAAAGGCAAATTCGTATCAAATTCTTCGATTCGAACGTGATTCGAAACCGCATTCAAACTGATTTTCCTAAATCCGGTGTGCTTAAATAGCTGACCAGTCGCCTCCGCACCCGGATCTCACCGCATCGCCTCGGATTCTTTGTATGGAATTCTATGAAGCAACGCTCACTACATCAACTTCGTAACGCCGCCGGATCGCCGCATCGCAATCCAAAAGTGAAGGAACAAGTGAACACCCAAAAGGCGCCTTCAATCAACTCACCACTATAAATACTTACCTATGTAGCTTTTGAACCTAGCCTAGCCACCTAGCCACTAATAGAACTCGTTGGAGGCAAGCTGTCCACTTTATCACGAAGACGACCAGTGATCACGATCTTCAGGCATGAAGAGCCGACCACAGAGAGAGAGAGCTTTTGAACATTTTGCTTTGTGTTGCCTGAAATAAAGAATTTAAAATAATGAAATGAAATGGAAACTCGCCTCAGCCTATGCCTTCTACCTCAGGCCTCAGCTAGACGAAAGCGGGTGCATGAACTATGCAGCATCCTTTGGCTAATGTATTTCTTTATTTATGTCTGTTTGCATTACGTCACTCTTTTTGCTTAGGTACTTTTGGTGCAGTTTCGTCTTATATTGCGACAAAAGTTTTGTTTAGTTTTGAAATTTTTCTATGCTACAATGAGAAGAGTGTGAATTTTTTAAGTTTGTGTATTTGGAGGGTAATCTCCGCAACAAATATTTGAAAAATTTGGTAAAGACATGGATAGAACGGCACAGGGCCTGTTAGAATGGCGTTTGAGGGAGGAGGCTTATACCCATCAGTGGGCTATTATTTGAGCTGCCAATGATGATGATGATGATGAAGAAAGATTGCTACCTGATACTATACAAATCATCTACCTAGTAAAATATGTAGTTAAAAAGCCTAAGTTTTTTTTAAATTCTTTGTACGCACTTCATGGTACGAAAAACTGATACCTAATGAAGGTGTTGGATTCGAAGCCTTCAAAAGCTAATCGTACATTATGTGTTGAATCTTAATACTAATCCTCATAAACTCAGGATCATACATTACGTCAATCAATGATACGGATAGTATGACGAGGGTTGCGGTGACAGGGCGTGACAAGGGGTGACAGGGGTGTCCTATCGATGGAGTGCGGTGTCGATGTGGTCGGTACCTAATGTGTGCGTAAACTTAGGGGTGGAAGAGGGTGGAATACTGCTACTGAAATCTGGAAAAATGCAATTTTTAAGACAAATACGTTTCATTCTGAAGTCTATATCTATCTAAGTATCCATGTTATGCTTATACTTGACAGGTTGCAAAACCGTTGCCGCATATTAGAATACTAATCACACTAATATCACACTAATCTTAATCACTCTAATTATAAAAGCAAAAGTATGGATGTTTCGATGGATGGATGGATGTATGTTTATTCCTCTATAACTTGACAACCACTGAACCGATTTGGCTGAAATTTAATATGTAGATAATGACCGGGAATAGGACATAGGCTACCACTCTGTACACTCTGGGTACCACGCAAGCGAAGCCGCGGGCGGAAGCTAGTTAGTCAAATAATTGTGAGGAAATGTCTCCTTAAAGATTTTATTATATCTTTAACAAACAAACATTGATTCACTTGTCGCCATCTACACCACACAAAACAAAACTTGTAATAAGTGAACCAGATTATTAACATGATTTGCAATATCTAGTATGGTATAACCAATGCTGGTATAACCAGCAAAGAATAACTCTTGCATTTTCGATACTTTTCGATTCGTTAGTCTGTCCCTGAGGGGAATATTTTTACCTATTTCTCGGTAAAAATGTACAGATAGGTCACTCCAGATAAACTTAAGCCTTTATATTTTTTTACTACATGATTTATACAGTGTCAGGAGGTAATTTGCCTACACTTAGAACGCTGTAGTACCGGGAACAAAAGTTATATTAGACTCCAGTAAACCTCGTGAGTTCAAATCTCGGCCGTAAATAAAATCTTTCGGAATATTATCGAAAGCCTTCGATGTTGCAGATCACAGCGTTCTCGCCTCCAAGCTCCAGCACTATGGTATCGGCGGTAAGGCACACTCGCTCTTTACAGACCTCTTGCGTGATAGAGTGCAGATGGTGGTCGCAGATGGTGGTGAGACTAAGTCTGACTCCCTAAAAACCGCAATGGGCGTGGCACAGGGATCGTCTGTATCCAACATCCTCTTCTCGCTGCTATTGAACGACCTTCCCGAGAACGTAACCGCGGGAGAAACTTATATGTACGCGGATGACGTGGCCGTGGTCGTCAACGCACCTTCACTGAACCAGCTAGAGAAGCGGTTGAACACAGCTGCCCGGCAGGTTGCGCGGTGGTTTGAGTGGAACGGTCTTATCCTGAACCTCAAAAAAACTCACTTTCTACATTTCTGCATCTCGGGGCGGCAAGTTAGAAGTTTATCTATTAGGATTGGCACATCGCATATCGAACAAGTCTCGTCTACCCTCTTCCTAGGCTTCCATATCGATCGCACCTTAACCTGGGGCACGCATATAGAAAAACTATGTGCAAGGCTAGGCAGCGCATGCTTTGCCCTTCGCCGGCTGTCGCGCGTGGTTGCCACCGACGTGGTCCGCACCTGTTACTTTGCGACAGTACATTCGCTCCTCCAGTATGGCGCAGAACTGTGGGGACGCGCTGCCGACCGGGAGCGCGTCTTTCGCATGCAGAAGCGCGCTGTGAGGGCGATCGTGAGGACAGCGCAGGACACGTCGGCACGACCGTATTTCACATCGCTTCAGATCCTTACACTTCCATCAATAATAATACTCCAAGTTGTAATGTATGTAAGGCAAAATCTGACTAACTTCAAGAGGCGGGGAGACGACCACAGATACAACACCCGCGGTGCCGACAAGCTCTCAGCGACGTCCCACAGACTTGCTAAATCTGACAGACTGACACATGTACTGGGGCCCAGTTTGTACAACCACTTACCAGATCACATAGTTTCCACACCAAGCCTGACCTCCTTTAAAAGAAAACTTAAATCTTGGCTAATCGAGAAGGCGTTTTACAGTGTTGAGGATTTTCTTAATACATAAGAATTATTTTAATTGACGATTTTTATTAATTAATCAGAATATCAATTTAATTTACTAATTTATTATTTATTTAAATTAACTTGTGAAACTAGTTAATAGCAATTTTTTTAACTTTTTTATTTAAGTTGGTAGGTACCTACCTATTTAATTTTTGACCTGTAATGATTTTATTACCAATAAATTGATTATTCTTGATTATTCTTGATTATGTAGGTAAGTATATTATTATGCACATGCATAGCTCAAAGCGGTGTAGGAAAATCTATATAGTATATTGAAAATTATATGGACACAAGATTTTATTGCGTAATTTTCCTTATTTATCCCGACGTTTCGGCTATGTTACCTACAACAGCCGTGGTCGCGGGTATTGTAACATATCGGCTGTTGTAACATAGCCGAAACGGAAAGGTAAATTACGCAATAAAATCCCTTGTCTGTATAATTTTCAATATGAATAGTGATCGCAAAAGTTTAAAAAAGACTACCTATCTTTAAAGTATTTATTCTGTAGGTCCTAGCTAGATAGCTAGTATTCTACTCCTTTAATTTTAGTGAGTTCTAGGTAGGTACACATATTGACTTTGTCTTTCCTGTGTATACACAGACTGTTACAACAAACCTAATCTACAGTGCCGTAATTAGGCTTTTACGCGCCCGGTGCGAGCTACTATTACTGTGCCCTGTTTGTGGTCCCTGGTCTGGTCCTTTCTGCACCCCTCCAGGGTCTGCGCCCTGTGCCGCACAGGGCCTGGGCCTGCCTGGGCACCCTGGGGGTTGCCCAGGCACGGGCTATGCCTATGCCTGGGCACCGCTGGCAACCGCCCTAGTTACTGAGTCTATCTCAACAAGTGAAGTAGCTCTTGTCACAAACTTACTTATGTCGCATGTATTTAACGGGCACGACCGGGTTTTGCGAAGTGTGAAAATAGTATTTGCTTCGTACCTCGTAGGTGCTTCCTGTAACTGCGACATTTTTGGAGAAATAAGTAACCTAGAGTCGAATTCAGCACTGAAGACACAGCGCTGCTATAGCATAAAACTAGGTTATGTAAAAAATTACCAATTGTCCAAATAAGACTTGAACAATAATAATTATGCTGGTTTATACGTTCGTTAGCTCTACACACCAGATCAACTGAACGACCTTGACTAAAAGAGCATAATAAAGGAAATAAAACAATTAGTTCCCGCTTTTGCCGTAGGACTTGAGTGCTGAATCCTACTCTACCTGGTTTTTCTAGTTTTCCGTACCAAACTAACTGAAATTAATTGAATACTTTGGAAATATTGTTTTGCCTTGGGACTAATTTATCTATATTTGCTCTACTTAGGGTTTGTTTCTCCATCCATCTCTTTTAGCTAGGTATTAATCCTAGTTTTTCTTTTGATAACTTTGACGAACCTTACTTTGTTCCACTAGCTCCCCACTGGAGCTTGACTATTTAGATTTAAGCGGATGGATCACCGAAAAGAAAGCTATGCCCCATACCGTGTTTGTTGCCCTGATTCTTCACGGTGTTGGTCGCGAAAGAACAGGACTAGAATCACCTAGCTCAATTCAAAATGATCCTAATGGTCCTACTGAATAAATGATATTTGAAATTTGTTTTTTTTTTCTAAGTAGGTACCTACTCTTCCAGTTTGTTACACTCTACTGTTAATTCTGCCAACTCTATCAACGTTGTCTACATTGGTATAGTTAGTAGGTACTTTACTGTACCTGTGTAAGTACTTACCCCGGGCACATCTATAGGCATAATAAAACTACTTAAACAAAGCAGGATTGAACCTACATCATAGCGATTAATATTATCCGTCAAATCAAACACTTTCATAAGAAACTGCTATCCGGCAGAATTTCCAAGTGTTGCTCCCTCAGTTTTTTGTTTCCCATTTCGTTTTATTACAACCATGCATCAATTGTGACAGTAATGTATCGCACACTTCTGTAGGATACGTACAGTCAGCTACGAAATTAATTGGCATTATTGCAACTGAAGACAATAACTAAAATTTGAATTGCCGCTAACAAAAGTTTAATAAAGCAAAATGGCAAAGAGTACTTTAAATCTTGACAAAATCTTGCGTTTAAAACCATTAATTTGCAGTAGGTTACCTTATTTTTTTAAAGATGTAAGTACTTACCTAAATATAAACCTCTGCTACTGACCTACAATGTTACATAATTTTTTTTTAGGAATTGTCTATATTTGTGTCTGACTGTACAAAGACAATTTAGGAACGAAGTTACTACACATTATCATAAGTGACAAAACGCTAAGGCAAAAATACCTGTAATGTCCCTGTAAGTAGAAGTACAGTGAAATAGGATGAAGTCTATTTTTCCATAGCGCGGTTAACATCCGTATACCCATATTAAAGTGTGTTTATTTGTTTGTTAATTTGTCCTGCTTTCACGTCAAAACAGAGCGACGGATTGACGTGATTTTTTGTATGGAGATAGTTGGAGGGCTAGAGAGTAGACTTTTTACTGCAGCTAGTTGTCTTTAAGAATTTGATTCAATTTCAAATGCATTTCAATTTCAAGATCAAATAGAAGTAAAGGGTTCTCAAGCACTTTCAAATACATATTGCACGTGTTTACATTTTGCAGAAGTTAGCATTACAAACTCTTGTTTCTTGTATAAAGTTGCAGAGTTTTCAAGCCTTCTATACGGAAGCGGAAAAGTTCGTTTGTAAAGGCTCAAACAAACGTTGGCCCAGCCTTGCATTGCCTCTCTATCGCTCTCGCCTTGCATCGATTCGCCTTCTCGCTCGCGCTCGCCTAAGCTGGCCTAGGCTGGCCCAACATGGTGTTTGAGCCTTTAGAACGCGTTTATCACAGAAACTACCAGTCGGATTAGAAAAATTCTTTTGGCATCTGATAGCTAAACTTTTGAGGAAAGCTTTTATCATCATCCCCATATACCATTACTACGGGGGTAACGCGAGGCGCGAGGGCGTTGCTAGTTAGAACATAATTATAACCTATACCAAATTAATTTTCCTTCACCATTAAATTTTGCACTCGTTCATTAATGCTTAGGTAAGTAGGTTTATAAATTTTCCGATTTGTAGATTTTAATTTTTACTAGACAGGTATTTTTGCAATTGACTGTACCTAACTACCCTTCTAATAAAAGGGTCACACATGTTACATGGAACTTTTGAAAAGAGGTCGAGAACACAGGTCTGGGTGTTGGTCTAATAATGGCCTAGGTCAATACGTGCGGAGGTCGAATAGGTCCTGAATAGTTCTAATAAAGTGGCGATGGGTTTGCAACCTGTCACGTAGAGGATGCTAACTGTATTGGAAAAGTAAGTTTCGCTTCACAAAACCTTGTGAATATTAGGCATGTTAAAGTTGAAACTAGATAAGTAGTTAAGTTAGGTACTTTACTTTTTACGTTACTTTAGTTACTAGTTAAGTTATTTTCGTGAAAAATATGATCACGGCCTTATCCCCAAGGTGCGGTGGACATTTTCTCAGGTCTTTTTTACTCAACTGCGCGACGCAAAGGAAGGGTAATGTGTTTTAGACATTTTATTAAGATCCTTGAAGTTATCTAAGGGGGTAGTCGAGGCATAACACCTGTTTGATTGCTGTGTAGCGCGGGACTTTGAATTTGTTCAAAGTTTTTTCATTCAAAGTCCCATTAATCAAACAAGATTTAAACAATGTCCAAATCTTTGAACCTGTATCTGGCGCAGGTAGAAGGAAACCTTCGTAGAGGGACCGTGCTACGAGACAGCTACGAACTTGCTACGAATTTTCTACGTAGTCTAAAAAGCTTTATAATTTAAGAATACACAGCATTGTCTAACTTTGAACTTCTATCTGGCACACTGAGAAGGAAACCTTCGTAGAGAGACCGTGCTACGAGACAGCTACGAACTTGCTACGAATTTTCTACGTAGTCTAAAAAGCTTTATAATTTAAGAATACACAGCATTGTCTAACTTTGAACTTCTATCTGGCACACTGAGAAGGAAACCTTCGTAGAGGGACCGTGCTACGAGACAGCTACGAACTTGCTACGAATTTTCTACGTAGTCTAAAAAGCTTTATTAGAATACAGTTTTTTTTATTTCACCCTTCACATCCCACATCCACAAAGGTCTTTTCCAAGTTCTTCCATCCGGTGACGTTACGAAGCCCTTGATTCTTCATGGTGTTGGTCGCGAAAGAACAGGAGTAGAATAACCTAGCTCTTAAGACGATTCAAAGTGGTCATAGCGGTCCTACTTAATAAATTGTATTTTAATTTTAATTTTTTTGGAAATTTAGTTGTTGTAGTGAGCGTTGGTCCCATAGAGTTCCATACAAAGAATAAAAAATTATTTCAAAAAAACAAAAAACCCGACTGCGTTAAAACTAAAAAGAAAAAAAACAAGCCTGCAAAGAATGACTCACAGTCGGTACCCATTTATTTGATTACCAATCAAATCTTCCCAATGTTTTGGGTCCCGACTGTGAGTAATTCTTTGCAGGCTTGTTTTTTTTCTTTTTAGTTTTAACGCAGTCGGGTTTTTTGTTTTTTTGAAATAATTTTTTATTTTACACTTTTTAGTTATGATGATTATTAAGATTTGTTTATTTTTTCTTAAAGTTTGGTAAGTAAATTAGCGAGAATGATTATTAATTAACTTTAAACCGTTATATTTCCTAAACTATTATTTTAAATGAAAAATGGTAAAAGAAACCCAAAGTTGATTTTAAAATACCTATTCAACGATACCCCATTTGACATGGTGTGACGATTTTGAATTTTTGAATTTTGACAATATGGCGTCTGGTTGCGGCACTACTGAATTTTGATTACTTTCATGTCTTTAGTGACACTCACAAGGTTGAGACAAATCGATTGACGTAAGAATCATCAAAATCGGTCCACGCGTTTGGCCTCTAGAGTGCCACATAGAAACATCCATAGCGAGCATTATTATTAATCAACTTTAAACCGTTATTTTTCCTAAACTATTAATTAAAATGGAAAATGGTAAAAGGAACCTAAATTTGATTTTAAAATACCTATTCAACGATACCCCACTTGAATTGGTGTGACGATTTTGATTTTTTTAATTTTGACATTAAGGCGTCTGGTGGTGGCACTGGTGAATTTTGATTATTGTCATGCCTTATTAACACTCCCAAGGTTCAGACGAATCGATTGACGTAAGAATTATCAAAATCGGTCCACGCGTTTGGCCTCTAGAGTGCCACATAGAAACATCCAAACATACATACATAGACTGATAAACACATTACCCTTCCTTTGCTTTGCGCAGTCGGGTAAAAACGGGGCGATGCGGTGAGGTTCGGGTGCAGAGGTGACTGGTCAGATGTTAGCTTGTTGTTAATGGCTGAATTTAAAGTTTTAAGCCCTTCAAAATGGCTTAACATTACAGTTATCAACAACGTGACTAGCACAGAAGCGCTCAACTTGGTAATCCCACTAGTGGGAATCACCCGTTAAAAAGAAAGCGCAGATATTCACAAAAATTTATAAACAAGCTTTAGAAATAGATTCATAAATCAACGGACTGCAAAAGGCTAATACTTAGTTGAAATAGACCAACATGGACGAACTATTTCAAGTACGGATTCATTTAAAATTCAAATATTTGAAAAGGTTCGTTAGGCCGCCTGTTTACAACAGTGGATGTTTCATCAGAGCATTTTGTTGTCCAATTTGAGGGTCATGCCGACTACTGTTCATTGGATGGCATGTTTTGGATTCTCTCTTTGATTATGTGCGATTATGTCAGTGTTTTTGTTATAAAGCCGCATCAAAATTAGATGACTTTTAGAATCTAAAGTGGGTGATCGACGTACGAGCCTATACCGCGGTTTAGAACGTCGGTTTTACTCGCGGCTCGTTGGTGCTGATCGACTAGTGAGTGAAACAGTTGTATCGTAGTCGAATTGAGGTTTTGAATTTTGAATTTGATCGAGCTGAGTAAAAAATGAAACAAACGACGAGCCGCGAGCCAGGCTCGTACTCACAAAACCGCGGTATCGCAATGATACACCGGCGAGCTTTGCCGACGAGCCGTAAGATCGCGGTAGCCGTAAGATACTCACTCGTCGAGAATTATAATACAAAAAGTATGAAGTAATCGTACGGATAGCCCGCGAAATTAAAATTTCTTCCGTTTTTTTGCAATTTGCAAGACTGTGTTAGGTTGTAAGTACCTATCTTGATCAAAACTGACGTGATTTTTACTAAATCCATGGTCTAAAATTTCCGACATCCGAATCGACTACTAATTCAATACAAACTTACTCTACATTAAATTCAAAACGTCAAGAGATTCAGGGATAGGTAGATTCCAACATAAATACTTCCACAGTTTCACAATTCTCCAGTAATATAAACAGCTTAAAGTCCACTTAGACAAAGTCCAATTAAAACAAGGCCACCTTTAAAACTCCAAGTTCAACTATAATTAATATTGTAAGGCTACCTAAAGTAAGATCAGAAGAAACACTTTTCAACAACTAATTAGCTGCCAAGCCCGAGTAGGCGATGTCGAGGACAGTGGAAGTTCATTAGGGATGTACCGGAACGAATTGTGGTCAAAACTTGTTCTCTGGTCAAATACGCTTTTAGAAAGATCTAAATTTATGAAATTGAGGTCTAGTAATGGTGCCTGTAGCTCCATTCTACCATCGCAATGCTCGCCATCGGCTTGGGGATCCATCCTCACACTTTGAAGCCAAGGTCACGTACGGTTGGAAACTCAGTTCCAGAGGAATTTCCTCCCGCGAAGAATTGGGTTGTGGAATGATCTACCTGCCGCGGTTTTCCCCAGTGACTACAGTAGGTACCTATGCTGTTCTTCAAAAAGGGCGTTTTGAAATTTTTAAAGGGTCAGCAGCGCGAGTGTGGCTCCTCTGGTGTCGCAGGCGTCCATATGCTACGGTAACAGCTGCGCATGCATTTATTTCTAAACCATAGTTCAGCCCATTCTCCCCTATCTGAAAAGCTCGTTGCCATTTTGTTTGAAATTCGGAAGTAAGTATAAAACTTTTGAGCACATCACATCACTAACTCACCCGACACTCGGCTGTAATTGAGTAAATTGTCGTTAACTTTTAGTTTTTAGTTGTTAGAGTTCGCTATCAAAGTTCATTGCAAGGTTTGTTCATCGTTTGTGAGAAACTCGAAAAGTAAGACTAAAAAAGGACCAAAGTGCTTTTACTAGGACATAAATAAGTAGGTACCTACCTATTTAATTTCCTTTTATATTCAGTCTAGCAGCGCCCTCGCGGCTTTGCTCCCGTAGACTACGGGCCGTAGTGATGGTAGGTATCTATAAGGTGATGAAAAGTAGCCTAGATTTATAAACTTCCTCAAGAGTTTAGCTATCACATGCAAAACTAATTTTTCTAATCCGACTGGTAGGTAGGTATAAAACTGTTTTTTGTTTTAAATATCTCGTTTCGTTTTATTACCCCCCCCCCCCCCCCCCAGAAAAGCCATTTTACCCCCGTGCGGTAAATAAACCTATTCAAAAAGCCTGTCAATGGCTGAGATTCGAACTCGCAGCCTTCGGCGTAAAGTCTAACATCCTAACCGCTTAGCTGCTCTGACCATAACAGCTTCCGCGAAATTACGAACCCATTGCACTGGTAAATCTTTTTGCGTGAAAATGCCGAGAAAACGAACTTTCCCAGATAGGTCAATTTCCCAGGTAGCTAGGTCGATTCTTCGCCCCCGTAAAACCCCGTACCGCCATTTCATAGAAATCGATAGAACCGTTTTCGAGAAAGTGAATACAAACAAACAAATAAAAAAAATACTAATATTGCTCGTTTAATAGTGGATTAGAGAAGGAAAACCGAGAAAAACTAAGGTATCACTTACACAGACGTTACAAAAACGCGAACCCAATTCATATTTCCACCCTATTATGTATTCCAAGCCCCTGAGCAGGGCCCTTGCACCTTTTCCGTGTTGTATCCCTATAACAGTCCTTAGAACAACAAATTAGAAGCTCACCCCTCCTAATTGAAGGGTAGGGTTGTCAAAAGGAATACTAAGAAGGGCTTAATGTAGAGGGTCTACTAATAAGGGCATTAGGTGTCTAAGTATTCGGTTGCTTCTAATCAGTAGAGAAAACATCTTGAATCGGGGTTTACCTGGAAACATGGAGAGTCTGAAGTTAGATATATCTACTAGGTACCTACCTACCTAAGTATTTTCGGTTCGTTAGATAGATTTTATTAATAGGTAAGTAGGTACTTATTTATTTATTTGCGAAAATCTTTGATGGCTCAACTAGCTTAGTGCAGGTACCTATAAATGTATACCTAGGTATGTTCTGTTCACCGATTACTCGAAGACGCCTGGACGGATTTGGAAAATTATTGTTTTGTTTGAAAGGGTAGGTATGTTTTCCGATTGGTGCCATAAAAATTTGGTGAGGATCTGTCAAGGTGTTACTATCAGAAATGCACCTCTAGAGTGCAGAAAATTGCTCAGCTTATAATGGTGCGAATATACACTGGGCCAACCTAGGCGAGCCTATTCGAGCGCGAGCGAGAAGGCGAGAGCGATAGAGGCAATGCGAGCCTGGGCCAGCGTGTATTCGGGCCTTATCAGTGAAGTCGGTTTTTTTTATTTTTTTTATTTAGGTATTCACTTGTATTTTGACAACCCTCTCCAATCTTTTGTCCGGGTTGCGTTATTACTTCAAGTTATGAGCTGTTGATGGGTATCTACTGTTACTGCCTTCTCCACTAATTATAACTACAGCGAAACATGATAGCCGCTACGAATATTTATCGCACTATCCTGTTTGTGAGATAGATGGCAGGATAGCCGTACCTCGACATTCGATCCGAAAGATCATGAATTCGAATCCAGGTCGTGCATCAGGAATTTTGTTTCGAAAAATGTGCGCACTAAACGGTAGGTAAAGGAAAACATCGTGAGGAAACCCGCGGCTTGTCAGCCCCACACGTATTGACCATGTCTTATGATGTCTTTTCTGAACTGAAAAGGTAGTTAGTTAGTTAGATGAAGGTAATTTCTATGTAGATAGGTAGGTAAGGTTACTTACTCAATTTTGTTGATTAGGTAGGTGTATTTTTTGTTCATTAATGTATTCATCGAGATACACGTGAATAAATGACATAAAGTTCACTGTTCATGCTGATGTTCAAATAACATTTTGAAGGTTATTTTGTTTTGATGGACTAGTTTAGATCATCCATCAAATATTTTAGGTACTTTTTTTTTTATTCGCTTTTAGCCTGCAGTGGGACTATCTCACTTACTCTCTCTCACTTTTAATAAAACTACAAGGAGAAAGAAAAGATTTTGTTAAAAACGACCCAAAAAATTCAATTATTTAATGCACATTCAACATCAATTCAGTAACATTCAGTTTTTAAACATTAATTTTAATTTCTAACATAATGTTTTCTTGGCTAAGTACTTTCAACATCAAAAATAAAGAATGATTTCTTGCGACAATGGATACTAGGTAGCTATTGTAAAACTAACATGGTATAACCACAGAACTATAACGGTATTACATTTTATTCCAATCATAAACTCACAGGCCTCTATTAATAAACTCCGCTCAACTTCTGTCAAAGTTGCACCACGGATTTAACTATTGCCATCCTTTTTTGTTAGACAGTGACAAATAATAATAATAATAATAAATCATTTATTTCAGGCAACAATAGCAAAATAAGAATGGCAATAGTTAAATCCGTGGTGTAACTTAGACACAAGTTGAGCGGAGTTTATTAATAGAGACCACAAGTAGGTACCTACCTATAAGACTACCTGTACATACATTGGTGAGGAGCCAACAGTAGCAGAGAGGAGCGAGGAGTAATGCGGACTAATACTAAATTAACAAAAAAAATATTTGATCCAATAATCCAGTCAAGTCTCTTAATAACAAATTACAAACATAACAAATTAAAATTTATTGGCCCTTGCAAAACGGATACTTAGGCAGTGAAGTAAATAAATGCACTGAAATTATATTTGAAATAAGGTCATGTCACAAATTAACATCTAAGTATATCAAAATCCACCAAAGTAAATAAATAGTAAATAGGTAGTTTTTAGATCAAAATATTTATAAAAAGTCAAAATAACATGGGAATAATTTTTAATATTTAGTGTTAATTCACCCACACTTAGGTAATAGGTATTTCATTGAAAATGAAAAGTCTTATCCATATTTTCGATTCCGACGGGATTCGAACCCGCATTGATACAAGCGATCAGTGCTTTAACCGATAATATGAGCTTATCAAGATTTTCTACCCGACGAATAAGGAGTCCGTGGCCGAGTTGGTTAAAGCACTCTGGCTTATGGAGGATCTCTGTATAAATGCGGGTTCGAATCCCGTCGGAATCTAAAATTTTGATGACTTCATTGTCAATGAAAAAACGGGAATGATTAATAATTACTCGTACAATAATTCAAGTAATATCTTCAAAATTTCAATACGTATTTTGTCTACTAAAAGTCTATTTCAAAAAAGTAAGGCAAAAGTATAAAACAACAATTAACAAGTAAAAACAATTAACAAATAAAAGTCATATTTGGCAGAACAACAATTCTCAAAAATAGATTTACTTTTGAGTTAAATCTTAAAGAATACAATAAAGGTGGACGGAGCAATTCTGGCCAAGGTGGGGTAATTATGGCACATGGTTATATCTGTATGTATTCGTAGAGGATTTTTTTCTCTACGAGTTAATACATAGATGTCTCTCCGAAGTAAAAGTTATAGAACGAGAGATACAACCATGTGCCATGATTACCCCGCCGCCAGAATTGCCCCGCTCCACTTTAAATTAAATGCGGTTGAACAATAATGTTTTTATTTATAAATCAGTTGCTTCTTAACACGGGGTTGAATAACTATAAGATGTTTTCGAATCTCAATTATTCTATGTACATAATGTATGTATAATGTATGTACAAGTACATAATTTTAATTATATAACTATATAATAGTAGATATGTAAGCGATCGTGGCGTAGTTAGCTCTTGACAGATCGTAGAAGTAAAGCGACGTTCTGAGCGGTCACAATTTGGATGGGTGACCGCAAGTGGCATTTACAGCTGAGGGCTTCGGTGCTTCGGAGTCTGTTAAATTCACTTCTGTTAAATTCACGGCTTTTAAATCGTTAAGCCATGACGAAGACCTTAAGCCTAAAAACTCCGTCACCAAAGTTAGCCACTATGATACAAAACAAACATACAATACGATATGTTATAATAATAATAATAATATTGCTGGACATTTCACACAGCGCCATTATAGCCCCAAACTAAGCAAAGCATTTATTATGGGAACCAGATAACTGATAGAATACCTACTTATATAATTTTATATAACTTTTAAAACTATCATGGTTACGAACATAAATATTATTATCAACGGGATAATTACCATGATTATTGAGTTTTGTTGCTTCCCGATATTTCGACGCAGTTGCATGCGCCATGATCACGGGTAACTGAAGTCTTTGCGAGGTAGAGGGTAGTTATGTGCAGACGAAACTCAATAATCATGGTAATTATCCCGTTGATAATAATATTTATATACTTTTTTTGTAAATACATACATAGAATACGTTATATAATTGATTAAATTGCTAATTTGGTAATATCAATAATGCTACTTCAGATGAGTGAAGATTATGATAATATTTACTAACTTTGAGTACCTACGTAATTTTGAATTATGATTTAAATTAGTTACTTACATTTCAAAGGAACTTTACAGAATTGTTACATTTTACACTTAATTTATATATCTCATTAAAAATTATTGACTACTTCACTTATAAATAAAGTTGGATATCTACAGAATAATTACACATTTTCATAAATACTTATATCTAAGAAAACTTGTAACCCCAAAATAACTTAAATGGTAATAAAAAATGCGAGATAATAGCTAAAATATCATTTCAAAAATGTCATAGCTTGAGCATGGACTAAATTGGTTTACGAATAGATTTGAACTAAGAAATATCGATTCATAATAATTGATTTTAACTGATTTATCGAGTTTTTACTAAACTACGATGGAAACCCGATAAATGCTTAACGGGTATTTATCGGGTTTTTAATATCAAATTCATCAAATTATAGCAATGTTATCAATGGCGCATCGAGAAAAAAGAAAGGATGTATTATGTACAAAAGATGCAACAATTAAGAAAATAATATAAACAATGATAAGTTATGAACTGAAATGCTCGTAAATGTTGATTTGAAAATAATTCAAAACTATCAATAAACTTATGATAGGTATAGTTCGCATGTAAAAAGAACGCTGGGAAAAAGTGGAGGGATGTGTTTTGTCTCATGTTTGCGAATAGGTAACCCATACGCAAAAATGAGACAAAAATACCCCCTCCACTTTCTGTGTGCGTTCTTTTGACGGGACGCGAACTATACAAGTTCGTAGTCGACTGCTGACGACGTGTCGCCCAGCGAGTTTCGTCTACCATTCGGTAATTTATTCGGCCGAATGGTAGGTATTTCATAGAAATACATGGAAACCAGTAGTGTCGCCGGCGACACGTTGTCTGCGGCTGCTGTCTACAGTACTTGTACCTTGTAACTTGTACCTTTAGCGAATTAATCAATTTTGAAAAGGTAATTTCTAATAATATATACATCCTCGTATAATATAGAATATATCTTATCACGACATTCCATTGTCTTTTTGTCTTTATTCATAAATAAAAGTAATAAAATCGATCAAATGCCACCAATTATAAATTATAGGAAGTCCAAGAATATTTTATGTCATGTCTAAGCTGAATTTCTAACCTTAAATCTACGTTCACAGCTAAATCTTTATCATAGACAAAATTTATCTATCTTTGAGCATGTTAGACACAACCAGCATGGTAAAACTGCCTAAAATATACAGCGACGCCGGAATAGATGATAGCAGCCTGAATCTTTCCTCTGAAATGAAAATTAATTAATAATTTAAATTAAAAAACATAATTATAATTCCTAAGTTCGCAGTGCTTTATTTACAGAATTTAAACGGGTCTTTATCGCATATTTACTTATTTTATTTAAATCTGAAATTCATTACTATCGTCCTATTTGCATATAGTAGGTACATAGAATAAAATAGAAGTCTATTTTGTGTAACAAGAATGTGAGTAGCAAATGATTTTATTATACTGCCGTATTGTACCACAACCAGACAAAATGATTTAAATAAAAAAAAACCGGTCAAGTGCGAGTCGAACTCGTACGCCGAGGGTTCCGTACCCAGCCATGGTGCCAATTAAGCTAGTCCGCTTAATTGTATGAGCGCCCATACAACTCGGAGGACTTATAATAGGCGTCAACTATGTATGTATGGGAACACCCTTTAATTTTCAACTTTTTTAATTTTTTGGAATTTTTCTTTTATTTGTGCTATAAGACCTTGCTTTTTGCCAAATTTCGTTATTCTAGGTCAACGGGAACTACCATTTAGGTTTTCGACCCAAAACCTCTAGGGTACTTCCGGTTGACCTAGAATTGTCAATTTTGGTTACAAGCAAGGTCTTCTAGCACAAGTAAAGGAAAAATTCCAAAAAATAAAAAAAGTTGAAAATTAAGGTAAGTTTTGGTACTCACAAGTTTTCACGAAAACCTAAATTTGCCTATATCTTTTTACAGTGTTGACTCAGGACCTTGATTTTTATAGTCACAATAGGGACTATAGACCTCAGTATATGGTATAAATTTCAACTTGCTAGCTCTACCCGTTCCTGAGATAATCAATGGTGACACACGGACAGACAGACGGACAGACGGACAGACGGACAGACGGACAGACGGACAGACGGACAAGAAAGTGATCTTATAAGGGTTCCTTTTTTTACCTTTTAAGGTACGGAACCCTAAAAACACGCGATAAATACCCGCTCTTATTCTGTAAATTAAATCACTTTAGTTCTAGATCAATTCACTTTTAGATTTGACTATTGTGTCTAGAAGTTATTATTTGATATTGTTATTGATACATTACCTATATTTTCTAATTAAATGAATCACAAGAATAAATACTTAACATTAACTTTTTCTTCAAATTTTCAATAATATAAAACGTTCAGTTTGGTGATTGGTTGTTTGTAAATATAACATAAAAGTATAACTCTCTGTTCACTCATTTTAAATAAATATTAGAAAATATAATTAGATCGGTTTAGTTGCATTTTTAATTGTTTTTTGTTTATACCTATGGGTTTTAAAATCAAAATATAGCGTAAAAAGCATGAAAATGATGACCAAGTGCAAATGAACGAATGAATTGAATGGATGAATGGTTCATGCACCAAACGGCAAAAAAAACATGCAAGGAGAAAAAATAAGACCCAATGAACATAAAATAATACTTTTATTGAATTAAACAAGTTAGTTTCAGACTTATATTAGTATTAGTCGAAAATAATACTAGAGAATACCTAAAAACATTATTTGAGCTGAAAATCTAACTATCGTAGACAGACAGAGAGGGAAGAATAAAAATGGCGGACAAAACAATGAACTACGACAAGGAACTATCGGATAGTTTATTGCAAATACTTTGAAATAACTCTGGCAACTTTTCTATATTCAACTTCTTATTAACACTACCTACTAGTGTTGTGCCAGTGTAAAACTCTTGGGTTTCCTTCACCGGTTCGACAACAATAGGGTTGTCATCGCAATCGAATATAATCTCCGGATCGTTACCGATAATCTCCTCAATCGACTCCCAATTAGTCTGCAGTTTTCTTTCTACCTGGCAACATTCGCACATTCCGTAATCGCACTCTTTCTTATTCAAAAAATACTCTGCGTCGTCTAATATAGTGCGTTCGCTATCTTTCTTTCTCGGTACTATTATAGAGAATTTTCTAGCGGAATATTGGAGTAGATCGTCTACGTAAGTTGTTTCATCGTATATACAGTTATTAGAATCTATGGCTATATCACCTACGTGTGTATCGTATGAATTCTTTCTACTGTCCGGAGGTGAGAGTGTGTCGAAACTGGCAAGTAAGCTATTCTTTCGTCTCTGACCTGTCATTGTGATTGATTTTTTGGTGGTAGCCCATCCTAAGGAGCGTTGCACCGCCATTTTCCATTTCGTGTAGCGCGCGTCGCGATCTGAAAATAAAATTGATTTTTGAGTTTTGTCAATATTTATTTTCTAGCTTTTTCTTTAAAGACAAGCTTAACTAAAACCACAGACAAATTAAAAGTTTAAATAAACCTACGGTTTCCTAAGATCAAAACTGTCTAACTGCAAGAGAAAAGGTTAGCTACCTTAAGAAGCTTTAATTTTGCACCGGCCTGTATATATTCAGATGCTTAAGTCACTCCCGCCAGACAGTGACAGAGTTATGCGTTAGAAAGAGACCGCTATGTTTAGGTGAATATTGCGTTAGGCAGTAAGCGCTTCTGCGAGCTGAATTGCACTTTGTTGCGTCGTAGCATGAGTCGTTAAATAAATGTTTTCGCGCACTCAGGCTTCTGTACCAATTTATTCTGTAATATTTCGGTGTTAATTACCATCATCAGTAGTGGTAGGTAGGAAGGTGTCAGCTAGCGTGGCGTGTCTTCTCCAGGATTCTAAGCTCCACACGCCCACAGCGCGCCCCGCCGCCACGGCCACGCCCAGAGCGGACATATCCCACGCGTGGGCACGCACTGTGGACATATTAATCAAATATAAATGCCATAATAGGTACTTATTTACAAAATTACAAAACTTGCTTATAGCTTCAAAAATTCTTTCATTTATTCAGTACTAGCGACCCGCCCCGGCTTCACTCGGGTCATATCACATATCACAATAAAACTTAGGCCTTTACATCTTTACTAGATGATTTATACAGTGTCAGCAGGCAATCTTTGCCTACACTTATCGGGACACTGTAGTGCCTAGGACATCACATTAGAAACCTCTAAAATTATCAGTGTTTCTCTACTATATTATGCATGTATTATACATATAAACCTTTCTCTTGAATCACTCTTATCTTTTAAAAATACCCGCCTCAAAATCCGTTGCGTAGTTTTAAAGATCTAACATAGGGACAGATAGCGGGAAGCGACTTCGTTTTATACTAAGTAGTGATAGTGCAGACCACTATGATCACTTTGAAACGTCTTAAGAGCTAGGTGATTCTACTCCTGTACTTTCGCGACCAATACCTTGAAGAATCAGAGCAACAAACACGGTATGGGGCCTAGCTTTCTTTTCGGTGATCCATCCGCTTAAATCTAAATAGTCAAGCTCCAGTGGGGAGCCAGTCGAACAATGTGAGGCTCGGAGCTTATAAAAGACTAGCAGCGCCCTCGCGGCGTTGCCCCCGTAGTGATGGTATATGGTGATAATGATGATGATGATGATGATGAAAAGTAGCCCTTTCCCAAGAGTTTAGCTATCAAATGCAGAAAGAGTTTCCAAATCGGACTGGTAGTTCCTGAGATTTTCAAGCGTTCAAACAAAAAAAAAACTCTTCCGCTTTATATAATTAGTATAGATATAGATTAGTATAGATTACTTACACACTGGTAATCCAACGAGATCAGCTTGTAGTTGCATCAGAAGGTCATTAGAGGTCATTTTGCCATCAACATGCAGCTTTGAAAGTGGCATACCACAGTCTTTGTTCATAGCTTCCAGAATGTCCCTGGAATGAGGATTTTATTAATAAAACAATCACTGGACCTGCCTCTGACTACCCTCTTGGACATTTGCAAAGGTTAGTGATCATATTTAGTTGTTTACAATCATATTAATAAGGCTTTATCACACTAATATCACACACACTAATATTATAAATGCGAAAGTTTGGATGGATGGATGTATGTTTGTTACTCTATAATTCGACAACCACTAAACCGATTTGGCTGAAATTCAAAACATAGATAGATAAATGACCGGTTATAGGAAATAGGCTGTTTATCCTGGTACCACACGAGTGAAGATACGGGCGGAAGCTAGTTTTATATAATATGTACTTGTATGTTAAAAATAAATGTAGGTAGGTATTTTTTTTTTTGTATTTTTTTAATTAAATTTTTACCTAGTCTGGAAACACACGGCTTCTAATGCTGCTCTAATGATGTGATTCTTGGTTGTGAAAGCGGTCAGTCCACATATTATTCTGAAACCAAACAAACAATAACTTAAAAGAATTATAACAGGTTTTAAGTTATCCAATAGCCTATTTGACTAATTTCTCCGTTTCTCATTATTTAGTAGTGTTTAGGGGCCGTAAAAATAATAAGTAAGTACTTATTTATTTTAAGTGTTTCGTTAAAAACAATCATTTCGAAATACACTGTTTTATTTACGCTGTCGAAACGCTTGCTAATGCAATATGGCGACGAGTCAGACAAGTGTCGTCATTTCCTGTAAATCAACCTCGGAAAACATTGAAGAGACATTCTTACTCTTCAGAATCGTTTAAAAAATGACAGAAATAAATAAATATTGCTGGACATTTCACACAGCGCCATCTAGCCCCAAACTAAGCAAAGCTTGTACTATGGGAACCAAATAACTAATAGAATACATTTATACTTTTTGTACATAATTTTTAATACATACTTATAATCCATACCCATAATATAAATTTGTTTGTTTATTTGTCCTGCTTTCACGTCAAAACAGAGCGACGGATTGACGTGATTTTTTGTGTGGAGATAGTTGAAGGGCTGGAGAGTAACATAGGCTACTTTTTATACGGGTACCACGCGAGCGAAGCAGCAGGCTAGTACTTTATAACACCCAGACACAGAACAAACATCTATGTTCATCACACAAATATTTGGGTGGAAATCGAACCCACGACCTACAGTTAATGACAGTCAATGATAAGCACCACTTAAACTAAGTAGCTTATATTCGAGTGTAAATCAAAATCTACATACCCTCTAGCATCTTTCCTCCAATAAGGCGCGTACAATCCGCTGAAAGCCGGTACAAAGTAGACATCGCCGGTAGAGAACACTTGACCGGCGATATGTTCTGTTTCTTTCGCCACGTCTTTGATCAGTTTCAAGTTATCTCGAAGGAACTTCATCGCACCACCAGCTACGGCGATTGAACCTGGGAATAAAGTGGCCAAATTAATACTTAAATAAAAACTAAATTAAAAATCTAAATAAAACTGACTTCAATGTTATAAGCTGAGCAATTTTCTGCACTCTCGAGGTGCATTTCTGTTCATAACTCTGAAGATCCTCGACAGGTCCTCACCAAATTTTTATGGCACCAATCGGAAAGTAAGAATTTTCTAAATCGGTCCAGGCGTCTTTGAGTAATAGGTGAAAATACATAACAAAAAAAAGTAATCGGTGAACATACAAAACAAAAAAGCAAAAACAAAATATTCCGACGAATTGAGAACCTCCTTTGTTTGAAGTCGGTTAATAAAACCTCCTGTTTTTTTAAGACGGTTAAAACGTGTGAATATTATGGGTACTATTTATTTAATTTTGAAACGTCTATGAAGATGTCTAAGGGGGTAGTCAGAGGTAAGTCCAAATACATATTTGCTACGTATTCTATTAAAAAACTGTACCTTCCAAAGCGTAAACAGGCGGCGCATCCGGCCCCATCTTGTAAGCTACTGTCGTCAGCAAGCCGTGCGTGGAGTGTACCCTTCGGTGTCCCGTATTGTAGAGCGTAGAGTAAAACGTCTAAGAAGATGTCTAAGGGGGCAGTCAGAGGTAAGTCCAAATACATGTTTGCTACGTATTCTATTAAAAAACTGTACCTTCCAAAGCGTAAACCGGCGGCGCATCCGGCCCCATCTTGTAAGCTACTGTTGTCAGCAAGCCGTGCGTGGAGTGTACCCTTCGATGTCCCGTATTGTAGAGCAGGAAGCAGCCGCTTCGGTATGTGTTCTTGCCTTGCCCCGCTTGAACACAACCTTGGCCTAGTAATGCTGATTGTTGGTTTCCTAGGATCTACAAAAGTGTAACGTAAAGTATATAAAAAATGTTTGTGTTTTAACCCCGCCGAAAAAGATGGGTTTTATAAGTTTGTAGTGTGTATAGTCCGACACAAAATAATAGTAATAAATGGGGGCGCCACAGTGCAAGCTAAATACGCGAAATAGATAAATTCTCATAGAAAAGTAAATTATTACTTCTGACTGACGTCTTCGGCACCTGTACCATAGACAAGAAACCTGTACTTTACCATAGATTAGTAGAGAAAGGGTTTCCAAAGTACTGAAATTTTAGTTGCCGTGTCTACCCGTTTTTGCCAGATTATAATGTCTGTGGCAAAATAGGTCCTGAATGGATGAACTGATTTTGATGCAGTTCAGTTTGTTAAAAATTGATAGAGATTGAAAAATTGATCTCGACAATAGCCCACCCGATTTCAACTTTAGCAATGAACCATTTAGGTGATCGTATTAATACAGACAAACATCAAAATGAAAATGAAAATACAAAACTGCGTAACCGATTTTGATGAAAATTTTTCAGGCAATCTTCAGATGATCCTGAGAAGTTTGGTAGCGACATAAACTTCTGTGCGAAGCCCGTGGCGGGTTTCTAGTCTATTTATCTATAAATAATGTTTGTATGTTTGTCCTCTACGCGTTTCTACCCTTGATCAGATTCTGATAATACTTTGGTCGCAAGAGATTTCAGCCCAAAAAATCTATTTAAAAAAAATTAAGGTCGTACAAAGTTCACCGGGTCAGCTAGTTTTTATTATTGTAAAGAAAGTTTAAACTTACGCCAGATATCGTAATACCATCCAGAATAGAACCATCCTTGACAACTCCGAAAACTTCTGAGCTGCTTCGAATCTGCGGTAAGCTGTCACGATGGATGCCGAATAGTCTGCAAGGAAATATGGATATATATAGCTTTAGCTCTTCATTGACCGAGCGAGCGAAAAGAGCAAAGCGTCTCAGTTTCGAGATTGGCTAAAAAATGCTTTTGTCCGTCTGTCAGTCCGGCAGTATGTCAGTCAGTCTGACTGTCTGTTCTCCCCTACAGATCGCATTTCTCAACCGATTCTCTTGAAATTTAGTGTGCAAGTACGATAACTTTATAGAATTTTTTGTCGTCGAGAATTTTTGATACTTCCTCCAAAAAGGGGGCTACTCTTTCGGCGCGGAGTGACTCGGAAGGGTTGTCGAGTTGTCGCATGATAGGTATTATATGTACTTGTAGCTTTGTACCTAAAGTACGGAGTGCTCCTTCTGTACCTATTTTGTGGTATTAGTAAGACAGAGAGATATTGAGTAACATACCTGCATAACATAGGGTCCCAATTCAAAGTGTCTAGATTCATGAGAAGTGTCCTAGATGCATTCGTGACGTCAGTCGCGTGAATACCACTATACACACCACCCGTTAGGTTCTGTAACAAATTTAATAGTTCAATACTCTACAATAAACCAAGGATTTTATATACTAACCTAACTGGATGGTTCACTGGACTTTAATGTAAATGGGATTTTGAACCTTATCACGACTTCACAACGTTCTATTATAATTCAATCTGGGTTATAAGGATTGTCGGTCTCTTTGAGAGGACTTCGTAGTAGCTTTGTCCTTTTCACACTCGTTGTTGGATTAGTAGTGTGCCCAGGTCATTTAAATTTCAGGATATTCACTGAGGATTCTTTATCACTAGGTTTGCTGTAAGAAAACTCTTTCAGGGTTAAGCTCGCCTCTGTACATTACCTTTAATCTAATTGTGTATTTGTTATTGTTTTGTGTACAATAAAGAATTTATGAATTAGCTTGCTAGAACTTACCCAAAGTATCCACGAATCCACAGTGCCAAAAAGCAGCCTTTTATCCCTACTAGCTCTTCGCACGTCCTTAATGTTATCTTTCAACCACCTCATTTTAAGCGCGCTGAAGTACGGCGATATGGGTAGACCACAGATGTGCTTAAGATAGTTCTTGTTCCGGTCAGGAACTTTGGCTAGGATGCTGTCTACTGTGCTATCTGTGCGGATGTCGTTCCATGCTGGAATGATACAAGAATTTGTTTAATTTCACTGACTGGTAATCCATATCTATACTAAGTCCATGAGTAAAGACGAAGTTAACTAGTTAGTGAATGTAACTTCGGGCAATGAGCAGTGAATTAACTTAGTAGTTATCCTGTAGATGGCGCTCATCGATGCTATAATCGATATATGGTCCTATCATGATTTTCAACTCTGGCGACTAAAGGTTCCGTGGCCGAATTGGTAAAGGCACTCCGGCTAAAGTAGGATTGCTTGTATCACTGCGGGTTCGAATCCCGTCGGAATTGAAAATTTTGATAAGATTTTTCATTTTCAAAAAAAAAAAGACGTAGTTTATTGTCAGCATTTTTCAAATGTATCATAGACATAGACATAGAAACATTTATTTAGCACACACACAAATGATAGGTATAAGAAAAAAATACAATGCGAGAAAGGACTTACACTAAGGTCACATTCTCTGTCATAAGGTAGGTAGTTACAGTCAGCGTCATCAATCGGTATCCCCCTATTGATTTGAACAAGGACCCTTTTCATTTCAACCTTGGATTTCAGTCGGATTTGCTAGTATAGGAACTCGAGCGAAATTAGATACCCATAAGAAAGCAAGGATGAGAAAATGAAAAGTAAAAGTTTTTACAAAAAGTTGAGATCAACGGCTTGCAAACCGATCTCTTACTAGGGGGATACTAGTTAATGACGCTTTCTGTACCTATTAGCAAAATTCAAAATTACACACAAAATATATTAGTATCACAAAATGTTCCTTACCTATAGCCGGGTGCAATGGTTGTCCGGTATATCTGTCCCATGCTATCGTTGTCTCCCTCTGGTTTGTGATGCCGAGCGCCACTATATCTTCCTTGGTATATCCTGCAAATAAAAAAAAACTTAGGCCTTTACATCTTTACTAGATGATTTATACAGTGTCAGGAGGCAATCTTTGCCTACACTTAACGGGACACTGTAGTGCCTGGGACATTGTTTGAGATGGAGTAGGCTTGCCCAGCACCTACACCATCCTCTTAGCTTAACCGGCCATATCCACAGGAAAGACATGATCAATACGTGTGGGGCTGGCTAAGCCGCGGGTTTCCTCACGATGTTTTCCTTCACCGTTTAGAGCTCGTGTTAATGAGTATATAAATTTTTCAAAACAAAAAATCCATTGATGCACGGCTAGGATTCGAACCCACGACCTTCGGATTGAAAGTCGAGGTACTATACCCCTCAGCCAACACTGCTCACTATATCCTGCAAATAAAACAACTCTTATTGGACTAGACTTCATATAGCTCGGCTGTCTGTTGCTATCTCTTTCCATTGGTATAAGAGTCACAAGAACAAACATTATCTGAATTATATAACTCAACAGCGGGGTTAAAAAAGCCGTTATAGCATCACCATAGGAATAGGATCTGTATTTCCAGAAACGTATAATTTGGGTGTCTTCAAATCGAGAGTCAATAGGTTCCTTCTAGGTAAGCGTGCTCCATCTTAGACCACACTGTTGCTTTGCATCAGGCAGGGTGTGGTAAAACGCAAACCTATTTTCGTTAAAAAAAAAAGGAACTGAACTATATGCCGTCTCTTTTCATAGACTGAGAGTGAAGAACGGCATATATTGAAATTCATATTGTGATTCTGATATCGCGGCCTTTTTAGCCCCGATGGTATCTGTGGTTTTTGTGTAATGTCGATACTGGTCTACGTAGTTATGCGGTTAGGGATAAGGATCATATTGCAAAGAGGTGACGATCATTATAACTTGTTGAATCATTGATCTGTGAGCTGGTAGATAATGTTCTTAGCGCACAGCTTACTACATCTTAATGCTCCAATCCAAGCATTCTCTAAGCAAAGGCAAAGGCACAGAATAGGTACAGAAGGTGCACTCCGCACTTTAGGTACAAAAGGGCGGGCCTTAGCAGGTAGGATTCCCACTTGCCGCTCGGCTCGCATGCTAGCCGCGTCACGCGTAATACCTATCACGCGACAAGTCGACAACCCTTCCGCGTCTCTCCACGCCAGGCCAGACAGTGACAGACTTATCCGTTAGACAGAGAGGATTTGTTTAGGGGAATTGCAATTTGTTGCGTCGCAGCAAAAGTCGCTATTCAAATAAATTATTTCGCAAAGTCAGTATTCTGTGGCAAAGGCAAGAGGCCTTCTGTAACTGTAAAAATCAAAGAAAGGAATAAATATAAATAAATATTGGCGGACATTTCACACAGCGCCATCTAGCCCCAAACTAAGCAAAGCTTGCACTATGGGAACCAGATAACTGATAGAATACTTCTATATTTTTGTAAATACAAACATATTATACTTTATAACACCCAGACACAGAACAAACATCTATGTTCATCACACAAATGTTTGTTCTGGGTGGGAATCAAACCCACGACCCACAGCGCAGAAGGCAGAGCTACTACCAACTGAGCTAAGAGGCTTGTGAAAATAGAAATAGAAAGGGAATGTCCAGGCCTACCTAGTTCTGTGAGCTGGTCGATAGCGTTTTCGGCACAGAGTTTGATGTGGTGTATGATCTCGGCTGGATCCTGTTCGTACCAGCCCTCCTGAGGCTGGACCTCCGTCTTATCTATCTGGTACGAAGCCAGCTCCTCTGTCCTCTCCGCTTCGTATATCTGTAGTATCAAAAACTGGGTTATTCAAAGGTTTATTCAAATGGCCATGCCGATTTTGTACGGAAGGTTGGTGCCTTTTTTATATCGTGCGGCCATCAACCAAACATCAAAATACAAACTCTTAGGAGTATAACAAACAATTTTTGTGAAACCAGTATACATCTACACTCAGTCAGAACCGAGTTATACCGGGTGAGTTTTTCAAGAGTGCCTCTAGGGCCAAATCTGAAACTATTAGCTATAGCGAAAAACACTCAAAGGAGTCTCGTAGCAGATTTAGATAAAAAGTAAAACTGCATCATTAGATTTTAAAAATAATAATTTTCCTCGCCAGGAATTGAACCTGTTACCACGTATCCCCATAACTACTTAACAGATTCTGATGAAATTTGGAATCCAGATAGTTGAGGTTCTGGAATAGCACACAGACTAATTTTTATTCCGGAAAAAATTATGGTTCCCGTAGGATAAACAAAATAGTCCACGCGAGCATAGCCGCGGGCGTTCGCTTGTGTTACATAAGCTGAGCAGTTTTCGGTACACTCGAGGTGCATTTCTGTTCATAACTCCAAAGATCCTCGACAGATCCTCACCAAAATTTTGTGGCACCAATCGGAAAGTATACCCTTTCAAACAAACAAATAATTTTCCAAATTAGTCCAGGCTTCTTTGAGTAATCGGTGAACATACATAAAAAGCACATAAAACACACAAAAACACAAAAAACAAAAATTCCGACGAATTAACCTCCTCCTTTTTAAAGTCGGTTAATACTTAGTACCTACAATTTGGATTGACTAGCTAGGTCATGACTTCATCTACAGCCATTTCAAATCCCTTAGGCCTCTATTAATAAACTCGAATTAACTTCTGTCAAAGTTGCACCACAGATTAAACTATTGCCATCCTTTTTTGTTAGACAGTGACAAATAAGGATGGCAATAGTTTAATCCGTGGTGCAACTTTGACAGAAGTTAATCCGAGTTTATTAATAGAGGCCTTAATGTGTAGGAGCATCACAGACTTGGATTTATTTGAAATAATGTTCACATTTTCAGAGCAAAATACAATATAACTCTGTCATAATAAAATTTAACATGATAAGGTGTATTTAAATTGTACCTACTTAATTTAGATACATAGTAATTAGTTTATTAGCTTACTAAAAGGTCATTGCTTTAGTAGAGTGTCAACATATTTTCTGTTCAGGCCGAAGAGTTTTACTTAAGTTTTTTTAAGTTTAGATTTAAAGTTTCCACAGATCAAAGATCTATATGTGAACTTTGGTAAGTAAAGAATACTAGCTGCTCGCGTGGTACCCGGATAAAAAGTAGCCTATGTCACTCTTCAGCCCTCTAACTATCTCCACACAAAAAATCACGTCAATCCGTCGCTCTGTTTTGACGTGAAAGCAGGACAAATAAACACACTTTCACAAGTATAATATGGGTATGGATTTTATCTTTGACATTCCGTATTATCCTACAAACTAGAAATAAATAAGAAATTAATAACAATTTTAAAGTTTCCTCTCATTTATTGACTGTTAAGCTCAAAGGTCAGTATATTACTATGAACCTTGACAAAGCATGCTTTATCTCTAAAAATGCGTAGCTATGATTCATTTGGTGCGTAGCTGTAGGTACACAGTAGGTAGGTAACGTTGTTATTTGCGAAAAATTATGTAATGGAAAAAACCCAAAGCGAACACAGTACACACCCCTTTCTATTAGCTTCCTCACGCACGATTGGTATGGACTAGGGCTTGCAAATATTCGAAAATTTGAATATTCGAATATTCGATTTTTTTTTCGGGTAATATTCGAATTATTCGAATATTACTCGAATAATAGACAAAAATCTTTGTTTTTACTAAAATCACGTCTTCTTTTATTCTTTCAAGTGTTATTTGCATAAACAAAAGATTGTGTCGCCGTAACGAGACATTGGCGATTATTACACGCACAATCAACCACAAATTCTCAGTAAAATCAGTCAACAATATCTGTACTTAATATTATAAAGACGTAAAATTTGTTTGTATGTAGGAGGTTATCTCCGAAACTACTCATCCGATTTCAAAAATGAACTTTCAGGATGAACAAAGGCTATTAAGTTATGTAGGTAGGTACCTAGCGGGCAAAGCCGACCGGAAGCTAGTCTACAATAAAATGACTATGCTGATTTTGTATGAAAGGTTGGTGCCTTCTTTTTTCGCGTAGTCATCAACCAAACAAAAATCACCTGATGCTTGGAAAAATGCAATTGTCACCATTTTGCACAAAAAGGGAGACTGCTCGAAACTGAGCAATTACAGGCCCATAAGTCTCTTATCTCAGGTGTACAAGCTATTTGCCAATGTATGCAATCAGCTCACTCGCCAGTTAGATGAGTACCAGCCCGTTGAGCAAGCCGGCTTCCGTAGTGGTTATTCCACGATCGACCACATCCACACCATGAAGCAGCTGATGGAGAAGAGTTCAGAATATAACCGGCCCCTGTGCTTAGCTTTCGCCGATTACGAGAAAGCATCCGACAGCTCTGGGCTGTGTTTAACGCTCTCTATCGCTGCCAGATTGACGCACGATACGTGGAAGTGCTGCGGGAGTTATACGGCACGGCAACCATGCAAGTTCGCCTTCACGACACTACCAACCCTATTAACATCAAGAGGGGAGTGCGGGAGGAAGACACAATATCACCCAAGCTCTTCACGGCGGCTCTTGAAGACGTTATGAAGATGCTTGCATGGGATCTTGCGGAATAAACATTCCGCACATCAGCCTTCCTGTCACATCTCAAGTTTGCCGATGACCTCGTATTGTTTGCCCACAACCTGGAAGATCTCCAACTCATGATCCAACAACTTTTTGATGCCTCTTTAGCCGTTGGCCTTAACATAAATATGTCCAAGACGAAGATTATGGCGAATGCTTCTGGAACCTCGAATTTTACCGTAACTGTGAAACGAGAGACTGGAGGTAGTTGACAAGTATCTTTATCTTGTGCATATTCTATCTTTTGGTAAAGAGCATCAGAGTAAGGAGATCTCCAGAAGGATACAACTCGGCTGGGCCGCGTTCGGAAAACTGGCAGATGTGCTTCAGTCGAAGAAAGTTCCACAGTGCCGGAAAACCCGTCTCTTTAACCAATGTGTCTTCCCAACTTTGACTTGACGTGGACGCTTACTAAGGAGACTGTGTTCAAAGTATAAGCTACACAGAGAGCCATGGAGCGGGCCATGCTCGGCATTAAACTCCAAGAACGAATTCGTAACACCGAGATCCGGCGCCGGACTAAAGTCCAGGACGTCAGAGTTAGGATTACGAATCTTAAATGGAATTGGGCTGGACACTCGGTTAGACGAGGTGATGGCAGGTGGCAATAGCGACAAAACACTCAAAAGAGTCTTGGGTAACCAATTTTGATAAAAAGGTAAACTGCTTCATTAGATTTTAAAATAACAATTCTCCTGGCCAGGAATCAAACATGTAGATTAAAAAAAAACTTTTTATGTAGATTTGCATTTTCCTGACAAAGCACCTCCACTGGGTTGCCGGCAAATACGCGAAAGCACTACGCAATCACGCGCGGCACTCTCTAGTGTTTCCGAATCCTATAAAAGTGGCATTTTATGCACATTAGAGTTCTGAGTTTGGTGTTATTAATTTTAATCGAATATCGAATATTCGACTTCAGTATTCGAATATTCGAACGAATTTAATATTCGAATTATTCGAATGCAAGCCCTAGTATGGACACAATAAGTACCTGCACACCCTCCCCCTTACTTATGAAAGACGTTTAAAGTTGAACACTGGTTGAACAACGTCCTGTCTCTGTTTGTCACTATCCACAAATAAAGACAGGACGTTGTTTAACCAGTGTTTCACTTTAAACATCTTTCATAAGTAAGGCCCCCTTAGTAAAACTACTACAAAAACATACGGGAGCGTAATTTCAGTTATAGGTAAGTAACGTAAGAGAAAATAGTAAAACTGACATTACACCATGCTGAATTCAGTGCACTAAATGCTAGTTCATTCATAAATTAACGCTCTGTCTCTCTCTTCGGCCTAAGAATTGCGAATAGAGAACCTGCATTATTGTTATTTTTGCTTTCATTTGAATGAATTTTATGTAGAATAGACCACGAGTTTAAAAAAAAATTAAAATACTTCAATTTAATGTAAAAAATTGCGGTTTCAAACTGACCGTTTAAATTTTCGCGCGCAAACGGATGTAAAGTTACGATGACGTCACTCGTGTCGAGGAGAACGTTAAAAAGGACCTAAAACTATAAAACTAATTTTATTGATAATAAACCCTATAGCCATCGGAACATGGTTCTAAACTTAATAAAATAATAATAAATTAAAATGAAAGTCTACCTGTCAAGAGATGGCGTTTTGCGAAATATTTTTATTCAGCTACTTGTCGCGAGATGGCGTTATCTACCGTTATCAATTGTTAGTCTTTATCTACAAGACATAAGATTGATAATACAATGGCTATTATTCTTGGTCCACTAAACACAGCTATCCGCTTAGGGATGTGCCACAAGACGAATGTATCGAAATCTACTATTACCTACCAATTGATGTGTAACGATCGGTAGCACGTCAGGTTATATTTGTGGTGGTCGAAATAAAAAGTTTTTTTATCTTTCTTTCCTTATTTACACAATCAAAGTTCACAATCAAAGTAAATTATTTACACAAACAAATAAAATAAAAAAAAATCGTAAATTGTATCACTGTTTAAAATAATGGTTCTTTTTCTTATTGTGTTTTCTTTTTATGGTGTAGGTAAGTACAATAAAGTTATATTATATTCTAAATATTTGAAAAATATTAGAGCGAGTGAGCGAGCGAAGCGAGCAAAGATCTTAGTGGTTAGTTAGGCGATTTTGTTCATTAATTTATTGATTATCATCACACTAATATAAAATGCAAAAGTTTGGATGGATGGATGTTTGGATGTATTTTTTTTCCACTTGACAACCCCTGAACCGATTTGGCTGAAATTTAAAATATAGAATAGATAAAGACCGGGAAAAATGACAAATTATATAAAAAATGACAGATCATGTCAAAAATGACACTAGATGTTATTACTTATGAGAAAAGATGTCAAAAATGACAGATTTAATAAAAAATGACACTAATTGTCAAAATTGACAGATTAAAAACAACAGATTTTTTTTGCCATTTTTGACATAATCTGTCATATTTTACATCTAGTGTCATTTTCTACATATTTTTTTAGTGTGTGTTCAAAAGGCCTTATCTCGGAAACTCCCGTTCTTAGTTCAAATGAAAGCTATTGAAGAGATCTTCATTTAAAGTGACAGCTGTCAAACTTCAAACGGCCATATCTCGGTAACTACTCGTCCTAGACTTCCCTTTCTTAGTTCAAATGAAAGCTATGACCAAGATCTACATTTTAAATGATAGATGTCATTTTGACAGCTGTCATTGAAAATGTAGATCTAAGTCATAGCTTTCATTTGAGCTTAGAAAGAAGAATCGAGGATGAGTAGTTTTCGAGATATGGCCGTTTTAAGTTTGACAGCTGTCACTTTAAATGAAGATCTCTTCAATAGCTTTCACTTGAACTGATTATGATGAAAAATCTTAGGCATTATATGAAATTAACGCATTTATATCAGGCATATTACTTTTTAGATATTCATGTCAGGCATATTGCTACAAAGGCAAATTGCATTTTAGATGAATCGCGAACGACCCTTGTTTCTGACTAAATATATATGTTTCAGGCTTTTTGTGTTGCTTATGTTTATGATTAGTAATCATAACCATTAAAGTTATCGATAGCACATTCATCAGTATAAAGGGTCACATCCCTAATTGAGAAGATTTTTACGTCACTCATGTTACTCGACGCTGATTGGTGTATTGAAATACGTTCCGTTTCACGTACTTATAATTCGTAATAATTGTTAAAAATCAATACTAACTAAAATAAAAACGTTGCACTGGGTCTTCTTTTATGTTTTTTTTGCATTTAAGACTCAAAATATTGAAAAATATTACGATTGCATGTTCTCTATTGTGCATCCTACTTTTACTGAGGCTAACCGTTTCTAACTACAGTAAAAGTAGGACGCACAATACGCAATTCTTAGACCAAAGAGCGGCCAGCGCGCTAAAAAAGGTCGCTATTGCAGAATCGCAATAAAAGAATTGAACTATTGCCTCTCTTTTCATTGACTGAGAGTGAAGAGACGGCATTATAGTTCATTTCATATTGTGATTCAGCTTTAACGACCTTATTAAGTCCGCTGGGCGCTAATTTATGATTAAACAAGCATTTAACACACTGAATTCAGCATGGTCTAATGTCGGCTTAAGTGTTTACTTACGACAAATCTAACAGTTTTAGTGCAATAAAGTTATATTATATTCTAAATATTTGAAAAATATTAGAGCGAGTGAGCGAGCGAAGCGAGCAAAGATCTTAGTGGTTAGTTAGGCGATTTTGTTCATTAATTTATTGATTATCATCACACTAATATAAAATGCAAAAGTTTGGATGGATGGATGTTTGGATGTATTTTTTTTCCACTTGACAACCCCTGAACCGATTTGGCTGAAATTTAAAATATAGAATAGATAAAGACCGGGAAAAATGACAAATTATATAAAAAATGACAGATCATGTCAAAAATGACACTAGATGTTATTACTTATGAGAAAAGATGTCAAAAATGACAGATTTAATAAAAAATGACACTAATTGTCAAAATTGACAGATTAAAAACAACAGATTTTTTTTGCCATTTTTGACATAATCTGTCATATTTTACATCTAGTGTCATTTTCTACATATTTTTTTAGTGTGTGTTCAAAAGGCCTTATCTCGGAAACTCCCGTTCTTAGTTCAAATGAAAGCTATTGAAGAGATCTTCATTTAAAGTGACAGCTGTCAAACTTCAAACGGCCATATCTCGGTAACTACTCGTCCTAGACTTCCCTTTCTTAGTTCAAATGAAAGCTATGACCAAGATCTACATTTTAAATGATAGATGTCATTTTGACAGCTGTCATTGAAAATGTAGATCTAAGTCATAGCTTTCATTTGAGCTTAGAAAGAAGAATCGAGGATGAGTAGTTTTCGAGATATGGCCGTTTTAAGTTTGACAGCTGTCACTTTAAATGAAGATCTCTTCAATAGCTTTCACTTGAACTGATTATGATGAAAAATCTTAGGCATTATATGAAATTAACGCATTTATATCAGGCATATTACTTTTTAGATATTCATGTCAGGCATATTGCTACAAAGGCAAATTGCATTTTAGATGAATCGCGAACGACCCTTGTTTCTGACTAAATATATATGTTTCAGGCTTTTTGTGTTGCTTATGTTTATGATTAGTAATCATAACCATTAAAGTTATCGATAGCACATTCATCAGTATAAAGGGTCACATCCCTAATTGAGAAGATTTTTACGTCACTCATGTTACTCGACGCTGATTGGTGTATTGAAATACGTTCCGTTTCACGTACTTATAATTCGTAATAATTGTTAAAAATCAATACTAACTAAAATAAAAACGTTGCACTGGGTCTTCTTTTATGTTTTTTTTGCATTTAAGACTCAAAATATTGAAAAATATTACGATTGCATGTTCTCTATTGTGCATCCTACTTTTACTGAGGCTAACCGTTTCTAACTACAGTAAAAGTAGGACGCACAATACGCAATTCTTAGACCAAAGAGCGGCCAGCGCGCTAAAAAAGGTCGCTATTGCAGAATCGCAATAAAAGAATTGAACTATTGCCTCTCTTTTCATTGACTGAGAGTGAAGAGACGGCATTATAGTTCATTTCATATTGTGATTCAGCTTTAACGACCTTATTAAGTCCGCTGGGCGCTAATTTATGATTAAACAAGCATTTAACACACTGAATTCAGCATGGTCTAATGTCGGCTTAAGTGTTTACTTACGACAAATCTAACAGTTTTAGTGCCATCGTCGATGACCCCTATCAGGGACTTCTTCGCACCGTCCCGTACAGGCATCTCGCTTTCTGAAATCATTGAGAACAATATTGAATTAAAAAATTAAAGAAATTGCATTTTTTTATGGGAATCGCATCTTTGGATTACGAACGACGACAGAATGACATTATTGGTAAGCGTCCACATGTCGGTATCGTACGCTTCGGACGCATCGCACGCAACGGATCGTAGTATTATTTGTATAGAAACTCATATAAGTGCGTCCACATGTCCGCATCGTACGCATCGCATTTCACAGATAATCCGTTTGATGCGATCCGTCCGCTGCGTGCGATGCGGGCCTGTGGACGCTTACCCCGCATCCACACGTTGGGGCCAACGTTGGTCCCAATGCCTCTCACCAACGTGTGGTGCTGACAAAATAGCTTGGCGCCAACGTTGGGGCTTGGCCGTGCCGTGTCGGTTTTATCAAAGGAAGTTGGCGCGCCAACGTTGGGGATCCGTCCACACGTTGGCGCTATGCTCAGTCCCGTTTCGACGCGCATCGTGAGCGCACGTGTCGACTGACGAGCGAGAATGTTATCGTATTCCTTATTTATTGTGTTTGTAGGACTATCGGGCTGAAATTTTGCACACTTATAGATTCTCGATGACAATGAAATATTATGGTATCAACAAGCTGATCTGATGATGGAGTCAAGAGCTGTTCAACATAACTCCTCAGTAAATAAGCCGATTGAGTTGAAACTCGGCATATTTGTCAAGTTCTGACTACAATGTAATAATATGGTGACAGCGAGCTGATCTGATGATGGAGTCTACTATTTTTTTTTATGTTACGGGAACCGTGCAATTTTTTGGGATAAAAAGTAGCCTATGTCCTATTTCCGGTTATTATCTATCTATATTTTAAATATCACCCATATCGGTTAAGTGGTTGTCGTGTTAGAGAGGAACAAACATACATCCAAACATCCAAACTTTCGCTTTTATAATATAGTGTGTTGTGTGAAGTGTGATAGTGACATGATGTGATGTGATTGTGATAAAATTGGTATTCAGTAATGTAAAATCACTTAGAGAAATTTCAATTTCTGTATCGGACGCGCAGACATCGGACGTCTGCACGTTGGCTCTGACGGAACAAGACTGGTGTATCGCCAACGTGTGGATGGTTCACGAAATCTTGGCGCCAACGTTGGGACCAACGTTGGCCCCAACGTATGGAGCCGGCGTTACCATATATCCGTGCAGTTGTGTCAAATTCGAAATAAAAGTAGCTAAATTCATAATTGTAGAAAACCGACTTCAATGTTATAAGCTGAGCAATTTTCTGCACTCTCGTGGTGCATTTCTGTTCATAACTCTGAAGATCCTTGACAGATCCTCACTAAATTTTTGTGGCACCAATCGGAAAGTATACCCTTTCAAACAAAAAATGAATTTTCCAAATCGGTCCAGGCGTTTTCGAGTAATCGGTGAATATAAAAAAGGCACCAAAAAAACCGATCAATTGAGAACCTCCTCCTTTTTTGTAGTCGGTTAAAAATAAACTGTAAGTTCACCACCAGGTCATTTAGAATTTGTATTCATTTTGTATGAAACGCCTATTTTGATGATTTCTTCTCGGATTTTGAAGCGGTATGAAGTTCGTCGGATCAGCTAGTATATCGTTTATATTATTAAACTGATTTTCTCTTATTTGAAACAGAAATATTTAAAATTTTACAATAAATTATTCATTATTCTAGTTCCGTTTCATTAACAATGTCAATTAGAGCTAATCTAGTTTACGATTGAGTTGATTAGCATAATTAAGTTCGACCTATAAATAATATCTAATACCAATATAGAAAGCGGAAGAGTTGTTTGTTTGAACGCGCTAAATCAGGAATTAGCTGTCGGATTTGAAAAATTATTTCTGTATTTGATAGCTTAATGTGGAAGGTTATAGGCTACTTCTCATCATCATCATAATCACCATTTATCAACATTATGGGGGCAACGCCGCGAGGGCGCAGCTAGTCCGTACCCATACTATAAATGTAAAAGTGTGTTTATTTGTTTGTTTATTTGTCCTGCTTTCACGTCAAAACAGAGCGACGGATTGACGTGATTTTTTGTGTGGAGATAGTTGGAGGGCTGGAGAGTAACATAGGCTACTTTTATCCGGGTGCCACGCGAGCGAAGCCGCGGGCAGCAGTTAGTTATTCATATTGTCAATGTCAAATGTCACAGAACCACACAGAATACTAGTACTAATCGAACCACGGGCGATAAACGGGGTAAACAGTAGAGCGTAACTACTAAGCTAGCTAGCTAAAACTAGTATTCTGTGCTAAAACTAAGCATAGGTACTACAGTAGGTACTTCAAGCTCTAGATTTGGATGTCGGTTATTCTCGTGTTTTCTGAATACGTCTGACAACAGTGTATGATTCCACGAAAAAGAATGCGACAGCAGCTCTAATTTGCTTTTCTTAAAAATGACATTGATATTTATTTGTTTGCGATAAAGTAGAAATTATGAGTAATTTTCATTTCCAAATGACTTTTCGAAAATGGTTTTTGTAAGCGCATTCTTTTTCTGGTTTTACTGTACTCTAGATTGACAGCTAAGGCTTGTTTTACTCTTCAGCGTGTCGCCGGTCGCGCTCGCGAGTTGACCATTTACAGCACAGAGAATTTTGAATTTTCGAATTTCTCTGTGCTGTGAATGGTCAACTCGCGGACGCGACCGGCGACACGCTGAAGAGTGAAAGGCCCCTAAGAGAGGCGGCACACGACGTTTCCTGAAGCGCATTTTTGTGCTGCGTACGCATCGCGTTTGTATCGATACAAACACACTGCAAAAAACGCAGTGTGTCCATTCCCTAATAGTACCAAATTTTTCTTCCGCACATTACGTCAATATCAATGACATGGTTTTATCATTTTTGGTTTTCCAGCACAACCTAAGGCTTGTTTCACTCTTCAGCGTGTCACCGGTCGCGTCCGCGAGTTGACCATTCACAGCACATTTCTCTCTGCTGTGAATGGTCAAAATTATTTTCTCTGTGCTGTGAATGGTCAACTCGCGGACGCGACCGGCGACACGCTGAAGACTGAATAAAGCCTAACTGAAGTTTTTCCTCACCAGTATAAAACCCAACCGGTAATAGTAGGATATATCATCTATGTGGACAGGAAAATACGCACGAAGCCCTATTAGAGTCCCCCTGATTAACTGTGATTGAACCAGCTATATTACATCTAGTTCACTATCGAATAATGATGATAGAAATAACAAATTAATTTTTATTTAAGGTCAGTGAACTTGGGCTAGTGAGGAAAATATCGAATCTAACGAAAGATTTTCAATTGTTAATGTACACACACTGTTTTAGTTCTATTTAATGTTGGTATTTGAATTCAAAACTTTTTGAATTCTAAAGATTTTCATATTATTATAAGTCTTTCTATCAATACTAAGACGATAATTTCTCAACTCCCCGGTTGCTTGGAAGAAATCGCTTTAAGCGATAAGGCCGCCTATTGTATCTGTTAATTTATGTAATTTTAAGTTTTGTATCCTGTTTACATGCAATAAAGTGTTCAATCAATCAATCAATCTTTAAATAAGTAATACTTTTTTATTGTGGTAAATTAATATCATTAAAAGGTTACTCGGCAAGTAAAAATTGCCGAAAACTCCTAAAAGTTACACATCTGGTTTTTGCTATAAACAATGGAGAAAGCCTAGTGCGAGATACTCGTCACTCAACCGTCTCCGCACCTAAGTTAGCTGCTGCAAGCTCAATTAAGCAAGTGGGGGTCAACGTCACCCCGTGAATCTGGCACTGATTCTCAGTCTATGCCACATTTGCGGATCTGCAGCTATAGTAACATTCCCCCTTACTTATGAAAGATGTTTAAAGTTGAACACTGGTTAAACAACGTCCTGTCTCTAATCGCCACTATCCATAAATAAAGACAGGACGTTGTGAAAGATGTTTAAGGTTGAACACTGGTTAAAACAGGGTTCAACCTTAAACATCTTTCATAAGTAAGACCCATTGTATCATCGACACACGACAGCTAGCTTATTGGTGGAACAAGCACTAAGTGATATACGGATTTATAAATTAACCTATTGGAGTTATAAGATAAGTATGATAACTTTAATGACCCTTGATTTGAAAGAGCCTTGAGTGTCGCATAAGGAAAATCTATTCACTGAGATCATGCTAGGGAACTACCGTGAAAGACACGTGCTTGCAACTACAATATAGAACTAAACTGCACAATGTAGGTGGGAAACAATGAAATAATATATCAGTGCAACAATGTACGATTGTATCCTAAGGAAGCTATAAAGTTAAAGAAGTCAAAGTCAATAGAAATCTACAGGGACCATTCAAGCATTACGTAAGCAGAATTTTAGTAATTTTTAACTCCTACCTTAGGATATTACTGATAAGCAAAAATAAACAAAACTTTTTTGATGATTGAGTAATACTTAAATGGCTCCATAGGAAATCTATAGGACTTATAGGTACCTAGGTACCGTACTCATTTTATAGAGGTAATTGTTTGTCATGGATAATCTCAGGAACTACTGATACCTACTGAACACTACGTCATTACTAGGAATCTACATTATTCCTGTGTGCTAAAGGCTTTATGCGGTTACAACAAGAGCGAAGCTGCAGGTAGCAGCTAGTATTATCATAAAAGTTGATAACTCGTACGATCCACGTCACCCACTTGGAAATTTGCGGTTTTATATAATGTTAGAATTAGAAGCGTCCTCTAAACGTGTCATTTTATCAAGGTTTTTTATAATGTAGTAGGTACATAATAATAGTTATTGTCAGTTTTATGGCAACACACAAGATCAGTCTTATCAGCTGACAAAGACTTAAGTGAGTGTAAAACACACGTTCACACAAGAGTTTGTGAAGTTAAGAATTCTACATATTTTACAGCCAAATCGCTTCAAGGCTACGGAATGACTGAAACGGAAGAAGTAATAAATCACGATTCTGCCAAGACTTATATAATACAGTAAAACATAAAAGATTGTGGATGTAACGAGTTTTAACCATTTTTAACATACATTTTTAAATATTCTGGATACTTATTTAATATAGAATATAATTTTATAAAGGTCACACACATTATCATCATCATCTTTCTGCCTCTGCATTCAACCCTTTCTTACTCATGTCAACTTTCACACAATCCATCCATCTTTTCTTCACACCTCTACTCATAAATCCATACTTTCACATCAAGCTCTACTACTTACCTACGTGACATTATTTACTTCTCATACTTACAATGCCAACTTCTTCTCATCTTTTTTTTTTATTTAGGTTACATTATAGACTAATTTTATTAAAAACAGAAAAGAGACTTTCAATCACATACCCGTACCATTACCCATCGTTAACTACTAATTGGATTTTAATTGGAGAAAATAACAGGTAGCAAAGTCAGTTTTAGAAATCAAATAGAATACGACACTGGTTTATTTAGTTTTCGATTTCTATTTCTGATCATAAATATAGATGAAATAGAACTTGGGTCCCATAAAAGTCCCTGAAGAAGTCCTTATCTATATATGACTGTATAAAATACTAATACCGTGTTAACACTTATTAATAAAGATAATTAAAATAGCTTAGTTTCTAAACCCTCTTTCACAACTCATATCAGTCAACCTTTAGCCGTTAATATTACTTGTCTTATCTTAAGCATTAATATAATCTAACATTTAATAACCGGAGATAGTAAAGATTGTCCCCTCAATCTTTACTACAAAATTTTCCATTCATTGTTGTATTTTTATTACTAATTATTTTACAAATTTGCTTACTTTTATTCGATTTTTTTTTTTTTGTAAGTACTTTATGTCTTTGTTTTTAACAAATAAATACCTACGAAAAGATCTCTACGATTCAGACAATCAAGATTTTTTAAAGATGAATACGATAATGAATCTGAATATATATATATAATTAGTTATTAATAATAAATGAAAATAACTATTAGTAGGATATAATAGATATATGATAAATATTAATATGTCTGAAAGGGTCAAACGGTCAAACACATTCTTCACATATCCACATTCCGCATTCAAGTGTCAAGTTATAGGTACACGTTCGAAAATACAAGAACTATAGTAATTTGAGTTACCGCGTTCCCTTTCATTTTGCCAACATATGAAATGCTAAAATATCCATTGAGTTTTCCCAGAACGAAGGTCGATGCAGACAAGGTCATCCCGTTTCCCTCCCGCCAACCTTGACATTATATTTCATCCAAAGGAGGTTTTATTATAAAAACCAAAATAATTTGGTAAACCCTTCTTTTAGCTTGTTTTCTTTTTTATGAACAACGTTGAAATAAGCATTAGCAGAGACGAGTAAAACTTTACTCGTCTCTGGTATCAGGTTAAAAAAAAATTCAAGTTAATGGTCCTTCGCATCGTAAATTTTAGTTACATGAATAAAATAGTTACCGGATTTTGAAAATGTTTCGACCAATGTAAACAAAATTTTGTTAGGAACTTACAAGGTTATTGATATTGACTAAAAAGGAAATACCAAACGTTCTGTGGAAAAAGCAGACTGTCACCTTGATTACCGATAGTAGATATCACCCGCTAAGGCAATGTAGGGCATGGGGTCAAGTAAGATTTACTTTATTGATAAAAATAGATAAAATAAAACAAAAATTAAGAACACACATTAACATTTGAACACCAAAAAACAAAAACATATTTAAAATAATAAGAAAATCCTACCTTTTTCCATTTTTAAACACTGTTTTAATACGTTTAACTACAAAAACTGGCTGAAAATCACATGACACATGGCAGAAAATAAAAAAGCGGAAAAATCGAATTTCGAATACACGAAGCGCGCGTTCCCGTATAAATCGCAATCTACACTGAGGAGGCGCGGCGCGGCACACCCACAACAGGCTCTTACCACTCTTACTTATCATTCGTGACGTATTTTTTATCCATAAATTTACGTTCGCCATGCCAAAATGGTATGTATGTATCGTTTGTTTATCTTCATTAGACGCAGATAGCCGTTTTAGTGGTTCATTGTGCGTGTTAGTTAAGCCGAAAATTATCGATCTAGTCATCATTTTGCATTTCCAGTAAAGCTCTTTGAGAGAGACCAGCTTCGAAATTCAAGTATTGAGGTAAAAATGATATTCTTCCAAACTACATCGATATGGAACGAAAACGATGTATCAAAACAAAGTTCCACAAATAAAACAAACCGGTTAATATAACCTGTTCGTTGCAAGAGCAAGATTGATGATGCAACATTTCGCTCGATTCAAACTCCGAAAACTGTGTAATAAGGAAAACCAAGCAAATTATAGACTAAGTTTTTTTGATATAACGAATAGGTCAGAATTAGAATAGGTCAGACCACTTGCCAGGTGGTCGAATGACACTGTAAGCGTGGTCAGGAATCAGTGGATGAGACTAGCGAGGATGGTGAGAATGGCGTATTAAATAAATAAGTTAGTATGAGCTAGTGGCCAACTACAGGATGCCCAAGTGGAAATAGACTGAGATGATGATGATGATGAACGAATAGCTGTTTCTTGCTTGACGTTCGTGAATGAAACTACTTAGGTAGGTACCTACCTAAGACTGTAAAATCATACGTACTTACGTTTTTTTCTTTGAAACTTAACTTTATCCATTTATTATAACACTGACTTTAAAACAATATAAGACGACACTTGCATACGGAAGACGGATGACAATAAATGTGTGATTACAATGAGCAATGGTCGATTAAAATAGATCTAAATTACTGCCAAAATTGCCTGAGAATAAATTAAAATCATGATACGAACGAGTGTCAATGGACTAAGCCAACGTACGTGAGCGTCTAATGTTCATTGATGAAGAATAAATAAATATAAATGCAAATGCCAATGACGAAAGGCCAGAATAAAAGCATAGCTGGTATGATGATTACGTGTAGGTTAAACACTGTTTTGGAAGATGAAAAAGATACGAAAACAATCATAAATGTGTGAATGTGTTTTGAATTAAAATCTAAAGCTTTACTAGAAAAAAAAACGAACAGCTACCTAAACTTAGAAGAAAAAATTTCGAGATTTTCGCCAGTAAGAAATATCCCCCAAATATATTTGTATTTCAAACCATTTTAAACTTAAACAACGTAGCTGACCAAATCCTTTTTAGTCGTCAATGATTTTAATCATTGATTTTTCATTTCACTCAACACAATAGGAATTTAATTTATATTGATGGTTGGCTTACATAATGAGATGATGATGACGATCTAAACACGACGCTGAATTCTGTCGCTACAAATCCACGTAAGAAAAAAAGCCGCATGAAACTATATCTGCGTCAGCTGGGACGTCTGACTTTTTATGACTATGCCTGAAGGACACTGACGCAGTTCAGAATCGCAAACGCGCATTACCAAAAATGTAGACACGTCGATGCTTAACGGTGACGACTTCGGTAGCTATTGTACCTAATCTTTAGTTCTTAAAACTTGAACCTTGGGTGCCAAAAAAAGACGTCAATATTCACATTTACTCAAGATATTGACTAACAAGCAAGTGACTAAAATGATTCAAACAATGCTATTTTTTATAGACAAGCTTCCATTTGGTTTAGAAAATATTTCAGAAAACTGTATGGGTGCAAATGGTGACCAAAGTTTATTTAGGTATGTTTCTACCTTTTTTTAAAAGAACTTTTATGAGAAGGGACACAAATTGTCCGGTAAAAAAGACATCAACATTTACGATGTAAGTAGGGTACCTACCTATTTCCTGAATATTTATAGACCAAGCCCCAAATGAAAAACTACGTGACAATGCCCTTTGTTAGAGGACAATGAAAGAGAAAGTAGTTATGATTCATGCTACGATATAAATACTGTTTTAGTTTAGCGACCCAGCGCGCGATATCGAATGACAGATCTAGAAAATTAGTGATGACAAAACTGCAATTTTTTTTTTCAATTCCTCGAACATGTTTACTGGATCAGGGGTAGTTAATCTACGAATTTTCTTTAGTTAAATAGATCTGGGTAGGTATCAGCCTAGCAGTACCAAGCATTGATGAAGCATCAATGAAGCATATTTTAAAACACCTTTTTTGACAGATGGATTCTATAGAGAACCGTCAAAAAGGGTGTTTGAAATATGCTTTATAGATGAAGCATAAATGAAGCATTTATAAAACATCTGATGTTTCATCAAAAGTGGCCACTTTAGACCCCCTGCTGTGCGATTCAGACCTCGGAATTTATTCCCAATTCTGAAAGTGACGATTCTTTGCTGAAAAAACGTCATCTTTCCGAAGAAAAACATCGGATCGGATGCATTTTCGGAAGTCTGATTCGCACTGCTCTGGTCTGTGATAGGAATAAGAATATAGCATGTAGGTACACACCTACTCATAAAAAAGCTGATTAGGCAAGCTAGCGAACTTTCTAGCTTGCGTTTCTTTAGCGTAAATTTTCTACACAAACATTGCAGACTAGAAAAACTGCAAGCTCGGCTTTTTGCGTTCTACTTGGCACTGTCCGTTTATTGGTTAAAAGTTATTTCAGCATTTTAAACAGTGCCAAAATTCAGGCAATTAAGATTCTTTTAGAACTCATAGTAGTGAATAGAATAGAATTTTTGGCGGTATCCGAATCATAAATTACTGATTAGAATTTCGCATGCTGCATGCAAAAAGGCCTTGATGTCGAAAATAAGGTGGAGTGCCGTAATTGCAACTAAAAACAGTAGAGTTAATAGCTTGATAATTACTTTATAGCTTGATAATTCTCTTTTCACTGACTGAGAGCGAAAAGAGACGGCATATGGTTCAATTCCTCTTGTGATTCTGCTAGAGCGACCTTTTTAAGCTCGCTGGTGAGCAAGAACCTTATATATCATCCGAGCTGGTGAGCTATGACCTTTACTTATAATACTTATATCATTTTGTTTACTTTTAATTAGGTAGTATAGTACCTACCTATTTAATTTTGAGCATGGAATGATAACCTTAAAATAATAATTTTTTGGTGATCAAATTATACATAAAGTTAATTACTTGGCAACCTACATAATAACATAAGATAAGGTAATCAACATGAGAGTAAAGTCCAAAGCCAAAATAAATACTCTAGTAGTGATACTTCACAAGTTCACACTAGCTAGACTTATGAAGGTACTAGCGGACGCCCGCGGCTTCGCGTGGGCTACTACTTTTTTATCACACGGGAAACATGCATTTAGTTGGGATAAAAAGTGGCCTATGTCACTCTCCAGCCCTTCAACTATCTCCACACAAAAAATCACGTCAATCCGCCTCTCTGTTTTGACGTGAAAGCAGGACAAACAAACAAACACACTTTCACATATAAATATGGGTATGGATGTATGTGTATGTTGCTATGAGCTAGTGGCTAACTCTGGAGAGTTTTTAGGCCAGCTGAAAGGCCTCCATCATGGCTTTTGAAGGCCTGAGAAACATCATGCAAGCTGTACCAGATATGGTGTATAATAAAAACACTGGGGGTCTAAAGTGGCCACTTTTGATGAAACATCAGATGTTTCATAAATGCTTCATATTTGCTTCGAAGCAAATATGAAGCATTTATGAAACATCTGATGTTTCATCAAAAGTGGCCCCTTTAGACTCCCAGTGTCAAAAAAGGTGATTTGAAATATGCTTCATATCTTCATTTTTGACAGAATTGGGTTAAATGGATTCTATCTCTTCTATTTATCTGTATATCTTTTGCTGAAGGTTGTAGTCCTTTTATTTCTGTTTGAAGTACCTACCTACTTACTAATTTTAAATTGATCTCACTAGATTAACGCTTTAGAAAGAGGTTATCTGTAATGTTAGTCTAAGTTAGACTTAAGACAATGTTGCAGCCAACTGGTTGAAATAACCATTCAATTAAACAGCTAGCCATTTGATTTAACAACGCCATTCAATCAAATGGCTAGGCTAGGGATAGTTGAATTATGGTGTTAAAAAAACTCAACACTTTGAGTAGCTAAAAAACTGTTTTTAAATTGTTAGTCTGTTTGTTTTTCAATGTTTTTCAGAAATAAAATTATCTATATTATCTGATCTTAAAAAGCTGCTGTAATGTTAAATTAACTGGTAGTGCAATAATGAACTGTTAACAATATGAAACAACCAAACTGTAATCGTAAATTTGAGACTTTTTCAATGCTGTGACATAGACACCATCAGCGAGAGCTGCTCGTCTATAGGTAAATCCGTACCCATTTTATAAATGAGAAAGTGTGTTTATTTGTCTTGCTTTCACGTCAAAACAGAGCAACGGATTAACGTGATTTTTTGTGTGGAGATAGTTGGAGGGCTGGAGAGTAGCCTAGGCTACTTTTTATTCGGGTACCACGCAAGCGAAGCCGCGGGCAGCAGCTATTAAATAATAAAATTAGTTTGCTGTTTAAGTTTTGTCAATAAATCAAAATAAAAAATACCTATTGACAACCTCATCCGAGTCTTAAATAACATTTTGTCTGTATGACAGAGGGGTGCAGAGTGTTAGGGGTAACAGATACCCCCTATTGTCCTGTCAGATACTTCGCTAGCAATAAATAGAAATAAAATCTGGATTTTGACATGAGCACAAATTACAGCCTTAAAATCCTGTATGCTGGTCTAGGTAAGCCAGAAAGTGACCCCACACGGTACAAAATATTACCTTTATGTAATTATTTGCAAAAAAAACACCAACCAAAGTGCAATAAAAAAACACGTAACATATTCCAAAGCTCAGCTCACCTGTATGTTGTCTGTTCTATTCTAAAGGATGGACGAAGAAACGAATTATTGGTAGTACAGTATCACAAAATTCACAATAACACAGTATTATTTCCTTTCATAATTTTTAGTTATTTTTCAAAAAAATTATTCCGTCTGAGACGATCGGGCTGTGCGTGACTGACTTGTGACGTGACGTGCCGTGAGTTTGAGTTGACACTGACATTGACACTACAGGCACAGCACAGGCACACAGGCACAGAACTGCACAGAAAAAACCACAGGTTGACATTGACATAATCATTTTTTCCAGAAAAAAAAGGACCCTTTGCCCTTGCTTGATTGACTTGACATTGACACTTGACTTGACTGAGACCGCAGCTGACCCCTGCTGCTTGCTGCGTGCGCTGATTATTGTTTTGTTTTATTTATTTCTAATATTTGTTGGATTGGACAATAACTATATTTTTACAAGCTCTACAAATATTTTAAACCCGTAAAAACAGGATTAAACTATGGCTAACTTTGCGAAAGCATTGAAAAGCGTCATTAACGGTTCAAATAACTTTTGTTGTTTGTGTTTTAATATCTGCGATGCTAAAGATTTGCTGTGCAGCAAAGATGAAGCTAGTTTTGTACGAAATAACACCAATGAAAGTATGGTGATATCAGATTTGATACTAACTATTCTCGGAAGTGAAGTAAGTTCATAAGCCAACCAATTTGTAAACAGGCTCATCATAACATAACTGCCTTACTTATTACACAAATTATTACCTAAACTCGAGCCATTTTGGATGTACAATGTTTACTAACACTGCACTGACAGATCAATCAGCAGATAGCAGGATAGGTACCAATCACAGAAAACTGAGATTAAATATGATTGGCACTGATTCAATATGGCCAATCGTAATGAATCTCAGTTTTCTGTGATTGGTCTATTACTGCTATCAGCTGATTGATCTGTCAGTGCAGTGTTAGTAAACATTGTACATCCAAAATGGCTCTAGTATAGGTACTTATTACCTTTATTTCTATTTCAGTTCACACAATATTTGGAGACTTTGGAATACATATGCGAATTGTGTACTAAATCTCTAATCAGCAGTTACACCTTCATACAAACATGCAACTCAAATGCCACGTTGTTGAGCAATGCACTGGAAAGCTTAAACAAAGGCATTCAGGATGTAACGAAACCAGATGAAAACACTTTATTTGTGTCAATAAGCTTAGATAACTTCTCAACACGATTTATTTATGACCATGAAAACATTTTGAATCCTACAGCAGCACTCAAAAGATATCAGTTGTTAAACACACCAAGAATGAAAGAAAAACCAAAATCAAAAGATAAGAATAATAAATATAGTGCTAAAGATTTGAAAATGCTATTTGAACCAAGTAATCTACACATCTTCCAATGCAAAATCTGTCTTAAAATATACAGTTCGATGTCTCATTTAAGAAATCATTACATGAGAGTTCATGAAAAAAAACTTAATAAACAGCCAAAAACCAACCAAAAGAAAGTTGATTTAAAAAGAAATAAAAGCATATTTACTTGCAAAGAATGTGGGAAGAATTTCAAATATCTGAGCTCCCTAAAAGTGCATCAAATGAATGAAATGATAATTGTTTGTCCCGACTGCGGTCGAACTTACAAAAACAAATCAACTTTCAAAAACCATCTACAACTTAACATTTGCAAGCAGGAGAGGAGACACAGCCCGTCTGAAGCGAAATATACTTGTGATTATTGCAATAAAAAGTACACCCAAAAAGTTTCATTACGAGTTCACATACAGTTTGAACATGGGAACTACAAAGCTCATATTTGCGAGTGGTGCGGGAAAAAATTCTGGGCACAAAGTCGATTAAAGGCTCACATCGTCAAACATACTCGAGAGAGGAACTTCACTTGTCCTATCTGTCAGAGGAAGTTTGTCACCAAAGAGTCTTTACTCTATCACACAAGACTTCATACAGGGGAGAAGCCATATAATTGTCCAGAATGTTCCAGCAGCTTTTTATCAGCTTCCCGACGATCTGACCATGTGAAACGATACCATGATAGTGCAAAACCAGGTGTGGAATGTGACATTTGCCATTCAAAGTTTAAATGTGCCGAGGTTTTGTCAAAACATAAAAGAACTCATGATGAACAAGTTATGATATTGAATGCGAAACCTCCAAACCGGCATAATACATCAATAATACAACATTTCAAAGTAAAGAATAAGAATCGGTATGTCAAAAGAAACATTTACACAGAAACAGAACAAAAAAATGATTTTGTCGATACAGTTGACAAATATTTTGTTAAGGATATTGTTTATTTAGATTGATTAAGTAAAAAAGTAAAAAATAATGTAATACCTACCTATAATAATATGCCTACTTGCTATGGAATATAATCCAGGGATCGGATAACCCATTCATAACGGTAACCGCTTCAAACGCTTACCGATTGAAACGGTAACCGATTGAAACGATATACCGAAATGATTGGGTATTAACCGAAATAATAACCCATACCGAATGAAACGGTATACCGAAATGATTGGGTTTTTTATAACTGTATTTTTGTCGCATTATTACGTAAATATTTCGTAGAAAGAGAGCGATGCATTGAGTGCGACGTTGCCAGCTTGGTTGCCAGCGAATGTAAGGATTTCGTGTTTTTGACTTATTTGAAAGCAGTTTGCGCATAATTCACAGAAAATGTTTTATTTAATGTGATGATGACTTCCTAGCCGATTTCGGCCACGGCGATTGTATTTTTCTAGATAGCGTATTTAACTTATTTTAATTTTAGGTACTTAGTGTGAGTGTGAGTCTTGATATTTTTAAATTTCCTTTGTGACATGACATTAATACTTACCTATGACATTTAATTTAAGATTTTAATTTAGTAATTTTGCATGAAATTTAAATTACATTGCAGTGCCCAACAGGGTGTATGTATAAAGCCTACTAAGCCTACCTAGACCTAAGCTATACTATGTACCTACATACAAGCAATGAATAAATGAATATGATATGAATATGAATAAAATAATGGTTAGTAATTTGCTTCTGTAATTTCAACAGATAAAGTAAGGTAGGTATGTAAATAATCTTTGCCTGTTGATGTTCGCATGCGAAAAATGCGTTTTATCCAGGGTCAGAATAAGAATAAGGTAGGTACCTATTACCTACCTACATTTCGCCGTTCTTACCTATCTTCGCATCTTTGTAACTTCGTAACTTCGCAACTTCGCAACTTCGTATCTTCGTAACTTCGTATCTTCGTAACTTCGCAACTTCGTAACTTCGTATCTTCGTATCTTCGTAACTTCATAACTTCGCAACTTCGTAACTTCGCAACTTCGCAACTTCGTATCTTCGTAACTTCGTATCTTCGTAACTTCGCAACTTCGTTACTTCGTAACTTCGTATCTTCGTATCTTCGTAACTTCGTATCTTCGTAACTTCGTATCTTCGTATCTTCGCAACTTCGTATCTTCGTATCTTCGTAACTTCGTATCTTCGTAGCTTTGCAATTTCGCATCATCGCATCTTCGCAACTTCGCATCTTCGCATCATCGCATCTTCGTAACTTCGTAACTTCGCAACTTCGTATCTTCGTAACTTCGCAACTTCGTATCTTCGTAACTTCGTAACTTCGCATCATCGCATCTTCGCATCTTCGTAACTTCGTAACTTCGTATCTTCGTAACTTCGCAACATCTTCGTATCTTCGCAACTTCGTAACTTCGCAACTTCGCATCTTCATTACTTCGTAACTTCGCAACTTCGTATCTTCATATCTTCGCATCTTCGTAACTTCGTAACTTCGCAACTTCGTATCTTCGCAACTTCGTAACTTCGCAACTTCGTAACTTCGCAACTTCGTGTCTTCGTATCTTCGTATCTTCCTATCTTCGTATCTTCGTATCTTCGTATCTTAGTATCTTCGTATCTTCGTATCTTCGTATCTTCGTATCTTCATAACTTCGCAACTTCGTAACTTCGCAACTTCATATCTTCGTAACTTCGTATCTTCGTAACTTCGTATCTTCGTAACTTCGTAACTTCGTATCTTCGTAACTTCGCAACTTCGTAACTTCGCAACTTCATATCTTCGTAACTTCGTATCTTCGTAACTTCGTAACTTCGTATCTTCGTAACTTCGCAACTTCGTATCTTCGTAACTTCATAACTTCGCAACTTCGTAACTTCGCAACTTCGTATCTTCGCAACTTCGCGTCTTCGTAACTTCGTATCTTCGTAACTTCGTAACTTCGCAACTTAGCATCTTCATTACTTCGTAACTTCGCAACTTCGTAACTTCGCATCATCGCATCTTCGCATCTTTGCATCTTCGTATCTTCGTATCTTCGTAACTTCGTAACTTCGCAACTTCGTATCTTCATAACTTCGCAACTTCATATCTTCGTAACTTCGTATCTTCGTATCTTCGCAACTTCGCATCTTCGCATCATCGCATCTTCGTAACTTCGTAACTTCGCAACTTCGTATCTTCGTAACTTCGCAACTTCGTATCTTCGTAACTTCGTAACTTCGCATCATCGCATCTTCGCATCTTCGTAACTTCGTAACTTCGTATCTTCGTAACTTCGCAACATCTTCGTATCTTCGCAACTTCGTAACTTCGCAACTTCGCATCTTCATTACTTCGTAACTTCGCAACTTCGTATCTTCATATCTTCGCATCTTCGTAACTTCGTAACTTCGCAACTTCGTATCTTCGCAACTTCGTAACTTCGCAACTTCGTAACTTCGCAACTTCGTGTCTTCGTATCTTCGTATCTTCCTATCTTCGTATCTTCGTATCTTCGTATCTTAGTATCTTCGTATCTTCGTATCTTCGTATCTTCGTATCTTCGTATCTTCATAACTTCGCAACTTCGTAACTTCGCAACTTCATATCTTCGTAACTTCGTATCTTCGTAACTTCGTATCTTCGTAACTTCGCAACTTCGTATCTTCGTAACTTCATAACTTCGCAACTTCATAACTTCATAACTTCGCAACTTCGTAACTTCGCAACTTAGCATCTTCATTACTTCGTAACTTCGCAACTTCGTATCTTCATATCTTCGTAACTTCGTAACTTCGCATCATCGCATCTTCGCATTTTTGCATCTTCGTATCTTCGCAACTTCGCATCTTCGCAACTTCGTATCTTCGTAACTTCGCAACTTAGCATCTTCATTACTTCGTAACTTCGCAACTTCGTATCTTCATATCTTCGTAACTTCGTATCTTCGTAACTTCGTATCTTCGTAACTTCGCAACTTCGTATCTTCGTAACTTCATAACTTCGCAACTTCATAACTTCATAACTTCGCAACTTCGTAACTTCGCAACTTAGCATCTTCATTACTTCGCAACTTCGTATCTTCATATCTTCGTAACTTCGTAACTTCGCATCATCGCATCTTCGCATTTTTGCATCTTCGTATCTTCGTATCTTCGCAACTTCGCATCTTCGCAACTTCGTATCTTCGTAACTTCGCAACTTAGCATCTTCATTACTTCGTAACTTCGCAACTTCGTATCTTCATATCTTCGTAACTTCGTAACTTCGCATCATCGCATCTTCGCATCTTTGCATCTTCGTATCTTCGTATCTTCGTAACTTCGTATCTTCGTAACTTCGTAACTTCGTATCTTCGTAACTTCGCAACTTCGTATCTTCGTAACTTCGTAACTTCGTATCTTCGTAACTTCGCAACTTCGTATCTTCGTAACTTCATAGCTTCGCAACTTCGTAACTTCGCAACTTCGTAACTTCGCAACTTCGTATCTTCGCATCTTCGCAACTTCGTATCTTCGTAACTTCGTAACTTCGCAACTTAGCATCTTCATTACTTCGTAACTTCGCAACTTCGTATCTTCAAATCTTCGTAACTTCGCATCATCGCATCTTCACATCTTTGCATCTTCGTATCTTCGTAACTTCGTAACTTCGCAACTTCGTATCTTCATTACTTCGCAACTTCATATCTTCGTAACTTCGTATCTTCGTATCTTCGCAACTTCGCATCTTCGCATCATCGCATCTTCGTAACTTCGTAACTTCGCAACTTCGTATCTTCGTAACTTCGCAACATCTTCGTATCTTCGCAACTTCGTAACTTCGCAACTTCGCATCTTCATTACTTCGTAACTTCGCAACTTCGAATCTTCGTAATTTCGTAACTTCGCATCATCGCATCTTCGCATCTTCGTAACTTCGTATCTTCGTAACTTCGTAACTTCGCAACTTCGTATCTTCATAACTTCGCAACATCTTCGTATCTTCGCAACTTCGTAACTTCGCAACTTCGCATCTTCATTACTTCGTAACTTCGCAACTTCGTATCTTCATATCTTCGCATCTTCGTAACTTCGCAACTTCGCAACTTCGTATCTTCGCAACTTCGTAACTTCGCAACTTCGTAACTTCGCAACTTCGTGTCTTCGTATCTTCGTATCTTCGTATCTTCGTATCTTCGTATCTTCGTATCTTCGTATCTTCATATCTTCGTATCTTCGTATCTTCGTAACTTCGCAACTTCGTATCTTATTAGAAGTTACTGTTAATAATACGTTTTTATAAATATTTCTAGTAATTTTGAATACTGGTGTCCCGTTACTGGTCCCGGCTAGTTGTTGGATATTTTACTCTATTTTATATTTTACACATTAGCCAATTTATCTTGTTTTCGTGACTTTTCTATTTAACTAGGTAGGTAGGTAAATAATTAGTATGGTAATACCTAAGTACCTACCTTAGGTAAGTTAACAAAATATAAAGGACATAGGTAAGTACATACATGACAACTCAGTATTAGGTGTAGGTAAGGTCCTCCTAACCTACCTACCTATTTATTATTCTTGATATAACGGCATAACAATAAGTATGTAAATGAATATAATATATTAACAACACTGTACCTACTAACAACAATCGAACTAAAACAACATTGAATAGTTTTCCATTTAGGTGATAGTAGATATTAATCTACTTAAATAAGTAAGTACCTATTTATTTTGTCTGATTCTAATACCTAACTAAAATAATACCTACCTACTTACCTTTAACTGCTTTCCACAAAGCATACATAAACTGCAACCAGTCCTTTTGTTATATTCAAAATATCTGTGAACGGCTTTAGACTGTTTGCGAGGCATTTAAATGTAAAAAATACCAATTTTTAATCGTTTAAAGTAATTTATTTGTAGTACTTATTCAACAACTCTCTACTAATTCAGTACTCACAATAACTAAATAATACATTCGTTCGCTACAGCTTTGGCAAGAAATAATCTGCCAAAAAGCGGATAGGTACGGTAGGTAGTGCATAAACAAAATAATCACGTCGATACTCGCACGCAAACTACATAAATACGCAACGACAGAAATTCAAGCAAGCAAGAGTAGTAAGTTATTGGGAGTTCTAAAACCGCATTAGAGACACGACTGAATGAACCACCTCCGATCACTGCACTCCTCCGCTGCGCTACGCTGCGCTTCGCTCCGCTACGTCGCTCCGTTCTCTCCAGTGGTTCATTCAGTCGTATCTCTAATGTGGTTTTAGAATCCCAATAACTTAAAAATCAGTTGCTTGCACATCGGGATTTTCGGTTGTTTATTAATGTTTGATACCGCTTTCCTTTCATCATTCTAAAAAGATCTCTCTTACAATGAAGTTCGTTAAGCAACCGGTGTCATTACAGTTCGAAAATATTATCGTTGATTCTAAAAAACATCGTTTCCGACATGGAACGCTTTTACCAAATACAATACGTTGTATAATTTGTGGTCCGTCAAACTGTGGAAAAACTAATTTGGTTATTGGTCTACTCTTACATGAAAATGGATTAACATTTCGAAATGTTTATGTGTTCTCAAAAACTCTGTATCAACCGAAATATAAATATTTGGAGCAGGTGTTAAAAATGGTTCCTGGAGTGACTTTTTCAAAGTATCATGAAAACGAAGAAGTTCTTACTCCAGAAGCAGCAAAATGTAATTCTATAATTATATTTGACGATGTAGCGTGCGAGAGTCAAAATAATATGAGAAATTATTTTACGATGGGAAGACATAAATTTATAGACTGTTTTTATTTAAATCAGACATACAGCAAGATCCCAAAACAGTTAGTTAGAGACAATGCAAACTTAATCATTCTTTTTAAACAAGATGATATAAACTTAAGACATATCTATGATGAACACGTCAACACAGACATGACATGGCAAGAGTTTAAAAAAATGTGTTCAAGTATATGGGAAGAGCCCTATAATTATGTTGTGATAAATAAAGATTGTGAAAAAAACAAGGGGTGTTATCGCAAAAAGTTTGATACGTTTGTTGTATTTCATTAGTAGCATTTTTTTTCACTGTAAGTACCTACTTACCAACTGATCAGTTCATTCGTGTCATTAGTTGTCGAAGTGTCACGCTGAACGCATCAAAACATACGAACGGTTAATTGTTATTGTGATTTGTTAAACCATGCCGTACATTCCTGTTCATCGATTTTACTCTACCGAATTGAAACGTCTTAGAAGTTTTGCTACTTGGCCAAGAGGGTTAACTCAAAAAGCTAAGGAAATGGCTGAAGCTGGTTTCTTTTACACCGGATATGGTGATAGAGTTATTTGTTTTTACTGCGATGGAAAACTTAAAGACTGGACCCCTGAAGATCAGCCATGGGTAGAGCATGCACGCTGGTTCCAGTCCTGTCCGTATGTCTTAGTAATGAAAGGGGAAGATTACGTCAAGACCATAATAAATGGACCATATTGTACTGAAATTAAAGGAAACTGCAAACAAAATACACGAGAAGCCTCACAATGTAAGACCAGCATTACATCGATCACCTGTAAAATTTGTTTAGAGGAAGAATTAAATACCTGCTTCATACCTTGTGGTCACGCAGTGGCTTGTGCAAAGTGTGCTCTATCCATTGGAAGTAAGTGCCCTATGTGCCGTAAGGTATTTACAAATATAACTCGATTGTATTTCTAACTACACTATTTGCAACCTACTATAAATAGCTGAATATAGAACGGAGGCTATCATTTTCGTGAGAACACTTACTTTAGTACAACCAATCAAAATTAAATACCTACATGTTATGGAAAAAAAAATTAAGAGACAAATTGTGGAGGCTGCAGAAGCTGTTAAAAAGAAGGTTAGGAAAATGAGAAATATTGAAACAGAGAAAAGTAGCATTTTGGAATCTGTTTTTAAACCAATTACAGATCCTCTTAATGAGATGGTAGAGAGATCAAAAAAGCATTCCAAAACTTTAAAAAGTGAAGTTAAATTTGAAACATCAAGCCCATTGGACAACGACAAAACTCTTAAGAGAGAATCCAATATTGGATTTAATGTATTTAGCCCAAACAAATCTGATGACTCACAGAATAGCGACGAAGATTCAGAAACGATCGAGTGTGAAGAAAACGATGAGTCATTTAAAACAGTGGAATCGGGTTCCAGTGATCCAAGTTTAGACATTTCTTCGTGGTCCAAGTCTTCTGAAGCTTTAGGCGATATACCGTTTGGTGTTAGAAATGAACGTGGTAAAATCATGATGGGATCTTCACGTGTAGTTTTCTCTGATGATTATATTCAAGTTGGTGCGAATAAGTACAAAATAACGCCTGGAATAAACGAACTACTGTTAAAAAAACTTCCCGATTTATCTGCAATAACTGACGAAGATTTGAGGCACTACAAATTAATGTTGCTAGAGACGAATGTACATCGAAGAGATTACGATCCACATAAACCAATCAGAAGTAACAGGGGTCGAAAATATTTAAACGTTATAAAACCACTATTCAAGTTACGTAAAGTTTCAGCAAGCACTGACAGTAGCCAACCTGATTTGCGATGTCAAGGAGAGGGCCTTCCTCTGTTGAAGAAATGGAAGAAAAATGTTGACTACGTATACTGGGATGACCCTAATGAACTAGTTGAAAGATTAAAGCTATTAATTGCTTCAAAAGATGCTGGTAACACTGGGTTGGATAATGAAATAATATCTATTATAGAAGAATTGCGTGAAAGCGGCATTATACCTTAGTTAAATAAATAGCATTCATTTCCAAAAATTGTTTCATTTGAAGTTTATCAACTATACATAACGGTTCATGACATGACAATGGATAAGTTTGGACATCACATTCATAAACGACTGCGTTTATCAGACTTTTTAGAAAACTTTGATAAGATTTTGATGCGACCCGATACTGGGGAATTCGATTTACAAAGCACAAGATTAACTGGTATTACAATTCCTACGAAAGAGTCCGATGCTGTTAACAAAGAATACGTTGATAAACAATCTGAGCTGTATTTAAAGAAGGAAGAATTTAATTCAAGATTATACGTTTTAAAAGCAGATATTATAAAACATATTATTGATAATTTAAAAGCAGAATATTACACAAAAACGGAGTTAGAAAAAATTATAAATGCAAAAAATGAGCAAGCTACAAATTGTAAATGAAATTCATAAGGCAGCTCGCAAAAATTTTGTTCGACGTTCTGTATTTTTAAAAGGAATTGATGATTTATGGCAAGCAGACCTTATTGATTTACAAAACATAAAAAAATACAACAATGGATATAGGTATATTTTTGTAGTATTAGATTGTTTTTCTAAGTTTTCCTGGGCTATCCCTGTTAAAACTAAAACAAAATTTGAAATAGCAAGTGCGTTCAGTAATTTATTAATTAAAAGCCACCGAAAACCTGTTAATTTACAAACTGATATGGGCACAGAGTTTTATAATGACGAATTTAAAAAAATTTTGTTAAAAAATGGCATTAACCATTACTCTACATACTCTATTAAAAAAGCTTCTATAGTTGAACGACTAATAAAAACACTTAAAAACAAGTTGTTTAAAAGTTTTAGTTTGAATGGTAGTTATAAGTGGGTTGGTGAGCCTTTAAAAGGTGTCATGACTACATACAATAACACAATACACAGAACAACAAAGTATAAACCAAATGATGTAAACAAATCAAACCAAAGTACGGTTATGAAGAATATTAATAAATCTCAGAAAAATAATTTGAAATCAAAAATCAGTAAATTTAGGTCTGGGGATTATGTTAGAATAAGTAAATATAAAGGTAGTTTTGAAAAAGGATATACTCCAAATTGGTCTACAGAACTGTTTTTAGTTAAAAAAGTTCATCTTTCTAAACCGATCACTTATTCAATAGAAGACCTACACCATCAACCGATATTAGGAACTTTCTATGAGCAAGAACTTCAAAAAACGAACTGTCCCAATGTGTATCTTATTGAAAAGGTTATAAAGAAAAAAGGTAGTAAACTTTTTGTCAAGTGGTTAGGTCTACCTAATACTGAAAGCAGTTGGATTGATAAACGCGCAATTTTGTGATTTGTTTTAGAAAACGTTGTGAATATGATGTCTATAAAATTAAGAATGTTATGAGAAGTTATCTCATTAATATCTCAGCTATGCACGGTGGAGGACTCGTTAATAGTCTGATTAATAATTTACCATTTGAATTACATTTACCTGGTTATAACTACTGTGGGCCTGGTACACGACTAAGAGAACGATTATTAAAAGGCGATCAGGGAGTCAATGAACTTGATAACGCTTGCATGAGACACGATATAGCATATAATAATTCAAACAATTTAGAAGATCGACACAAAGCTGATTTAGAACTCATAGACATGACAAAAAGGCGGATGAAATCTAAAAACGCTGGAAGAGGTGAAAAACTTGCTTCGTGGCTTGTGAACAAAGTGATGAAAACCAAAGTTAAACATGGTGCAGGCACGAAGTCATTTAAAACAATTGTTTCTACTATACGCAAACGACTGAAAAAAATAAAACCAAAAAGTGATTCTAAAGCAATAAAAGAAGCTTATTTAGCTGCGAAAAAATTGATGAGAAATAACAAAGGAGTGCGGCTGCCTCGTGTTATACCATTACCAAAAACAGGTGGTATTTTACCTCTTATACCAATATTTGCTGGACTTTCTGCTTTGGGTGCACTGGCTGGAGGCGCAGCGGGTATAACTAAAGCTGTAAATGATCATAAATCAGCAAAAAAGAATTTGGAAGAAGCTCGGCGTCATAATAAAATGATGGAATCTATTGCCCTAGGCAAAGGATTGTACATAAAACCATACAAGAAAGGAAGTGGACTTTGCGTGAATAATTCAAAAAACTAATGAAAAGGCTACCCAAGCGCGCTCTTACAAACATAGACATATTAGAATATGCAAGAGAAAACATACCTTACTTTAGAGGTGTTTTCATGAGAAATGAATTGCCAAAAAAGCCTAAAGACATTGAGTGTGCGATTATCAATTTAGATAGTTCAGAGAATGAAGGAACCCATTGGGTAGCCTACGTAAAAGTTTTAAACTATTGCGAGTATTTTGATAGTTTTGGCGATTTAAAGCCCCCAATCGAGTTAACTAAGTATTTGAAATTTAATATAACATATAATTATTGCAGATATCAAAGTTTTAATACAACTAATTGTGGACATTTATGTTTAAAGTTTCTTATTGAATTTTGGAAAAATGTGATGTGATTACCTATGTAATTCATACAATTATAATGTAAAATGTTTTAATAAAGTATTGTGACTATATATTTATAAACTTACTTTTATTGCTTTCATTTCTAAAATGTCTTTCACGCTGTCTATAACAGGCAATACTTCGATTTTATCTACCACCTATTATCCAACTTTGCAATTCGATGGTGAATATGAGTGTGCTTTGTTATATATGTCTACATTCAATTCAATCCCAAACATTGACAATAGAAACAACATATTTCATTATGACAACAATGAAGTCGTAGAAATACCAGAAGGTGCATACGAACTACAAGATATTTCAGACTTTTTGAAATCCAACGTAAAAAAAGGAACAACTTTTAGTTTATTTTGCAACAACAACACATTGAAAACATTTATTTTTTGTTCTAAGGACATTCATTTCGAAAAAAATAATTCTCTCGGAACCTTATTGGGGTTTGGTAAACAAACTCTAAAAGCCAATATAATACATGAGTCACAGCTTCCAGTTAACATTTTATCGACAACTGTAGTGCGAGTCGAATGTGATATAGTGAGCGGATCATATATTAATGGAAAATCAAGCCACGTTATATATGAATTTGCACCTAACGTCCCACCTGGATATCGTATAATAGAAGTACCTAAAAATATTATTTATTTTCCTGTCAATCAAAGTAATGTTAGTTCTATAAATATCAGATTATTAGATATAAATAATAACTTGATAAATTTACGAGGTGAAGAAGTCCAATTATATATGCATATCAGAAAAAAATGATCGACTTTAATAAATATAGTAATTCAGTGAGAAAACACATCAGTACTCATCGACCTATCCCAAAAGGAACAACTACGAAAAACAAGAAAATAACCAAAGAAAATAAAGAATTTCTGAAACTAATTGGATTACTAAAATGAACATTTTAGATATAACAAGTTCACCAGCATACGATAGCACCATAGACGGTATCGAATATCATTCATATAAACCATACGTAACAAGTTTCAACAGAAATGATGAAATCCGGATACCTATTAACCAACAGGATTTATACATATTACCATCAGCGAGTACCCTATATTTAGAAGGAACAGTAAACATTATAAAAAAGGATACAAAGCAAAAGGTTACTGCTGTTGAATTTACAAATAATCCATTGCTTTTTCTGTTCCAAGATGTACGTTATGAACTTAATGGGGTGGAAATTGATAGAATAAAAAATGCTGGTATGACTACAACAATGAAAGGTTTATTATCCTTTAATGAAAATGATGCAAAAATTGCAAAGGCTTGGGGTTGGGATGTAAATGGAACAAAGACAAACGATGGTGGAAAATTTTCTGCTTCAATACCTCTTCGTAATATTTTAGGATTTGCTGAAGATTATAAGAAAATCATTATGAATTGTAAGCATGAACTGATATTACTACGAAGCAATACAAATTTAAATTCTTTGAAATTTCCATCTGGTGAGATCCTCGAAGATATAATTATAAATAAACTAGTCTGGCGCGTTCCACATATAAAGGTATCTGATAAAGAAAAAGTACATTTATTAAAACTATTAGAAAAGGACCGCCCTCTACATTTTGCTTTTAGAAATTGGGATTTATATGAGTATCCATTATTACCAAAGACAACTAAGCATACTTGGTCAATTAAAGCATCTTCACAGATTGAAAAGCCCAGATATGTCATATTGGGTTTACAAACCAACAGAAAAAACTTAGCAGAAAAAGATATGTCACAATTTGATCATTGCAATTTAAGAAATGTCAAAGTGTATCTTAATTCTACCTATTTTCCTTATGAAAGCTTAAATGTGAGTTTTAAAGATCAGATAATTTCATTAGTGTATGAGCAATATGTCAATTTCCAACAATCTTACTACGGACGCAAAAGTGAACCGTTGCTAAGTGCATCTGAATTCAAAGAAAAGGCACCGCTATTCGTAATCGATTGTTCTAGACAAAGCGAAAACCTTAAATCAGGTCCCGTAGTTAGCGTTCGTGTGGAACTTGAATGTGATTCAGAGATACCTGATCAAACAGCAGCTTATTGTCTCATTTTAAATGATTCCATTATCGAGTACAGACCTTTGAGCAATATAGTCAAGAAAATATCGTAAAACATGAATCCTTGCGAAACTAAATATATTATAGTAGATGTGCAAGGTTTTAAAGACACAAAAAATAATTTTATTGTAAAGGAATTGGCTATTTTGACTGAAAATTACACTCAAACTTTTCTTATCAAGCCCCCCTACCCATTTCAAAACCTATCAAAAGAAGAAAAAAAGCATGTGCGGTGGATAGAAACTAATCGTGGAATTTTTTGGAGTGAAGGTTTTATTGACTATAGAGAATTTAGGCGCACTATTAAGCCATATTTGAGTATGAAAAATGTTTTAACTAAAGGAACTGAGAAAAAAAAGTGGATCAAGGACTTTTGCGAAAACTGTGAAATAACAGATATAGGAGAAAAAGGATGTCCTAATTTTTTAAAATTGTACAATGATTATGAAGAATGTAATGTGAATTTAAATTGTGTTCATCATAGGAAAATGTGTGCTTTGAAAAATGTTATGTGCATGAAGAAGTGGTATGATGATAACAAAGTAAATGTTTTTTAAGTTTATTATTTTAAGTGCAATAAAAAAATATTAATCCTGATTACTTTAGTTTTATTTCAATACTTTAACTGAACCTCTATATAGATATCTACCTAACCTACCTCTATATAGGTATTACAGAAATAAAAAGACAGTATTTTATTAGATTCAATTTATTATTTTAAAATCTACTAACTTACAATACTTACTAGAATAGTTAACATACTTACTATATTACAATACTTACTAAAGTTATAAAACTAAAATACAATTGAAATACTTACTAATTTTAAACTTCTTAAGAATCATTAATTATGTTTTCTGAAATATTTTTAATAACTCTTTGAGTTTGATCTAGTATATTGTCCATAAAGTCTTTCACTATATATTGAGCAGATATCACAATATCACTTTCTTTGTCACTATTATTTTCACCACTTATGTCTATTATTTTGATTTGTATTAATCGTCTTCCACGGCACGGCTCACGGTTCAAAACAAATGATGATCGCCGCAAGTTTCCACGGTGCTTCATTTCACTTGTTTTCTTTGTTTTGCGTTTTGGACGCTTTGGAGTTTTCTTGTTAATAAAATTAATGATGGGTAAATCTTCATCTTCAACCGGATTCTGTGCACATTGGAAAAGAAGATCTTGGGTGTCAATTCCAAAGAGTCCATCTTGCGTTTCACCATCGATTCCCGTCGTTAGGTCAGCCATTTTCTATAAAAAAACAAAAAGAAAAATATTAGTTTGGTTTACCTTATTTTTCAAAAGAAGAATTACTATGTAGAAAACAAAACTTCAAAACTTACCGATAATTTAGCTCAGGATGTATTGGTGACTAATAAATGTGTGTTCGCTGCGCGCCGTTCGAATAGGGAATAATGAGGAAACTAACAAGGTATAAGTTTTCGCTGATGCTACAAAATCATGCAAAGACCTGTCGATGTGCTCGAACGTGGGAAAAATTTTACTGCGCTAAGTGAACTAAAATGCATAGTATGGAGAAAATGTAGGTACTTAAATCACAAATTGAGTGCTAAAAGTAAAATGAAAAACAATTATCATGACAAATAAACTTATTTATTTTAAAAATTATAGACAATGTTTACTTAAAACTATAACTTAAAGGCTTAAACACATTTTAAGGACAAGTATATATCATAAATTTATTACTACTACTAATTTTACACAGTTAAACCCCAAGAATAGAAATGTGTCCCCAGGCTCTGCTTGACTTTTTATCTTGCGAAATAAGTCGCTTATCGTCGCTACTGGAAAGCGCAATTTTGTTAACAGAACGTGTGAATATTTCATGTTTAATACTTTTAAATAACACGTTCTTCTTTCGCAGTACATCTGCTGAATACAATGTGTTTTTATAATCTGAGATATTTAGATCTCGAACGACACAAGATTTAACTCCTTTAGCCTTTTTGATTTCAGTTTCAGTATTTTTAATACAGTATAATTTAGAGCGTAATCCTACAAACTCGGTGATTATTTTTCCACACATTTCATCTTTAAAAAGACCCGGTACTTTTTTGTTAACTATGGGTAAATCGTGATAATTATCAACAGAATAATTACTGGTATCGAAATATTTCAAAAAGTTATTTTTTAATTCTTGATAAAAACTTGCTGTTTCAATGTGATAAATAAAGCTGTCTGTATCAGTGTAACACATCTTCAACCGGTCTTTATAGAATGGTTTGAATACAGAATAGTGAAAATCATACATATGTGATTTAGACAATTCTAGGACTGTAAATCCTATATACAAAGGCTTATCTAAAACAATACGATCAGGCTTTAATTGAATCGCAACCAAACTTTCCGTAAAAACAGAAGCACTGTGAAAATTGGGACTAGCGATTAATTTCTCTGCGTTATTTCTTTTTTTAGTTCTGTTGTTATGGTCGCTCCATTGATTTACTAACTCAACCTTAACTTTTTTTCTATTATTTTCCAATGTTTTTCCAAAAACACAGTTGTTAAGCAATTTAAAAAAGCCTTGTTCAAAGATTGACGTTGTATTTTGACGCAAATTTGTATTGAGATCTATGTACTGCTTTAAGTAAGGACTCTGACGAAAAGTTATAGCACGATGTATTTTTTTTAAGATTAAACCATGCTTTAAGCATGTTTTCAAATGTGCATAATGTATTACGTAATTAAATTTATCGTATAAATTTGGAATCAACTTTTCGTTTTTTCCGCCTGGTGGAATATCTTTTTCAGGGCAAAACGGCAGGTCGTTATGTTCGTAATGTAATTTTTTAGGATAAATTAGATCAACTTCCAGAATGTACCCATACTCTGCATCATTTGGAATATTATTTACATTTAATTGATCTATCTCGGACTGATCAAGGAATCTAAAGTTTGATAAAGGCAATGATTTACACATGCCGAATCCATAAAGATTAACACAATCAAAATAGAGTATATATGATTCTGGCATCAGTGGGTCATAATCTAAAATAAATTCGTTATTCGCTTTGGCATGCCTGTGTGCTACCATAACAACGCCTCCTCGTATGCCAGTTTGTATAAGATCTATTATCGCAGGGTCATCTATTAATTCCAACTCAATGCCTGTTTTTAAAAGCATTGCATCGAAAGACAAACTCGGCGCTGTTACGTAAAAAGCGGGGTCCAAGTGGTAGTAGTGTTTGCAAGTTTTTCTAAACTTTTCAAATATATCTGTCAATAATAACACGTCTGTTTTTAAATACAAATCAGTATATTGTCCCAAATTACAAATGTTAAATTGTTTCCAAACCGTTTGTGCATGCTCGTAATCTTCATTCGATATGTGCTCCTTGTTAAGAGAGCTGTAAAACTTTTCTTTGCTAGGCAGAGATTGTTCGTTGTAACGTTCCCATGAGCTCATATATTCGTATGGATAAACGCCTTTGCGTCTTAATAGAGCAAACTCGCTCGCGTTTGGGTAATAATTGCTTAGGTGGTTTAACTCACAAGCTTTCATGGTTTTGGCAAGTTGTTCTAAACTGGTTCCTAAAAATTTAAACGAATCTACAAATCGCAACTGCATAAACTCATTTTTCGTTATGGGAATAAACTTTGTGAACGAAATATAATTTTCTTTCGTTTTAGGGATTATTTTTATTGATCCAGGTGCTTCGCCGAGTTTTTTGATAAACAAATGACAATCATATCCTGCTAAATTATGGAAAAAAATGGGTACAAACTTTGGTATTTTGTATTGTAAATTGCATATACTATGGGCTGCCCCTCGGTACCGACCAGTAAGATGGCAATGGTCCCTAACTTTATCTCCGAATAGAAAAGATTGACAAATATGGCATCGGACTGCATTTTTAAAATCAATTGCATCATTCGCATTGAAAACGATGGGAACGTTTTGTGACAATACTGCATGGATATCACGAGTATCTCTGTAGAGACAGGAAATAAACTTATCTACACAATCCAGTCCGCGATATGTGACAAATTTATTGTAAGAAGGGTCAACAGAACAAACTGTTTGATATGCGAATGCTACTGGCACATGTTTTTGGGTGGTACGTGTATATACGCCTTGAGATTGTGATGCACTTTCACCCACATCTTCTAGCATAGTTTCAAAATCTGCGTAAATTACAAAGGGAACGTCTTGCTTGCGCTCAAAATTCTTAAATTTAATTACGGAACCCTTTTCTGGTAAAACTGTGACAATACCGTTACAAGTGTGACTATCCACATCATCTTCCGATTTGAAGAAAAGCAAACAAGTATCACAAAAATAGATACGACCATTATGCTTGGTTATTTGACTTCGCACTAATCTCGATAAGTTTTTGATGAGACAGAAGTGAGATGTTGTGTTATTTTCTAACCAGAGTAGGTGAATTGTTTTTTTATTTTTATGATTGTCTGATTTATAAAGCGGGCCTACAACGGTTTTGTTATTTTTTAAGCCAAAAATGATAAAACTCAGGTTTGGGTTGTTTTCTTCGAATATTTTAATATCAGAAAATGTCACAGGAAAAGACATATTTTCAATATTAAGTACCTCGCGAAAGTGTACATATGACGAAACCTTTTCTTGGTGGCTCTGAACTGGATAGAGAGCTGCAACTACGCTCCACAGAAAACAATATTCGTCATTGTTGCGAATATTTAAACATGCTTTCTTTTTCTTAATGAATTCTGGCAACTCAATATAGGTCGAGCCATGAAGCGGTTGGTATTTATTAATATTTATCTCAAGATGTAAGCAGTTAAGAAAGGTCCAGCCCGAATCTCGCTCTTCAAATTGATCTATTTTTGTGCGTATTGTATTGATAACATTCGAATACAAAGCCTCGCAATTATAATTTCCATAAACTGGAATATTTTTGGTAGAAAATGACTTTGTCTCTTGTTCATTATTTTTGTAAAGTAAAAACTTTGAAAACAGCTCAAAGTTAACTTTTACGCAGATATGTTTTTTTAAGCATTCATCTAAGATTAGTTTAACTTTGTTTCGTATAGAATCTAAAAAAACGTCTATAGAATGTTCATTTGTGTGTTGCGCAGCAATTCTGTACGATATGATTCGTCTCCGAAAGGCTGATGAAACAATTTCAATGCCATCCGCGTCGATATGCGGTTCACTTACTACGTTTTGTTTATGTGCATTACTTCGCAAATGACCTATCCAATGCCTACCGCTGCTAATAGATGTGTTACAAACTGCACAGAATGGCATTATGACAGGAAATATCTCAATATTTGCTTATTTATGAGACAAAATTGAAGTACTTACCTACCTATCCAATTATTAGAAAAATACTTGTATTACAAACTACTGTACCTACCTACTTATCAATAACGAATTAAGTAAATTTAATAAAAAATGTTAGGTATCACTATTACCTATGTATAGAAATTAATTAAAAGTTTAGAAACTATTTACCTACTATAGATTACATATGAACCTACTTAGCGATGATGGAGGCCTGCCTTAATATTTATAAAATAAAAATCCTATTAAACTGCATAGGTACTTATACTTCATTTTATTTGAACAATAAAATTTACAAAATTTAGTGATAACATTAATTTATTTTAAATTAATTTAACACTAAATTTTGTTTCATAAAATTTAGCACTAAACACTTTAACACTAAATTTTGTTTCATAAAATTTAGTGATAAAATTAATTTATTTGAAATTAATTTTATCACTAAATTTTACTGGATTAGAATTTTTAAAAAGCTTAAAAGTGGTAATAAGAAATTCTTGCAACGTGTCCCACTCTCGACAATTGTCGCCGAGGCGAAGCTTTACAGACGTAAGTGCTTTTTTATAACGTACGTCAGGAGGCGTATTTTGCACGTCTGCGAGGTTGTACAGCTTCACCTCGACGTAAAAGTCACCCTCGGTGGTAGGAGTGGTGCGTCGGCTCTGCCCTCCGGAAACCCTCGTGGTGAAGGATGATGTCGTCACAGCAGCGCCGCCGCCTCCGTTTGTTGACGTACTGGCCCTTTCTTCGGATTTCAGAATTGAAAAGATGTCTGTCTTCCTTTTTTTTGACCTGTAAACAAAAAATAAAACAACATCTTAATAATATGTTTACGTTTGTAAGAAAGAGGTTCCTACCTATCTTTTAACAAATGGATCTTTAAGAATCATTAATGTACCTAATGAATTTGGTATAGGTAAGTGATGAGGGCACTCTACAAATAAAATTTCATTAAATTGAATTGGTCATTATTACATAGGTACTTACCATGAAAATTCCGGCTCTTGCGAATCAGACTGTGTTTGCGGTGTGAGCAGAGCGGGAGGCTGAGCGAGTGCGGCTGCGTTCTCCACGGGAGCGATCTTGCGCTTCGATGAAGACTTCGGAGCTCTCGGCTTCTTGGCAGGCGCAGGCGGCGGCACTGGAGCAGCGACCACTGTCACTTCAGATTCGTATTCAGAGTCCGACCTTCAAAAGATAAAATATTATAATTAGTAATGGATGATTTTAAAACGAAGATTTGAAAACGCGCGACAAGGGAATACTCACTCACATTGTTTGTTCGATGTTTGAAGTTAAGAAACTGGAACTGGCAGCAGGCGGGCGAGTCTTCGTGCAGCGTCGTCGGTGGAGTTAACGGTCAGCTCAGGCGGGCAGCGCAGGCGGCGGAGTCGGCGGGCAGCGCAGGCGGCAGAGTCGGCGGGCAGCGCAGGCGGCGAGGGTCAGCTCTGGTAGCAGGAGTTCCAGCGTCGAGATGCCAGCGAAAGTATGACGGTTTTTCCGTTTTCCACAGTTTTATAGCCAATAAATTCACTTGTCAGCAATAATTATACCAATTCAAATAGTATTAAGTATTAAAATAAATCAAACAAATTTGAATCCTAAATTTGATATAATTATGGAATCATAATACTTCTCATAATTAACACTAAGGCGGTTTTCAGTTTTACTCATATTTGTTCTCATCGTCGGTATAAACGAATTTGATTCTTGTCGTCTAGTAGTTAGAACTCATTGCGCATGCAACAAGATAAAATCACGATCGTAAAAACACCTACCTATTGAAATCCGATCAAAGACCGGTTGCACCAACTCAAATGACAGAAAAAAAAAACCATTACCCACTAGCATGGTACAATTGGTCCACTATGGCAAGGGTGTAGTCAAAGACACGTCCGACCAGTATACTCATACCTTAATTTTTACTAGCTCGTGCCAGTTTCCTTATTTTATTTTTAATAGGTTTTATTATAGGTAAAAGTAAAAGGGCATAAGTAAAAGGGCATAATTTTGTGTACATCGAAAAAAGAATTCCTTTTTTAAGTTTAAGTTCAAGATTCGAACCCACGACCTCCATGCATTGATATTAATGCTTGGGAGTTGTAGTGAAAGTGCAAAATATTATTAACAGTTAAGTAGCTAGATAGTAAAATTTCATTCTGATGGTTTATTTATTAATGTGTCTATAAACGGGTTCTCTCTGCGAAAATAAATAACACAAATATATTTCTAATTACTAGGTAGGTACCTACTCGATCTTGATATGGTAGTGATGTAAATTGTAGGAATGAAATAATCTAGGTACATAATTATGTAAGTTTCAATATTCTATTATTTGTGGGTTTCCTTAATGTACGTGTACTAAAATATTCAACTTTTTTAGTTTAGTAGGTAATGTTAAATATCTACATCCTCAATAACAAAAAAAAAAAAAAATAACTAGAAAATAAAAACTGATGTCATAAAATAAATTAGTAGGTACTTAGGTTTTTTGTAGTCTAAAAACAAACTAGAAAACTAATTATTATCATTATTCTAATTTAGATCAAAACTAGTAAGAAATCAAAATGCCGTTAAGATTCTTTAAAATATTTTTTTACTTTGAAAGCAACATGTTCTGAAATCTGATCATTACGAGTTGTAGCAAAAGTAAAAATTTAATTCTCAGCTAGTTAGTTGAGATTGTGACAACATGTAAAAATTATAAACCTAGCCTTTGGATTTAGATTAAATGTTTTTTATGAAAAACAAATACCTAATAATAATTATGTAAGTGTTAAATACAAGGTATGAATTTAAATAAAAAGTCTCAAAATCTACTAATCCACCTACATCATTTTTACTAAACTTCAGTTTAACTGTAAAATCTCCGTTCGGACCTTCGATAGGTACGTACAATGGCCTATGATTTAAGATATCATTACCTACTGCTTTACAGTTAAATATAAAAATATTTGTACATTAACTGCAACATAAAATATTGGACGCTGCATCGAACACTCTGTTTAATTCCCATAGAACTGTCGACGCAGCATACGACGAACGGTGTGAAATGATACCGCGTGTGACAGAGTCATTGTTGGCTTCACAGAGAAAATAATCATCACTTGGTTGGCTTAGCTTAGACACGTTCAGTTTGAATTTTCAAGTTATTTTATCAATGGTTTTAAAATCAGTGAAATTACGCAAAATTAAATGTGAATAAAAGGACAATGTAAGTATCTATCCCATAGTATTTTACATAAATGTATTCATATATTTAACAACCCATTTAATTATGTCACTGATTTATTTAATTATTTTATCTATTTTTGATTTGTGTTGTATGTATCGTAGTAACGAAAATTAAACGTTTTCCTATTTCTATTTCTATTCTATTTCTATTTTATTATTTTTATAAAACTGCGGGCTTAAAACGATCGTTAAAGCTGTGATTCTGCTATAACGGCCTTTTTAAGCCCGCTGTTTTAGATACAATTTTTATATCATTTTAATACATTTTTTATTCAACCCAAGCTGGGCTTTGGCTGAAGGTCAGATTAAACTTAGATAAAAAGAAACTACAGTTTTCAATCCGGTTATAACCAAGTTTAACAAGTTTAAATTAAATTAAATTTACCGTAATCGATAGTAAAAATAAATAGACGTACCACATAGTATCTAGTTAAAATATTTTTTTCTTCAAAAAAATTATAAAATAATTTACCTGAATTTAGACGTATTTAAATTTAATAATAAAAAATGTTAATGTTTCATAATTTTAATATATTCTTATTTTTATTTTCACAGGTAAAACACGTAGCTTGACATCGTCCGCGACTTTTCATAAAATTAAATCCATCAATTATTATTATGGTAAGAACCTTTTAATTTTAATACATTTTTTATTCAACCCAAGCTGGGCTAAAAGTGAGACAAGACTTAGATAAAACGAAACTACAAAGTGGTCATAGCGATCCTACTGAATAAATGATTTTTGAATTTTGAATTTTGAACAGGTTCCTTTCTAATCGATCCTTGCTACTTATGTATAAAATAAAATAAATTTATCGTATTCAATAGTAGAAAAAAAAACATAGGTACTTAATATTATTTTTTTATCATAAAATAGGTAGGTACCTAATTTTAATTAAATGATTAAAAAAACTAATATATGTTTTTTATTTTTCAGATGTCCTGCATAGTCTATACATCCATCTGCAATGTCTATACGTTTTAGTTAGTATTTCTAGATAAGGTTGTTTAATGTAAAATGTGATTAAAAGTTATTTTTAACTTTCAGTTATAAACAGTACAAAAGAAAACTGTTTATAGCTGAAAGTTTTCGCTTGGTTTTATTATTCAAAGTCGTATTAAACGATTATCTTGTTTAATACGCGGTAATGGTAAAGGTAAAAGTCGCGCTGTACTTCTATATTGAGGTGTAGTGCGCGGTAAGGTTGTATATGGTAAAGGTAAAGGATACAGCTACTAGTAAGTATAAAAAGGATAAGTATCATCAGACAGGTTCAGTGAGTAGGAAACTAATTAGGTTCTTCAGAAAGTAAATAAGTAGACTTTGTACATTGAGCTGTGTAGGCTTTAGGAATCAGTGGGAGATAATCCTTCTTTGGGCTCCCGGAGTGATACTTACCACGGGTCATTCAGCTGATTGCGTTAGGCATCATAATCAGTGAGAGTTTAATCCTACCTTGGTCTCTCAGGACGATACCTACCTCGGGTCGTTCAGCTGATTGCGTTAGGCATCATAATCAGTGAGAGTTTAATCCTACCTTGGTCTCTCAGGACGATACCTGCCTCGGGTCGTTCAGCTGATTGCGTTAGGCATCATAATCAGTGAGAGTTTAATCCTACCTTGGTCTCTCAGGACGATACCTGCCTCGGGTCGTTCAGCTGATTGCGTTAGGCATCATAATCAGTGAGAGTTTAATCCTACCTTGGTCTCTCAGGACGATACCTGCCTCGGGTCGTTCAGCTGATTGCGTTAGGCATCATAATCAGTGAGAGTTTAATCCTACCTTGGTCTCTCAGGACGATACCTACCTCGGGTCGTTCAGCTGATTGCGTTAGGCATCATAATCAATGAGAGTTTAATCCTACCTTGGTCTCTCAGGACGATACCTACCTCGGGTCGTTCAGCTGATTGCGTTAGGCATCATAATCAGTGAGAGTTTAATCCTACCTTGGTCTCTCAGGACGATACCTGCCTCGGGTCGTTCAGCTGATTGCGTTAGGCATCATAATCAGTGAGAGTTTAATCCTACCTTGGTCTCTCAGGACGATACCTGCCTCGGGTCGTTCAGCTGATTGGGTTAGGCATCACAATCAGTGGGAGATAATCCTTCTTTGGGCTCCCGGAGTGATACTTACCACGGGTCATTCAGCTGATTGCGTTAGGCATCATAATCAGTGAGAGTTTAATCCTACCTTGGTCTCTCAGGACGATACCTGCCTCGGGTCGTTCAGCTGATTGGGTTAGGCATCACAATCAGTGGGAGATAATCCTTCTTTGGGCTCCCGGAGTGATACTTACCACGGGTCATTCAGCTGATTGCGTTAGGCATCATAATCAGTGAGAGTTTAATCCTACCTTGGTCTCTCAGGACGATACCTGCCTCGGGTCGTTCAGCTGATTGGGTTAGGCATCACAATCAGTGGGAGATAATCCTTCTTTGGGCTCCCGGAGTGATACTTACCACGGGTCATTCAGCTGATTGCGTTAGGCATCATAATCAGTGAGAGTTTAATCCTACCTTAGTCTCTCAGGACGATACCTGCCTCGGGTCGTTCAGCTGATTGGGTTAGGCATCACAATCAGTGGGAGATAATCCTTCTTTGGGCTCTCGGAGTGATACTTACCACGGGTCATTCAGCTGATTGCGTTAGGCATCATAATCAGTGAGAGTTTAATCCTACCTTGGTCTCTCAGGACGATACCTACCTTGGGTCGTTCAGCTGATTGGGTTAGGCATCACAATCAGTGGGAGATAATCCTACCTTGGCTCCCGGAGTGATACTTACCATGGGTTACTCAGCTGATTGCGTTAGGCATCCTAATCAGTGAGAGTTTAATCCTACCTTGGTCTCTCAGGACGATGCTTACCTTGGGTCGTTCAGCTGATTACATATATAAAATCCCGATGTGCAAACAACTGATTTTTAAGTTATTGGGATTCTAAAACCACATTAGAGATACGACTGAATGAACCACTGGAGAGAACGGAGCGACGTAGCGGAGCGAAGCGCAGCGTAGCGCAGCGGAGGAGTGCAGTGATCGGAGGTGGTTCATTCAGTCGTGTCTCTAATGCGGTTTTAGAACTCCCAATAACTTACTACTAGCAAGAATATTAAACGCGACAGAAGATGAGTGAGACATTATTTCCGTCGCACTCACATTACGCTACTCGCAGCACACGCCAAAAATGCGCCAATTTAAACCTTAAGAAAAAAACCCATATCGTTTCGGTTGTTATTAACAGAAACGATTCGGTAACCCATTGTTTCGGTTAACCGGTATTCAAACTGTTAAACAACCGATTCATTACGGTTTTTAACCTTAACCGGAATATCCCTGATATAATCACAACAAAGTTAAAAATAAATGTGTTATTTGTTGGTTTACTAGCTGTTTCATTTTTGTTGATTCTGATAGGTTTATATTATTAAGGCTTTCCTTATTCCATGTGGTCCATTCTTAAATTAGGTGTGATTACAGGGTCAGACTGGGCTGGAAGGGCCAGGTGGCATAAGTCCTGGGCTCAGCCTGGCTAATGCAGATAGGATACCTACTATCGGAACCAACTGATTATCATACCCTACAACCCCCTGCTACGCTAGCCAGGCCCTGTATATGGGGGGCCTGTGCAGGCTTAGGGTCCGGCTGGCAAACGTCACCTCGATTAATGGCATATGTCTTAACCTGCCCGACCCTGAATGATTATTAGGTCTATTACACAATGTAGGTAAAGTTTGGGACCTCCGTCTCCCTCTGTCTTCACCTTTGTATCCTCACAGGACCTTGGATTGGATTCCTAAAAACCTGAGATCGGCTGTCTGTAATTTTTAAATTCATTGTTAGATTTTACTGTTTTTAGTAGAATAAAGACGTTTACCGGTGCCAAGAAATAAAAAAAAAACCTTTGTCAATGTCAACATTTTGTGACTAGCGATGAGTAGGTCCGGATGGATACCGGACCGCGGACCGGAATCCCTCGCGGTACTGATGGATGTACATCGCGCGTCAACTCGGATACCGGTCCGCCGGTCCGGACGGCGGACGGCGGACGGCGGACGGCGCGGACTGGTAACCCGGAGCGGTAACGCGGAGCTGCAATCCGGAGCGGTAACGCGGAGCTGCAACGCGGAGCGGGCGGACGGCGGATTGCGGACGGAGTGGGGTACTGCATAGGTCCGGGAACTGCGGGAAGGGTGCAGGTGCGAGACCTCAAGCGAAGTTTGCGTGTGCAACACCGAACTGGTTCATTTTTGTTTGTGTTTTCGTGTGTCAAGTCAGGTCAGTGTAAATAAATGAAGCGTGTCGAGTGTCGCGCGTGTCACATCATCAAGATGTAAGTAGTAGGCCATAGGTATTTATTTTTATACCTACCTACGCGATTGCATACGCATACCAAATTTTTTCTCTCTCTTTTGTGTGTAGCTTGCAAGTTTTATTTGTACCTACCGACCGTTGTGTTTCTCTAAGACTAATTACTTACCTACTTAATAGGTAGTAGTAGGTACATACCTAAATTGTGTAGGTAGTGTATTAGGTAACATTAATAGACTTAGTTCAAATAAGTACCTAGGTACAATTGGAGTTAAAAGTAGGTACCTACACAATGTAGATAGATACCTACCTACCTACTGTCTTTCATCCCTCGCCACTGGTATCTATCTAGGGTTGGGTGCAACGGACACGGAACCTATGTAGGTCATTAGACGGTGACGCGGAGCGGGCGGAGTGTGGACGGAAAGGATAGGTACTGCATAGATGCGAGTGCGAGCTGGACCTATATGAGTGCAACGGACACGGGACCTGTGTGTAGGTCTTTAGACGGGGCGGAGGAACGGCATCGCGCGCAACGGAACCGAAACCTACGCTCCCGCAGTACCGAACCCATATGGGTCCGACGGACACGGGACCTGGATGTAGCTCTTTGGAGCTGGATGTACATCAAGATGTAGCTCCGAATTATCGTCGGACCTACCCATCTTTATTTGTGACGTGTTCTAGATCAGATTAGGGATGGGCAAGTGAAAAAAAATGGATATTTTTCGTTTCGATATTCTATGTGTGAATCACAATAGCAACAGCCAGCTTTGTTTCTTTCAGCTGAACGAGAACAACATTTGTATAACCAGTGTTCTACTTTATGGTACACCTTTCAAAAGTAAGACCCTGTTGTTTAATTTCAACGCATTTTTTAATGCGAGCTGAAACATACGATGCCTCAAAAATATCGAAATATTGAAACCAATTCGATATCTACTCTAAAATAAAAATAGAATATCGACATCATCGCTATTAATAATATCGATACGATAATTTTATGGAAAAATATCGATATTTCGATTTCACGATAATTTTTGCCCAAGCCTAAATCAGCTGTTTTCGCCGACGGGAGGGAAGAAGAAAGCGTACACAAAACAAACCGCGAATTCTTTCGTTTCCAATGATTTTCATGCATTTACTGTGTTATTTCATAGCAAATCCTACAAAATGACGTTCATGGAAGATACTTTGATTATCCTCATATCACAAGTAAGTCTTTTACTGCTTTGAGTAGAATCAGGTACATAATCAGAAATCCAGGCATAGGTTACTGTTACTGCTATGATACTAGTAAATGAGTGTGACTTATTCAATGGTATTAATACAATAAGTACTTACCTGCCTATTTAATTAGGACTGGTGCAGGATCGTGGCAGATGGCACAAACTAAGTAAAGGTTACTGTGTGCACCTACCTAAATTACAATACTCGCCATGTTATTTGTAATTTAGGAGTAATTTATTTATAAATATTAACTATCACCATATCAATCTCTCTCTCGTGTTATAGATCAGTGTTCCGCAAAGGGTGTGCTGTGGCACATTAGTGTACCGCGGTCGTTAGTTTGTGTGCCGCAAAAAAATAAGGTTCCTTAGGTACCTATCAATTAAGCTACTACACATTTGGACCGCATATGCTCAACTAAAAAAGCTCATGTTTCGCATTATAAAAATGTTTTTCATTTAAGGTGTACCTACCTCCAAAACTTTCCGATTTCCTAGATGTGCCTTGAACAAAAAGTTTGCGGAACACTGTTATAGATAACATTTCTGAGAGAAACGTGTTATCATCATCATCATCCACACAACTTAACTCACCACTGTGTACCTAAATATAATGAAAGTTTCATAGAAACTTCACAAGGATTTCACACTATTTTTTAAACTTTCAGACTGTGTTCTTCGTGGGCGGCTGGATATTTTTCGTTAAGCAACTATTCAGGGACTATGAAGTGCACCATACATTAGTGCAGTTAATATTCTCAGTCACTTTTGCACTCAGCTGTACGATGTTTGAACTCATCATTTTCGAAATCATCGGCTATTTAGATTCCAGGTAACTCTAGATGCTTTTCTTTTTATAACTTACTAGTGAACGCCCGCGGCTTCGCCCGCGTGGACTACTAATTTATATCCAACTGGAACCATACATTTTTCCAGGATAACAAGTAGCCTATGTGTTATTCCTAAAACTAAACTCTCTACATTCCAAATTCATCAAATTTGGTTCAAAAGTTTATGGGGAAATGTGTGTACATTCACACACTTTCGCCTTTTTAATATTAGTAGGATCAAATTGGCTTGGTAAGTATTCTATCAGTTCTAGATAATAATAAATATGTATTACAGATTTTTTTCAAATCTATCTCAGGCACCAGCCTCCTACAACAAACCGACTCAAATAGTAGGTATACCTATCATAACTAGTTCATGTTCCCATATTTTTATTTAAGATTTGTTGTGAGAGAAATAAAAGTTTTTGAATTTTGAATTTTTTGAAGTATGTAGGTACATATTTACAAAAATAAGTATTCTTCAGCAAAGCTATCTGGTTCCCATATAGTACTATGGGAACCAGATAGATTTGCTTAGTTTGGGGCTAGATGGCGTTGTGTGAAATGCCCAGCAATATTTATTTATTTATTGTTTCCAGCTCCAGATACTTCCACTGGAACTTAGGACTGTACTCCCTGTTGTTCATGGTGATAGCTCTCATACCATTCTACATAGCCTACTTCTGCATCAGCAATGTTCCCTTCGGTAAGTTGGGCAACTATACTCGAGCCCATAGGTTCTCAATGTGGGCGATAACGCCCCCTTGTGGGCGTTTGAGACTTTCAGGGGGCAGTAGAAGACCCAGAAAAAATTAGGGGGCATTGGGATGGCTCATTAAGATATAGGGTGGGAAGCTCTTGAAAAATATATATTCTCAAAGTGGGCGGTGGGCAAAAAAGGCTGAGAAACTATGCTCTAGCCAAAACCAATACTTATGCAATATTTACTAACATTGCACTGACAGATCAATCAGCTGATATCAGGAATAGACCAATCATAGAAAACAGAATAAATATGATTGGCACTGATTCCATATGGCCAATCGTAATGAATCTCAGTTTTCTGTGATAGGTCTATTCCTGCTATCAGCTGATTGATCTGTCAGTGCAATGTTAGTTAACATTGTACATCCAAAATGACTAGAGTATAGATTTTAATTTTAATTATTAAAATAATTAATAGACGGAAGGCGGCCAGCAAACGTTGGAGGGACGATCTTGTCACCTTCAACAAAGGATGGTAGCAAGCAGCAGTGGGTCGAAACAGGTTGAGGAGGAAAAAGAAATTCAAACCCAACATCAAATGAAATCTTGTATTTGACTGGCCTCTTAGCTCAGTTGGTAGTAGTTAGTTTTGTGCTGTAGGTCGTGGGTTCGATTCCCACCCAGGACAAACATTTGTGTGATGAACATAGATGTTTGTTCTGTGTCTGGGTGTTATAAAGTATAACATCTGGGCGACCGACCTCTGCTCGGGTGCATAACGCCATCTAGTGGTTCAATTACGAACCACATTGCACTTGTAAATCTTTTTGCGTGAAAATACTAAGAAAACGGCTTTTCCCAGATATGAGACTTAGCTACATCGACTTTTCGCACCAGTAAACACCCGTACTGCAAATTTCATCGAAATCGTTAGAGCCGTTTTCGAGAACGTCAGTACAAACAAACTTCGAACATCAAACAAACAAATATTGCTGCTTTAGGACGGATCCGATCGAGACACAATTGATTTTCTATTGTGTCTGGAATTCCGACAGACGAGGGATTAAAAGAATAGGATTAAGTATGTATTTACAAAAGTATATAATTATTCAGTTCCCATAGTACAAAGCTTTGCTTAGTTTGGGGCTAGATGGCGCTTCGTCAAATGTAAATAATAAATATTTATTTATTTATTTCAGTATCAGCAAACGCGATCAGACCACTTACAATGTTTGTGTGGTTCATATATCTCTACTTCTTTTGGAAACTGGGAGACCCCTTCCCAATTTTGAGCCCAAAACAGGTAATTTAATACTAAATTATAGAAGTTTTTATTTTTGAAAAATATGTTTTTAACTGGAAGAAAAGGAGAAAAGTCACTCATAAGTACCTACCTAATTTGAAAATTAAATAATGTTTTGGTAATATTCAATTTTGGCAAAAATACTACGTCCGAAAACTACAAAAAAAACATAGTTTAAATAAAACAACAGCCACTTGAAATTTTGAAAAGCCGACAATACATTTGGCTGAATTCAGCATGCTAACTGCTTTTCATAAATTAGTGCTCTGTCTCGCTCTTTGGCCTAAGAATTACGTATTGTGCATCCTACTCTGACTGAGGCTAACTGTGGCTAACTTCAGTCAGTTAGCATCGGTAAAAGAAGGATGCACAATACGCAATTCTGAGGCCAAGAGATGGAGCAATTTATGAATGATCAAGCAGTTAGTGCACTGAATTCAGCATGGTTTAGTGTGCTTTTGTATCGCTAGAAACGCGCTACTCAAATAGGCGCTTACGAAAAACGTGTGCCCATTGTATAGTCCGGCAAAAACGGTTAGACACGGCATCTAAAATTTCAGTACTTTGGAAACCCTTTCTCTACTAATCTATAGTAAAGTAAAGGTTTCTTGTCTATGGTACAGGTGCCGAAGACGTCAGTCAGAAGTAATAATTTACTTCTAAAATATAATTTATCTATTTCACTTATTTAGCTTGCACAGTGGCGCCCCCATTTATTTCTATTATTTTGTGTCAGACTATACCTAATATTTTTTTCAGGGAATATTCTCCATAGAGCAAGGAGTGTCTAGAATAGGCGTTATAGGCGTCACTGTAATGGCCCTTCTCTCAGGATTCGGTGCCGTCAACTATCCTTACACATCCATGGCCATATTCATAAGACCAGTCACTCAATCAGATGTTCTATCAATAGAGAAGAAACTCCTACAGACAATGGACATGATTTTAGTGAAGAAGAAAAGGATAGCGCTAGCGGAATCCAACAGTGTGGGAGGGAGACAGCCGTACAATCTTCTGGATCAGAGTACAGTGCAGAAAAGAGGATTTTGGAACAATATTTGGTCCAGTGTAGGAAGTATTACTAATCCTTATGGCCATGGCACTGAAAGTAAGTTCGCTTAGCTCGCTCATTTTGTCCTACTTTCGTATGAGCAAGTGGCCAACCCTGGTGACGGAGTTTTTAGGCCGCCTAAAGGCCTCCGTCATGGCTTAACGACTTCTAAGCCGGGACCGACAGTTAACGTGCCCTCCGAAGCACGGAAGCGCTCAGCTCGTAATACCACTGGCGGTCACCCATCCTAAAAGTATGCGCACAACGCTGCTTAACTTCAACGATTAATCTAGAACGTCCAAGCTAGCTACGCCACGAGCGCTTGTCCAATTATAAAATGCAAAAGTTTGTGAGGATGGATGGATGCATAGATGTATGGATGTATCTTACGCTTTCACGCAAAAGCTGAACGGATTTTAATGAAACTTAGAATACACATAGTTTATGACCTGGAATAACACATAGGCTACTTTTTACCCGGGTAGGCACCACACAAGCGAAGCCGCGGGCGGAAGCTAGTATGAAATACTTTTTTTTTCTGGCCGTGCAATAGATTTTTCGTTTCAAAAAATGCGCATTAACACGAGCCCTAAACGGTTAAGGAAAATATCCTGAGGAAACCAGCGTCTTAGTCAGCCCCACAAGTATTGACCATGTCTTCCTGTGGATATGGCCGGTTAAGCTGAGAGGATGGTGTAGGTGCTACAAGCCTATTCCATCTCAACAATGTCCCAGGCACTACAGTGTCCCGTTAAGTGTAGGCAAACATTGCCTTCTGATACTATAAATAATCTAGTAAAGATGTACTTAAAGGCCTAAGTTTTTTTTAATGTTTTCAGACATAGCACAACTCCGCGAAGAGATCTCCGGTCTAGAAGAGTTATCTCGCCAACTCTTCTTAGAAGCTCATGATGCTAGAAGTATGCGGGAGAAGATAGACTGGTCCAAGACCTTCCAGGGGAAGTATTTCAACTTCCTCGGGTATTTCTTCTCTCTTTACTGCATTTGGAAGATATTTATTGTAAGTAAACTCAGGCCTTATAGTTACTAGCAGCGCCCTCGCGGTGTTGCCCCTGTAGTGATGGTTTATGGTGATGATAATGATGAATAGTAGCCTATAATCTTCCTAAAGAATTTAGCTATCACATGCAGAAATAAATTTTCAAATCCAACTGGTAGTTCCTGAGATTAGCGCGTCAACAAACAAACTCTTCCGCTTTATTATATTAGTATAGATAGAACCTTACGAATTTTTCTGTAGGTATCTGTTTTAAAGATTTTCTCTTTTCCCAGTCAACGATAAACATAGTATTTGACCGCGTCGGCAAAAAGGACCCTGTTACGCGAGGCCTAGAGATCATAGTCCACTGGCTAGGCCTCCGCATCGATGTGGCCTTCTGGAGCCAGCATGTGTCCTTCATCTTGGTCGGCTGCATCGTACTTACTAGCATCAGGGGTCTCTTGCTGACCCTTACTAAGGTACGTTAGATAAAATAAGGTAAGATAGTTTATTTTCAAGTAAGGTTGTATAGTCTGGCAAAAACGGTTAGAAACGGCAACTAAAATTTCATTACAATGGAAACCCTTTCTCTACTAATCTATGGTAAAGTACAGGTTTCTTGTCTATGGTACAGATACCGAAGACGTCAGTCAGAAGTAATAATTTCCTTTTATAAGAGAATTTATCTATTTCGCGTATTTAGCTTGCACAGTGGCGCCCCCATTTATGTCTATTATTTTTTGCCAGACTATACATGTTTCTTGTAACTTACATACTAAACAGAGATAGGTACCTACTTATTTTAAGTATCTACTTAATTTTAAGAGACCATGTAAGGTAGTTACATACACTTACCCTTCGTGCTAGTTAGACTGTGTTACTAAGGTACGTTGGTTTAAAAATGTCTACTTAAAAAAAGAGCACGAGCTCTAAATGGTGAAGGAAAACATCGTGAGGAATCAGTTAGCTTTCTAATAGAGTCGATGGGCTTGCAACCTGTCACCTATGGAATGTTAACTTCTGCGAAATGTAGGCATGTACCAAATATGTATTTGGACATACCTCTGACTACTCCCTTAGACATCTACAAATGAACTTGAATGCCTAATAAAATCTTAGAAAATCTCTACCGCTCTTTGGGAATACATGATCATATTTCATTTCATTTAATCCCCGTTTTTATAAAATATTAAAAATAAATTTTATTTCCAGTTTTTCTACAAGATCTCATCCTCAAAATCCTCAAATATCATCGTGCTGATCCTCGCCCAGATAATGGGCATGTACTTCTGCTCCTCAGTCCTCCTCATGAGGATGAATATGCCCTCAGAATACAGAATCATCATCACGCAAGTATTAGGTGATATACATTTTAACTTCTACCATCGTTGGTTTGATGTTATATTCCTTGTCAGCGCTTTGACTAGCATATTTACGCTGTATTTAGCTCATAAGCAGCCTTCGGTTAGTTAAATGGAGTTTTTAAGCCTGTTTTTCTATCACGGCTGAATCAATTTTGATGAAACTTGGAATAGTTATAGTTCGCGAATAGGCTATGATCTTTTCCCGTGTACAGACCGAGGAAAGAAAGTATTGTATGTATTTGTGTTAGGATAACGTCTATTTTAAAGTTTCATTTATTTATAAGCATAGTATAAGTACTTCTGGAATCGAATTGTGTAACCGTTTTTGTTCGTTATTTTTTTGCTCCTATTATAGAATTCGGATGTCGACCAATTTCTAGAATCTATATATCTATGGTTTTGCTTACTGTTTTTAGATATTTGTCATTTTTTAACCGACTTTAAAAAAGGAGGAGGTTCTGTGTTCAACTGTATGTATGTTCATTGTTGTTTTTTTTTTGTATGAGCGTAATACTCTTCAGGTTGTCAAAATATCAAGGAAGTGAAGACGGTTTTTCGTTTTTTTTTTTTTTTTTAACAAATCTTGTAGAAATCATTGCCCAATATCCAACCACAGTAAGCAAAACCAGAGATAGACCTCTCTACTTAAAAAAACTGTTAAAATTGAGACACCGTTAAACAATTGCCATCCCTTTTTGTTAGATAGTGTCAAATGGAGACAGCGAAACAGCCGATAGTCAAAATGCTCTACTGTCCGATTCCTTGGTATAAGTTACTGTTATTAAGATTAAAGACTGATATTGTTGTACAATTAAGTGTTCGCAAAGCGACAGCAGTCAATAAAATCATTTTGGATATTTACTGCATTTTTATTTAAAAGCAATAGATCGAACATTACTTTTTAGCATTTTAAATACTTGTCAAATTGATGGCACTTTGAAGCTCTACCAATTTAAATCTAATTATAAAACAAAGTTCGGTTTAGTTACACTATCTACCCCTTACTTAAGAAAGAGGTTTAAAGTTGAACACTGGTTAAACAAAGTCCTGTCTCTATTCATCACTATCCACAAATAAAGACAGGATGTTGTTTAACCAGTGTTCAACTTTAAACCTCTTTCATAAGTAAGACCCTCTATATGTAAGTGTAAATAAATAGTACCTATGATTGGGACTAATTAAAATACAATATTATAATATTTTAAAGAGTTTTAATAACAATTTTATATTATCTTACATAAACTATATCGAAATAGTTAAAAATAGAAAATGTTTACTTGGAAAGGCCACCTTACAATAACTTAAAAGAAAATAAATAAAATGTATTTATCATAGTTTCAAATTTGAATTTCTAATTTGAATTAAGACAATATTGAAGAAAGTTAGGACTGAAGTTTATAATCTACGATTTATAAAAAATATTTAAGTCAATTTAGCACTTTTTTCTAGGACTTAACAGCTATGAAAAGGTACATGTTACAGGTAGATTTGAAATCATACACAAGATGTTAGTAAATTACATTTTGGTGTTTTTTGAGCACTTACATTGCTGAAATACAATTCTTTATTTTACATTTATTTGATACATTTCTAAATAATCCAGATATAAGAGACTGAGAATCATGTTACTTTTTACAAATGATTTGTAAAATATATACACATTTGTATGTTAAAATGATAAAACAATTTATAAAAAATAAATATAAATAAATTGATGAGAGTGTCGTTGTAAATATTTACCAATAATAAAAAAGCGTAAAAACAAAATATAGGTATAAGTAAACTAAAAATTAGTACAGAATTTATAATAAAGTATTATTTTATCTGCACTTCTTGAATTGAATCTACATTAAAATCTACCTTTAGCTGGGTAGACATTATTTAAAAATGTATCAAAATATCTAAAAGAAACATGAGACAGACTGCTAGATAAACTATTCTCCCATTAGATCTTCATATTGTTTTCTGAAGCAATCTCCAACGGGGAAGAAGTCCCAACACCGTTGTGTATACATGTTCCAAACGTATGTTTCTTGACCTGAAAATACGTACATTTTTCATTAAAAAAGTGAGAATCGCTTGAAGATAGATCAAATAGGACATAGTAGGTAATCTTAGAAATGATTATCTAATAACTTTGACCTCTTCGTAATATTAGTGTAAATACTGACCAGTATATTCGGTGTCGGGTTTGTTAATGAGATGCATAAGGAAGAACATGTAATTTGCTAAATTATGTTCTCTCTGCACATGAGTATCGAACCCGTGTGGAACCTGGAATGAGAAATTAAAAATAAATCATTTATTCGATCGAAATGCATACTATGGAGGTAGTCAGTATATAATAATGTTAGTGTCCACTGACAAGTAATTTCAGCAGAAGTCTTCTTTCCATTTACACGTTGGAAATCGCTTGAGCAAGGCAACTTGTGTAAAATTTATTGTTATAGTGGACAACCTGCTTAAGACTTCGTATACTGCGCGACAAGCGATAGCTAGTCGCAGCGATTAGACGCAGTTTGCGAGATCACTCAGAACTTAACATTTCATTTCTCAGATCTTTTAGGTGTTCAAAATCCTTTGTAAATGAAGTAGTCAGGGGCACGTTCAAATGACACGTGACAGTTTGCAAGCCCTTCGCCGCCTTCTACACTATACTAACTGATTTTCTCACGATGTTTTTCTTCACCGTTTAAAGATGTAGGTAGAGTATTATGTATTAGTCTACAAACTTCGGTAGGTAAGATGTATTTGTCTACAAACTTCGGATCAAAGTCAAGGCATCCTCGGCCAACACGTTTAAAAGTTAAAAGCTGTAACTACCTACATGGTGGTCATATAACTTTTTAGTTTTTACTCACTTTATCAAAGTAATCTTTTCCAATGCCACATATAAAGCAATTGGACTCCATATCCTCTTTCACGGACTCCAACTGGTCACGGAGCTCTCCGAACGCGTCGATGATCAAACCTGAGGTAAAATAAAAACGGAACGTATTATAACAAACAATGGATGATAAAAATTAAAATGTCTTATCCAAATTTGTATTGAGACGTTATTGATTGATTGTAGAACTTAAGCAGCGTTGTTCGCGGTCACAATTTGGATAGGTGACCGCAAGTGGCATTACGAGCTGAGCGCTTCCGTTCTTCAGCGGGCACGTTAAATTGTCGGTCCCGACTTTCGGAGGCCTTTAGGCGGCCTAAAAACTCCGTCACCAGAGTTGGCCTGTAGCTCATACGAACTTACTTTTTTTTTACCCTTGATAAACCCGATCCCCTACTCATGGACGTAGGTATATATAAGGAGAGGTTTAGGGGGTCCCCCCCCCCCCTAGCAAGTATTTGTAGAGTTGATTTTTTTAAGTTCCGGGGAAAACTAGTCAATATTTGTATTTTTGAACCCTTGGTTCCCCATAACAAAGCTATAGCTTCCAGCCCCCCTAGCCATATTACACTATCTATCGTCGCGATAGAATAGAACACTAAACTTCAAAATGTATAGGAATTGACGTTCTGACCACGTGACTCATCTATTTGAAACGTCAATTCCTATACATTTTGAAGTATTCTATTCTATCGCGACGATAGATAGTTCTATCGCGACGATAGATAGTGTAATATGGCTAGAGGGGTAGTTTATTTTAGCTGCCCCTACTCACCCTGAAGGATAGCCAGTAGGATAACGATGATGAAGAAGAAGAAGGTGATGTCGAAGATGATGCGGTACACTTCAGAATCATCACCGTCCGGAGGCTCCAACTCATCACCGATGCCGCCGCCGGCGCGGACGCCTTTGTACAAGTTGAACACGAAGCACTGGAAGATAACATTCATTCATTCATCGTGTCAATGAGCTTGTAGCGACATCTACCTGTCGCTAGATGAACTACATAAACATGCTACGCACTACAGATGGCGCCACACAATATCAAAATGTCTAGAACTCGCAAGCAAAGTTTTCGGCAGCGATAGACATATTACCGACAAATTAACATCAACTGTTGGTTCGACCAACAGTTGATGTTAATTGAAGACCACGGGCAAGTGGGCCAGATGGGCCGGCCCGTTGCAGAGAACCAACTACTCTGCCTCTGGGGAACGATTCCACCATGTTCCCCAAAAGTTCATAATTTTTTTTGGTTTTTAAATATGTTTGCTTTCATTCGTCCCCGTAAACATCCGTACTGCAAATTTCATCGAAATCGTTAGAGCCGTTTTCGAGAACCTCGGTACAGACAAACAAACATCAAACAAATATTGCTCGTTTAATAGAATAGGATTATAACAACAAAACAAAAATAAAAGTACAACTTCGAAATGCTTCTGAAGCCTGAATGAAATGCCTGTTTAGTTTACGTACCGTGAGCATGTCATGACAGTTCCTATTGACCTCGTCGTCTTCCTCCTGCACGTAGAACTTGCGGAAGAAGTTGAAGGCTATCACCGTGTAGATGTACACTATAATGGTGAGCAACATCACCGTCAACACCAGCTGAAATAGGACGGTCATTAATTAGTTATTTTACTATTAAAAAATACAGTGCGAATATTTATGCATTTTGTGTATAGTGCTGCAGTGTTCGCCGAAGGAGAGCGCAAGAGATTTTTCTAACCTTTTTTAAATACGTAAGAATATATTTAGTATTGTATTATATTGGATTTTTTATATATCTTACATCCTTTTATCCTGTCCATCCAAAGGTTACCTGGAAGAGATCGCTTTTAGCAATAAGGTCGCCCATTGATATACGTTTTTTAATTAAGGCTTTCTCTACTTTTGTGTTTTTATGGTGTACAATAAAGTTATATTCTATTCTGGGCCTCGAGCACGAGTATGCACAAAGTCTACTATTCGATCCGTGACTGTAGTATAGTCTCTCAAATGTATTGGGATTTTAGTTCAGTCAAGTTACCACTGGAGGCGCTGCACCGGAATCCCATACATTTGAGAGACTATACTACAGTCACGGATCGAATAGTAAACTTGTGCATACTCCTGCTAAAGGCTCTGTTCTACTTTTAAAATATGTTTACTAAGGAAGTGGCCACACTGCGTTTTTTGCAGCGCATTTGTATCGATACAAACGCGATGCGAACGCGCTGCCCCACCTCCCGGTTCCCGTTTGTATGGAAACAAACGAGCTGAGAACGCGCGTTTGTATCGATACTACACGCAATGCGAACGCGCAGCTCAAAAACGCGCTGCAGAAAACGAGGTGGCCAGTGTGGCCGCTCCCTAATTGGTAACCGTAAATTGAGATCCTCATTTCACACAGCGACACAACAAAGCCTAATTAGGTAAACATTTTGATTACGGGGTACTTTTCTAGATTTTTTCTATATACTCATCTCACATAGGTACTACATATTTACTAAACATATCATTCTTCTTATTCAGACTACAATAAAAATGTTGTAAAAATCCCTCACCTGTTTCCCGTTATGCGTGACAGACTGTAAAATGGTCCTCAGCGTCTTAAACCCAACAGCGACATCCAACAGATGGGCGGCGAAGAAGAAGTTGTTGAAATTGCCCATCACCGAGAAAGAGAAGTACCAGAGAGAGTAGAGGAAGGAGTTGTCTGTGAAGGTCACTCCCGCCTTCCACACCTGGTAGCGCCAGTCGATGGAGATGATGCTGGGAAGGATTTGGTGGTTAAAAACATCATTCTAATAAGTACTAATACTGTGATGACAAGGTGATTCTAATAGTGATGTAACGGATTGTAGGTCCGAAAATCTGTTACTAAATCGTGTTCAAAACGGTGAAGGAAAACATTGTAAGAAAATACGAAATTTGATCAGCTTTAGAATATGTATAAAACGCATGGTCTTTACATCTTTTACTAGATGATTTTATTCAGTGTCAGGAAGCAATTTGCATAGGTACATTTTTTGAGATGGAGTAGGCTTGCCCAGCACCTTAACCAGCCTCTCAGCTTAACCGGCCATATCCACAGTAAAGACATGGTCAATACGCGTGAGGCTGACTAAGCCACGAGTTTCCTCACGATGTTTTCCTTCACCGTTTAGAGCTCGTTTAGTGTACTTACTAGTGCAGTAAACCCTTGGTGCCTTCATCCTCATGAGAGCTGAAGGAAGTCTTCTCCATGCCCAGCATATTGGAGATGGAGTCGAAGTCGTAAGTCTCAGAGAACTTGGCGCGGACTTTCTTCTTCACGAACTTGTCCCAGTAGTTCACGGGGAATGATCTAAAATGTAATTATGTTAAAACTTGTGGTATTTTGTCTCGTAGTTTGTGAATTATTTTCTACTAGCTGATGCCCGCGGCTTCGCTCGCGTGGTACCCGGATAAAAAGTAGCCTATGTCACTCTCCAGCCCTCTATCTTCACAAAAAAAATCACGTCAATCCGTCGCTCTGTTTTGACGTGAAAGCAGGACAAATAAACACACTTTCACATTTATAATTATGGGTATGGATTCATTCGTGAAATTTTGTGTTATAATTTGTGAAAACTTGTCTAAAAAAGAGGAGCGGCTTAGCGTTTTCGTAAATTAAATGAAATTAAAAACATGAAAAAAAATTGAACATACCCTATAGGTGTTTGCATTTCAGTCGGAATTTCCAAAACTACTCATAAATTGAAAGAAAGAAAACATTTCAATTTCAAAACTTTCGTGAGTTTTTCTTGTAAAACACACAGGAATTACTCACGTAAAAATATCGTCGATTTAGATAGATACCGACAATATTTCGATTCATCCGATTTATGAGCACGTGGCCAACTCTGGTGACGAAGTTTTTAGGCCGCCTAAAGGCCTCCATCATGGCTTAACGACTTAAAAGCCGGGACCGACAATTTAACGTGCCCTCCGAAGCACGGAAGCGCTCAGCTTATAATGCCACTAGCAGTCAGGGTAGTAAAAAGGATTCTTTTTTGAAATTTTGAAAAAACAAAACTACGTACTTCTGCAAAATGTGGGCATGTACCAAATATATACTTATTTGGACATACCTCTGACTACCCCCTTAGACATCTTCAAAAGATCTTTAGATGCCTAAAAAAGATCTGAGAGAATGTCTACCGTGCCTTGGGATACATTCGTGATCATTATTTCAATTTTTTTTTAAAGACAACGGGCCTTACTTATGACAGATGTTTAAAGTGAAACACTGGTTAAACAACGTCCTGTCTTTATTTGTGGATAGTGACAAACAGAGACAGGACGTTGTTCAACCAGTGTTCAACTTTAAACATCTTTCATAAGTAAGGGGGTACGTACTTGGCAGATATGACTAGTTTGTCCCAATGGCTCATGAGGTCATCGTCCTCCGGTTGTTCTGCGATGTAAAGTCCGTCGAATTCCAGCTTACGAGATATTTCCTTTTCACGTTTGAAGATCGCAAGTGGCACCTGTAAGGGAAAAATGATTCAAAAATCAAAATCAAATATCATTTATTCAGTAGGACCGTTATGACCACTTTGAAACGTCTTAAGAGCTAGGTGATTCTACTCCTGTTCTTTCGCGACCAACACCGTGAAGAATCAGGGCAACAAACACGGTATGGGGCCTAGCTTTCTTTTCGGTGATCCATCCGCTTAAATCTAAATAGTCAAGCTTATACCTACGACATAACAATAACACTGAAATTACTCATGTAAAAATGTTCTTTATATAAACAACTAGCGAACGCCCGCGGCTTCGCCCGCGTGGATAACTATTTTTTTTTCCAACGGGAACCATTTTCCGGGATAAAAAGTAGCTTATGTGTTATTCCAGAACCTGAACTTTCTGCTTTCCGAATTTCATAAAAATTGGTTTAGTAGTTATGGGAATACGTGAAATCAAACATTCACACACACACGGACTTTCACTTTTTTCATATTAGTAGGATTAACGAAATTGTTGTAATGTCTATAGTTCTATCAAATTCAAATTGCCAAAGGTGAAACAGTCTATTTCGCTTCCTTGAATGTAGTGATGTAGTATGGTATTTAGTTATGGGACAACATGCTCGAAATCTTAACTTTAAAACCTTAGTACCTTGAAAGGTATAGCTTTCACTCGCTGGTGTACAAAGTATGGTAGATATTTTATCATAGTGGACCAAAAAAGGAAGATAATGATGCCCTCCAAAAGAAGTGATTCTAATGAGAGAATTCATAGTAACTTTACTCTTTTCTTTATAAGTACTTACTACTTCGCCTACTTTCACTCAATGATATCGTATTGTATTTTGTTATGGGGATGTTCTTACCTTGAGATGGTAGTATCCGATGAGAATAGCGAGAGAGACAACAGAATGGGCGGCTGCAGCTATCTTTATAACGTGCTCCATGTAGAAGAAATCTTCGTCGATATGAACTATTTCTATCACTTCGTCTTCCTCTGCTTCACCACTACCTGTGATTATATAAATATATTTATTAATAACTTATTAAATTTTTAACAATCTAAAAAAAACTCGCCGAGGATCGCAAAGTAGCGGGGTAGACCTTTGCCCAGCAGTGGGACAGTTTGGACTAATTAAAAAAAAACAGCAGATATTCGTGATAAAAACTGTCTTAGACTTTACTCCAGGCTATAAAACAGGCAGGTGTAAACTACCAAATTTCAAATGAATGTCCTTTACATTTAATAATAATGTAATTTCTGAAAGAAAAACAACATTTTTGATTTGATAAATATCAATTCCTCACCATCACCGCTGCCCGAACCAGCTCCAGACCCTGAGCCGCCGATGATGTCTCCGACACCAGAACCCTCGCCACCTTCTCCGTCCAGGGTTGAGACCTGCAGACAAGTTACACTGCATTAAGTACATCCAAGCGCTTGTGGCATAGCTTAGACTTTCTTGATCGTTTTGTATGTTTTTGTAGTAAGTGAATAGAATAGAATAATGTTTTATTGCGTTTTCAAAGATACATAGTCATTAAACATTGATAAAATCGCCTTTTAAGTAAAAAATACTTGTCATAGGCGATTTCGCTCTTGCTTAGGTCTTTACATTAATTTTTGTAGGGTGATAGGCTTTAAAACATTTATGTGTGCGCGTGCGCGAGTTTGTGTGTGTGAGTGCGTGTGCGTGTGTGAGTGTGCGCGTGTATGTGTGTGTGTGTGCGTGTATGTGTGTGTGTGTGTGTGTGTGTGTGTGTAAGTGGCTAACTCTGAATGCCAGAAGGCATCCATCATGGCTTAACAACTTAAACGCTTCCTTGATCGTTGTTCGTTTGTCACACTGGAGTCACAATTTGGACGGGTGACCGCTCGTGGCAATAAAAGGTGAGTGCTTTCATGCTTCAAAGGGCACGTTAAATTATCGGTCCCGGCTTTTAAGTCATTAAGGTATGACGGAGGCCTTTAGGCGGCCTAAAAACTCCGTCACCAGAGTTGGCCACTTGCTCATACGAACTTACTCTGTTGTGATGACATTTTCAAACAAATTACCAATGAGGTTTTCCAAATTACTGTAATTTTGGAGAACGAAATAAAACGCAGCGGTAATAATACCGGAATGGTTGACGTTGCAAAGAAGAATTGGGGCCCAGCCTTCTCTGACCTCTGAATTATCCTAACAGTCAGTTTTGTTAAGCTGTTAAAAATATAGAGCAGTTTTGCTCTAAACATTGACAAATTGACAAGTGAATATTAACGAGGAGAGTTTAATCTTACCTTATAGAACAGCAGTACGAAGTTGATGCAGAAAGCCAGCACCAAAGCGACGTACTTCAGATTGTAGAAGTTTCTAGCAAGGAAGGAGACGGCGCGACGCGTGTACTGAGAGAGATCCACTTGCGCAAGCGCAGACGGGGTCGGACCTTGTACGGCCTGCGAAATATTTTATTAAGAAACTTAGGCCTTTACATCTTTACTAGATGATTTATTGTCAGGAGGCAATCTTTGCCTACACTTATCGGGACCCTGTAGTGCCTGGGACATTGTTGAGAAGGAGTAGGCTTGCCCAGCACCTACACCATCCTCTCAGTTTACCGGCCATATCCACAGTAAAGACATGGTCAATACGTGTAGGTCTGACTAAGAGGCGGGTTTCCTCACGATGTTTTCCTTCACCGTTTAGAGCTCGTGTTAATACATAAATTTTTCGAAACGAAAAATCCATAGATGCACGGACAGGAATCGAACCCACGACCATCGGATCGAAAGTCGAGGTGCTATACCCCTCGGCCAACACGGCTCTTTATTATATTAAAACTATACATAATTCATCATCTTCCTGCCCTTTTCCCACTTATGGGCTCGGCACAACATGTATTCTTCTTCCATTTCGCTCTATCGGCCGTCATCTCAGCATTCACTCCTTTCTTTCTCGTGTCAACTTTCACACAATCCATCCATTTCTTTTGATTTGTTTTGCATGATTATAATAACCTACCTACATTGGGGCTACTTGGAAATTTGGCGATATTTGGAATTTTTTTAAATAAAGGATTTGACTGTATGTATCTTTTTTCCTAGTCGTGGTAGATTTTTTCCTTACAACATGTCAATACTTTGACTCAATGATAATGTTACTTTCGAGTTTTGAGGTTGTCAGAGTTTCACACAAACCGCTAGCTCAATTTGTTTACAGACGTTGTTGACGGTAGTAAAATGTGGGTGTCAAACTTCCAGTTGCAGCCCGTTTATTATAAAGATGCTTAAAGAATGAGTGCTACCATGCTCATCTGCATTTTGTTGCGATTCTAATGGTGTATTTAATTTGAGAATAGCTCGTTTTAAACGCCATATTTTTAGAATTATACTGACTGACGTGCTTTTTGAGCCGTTTTGGGGCTATTTGGAATCCGATTCCAATTAGCCCCTGCTATTTCAGTTTTGGTTTCATAAACAATTTGTTTGCAATTTCAAATAACCCCAAGTGCTCATTTTTGGTTAGATTTAAGGGGATGCAATACTCTAAATTTCCAATAGTTGTATTTAATTATTTGTATTGTTACAGTATTGGAAACATGGTGAATATATACTTAACAACGAAAAATACCAATACAAGAAAAGGCAAATGTCAATAGTTCTTATTTTTCAGATTTATTGCAGTTAACTGGCAATACTTTTTATTTTACCAAAAATATAACTTGCCCTTAAATTCCAAATATCGCCCTATTTCGTAATGTGTGTTTATAAAGCAAGTTACTTTGGGTTCCAAATAACCCAGAAGTTTTGATTTATAAAATGTTGAATAATTTTTAAATTGAGATTTCTAGTTAGTTTTTTAGTGAAATCAAAGCACAGTATTTTTATATGAAAGAGTATATTCCCGTTTATAGTTCTGAATATCGCTAGTCCACTTTTAATAAATACAGGTCCGAAAATGTAAGAAAAACTGAAGTCAGATATGTTATTTTTAAATAGCCCCAAAATGGCGATATTTGGAACAGCCCCTTTGAAATGCTATATCTCTGTAAATATTAACAATACAGCTATACTGCAGCAAGTCTCCAATGGGCAATGGTAAGATCTACTATAAAAAAAATCTGTTCAAGCGTTACAATCATCAGTTTTTGTGCAAAATCATTTTTTCTTCAAAAAACGTCCCACATAGCCCCAATGTACGTACCTTTTTAGAACGCAATAATCCTCGCAAACTTCCTCGCTGCTTAAAGTTTTCAAAAAAAAGATCAACTTTTAATCAGCCAGCCAAACTATAAAATTATATTATAATTGGTATAGATGAAAAAACTAACGATTGCTTTACTTTCATCATCATCATCTCAGCCGTTGGATGTCCACTGTTGGACATAATAATAATAATGGGTCTTTAGGCGTTTCACACCGCAAGCGGTTCGGACCGCGGTGTGAATAGCCCCAGAGCTGTTTTTGAATGGGTTCTTTCGCACCGCGGTGCGAATCGCCCCAGAACTTTTTGTGATGGGTCGATTCGGACCGCTGCTGAGGGGGAACAAAACAGTTATCTTTTTAGATAGGTGAATTCGGACAAAGATACATAGTTTTACACACATTTCTTAAAGTACAACCAGGCATGAAATAATAGGACAAAAAAATCTACACTAATATAATATATAAAAGCCTATGCCGAAATTGGTGCCTTTTTTGTTTCGCGCGGCCATCAACCAAACATTAAAATATAAACTCTTAGGAGTATAACAAACAACATTTGTGAGAACAGTATACAGCTTCACTCAGCCAGGACCGAGTTATACAGGGTGAGTTTTTCAAGAGTGCCTCTAGGGCCAAATCTGAAACTATTAGCAATAGCGAAAAACACTCAAAGGAGTCTCTTCAGCGATTTTGATCAAAAGTAAAACTGCATCATTACATTTTAAAAATAATCATTTTCCTGGCCAGGAGTCGAACCTGTTGGTTACAAAAAAAAAACTTTTTGTATTGTTATACCATCCGATAGTGTAGATAATAAGGATCAATTTCTGAGGAGAAACTACATGCGTCAAACTAACGGAAAGTGTTGATTTTTAATAAACTGATTTAAACTTTTAATATTTCGTAGATTACCCATAACTTTTTTTTTATTAGTTTGCCGTATATAGCTTTTCTCAGAAATTGATCCTTATCATCTACACTATCGGATGGTATAATAATACAAAAAGTTTTTTTTTAACCAACAGGTTCGATTCCTGGCCAGGAAAATGATTATTTTTAAAATGTAATGATGCAGTTTTACTTCTTAATCAAAATCGCTTATGACACTCCTTTGAGTGTTTTTCGCTATTGCTAATAGTTTCAGATTTGGCCATAGAGGTACTCTTTAAAAACTCACCCTGTATAACTCGGTCCTGGCTGAGTGAAGCTGTATACTGTGCTCACAATATTATTTGATATACTCCTAAGAGTTTATATTTTAATGTTTGGTTGATGGCCGCGCGAAATAAAAAAGGCACCAAACGCCCATACAAAATCGGCATGGCCCTTTCTGGGCGACCGAGCTCTGCTCGTTGGCAACCAACGAACGCCATCTAGTGGTTCAATTACGAACCACATTGCACTTTTTGCGTGAAAATGCATAGAAAATGGCTTTTCCCAGATATGAGACCTAGCTAGATCGATTTTTCACTCCCGTAAACACCCGTCCTGCAAATTTCATCGAAATCTCTAGAGCTGTTTTCGAGACAATTAGACAATTAGACAATTATTTATTTACAACTTATGACTAACATTACAGATAATTAAATCTAAGGCGTTAATCTAGTGAGATCAAAAACTAAAACTAAAACTCAGGACAAACAAACATCAATCAAACAAACAAATATTGCTCGTTTAATGGAATAGGATTAGAGAGATACCTAAGTTTTGTTTATACACTTATAGATATAGTAAATAGACACTTATAGATAATTTGGAACACAGCAATGCCTTTGGTCCATTTTCATAAATATTTGTCCTATCTAGCTACGAAAGAAGATTTTTTCTTCACTGATTAAATTTAATCCATGTAGGTAGGTACACAACTGTGTTTCATAACCAGCTACAAAAGCGGATTTTTTTTTTCTTATTTTAGTAACCACGAAATAGACTGTTTTTTTTTTTTTTACTTTTTGGTAACTAGGTAGCTACGAAAATGAACGCTTTTTTTCTTCTTTTCATAACCGTTATCTAGCTTCTTTCGTATGAGCAAGTACTCAACTCTGGTGACGGATTTTTTAGGCCGCCTAAAGGCCTCCGTCATCTTGCCCCCACAGGGGGGCCAACTTGCCCCCCCGAGGGGCAAATTGGCTAAACTTCTAAAATAGGTTTCTTTGACCCTACTGAACCAAAATAATATGCAAAAACATTCCAAAAAAGTCACTCTGGGAATTTATCTAAAAAATATGGGCTTTTGGTACACTGTGCTGTGGTCCGAATCGACCCATTGAAAAGATACTTTAGGCGATTCGCACCGCTGTCACCACCCTGGTGCGAAAGAACCCATTCAAAAATAGCTCTGGGGCGATTCACACCGCGGTCCGAATCGTTCGTGGTGCGAAACGCCTAAAGACCCATAATAATAATATAAACTTTATTTCAGGCAACTTAAGAATAGTAATTCTTAAGTTGCCTGAAATAAAGTTTATATTATTATTATTATAATACAAATACATACACACAGGTACAGATGGTAAAAACTAATTCTAAGGCCCATAGAAATAAATACCTTAAACCTAAAAATACATTAATAAAACTTAATCTAGGTCTGTGTGTCACGGCGCGGGGTATCACGAGACAGGCGGCCCTTGAACCGCCGAAACTTCACCCCTTTCAAATAAATAGGCCTCCTTCAAAAATTTCCATGTGTTGCGGTTGGAAGCGGCCTGCATTCACCGCCGACCTTCGGTTTTGTTGGACGACAGTACGACGACATAGGACGACAGATGACAGGACGAGTTGGACAGACGACCTGGTAGGTCGTCTGTCCATCTTGTCGGTGGACGTCCAACACTTTCTGGTCCGCGGCCTCCACTCGAGAACTTTTCGGCCCCATCGGCCATCTGTTCTTCATGCATCAAAAGTCGACAACCTTACGAGCCGCGTCACACCGCGCCAGACAGTGACACAGTTACGCGTTAGAGGAGAGCGGGAATGTTTAGGCGAATATCTCGATAGGTAATAGGCGCATAAGCGAGTTGAATTGCACTTTATAGCTTCGCTGCGAGAGTCGCTATTTAAATAAAGTTATTCACGAAGTAACCCTTCTGTACTTAGTAGGTACTAGTATTCTGTGGTGCTATATGACTTCCTTTGCCACCGTTTGTCCCGTACAAAATTCAACTTTGTGTGATCGGCTCATTTTCTAAAAAAGTCATGCTTCAATTCAAATGTCATGTGACCGTACACAATATGACAAAATCTTAAAATGACGTTACTCTTTCCTCAAGCTTCATTCATTCTTCAATCACACCTCACTTGACAATGACAAGAAAGAATTTTGAACTGATCGGGCAGATTGTCATATGAGAATGAGTGAGTAGTTCGCCAAAATAATGAACAGTAAACTGAAAATGACCGGCTCAAACGAACCGGCTCACGGTACCGGCTCAAAATGAAAATGAGCCTACTCTGACAAAAGTCAATCTAAAATCATGTCATACCCAACGCTATTGACTATATCGGACCCGAGTTCTTCTACGTATCTCCTCATTTCTGATTCGATCTGACTTTACTTTACTACATTAATTTACCTTCTTCTTGCTCTCCGCTTCGATGGCCGACATAGCTGCTTGTTGTACAGCTTGGGCCTCCATTCGTTCTTGAGCTTGCTTCTTAGCTTGTTCACCTCTGAAATAAACAATTATCAATTATATGAACTAATCACATTACACCAAGAACCCATTACACTAATCATCACACTAATTATATGCGAAAGATTGGATTTTTTGATGGATATAATGTTTCAAATCAAAATCAAATCAAATTTATTTATTTTTCTCGATCATTACGTGTAGGTTACATTACACAAGGTTACATAATAAACTTATCTACTTATGTTTGTTCCGCTATAACTCGATCGACAACCACTGAACCGATTTAGCTGAAATTTAAAATAAAGATAGATAATGACCGGGAATAGGACATAGGCATACTTTTTATTCAGGTACTACGCGAGCGACTCCGCTTTTAAGTCGTTAAGCATGACGGAGGCCTTTAGGGCGGCCTAAAAATCCATCACCACAGTTGGTCACTAGCTCATACGAGTTAGTATTATCAGCCAGTACTGTCCCACTGCTGGGCAAATGCTTAACTTATTTGTTTGTATGACCTAGAAAAATATTTGATTGATGCAAACTTTTATTAAAAACCTAAATATCGAACATGTAGGTAAGTACAAATATGTATTTGGACATTCTTCTGACTACCCTTCTTAGACAACTTCAAAGGATATAAAATGCTGGAAGGTCTGAGAATGTCCGTTTTTTGTTCGCACTTACCCGAGTAGGTCGATTAAAGATGGCGGCCGGATTTCCTCTCCGGTATGTTCCGTTGAATCATCCGGCGACACCTCAGCCTCCTCGCCTGATGATGGTGATGATGTGCTCGGGGATTCGTGCGGTTTCACCTGTATTCTGCAATACAAATATATTTATTTATTAAGGAATATACAATCAATTAATCAGACCGATTATTTGTAGGTAACAAAAAAAAAACACATACAAACATAATTAGGTAAACAATGGGTAGGTATAGTTCGCGTCATGTAAAGAGAACGTTGGCTGTCAAGCCGCGCAGTAAGCAATTTACAAAAAGTAGGCAAATTAATACCATCGCGCATAAAAGTTTTCTTTACAAAATGGTTTTCCACAGAAAAACCAAACAGTAAAAAAAACAATAGACCTAGTACTTTCGTGCGCAAACATACCCCCTCCACTGTCTTCCAGCGATCTTTTTACTTGACGCGAACTATAATTTAGATTAGTTACAAGCAAGCTTAAACCTTTTAAAACTTACGCTGGTTTTCTGTTAGATTTGTTTGTTTCAAAAACTAGATGCAGAATATACCTACACATGAAAGGAAACAATTGTATGATCTGCAGTGCGATTCAGACTTCCGAAAATGCATCCGATTCGATGATTTGCTTCGGAAAGTCGACGTTTTTTTAGGTGATGTAGCGACATCTACCTGTCGCTAGATGAACTACATAGACATACTACTCACTGAGAGCTTCAACGAAGATGGCGCCACTCAACATCAGAATGTCTAGAACTCGCAAGCAAAGTTTTCCAGAGCAATAGACATAAAACCGACCAACCGACAACATCTGTCGGTCGAAAGACCACGGGCAAGTGGGCCAGATGGGCCGGCCCGTTGCAGAGGAACCACCTACTCTGCCTTTGGGGAACGATTCCACCATGTTCTCCAATGCGAAGAAACGTCCCTTTCATACATTCCAAGAAGGTCTGAATCACACTGCAGATCTGTAGAATAAATACGTACTGTCCATTGTCTTCTTTGGTGATGTCCAGTCCGAAAGCTGAAACTTGCAGTTGTCCAGTGTCGTCCGCGGGCGGCAGCGCCGGCAGATGGCGCGACGGACCTGGGGGGAAGAGACAAATCAATATTGGACTCAGATGTAAAAAAACCTTAGGCCTTTACATCTTTACTAGATGATTTATACAGTCGTTAAGCCATGACGGAGGCCTTTAGGCGGCCTAAAAACTCCGTCACCAGAGTTGGCCACTTGCTCATACGAACTTACTTACTTACAGTGTCAGGAGACAATCTTTGCCTACACTTAACGAGACACCGTAGTGCCTGGGACAATGTTGAGATGGAGGTTCGCCCAGCACCTACACCATCCTCTCAGCTTAACCGGCCATATCCACAGGAAAGACATGGTCAATACGTGTGGGACTGACTAAGCCGCTGGTTTCCTCACGATTCCTTCACCGTTTAGAGCTCGTGTTAATACGCATATAAATTTTTCGAAACGAAAAATCCATTGATGAACGGCCAGGATTCGAACCCACGACCTTCGGATCGAAAGTCGAGGTACTATACCCCTCGGCCAACACGGCTCTACTCAGATGTAAAAGACCTAAGATTTTCTAGGAGAAAATGTAGTGTGCTTAGGGATTACGAAATCATGTTTCGTTTTTGTGTAGGTAGTGTTTTCTCAGTCATATTCCGGTGTGATTGTGTTCATAATTCTTCTCATAAAAGGTTATACCGCAGACAGAGCAACATATAGACTGCTGGACACGTTCCTTTTCAGTCTTACAAAACAAGGAAGGACATATACAAAATTCTTGTAAAGAAAAGAGACAAAGCGTAATAGTTTTTGTCCCTTAGCGCATGCCGCCTTTTTCTTTAGGTGATTTTCTTTAGATGTTCCACATCAATGTTCAGAACAAAGTATAATTATGTACACTTCCATTTTAATCTTTCTTGTTTGTCTGTCTGTCTAAGTAAATATACCGTATAAGTAAAAATAAAGTGTCAATAGAAACCAAAAATGCAGTTAAAACAGAATTTAGTAGAGAAATAAAATTACACGGTAATAGTGAAACTTGATGTAGGTAGTTTTATTTGACTTTGTACAATATTGGTGTTATAATGTGTGCACCTAATTAATAGGTACAATGTTTGAAACTTTGTGAGTAGACTTACCTGTCGCCACAAAAGCAGATTTTAATTATGTTACACAGTCAATTATGTTACCGAAAATTATTTTGTTACCAAATGAATGCCAATTAGAAAATAAACCAATAAATTGTTACTGAAATGTTAATCTGCGTTTGGCGATTTAGTGTTGATTTGCATTTGGTCAGTGCGATTCGGCCAAGTGTGAGTCTGATCTAAAAATCATTTCTCGCTGCACTTTTAGTTAGAAACGTGTGAGCAGATAATATTGCGTGCTCGCTCGCACTTACAGGTCTTAAGGCAATGCGTATGTACAGTGCTCTGGTCGAAAATAAAACAATTGCACTATGCGCTTTACATGAGCCATTTGTTATTGCAAATTATAATTATTATAATTATTGTAAGCGCGTGATAGTGAGTTTTTATCGACAGCGCGTGCTTCACGCTTACTGATCAAAATGTAAATGAATGACTGCAGTGAAATATTACGACGACTAAAACTACACATGATTTACAAAATATGGATTGAAAATTTATGGACCGTTTTTTTTTATTATTGCAAAAACTTACGATTTTATTTGGTAAGATACTTCAGAAAAAGTGTTTCTGGTGGGAAATAGAGTCGATTAAGATCAACTTTATTTTTTCAACAATTGTATTTTTTTAGGGAGTGGCCACAGGTCACACTGCGTTTTCTGCAGTACGTTTTTGAGCTGCACGTTTGTATAGCTCAAAATCGCGCTGCAGAAAACGCAATGTAGCCCTCCCTTAGGCTTTTTTTCCTTTGTTACCTATATCTGTTTGTGTTAGTATTAGATTTGTATTAATCGCACTTGACCGAAGCATTCGACCGAACGCAAGCGAAGCGAACAATTCGTATATTCGCTTACTTGTGGCGTTGAGCAACCTGTGTCGCAACTGACCAATTTTCTCTTCCTCCGTTGGTTCAGGCGGCGGCTCCTCCACTTGAGGTCCTCTCATCAGTCCGAGGAGTACTCCGAATATATACCTATAGATGGATATAGGATAGAATTTTAATAATTTAATAGTTTTGTATGACGTGACATAGGAGGCCTATACTGCCGCGCTATCGAAGAAAACAGTAAGTCAGTTTTTGCCCAAAAATGAGTTTAATATAGATTCGGAATGAGGTTGTTGAGCTTATTCCGAATCTGTATTAAACTTATTTTTGGGCAAAAACTGGGGCCTTATTCTATAAGTCCAAACAAAACGTAACGCGGCATAACGTGGCTCGTCATCGTTTTTAAAATCGATTTTGAACTGATTAAGTGAAATCTAAGCGCGCCATAGACAACCTGTCTGTGGCATTAGAAGACATTTATATTTAGATTTCATGTAATCAGTTCCGAATCGATTTTAGAAACGATAACGAGCCACGTAACGCTGAGTTATGTTTTGTTCGGACTTACAGAATAAGGCACCAGACTCGGCATGAGCTCAAAGACCTCATTCCGAATCTGTATTAAACTCAGTTTTGGGCAATAACTGACTTTGTCTTTGACTGTTGTCTTCGATAGCGCAGCATTATACCAAACAGTGGGTGGAAATGGGCTAAAATGATGATGATGATGATGAATAAGGTATAGAGTTATGTGTGTATTAATATACAAAAGAAATGCCCTCTCAGATCCTTGCCATGGAGCAATCTAAAAAAAAATCCAATAAATAACAAAATAGTTTTTTCATGTTAAAAACTTAAACATTGCCCCCTTTTGTACTTAATTCCTCTGAAATCAAAAAATCTAGTTTTTTTTGTAATGTGTCAACAAATTTTGTACCTATGTAATTTTGACCATGCCCATTTGTAATATCGAATTACTTATACGAAAGGTAAGTTTCCTCATTTCATCATTTTCAAAGAAATATCATAAATATCTTTACGGATCGGACAGGATTTTTATTACATCAGTTTTTGGGGTTGGTATTATTTTTTCATAAGGCTTTATTATTTAAGTTCTGGACTAATGATTTATATAAAAACTATATTGTCTTTATGAGAAAAGCAATATGTAGCGAAAGAACTAGAGTCATTCGGGGTAAGTGATCGCAGTGGGTAAGTGGGCGCAGTGCCATTATCTCCGAAACGGGACACGGGGGGTATACAGTTTGTTTTGGTAGGTTGGCAACGTTTATGCAGACAACTAGTTGCGACACATAGTTTGACCGCGCTGTGCGTGTACGAGTTGGTAAGGAGCGAACTACAATTTTGACAATTTAAAGTTAGTTTTGGGTTATTTTACGAAGCGTGTAGCATATACGTTCTAAGGCCGATAGTGGTAAGGCTTTTGCTATAGATTTGGAACTTATCTGAGCATGTTTTGCAAAAGAAAGTTCTTGGCTGAATGAATAATTTTCTAATTTTGTGTGCATTCATTCGTAATTTGTCCGTTTGGGGTAAGTGGGCGCGGGTAAGTGTTCGCACTTTTACGCTAAGCAAATAATTAATAATTATTTTTTTTTTAGGTTTATAAATTTTATAATTATTAATTATTTCATTTGCCAACTTACTTAAGATAAGTTCTAGGTTTTTTTAACTTAATGTCAAATTCGATATACTAATTATGATTAACTGATCTCTAAATAGGTAAAATCTATGCAAACATAAAAGTTAAAATTTTGTTTAAATATATAGGTACATAACATAAAGTTTTATTAGGTATACAGGGTGTGGCAAATTCTTGGTCACTGAAGGGTAGCTACCTTTTCTCTTGTATAAAGAAAGTTTCATTCTTAGGAAAGTTCGGTTTTATTTTGAAAAAAAAAAGGAATTGCATTTTTAGATTTTTGAAAAAAAGTACAGTTAGCCTAAAAAATTACATTTGTCAAAAAAAACAAGTTGGTCTTAATCGACTCTATTTCCCACCAGGAACACTTCTCCCAAAGTAACTTATCAAATCAAATCGTAAGTTTTTGCAATAATTCAAAAAAACACATCCCATACATTTTTTATGAAATTAGTAGTTGTAAACATTATAGTGCCACTTATTCGATGGTTATTAATTTAAATTCGTAACTGCTTTGGCATGCTGGGAGGCTATTGTAAAGCCTTAGGCGCCTCAGACAGAGCCGCAAGAGAGAATGGTATGCATGGAGCATACCATTTGTACATCTGCAGGCAAGCACTTTGTTCTAAATTTAAATACGCGCTTTACAATAGCCTCCCAGCTTGCCGGAGCAGTTATGAAATTAAATTACGAACGATAGAACAAGTGGCACTGTAATGTTTACAACTCTTAATTTCATAGAAATTGTATGGGATGTGTTTTTTTGAATTATTACAAAAACTTACGATTTGATTTGATAAGTTACTTTGGGAGAAGTGTTCCTGGTGGGAAATAGAGTCGATTAAGACCAACTTGTTTTTTTTGACAAATGCAATTTTTTAGGCAAACTGTACTTTTTTTCAAAAATCTAAAAATGCAATTATTTTTTTCTTCAAAATAAAACCGAAGTTTCCTAAGAACAAAACTTTCTAACTACAAGAGAAAAGGTAGCTACCCTTCAGTGACCAAGAATTTGCCACACCCTGTATAAATTTTATGATGATTGATTATTTCATTTTCCAACATGCTGGTATAATATTTAAAGTGATTCTTTCTTATGTGTTTTCTAAGTGTATTTTATACTTGTAATCGGAATAAATAATGCTTGATTTACTTTTATTTTGCAACGCGAACACTTACACCACATGCAATCACTTACCCCGTAAGGGTGCGCCTACTTACCCGCAAGTCGGGGCAAGTGTTCGCATTCCGATTTTTCGTCTTAAAATGCATTTATTTCAAAAACTGAAATAAATGACAGTACAAATTTCATTTATTTTAATTGACAGATAATTTTTCTAACTAAAAACAATACTTTAGGTGCTCTAAATACTAGATCTTGAGCACAGTGAGGTGTCAAAGTGGAAAGTGCGCCCACTTACCCCGAATGACTCTAAAACATAGTTTAAAATAGTGAACTCGAAGCATGAGTGTGTAAAGTTAAAAAAAAATTAGTACAAGTACTTTTTATAGTTAAGACAAGTTTTAGGGAAAGTCACAATTTATTAAAAATAGCTTATGCTATAGCTATACCAATACTCTAGGAAGTTATTTTCTACTATGTACTTTATTTATTTTTATTCATATAAATAACTACCATATTTATACATAAACAAAGCCACATAAAATAACTAGAATTTACTGAAAAAAAAATGAAATAAAATATATCATACAAAAAATAACACAAACTATTTATATCAAATGTAAGTAATTTACCAATGACTGTGCCACAACAAAAAGTGACGCGTGAAAAGATACAAATACGATCATTTAGGTACATAATAATACATCAAACGCTTAGTACAGTGTTCTGAGACCACATTAAGACTATTCTTATGTCCAATTATTCTTTAATTTGATAACTCCTACGCTATGTTTGAGTAGGTATTCTTGTCAAATTATTTTTTTGCTCACATCGTCTCGGTTTCGAGTCGCTTTGCGAATCTTTTTATGCTGCTCTAGTAAGGTTCGAATAGAATCTAAATCGGCTGCTTTGCTTACATATATTTTGATTTTAATTTGATAATAAATTAATATCCATTACTAAAAATGTAATATTAAAGATGAAACCGCATCGAAGGACTTATCTTGATTTTAGCAGGATGATTTTGTTTGTCATACAAGAAAATGTACAGTTGTTTAAGGATGTATCGTTAAGCCACGACGGAGGCCTTAAGGCGGCCTAAAAACTCCGTCACCAGAGTTGGCCACTTACTCATATGAACTTACTTACTTACTTAGTGGGAAATCTACGGGCAATTGTTTTTAATTTTGTTTGAAATCGCCTATTTTCTACATCATATCTTAGAATCATATATTTAGTTATCATACAAACATCAAACTTGTTTTTCCTGACTCGAAATTTGCGACACAAAAGCAAAATATCAATCTTATTCCCCTTGTAATAAAGTAAAAACTCACCTAACAACAACCAACACCCCATATCCCAAGTAATAGAATAGATAGAAGAACATCTTGAAAAAGCCGACAGCTAACTCAGCCGGTGGCATTTGCTGCATGTCTGCGATTTTCGCCTTTATATTCGAAGGGGATAAGGACGAGAATGCTGTGTAGATGCCGTCCTTTACTGATTGTAGGCCGCGACGGAAGGGGTCTTTGCCAGCTCTGAAATTAAAAAAACAAAGTTTATTTCAATGATATACATACTTAAATAAAAAAACCGACTTCAATTTTTTATAAGCTGAGCAATTTTCTGCACTCTCGAGGTGCATTTCTGTTCATAACTCCGAAGATCCTCGACAGATCCTCACCAAATTCTTATGGTACCTATCGGAAAGTACCCGTTCAAATAAAATAAAATATTTTCCAAATCGATCTAGGCGAACATACATAAATAAAATATTCAGACGCATTGAGAACCTCCTCCTTTTTTTGAAGTCGGTTAAAAAACAGGATTATCGATTCTAGATAATTTATGCGTCGGGAAGTCAGGAAGGAATTTATACCTGAAGTTAACGCTGTACAGTCGCCTACAATTAGTGTTTTAGTTTTAAGTACTTACATATTTAGTTCATTGCCTTTTTTTTTCCTTGTACCTAATTGCTGAATAAACATGTTTTCTTTCCTTCTTTATTTTTCTTTCAATTACATGTATACACACACTTTCCCCCTTACTTATGAAAGATGTTTAAAGTTGAACACTGGTTGAACAACGAATTATGTGGGTCGCGTCCGGGAGTTGCAAAAAAATGCAACTTTCAATGGTTAAAAATAGTTTATTAAGATAAAGATTACAATAGAATTACAACTAGAATTTAGGTCCAAATCGGTCGATGTGGGGAACCGAAGTGGCGGAAACACGAGGCGAAGCGTGGAATGTCCGGCCGCGGCGATGACGCACGTAGGCCACGTTCTGCTGCGTCGGCGCCTCACGAGTTGCGACGGACTTTGTGCATACGACTAGGTAAATGCAACTCTGCTGTTTCTATGTCGTATGAGTGTGTAACACCTCCCCCCGTACTTCAGCGACTATTTCGAAACGTTTTTCGATAGAGTCGCTGAATTGATGCTGTGATCAACTCTGATCTGGTGTGGATGACATCTTCGTTCTGGTATCTCAGCATAAATTCCAGTGGGGTTACTTTCGATGTTCGTGTCTGCTATTTGATTTTCACGGTTGAATTTTCCTCTAAATGTTCGATATGCGAAGCCGACGATAGTTAGTACAGCTGCACTCGATAAGATCGCGTAGACTGGAATTGTAGTATGGTATAAGCTTTGATCCGAGATTTCATCTAACCTTGTTGGAGCCTGTAGGGATACCTTCTCGTTGATTGAATGGAGGTTTTCAAGATCGATAGAGTTCAGGATGACAGATGAATCTACAGCTCGTACCTTTTCTCTGTAGGCAGGTAATTCCATGATTTTCAGCGGGTGACCTTTGATACGGTCGTCTGCGTTATTGATGGTGAAAATGGGCGTCCTGAGGTAACATCCGAGTGGAATGGAGATCAGGTAACTTCCTTGCAGGATTCTGAATTGTTCTTGTCCGCAGGATGTCTTGACCTTGGTTTGCTTAGGAAAACTCACGGTATAGTGTTTGCCGTCGAGTTGTTCTACCGCTTCGTTCGTCAGGATTACTGAAGTCAGCTTGCAGGATGGTTGGACTTCTTGCTTGAGAATCAGCTGTTGAATGCAGTCAGGATCATCTCGGAGCTTGTAGTTAGACTTCCGCTCGCATAAATACCATGTCTCTACCTTCGGACATTCTGTCTCAATGTACATAGAATCATGTCCAGAAATTGCTATATAGGGTAGGTTGGGTATAAGGATTTGGTTATTTTTGTTCGGGATAAGGGAGAGTTTGTATAAGTCGTAGGTCAAGGGAGAGGCAATCGGTACCTTATAAACTAAAACTATCTGGCTATCTATATAGAAATATCCTAACTTAATTATATCGTAAAAATACCTAAGTTCTACTCCAAGGATTTCATCTTTATGATATAAAATCCTTAACTTATCTAAAATCACCTTCAAATCTGCAATATTTAATATTGAATGGGGAGCACCCGAAACCCTGATAAACGCTAGAGTATTCTCCAATTTATAGAGTTCTTCTGACAATCTATCGATGTTATCGCCTAGTATTATAAAGTGCTGTGCCAGATGGGCGTATTTAATCAATTCCGTTTCCCTAGTACTGTCGCTATGCATTATTTGATTAAGAATTTTTTCTATTTTATCTTGATTTAATGTAATATTATTTAAAATTTTAGAATTTTGTGCTGTCCATTCTTGATTTAAACTAATATGAGTACTTATTTCAGATTCTAATTTATGTTGGTTACTTTGAAGAACTTTAATAGCGTCATTATATTTAATTGCGTCAGTATAGTCTAGGTTACCGGAAATGCTCTTAATTACTGAACCAAGTCCATCAATGAGCGCTCTCTTCCTACGATTGGGTTCAAAAGTTTCTAATTGGTCCGAAATTCGTTCCAATTTATCGTTAAGAAAATCAATGTGAGGCTCATAGAGAGATAAGGTCTTATTATTTAGCATGGGTCTAGATTCAGATAATTGAGACTTAACTAATTGAATTTGCGAGTGAACTTCATCGAGAGAAATGTAATTTAGGAAGGAATGGTAGTGGGATACCACTTTAGTGGGTCCTAATTTAAAGGGGAGAACTCCTGGGCCGTCTTGTAGTGAGTCAATCGAAACATCTTGTCCTCGAGTCAGTTGAAGCAGAAGGGAGAGTAGTATCCTGTAACAAAACAGGGTCCTTAGGGCTTCGCTTTAGTCGGGATTTGGCTACAGGACCACGTTTCTTTTTGGTGTAAATGTGGATGGGGAGGTCGGCTAGGACTGTGTCCTGCATAAAACGTGGTGCTAACTTTTGTCTGTTCGCCAAAGGATTCTTTACGAACACTTGTTGGTCGGGTGTGTAGTCTCTTTCAGGTTCGCGGTCCTTGTTCCTATTTTCAGTCAATACAGTCCTATTATGTAAAGAAGTCTCGTTGATTACGTCATAGACCTGAGTCATACGTTTTTTATGGTCCAGTATGTACTGTTGGAGTAAGTGTTCAGTTAAGTCTATGTCAACGGGGTCACGTGGGTCAAAATGTCCTGTTATAAGGTCAATTGGTCGACATTTTGTAAAACTATGTATAGAGCTATTGTAAGCTAGAACTGCATATGGCATGAGATTGATTGCGGGTTCGTTTTTCTTCTCAAGTTTTAAGATCCTAAGATGTTCAAGGATAGTTGAATGAAAACGTTCCACGATTCCGTTGTCATTGGGAGTGTGAGCAAGGATTTTATGATGCTGTATTTTATGAAGTTTAGTGAACTCAGAGAACAACGCGTTGGTGAACTCGGGTCCTTGGTCGGTGACTATAGTCAAAGGAATGCCATGATGAGTGCAAAACGTAAGTAGAGCTTGAATAACGCTTAGGGCTGTGCCGTCTCTTAAATGATAAGCTTGAGCATATTTAGAGAAAGCGTCAACTAGCGTGAGAAATTTCTCTGATTGGGCCGTGAAAAGGTCAAGATGAAGGGTCTCAAAAGGTTTAGTAGGTGGTGGTACTACAGAAAACCTTTGCTTTATAGGATTACGGTCATATTTAGCCTGTCCACAAATGCTACATTCATTAATATACTTAGTGACGGAATCTTTCATCTTGGGCCAATAATATCTATGGGACAAAGCAAGAAAACATTCAGTTATACCGCGGTGGTTAGTTTTACCCTCATGATAGTTTTTAATGATTTCTTGTTGGCGTAAGTATTCCTTAACATTCTCTACCTCAGTCTTAGTTAGGACTAGGTTCATGGCTGAGCTTTTGAATTTATCCTGAATGATGGGGATGATTTGGTACATGGCCAAGGGTGGACTGATGATGAGTCCTGTCTTCACCTTAGGGTTCACATATTCTTTTATGGCATTTACAACGTCATCCTCTAAGTTCGATTCTGTCAATTGAATAGTCGTTTTGGTATGAGTCTCAAAGGGTTTTGTCACTGTTGGTCGCTTCTTAATGTCTCCTACTACTACAAGGGAAATCTGTCTACTGAATTTATTCAAAGGTTCGTCTGAAATCGGGATCTCTAAGATGGGATTTTCGGCACTAGTATGAACTGTGACCGTGGAGGAACCGGCAACTGAAGGTTGTCTCTCGGTTTCAGGGGCATTAACAGCGATAGAGCTCACATCTTCATTATTTATCTCTATGCGAGATAGGGCGTCCGCATTGGTATTAAATTTGCCCTGTTTATAGATGGGGGTGTAATTATATTCACTTAACTTCAACCTCCATCGTGTTAACCTTGAACCAGGTTCTTTGAGATTCATCATCCATTGAAGGGGCTTATGATCAGTCAGGACTTTGAATTTCCTACCGAAAAGATAGGGGCGAAAGTATTTCGTTCCCCACACTATCGCTAAGAGCTCTTTTTCAATAGTACTATAATTGATCTCACTTGTATTTAAAGTCCTGGATGCGTAAGCTATTGGACGATCGCTTCCTATAGGTCCTTGTGAGAGGACGGCACCTATGGCAAAGTTTGAAGCGTCAGTCGTCAGTATGAATTCTTTATTAAAGTCAGGGTATTGCAGGATTGGATCGTTAGTCAAAAGAGTCTTACATTTTTCAAAGCAGTTACGGTAGTTCACGTCATTAGTCGTTATCCTTGATCCTTTCTTGAGACATTGCGTCATCGGCTTTGTTATACGTGCAAAGTCGGGTATGAATTTACGGTAATAACCCAATAAACCGAGAAATCTTTTGATTTCGGTTGCGGTTTTGGGTATGGGAAACTTCTCGATAGCTTTGATCTTATCTGGGTTAGGTTTTATACCATCTTTGCTAATTATATGTCCGAGATAGGCTGTTTCTAATTTTAAAAATTCCGACTTATCCATTTGGATTTTAAAGTTGGATTCTCGGAGCCTTTGGAACACTTTTTCTAAATTGACCATGTGTTCTTGCAATGACACACTGAAAACAATTATATCGTCAAGGTAAACTAGACAGACTACGTTCTGGAGGTCCCTGAGCACATTGTCCATGACCCTCTGGAACGTTGATGGGGAGTTCTTGAGTCCCATAGGCATTCTAAGAAACTCAAAATGGCCGTGTTCAACATTGAATCCTGTCTTAGGGACATCTTCAGGGTTCATCTCGACTTGGTAGAAGCCGCTAGCAAGGTCAAGGGTCGTAAAGTAGTGGCAGTTCCCTAACTTGTCAAGTACGTCAGCAATGTTGGGAATGGGGTACTTGTCATCGATGGTCTTATCATTCAACTTCCTAAAATCTACTACTAAACGCCATTTTGTCTTCCCGGATGCATCTACTTTCTTTGGAACCACCCAGATTGGGGAGTTCCAAGCCGATTGAGAAGGGCGGATAATTCCCTGGTCTAGCATTTTTGAGATCTGATCTTGGACCTCTTGTCTATGAATGAACGGGTACCTATATCTTTTAGTGTAAACCGGTACTTCGTCAGTTGTTCGGATGCTGTGTTTGATCTTATTAGTAAAAGTTAAAGGTTCGCCTTCTATATAGAATACGTCGGCGTACCTTGAACAAAGCGCTTCTAGATTAGCCCGCTCTTCTGGATTTAAATGATCCGTGCGCAGTCGCGATAGAACTTCTTGCGCGCGGTCCGCTAGCTGTTTAGTGCGCGAGCACTGAACATTAAACAACTCAGCGCTAACGGGGCGGTCCATTGAAAAGACTACGTCGTGTCGAGTCGGATTTTCGATTTCTATGATACCACGGTTATTAGCTATCGTAGTAACACAGCTTCCTATCACGCAGTTTGATATTTTCTGCTCAGGGATGAATACTTCACCGTCGTGATAATTGATAGGGACTCTAACTAATTTAGAGGATTTGGCCGGTATAATGTCTTCGTACAAGTTACAGTTTCGTGAGTCATACATCAATAGCGGATTAGTCGATTGTCTTGTTACTAACGTTTTTGTCTTTAGGTCGATATTAGATTCCCATTTTTCTAACAAATCAAGCCCAATTAGACCATCAAAGAAATTGTGAAATTTGTAAATGAACATAGTTATTGCGTCATTTTCTTTGATTTCACCGAAGCATGGAATGGTGATAGAATAATCGCTTCGAGTGGTGGCGTGAATATTTGTTATTTCGAAAGGATCGTAATTACATGGTACATTTGAATAGAAGCGTTTTACAGCTTCGGGGCTTATGAAAGATGTATTAGCACCAGTATCGATGAGAAATTTAAGAGGGGGATCTAATATCTGTATGTACGGTAGTTGTCTCTGCGTTTGTAAATTAAGTTCTATTTTAGCTTGTCGGACTTGGTAGTTTTCTGAAAATCCTCATTTTCAGGCGTAGGGACATCTTCCTGTGTCTCTTCTACGCAGTAACTGTCTAAGTACTGGGGTTGTTGGTCATGTGAGTACACGCAAGTATAGTCAGGGTATTCGTAATAGTCTTGGTAGTATTCGTAACGATAGTCGTCTTGGGATTCCTCGTAGGATTGGGGGTCATAAAACTCGTTGAAGTTCGTCTCTCTGGTTTTAAAATAGTTCGAGGGTGGTGGATTCCCAAACCTGCTCCAATCGTGAGGTTGACGTGCTGGAAACGGCTTAGCCACGTAGTTGCTGACGCCACTCATAGGCTGGGGACTAGCGTTCCGCGGAGATCTGAAAACGTTACTTTGGGGCCTGTAGTTTGGTGGGGGTGCACCAAACATCTGCTGCGTCCGTGTTGGTCCTCTGTACTGCGGAGTCTGTGGCTTCCAGATCGGCATTGGTCTCGGAGGCTGTGCTGGCGTCTGGTGCGACGGTCCAGGCATGTTGAACGGACGTGGGGGCTGCATAGGGAATTGTCGCTGGGCCGGGGGCGCGACGGGCGATGGCATAAAGCCGTAATTAAATTTAGAGTTACTAACCTGGTGTTGCGGCAGCATCTTTCTTTGGGGAAGATGCTCATTTCGCTGCTGCAGGTATAAGGTGTTAACCTCCTCGTGCACAAACTCTAAAGCTTTCTCTATAGTATCAGGTCGCATGCAACGGATGCGAGATCCCAGCGGGTCGCGGAGACCGCGTACGTATGATTGAAGGGTTAATTTCTTATATAAAGATCTTTTTGACTCAATCGTACTCTCCACCGTTTCATGCAAACTGATATATGTCATAATAGTGCTAAAAAGACTCTGGCATTTTTCGTAAAACTCTTGAGGGCTTAGTGAACCTTGGCTCAGTAACGCAAGATCATTGTACAACGATGTTTCATCTCGCTGATCGGCAAAGTTGTTAATTAAGGCAGATCGAATGCCTTCCCAACTATCTGGAATACCGTTCGCGTTAATAAGACGGGCGGCAGATCCTACGACCTTATTTAAAATGCCGTTAATAAGAGCCAAATTAGTTAGCTCGTAACCAGCCTCATTTCTCACAAAACTAGTCACTAGCTGATCACATAAGCGGATAAATCTTGTAAGCACATGGGGGTTCCCATCGAATTCGGGCACCATGCGTAGTGCTTTAAACACATGTTCGATATTAGGTTCAGACATTATTATATATGTTTGATCAAATTTATCACTAAAACTATTTTCTAGATCTCCTAAATCTCTTTGAGCGTCTTGCAAATCACGTCGATTGAGATTATCTAACCTAGGGGTCCTCGATTGCCTTGGATGGAAAATCTTGGATATTAAAGTTAACACATATAGGAACAATGAAAGGAAGCAACTCTAGATAGAAACTAAAGTACTCACATGCGCATCTCGGTATTGCGAGATCGATTTCTGGATCACTCCCGGACGGCGGCTCCGTGTAGGTGTAGGGTGTAGATTCGGGGTTCCCGTGACGTGTCGCGCGTGATTCCTGTTACGTATCGCGCGCGGGTACAGGAATATCCGTTAGGCTGCGCCAATTATGTGGGTCGCGTCCGGGAGTTGCAAAAAAATGCAACTTTCAATGGTTAAAAATAGTTTATTAAGATAAAGATTACAATAGAATTACAACTAGAATTTAGGTCCAAATCGGTCGATGTGGGGAACCGAAGTGGCGGAAACACGAGGCGAAGCGTGGAATGTCCGGCCGCGGCGATGACGCACGTAGGCCACGTTCTGCTGCGTCGGCGCCTCACGAGTTGCGACGGACTTTGTGCATACGACTAGGTAAATGCAACTCTGCTGTTTCTATGTCGTATGAGTGTGTAACAAACGTCCTGTCTCTGTTTGTCACTATCCACAAATAAAGACAGGACGTTGTTTAACCAGTGTTTCACTTTAAACATCTTTCATAAGCAAGGCCCTTTACCTTTCAAACTCATGCCAACTCACCTCTCATCATCATCATCCCCCATGTACATATAGCTGGCCTCCCTGTTCTTAGGCCCCCCGGAGGCCACCTCGGACGCGGCCATGAGTCCGGACGCGTGCGTCATCTCAAAGATGGCGTCCTCACAGAAATTCACGAAAGCCTCCAGTTTCTCCTTGTCGCCGCCTTCTGTTACTATGCTGTAGAAGAACGCGCGTTTCGATTCCTGGAGAGGAAGATTTATGTTTGAGAAATGATTTTGTTCTAAAAGTAAGTTCGTATGAGCAAGTGGTCAAATCTGGTGACGGAGTTTTTAGGCTGCTTAAAGGCCTCCGTCATGGCTTAACGACTTAAATGCCGGGACCGACAATTTTGTTCTGAAATTAGTTTCTATGTTTAATATGTACCTACCTACAGTACTTCAAGCTTTAGAAAAGACATCGGTTATTGTCGTGTTTTCCGAATATGTCCGACAACAGTGTATGATTCCACAAAACAGAATGCGAGCAGCTCTAATTTGCTTTTCTTAAAATGACATTTATATCTATTTGTTTGTGATAAAGTTGAAATTATGAGTAATTTTCATTTTCAAATGACTATTCGTCAATGGTTTTTGTAAATTCTTTTTCTGGTTTTACTGTACCTATATGTACTTATTTAAAAAAACTACATAACCCGGGTGACTTGACAGTCAGCCGGGTAAAAAGTACATCAGTCATGTAGTTTCCATAACACAAGCTCTGCTTACTTTGGAGCTAGATGATGCTGTGTGACATGTCTAGAATTTTTATATTTATTAATCACTAGCTGCTGCCCGCGGCTTCGCTCGCGTGGTGAATTGATGTGAAAGCAGAACAAATAAATACACTTTCACATTTCGCACACCCAGATCAACACTGCACTAAGTCAAAACAGCACTCCTCTCAGAATCGACGAAAAACTCCTCTTGTATCAAAGTTATTGCCAAGGTCTTTAATAATTCATGTAGTTTATTGTGTGTTACATCTTTTGGGGAACAGGGTGGAATAGTTCCCCAAAGGCAGAGTATGGTGGTTCCTCTGCAACGGGTCGGCCCATCTGGCCCACTTACCCGTGGTCTTTCGACCAACAGTTGATATCGGATAGTTGTATACAAGCTTCAACTCGGTAGAAACTCCGCTTGCGAGATCTAGGGAATTCCGATGTTATTCCGATGTTGCGTGTGATTCCGTTGCTCCTTTAGCCTGCAATCTGGTCTGAGGTCTGATACTGTCCAGCGTGTTCTTCTTTTTGCAGTAGAAGTTGCTTTGGAGTAGCTTGGAAGCTCGTTATCCTTAAGAAACTCAGATATGAGTCGTTGATGTCGAGCGTGGCGCCATCTGTAGTGCGTAGCATGTTTTCTGTAGTTCATCTAGCGACAGGTAGATGTCGCTACACATCTGAATTATTAAAGACCTTGGCAATAACTTTGATACAAGAGGAGTTTTTCGTCGATTCTGACAGGAGTTCTGTTTTGACTTAGTGCAGTGTTGATCTGGGTGTGAGATTTATAATATGGGTACGGATTTGTCAATCTATTTCATCAGACATACCTTGATCTGAGGCTTCTCCCACTGTTCAATGTTGGACTCCTTGATCTCGAAGTAGACACGTTCGATGCGCTTGGAGCCGCCCATGATCTCGATACGTCCTAGGAACGGCTCGAAGTAGTTTAATACGGAGCCTGCCGTCTCAAGGAAACGGGCCAGTCTGGAATAAATAAATAAATATTGGTATACATTTCAAACAGCATCTAGCCTCAAACTAAGCAAAGCTTTGTACTATGGGAACCAGATAACTGATAGAATACTTTTATACTTTTTTTTGTAAATACATACTTATAACATCCGGACACAGAACAAACATCTATCTTCATCACACAAATGCTTGTCCTGGGTGGGAATGAAACCCACCTATAGCGCAGAAGGCAGAGCTACTACCAACTGAGCTAAGAGACCAGTCTCTAGATTACTTCAGTAGTTCACATACAAGAAATATTGGTAACTTACCTGGGTTCATTAGGCATGTGTTCAGACAGGTTGGTAAGTAGTACGGCCAAGTTGAACCCGATCTCCTTAGCGGGTTCGTAGAAACGGTCGCAGAACCCGATTTAGTCTGGTTTAGTTCATTACTTTCACATACAAGAAATATTAGTAACTTACCTGGGTTCATTAGGCATGTGTTCAGACAGGTTGGTAAGTAGTACGGCCAAGTTGAACCCGATCTCCTTAGCGGGTTCGTAGAAACGGTCGCAGAACCCGATTTAGTCTGGTTTAGTTCATTACTTTCACATACAAGAAATATTAGTAACTTACCTGGGTTCATTAGGCATGTGTTCAGACAGGTTGGTAAGTAGTACGGGCAAGTTGAACCCGATCTCCTTAGCGGGTTCGTATAAACGGTCGCAGAACCCGATGTAGTCCAGTTTACTTCATTTCTTTCACATACAAGAAATATTAGTAACTTACCTGGGTTCATTAGGCATGTGTTCAGATAGGTTGGTAAGTAGTACGGCCAAGTTGAACCCGATCTCTTTAGCGGGTTCGTGGAAGCGGTCGCAGAACCCGATGTAGTCTAATTTACCGTCGTGGTTCGTTTCACAGCACGCGAGAAGGAACTCTATTTCTTCACTGTAATCCATTACATATCGTTAAGTTTTCATAAAACTCAATAACACATCGTTTAATATTTTTAGAACCAGTAGATGGCGCTACATCGTTAAATTTGATCTTGACAAGATTTCCGAGCCAAGACGTAGGACCCAGTGGTTTAACCCAGTGTTTTAAACAACTCATGAGCGGTTTAAAACACTCTGGCTTAAGGAGGAACGTTTGAATTAATGCTGGTACGCATCCGGTCGGAATCGAAAGTTTTGAAGATAATTTTTATTTTCGATAAAATTTTACCTATACTCTAGCCAAAACCAATGTACAATATTTACTAGCATTGCACTGACAGATCAATCAGCTGATAGCAGGAATAGACCTATCACAGAAAACTGAGATTCATTACGGTTGGCCATATTGAATCAGTGCCAATCATATTAAATTTCAGTTTTCTGTGATTGGTCTATCCATGTTATCAGCTGATTGATCTGTCAGTGCAATGTTAGTAAATATTGTACATTGGTTTTGGCTAGAGTATAAGTTAGACCATAAGTTCTCAACGTGGGCGATAACGCCCCCTTGTGGGCGTTTGAGACTTTCAGGGGGGCAGTAGAAGACCCAGAGAAAATTAGGGGGGAATTGAGATGGCGCATTAAGATATGGGGGGAGGCTCTTAAAAAAATATATTCTCAAAGTGGGCGGTGGGCAAAATAAGGTTGAGAAACTATGAGTTAGACCATAAAAATAAAAATATAAATAAAATGTTTGTTCTTACGGTGTATAAGACTTCTGTTGTTCCATCTTTTCCTTGAAGTCCTTCGGTAGGACCCATCCATCATTGTTCGCGTCTATTTCTTGGAAACTGGCGCTAGATGTCAGGTCTTTTAGCTTTAGGAACATATCGAAGTATTTGAGGATCAGTTCTACGTTGGACGCCGATTCTACTAGCGTGTCCACCATCTGCTTACCGATTGTACCTAGGAACAAATAATAGAGTTATAAAATAATATACCCACGTGGTGATGGTATATGATGATGATGATGATGTAAAGTAGCTATAACCTTACTCAAGAATTAAGCTATCAAATGCAGAATCAATTTACCAAAAAATAAAAATCTATTTAAAATAAAGGTTGTACAGTGAAACCAGAAAAAGAATGCGTTTCGTAAGACATCGTAAACAATCGCATTCGTAAGACATCGGATACAGAAACAATTGTCGAAAAGTCATTTGGAAATGAAAATTACTTACAATTTCAACTTTATCGCAAACAAATAAATATCAATGTCATTTTTAAGAAAAGCAAATTAGTTATGCGCCGTGCGAGCTGCGCTGCTAACGACGTGCACTTCTGTCACATTCTGTTTTGTGGAATTATACAGAGTGTTTGTCATGATACTCTGTGGTACGTTCTATTGCTAGCTGTCAATCTGTCAATAAAGTGAAATATACAAGATGTGATTTATTCTAAAAATTCGTTTCTCTTATCTGGGTGGCCCCGCAGTAAAAACATGGTCCTTCGAGCCGGATATCCATACTGCCTACTAGATGATTAATGACAATTATTATTACGGGATTTTATCGCGTACCTTTTATTTATTTTGTTTCCCGACGTTTCGAACACGTTGCAGCGTTCGTAGTCACGGGATGACTGAAGTACTGGAGCTACCGCCGTGAATTGAGGGAAGGATTCACGACTACCCCCAATTCGTCTTCAGAATCAGAGAAGTCCTCAGACATTACGACACACAACATCTAGATGCTGTCGGTCAAATTCGAAAAACGCGAAATTAACCGTTGCGCATTATTTATCTGGAAGTACAGTACTTACCATTAACAACGTTTCCTTCAAGCATAGACAGCATCATAGTGATCATGTCTTTCTGCAAGTTGAGGAGTTCCTTCAGAAGGTCCACCTGTGAGGAGTGTTTGGACAACTTGTCTTGCATATGAGAGAACAGGAAGAGGAAACCGCCCACTGCGTCCCACAATCTGAAAGAGGAATAGGATAAATAAGATTGTTAAGGTTGCGGTACGTGGAGCTCGGAACTTCTCTTCCAACGTATCTATCTAAATTGTTCGTCCTTGTCACGCAAAAAACTCTATGTAGTATAATATAGGCGTACTACTCAGTCTACTATGAGCAATCACAGCCCCGATTGGCAGTATTACCTCTACCTAATCTGTGATTGGCAGATATGAGTCTGACATGAGGCCCGCCCTTTTTAGCGCGATTCAGGACGCATTACGCGCAGCTACTGTTCAATAATTTCTAATACAAATGCATCAGGACGTTTGGCTCAGTGGTTGTGAGCTCCGCTTGCAGCGCGGTAAGTACTTGCGGAATGGAGATCGATTCCTGTTGATATTGAGTTTTTGCATCTTTGGAGAGGCCAAAAATGTTATATTGTCAGTCACTAATGAATAATGTTCATTTTATTTCATGGAATCGTTAGAGAAATGTATGGTAAAAATGCTTTTTTTGGAAATTTATCTACAATATCTAGGTAATTACCTACCCATCTTACTCTCAAGATTTTTAGGGAGGGATGAGATCGATATTATGACGCTAGACAGAATATGTGGGTTGTTACCTATATAAGTCGGTACACAATTACCTAAATTTTCAAAGGGAGGTACCTAAGTAGGCACTTAGGTACCTATGTTTTTTTCTGTCCAATGTCTATAGGTAAGTAGGTACTTACCTAACCTACCTAACTATTGAAGTCACAACGGATGTTTGTCCCTCTGAAATTAGGGGGCGTCCATTAATTAAAATTAAAGAATAAAAATTAAAGGTGATTTTTGCGATTTTTCAACCCCCGCACCCCCTCCCCCCTTGGTGAGATGTCCTGAGATTTGGCTCGATCCCCTCCCCCACCCCCTAATCTCACGTGAGAATAAAAAAAATAATATTAAACAGGTACCTACCTAGATTTGCCGAGACCTCCCTTTCATTTTTAATCCCACATGGGATTAGGTGCGATTTGGCTCAACCCCCTCCCGCCCCCTAAAAGCCTGACGTAATTAATGGATGCCCCCATAAGTGCAACAAAGGATAACGCATATTTAGGTACTTATGACGTGGCGAATCAATTGGTGGTACCAATAGGCTGAGAAGGCTGGAGCCTAGGGCGGCAGATTTTAGGGGCGGCAAATAGGGAACAATTTTTTTTGTGTTACAGAAAAATAATATTTACCTATATTTATTGATAATGCTATGTTATTATGTACACACAAACAATTCAACATGTAAGTAATGTTTTAAAAATTGTTAGAGTGAGAGCTTTTCTTGCTTAAAACTTTTTTCCATAATTGGATTTGAAACGAGCGATAAAGGCGGTGCGTTTAGATGGGCCCGCGAATTACAGTAGTATCCCGAAAATTTCCAACAGTTTACCTGTTGATCATGTTTGGTTTCTGTAGCTGTAATCAGCACGTGTAAGGTCGTCATGTACGAAAAATCCCTATGTGTACCGAAGAATTTTTATTTTCATTAATCATTAAATTTCACATAATCAATCATCAACCAATCAAACATCAATAGGTATCCGTACCCCTATTATAAATGTGAAAGTGTGTTTGTTTGTTTGTTTATTTGTAGTTGAATCACGTCAAAACGGAGCGACGGATTGACGTGATTTTTTGTGTGGAGATAGTTGGAGGGCTGGAGAGTAACATAGGCTACTTTTTATCCGGGTACAACTCGAGCGAAGCCGCGGGCAGCAGCTAGTTTATAATAAAACTGTAACAGGTCAAATTCTGTACCTACATTGAAGATATTTTGAAATTTTTTTTGGAGGGCTCTCTATTGTCGATACTGAAGCCAAAACTGTAATTTTTTTCATTCATGTCTGTCTGTCCGTATCATGGCCGCGCATTACGTCGAAACTACTGGTTGGATTTAAATGAAACCTGGTATTATTTGAGTGCATACTACGAGGTCTAATATAAAATACTTTTAATCCTGAAATTCAGCACGGTTCCCTAGGGAGAGGGGATGAAAGTCAAAATAAGTATCTGGTTGTAATTCATGAGCGCGTAGTCCGATTTCATTGATTCTTTTTAGGGTTCCGTACCTTAAAAGGTAAAAAAAGGAACCCTTATAAGGTCACTTTCTTGTCCGTCTGTCTGTCTGTCTGTCACCATCGATTATCTCAGGAACGGGTGGAGCTAGCAAGTTGAAATTCATACCATATACTGAGGTCTATAGTCCCTATTGTGAGTATAAAAATCAAGGTCCTGAGTCAACACTATAAAAAGATATAGGCAAATTTAGGTTTTCGTGAAAACTTGTAAGTACCAAAACTTACCTTAATTATCAACTTTTTTTATTTTTCGGAATTTTTCCTTTACTTGTGCTGTAAGGCCTTGCTTGTAACCAAAATTGACAATTCTAGGTCAACCGGAAGTACCCTAGAGGTTTTGGGTCGAAAACCTAAATGGTAGTTCCCGTTGACCTAGAATCACGAAATTTGGCAAAAAGCAAGGCCTTATAGCAGAAATAAAGGAAAAATTCCAAAAAATTAAAAAAGTTGAAAGTTAAAGGGTGTTCCCATACATACATACATACATACATAGTTGACGCCAATTAAGATTGTCTTCTGAGTTGTATGAGCGCTCATACAATTAAGCGAACTAGCTTAATTGGCACCATCCTCAAATAAGGTAAATAAATAAAATTGTGCTATTGTGTGAAAGTAAATAAAAGAAAATATTTATTGCAATATTATGCTCGTGTGCGCAGAACATTTGCGGCGCTGCTATCGCAGAACTAGGATATGTACAAAAAAATTACTAATTGTTCAATAACTTAATGGGTATAATGGGTAGGTACGGAACCCTCGGTGTACGAGTTCGACTCGCACTTGACCGGTTTTTACTTTGTTTGAAAGTAAGTACTTTATATATTGTTCCGTAAAAATTTCAAGGTCATCGGTTTTGTAGTTCCGAAATTACAAACAGCCGGAATCCTTGACACCCGGAATGCACAGGAACCGTTGAATGTACGGCTCATCTTAAGCTGGTGTGCAAACAGCTCCAAACGAGTTGTCGGTGCTGGTTGTTGTTGTTGGTGCTGGTTATTGTTGTTGTTGGTGAGGTAATTGTCTGGGGGTCTAAAGTGGCCACTTTTGATGAAAAATCAGATGTTTCATAGATGCTTCATCTATGAAACATCTGATGAAACATCAAATGCTTCATAAATGCTTCATATATCGATACCTCGGGGCTCAAATGTCGTAAAGCACATTTTGGGGTTTTTGAGTTACTTACACCATCGTACTCAGTTTTTAATCCTCTATCGAACTGTATAATTAAAATTGCGAAATTAAAAAAAAAATTACAAATACAACCCATCATTTCGGTCACTCTAAACACAATCTATTTGAAAATGAAGGGTGTAAGTAGCATGTTACTGACAACACACAACGGCATAGGTTGTATAGCCCAGTTTGGTACAAAACTCTAAGATAGCATGTGCTTTACGACCAAAAAATAAAAATAGATGTTCCTTACACCCCACTGCAAAATTCACTTTAAGCAAGAGCATAATTATGATTTATCTCAATTAATAGGTTTTTATCTTGAGTAAATTGATAACTTTTATTATAATAATGTTGGCAATTTTAGTCATGCACCTAAAATTGCAAACTAATTATAATAAATCCACGTAGCAGCGAGTACTTCAGTCTACCTATGACCACGGTTGTTCTGACACAGTCGAAATTGTCTGGATAATATGAAGCTTTACGCGATAAAAACCAGTGTCTGTCTAGTGAATAGTTATGTGTAATGTGTAGTTAATAACTGCTAAAGATTTGTACAAAAATATCTGCTTCTGTTGTTAGTTGTTCTAGTGATTATTTCTACTTTATTACTTTATTTTTACTTATTTTTACCTCGATTGAATCACTGTACACTTCCGGATACTCAATTCTTGTCTGAATAAGACGGTTATGAGAGTTTATAGCCGTCTTCGCGGTTAAAATTTTAGTAATTCTTGATATCCACCACTATGGTGTTATGGAATCCGGTTAACAAAAGTGAGGGTAGTTGAAGAAACTAATCCTCACAACTGCGACGAAGGTAGCAGCGAGTACTTCAGTCTACCCATGACCACGGCTGTTCTAAAACATTTGCAACAGTCTGGATAATATAAGTTTTACGCGATAAAGACCCGTGTCTAGTAAATAGTTACAAAAACATTTGTATTTTGCGCTAAATTGTGAAATAAAATGTTCTGTAAATCTTAAAATAGGTGATTTACTTAAATTCTTTCAATATCGTACTTAATCTGACATCTTAAAAGCTACCCATTCATGCATGACTAAAATTGCAAACAAATTATAATAAAAGTCATCAATTTACTCAAGATAAAAACCTAATAATTGAGATAAATCATTGTAATATTCATCCTTTACAACCTTAAATGTTCATGCAAGTGTTGTATACTCCCCTGTTTCACTGCGATATAACGACAGGTTGGGCTTTACGCTCTTGTGCTCTTGCTCAGGCTGTATTTTAGTGGGGCGTAAGGAACATTTTGTTTATTTTTTTGGTCGTAAAGCACATGCTATCTCCGTAAATATTAGACTAGGACAAATTTTAAAATAACTTTATGAAACGATGGAAAAATCTGATAACTTTGTTCCTAGGACATTTTTATGTAGCGCTAAAAATGAGAGAGTTATGACGAAAAACATTTTTATTTTTTTGTTTTTTGCTCCTCCTGAAAACCTTGGATTTGTGCTTTACGACATTTGAGCCCCGAAGTATCGATATATGCTTCTTAAATGAAGCATCGATGCTTCATCAATGCTTCATCGATGCTTTATAGATGCTTCATATATGAAGCATCGATGAAGCATCTATGAAACATCTATGAAGCATTTCACAAAACATCTTTTTTGACAGATCTATGTGCGAGGTTAAATTTATTTTTAGAAAGTAAATAGGTTGAATGGAAAACGGATGGCTGAATGCAAAACCCATGCGAAGCCAAATTTAAGAAAAAAAAAACCTCAGACCCGCTCCCGCGACAATTTACCTTTTTTATTTATTCGTGTGCCTCAAAAATATTTCCATATGTCCATCAGGGTGGCGCAGTGCAATCATTTCTATAAAAAAACTAAGTAGGTACCTACCTATTTAATTTATAAAAATAAATTTAACCTCGCACATAGATCTGTCAAAAAAGATGTTTTGTGAAATGCTTCATAGATGCTTCATATATGAAGCATTTATGAAACATCTATGAAACATCTATGAAGCATCGATGCTTCATAGATGAAGCATATGAAGCATTTATGAAGCATTTGATGAAAAGTCAGATGTTTCATAGATGAAGCATCTATGAAACATCTGATTTTTCATCAAAAGTGGCCACTTTAGACCCCCTGTATTTGGTAGGATCAGAAGAATCTCATCTATTTTGAACTGTTAAAACCTAGTGAAACGATCACGGGAGGCCGAAAACAGCCACAATATGCGACATGTTATGAATCCATTATTATTCATCATGACAACAATGTTCTGTGGTGCTGAGGGCGAAGGCCCGCCTGAAACACAGAAGGTTGCAAATTTAATTCCCTTTGCCTGCCTGTGAGACAAATGTATGTGTGATCTACGAATCTCTGTCTCAAAATGATTCTCTCAAGAAGGCAAAAAGTCGTAGATTCTGACGAAAACTTTGAATAAAATACCTACGTTGTAGCACAGAATTATGCGACAAAGTTCAATTCAGCTCGCGTAAGCGTTCTTTGCCTAGTGCAATATGCACTGACACGTGCCTACACAAATTCTCTCTTTCTAACGCATAACTCTGTCACTGTCTGGCGCGGAGTGACGCGGAAGGGTTGTCGAGTTGTCACGCGATAGGTATTAGAGCCGAGTGGCAAGTGGGAACCCTGCCAAGGCCCGCCCGGGCGGGCCCACCAATGTACTTGTAGCTTCGTACCTAAAGTGCGGAGTGCGCGTAATTAGTAATTAGGTAAATAAATCTGTTTATATTCTTATGTTTTGCTTTTTAGTGCAAGTATGTTTTAAAGTCGGTTAAGTATTTTATTTTTTATTTTTTCATTTTAGTGTTTATTTTTTATTAAGAATGATGTCATCTTACCTACTTATTGTGTTTCGCTCATCAAGCCCTTTCATTTGATATCCATGTCACTACTACTATACTACTAAAAACTAAGATACTGAAAACCAGCGCTCTAACAGCCATGGCGCTGCTGGAGCAAATGCTGAGGGGTAACCTTATTTTCTTGTCACTGTAATGAAGCATTTCTGATTTGTGTTGTATGTATCGTAGTGGCGAAAATAAAACTTATTTCTATTTCTATTTTACTAAAAAGTTCCATGGAACAGGTCCTGACTCCATCATCAGATCAGATCGCTGTCACCATATTATTATATTACATTGTGTCGGAACTTCACAGATATGCTGTGTTTTTACTCAATCGGCCAATTTATTGAGGAGTTCTGTTGAGCAGCTCTTGACTCCATCATCAAATCAGCTCGTTGTCACCATATTATTAAATTGTAATTGAAACTTGATAGATATACCGAGTTTCGACTCAATCGGCCTATTCACTGAGGAGTTCTGTTGAACAGCTCTTGACTCCATCATCAGATAAGCTTGATTGATACCATAATATTTCATTGTCACCGAGAATATATAAGTGTGCAAAATTTCAGCCCGATAGTTCTACAAACACAATAAATAACCATAAAATTTGAGAGTTCCCCTCGATTTCCATGGGATCCCCTCATCAGATCCTCCACTTCTGGAGTATATCCTTTGTAACCAAAAAAAAAATAATTGTCAAAATCGGTCCACAATTGACGGAGAAATGGCGTAACACACACACAAAAAACTAAAAAAAATATATACCTAAAATAAAAAAAAACACACAGTCGACTTGAGAGCCTACTCCTTTTTGAAGTCGGTTAAAAATAATATTACACAAATCATAAAAGTTACAATTTCATTAACAAAAAAAATTTAATTAATATGATTGTGATGTGGTATCGAGTGTAGGGGCGGCAAAAGTTGAATAGCCTACTGGCGGCAAATTTGGAAATCCGCCACTGTTATAGGCAGTAGAGTAGGTAGGTATCTATGTAAGCGAGATAAAACATAATACCTACCTAACAGCCAACATCAGAGAGACAAATGTAAAATATACTAGGTTCCGCCCGCGGCTTCGCTCGCGTGATACCTACCCGGATAAAAAGTAGCCTATGTTTTATTCCAGATCATAAATTATGGTAAGTATAGGTACCTACCTATATGTATTCCAAGTTTCATTAAAATCCGTTCAGTAGCACTGGCGGTCGCAGACTTTGATCTTGGGGGGGGGGGTCACTAGTTTTGGTAGTGCGTACCTACCTCTCTTTTTGCTGGATGTTACAGGTTTCTCAAGGATTTTGAGGGGGGGGGGGGTCATGACCCCCATGACCCCCCCCCCCCCCCCCCTCGAACCGCGCGTGTATCAGTAGTTTTTGCTTGAAAGAGTAACAAACATACAAACATCCCTAGATAGCGGTACATCTATACATCCATACATCCTCACAAACTTTCACACTGTAAAATTATTAGTAGGATGGAAAAGCCCCTCTTGGCAGATTCAAATGGCCCGCCGTCATTTTGTGACGTCATTACAAAACTACTACTGTTCTATTTATAGACTTTGAAGTTTAAAAACATAACTTCAACTTCTTTCATAACTTCAACTTCATAACTTTAGTATGAAAATTACTTTCTTTTTAACCGACTTCAAAAACAGGAGGAGATTCTCAATTCATAGGAATATTTTTTTATGTAGGTACCTAGGTATGTTTTTGGAATTTTTTTGATTTGGAAAAATCTTTTTTGTTTGAAAGGGTCCCAGGTGGTGCCATGGTCATCAGATCAGGTCAGGATCTGATGTTGGCGTCAGGAGCTGTTCAACAGAACACATAAGTACCTACCTACCTAAATCTAAATAGGCCGATGGAGCTGAAACTCGTCATCATCATCACCAGCACCATTTTTTGAACAGCTTCTGATTCCATCATCAGGTCAGCTCGCAGTCACCATAGGTACGCATAGGTATTACATATTACATGACATTGTAGTCGGAACGAAACGGAACAAGACAGCTTACATTATGCCGAGTTTAAACTCAATCAGCCTATTTAATTTACTGAGGAGTTCTGTTGAACAGTTCCTGACTCCATTATCAGATCCTGACCTGATCTGATGACCATAGCTCCACCTGGTACCCTTTCAAACAAAAAAATAATTTTCCAAATCGGTCCAGGCTCACCTATTCAAGTAGATACTCGAGAAACATACCTACCTACATAAAAAAATATTCCTATGACTTGAGAATCTCCTCCTTTTTTTGAAGTCGGTTAAAAAGAAAGTAATTTTCATAAAAGGGTCTACAAAACCTACCTACCTACATACCATTTAAAATTGAAATAATTGTTCAAAGTAAAAATCAATTCTAATCTACGCTAGGTACACCTATCTAGTTAGTGTGTATACTACCTACACCTATACCTACATACCTATACATCGAGCGAGCTAAAAATGCTAAAAATTATAAAAAGCGGTGGTCGTTGCAAACCAATTTTGCGTTAGTGTGAGTGTCGAAACTCCGCCTCCGGGACTATACACACACATTGAAGACATCCGAGCAACGCGTACGGCAATACTCGAGTTCAGAATTTACAAGAATTTACGATGTATTCCGTAATACCAAAAATGATGAATGAAAAGTTAATGATTTCGCAATTTTTTTTGTATGGCCTGTAACTAGACACTCAAAGCTGTGTTCCTATTAAAAGGATATTACAATCATTGTTGTTTATCATACAGAACAAATGCAACGAAAACACGATATTTTTGCTGTAAAAATGTTAGAAATACAATTTGGTTACATTTTGTTTCAGGTAAGTTTTTTAGATCAAAAGTTTAACAGGAACCTAGATTAATACTTCCTTAATCTAAATAAGTGCATAAAGTGGTGAAAATACGCTCAAATTTTAAATGATTTCGGTAGTACGTTTGTATGGAGAATTCGTTCGTCGCCGCCCTCTTAATGAGTAAGAGTAAGAGTAACGTTTATTTGGCACACACAAGTTACAGTAAGTACATCAGGACAGCACAGCATACATAGGCATAAAGAATAGACATTAGATTAATGAGAAGGAACTTAATCACTTCGTAACTGCTTCGGCATGCTGGGAGGCTATTATGCCTTATGCGCCTCAGACAGAGCCGCAAGAGAGAATGGTAAGCATGGAGCATACCATTTGAACTTCTGCAGGGAAGCACTTAGTACTTAATTTAAATACGCACTTTACAATAGCCTCAGCTTGCCGGAGCAGTTACGAATTAAAAATAAGATCCATCGAATAAGTGGCACTGTAATGTTTACAGCTCCTAATTTCATAGAATATGTATGGAATGTGTTTAAAAACTTACGATTTGATTAGGTAAGTAACTTTGGGAAAAGTGTTTCTGGTAGGAAACAGAGTCGATTAAGACCAACTTGTTTTTTTTTTTGACAAATTTTTTAGGTTGTCCTTTTTTTTAAAAATCTAAAATATTAATAATATTAGTATAGAAGATAGATAGTTCAATGGGATAGTTTCAAAACCTTCGTTTATTAGAATACTAATCAGATCCTTCACAATATTTTTCATACTCGAGCATGCTCGGAATTGGTCAGGATTCGAACCCCCCTTACCTGGAATGCGCCAAAGCCTGCTGGTTCTGTGTGCAAGGACCCTGGATGACTTCAGTGAGAGTGTTGAACACTTGTGACGCCACACCTATGGCCTTGAAGAAGTTCGCTTTGCCTGCTAGGTCGATTAATTCCTGAAAAAAACACCATCTATTAGATAAGTACTTGCTAAAGAAAGGGGGGGGGGGGGGGAAGGCACGTGCCCCCTAAATAATAAAACAGACTAAATGTATGATTTTTGATTTGAATGTGACTTTTTTGCTTGTCGGGCCTTTGTGCCCCTCCGAGAAAAAAAATCTGGATCCGAACTAAACTGATAGACGATGACCTGTTCAAATTTCGAGATCACACATAAAAAAACTTAAAAAGCACGAGTTTCATTCGAATTTTCCAATTTTCTCGCCATCAGTTCAAATATCCACTCTAAAATCCACGAATTATGGTAAATATTCCGTTTTCAATGCGTATTTGGGGAACAACGGGCCGGCCCATCTGGCCCACTTGCCCGTGGTTTTTCGACCGACAGTTGATGTCGGTTTGTCCTAATTATGTCTAACTCCGTTAGAAACTTTGCTTGCGAGTTCTAGACATTCTGACGTTGAGTGGCGCCATTTGTAGTGCGTAGCATGTATAAGTAGTTCATCTAGCGACAGGTAGATGTCGCTACACGTATCCGTGATAGTTTCTATAGTTGTATTTCTTAATATTCTTATCCAATAGTAATACCTTGCTAGAGTAATGCCAGTAGAAGTCCATAATACTCTCCTGCAGCCTCAGAAGGTAGTCGACGGTACAGATGACCACGTTCACCGTTGTCGTGTTGCCGGCTTGCGTTCTCAGGTAGTTCTGCCATTCTGTTTAGTGTGTACTATGTTAGAGATCACATAGAAACGTTTTAAGAGCTAGGTAATTCTACTCTTGTTCTTACAATTTACACCATGTTTATATCAGCCGGAGACAAAATTGTAATTCACAAACGATTCAAATTCTAAAATAACTTTTCAGTAAATACTATAGGCCTTAGGTACTTATAAACAAGAACCGTGTTGGCCGAGGGGTACAGTACCTCGACTTTCTATCCGAAGGTCGTGGGTTCGAATCCTGGGCGTGCATCAATGGATTTTTTCGTTTTGAAAAATTTATATACGCATTAACAAGAGCTCTAAACGGTGAAGGAAAACATCGCGAGGAAACCCGCGGCTTAGCCAGCCCCACACGTATTGACCATGTCTTTCCTGTGGATATGGCCGGTTAAGCTGAGAGGATGGTGTAGGTGCTGGGCAAGCCTACTCCATCTCAACAATGTCCCAGGCACTAGTGTCCCGATGAGTGTAGGCAAAGATTGCCTCCTGACACTTTATAAATCATCTAGTAAAGATGTAAAGACACACTGACACTATCACACTATCAGTATCACGAAGACAACCAGTGATCACGATCTTCAGACATGAAGAGCCGACCACAGAGAGAGAGAAAGATGTAAAGGCCTAAGTTTTTAAGTTTTACCTATAAACGCCTCTCAACCTGAACACTAGTTGAACAATTGTCAAGATTCGCCCTGTCACTATTTGTCACTATCTGACAAAAAAGAAGTTGAGAGGAGTTTATAAGTAGAGCGGTATGTTTGATACTTTACCCAAGTTGTGTCCTTCACAAGTAAGCTGTATGAACCTGAACAGGGCACATGTGAACTCTGCATCGTGCATATTCTTCTCACCGGCCGCGCCTTCCAAACCGACGCCCAAGCCTGATAACAAACACCAAGTCAAATCACACACTTCTTAGAATGCAAATTGTTAAACTGATCTGCGGACTTGGCCCCAAATCTTCTAATTTACAAAGTCAACCATACCTATATCATTATCGCTGCGTTTTGTTTCGTTCTCCATAATAACAATATTACTTTGCTCTTTTAAAACGCCTACGTACCTATTAAAAATATTTTTTTCGTTGACCTCATTTTATTCGTGCTTTGTCTTAAAATTGTTCAAATGGCTTGTTGTATCTAGTAGTCATTGTTTTATCCAAACTATACTGTCCCAGGGCTGGGCAAAAGTCTCCCTAGAGCTTATAATAGTACCAGAAGGCCGATTCTTCTAAAAAACTTATTTTCAACTAAAGCAAAACGTCAACTATAACCTTACGGTCTGTTTCCTATAATCTACTAATGACCAATGAGGTTAAGTATCTCTGTTGTGGTGATGTTTTCAAGCAAATTACTGTTATTTGTTAAATACAGTTCGTAATCTTACCTTCAGCCTTAGTATTTCTCTCGAAGGCATCTAGATCGAGTACGGAGCAGGAGTTCATGAGTCCAGCGATGGACGTGAAGAAACCCACGTCTTTCTTGTCTTTTAGGTGGTTTAACATTCCCTGTGGATAAATGTATAGGTTGTTCCAGTTCCAATGGCCTTTAATTATGATTTTAGATTAAATCAGCATCAAAAATTGTTTAAAAACTAACTAATATAGAAATTTCCTTGGCCTGGCTGGAGCCTTGGGTACCACGAACTCGCATTATTTTAGGTTTTTGGGAAGGTATATGAGGAAAGCTTAAAATCATTTGAATTAATCATCTTTGATTCTATGTTGACTAACAAAGAAAGCAACTGAAATCTAAAAAAATATATTTAACTGAAACAGATTTTCTTTATGGAGTCCCACAAGGAAGTGCACTTGGTCCATAACTATTTGTATGCTATATTATACAAATCGTGCTTACCATCTGAATATCAATATTTCCGCCTCTGAGTATAGAAATGCCCAGTTCCAACGTCTTCATGACCATTTCACTGGGCATGCCTTTAGACGCTGATATGTGTAGTAACACCATTTCAGCTACACCTCTATCGGCTAACCTTGCTTGATGGAATAGTAGTTTTTGTTTCTCCATTTCTTGCTCCTGAAATATCACAAGAAGTTTTCGATCCCTTCCACTCGAAAAGGAATCTATTTCTCTAGTAATAGAGCTCAGAATTCGGTGACTGACAGTCTACCAGTTTTCAAGTACTCTTTTAAAGCGAACAGTGCAAAGCATTGTTTTTAGAATGCCGAGATTTAAAAGCGAAAGACAAATGTTAATGTTTAATAACATACCATAAATGTTCCCATAGTCTTCTAGTTGCCAAACAAATTAGAATAATGTTAGTATTTACATGAAAATTAGTGTATTAATACTCTTAAACATAATTCCCACGGTTATTTTAGATATTTCACGTGTTTTTATCTCGTGTTGGTGATAAGAGAAACATACACAAATACAAAGCATAATAATCTCCCATAGACCTACATTAGTAGCAGATAATCTAAGAATCGTTTAAAACATTTTATCATCTAGTGGTAAATTCGAGAATAACCCCACTGTTCACATTTTACCTATCAATTTACCTTTAGCAAATGTTCTTTTCTTGTCACTCTCATGCCAATGAAAAGAGATAGCAACTGATTTAGCAGCTTGAGTTATAGGAAGCCTAACAGGGTAAAACTTTAGACGACCCGAAAGTTGTAGTCGTCGAAAGACGGCCTCTTTAGACCTATTTCTTAAAATGTCAGAATAAATAAAGGTCAGTAGTCATTCTTTCAGATCATAAGGCAATCAAAATCCTTTTGACAATCTAAGAAGGCTTACACCCGAATACAGAAACGCTACTCAGTTTAAGTGTTAGTCACTTACATTAACTGTCATTTTCGTACAGGATTTTGAAGAGTAAGAACATCTCAAATAGATAAGTACGATAGATAAGTTCAAACGTTTAAGTAGCGTTTCAATATTCGGCCATTAGTCAAAGACAAATACACATTCCTCAAATGTTCATTATACAAAACATGCAGCGCCCTCATGGCGTTGTAGTCATGGTATATGGTGATGATGATGATGATGATGAAAAGTAGCAAATGCAGAAATAGTTTTCAAATCCGACTGGTAGTTCCTGAGATTAGCGCGTTCAAACAAACAAACTCTTCCGCTTTATATAATGGTGTAGCGACATCTACCTGTCGCTAGATGAACTACATACACATGCTACGCGCTAAAGAGCTTCGGAATAGATGGCGACACAACCGCATATGTCTAGAACTCGCAAGCTAAGTTTGCAGCGGCCATAGACATATATCCGACTAACCGACAACAGCTGTCGGTCGAAAGACCACGGGCAAGTGGGCCAGATGGGCCGGCCCGTTGCAGAGGAACCACCTACTCTGCCTTTGAGGAACGATACCACCATGTTCTCCAAAATGGTAACAGATTCTTATCGAGAATTATGCGTAAGAGTGAATAGGATTTAGATGCATCATGCAATAGGAGCTCTACTTAGAAGAGAAGCGTCAACTCACGTGTATACTAGCCTTGCCCTCTTCCTCTCCCTGTTCCTCTCCGCCGCCCTCTTCCTCTTCACCACCACCCTCTTCCTCTTCCTCTCCGCAAGATTTTGCTATTATGTACGCGTAGGACATGTAGAGTGGATCCTCCTGTTAATTATATTATTATTATTATTATTATTATATTAAAAAATTATATTATCAGCTGTAATATTCTACACTAATTACTGGTATGTTGCGGTGTCTTTGCCTGTAAGAGATCGCTTATAGTGATAAGGCCGCCCATTGTAACGTCTGTTTTTAGTTTTTGACTTTGTTATATTTTTTGTGTTAGTATTAAGTTGGATACAATAGTCTCTCCTATCTATCTATATATCTATCTATCTTTGCTATCGTAACCTTTAATTGAAAGCTCTCGAAACTGAAATCGAATGGAGTTACTATTATACAAACTAAGCTGGAGAAAAATGTGTGTCAAAATGTGATATATCATGAATTCAAATCAAAATGATAATTTTTAAAATGTAATGATGTAGTTCCACTCTTTATCAAAATCGCTTACGAGACTCCTTTGAGTGTTTTTCGCTAATAGTTTCAGATTTGGCCCTAGAGGCACTCTTGAAAAACTCAGCCTGTATATAAATCGGTTCTGACTGAGTGTAGCTGTATACTGTTTTCACAAATATTGTTTGTTATAGGTACTCCTAAGAGTTTATTTTGATGTGTGGTTGATGGCCGCGCGATACAAAACAGGCACCTCTTTCCGGCATAGGCTTTTAGCCTAGGTTTTTTATGATTTAAGGGCTAGAACATCTATGGTACCTGTAAAGCGCCCGATCTCTCCGTCATAGCTCCCCTACAGAATGTCGTCACGAGCTGAGTGAGAGGGTCCGGTTTACCTTCCTCTTCTACCACGTCGCTCTTCTTCAGTTCCGCGTCTTCGAATGATTGCTGGAAATTCAACTCTATGTCAATTAAGTTTAGGACTTATTCAAAGAAAGATAAAATAATACGAAGATCCTATATCTTGAAAAAGTGTCTCTTAGGTCCAAAGAATTATTTTGAGATTATGTTGTTTTCAATATTTACAAGTCATCAAAAGTGATTTTTGACCAAATGTTTGGTTTCTTTGTAAATACTCGTTGTTACAATGGATCTAGGCATTCGTGAAGTTAGCCGTTTCGCTGCGCAGTAGAAAATTTAGTATGAAAAAGCTACACTGCGCATCGAAACGGCTTAACGAATGCCTAGATCCATTGTGCGTATTGTACATAAGAATTTTGTTTCCCTTTTTTATAAATAAATATTTGTTTTACCGTAATATGAATATGAATGTGGATGGATACACCGGCAGGGGTAGACCTAAGAAAAGATGGATGGACTGTGTGAATGCAGATATGTGTGTGAAAAGAGTGAGCACTGAGATGACGAGTGATAGAATGAACTGGAAGAGGGAAACATGTTGTGCCGACCCCACCTAGTGGGATAAGGGCAGGGAGATGATGAATTGTTTTACCGTGAGATCTTCAATCATGACTTCCTGACCGACGTTCTCTTCTTCCAACCACAGCTCGTAGTACGTTCGAGAGAAAATATTGCACGCTCGATGTCTGGAAATACAAACCTGAGTTATATTACATTTTTCTAATGCTAAAGACGCACTTAAGGCGCTGGACACACAGAAAAGAAGTAAGACGCCCTTTCATACAAAATGTATAGAAGCGTCGCGACGCAAAACATACAGAAGAGACGGGGCGCGGACTTAACGCTCTGTTCGCTGGCGCCCTGTCCGCGACGCGTCCTCGTCTTACGTCTCTTCTGTCTGGCCTGCGCCTTAGATACAAGCAAGATTAAAAAACATCGATTTCCCTTCAATTTAGGAGAGGATAAGACATTAGACATTTTTTAGACATTACTTTTCTGATCAAGAAAAACAGTAACAGAAATAGTTCTGTCACTCTCTTCTCAACGAGATCGAACGCGACAAAAGATACCTACGCGATCGCTTTGACAGTTTGAGACCAATTTGAGGTTTGAGACAAATTAGGTAATCAGCCCACGCAGGCTAGTCCAGTAGGGCTATTTTGACTCACACGTAAAGTCGCAAACTCGGATTACTTCGGATTTTTTACGATGAATACTTTGAAATTGTAGAAGATGGTTGAAAAAAGTGATAGACATTTATATTGTGTGAAATATTCAAAGTAATTCTGCATTCTATAACTTTAAATATTGTTCGTAAAAAAATCTATTTGTAGGAAGAAATCCGAGTGAGCGACTTTACGTGTGAGACAAAATAGCCCCGCAGGCTAATATTGACCATAACACGCCTATACATACCGACTCAGCTTATACAGATGAACGGATCGCAAAGAAGCGATTACAGCTCGTTTTCTCGCCGCACACAACACTCGCTTCCAGTTATTGGTGCGTTGCTTCGGCTTAGTGGCCTAGTCCAGTGCAGCATGCAATATCACTAGTCACAATTATACTGGTAACATGCTGTTAGACATAATGGATGCAGAATCGGGGAGGTCATAGGGAGACATTATAGGGAGAGTCGTAAGAAATCGTCTCGTTCATTAAAAAAAAAACCGGTCAAGTGCGAGTAGAACTCGTACGCCGAGGGTTCCGTACCTACCCATTATACCCATTATGTTATTGTAGCCCGCTTATTTGTATGAGCGCCCATACAACTCAGAGGACAATCTTAATTGGCGTAAACTATGTATGTATGGGAACACCCTTTAATTTTCAACTTTTTTAATTTTTTGGAATTTTTCCTTTATTTGTGCTATAAGACCTTGCTTTTTGCCAAATTTCGTGATTCTAGGTCAACGGGAACTACCATTTAGGTTTTCAACCCAAAACCTCTAGGGTACTTCCGGTTGACCTAGAATTTTCAAATTTGGTTACAAGCAAGGTCTTACAGCACAAGTAAAGGAAAAATTCCGAAAAATAAAAAAAGTTGATAATTAAGGTAAGTTTTGGTACTTACAAGTTTTCACGAAAACCTAAATTTGCCTATATCTTTTTATAGTGTTGACTCAGGACCTTGATTTTTATAGTCACAATAGGGACTATAGACCTCAGTATATGGTATAAATTTCAACTTGCTAGCTCCACCCGTTCCTGAGATAATCGATGGGCACACAGGCAGACAGACGGACAGACAGACAGACAGACAGACAGACAGACGGACAAGAAAGTGATCTTATAAGGGTTCCTTTTTTTACCTTTTAAGGTACGGAACCCTAAAAAGAACTTAGGCCTTTACATCTTTAATAGATGATATATACAGTGTCAGGAGGCAATCTTTGCCTTCACTTATCGGGACACTGTAGTGCCTGGGACATTAAGATGGAGCAGGCTTGCCCAGCACCAACACCATCCTCTCAGCTTAACCGGCCATATCCACAGGAAAGACATGCTCAATACGTGTGGGGATGACTAAGCCGCGGGTTTCCTCACGATGTTTTCCTTCACCGTTTAGGGCTCGTATTAATGAGCATATCAATTTTTCGGAACGAAACGAACTCTTATTAAACCAATGAATATTGAATTCAACAAATATTTATCTTGTTTGTAAGACGAAAAACCTAAGTTTTATAAAACACACATTCAATCACATCAAAACGTGCGTGTTATGTAATCATCAAGAAAACATTTATTTCTCTATCATTTTAAATGTCTAAGCATCTCATCGATTTAGCTTGTTATTCAAAAACCACTCTTATAACAATGAACACACAGATCGTAGACCTTGGCAGGGAATGCAGCGAGATGTGCCTGAAGCAAGCTATGACGGCTCGTTTCCTTTGGATGGAGACTACCGAACGGTACACGTTCTTGCTCATTTGTTGGGGGTGGTCGATCTAAAGTCAATATAATGTTTTTAAACACTGTTTTTATGATGAATAATGTACCGGTGTTCAACTGGGAAGTGCTATGGCGCTTGTTGTATTGAAAATCTATTTTAAACCCTACGAAAAACAGATTCTTGTTATTAAACTTATTAAATACTGTTTTTGTGATGCTGTATCGGTGTTCAACTGGGAAGTGCTATGGCACCTGTTGTATTGCAAACCTATTTTAAATCTAATAAAAACAGCGGAGCTAAAGTGACCACTTTTGATAAAACATCAGATTTTTCATCTGATGAAACATCTAATTTTTCATCAAATATTTCATAAATGCTTCATATATGTTTCCTAGATGAAGCATCTATGAAACATTAGATGAACAATTAGATGTTTTATCAGATGTTTTACCGTAGTACTAGTATTATGTGGTTTTACTAGATGAAAAATCAGATGTTTCATCAAAAGTGACCACTTTAGACCTCCAGATAGGTTGAGAACTTGGAATGAGAATTCACTGCGTGATTAAACAAATAAAATTAAAAAACTTCATCCCTACTCTGAAAGTTACATAAGCGTAAGTAGTAAAGTTAATCTAAATTGATTTTCAAAATGACCAATAAGTTTTCACCGGAGATTTTTTTTTCATTAATTTATTGTCCGCGTCAGGACATACTCAATGTCTATTCTAAGACTTAGAACAAGTATCATCAATTATCGCTTCATATATCAATCAAATGGTTTTTGAAAACATCATTATCTGTATCAGATTTGAGACCTCAGAGTAATAATTAGCTACACTCACCATATGCAGGCCAAACAGTACTTTGCTCATAGCGACGATTCTCTCGACAGTATCGTCTATGATCTTCGCTTTGTTCTCAGCTGTCTCCATGGTCTTGTCAGTCTTGCTCTTAGATCCTAGTTTACTGTGGAAGTTATAATCGTCTTTAGATAGCTAACTGCGGCGCTAAAAATGCCGATAAAGTAGAATCACAATATGAATAATTACGGCGACCATAATTTATGAACCAAACATTCCTAATCCTTAGTGAATAATCCAACAACGAGTGTGAAAGGGACAAAGCTACCACAAAGGCCTCTTAACGAGACCGACAATCCTTATAACCAAGATTGTATTATAATAGAACGTTGTGTAGTCGTGATAAGGTTCAAAATCCCTTTTACATTAAAGTCGAGTGAATCATCCAGTTACGTTAGTATTAAAAAATCCTTGAATTTCATTTAAAAATATCGGTATTTGTACCTGTAAAGATAGTGTTGCCATGACATCTCATCCGCCGGGTCGATCTTATCTGGAAGTGTTAGTTGAGTCTTCGCAAAGTCCGACACGTCTTGTTCGCTCATTTTCTAAAATAGATATAGAAATATAAATAATTTATTTGTGTGAAGTATGGTAGTAAGTACAGAAAAGTTCTTAAAATAAAAATATCAGTAGCACATACGTAATAATAATAATTGTTATAGAGAAGTGGAAGGATATGGGGTAGACCTTTGCCCAGCAGTAGGACACTAAAAACGACGTTATTAAAAAAGAAAAAAAAAGAAACACACTTACATAACAGGCGGTAAAAAACCAACATAACCTTGCATTTTTTTTTAATTCCCGTTTTTAAATTGAATTCTGTCACTTTCATACTTTTAGAATCACCTAAGTTTTTGAGATATGTTGTTGCTACTATCATCATTCAACATGGTGACATCTTTTTCATCAAAGTCATTCAGTACATTATCAGTTTAAACTACTGCCGTTTGGACTTCTGATTGCACCTATCAACAAAGCTAATCATTTACAAGCTGGTGATATCTGTACGATTTTTTCTTTGTGTCAATATGACTTCTATTATTAAATTGACTTTACATCGAATATAATCGAATCTGTACATAATATACCTACATAAAGGTTGAAAGAACGTGTATCTGCTCCTATTCTTACAATCCAGATTATGTGTTAAGAGAACCCTAGTGTCTAGTCAAACCTAACATAGGCTTTAAGACACTATCTAACAGACAAATGTGTTGTGTTGATGAATAAAATATCTATCTATCTAATACTAATATATTTGACCAGTATAGTATCTTACCTTGAGGAACCTGTCCTTGCAATGCTGCACCAACTCCTGTTCCCTTCCAGCGAACAAGTTAAGTCCGACCGGTAGAAGTCGCTTAAGACAGGCCACCATAAGCGACGCTTGAACCTCTTTGTCTTTGTCGCGCTTCTTGTCGCGGTGTTTCTTCTTTTTCTGTTGGTGATAATTGTAGAATTAAGATACGCTAAAAAATCTTAGCCATATTTTTAAGAACACAAAGCTGGCTATTTACTCTTAGGTCAGTAAAAAAGCGTCAGGTGTAGGAATTTAGTCTTCTTAAATTATCATTTCGATTTTGGCCTAGGAATATTAGGTCTGTAGCGACATCTACCTGTCGCTAGATGAACTACATACACATGCTACGCGCTAAAGAGCTTCAGCATAGATGGCGCCATAACATACGTTATATGTCTAGATCTCGCAAGCGAAATTTTCAGCGGAGATAGACATATATTCAACCAACCGACAACAACTGTGGGTCGAAAGACCACGGGCAAGTGGACCAGATGGGCCGGCCCGTTGCAGAGGAGCCACCTACTCTGCCTTTGGGGAACGATTCCACCATGTTCCCCAAAGGTCCTATAGCAACTAAACTCTGCGTAATCTAGATAATATTTTATACCTTTCCACCGCCCTGTTGTGTTCCATCTACAACAGCTGTTAATCTTCTCGTAGCTGTTGGCATAATCAGAACCTGTTCAAACAAAAACAGTCCTTATTATCACATGCCTAGAGATTGAAATAATGTTATTATAAATGAGTAAATAAGTAAATCTTACCATGTTATCAATTTCATTGGCAGAAATGAAGTTCTGTTCTTCCTTCAGGAAGTACTGACTCTTCGACCAAATGTTGAATATCTCTGATACGTGGTTATAAAGCTCTTCAGCCTCTGTCAAGGAAAAAAATAATATGATCTTATTGACCGAGCGAGCGAAGCGTCTTTTTTTCAGCTTGGACAAAAATGTTTTCGTATGTCCGGATGTCTGTCGGACGTCTCTGTCTGTATGTCATGTCTCCTCTACAGATCGCATTTCTCAACCAATTCTCGTGAAAGTGAGCAGGTTCATTAATTCTATAGAATTTTATTGTAGTCGGGGATTTTTGATTGGGGAGTACTTCCTCCAAAAAGGGGCAAAAAGAGGGCTAAAGGATATCTTCGCCTTATGACATCCGATTTCAATAGTTCTTTTTTTTATTTTAAACTTTAAATTAGTCTCATAAAAATTTGGTGAGGATGATAAGGATTTTCAGCGTGATGAGCAGAATAGATCCTCAAAATGAAGTAAATTGCTCACTTTTTGATTTCTACCAGTGGAAGTGGAATCGGCCCTTTAACTACTAGGTAGGAATTGATGGAGCACCTGGGACCACCTTCTCATCACAAAACAAGAGAATTGTGAATATGTATTCAGTTTTAAAGAAGGTCTACAGCTCACAGAGCCACTAGTCTATTTTTTCTTGATGAATCTGACTAGCCTAGTAAAAGCAGTGAATTTTGCTCGGACAGCTCAGAAAACTATTACTTTACCAAGAAGATAAGTTAAATGGCGGTATATTACTTGGAACTTATCTGAGGTTTTAGACACTTACCCGACACATTATTCCTTAACCAATGGTTCCTCTGCAGGTCGACGTATTTGATCAGCAGTGGGTAGAATGAATATATATCTCGAACTAACAACTGCCAATCCTCTTGTATCTGCGATTCCACTTGCGATGTGTCGTCGGTTGATGACTGGAAATATAAAACATCGATAGTTTTAAAGACACATTTCAAGTGTTAAAGTATCTTATAATACAATTTTTTTATTAATCCTGCTATCCTTATGCCTGTGCCAGAATAAGTCGGTTACTTATGAATGTTTATGTAATTATTTTTCCACTAGCGTACGCCTCCGGCTTCGCCCGCGTGGACTAACTTTTTTATCACACGGGAAACATGCATTTTTTGGTATAAAAAGTAGCCTATGTCACTCTCCAGCCCTCCAACTATCTCCACACAAAAAAAATCACGTCAATCTGTCTCTCTCTTTTGACGTGAAAGCAGGACAAACAAACACACTTTCACATTTATAATATGGGCATGGATTGAAGTGAGTAAAAATAAAATAGATGGCTCTATAGGTGACATGTGAAATAACCATTTTAGCTTTCGTTCATTTCTTTTTAGTAAATTAAGCACTTTTACTATTGGTATAATGCCAACATAGTTACCCGTAGTACTACCAGTAGTGTCATGGGAAAGTAAAATTTCCCTTCACTCTACTAGTTGAGCCAAGAGGTAGTGCCACGGGAAATAAAGGTTCTTAGTGGTATGAGTAGGGTCACACATATAAGTCAATAAGATTAGGTGTAAAGAAATAATTATAATTACCTTGATGAACCCTCTCAAGCTCTCCTCCTTATGGAACATATTATCTGTCCTCTTCCTGACCCTCTCTGCGAGAGGCAGGAACGACTCCCTCAGCAGCTCCTCAGAACTGTTGATGATGATTTGCTGCGTGTAGGTCGCGATGCGGGTCATCCAGGGCGCGTTCTCGTTGCCTATGTTCTTTTTAATGAGCTTTAAGACGTTCTTGAGGAGCTGGTTCATGTGTTCCGATGTTACCATTGTTACGTGGTTTCTAAGGAAGATAAAATAAATTAATTAAATACAATAAAAAAATGTTTAACTTAATGCAGATAATATTAGATGACGGAACGTCTACTCAGACAGTTCTGTTAGCTCAAAATAAAACACACAAAATGATGTATTTACCCCCAGTAGGGGGATGTATAAAACTGGGGGTGGGAGATTAGGGATGTTGTATGCATAAGACAAAATAATCAAGAGAATAAACCTCGCCCTCTAAATAGGGGTAAGGGGTTGTATATATCTTTTCTGGCTCCACAATCTTAGATTCTAAGCCATCAGTTCGGCCACACGTCGTAAGCCATGAAGCCATAAGAGTTACCCACTGGCTCAAACGAACACATATACATAGTACGATTAGCGACAAAAATCAATGAACATTTTGAGTTTTTCAAGTCACATTTTTTGCACGTTATGTGCGAAATTGACTTTTGTTTAAAATTAGTAATAGAGCAGGACAAAGGTTCTTATAGTAACCACAATTTTGATTATAACCCACATTTTAACTAACTTACATTTTTATATATCTACCGAACCCGTGGCTTCCAGTAGATAAGTATACAAAAAAGTTAAACTTAAAATGTTCATCGATTTTTGTCGCTGACCGTATCATGTATGTAGGTGTACCACTAAGATATTAGATACAATAGGACCACTCCCCTCAAGATATTAAACACAAAAGGATCCACTTACCCCCCAGTAGGGGTAACGTTATCAGGCCCCTGCGCCCACCAGAAGGGTAAGTATGAGCATAGAAGTGGTAACACCACGTCGATGATGTGAGGCGCTTCGCTGTATGTCTTCTCAGATTCCACAAACTGGTCCACTTCGCTCAGGATCGTCTCGAGAGTGGGCATCGATTGCTCCATCTTTGCCATGATATCTGGGGTAAGTAAATCATTGAATATTATAATAGTAATAGGTTGAACTTTCAGGAAAGACATAGGGTACTTTTTATACCGGAAAAAACCAATTTAGGCTGGATTCGACGACCAAACTGGATTAAGGTTTTACGCGACGAGTAAACTACTGTTTGTTTGAATATTTTGACATTGTAAGGTTGACACCCTATAACCAGGATAATTTGTATGCACATGATAATGTTCGGTTGCGCTTTCTAAACAATTGTATTTCGAATTATGTCGGCTAGTTACTCTGGAGTAAGATGACTTTTGGTCGAATCCAGCCTTAGTCTTTTAATGCTCCATTTTTGTTAAATAACTGAGGTAAAAGATGTTTCCTTGACAATTTTTAGATGAATTGTAATATTGGTATTGTATATAATTGGACATGCCTCTGACTGCCCCCTGAGACATCTTCAAAGGATCTAATAATGACTAAAGATATATTATGAAGGAATATGTCTACCTCTCTTTGGTAATACAGTTGTGATCAAATTTACCTATTTTCATTTTAAACTATTCATGCTATATAGGCTCTACTCTAATGCACACACTAGTGATGTGTATCGAGCACAATATAATCTTGTTTGAATCTTGTGTCGAACCATATTGCGATTCAAGTGTGCCTTAGTACGAACAAGCTCTTTTTCATAACATTTAAACTAAAGATATTGCCTTTTCAACTACTACAGACAGATAAAATATACCTTGTGCCTCCAAGGAGTGGTCAGCGATTCTGTTCAGCAATGAGAACTGGTTGTGCTTGTTCAGATGAGGTTCCAAGAAAGCCACTGGGAAGGTTGAACTGAACGCTCCTAGACACGAACCCTGGAAATAAATCACATTTATAACACCACTAACTTCCACCCGCGGCTTCGCTCGCGTGATACCCGGATAAAAAGTAACTTACGTCCTTTTCTAGGTCATTAGCTATCTATATTTTTTAGCCAAATCGGTTCAGTGGTTGTCAATATATAGATAGAGGAACAAACATACATCCACCCAAACATCCAAACTTTCGCATTTATAATATTTGTGTGATTTTTACAATTTCATTATTTTGACGATATTGGTGTTAAAGATTCATTTTTATTGTGCAAGTAATTCGTTTGACGTTTTGATCATACCTAGAAATATAAAAAATCTACCTTAATAACCAAAGTCCTAGGCACAACTTACCAAAGCAGGCTTATTTCTGTCTATCTCCGTCTTGAGATACTTCCTGTCGTGAGTGAGCGAGGCGTCCGTTCCGAGCGTATAGAGTGAGCCCAGCATCTTGTATGACGCTACCTGGATCTCATCCACTAGAAGAGAAACAAACGTACTTTTCTTTATATACTTATATATTTTTTTGACACAGCATCATGTAGCCCCAAGCAAAGCAGAGCTTGTGTTATGGGAACCACATGACTGATATACTACATAAATACATTTTTTTTGTAAATACATACGTAATATACACACAAACCGGAGACAAATATTTGTAGATCATACATTTGTCCCGCGGCGGGGATCGAACCCGGAACCTCATGCGTCACAGGCGGGCCTTCACCCACTGCGCCACAGAGGTCGTCATAATAAATCAGTTCAAAATTCACGTCGACAACGAGTGGTCATATTTCATTATTATCATCTCTCAATCAAATCAATTTTATCAAGTTTTATGTAAAGATCAGCAACGTACCTACCCTTACACTTGGTAAACAATCAAAACTGCTTTCTTAATAAAAGCCATGACGGAGGCCTTTAGGCGGCCTAAAAACTCCGTCACCAAAGTAGGCCACATGCTCATACGAACTTACTTTTTTACTTTTTAATAAAAGTTTTGTGATGTACTTATAACATACTACACTTTACCATAATTAAGCTATGCGATTGGGTGGACACGAGTTTTTATAATATCTAGCGCAATTATTTGTATATTTTTACAATGCATTAAAGAGACTTTAGGCGTTCTATAAAACAAATTTAGGCATTGCCGTATAACTGTGTAAACCCTAACAATACATATTGCCAAGGCCATAAAAAAGTAGTTACATTTTGGACAAAACTTTAACACGTTAGAATCATAATCTAAAGGCAATATCGCTAAAACATAAAACTTATACGGTTCATAATAATTTTATTGCGCACTTGTGGCGATATGTAAATTCCAAATGTTGCTATACATTTGCAAATGCTTAATATTTTTTAGTGTTGTTGAATCTTCTAAGGTAATTTTTTCCCAGAATGAAACATGTCGAAATGAGTCGGGAGAGGTAAAGTTCAAAATATTGCTTTTTTCTCAGGTGAAAACTCTAGAGCCTTCAAATGTTAAACTCATCAACGACGGATCAAAAGTAGCCGATGTTATTTTTTCTGACGTCATCAAAAATATATCTCGAGTCAACCATGTCCTTCAAGACCTAATAAATAACTACGAACAAATCCAGAAGATATACAAGTCACAGGAAAACGTGGACAGCGTATACTCAGATTCAGATATAAATGAAGTATTTAAAAGTAAGAATAGAAAAAAACAAGCGGAACGAACTAAGGAAAGCGCAACAACGAGAAAAGGCATTTCTAAAATGTTTGCAGCAACGCAAATGTTCTGGTCCGATCATGAAGAAGATAATAAAAATAGTAATGATGATGACACCGAAGATGAAAAAGAAAGTGGCAAGGAAATAGAACAGAAAATTAATACATTCGATCCCGAAGTAACAGAAACTACGTCTACCTGTAAAACAACGTTAAAACCTGCAAGCTCTGAAGAGTCTAACGATCAATCTAGCGATGCGAGAAGTGTGACTTCAGAAAAGGTAAACAAATATAAAGAAACGATTAGAAAAAAGGCTAACAAGTTAAAACTTTATGACTCTGATAAGCCAAAACCGCAAGCAGAGGTTATATTCATCGACACTCATAAAAAAATAAAAGAAGCTGCAACAAAGCCAAGAGAGATTAAAAAGAATAAATTCGATTCTGTTTCTCAATTCGCTGAAATACCTACCAAACAAAAGACAAGATACAGCAAAGTTAGCCAAAGAAAAGAAACTAACTCAGAAATGCAGGCACAACATGTGGCATCTAAAGCTGGCAGCAACTATAATAAAGATGTAAAAAAAATCACATATGCAGAGTCATTTTCGCCGAAGAGAATTTGGAATGATATCATCAACAACAAACCAATACAGTTAGAGGCTCATAATGAAATCACTTTGGTTGAAAATGTGAAAAAAAGAAATAATACCGCAATCAATAAAAGAGGTAAAGGAGTTGATAAATCTGCTGTTATGGAAAATAAAGTAAGTAAAACAATCTAGTCCGAAAATAAGCGAGTCTACATAAAAATAAAAGGATTAGTTCTGTTTGAAGAAAATAAAGAAGAGTAGGTACATTTTTATCGACTCCGCATAATATGTGATTAGCAGGAAAGTCAATGATGAGGTCATATTTATTTTATTAATTTACAGATAAAAGGTAAAGCCGCTTTATCATCGGAAGATGATGACATCACGTTAAAGGATCAATTCAAGACGAATGTACTGAGACAAGCATATGGAGATGCATGCTTGAAGTTAGTACTGAGAAAATGTTTTTTGGTGAGTGAAGTGACAATTTATAACATTTGTATTCTAAGTCACACAGATTACTAAGCGGTATTAGTAGGTATTGAATTAAACTTAGTGCCTGTACTCATTTACACATCGTATTTCTTTATTTTTGAAAAATTCTTGAACGCTACTGAATTAAGAACTTTTTTTTTGAAGTAGGAAAAAAGCACAAACAGTATCGTATTGCATTTATTGCATACCTTACACGGGTAGATATTCTCGAGCTACGAAAATGTCCTAAATATTTGGCATTTACCCATATTTTCACTATTATAATCCTGCCTTTTGTGCAAACATATGATTCTATGATATGAGTATTATTTCCTGCTTTTTGTGCAAACCTATGAGTACCTACAATATTTGTCATAACTTTCGGCTCCCAGGCAGACCACCGACATGGTCAGACTCACACGACATTTTGAGGGCAGTAGGAGAGCAGTGGATGAGGCTTGCAAAAAACCGACAGGATTGGCATGATAGACAAGAGGCATTTACCCAGCAGTGGGTGCTACAGGCTGCTTAGATAGATAACTTTCAACAGCAATTGGAAAATTGACAGCATCCTTATTATTCTGGCACCTTTAATTTCCCACACAGTTCTACGTTAAGCTTCTTATTGTTCAGGCATGCAAAAGGGTATCTAAGTCAGCGTGCAGGCGCGTTAAATGTAAGAGCGATGCTAAATCTGCATTCCAAAGCGCCGCTAAAACCGGATGCATCAAAGAGTTCAACACAGACAATACTACAGTGACGACAAAAGTTAAAGTAGACCCATTCACAAACTTCAGGGGCCAAAATAGTAAGTACTTAGGCATTTACATCTTTTGCTAGATGATTTATACAGTGTCAGTAGGCAATCTTTGCCTACACTTAACCGACCACTGCAGTGCCTGGGACACACAGCACCTAAACCATCCTCTCAGCTTAACCGGCCATATCCACAGGAAAGACATGGTCAATACGTGTGGGGCTGACTAAGCTGCGGGTGTTCTCACGATGTTTACCTTCACGGTTTAGAGCTTGTGTTAATGCGCATATAAATATTTCGAATCGAAAAATCCAAGACCTGGATGCGAGCCCACGACCTTCTAAATTATCCTTAAGCATCTTCAAAGAAACTTGTTATCTGTAGGTACTTGCGTTCTTATATATAGTTATGGATACAGTCGTGATTTATATAACTTTGTCCGTAGATAACTTCGTAGATATGACGAGAACTGGTTTCCTATCAGCTGCTTGCTTACCTAACGCGCAAGAACATAAGGTAAGAAAGTTGATATGTATTCTCAATCTACCTTTTTGGAGACCGTATTACCAAACTCAAATGGAGTTACATCTTTTGGGTGTCAAACCACACTTAGGTAATTTCATCGACGACCTTATCAAAATTCTGTACTAATATGGACCTTATGTGTGCTACGAAACAATGGATCCACTTAATTTTTGCCCCTTACGGCGGCACGCTGTTAGTGTATCTAGTACATACATCTATGTTCCAGGCCCTTCGCAACGCTACACCATCACAGACCGATCCTGAGCTAACCTTCAACATCCTTCGCGACCGTTTCGAGCGCGCCTGCAAACGTATATCCAGCGACAAATGCAAAAACGCCTGCAACTACGCAATAACAGAGATGTGCGACACGCACACATGCTCGAAACGAATGAAGAAGGTATTCAAGAAGACTTGTAAGAAGCATTGTAAAGAGGCGTATGGATTGTACAAAGGAGAGAGTGACAGCGAATCTAAAAGTGAATCAGAGTCTGAATCTGAATCCCAATCTGAATCCGAGTCCGGTTCAGATTCAGAGTCGGGATCGGATTAGTTTTTTAATGAAAACTCTTTAATGTATTATGGACTATAGCCTTTTTTATAGACTTGAACACTGGTTTAATAGTGCTCAAGATTTGCCCTGTCTCTATTTAACACTATCTAACAAAAAAGGATGGCAATTTCTTAAACGCTGTTTCAATTGGAACAGAATTTTATAAGTAGAGGGATATATTATTGTACAATGTGCGGTCTTATAGCTTAAAGGCGATATCTTCCAGGCCATTATTGAATGTAAAGAAACCTGATTGGAGGTGTGGCGGGGGTTTACAAATATTTACAAGTACAAACTTTTGATTGTGTTTTATTTTTTTCCGGTAAATCACTATACTGCCCGGCCCCGTTATCTTGAGACCTGGCTTTTTAAATAAATAAATAAAATTTTATTTCAGATAAATTAATCCATTTTTGACGTTTGTGCCAAAATACAGTGCGCGATACATTGCGCACTGTAATTTTGCATAAACGTCAAAAAGCCAGCGGGCTTAAAAGGTCGCTATTGCAGAATTGCAATAAAGGAACTGAACTATTGCCGTCTCTTTTCATTGACTGAGAGTGAAAAGAGATGGCATTATAGTTCATTTCATATTGCGATTCAGCTTTAACGACCTTTTTAAGTCCGCTGGTCTCAAGATAACGGGGCCGGGTAGTAAGTAATTATAACTAGTAAAACCGAATAATCTTACCTACTACCTTACTAAGAAAATTAAAGTGTGACATTTAAATCTGATGTAAGTAACACAAATCTTGTTTAAAACTGTACTATATAATGTTGTCCTTTTAAACCGACTTCCAAAAAATGGAGGAGGTTCTCAAGTCGACTGTATGTTTTTTTTAAAGGTTGTAGTAGTTTTACTCACGCAATAGGTCAGCCCCGTATTCACAGTTGGCGAGATGGTCGAACATAGATGTTAGGATAGGCAGTAACACTCCGTTAATGTAGCCGAGAGATGTCGACGTCTTGAGATGCGTCCCTCGTAGGTGGGCGTATTTACCCTGAAAATAATATTCATTAATCACACTCCTATGTAGAATCACACTAATATCACACGAGTATTATAAATGCGAAAGTTTGCATATTCGGATGGATGTTTGTTCCTCTATAAATCGACAACCACTAAACCGATTTGGCTGAAATTTAAAATACAAATAGATAATGACCGGGAATAGGACATAGGCTACTTTTTATCCGGGTACCACGCGAGCGAAGCCGCGGGCGGAAGTTAGTAGAATTAGAAAAAGTTTAAATTTCGCGACCAAATACAAACAAAAAGACAAATCGGAATAGTTATAAATCAAGTGAGAAAAGTTAAAAAATGATCGTAAAATTGTCACCATGTATGTTCGAGTAACCAATAAGAATAAGTAACCAATGTAATTGGTATCCTATTTGCGATAGCATCATAATTAGTTTGTTTATTGTCTACTAGCTACTGCCCGCAGCTTCGCTCGCGTGGTACCCGGATAAAAAGTAGCCTATGTTACTCTCCAGCCCTCCAACTATCTCCACACAAAAAAATCAAGTCAATCCGTCGCTCTGTTTTGACGTGAAAGCAGGACAAATAAACACTCTTTCACATTTATAATATGGGTACGGATTTTTAAAACTGTTTCAAATAAATAAAACATACGTCCTGTAAGTTCAAGATGGTATGTCCCAGATCATCGGCGACGTTGTTGAAGAATGTCAGCATGGATGTCCGGATGAATTCGGGACAGTTCTTGACGAGGGACTTCGCGTCGATTCCCTTCACTAACACTTGTAGGCAGCGGACAGTGATCCTGACATCTGGACCGAAAGCTGCCAGACTGGAAGATAAAAGAGTAGACTAATAGGTAATGATTTAGAGACGCGTTGGCCGAGCGGGATATGTGATGTCTTCTTATATTTTCAATCCAAAGGTAGTTAGTACAAATCCCGGCCTTAAATCAATGCGATTTGAAGAATCAATCTGCGCAAATAATTGACTCAAAGTTAGGTATTTAAAATGTTTAAAACGAAAGAGAAAAACATCGTGAGGAAATCAGTTAGCTTGCCAATCGCGTCGATGGATTGCAACATATACCTGTCATGTATGGAATGTTAACATTTGCAAGTACCAAATATGTATTTGGACATCCCTCTGACTACACCCTTAGACGTACCTTTTCAATTAATCTTAATATGCCTTCCTCTTCCAACGGATCTTGGCATTCGTGAAGTTAGCCGTTTCGATGCGCAGTGCAACTTTTTCATACAAAATTATCTTCTGCGCAGCGGAAAGCCTTACTTCACGAATGCCTAGATCCATTGTGACAAATGTAAATTAACTTACCGTGATCTAAGCAAGCTAGCTAGCTTACAGAACAGTGCCGCCACCATCTCTTTCTCCTTCAAACTAGCCGCCCCCACGTTATTGGTCGCCGTCGCAACCGCTATGAAATAGTTTCGATGTGTGGAGAAATACTTCTCCATCAGAGGTAGCACCACCTGAGAATGGACTTTAGTTAGTCGGAAATAGAGTTTAGTGTTGCAGTGGATTTTACAGCGCCATCTAGTTTCAAATCAAGCAAAGAAATATAGTAGCCAGACAATGTATTAGGTATATACTTTTATTATGTAACACCTGTGGTAACACAAAGGTTCAGAACAAAATCTTTTATCTTTATCTTTTCCGGCTTTTAAGTTGTTAAGCCAAGACGGAGATCTTTAGGAGGTCTAACAGTCACCAGAGTTGGCCACTAGCTCATACGAACTTACTTTACTTTAGTACAAAATCTAATTTGATCTCAAATATATTTGTATTAGGTCAGAATTGAAGAAACAACTTTCAGCGTAGAAGGTGCCATTTTATGTTCTGTAGTACGATTCAGATCTCGGAATATATTCCAAAATAGGAGAGTGACGTTTCTTCGCTGAAAAAACGTCAACTTTCCGAAGAAAATAATCGAATCGGATGCATTTTTGGTAGTCTGAATCGCACTGATCCCAAATGGTGAAAACGAATTATTTCTGTGACAATCAAAGCAGTGTTATGTGATAGAATGTTTTCATCTTAGGTGATAATATGGTACCTACACTTTGAGTAACTTTTGTTTTTATTCAAGTGAATAATGAATAATGTGTCTTATAGAATTTGTGGTAAAATGTTGTTTGAAAAGCAAATCATAATAACAAATTACAATTAGGTAGGTAGGTACCTACACAATACAAATATCTAAGCACGTTGAGGTAAGCTTTGCACACGTAAATGTTATAAGCATGTTTGTTCATGTCAATTTGTCAAGCAATACTTATAAGCTTGCTATAACATTCAGTTTTACGAAATCAGTTCACGATCAATTATTGTACGAGACAATTTCCAAATAAAAAGACGATTTTTAATCCAAATTTTGTTTCGAGCATGCTCGCATCATAAATTTATAAATTTTCAATTGATATCTGATGATGTCGTGAAACTAATTTCTTAATGTAAATCTAGTTTTCAATATCGAGCCTTATTAGCTATCATTTGTCTGTGAATGATTGAATGTTTATACTCAGCCAGGCAATGGGGTACCTTCTTAAAGTATTTTAGCTCCGACTTATGTTGCTTGTAATGTAATAGAAAAATAGATCAACATAACTGTTATCAAAATATGCTTAAATTTTAAATGATTTTGGTATTAAGTTTGTATGGACATACGTCTGTCGCAGACCCCTTAAGTCCATTGTGAAACGGGGTAAAGTGTCAGTGTGTAGGTCAAATTCTTTGCTTTTTCAATTAAGGCTGGATTTTACCAAACTGGATTAAGTTTTATCTGGAGATTAAACCACAGATTAAACTGCTGTTTGTTTGAATATTTTGACATTATAAAGTTGGCACCTTATAACCAGGATAATTTGAATGCACCTAATAATGTTCGGTTGCGCTTTCTGAACAATTGTATTTCGACATCTGTCGGCTAACGGAATAACTACTTTGGGAGTAAGATGACAGTTTGGTCGAATCTAGCCTAAATTGATTTGTTTATTCGGGTCATCTCGTATAGTGTAAAATTGTTTACGAGTTTACTGTTTAGTTCAAAAAGTGATCCAATATTTTATATCACTTCATTATTTGAGTATGAAAACGCTAGGTAAAAACCAATCTTATTTACCTTAGAGAAGAACTTAATATCCCGTGTACTGGTCTTGAAACTCGGCCGTCTACTGAAGGTGGTGGATGGCTTTAGTAGTTTCATGTTGATGGTCGCTCGGTCGATGTACTGGATTAGCTTCTCGAGTAGTGAGTAAGCGAATCTGAGCTCTATTGCTACGCCCGTAGCGGCCTGTTCTGTATCTCCGGCTGTTAGCTTGCTTGGCCTGTGAATATTATGAAAATTTTAGCTAGAATAAATACTTTATTTAAGTATATTTGTAGGTCAGAATTGAAGCAACATCTTTCAGCGTAGAAGGTAGAGCTACAACCTATTTAGGCACAACTCACACTGATGCAGAGTCCAAGCGAAGCGTCGCGAAACGACGCGTCATGTTCTTTAAACTTTAAAGTAAATTCAACTCTATTTCCATTAATAAGGTACAAAATTGTGTTATGCAAATTATGAGAACGCGGTTGCAGCTTAACTATGGTATAACTTGTTAAACTTTCGCGATTTGTTAACATAATGATAATTATTATTACGGGATTTTATCGCGTACCTTTTATTTATTTTGTTTCCCGACGTTTCGAACACGTTGCAGCGTTCGTGGTCACGGGATGACTGAAGTACTGGAGCTACCGCCGAGAATTGAGAGTAGGATCCACGACTACCCCCAATTCGTCTTCAGAACCAGAAAAGTCCTCGTTCACACTACGACACACAACACTGACGGTGTCAGGCTGACGTACAGTCGGACCACCACGAACACACTTATTAATTATAGGATTCCACGCAGACGAGAGACGATAACCACCATCACGATTAAAATTTCGGTGTTTTTTGATCTCGATCACCTCTCGAACTATCCTCTTATAATAATGGCGTTCTTTGGATAGAACTTTTGGGTCATGTAGTTCTATCCAGTGGTTAAGGCCTGAATCGAGCAGATGTTCCGCAATCGCTGACTTGTAAGCCATCCCTTTGATGTCGCTTGAAAGATTTGAATACGTGGTTCTTTGGTGTTTACAGAAAACCACAGAAAATAAGTAGCCGAATTCTTAAGAGGGCAAATGGGACAGGAAATTGTTATGTATAACTTGTTAAACGCCATTATTATAAGAGGATAGTTCGAGAGGTGATCGAGATCAAAAAACACCGAAATTTTAATCGTGATGGTGGTTATCGTCTCTCGTCTGCGTGGAATCCTATAATTAATAAGTGTGTTCGTGGTGGTCCGACTGTACGTCAGCCTGACACCGTCAGTGTTGTGTGTCGTAGTGTGAACGAGGACTTTTCTGGTTCTGAAGACGAATTGGGGGTAGTCGTGGATCCTACTCTCAATTCTCGGCGGTAGCTCCAGTACTTCAGTCATCCCGTGACCACGAACGCTGCAACGTGTTCGAAACGTCGGGAAACAAAATAAATAAAAGGTACGCGATAAAATCCCGTAATAATAATTATCATTAACTATGGTACTCGGCCTAGCAAACAATTCGTAGTTCTACTAACTGTCTCGCCTCTCTGCTCGGACACGTCAACGATGAAAATGCGAGTTAATTTCACCACTAGCGCCATCTAGTTACACAACAGTAGGTAAACAGTAATAATACAATACCTGTGCAGTTTATAACCCTGGTACTGCAGATACTTCAAGAACTCCTGAGAACGTTCTCGATCCTTCTTCTTCTCCTTATCGGTGAGGAGGTCGTATGGCACTAGTTGCGGGTGGATACCACCTGAAAATATATGCAAATTAATTTGTTAAACTATAAAAATGGGGTCTTGAAATCGTTAAGCCTTGACGTCATGGCTTATCGATTTCAAACCGGCGAGGCTGGTGCTAATCACACTAATATCACACTAATAATATAAATGCGAAAGTTTGAATGTTTGGATGGATGTCTGGATAAATGTTTGTTCCTCTATAACTCGACAACCACTGAACCGATTTGCCTGAAATTTAAAGATAGATAATAACCGGGAATAGGACATAAGCTATTTATCCCGAAAAAATGCACGGTTCCTGTAGGATAAAAAAGTCCACGCGGGTGAAGCCGCGGACTCCCGCTAGTAGTAAAATACTTCGTGAATATAATGAGTAGGTAATTTTTATCCATATATCTCTCGTATATTGACTGACTTGTATATAGACTGGCCTCTTAGCTCAGTTGGTAGTAACTCTGCCTTCTGCACTATAGGTCGTGGGTTCGATTCCCACCCAGGACAAACATTTGTGTGATGAACATAGATGTTTGTTCTGTGTCTGGGTGTTATAAAGTATTCTATGTATGAATTTACAAAAAAAAAGTATATAAGTATTCTATCAGTTATCTGGTTCACATAGTACAAGCTTTGCTTATTTTGGGGCTAGATGGCGCTGTGTGAAATGTCCAGGAATATTTATTTATTTATATTACCTCCGTTAATAACAAGCTCATCCTTCTTCTTCTTAGCCCAGATGTCGTGTGCGTTCTCGGCTAATCTCTCCGCCATGTTCTGCATCTCTCGCGACAGTGTCAGATTCGTCATGTCTACTGGATGCGGGTTGTAGTTGAACGGGGTTGCTGAATCCAACTATGAAGATTTAATGAAAAAAAAATATATGATCACTACTGTATCCCCAAGGCGCGGTAGACAATCTCTCAGATCTTTTTAGGCATTTTTTTAAGATCCATCGAGTCTAAGGGGGTAATCAGAAGTATGTCCAAATACATATCGTCAGTGGAAAGGAAGAACCGCTAAAGCGCCAAAATGCGATTTGTGGGAAATCAGCTTTAAACTTGAAACTTGATTTCCCAGGAATCGTATTTTGGCGCTTTAGCGTTTTTTCCTTTCCACTGACGATATAATTTGGTACATGCATTGCACCTTTTGCAGAAGTTATTATGAAGATGTAATGATTATATTTAAAACTTATTCTTACATAATCCGTCTATGTAGATGTAATATGTTTACACGCTCGCGAGCAAACAGACATTCAACTTCTTCTTCTTTCGTATATGCAAGTGGCCAACTCTGGTGACGGAGTTTTTAGGCCGCCTAAAGGCCTCCGTCATGGCTTAACCCGGCAAAATTAACGTGCCCTCCGAAGCACGGAAGCGCTCAGCTCGTAATACCACTTGCGGTCACCCATCCTAAAAGTGACCGCGCACACTGCTGCTTAACTTCAACGATCAATCAAGAACGTCCAAGCAAGCTACGCCACGAGCGCTTCAGTCAACGAGACAGATATACGATATGAGCGAGCACGAAGTAGCTATCACTCTCATCTTAAGGAGACCGAATGCGACAGAAAATAATGAGCCCGTTGAATGTCTGTTTGCACGCGAGCGTGTGAACGCGCCTTAAAGGTGATTACTGTGATTAGGTATGTTTAATTTAGCTTTACTAGCTATGTATTTGGTGGCGAAACTAAAACTTTGTTTTAATATTTATAAGCATTATTTGCTGCCTCTGAAAATAAGGAAGACTAACGCTGAATTTACATAGACGTAATCTAAGGAGAGTAAATAGGCATTTTCTAGGGAAGCTCGCTCCATTCGTCGACTTCATCCATGCCTAGGCAAGGAGCAAAGTCAAGAGCTAACCTATCCTAAATAAATAAATAAAAAATCTAAGGCAGTGAAGTTTTATTTTAAAACATACACCATTTATAATGTGTTCACTGCCAAGCCTCTACCCTCCGAAGGGCCACAGGGCCATTGGAAGAAGTACCTACTCCTTGACGTCGGTGGCACTGAACGCGTTAAAGCCTCTTCAAGTATAAAAGTCATCACATTTATTACACTGTTCCGGAACAGTTATAACTTGTGAATAAAAAGTAGACTGTATGTTTAGCAAAGAAGTATTGGTTTACGAGATAGCAATTTCTGACGCTAAATTCATCTACGGAGTATGCAAATATAGTTTGGGACTTACTTACAAAAGCCTCTCAACTTTGAACACTGGTTAAAAAACGTCCTGTCTCTATTAGTCACTATCTAACAAATAGAGACAGGACGTTGTTTAACCAGTGTTCAAAATTGAAAGGCTTTTGTAAGGCCGTTTTTTATGTTTAAAGCCTATTCAAATATAAGCGTTATACGCTCCCGCTATAGGGAGGAGTAGGTAGTGGTATGAAATAGCAAATTGATTGCAACAAGTTATAGTTGTTCTATCTCACGAAGTCCGTTTGGTCTTGATTGTGTGTGTGTTCACATGCACGTTGTTTCTGTGTGCGTAAGCTCGGGAGCGCTCAGAATCGGCCCACGCACACAGAAACAACGTGCATGTGAACACACACACAATAAGACCAAATGGACTTCGTGAGATAGAACAACTGTAGCAATTTCTGACGCTAAATTCATCTATAGTCGTATTGCTCATTATACGGACTAAAAACATATCAAAATTGAAGGAAAAATGTCATTTTTTCCTTCAATTTTAGTCCGTATAATGAGCAATCCGACTATACGGACTATGCAAATATAGTTTGGGCCTTATTTACAAAAGCCTGTCAACTTTTAACACTGGTTAAACAAGGTCCTGTCTCTATTTGTTAGTGACAAATAGAGTGAGTAGTGGCTTTTGTAAGAAAGGCCCTTTATAAGTTTAAAGCCTATTCAAATATACAGTACGGCCAGCGCAGCGGATCTCGGCGTTCGTGAAGTTAGCCGTTTCGATGCGCAGTGCAACTTTTTCATACAAAATTTTCTACTGCGCAGCGAAAAGCCTAACTTCACGAACGCCTAGATCCGTCGGCCCAACTGTAAGCGTTATACGCTCCCGCTATAGGGAGGAGCAGTGGTTTGAAATAGCAAATTCATTGCAACAAGTTACGCTTACGCACCGCTAAAGCAAAGATTACAAGACAAAGGTTTAGCAAAGATAGCACTTTTACAGAAGCGAACATATTGTACCCTTACCAAAATTTCGGGACCTCGCTGAATCACGTGCGGGGATATGTGAACAATATATTATTTACTGCGATTATGTGCAAGGGAACATGCAAAAATTACTATTATTGACAAAAAATATGAGACAACATTATCGGGATTTGGCGAAGGGTTTTGACTTCTTTTCTTCTGTTTAAGGTTTCATTTCATTTCATTTATTTAGCCATAAAGTTACATAGCATAACATTGGCAAGTCAATTTACATAGGTTCATATTTTATCATAATTTCATTTAGATACACAATTAACAAAATAGGTACTTATACATTTTAGGAATCCGAATACAAATCAGAAAATGAACAACTCATATATTCATCGATATGGTAAAATGGATGAGATTCAAGGAAACATTTTAATACTTGTTTGAATTTACTTAGGGGAAGACTAGTTATTTGTAACGGCAATTTATTATACATTTTAAGTTTAATGCAAAGTCCTTGATTACTTGTTTTTGCAAGTCTTGTTCTGGGTACATGGAGTTTGTCTTTGTTTCTGGTATTGCGCCCGTGTATTTGCATTTTCGTGAGTAAATTATCCCTACTTGAATGTACCTCAATAAGTGAATTATATATATACAAAGATATGACTGTCAGTATTTTAGTTTTTTTAAAGTATGTTCTTGCTGAAGTGAGTCTATGCAATCCATATATTATCCTTATTGATCTTTTTTGACAAATTTGAACCCTCTCAATCTGGGAGGCATTTCCCCAGATCGTTATAGCGTAACTAATGATAGAATGACAGTAGGCATAGTAAACTGATATTAGAGTTTTCCTGTCAATTATATGTTTAAGTTTTAGTAGAACATAGTTTGCACTATTAAGTCGTTTGCATATTTTATCTATATGGCTATCGTAACAAAGAATTGAGTCCAGAGTACATCCTAAAAAGTTTGCTTCTTTAATTATGTCATTTTTATTTTTTCGTTTACTTGAGTAGTACATAATAGTAGTTTTATTCGCATTAAGAATAATCCCATTTGTTGCAAACCACTGTTTTAAGAGATCAACGATCAGATTGGTTTGTTCTTCAACGACTTCAAGTTTTTTATTTTTTATTCCCACGTGAGTGTCATCTGCAAATAGGGTCACTAAAGCCCAGTCTGGTAAGCAATTCGTCAAGTCATTTACATAAATTAAAAAGAGCAGTGGCCCAAGTATCGAACCCTGTGGCACACCTATGTCCATGAGTTCTGAATCTGATTTATTTTTATCAACGACAACTACTTGAGATCTATTTTCAAGATATGACTGTAGCATTTTCAGTTCGGTGTCTTTAAAACCGTAAAACGAGAGTTTATGAATTAAAATGTCATGTCGTAGGCAATCAAATGCTTTGGATAGGTCGCAGAAAATACTGGAGACCTTCTGCGATCTATCCAACGCCTCCAATATATAGTACACAGTGTTCCTGATGGCCATTTCAGTTGATCTCTTTTTTCTGAAACCATATTGATTATCTATAAATAAGTTATTTAATTCAAAATATGTCATCATCCTAGTTTGAATAGCTCTTTCCAAAAACTTTGAAAGAACTGGTAAGATACACACTGGTCTGTAATTTGAAATGTCAATAAGTTCCCCCTTCTTGTATAAAGGTATAATTTTACCTTTTTTTAAAACATCGGGGAAAATTCCCTGTTTAATACATTCATTAAAAATATTTAAAATAATGTCAAATAAATTACCATTATTCAAAATCAGTTCCTTAATTGTTTTAGTATCCATGTCATAGATATCCCTTGATGGTTTACTTTTTATACTGATAATTATTTTTATAAGTTCGGAGTGTGAAAGGTGCAAATTATTACGAAGATACCGAGTCTTTTTCTTTCGTATAGCAAGCGAAGTCTGGTTGGAACATTGTCGTCTCTTTTCATCGGACAACGAAACATATAGCAGTGCTTGTCATTGGCAAATTGTTCGTCAAACCCCGATAACGTAAGTCCGTAGAAAAAACAGTACCGGTAGGGGTAGTTTTTCACTCGTTTCTTCCTGAGTGCGTGCAACATAGACAAATTATTAGAATTGGAATCATTAATGGAAACAATTATACACAAGGACGGACAAGAATTAGACATGTAGGTACGTGAAGAAAGTGTTCACTTTATGTACAAATTAGTGACCACGCTTCGAAAGTGACCTCAATTGGGGATGATGACTAAATTTTGTTTTTTTTTTGTCCATCAGATTATTAAAACCCGACTGACCGTAACTACCTAATCAAAAGATAACGTCGATACAATGAGTTAAAATGTGGCATGAGTCACAACTGTATAGATTTTATACAATGTTTTCGACTTCTAAGCTTTCATTACCTATTTTACATGTATGAAAGAATGAATGAATGGAAAGTTTCCTTCATTTGAAAATGAAAAATCCCATCAAAATTTTCGATTCCGACGGGATTCGAACCCGCAATGATACAAGCGATCCTCCTTTAGCCGGAGTGCCTTTACTGATTCAGCCACGGAACCTTTAGTCGCCAGAGTTGAAAATCATGATAGGACCATATCTATCGATTTAAGCATCGATGAGCGCCTATATAAATGTAAATACCTAAGTGTGGTTTAACACTATAACAAATAAAATGTTTCGTTTAGTACTTACGCCTCCAGACTTGGACTGTCTTCGCATAGAGCTTCGATTAGTGCTAGGTATATCAACTTCGGAATGTTCCACCGACCAGCCAATCGCCAACAATGCCTTGAGGGATTCCCTTACTGGCTCTTTGTAGCGCTCCTTCTCCTGCGAAATGGATAAAAAAAACTTAGGCCTTTACATCTTTACTAGATGATTTATACAGTGTCAGGAGGCAATCTTTGCCTACATATAACGGGACAATGTAGTGCCTGGGACATTGTTTGAGATGGAGTAGGCTTGCAGCGCCTAAACCATCCTCTCAGCTTAACCGGCCATATCCACAGGAAAGACATGGTCAATACGTGTGGGGCTGACTAAGCCACGGGTTTCCTCACGACGTTTTTCTTCACCGTTTAGAGCTCGTGTTAATGCGCATATACATTTTTCGAAACGAAAAATTCATTGATACGAAATGGATACACGAGTCTAAATCAATTTGATGTTTCTATGTAAAACTATTTTTGCTGCAGTTTGAAGTCATAATTGAAGAAAAGCATATTGCGTGATCTTTCACACAGATCTTATGGTGCGTACAGATGTAATAGTAAACACAGTTTTTGCTTCAATTTCTAGTCATAGAACGTGTGAGAAGAGAAAAGTTCACACGTACAGGTCTTCTAGCGTACTAGTCGAAAATAAAACAATTGCACTATGCGCTTTACAGGAGCCATTTGTTATTGTAAGTGCGTGAGAGCGAATTATACTGCTGTCTACTGTACTCACGTAGTCATTGAGCATGTTGTAAGGCTTGAGTCTTGGATGCGCCTTCTGGCTGTCGGACCAGTTGTCCCCGTACACCCAGCTGTTCTCTATCTTGCGAGAGGCCCAGGCATCGTGGTAGTGTTCGGAGAATTTCTGCACTATCGTGTTGAGATCGTTGTTTAAAGCCACTGATGATGTGTTGATGGGCTGTGGGTCGTATTGGGGGTTGTCTGACACTAAAACAAAATTATAATTTTAAGCTATTAATTATTTTAACCCGATTAAAAAAATAATATAACTTATAAAAACACATAGAAACCCTGTGACTTGTCAGTCAGCCGGGTATAATAATATACGAACTTAAACATACTTAAACGGAATGTCACTTTAGTCGTGACTACGGTGGCTGTAATGTCATTAGAAACGTAAGTCTATCTACGAGGCAAGCTACAAAACGAATCAAATAATACTTACGCGTAGGTTGCTCTTTTCCGTAAAACTCGTCATCAAAGTTCTTGATCAGAGAGTAGTCAGGCGGCAATGCACAACCTGGAAACATGAACAACGATTAATCAAAATACATACGAGAATGAGGGGGTGTTTTTAATATGGTGTGAAAACTGTCCTGGAGCGAAAGCTATCGGTTTATTTTTGGGATTACAGATAATAATTATTTTGACTGGCCTCTTAGCTCAGTTGGTAGTAGCTCTGCCTTCTGCGCTGTAGGTCGTGGGTTCAATTCCCATCCAGGACAAACATTTGTGTGATGAACATAGATGTCTGTTCTGTGTCTGGGTGTTATAAAGTATTATAGTATGTATTTACAAATATATAAGTATTCTATCAGTTATCTGGTTCCCATAGTACAAGCTTTGCTTAGTTTGGGGCTAGATGGCGTTGTGTCAATGTTCAGCAATATTTATATTTAATTAAAAAACCAGTCAAGTACGAGTCTCGAACTCGTGCGCCGAGGGTTTCGTACCTACCCATTATACCGCCATATTAAAATTGGTACGTGTTTCTGATCGGTCCGAGACACGAGAAATAATCGAAACAATGAATAGGTAATTTGTGTTTACCACCGTCCTTATCTTTTAGATTTTGTCTTATCCATCCAAAGGTTGCCTGGAAGAGATCGCTTTCAGCGATAAGGCAGCCCATTGTTTTAAGTACCCCATATATTTTGTATCGTTATTTTAATTGACTCTGTATTTTTTTGGGTGTTTATGTCAATAAAGATATATTGTATTGTAATTTTTTTTTATGAGATACTCACCGATAGCAATAAGACAAGGCAGAGCCTTCCCGAACAGCTCTGGTTCGTAGTCCATCTTGCTGAGAGTCGAAAATGTTGGAGAAGACATGGTGAGTCTCTTCTCTTCATCATTCTTTATGAGATACTCACTGTAGCGACATCTACCTGTCGCTAGATGGACTACATAGACATGCTACGCACTACGAGCTTACTACGAGCTTCAGCGAAGCTTCACGCAACATCAGAATTCCTAGATCGCGCAAGTGCCTCAACGCCGATCGGGTTATATACAACCAACCGACAACTGTCGGTCGAAAGACCACGGGCAAGTGGTCCAGATGGGCCGGCCCGTTGCAGAGGAACCACCTACTCTGGAGAACTATTCCACCCTGTTCCCCAAACTTACCTATAGCAATAAGACAAGGCAGAGCCTTCCCAAAGAGCTCTGGTTCGTAATCCATCTTGCTGAGAGAGTCGAAGATGTTGGAGAAGACATGGTGAGCCTCTTCTCTTCATCATTTCTAATGAGATACTCACAGACCGGCAAGCGTAGTGTTAGACGTCCACCGACAAGATGGACAGACGACCTTGTAAAGACTGCAGGTCGGCGGATGCAGGCCGCTTCCAACCGCAACACATGGAAATGTTTGAGGAAGGCCTATGTCCAACAGTGGACGTCCAACGGCTGAGATGATGATGACTCACCGATAGCAATAAGACAAGGCAGAGCTTTTCCAAACAGTTCTGGTTCGTAGTCCATCTTGCTGAGAGAGTCGAAGATGTTGGAGAAGAGCATCATGGTGAGTCTCTTCTCTTCATCAGAGGAGGCTCCGTAGGCGCCCTGCCCGCCGGTGCTGCCGTAGTATTTGGCGCAGCGCTCGTAGTGGAGGGTTAGAAGCTAAGGACAAAAGTTAGACATTCTATGAAAATACCAATTTATCTCAGCAAATCTGTAAAGTTCCGACTACAATGTAATAATTTATGGTGTCAGCAGGACCTGTTCCTTGGAACTTTTTAGTGAAATGGGTATCAAATGAAAGAGCTTGATGAGTGAAACACGGGTATGGGTTTTCTCTCTTTCATGCTTCCCTGCTTCTCTGCTTCTCTTTATACATGCTTCTCTCCATTTATGCTTGAAGCAATACGAAGTTTGCCGGGTCAGCTAGTTACCTATAAAGCGGAAGAGTTTGTTTGATTTTTTAACCCACTTCAAAAAAAGGAGGAGGTTCTCAATTCGTCGGAATATTTTTTTGCGATGTATGTTCACCGATTACCGAAGACGCCTGGACCGATTTGCAAAATTATTTTTTTGTTAGAAAGGAAGGATATACTTTCCGATTGGTGCTATAAATCTGTCGAGGATATTCGGAACTATGAACAGAAATGCACCTCGAGAGTGACTTATAAACTTGAACACTGGTTAAATACTATTCAAGATTCGCCCTGTTAAGTACTATCTAACAAAAAAGGACGGCAATTGTTTAAACGGTGTCTCAATTTTAACATAATTTTATAAGTAGAGGTACTAGGAATGAAGCGTCTGAACTTGAAATGAAAGAAAAATTAAAAGTAAATTCACTAATGAAACTATCCAACACTGTCGGATCGGTTCATTTCGGAATGAAAGGTAAATGAACGCGAAACTCCGAATGAAAGCAAAATGAACCGTCTGAACACTGAAAATGAACGTTCACTCGGAGTCGGCCATCCAAGCCGCACAACTTCATTCTATGACATAAACAAGACATAGACAAGAATAGAAAATGAATGTTAATTTCTTTATCATTCCGTATTGTATGTGTGATCATGGAATGAAAGGAAAATGAATCACTCGAGTGACCTTTCATCCGAGTGAACCGTTTGATCCCGGCTTAAGTATGACGTACCCTTAGTGCCACAGTGGTGTACTCAGACAGCTTGGACACATCCACAGTGAGTTTCCGCAGCAGCTTGAGCAACATCGACGGCTGCATAGCTGAGGTTAGCGCCACTAGGAAGTCGGATACTGCCTCACGCTGACCTTTGGTTAGCATACGGTTCTTTGATAACCTGAATAACATAACCGATAAATAGTTAGTACTACAGTTTTGTTATAACAAACAAAACTACTACTGTGGAAATAAAGTAAAGTATAATGTGAAACATCGGAATTGAAGAGTCTTACCTCTAAGGTGCGCCATTAGATGTTTCACATACAAAAGGAAATAGCGACAAAATAAGCTTTGGTATTAAATCCAATTTTTATGTATTAGACATTTAAGTAAACACAAAATATTTTTTTTATCAAAATTCATAATGTTGAACGTTGTTCATTAACATTCAAGTAAAGAACTAAGAATTAGGAGAAGAAACGCTTGTATTTACATATTTATGCTACGCGAGCTTTTTTGATTGAACATTTGAGTTCAGAATGAATGAACAGATGACTGGCCTCTTAGCTTTGCCTTCTGCACTGTAGGTCGTGGGTTCGATTCCCACCCAGGACAAACATTTGTGTGATGAACATAGATGTTTGTTCTGTGTCTGGGTGTTATAAAGTCTTCTATGTACTTATATATTTACAAAAAAATAATTATACAAGTATTCTATCAGTAGTCTGGTTCCCATAGTACTAGTGGTACTAGCTTTGCTTAGTTTAAGGCTGGATGGCGCTGTGTGAAATGTCCAACAATATTTATTTATTTATGAAAAAGATACCAACGAAGAGTCAATGGCCTCTATTAAAAAACTCCGCTCAACTTGTGTCTAAGTTGCACCACGGATCTATTGCCATCCTTATTTGTCACTGTCTAACAAAAAAGGATGGCAATAGTTAAATCCGTGATGCAACTTTGACAGAAGGTGAGCGGAGTTTATTATTAGAGGCCCATAAGATAGATAGATAGATAGATAGATAATGCTTTATTGTACAACAAAAAGAATAGAAGTAATCACAAGAAACAAGAAAAACCGCTTAAAATTTAGTACAATTGGCGGCCTTATCGCTAAAAGCGATTTCTTCCAGGCAACCTGTGGTAATAAGTTTATGATACAAACCTGTAGACCGTATGTAGTGTGGCGTCCAACAAACTAGCATAGTTTTCAGCCTCGTTGTAGAAGTATGCGTGTTTGATGAGAAGAGGCAGGATCGAGTTACCGATGTACCGGTTCATAGACAGAGCCATGTCGGATTCACAGCCATCGTTCTAAAACATTAAGGTGTTTATAACTTCACCTGCTCATCAAAGGTCTACAAAATATCAAATTTTAGATTCAATCATTCGTTCGTTCGTACGAGCTAGTGGCTAACTCTGGTGACAAAGTTTTAAGGCCGCCTGAAGGCCTCGATCGTGACTTGACTACTTAAAAGTGGGGCCGACAATTTTACGAGCCCTTAGAAGCACGGAAGCGCGCAATCGTCAATGCCACTAGTGGTTACCCATCCAAATTGTGACCGCTCTGAACGTATCTTAACTTCGACGGTTTGACTGGCCTCTTAGCTCAGTTGGTAGTAGCTCTGCCTTCTGCGCTGTAGGTCGTGAGTTCGATTCCCATCCAGGACAAACATTTGTGTGATGAACATAGATGTTTGTTCTGTGTCTGGGTGTTATAAAGTATTATAAGTATGTATTTACAAATATATAAGTATTCTATCAGTTATCTGGTTCCCATAGTACATTCCTTAGTTTGGGGATATATGGCGCTGTGTCAAATGTCCAGCAATATTTATTATTTATTATTATTATCGAGAACGTCTAAGCAAACTACGCACAAGCGTTTTACTATGAGCAGTTAACTCACCCTGTCTAACATAGTAGCTGCCCTCAGATCAGGTAAGAAGGCCTCTTCTAGCAGTCTATAGAATAGTTCCTGGGTCTCGATACCGTAGACTCTTTCTAAGAAGAGGCCTACGCTCTGCTTGTGGCCTGGAATGAGGCCTGATGGCATGTCTGTGAACAAAAATTTGAATTCATGATTGGTCTGTGAACTTTATTGGGCGCTGATACCTATCACACAGGATTATTTTTATCTTAGTTTAGGCACAGATAATATAGACATAGACATAGACATAGACAGACGTTTATTCACCACTTGGCACACAATAAAAATCTCAAAAAAATGTACCTAACACAAAGAAAAAACAGAAGAAAATGAGAGAGAGAAAGAGTAATATAATACTATACTAGGTTTAGGTATCAGTTGTATCATATTGTGAACCTGTAACTTCCTTATGCTAAGAAATTATGTATATCTAGGTATTTCTGTAATGTACACTTTTGTTATTTAAGGTGCTCAATAAATTACCAATAATAAAAAATAATAAACATCCAAATTGTGATCGCGCACAACGCTGCTTAACTTCAACCATCAATCAAGAACGTCTAAGCAAGCTACGCCACGAGCGCTTCGAGGAAAACTATGACAAAGGTATATGAGGTTACTCACCCGACTTTGGTCGTTCCTCACCAGCGGCTGGGTTGTTAAGAGTGAAACGAAGACTTAGCACTCCTTGTAAGTCATCTAATGGTACCAACGAACGCAGGATAGCGCGCGCTCGTAATGACTCGTTCTTTCCCTGTAACACAAGTTAATTTACACCCGAACTTAGTTTAAGTGGTGCTTATCATTGACATTAAATGTCATAAAATGTCAAACATTTTTGTACAAGATTCTGAAGAGTTATAACGCAAAGAAATTTTATACATAGTAGAATGCTGACTGACATTTAATGTACAAAGGATTTTGAACCTTATCACGACTACACAACGATCTATTATCATTTAATCTTGGTTATAAGGATTGTTGGTCTTGTTGAGAGGCTTTCTTGGTAGCTTTGTCTCTTTCACACTCGTTGTTGGATTAGTAGTGTGCCCATGTCATTTAAATTTCAGGATAATTTTACCTTATCGCGCTCGACAAAATCAGCGCTTGATTTCAATCCATGGTTTCGATCCTTGAATTCGATCCTTGATTTTGATCCTTGATTTTAATTTCGATTTTGATTTCGATCCTTGATTTCGATCCTTGGTTTTGATCTTGGATTTCGATCCTGGATTTCGATCCTTGATTCTTGAATTTTGAACCTTGAATCTGAAATCTTGAATCTTGAATCTTTGAAGTGACAGCTGTCTTCAAATGGCCATATCTCGGAAACTACTCGTCCTAGACTCCCCGTTCCCAGTTCAAATGAAAGCTAGGACCAAGATCTTCATTTGAAGTGACAGCTGTCAAACTTCAAATGGCCATATCTCGGGAACTACTCGTCCTAGACTCCCCGTTCTCAGTTCAAATGAAAGCTATGACCAAGATCTTCATTTGAAGTGACAGCTGTCAAACTTCAAACATTTTTTCGGGATAAAAAGTAGCCTATGTACTGTTCCCGGTCATTATCTATCTACGTTTTAAATTTCAGGCAAATCGATTCAGTGGTTGTCGAGTTATAGAGGAACAAACTTCCAAACATCTAACTAAACATCCTTTGGATCGTGTTATTCATAATACTTACAAGAGCTATAACAGAGGCGTCGGGCGCGCAACGTCCCAACAAATCAACCAGTGTGCAGTAGAAATTCAAGATGGCGGCGCCAGTGTCTATGTAGTCTTCGTCCTCGTCTGACTCTGGCAAGGGGTGACTGAACTGGAAGTAGAAATAAAGTCATTTTATTTCTACTTTTAACCTTAGCAAGTAATAAGTAAGTTCGTATGAGCCAACTCTGGTGACAGAGTTTTTAGGCCGCCTAAATGCCTCTGTAATGGCTTAACAACTTAAAAGCCGGGACCGACAATTTAACGTGCCCTCCGAAGCACGGAAGCGCTCAGCTCTTGCCACTTGCGGTCACCCATCCAAATTGTGACCGCGCAAAACGTTGCTTAACTTCAACGATTAATCAAAAACGTCTAAGCAAGCTACGCCACGAACGCTGCAACGTTTAACCTTGAAGGCTGGTTTTATTGTCACGCGTACCGTCGGCGCTGATAGGCGAGTGATCTTTAATCCAATGAAATAAGGATACTGATTGTATAGCAGAAATCGCTACGCTGATTGCTCTCGTCAGTGCTGGACTATCAGTATCCTTATTTCATTGTAATAAAGATTACTCGCCTATCAGCGCTGACGGTACGCGTGACAGCAACCAGCATTAGTCTACGATTAAGAACAAAGCAACTTAAATTTAGTTTATACCATCCGATAGTGTAGATAATAAGGATTAATTTCTGAGAAGAAACTACATGCGTCAAACTAACGGAAAGTGTTGATTTTTACCCGGCTGACTGTCAAGTCAGACAGGGTTATGTAGATCGCGCGTTTCTATGTATGTTCGTGGGTATGTAAGTAATATTCTTTATTACCACGTTACTCCTAAACGGCTGGATGGATTTTGATGAATGAGGTATCGTTAGAATCGTCTCCATCTCGATTGTGCTCTAGGATACTTTTTATTTCGATAAATCAAATAGTGCGGCTAGAAAATGCAACAATGTGTGAATTTTCAAAATGAAAATCACGCCATCATATCAAAATCCATGTCAAAATCAAGAGGTTGGTGGACTGATATCAAATATATATTTTTTTTTAATCTAACATGACATCTTCGAAGACTAAATCGAGTCTCAAAATTTTTGAAAATCTATTTTTCGCCCTAAACAGAATTGCTAAACAAAATGCATACTAAAACTTTATATTTAGTCACACGCAACGTTTAGAACAAACTGCATCGAAATTGGTTCAGCCATTTAGGAGATATCTCATATTTAAGAAATATCTTACACGCTTTTAATTTTACACACAGAGCCATCTGTGTGTCAACTGTCACAACAACGTTTAGGAAAATGCGCACGGCATCGAACCCTAGATGACCTATTAATAAAATTGTAATTTAATTTTATGATTGATAAGATAATGCTGTTTCCAACTTTTCAGTTCAGCCGGGTTTTTTTATTTTTGAATAAATTGCTTGTTAATAAACTGATTTAAACTTTTAGTATTTCGTAGATTACCCATAACTTTTTTTTTATTAGTTTGCCGGATATAGTTTTTCTCAGAAATTGATCCTTATCATTTACACCAGTGGTTCCCAAACTTTTTTTTCTCATGGACCCCTTTCAAAATTTTACTGGTTTCGGTGGACCCCCTGCTGCTACATTTCTACCATATTCCCAAAATTTCTCGCCAACGTGGACCCCTTTCGAGTCTCCCGTGGACCCCTGGGGGTCCACCTGGACCACTTTGGAAATCACTGATCTACACTATCGGATGGTATAATAATACAAAAAAATTTTTTTTTTGAACCGACAGGTTCGATTCCTGGCCAGGAAAATGATTATTTTTAAAATGTAATGATGTAGTTTTACTTCTTATCAAAATCGCTTATGACACTCCTTTGAGTGTTTTTCGCTATTGCTAATAGTTTCAGATTTGGCCATAGAGGCACTCTTTAAAAACTCACCCTGTATAACTCGGTCCTGGCTGAGTGAAGCTGTATTGTACTGTAGTGTACTGTGCTCACAATATTGTTTGTTATACTCCTAAGAGTTTATATTTTAATGGTTGGTTGATGGCCGCGCGAAAACAAAAAGGCATAAACGTCCCATAGAAAATCGGCATGGCCCTTTAGTTTCAGTTTTAAAGCTCACTTACAGTCATATCTCCGTCCTGCTCCATCTCCCTCAGCTTGCGTCTATCGGCTATCTTCTCGCTCATCTTGTTAGCGTCCACTATTGCCTTCAGTAATCCTTCGCCCTCGCCTCTTAACGCCGGTCCGAGGCACTCCGGTCGTCGGATTAGAAGACGGATCACTAGGTTCGCGTTCTCTTCTACACTTTCGCCGTTCACCTGGTGGGTAGGGATTACATATCCTATACTATTAAATGAGCAATATTTGTTTGTTTGTACTCATGTTCTCGGAAACGGCTCTAACGATTTCGATGAAATTTGAGGTACGCGGGTTTACGGAGGCGCAAAGCTAGGTGTATTTGGGAAAATTCGTTTTCTCGGCATTTTCACGCAAAAAAATATTGACTAGTGCAATGTGATTCGTAATTTCGCAAAATTTGTTGAGATCATAGTGGCTAAGTGGTTAGGGTATCTGCCTTCAGCGCCGAAGGCTGCGAGTTCGAATCTCTGCCAACGATAGTTTATTTTTGTTTTGTAAGTTTTTTTGGTTCTTTTTTATTTTTTCTCTGGTGCATTTGCACCCGCGAGAAGCGAGTTCGGTCGCCCAAATATTTGTTTACATATATGAACATATTGATGAAGTTGTTCTGCCACAGACAATTTATGTATAAAATATCGATAATAGCGATACACCCACCGGGTCCAACTATAGCGGAAAATAATCCAAGTGACCTCAAGTGAGTTGACCACTAATATTGATTACTTAGCCCATTATTTATTTTCATCTACCATTTTAAACTTTAGATTCCTGTCACTCTCATAATATCAATAAAAAGAGAAGACAGAACAGAGCAGCCATTTGAGCTAAAGAAAGCTTTAATCATTTCCAAGTGGAGTAGGTATAGATCAATTATCTCCTACATACGTTACTTAGTAATTAAAAGTACCTAATAAAAAAAAACTCTTACTTTCAGCAAAAAACTTTTGAAACTATCAAGGTTGTAAACATTGCAAACACTATAAACGATATTTACCATGTTTTTTGGGATTTTTGAGTTTCAATATTTCGGCACAGTTGCATGCGCCATGATCACGGTAAACTAAAGTTTTTAGCGAGTTTGTGGGTAATCACTGGCAGATGAAACGGTCTACCCTTTCTCAGTCTCAGTTTCTCTTTCTCAGTCTTAAATATACCGTTTATAGTTTTTGCAAATTGTGCTGCAATTTGCTGAAGAAGTGCGGTACAGAACTGGTTGATAGTATAAGAGAAGAGCTTCCTAAAAAATGGTCAAACAAGCGTTTGGTGTAAAACTCACCCAAACACAGAAACGTAGGAAATCCAAGTATCTCTCCCCCTCCACTGGATCCCAGCCTAGATCTGGGTATCCCTTCTCTACCAGCTCTGAGTTGCTCTGCAGGCCGCAACGAGATAGGTAAACAGCGATCTTCTCTAGGTAATGCTCTCTGGAAACGAAACAAACTTGATAATTCAAAAATTCAAATTCAAAAATATTTATTTGGAACATTAAGGGACCGGCGAACGTACCTACTTACCTAGGAACGTAATACCAAAATAATTTAAAATTTGAGCATATTTTTATCACTATAAGTTATTTTTAGGGTTCCGTACCTTAAAAGGTAAAAAAAGGAACCCTTATAATATCACTTTCTTGTCCGTCTGTCTGTCTGTCTGTCTGTCTGTCTGTCTGTCTGTCTGTCTGTCCGTCTGTCCGTGTGTCACCATCGATTATCTCAGGAACGGGTAGAGCTAGCAAGTTGAAATTTATACCATATACTGAGGTCTATAGTCCCTATTGTGAGTATAAAAATCAAGGTCCTGAGTCAACACTATAAAAAGATATAGGCAAATTTAGGTTTTCGTGAAAACTTGTGAGTACCAAAACTTACCTTAATTATCAACTTTTTTTATTTTTCGGAATTTTTCCTTTACTTGTGCTGGAAGACCTTGCTTGTAACCAAAATTGACAATTCTAGGTCAACCGGAAGTACCCTAGAGGTTTTGGGTCGAAAACCTAAATGGTAGTTCCCGTTGACCTAGAATAACGAAATTTGGCAAAAAGCAAGGTCTTATGGCACAAATAGAGGAAAAATTCCAAAAAGTTAAAAAAGTTGAAAATTAAAGGGTGTTCCCATACATACATAGTTGACGCCAATTAAAATTGTCCTCCGAGTTGTATGGGCGCTCATACAATTAAGCGGACTAGCTTAATTGGCACCATGGCTAGGTACCTACGGAACCCTCGGCGTACGAGTTCGACTCGCACTTGACCGGTTTTTTTTTGGATAAAGGCAGTATTTATCTAGGTTCCTGTTACACTTTTGTTCCAAAATACTTACTATAGAACAAATGAAAAGAAAAAATGCCATTTTTGGTGTACCTACAAAGATTTCAAATCAATTTGCTTACATTTCTTTTTAGGTAAGTTTTTCAGAACAAAAGTTTTACAGGAACCTAGATAAATACCTACTCTCTTAATGTAACAACATAAACTTATAAAAATATGCTTAAATTTTAAATGATTTCGGTATTACGTTTTTATGGAAATTCGCCTGTCACAGGCCTCTTAACATGGGGATACAGTCAGTATTGGGAACGTTGAACTGCTGCGAAAGTTAAACAAAACTGTTGTGATGATGATTAAGATTTAAGGAATGGGCGGGCACACGTTTTCTGCAACGCGTTTTTGAGTTGCGCGTTCGCATCGCGTTTATATCAATATAAATAAAAACTGGTCAAGTGCGAGTCGAACTCGTACGCCGAGGGTTCCGTACCTAGTCATGGTGCCAATTAAGCTTGTATGAGCGCCCATACAACTCGGAGGACAATTTTAATTGGCGTCAACTATGTATGTATGAGAACACCCTTTAATTTTCAACTTTTTTAACTTTTTGGAATTTTCCCTTTATTTGTGCTATAAGACCTTGCTTTTTGCCAAATTTCGTTATTCTAGGTCAACGGGAACTACCATTTAGGTTTTCGACCCAAAACCTCTAGGGTACTTCCGGTTGACCTAGAATTGTCAATTTTGGTTACAAGCAAGGTCTTACAGCACAAGTAAAGGAAAAATTCCGAAAAATAAAAAAAGTTGATAATTAAGGTAAGTTTTGATACTCACAAGTTTTCACGAAAACCTAAATTTGCCTATATCTTTTTATAGTGTTGACTCAGGACCTTGATTTTTATACTCACAATAGGGACTATAGACCTTAGTAAATGGTATAAATTTCAACTTGCTAGCTCTACCCGTTCCTGAGATAATCGATGGTGACACACGGACAGACGGACAGACAGACAGACGGACAGACAGACAGACAGACAGACAGACAGACAGACAGACGGACAAGAAAGTGATCTTATAAGGGTTCCTTTTTTTACCTTTTAAGGTACGGAACCCTAAAAAACCGGTCAAATGCGAGTAGAACTCGTACGCCGAGGGTTCCGTACCTACCCATTATACCCATTATGTTGTAGCCCGCTTATTTGTATGAGCGCCCATACAACTCAGAGGACAATCTTAATTGGCGTCAACTATGTATGTATGGGAACACCCTTTAATTTTCAACTTTTTTAATTTTTTGGAATTTTTCCTTTATTTGTGCTATAAGGCCTTGCTTTTTGCCAAATTTCGTGATTCTAGGTCAACGGGAACTACCATTTAGGTTTTCAACCCAAAACCTCTAGGGTACTTCCGGTTGACCTAGAATTGTCAAATTTGGTTACAAGCAAGGTCTTACAGCACAAGTAAAGGAAAAATTCCGAAAAATAAAAAAAGTTGATAATTAAGGTAAGTTTTGGTACTTACAAGTTTTCACGAAAACCTAAATTTGCCAATATCTTTTTATAGTGTTGACTCAGGACCTTGATTTTTATAGTCACAATAGGGACTATAGACCTCAGTATATGGTATAAATTTCAACTTGCTAGCTCCACCCGTTCCTGAGATAATCGATGGTGACACACGGACAGACGGACAGACGGACAGACAGACAGACGGACAGACGGACAAGAAAGTGATCTTATAAGGGTTCCTTTTTTTACCTTTTAAGGTACGGAACCCTAAAAACTGCAAAAAACGCAGTGTGCCCACTCCTTTAGTTACGTAATTAATTCAGGTGGGACTTTGCGGAAGTCTACCTTCAGATTTTTTGAAAATTCCAAAATATCTAGTACTCCGCCAATCTATATCAAAAAAGTTTATTCAAGATGTTTACGCTAAGGCCACCCAAGCACCCACTTTCCACAGTTCTTTTCTTACTAGGCCAGGCTATTAACACGAGCTCTAAACGGTGAAGGAAAACATCGTGAGGAAACCCGTGGCTTAGTCAGCCCCACACATACTGACCATGTCTTTCCTGTGGATATGGTCGGTTAAGCTGAGAGGATGTTTAAGGTGCTGGGCAAGTCTACCATCTCAACAATTTCCCAGGTCTCGTTAAGTATAGGCAAATATTGCCTCCTGACACTTAAAATCATCTATAGTCGGATTGTTAATTATACACACTAAAATTGACGATCAAAATGTCATTTTTCATATATTTTTAGTTCGTACAATGAGCAATTCGACTATTGTAAAGATGTAAAGGCCTAAGTTTTTGTACCTCAAAGCTAGGGCCAGTTCCGTGTTCTCCATTAGACTCGAATAGGCTACGTCAAGAGGAGTGGAGCCTCGTAACGAAGGTCTGGAGAGGAGGATGTTGGAGTTTTCCAGCAGGAAGTCGAAATGGTCGAACATCGCCTTCTGGTTCTGTCGGCCGGTGCGGCAGAAGTAGCAGAGGAAACGGCAGCAGGCTACCACCATCTCGTGGGATGTGTCCTGGAATTTGGTGTTTATCATCATCAAATAAACAAAAGACATCACACTTAGGTTGTCACACATTATTTCATCACATCAAAAATGAAAAGTCTTTCAAAATGTTCAATTCCAATTTAATCAGATTTTTTTGAAAGTTTCAAAATATCTAGTACTCCTCCGCCAATCTATACCAAAAAAGATTCGTCAAAATTTTCACGCTAAAGCCACCCAACCACCCACTTTCCACAGCCTAACCTTACTATGCCAGGTTAGTCAGGGCAAATCCTGGCATAGTAAGGTTAGGCTGTGGAAAGTGGGTGGTTGGGTGGCTTTAGCGTGAAAATTTTGACGAATCTTTTTTGGTATAGATTGGCGGAGGAGTACTTACTAGATATTTTGAAACTTTCAAAAAAATCTGAATATGGACTTCCGCAAAGTCACGCCTGAATCAATTAACTATCCAATTTAATCGATAAATGAGCTTATCAAGGTTTTCAATCTGACGAATATGGATTCCAAGGCCGAGTTGGTAAAGGCACTCGGTTCAGTGGATGTCGAGTTATAGAGGAACAAACATATTCCAAACATCCAAACTTTCGCATTTCTAATATTAGTACGTAGTATTATTATCTGCAGGCTTAAAAAGGTCGCTATTGCAGAATCGCATTAAAGGAATTGAACTATTGCCATCTCTTATTATCATTGATTGAGACTGAAAAGAGACGGCATTATAGTTCATTTCATATTGTGATTGAGCTTTAACGACCTTTTTAAGTCCGCTGTTCTGTGATATTAGTGTGATAGTGTGATAAGTAGTGTATGATACCTTTTCCTTAGCGTTGTCTTCTGTAGGCTGTGGCGAGGCGGGCTGCGCGTCGGACTGCGCCTGCGCACGTCGTCCTAGCGTGTTCATCATCACCGCCATCACGTTCTCGTGTACACGGAGCACTCTGGACAACACATTATAACACATTACTGTATCTAACTATTTCATCATAATCATCATCATCCAAGAGCAGTGTTGGCCGAGTCCGTGAGTGAGTGAGTCAGTGAGGCCAGGCATCAATGGATTTTTCGTTTCGCAAAATGTACATATATGCGCTCTAAATTGTGAAGGAAAACATCGTGAGAAAACCAGTTAGTTTTCTAATATCGTCGATGGGCTTGCAACCTGTGACGTATGGAATGTTAACTTCTGCAAAATGTGGGAATGTACCAAAATGTGTTTGGACATACTTCTGACACCCCCTTAGACATCAGTCCTGTGCTAATCTAAAAACAGGTTTGTTAAAAAACCGTCAAAAGTCTTACCTGATCAAGTCAGGATGCTGGAAGAATGTGTGGTTGTTCACGAGTTTCCTGAAAAAAAAGTACATTCGGAGGTTAAAAATATTTCAATATCGAAAAAAAAGACAGTAACGTCAATAACAAAACATGTTACGTACGTAAGTACACAAATAGCGTTGATAGTGAGTTTCGGCAACAACAATCTCAAACTGTCAAAACGATCGCGTAAGTATCTTTAGTTGCGTTCGGTCTCTTTGAGTTGAGAGTGACAGAGCTACTTGCGTGGTAGACCGATTTTGGTCGCTATCAAAGATAGATAGGGGGCAGTTCACTGACTTTCTCAACTCAGACTAAAATAAGACTAGACATTATTTAACACACGAGAATTACCGACGTAAAAATATCGTCGAGGAGTAACCTTGCCGCAACTCCCTCCTTACCCAGATAAAGATTCTCCGGATGAATCGAAACATTGTCGCTAAATCGACGATATTTTTACGTGAGTAATTCCCGTGGTTAAATAATGTCTAGTTTAACACACGAAAGTTTTGAAAGTGAAATAAAATAAGACTCACCATAATCTCTTCCTCATCAACTCCTCTTCCTCCTGGCTCATCTGAACGGGCAGAAGCGCTCGGATTTGGCTCAGCCCAACCCACATCTCCGCGACATCTAGCTTGGTCTTCGCGTTGATGACGTAAGTCTTCTCTAAAGCGCGGATCAATTCACCCACTGCGTCGTATTGACGGACTAGTAGACTGGAAAGTAATAATATTTGTAGATGAAACAAGAAGCTAAATTACAAATTTTAAATAACCGTCTTCAATGCTCGAGGTGCATTTCTGTTCATAACTCCGAAGATCTTCGACAGATCCTCACCAAATATTTATGGCACTTACATAACCATAGAAAATATATGGAATGTGTTTTTTTGAATTATTGCAAAAACTTACGATTTGATTTGGTAAGTTATTTTGGGAGAAGTGTTCCGGATGAGAAATAGAGTCGATTAAGACCAACTTGTTTTTTTTTACAAATGTAATTTTTTTAGGCTAACTACATTTTTTCAAAAATCTAAAAATGCAATTACTTATTTTTTTCTTCAAAATTATTTTTATACCTATTTTCTTTTTTATATTTTATAATTTCCTAAGAATAAAACTTTCCAACTAAAAGAGAAAAGGTGGCTACCCTTCAGTGACCAAGAATTTGCCACACCCTGTGTTAGTAAAGTTACCCATGGACGTATATAAGGGGGGGGGGGGGGGGGGGGGTTAGGGGGTCCGGACCCCCCCATTAAATTAAATTAAATTCGGAGGAAACCTAGTCAATTTTTGTATTTTGGAACCCTTGGACCCCCCCCTTAACAAAGATCGTTGTATATTGGAACCTTTGGACCCCCCCCCCCCCTTAACAAAGCTATAGCTACGCCCCTGATTAGTTACCTGAACATCTCCCTGACAAGTTTGGGCGTCTCGATCTGCGACTCCTCGGCCCAGGTCACGATGGTTCCGATCAGGACTTTGCGGAACTTCTCCTCGGGCGTCTTCTTTGTCGGCTCCTCGATGGCCTGGGAATTATTACATAACTAGATGTCGCTACTCAAAGTCAAAACGCGCGGCTCAGAATATTATCCATAAATAAACAGACATCGATAAGTTAGTTTTATTATACGTATAAAAATAATATATTAAAACAATTGCATATAAAGGCATATCTTTAAGGCAAAGAAATGCTTTCTTTTACTCAAATTTTTTAAATTTTTATTTTACGGTCTACAATGTAGACTCTACTTAATTTATTAACGAAAAAGTGAAACGTAGGGGGCAATAAGAACACAAACTCATAATCCCCCTTCTTTTCTTGGCTAAGGTCCAAGGTAAAATTATTGAGAAATTCAAGAGTCTTCAAAACATTTTAGCACGCACTTTTCATAGTATCTACATGCATATTAGTAACTACGACATTTTCATTGAATCGAATACTCACTTTGGCTTCCTCTTCCAACTCCTTTACAGTGTTGATGAGACTGTACAGCTTGCCAAACGCACCTGGTTTCAGTTCAGGTTCCGTAGATTCCTATACAAAAATAATAACATCAAACAATCTAACAGAAATAAAGGCCTCTATTAATAAACTCGGATTAACTTCTGTCAAAGTTGCGCCAAGGATTTAACTATTGCCATCCTTTTTCGTTAGACAGTGACAAATAAGGATGGCAATAGTTAAATCCGTGGCGCAACTTTGACAGAAGTTAATTCGAGTTTATTAATAGAGGCCAAAATGTTTACGTTAAACAAGTGGCTAAATTAAGTAATTAAAAAAAACCGACTTAAATGTTATAAGCTGAGCAATTTTCTACACTCTCGGGTGCATTTCTGTTCATATCTCCGAAGATCCTGGACAGATCCTCAAAAAATTTTTGTGGTATCAATCGAAAAGCCTTTCAAACAAAAAAAATAATATTCCGACGAATTGAGAACCTCCTCCTTTTTTTGAAGTCGTATAAAATTTAAAAATGTAATTTCCGTGATAAATACCCGGATGCATTTGTATTTATAATCTTTAAACATGTCTAGGGGGTAGTCAGTGTACATACATCACCGAGCGGCTCCTGCAATGCGTTCAAAGAGACGTGCACCATCAGACTCTCGTGGAATTCGTTGAGGCGCGAGATTAGTTCCTCGCCGCAAGGACAGTTCTCCTTCCACGACTCCTCTTCCTGGTCCATGTGCTTGAAACCTGCACGATCATAGCATTCAATGAAAGGATGATTAAGATCAACATCTTAAGGACCTACCCAGAGCCAAACACCGTATTTCCGTCTATAGGTACCCTCGATAAATAAAGTAAGTTTAAAGTAACTGAAAAAACAACATGAATCTTTAACATTTGATCTTCTAATTCCGCGTTTAATATTTTTATTTAACGTCATATTTGCTTGATCATAAATCAACGAAAAAACCATTAAAAATCATCTAAATCTTCATCTTTTTCTAAAGTTGATGTTAGTTATGTTTTTGGATTGCACCATTGGATAGGTCATTTAATAATAATTGACCTAATGTCCGATCACTTTTTCGATTTGTTGTTATAGTGGTGAGAAATCTCCAAAAAACTGCATTATTGTCGTGTTTCGGAGCGAGCAGCTGTCCTAAGCGCCACGGCCGAACGCATTCTAAATTCATCTTTATTTTAACGAAGCTAAGACAAATATTTGAAGTTGCACTCTTCGGTGTGCTAATTTTAGCTCTGGGTATCGTGTTAATGTTCATCTCCACAATGAAAAATTATTACGTTTCAGAACCACTAAGTACCTAAGTTACGTAAAAAAAATATTACATGCAAAGTTCAGATTTAAACTTAACGTATACTTACTTAGAATAGCGTTCATCTGTTCTCTCGGCGGACAACGGAACTCCCTCGTCTTCTTAGCTGCCACAGCGCTTGGCAAATCAGACTGCTTGATTTCTTGGTAACGTCTGAGAAGAACAATCATTAAGTTGAAATAATGTTCTTCTTTTAAAGATGTCAACAAAGGAGGAACTTAACAGTTTCATATTTTCTGTAGTCTAAAAAAAAGATTTTTTTTTGTTTTTCTAATAAAATTGTGATGTTAGTAGTGTAAAAGTTTGAGAGCGACAGAAGACACCAAAAACTATCTATAAAAGTTTTTTAAATGACCATTGAACGGCGGGCGGAAAGTTTATAATATTAGTATAATAGAGATCACACTAATTATTATAAATGGAAAGTTTAAAATATAAAGGCGCATACAGATGTTGGGCCAGCCTAGGCCAGCTTAGGCGAGTGCGAGCGAGAAGGCGAATCGATTCAAGGCGAGAGCGATAGAGAGGCAATGTGATCCTGGCCCAACGTGTGTACGCGCTATTAGTATAATAGGGATCATACTAATATCATAAATTTTCCACCCGCTGTTCAATGGTTATTTATAAACCTGTTAGCTTTTTTGTAGGTACTGTATTTGTATTGGCCATTATTACCTCAGCTGATCACCCTGTAAATCTCCTACGAAGTCATGTGCAAAAGCTATGATAGCTTCCACACGATGCCTCAGTTGTATGTCATTCAGATGTTGGAGTAGGTAGCACATCTGTAGCTTAGCGCCTTCTGCCATCTTCATGTGAAGCAGGCCTTTGCGGTGCTCGTCTTTACCCTCTAAAAGAGAATGATAGTAAAATAATGAAAAAATGTTTTCAAGAAAAGCTTTTATTGGGTAAACAAGCAAGCAAGTTCGTATGAACAAGTGGCCAACTCTGGTGACCATAATATTGCATTGTCACCCAAAACCGAATATTAACTACATCTGACACTGAAAGTGCGCCAAATTTAATTTGCAAGATTTGACCCGAACAAACATACAAACATTGCAAGTTTTGAATTTTTTTTAGTCCATTCTCCTTTTCATTTATATCGAAACTAGCTTCCGCCCGCGGCTTCGCTTGCTTTGCTGGCGTCGTATCTACCCGGATAAAAAGTACCCTATGTGTTATTACAGATTAAAAACTATGAAATTCCAAATTTTCCTCCAGATTCGTTCAGCCTTGCGTGATTGAGTTACAAACATCCCTCCAAACTTTAGCATTTATAATAGCAGTAAGATTTCTTAATACATACCCTTGTCAAAGGTGGGATCCCAAGTCTCAGGGTTGGTCATGATGAGTAGTTTCTCCACGTCTTCGTCTCGCATCATTCCTACTAGTAGTAGACGGTCTACTAATTTGATAAGAGGCCTGGAAACGAAAAATATAAGGCACGTTTTAAAAACAACAACACCTCATCAGATCTTCACCAAAGTTTTATGAGACCTACTTAGTTACAACTTTTCAAATTAAAAAATTAGCATCGAAATCGGATGTCATAAGGCGGAGATATCCTGTAGCAGCCTTTTTGGAAGAAGTCCCCCCAATCAAAAATCCCCGACGAAAAAAAATTGAATAAAATTATGGGACCTACTCACAAAAATTCACGAGAATTATTTGAGAAATGAGACCTGCAGAGGAGAACATATCGTCGGTGCAATGCTCAAGTCGCCAAACTAGCATTTTGGCGATTTTCACTTTTTGATGGGCATAGTATTGGTTAGGCCAAGAGTACAATGAGGCAAAGTTTCACAGCTGTAGCATAAAAAATGACAAAGATATCACCAATTTATTTTTCAGCTGTCTGCTCAAAATTTACTTTTTACTATTGTCAATTGTTTTTGTTTTTATTAACATCTTAGCAATTTGTCTTATAGACCTTTCCCTAAAGTAATTTTATTGTCAAGATTTAAATACCTATTAATAACCTCTGATTTGTAGCAACGAATTAATTTTTGTTTTCGCTTTTCTGAACAATCACGCATTTACAGTTTGGCGACTTGAGCATTGGACCGACGATATATACATCTGACAGACATCCAGCGGACAAACGAATGCATGTTGTCCAAGCTGAGGCAGAGACGCTTCGCTCGTTCGGTCAATAAAAAAAAGCTAGTGTAGCGACATCTACCTGTCGCTAGATGAACTACTACATGCTACGCACTACAGATGGCGCCACACAACATCAGAATGCCTAAATCGCGCTAACGAAGTTTTCACCGCGATCGACACAAATACGACCAACCGACAACACCTATCGGTCGAAAGACCACGGGCAAGTGGGCCAGATGGGCCGGCCCGTTGCAGAGGAACCACCTACTCTGCCTTTTGGGAATTATTCCACCCTGTTCCCTATAGCTATCAATACTCACAGGAAGAGGTTCTCGTTGGTCCCCCCCACCGGGTCCCGGTTGTGCACCTGGTTGGTTGTGACCGCATCGGCTAAGGCTTGCATCACGAACTCACGGACCACTTCCAGCGGGAAGTACGGCGAGTACAGATTGCTGATCTCTGTTATACTCTCGCTGAAACAACAAAACAACATAACATGTAAAAAGAACGCTGGAAGAAAGTGGAGGTGTGTTTTGTCTCATATTTGCGAATAGGCAACCCATGCCATGCACAAACATGGGACAAAACACACCCCCTCCACTTTCTTCCAGCGTGGAATGGATGAAGTTGCACTGCGCATCGAAACGGCTCACTTCACAAATGCCAAGATCCGTTGGAAGAACGCCGAAGGCTGCGAGTTCGAATCTCTACCAACGATAGTTTATTTTTTGTTTTGTATGTTTTTTTTGTTCTTTTTTTCTGTATTTGCACCCGAGCAGAGCTCTGTCGCCCAGGTATTTATTCATTAATTCATTCTTCGTGTCAATATGCTCATGCTAATATGCGGTATTTAAATTCGCTTGCTCCAATATCAAATCATTTATTTATTTCTCTCACAAACAATATATAAATATAAATAGTGATAATTATTATTACGGGATATAAGTATGTTAACAAAAGTTTAACAAGTTAAATATAAATAGTAAAATAAATATAAGTAAATATGACGCCAATATGAGGTACTCATTATAATATAATACGCTTCCGTCTGGCAGTGGCTTGGATCAGTTGAGCTACCTATAGATCGTTTCCAACGATCCTTAGGTGGTGTACGAGACGGCGAACACAAATAGTTTTAAGCTTTGTATACTAGCTATAGACTTTAATGTTTTGTAATTTGTTTAGGGTTTTAAGATTATTTCTGCTTAAGGTATGAATGAGGTAACCAGATGTTTTACAACCTCAGGACGTTTAAAAGCCCTAACTTCTGAGAATGGTCCACTGACTATTGTCCATTGTCTAAAAGGATCAGAAGAGCACTTCCGCGCATTTGGAAATTCATAGAAATGATCGCTCTATTATCTTTAGACGTATTGTTGAAAGAATGTATTGTTTATAGGATCAGAAAGGTAATTCCGCTCTCTAGGAATTCGTCTAAAAGGAACAGGTATCTATTGTATGAGGTTCTAGAAAATTCCTGTCTCCCCGCCCAGATTTTGTACTATAAAAGCCGCGTAGTTTTGTATTCAGTTCAGTTCAGTTCAGTTCAGCTTATAGTACGATACAGTTAAGTTCAGCCACAGCAGCCCTTGTAATAAAGGAGGAAAATCAGAAGCAAGAAGCCTTTCATTTATTCAGGCTCTCCAATCCCAGCAATAGCAAATGTACACCCGTACATTTAATGGTCCTTCGAGCCGGATAGAAGCCTGAAGATTTGAAGAATTGAAGAATCAAGCCTTCCTCATCAACCCACCATGCCGATCACACGCTCCGTGGGAAAAGCAGGCGCTCAGCGCACACAGTCGTCGGCTGAGAACCCGTCTTCGTCCGAAGGAACTACAGAAAGAACTGGGACCTCCGGGACGGAGACTACGGTAGAAACCTCCGCAACTGGGACATCGGCGGAAACCTCTACAATAGAACATACAGCGACGACGATGACCACGGCCACCACGGAGACGAAAACCTCTGAAGCGGAGAGATCATTAGCCGAATCCACCGTCACAGAGAAGGGTGGCGCCACGACGAGGACAGCTGCTGCAGACGCTGCCACGACATCTTCGCCTGCCCCTCTCGCGCCCGCGGCGCGAATAGTTTCTATGGAGAAGGGCACGAAGCACAAATCTGTACTGAGTCCATGCGAGGAACGCATGTCTTCGCCGGAACCGCCGCCCCGAAGTGCGGTTGGGTCTCTGCGTTCCAAATTAAGGGCGCGGAAGATAGCGAGAGCGAAAGAAGAACTTCTGCGCATTCAAGCCCAGCTAGCTGCTGCCACGCTAGCTCGAATTGAAGCCGAGGACACTGACGATGAAGACGACAAAGGAGACACCTCCATCTTCGAGTCAGAGGTCAATATCAGAGTTACGGAGCCCGCAATAGACTCGGTCGCCGCAATTGAAGATAATAGTGCCCCGCCGAGACATGTAGAGGAACCACTGCTGCAGTCTGCAGTGCCTACACCGGCGGGAGTCAAACTGGAGAAGGATAATAGCGCCCCGTCGAAGCCTATAGTTCAAGCACTGCTGCAGCCTGCAGTGTCCACACCGGCGGGAGTCACCTTAGAACAAACCCTCTCCAGCCTATCAGCAGCGATCACCAGCGCAATCAAAGCGGGACAGAAGCCAAAGTTCATAGAGTTGCCTGAATTCAGCGGATCTCACAAGGAATGGCTGCCGTTCCGAGCAGCCTACAAGGAAACTGAAGATGTCTACACGAAGATTGAGAACGTCAACCGACTACGGAAGGTGTTGAAGGGGAAAGCCAAAGAAGCCGTGCAGAGTCTGCTCATCACTGACGCGCACCCAACGAAGATCATGGAGGCTCTGGAAACTAGATTCGGAAGACCGGAAGCAATAGCCAAGCTGGAGATGGACACACTTCGGGCCCTGCCGCGCCTGAATGACTCACCGAGGGAGACCTGCGTGTTCTCTACTCACGTGACGAACGCCGTGTCCACTCTGGAATCTTTAGACTGCGTCCATTATCTTCACAATCCAGAAGTCTTTACGGTCCTGCTGGAGAAGCTCACCCCATCAATGCGCCTCAAGTTCTACGATTTCGCAGACACTCAACCGAAGAAAGATCCAGCCTTACAAAAGTTTGAGAAATTTATGAAGAGGCAAGCTGAAATATGCGCACCCTACGCACTACCTGAGAACATAGCGTCACAGAATCAAGCAACTCAGCAGAAACGCCCACAGAAGATCCACACTGTAGCAGAAAAGCAGCCAATGATGATCAAGTGCCCGGTTTGTGAAGAAACGGGACACACTACCAAGGATTGCGATAAATACAAGCAAGCAACTATAAGTGAAAGATGGGACATCGCCAAGGAACGACGCCTGTGTTTTCGGTGCTTGCGATACAAAACACGCACCCACAACTGCCGGCCGAGACCATGCGGCATCAACAAGTGTAAATACATGCACAACAGGACGCTGCACAGCGACAAACAGCAAGGGGCAGTTGAACAAGATGAAGAAGACAAGGCAACCGAGTCCACCAACTCTGCTTGGGCTATGAGCAAACAATCCTATTTGAAGATCATCCCGATACGAGCTACAGGACCGAAGGGAAATATAGACACCTTCGCACTACTAGACGACGGGTCTACAGTGACACTCATCGATGAGGAGATTGCTGATTTTATCGGAGCCAAAGGACCCATCGATCCATTACAGATAGAAGGAATCAACAAAATGAAGACTGCAGAATCAAAGTCCAGAAGAGTCAACTTCACCATTCAGGGACCTAATGAGATCCCGCAGAGAATTCAAGCCAGAACGGTGAAGAATCTGAAGGTTTCGTCACAAGAGGTTTCAAGACGGAGAATAAATGAATGCAAGCATCTGCAAGACATCAGCGAAGATCTTTGCTATGAAAACGCGAAGCCACGTATTCTGATCGGGCAAGACAACTGGCATCTTCTTCTGTCAAATAAGGTACGAAGAGGGAGAGCAGACCAACCTGTGGCCTCACTTACACCTCTAGGTTGGGTACTGCATGGGAGTCACCGCCGCACTCTCAACCGCCACATCCGCTTCGTATCACACATGACAGAGACGTCGACTGAAGAAGAAAGCCTGGAAGAAATGATGAAAGAATACTTCGCTATGGACGCACTCTGTATCAAGCCAAAGAAACCGAAGTCAGACCCAGAAGAACAAGCCTTGCGTATCCTAGAAACGAATACGGTCCAAAAAGAAGGAGGATACGAAACATCGCTCTTATGGCGCAAGCAAGACGTGACCCTTCCCGACAACTACGAGAGCTCATTGAGACGACTCTTCAACATAGAAAAGAAACTGGACCGCGATGCAGCCTTAAAGAAGAAATACACAGAACAGATGAACGCGTTGATCACCAAGGGATACGCCGAAACCGCGCCGAAAGAAAAGACGAAGAATAGAACATGGTACCTCCCACACTTTGGAGTAATAAATCCAATGAAGCCGGACAAGTTGAGGGTGGTACATGATGCGGCAGCCAAGACGAAGGGCGTCGCACTGAACGATCTGCTGCTTAAGGGGCCAGATCTTCTTCAGTCTTTGCCGGGAGTTGTCATGCGATTCAGACAACACTTGGTGGCAGTGACAGCTGACATTCAGGAAATGTTCATGCAGGTGAAGCTCAGACCTGAAGACAGAGACGCTCTCAGGTACCTGTGGCGTGAAGATCGTCGAGGTAACCAACCACCGGAAGAGTATAGAATGACATCTCTCATATTCGGAGCATCCAGTTCGCCATCAACGGCGATATTTGTCAAGAATCTCAACGCCAAGAAACATGAAGAGACGCATCCAGAAGCCGCAGCCGCAATAGTACGGAAGCATTACGTCGACGATTATTTGGACAGCTTCAGAACAATAGAAGATGCTACGCGTGTAGCAACAGGAGTGCGGGACATTCATAGGAAAGCCCGTTTTGAGCTGAAGCAATGGACAACAAATGCACCGGAACTACTTGCAGCTCTTGAGGAGCGTCAAACAGACCAAGCCACAGAGCTATATAGATCAGAAGAGAAACGGGAACGAGTTCTTGGCCTTATATGGAAACCGAAGACAGATGAACTGACGTTCAACCTCAACCTCAGTCGTATCTCGTCATCTCTCATCGAGGGAAAGACGAAGAGAGAAGCCTTGTGAATAGTTATGTCGCTATTTGATCCACTCGGCTTCGCTTCGCCAGTGACAATAGAAGCTAAGCAGATACTTCAAGAAGTGTGGCGCCGTGGGACACCGTGGGATGAGGAAATAGCAGAAGATCTCGCTGAGCAATGGAAAATTTGGATGGATCATCTACGAAATCTCAGTCAAGTGACCATCCCGAGGAGATATATCGGCCACAGCGATTCTACGTCGCTACAGCTACACGTGTTTACTAACGCCAGCGAGTCTTCCTACACGACCGTGCTCTTCTGGAGAGCAACCATGCCCTACGGAGAATTTAACGTCTCGCTCATCGCAGCGAAAGCGAAGGTCGCGCCACTGAAGCTCACGTCAATCCCGAGATTAGAATTGCAAGCCGCAATGATGGGAACGCGCCTAGCCAAAACTCATGACGAAGGAAAGCCGAAAAGCACTTCCAGTCACCGCAGAACAATGAGAAAAGCAGAAGAGCTCATTATGAAAGCTTCAGAAGATGGTCCTGATCCTGCCATTGGAAGAGGCCGTCTCTTCGCCACAAGAGGATGCAACATGATTGCACGGCGGGAGAAATGTACGAGACGGCGAACACAAATAGTTTTAAGCTTTGTATACTAGCTATAGACTTTAACGTTTTGTAATTTGTTTAGGGTTTTAAGATTATTTCTGCTTAAGGTATGAATGAGGTAACCAGATGTTTTACAACCTCAGGACGTTTAAAAGCCCTAACTTCTGAGAATGGTCCACTGACTATTGTCCATTGTCTAAAAGGATCAGAAGAGCACTTCCGCGCATTTGGAAATTCATAGAAATGATCGCTCTATTATCTTTAGACGTATTGTTGAAAGAATGTATTGTTTATAGGATCAGAAAGGTAATTCCGCTCTCTAGGAATTCGTCTAAAAGGAACAGGTATCTATTGTATGAGGTTCTAGAAAATTCCTGTCTCCCCGCCCAGATTTTGTACTATAAAAGCCGCGTAGTTTTGTATTCAGTTCAGTTCAGTTCAGTTCAGCTTATAGTACGATACAGTTAAGTTCAGCCACAGCAGCCCTTGTAATAAAGGAGGAAAATCAGAAGCAAGAAGCCTTTCATTTATTCAGGCTCTCCAATCCCAGCAATAGCAAATGTACACCCGTACAGGTGGCTCAACTGGTTCTTTTTGTATTTTATACTTTTATGTAAATATGTAGTAGTTTAGTTTCTGTAAATAAATGTATTATCCTTAGTAAGATAGAACAGTCACCTGATATCAGTCATCTTCATCTGTGGTCGTACGCTCTCGGTCTGCAGCGAGCGTAGACTGTGACCCATCTCTGGATCCTCATACAAAGACTTCAGTTCAGGTCCTAGGGGAATCACGAACTCATTCTTGCACACCTCCCTAGAAACACATTGATAACTTATTCACGCAAATAAATCATTTCATTTCATTATATCTGTGCAAGTGCGAGTGAGAAGGCGAATCGATGTAATGCGAGAGCGATAGAGAGGCGCCTGGGCCAGCGTGTGTTTGAGCCTTTACGCTTTCACGGCTTAACGGATTTTTTTAATTTGATATTCTTAAGTAGTAATAGTTTGAACTTTGATGGACATATAGGCAACTTTTTATTCCGAAATAATACCAATTTCAGCGATATAGGGTATAGAATGATGTCTTTTGAGGCAATACACTATTTATCTTCAGGTAATATCCAGTATGTAAAAAAACCTGTGTCGATTCGAAAGGAGCTTGTGTGAATGTAATTTTTTTACATAATCTAAATTGCACTTGTAGAGACACCTGGAAGAGATCACTAAGCGATAAGGCCGCCAATTGTTTTTACCTATGTTTAGATAATTTATACATAAGGTTTCAAAACAAAATGTAAACCAGTGGTAAATAATAAAGTGTTATCTATCTATCTATCTTGTGCATGATGCATTTAATAGATAGATATTTTATTTATCAACACAATACATTTGTTTAACTAGACACTAGGGTTCTCTTAACATATATAATCTAGATTGTAAAAATATGAGCAGACACACGTTCTTTTAATATTTAGGTAGGTATATCTATCTATAAACTAAATAAGCAGCTAGTGCCACAGCGACGTCCTTTCATTATAAATTTGCAAAACTTTGTATATCGGTAAAAATTATATTATTTGAAAATGTTAAGATAACTCACATAGTAGTAGCGTGCGACTCCAAATGCATAGCAATGAGTATATCGTAGAAGCCTTGTCTGAGCGGACCCGACATGTATTGTGACTGGATGGCGTACAGAAGTTGTTTCTGATCCACATGTTGACATAAAGCATGTGCCGCTCTGTAAAATGAATCACATTAATATTATAAATATGCGAAAATTTGGATGTTTGGATGTATGTTTGTTCCTCTATAACTCGACAATCACTAAACTGATTTGGCTGAAATTTAAAATATAGATAGATAATGACCGGGAAAAGGACGTAAGCTTTTATCCGGATACCACGCGAGCGAAGCCCCGGGTGGAAGCTAATTAAATATAATTTATCATTAAAGTAAGTTCGTATGAGCATGTGGCCAACTCTAGTGACGGAGTTTTTAGGCTGCCTAAAGGCCTAGTAATCTTGTTTATAAAAACATTCAGCAAGGCAAAAAATTAATAAGCTTGCTGCAAAGAAATTTTAATCAGAATTGTAAGCAGCAATTTTTACTTAATCTTTAAAAAAAATCCGTATAGGATAGGTTAAATAACGAAGTAGGTAGGGGCTAATAAATCTTTAAATAAAGTTTAAGATCAGAAATTTTCAGCCAGTTGGTGGTATAAGCGAACTTTATTTTATTTTACTTCAGTTAAGAAAAAGCATACACAATTATGAATGAAAGTTACCTGTAGTTACTCTGGTAGCAAAGCGCGGCATACAACGTGAGGGTGTGAGAATGGAAGCTTAGCAGCTTGTCCATTTCTATCAGTTCCAGTATATCTATACAACGGTCCTCCTCTGTGAAAGTAACATTAAACCATTTTTTATTACACATGAAACAGACAATGTGTCTCTTTCACAATGAACAATGATGTTTTCAAAAGGGGAAGATAGATGACGCACTAACATCGCATGGAAAAACGGTGCACCACTACATACACCAAAATACACACATTGCTACATTTTATAGGTTGCCAATTGATAAGGATAGAGAGAACAACTAAAGCAGTCGTGCGAACGAAATACTAATGGCTGGCGGCCGGGTTCTGTCGGCTCCGGCCGAATGGAGCCGATAACCATAGAGTCCGGCTGCTCTGCAATACTGTCTCGCTAGCACGACTGCTTTCGTTCCTCTATCCTTGTCTATTAGCAACTTTCAAGGTTTGGGACGATGTTCCGCGTGGCAGTGGGCAGGTTTGTCCTAAGGACTCAGTTGAGTAGGAACAGGTATTTTGGTGAGTCACTTACCTTCCCCTTTTGAAAACATCATTGACCTTACATACATACATACATAAACTCACGCCTGTACCATATCATTGGGGTAGGCAGAGACTACAGCTCGCCACTTGCTACAATCCTCACACACTTCTTTCGCTTCATTCACTCTCATCACAATCTTCATGCAAGCTCGTCGGTTTAGGGTACTCTTGACCTGGCCTTTTTCCAATAATTCGCCAATTTGGTCTAGGAATGTGCGCCTAGGTCTTCCCCTTCCGACGGACCTTCTTCATTGACCTTAAAGATGATTTTACCTGGTATATGCAAGGCCAGCATCGACACTGCATCTTCACATAACATCGACCATCCGCGAATATCGGACAGCTTGAGTGCGTGGACTTGGAGAGATTGGTTCGGCACCTGATAAACATGGAGGTTTTTACAACTAATTTGAGATAATCATTTCTAAATCGTATAAAACAAGGTCGCTATGCGCCTGTCTGTCTCTCCGCTTACTTTTTAAGTCAAGTCATTATGTTCACCTCCACTACACAGGCTTGCCTAGTGTGGAGTCAGTTGTTTATGCTATACGGACTCATCTTTGTATAATATTGGAATACCTAAGGCAATCTATGTACATTGTTGAAGTAGTAAGGATTCCTATGTTGTGTTGATAAATATTTTTTCATTTTCATTTCATTTTTCATTTTCACTTTTGACATGGTTTTCGTAATAGAAAGAACAATTACCGAGGCTTGATAATTTTTAAATATATATTTTGATTAAAAGAAAGAACAGTTAACGAGTTAATTTGTAAATATTTCAATATTTCGAAGTCGCTAAGTCGTCAACTTACAATTAACAAGCTTACAATAAACCAAAAACATCTATCTCTCTATAAAAATAGGGAAAATATAAATTCGGATAAATGTGGCATAATTAGAAAAATGAGACTAAATTCTAATTTCAACTTTTTTTCTATTCTCTCATAGAAAGTGGAACAGGCGGCAAGGTCGAAATATTTGCAAACTGAAATGAGATATTCTAAGTTTTTAAAAGTTATGCTTTCGCAATTCATCTTAAAATTATACTAGCAGCGGCCTCGCGGCGTTGCCCCCGTAAGTTTAGCTATCAGATGCAAAAATAATTTTTCAAATCCGACTGGTAGTTCCTGAGATTAGTGCGTTAAAACAAACAAACAAAGTCTTCCGCTTTATATATTGGTATAGATATGATGTAAATCTTACCCTAGCCCATTGGTGTGGCTTCAAGCACTGAACTTTTAACCTTGGCGGAAACTGAGGTATCACATGTTTATCACTAGTTGGCAGCACTGCGGCACTTAGTGGCAGACTGATGGCCGACCGACCGAGCTCTATCTGAAGAATCTCCTTAGACGTCGCTTCTACGAAAATGGCCGGGAAGAGCTTGGTTTCTGGCTCCATCTGAAATTATAAGTCATGTGAGAAATAGTGAGTAAAGCGAGCACTTAGAGGCAGACTGATGGCCGAGCAACCGAGCTCTGTCTGGGGGATGTCCTTACACGGGCAGCTTGAAGCAGTCAGGATTGACTGTTTCAAGCTGCAACTGCACAGTTAACTATGGAACCGCTTGAGCAGTTGATAATGTTCTGGGCGGTCATAGACATCGCTTCTACGAAGGAATGAACGGGTAGAGTTTTATTTCTGGCTTCATCTGAGAGTGACATTAAAGATGAGAGGGCATTAAAAAGGGCTAAGAAAGCAATTTATTATTGATATACTAGCAGCTATAAAGCTGATGCGTATTTATCATTATCAGTGCACTATTTTCGGCAGGTGACAAGACGGATGGACTGGCGTACATGCGGACAAGTGTGTGAAAGGATTGATTAATGAAGACATTGAGATGACGAGTGATAGAAGACAACGGAGAAAGATAACATGTTGTGCCGACCCCACTTAGCGGGATAAGGGCAAAGTGATGTTGATCTTATCTTCTTACCTTATATTGTGACCCCTTTGTACTTTAGGCTGTCGGCTATAAGTATAGTCACGAATATGCCCTGCGAGGCGATTGTTGACCACTGTACCTTGAACCGGCGGCTAGTATCCTTCCCCTCGCAGGTGAAGGCCACGTAGCCGGTGGCCGTGTCGACGGAGCAGCCCAACATGCCTTGCGAGGCGATTGTTGACCACTGTACCTTGAACCGGCGGCTAGTATCCTTCCCCTCGCATGTGAAGGCCACGTAGCCGGTGGCCGTGTCGACGGAGCAGCCGACGAACATGCCTTGCGAAGCGCCCTTAGCACCGGCTGCTTCGGCCATCACTTCGTTGTAGAGCTCGTCGGCGCGGACCACGTAGCAGGACTGACGGTTTACGCTGAATAAAGAGTTTCGAAGTTATCTTACAATAGATATCGTTGGGATTGTTGAGAAGATTTATAAAGCGCGAAACATGTAGTCGTATTGCTCATTATACGGACTAAAGTGAAGGAAAAAATGTCATTTTTCCTTCAATTTTGACATAAAACGCATCAAAACTAATCAAAATTGAAGGAAAAATGACATTTTTTCCTTCACTTTTAGTCCGTATAATGAGCAATACGACTATAGTGCGCTCAATGATGTTGACGTTTTGTTCAGCGAAGAAATGTCACTTTCCAAATTCTGAATACATTCCGAGAAGGTCTGAATTGCACTGCAGATTCTCGGACTTTCTGATTTTAGGCCGGCCGCATACGCACTTTTTCCGTATACGTTTTCCGAATTCGGAATGCACGCATTCAATACAAATTGTTCTACATGTCTACGTTCTACGTTCCTATTTTTTCCGAACGGAAAAAAACTTGACGTTCATTTCAAAAATAAACCGTGCGTACAGGTCATACGAACTAAAATTGAACGTCTGCGTATAAAAAACGAATTCGGAAAACGTATACGGAAAACGTGCGTATGCGGCCGGCCTTAAAATCAAAACTGTAAATTTTACAATTTGAGGAACATCTGTGAAAATCACACTAATATTATAAATGCGAAAGTTTGGATGTTTGAATGGATGTGTGTTTGTTCCTCTATAACTCGACAACCACTGCACCCATTCGGCTGAAATTTAAAATATAGGTAGATAGTGACCTGCGTTATTTTATCCCAAAAATAAGTTCCCATGGGATAATATACCATGCGGTCGAAGTCGCGGGCGGAAGCTAGTTTACAAATAAATTGATCTATTGCCTATAACTGACCTTTCAACAACCCGGTCATAATCATCAGTGATGATTACAGATGACTGCATAACCTTGTTCTGGTTGAAGTCCTTAGAATGCAGATGGTACTGCGTGGTCACCCATCCGACGTACACGTGCGTCGGGTCCTGACCGGGGAAGATTCTGGAAGGAATTAGTGTGATTAGCTGATTATTTAGCTTATTCAGCTGATTATTATTGAAGAGAAATGGCTTTTGATGAACACCATCTAAAACAGAAGGAGAATGATTTGACATCTTATACGACATGACAGCTTCGTAAGGTACATCATAAAAGGAAAAGTAGAAGGAAGAGTGGTAATTTGTTTGAAAACGTCATTACAACAGAGTAATCTAACCTCATTGGTCACCATTAGATTATAAAACAAAACGAAATAGTTGACGTTTTGTTTTGGTTTATAAAAAGTTTTTTAGTAGAATCGGCCTACAGAGCGCTTAAAATTTATAAATCTAGCTGGTTATAGATAACAAAAGTGATTTTTTTTTATAAATAATACTCACCGAACACCATAAAAGTACTCATTGATAAGCTTCAAGCACTCGGAATCGAAGATCTCATTGCCGACCGTCTCCGTGGTGGATGCGGCCAGGTTTGTGGTCGTCATCTGCTTGCGGTCCTGGGTCGGTGTCTGCATCTGCATCTGGTGGGGGAAAACATCAGAAAGACAATTATTGTTCAACAACGGGGATAGTTTGGTGAGCATTCCGCTGCATTCGGAGCTGGGAACATGAAATTCGGTGAAGAAAGTTTCATTAACTAAAACTGCTTTTTTGTTATAAAAAGCTCGTGCGTCTTTCGCGTGCACAATCTCGCTTGAGTTGTAGCACTCTCGTACGATTAAATAAAAACTAATTTTCTGTTTTAAAGAGTTCGTGCGTCATCTGTCCCCCTCTAGCAAGACTTTTACCATCTCGCTCAGATTAGAGCTCCTTTAAATACACAAAAACAGCTAAAAAAAAAGTAGGCCTTTACATCTTTACTAGATGATTTATACAGTGTCAGGAGGCAATCTTTGCCTACACTCATCGGGAGACTGCAGTCAAAAAAACACTTTTATGTACGTCCCTCTCTATCGAGAATAAATTTTCACCATCTCGCTCGGATTACAGCGCCTTTAAAAACACAAATTGTTAAAGGTAAAAACCGCTACGTTAGTCAAAAAACACTCTTATGCACTTACATTAAGGCCCGTGAGGCTTCCATTCAGGTTGGGCCTACTAGCGCGGGGTTGCTTTTGATTTGCCTTCGAAATAAAAACAAATGAGTGTATGATGATGAGACAAGAAGTTTTGGTGCTCCAATCGGGTAGCAAAATGGTAATGGATTTCGCAATCTAAGTATTTTAACGAATATAATAAACCAAAAATAAATGACAAATGCGAATTTATTTAGAGTTTTTTGGAGAAAAGAAAAATACGAAAGCATTAAGAATGTTTTCACATTCAATTGAAAGTCTTATCAAATGTAGTCGTTTGTAACGGAAAAATATTTAAATCTTCATAGAGAGTTGTTTGAATTTGAAAGTTTAAAAAGCAATGTGTTTCAAGGAATTGTATAAGTACTTAAATTGATAATGTTGCGATTTCCAATATCATTTCGCCACAATAATGACACATTTTGGAATGACTTCGTAAAAAATGAAAAGTTATGAATTTATGATTAAAAGAAATGTGAATTTATAAAACTATAAAGTCAACTGAAACAAAATTATTTCAAAAACTACCATTCAATGGTCATACAGTGAATGTACAATGTAAGAGGTAAACTGGTCAAATTCATTTATCATTCAAAATTCGACTCTACAGTCACAATCAATAAAACTGTTACAGAAAATTCTACTTTATCCACTTCAAAATATATACCTGTGAAACCTTGATCTGTGGGTTGGGTCTTCTAGTGGTTCCTCGTTCTGGAGACACTTCTGTGTCGCTGAAAGGGTCTGGAGTTTTGGACTTGCGTGATTTACCGCGGTCTCCGCTCTCGCCGCGTTTGCTTCGGAAGAACCTGAATGAATTAAGATAATTGATTGTAAAAGACTCAAGTCAAGACGTGTTGGCCGAGTGGGTTAGTGACTCGACTTTCGATCCGAAGGTCGCAGGCTCGAACCCGGGCGTGCATCAATGGATTTTTCGTTTCGAAAAATTGATATGCCTATTAACACGAGCTCTAAACGGTGAAGGAAAACATCGTGAGGAAACCAGTTATCTTTCTAATAGCATCGATGGGCTTGCAACCTGTCACGTATGGGATGCTAACTTTTGCGAAATGTGGGCATGTACCAAATATGTATTTGGACATACCTCTGACTACCCCCTTAGACATCTTCAAAGGATCTTAATACTATTATTTTAATTTCTATTAATGTGCTGTACTTAGCGTTGCTATACGACCTGTAAGTACGAGTGAGCACGCAATATGCACTGCACTGCTCACTTGTTTTATTTCCTCTTTAATCACTATTCACAGACTCAATCAGGGAGAAATTGTGTTTAGCAAAGTCGTAAAAACTCACTTAAAAGGTGATCGCCCTCTCTTATCTTTTTTGTCGTCGGGTGTCAAACTTTGCGCCCCAAGTTCGTACTTAGACATCTCAGCTTCGCTTGTAGATCGCTGCATACCGTTTGTTTGACCTGCAAGGAAATACACCTTAATCCATTGAAAATAAGGTTGTGTAGAAGTTAGACTGTGATAGAAAAGAAGACAATATGAGAGTGAGTTTGAGAAACCCCGAGCATATTGAGATTAAATAAATAGATCTATGAAGTCTTATGTCAAGTACCACTTGAGTATTTGTCTGTTATATTATTTTGTGAAAAGATTAAGTTTTATGTACGTTATTGTAAGTACGAGTATGGCTGTATTTCATTATTAAAAGTTATTCCAAAAAAAATTCACTTAGATATGAGAAGTGATTGAAAACAATGTATTGGTATGTTTTAGGCATTCATGACATTAAAAACGCATTGAATGACACAATTCGCATAATGTAACATATCGTTGAGCAAGTTGCTGATAGATTTTCTTCAAGTAAATTTTCTTCATTAGGTAACAAATGCGATGGTCAAGTGTACCATAATCAATTACACACCAAATAGATGCCTAAAACTAGAACCTGAAGATATTATAATAATAAAAGATGAAGTATCACCCCATAAGCATAAAAACAGGAAGATTCCAAGCAAAATGTACAAAGCAAACCGCAATTCACAAAGCGTTAACCTGGTTGCAAGTTATAGTTCTGACCGCGCGGTATGGAAGTTTTCCTAGGAGGGCGAGACGGTAGGCGTTTCATCTTCGAAGTAGACGGCATCTCTTCTTGGTTCTCGTCATAGTGAAGACCTTGGGAACATAGGGTCAAACTCAAGGGGAAAACATAACAAACAAACATAGTTGGGGTGTAAGCCGCCTATACATGTTTGGCGAGCCTAGGCCAACGCATAGGCAAATTGACGCAAGGACGTTGCAAGTCTGTGTAAACCAATGCGTTTGTATTCACTCGGCCAGCTGGGCGAGCGACACCGAGCGATGGCAAGGCAAGGTAATGCTGTCTACACGTTGGTATTGGTGTTCATTCGGCAAGGTTGGGCCAACATTTATAGGCGGCTTTAAGATAATAGTGGGATCAACGAAAACTTTTAATATTTCAACAAAAACAGGATATAATAGGTTACAACAACGTACGTCAAATATTAGGGACAGAATGGGAGAGAATATTGGGGTAAGTAAAAATAACAGATTAAAAATTGGAATTCAAAGTAGGTACTGTAAAACTAAATAAGTACGTATGGGTGGGTAAACTTGTGCTTGGGAATAAAAGTGAGTTTGAAAAGGTAAAATTGTGGACGAAAACGATAAAAATGATGTACAAATCTACTAATATTTCTACTGCAATACTAATACTGGAACAAATGTTACAAAAACACTGGTAATAATAAATCGATCTCATTTAGAAGCTATGGCCTTATGAACTGCATTTTAAAAAGATAGTTAAAATATTTTTTTTTATAGAAATGGTCATATCAGATAATGGGGTTTTTAGGCCGTTTTTAGACTAATAATATCCTTCACGATGAGAAGGTCTAAGTAGCAAAACGTCCAACAGTGCGAAACGTCTAATGAGCAGTAAGTCTAATAAGCAAAACGTCCATTAATATGTCTTTCGAAGCACGAACGCGTTCAGTTGTAATTGATACGAGCGAGAGTAGCGAGCCCCTCAGTCAAAACTAGAAGGCAATCTTTGCCTACACTTGACGGGACACTGTAGTGCCTGGGACATTGTTGGAAGGACCGATAACTACACCGTTATATAAGTTTTATTTAAAGAACAAATATTACAGTTTACTTTCTATACAATACTTGTCAAATTGCACAATTTATTCTAGAAAAATATTGGTCTAAAATCGGTTTATTATTACCAAACTCAGTCAAAATGGGAAACACAGGCCAAAAGTGGGATCATAAGCTAAAATTGGTACTCACTATTAATTCCAAAAGAGCAACTAAATTCTAGAATCTAAAAGCTAAATATTCGGTTAACTATTAATAACAATAAAATGGTACAGATGCTCTATTTCACAAAGTAAGCTTACAGGCAGCGTAAAATACTGAGCGGTAAAACTTAAAACGTAAAAAAAAATTTTAGGCTTCTCAACATAACCAAATTTAATAAGAAATGTTGAACTTTTTCCGAGATAATCTCGTATGAGTGCGGGAACCTGATATTTAAAAATTTTATCGAGTAAATGTTCACTAATCTTATTTTTTAAAGATATCAAAGATAGAAAGTTCGAAGCTTATTTTCTCAAATTGAAGGGGGTAAAATTACACAGAAACATACATTATTCGTGAAAGCCTAAGACCAATTTTGCCTAGCATGCCCCTTTGAAATAACAGATTGTTTTCCAGTAGCGAAAAACGCTTAAATCTAAACAGCAAGGTAAAATAGAGAGTAAAAAATGAATGCATTGCGAATGAGATGGTATAAACAGATGAGCTACCTTTGATATCATTCATAGTGAACCCACTGCGCATGATTTGGTCGATGTGCGCCGGCATCTGTGCTTCGGTGGCCTCTTTCATTAACATCTGCTGGCGTTCCTTGATCTCTACCCAACGACGGGATTTCTCGTGCTCACTGAAAAAAAAAAAGGACATTTGACAGCGCCATCTATCCCCAAACTAAGCAAAGCTTGTTCTATGAGAACCAGATAACTGATAGAATACTTATATAGATACTTTTTTTTTGTAAATACATAGGTACTCGTACTTATAATACTTTATAACAACCAGACACAAAACAAACATCTATGTTCATCACACGAATGTTTGTCTTGGATAGGAATCGAACCCACGACCTACAGCGCAGAAGACAGAGCTACTACCAACTGAGCTAAGAGCTAAGAGGCCATTCCTGCGCCAATCTAACCCATGTAAAAAAGATAGAGCTAAATAATATTTTTACAAAAAACAAGAAACCGATCAGTTAACATTTAGGTAGTAGAAAAAAGTAAGTTCGTATGAACAAGTGGCCAACTCTGGTTGTTGGCAACATTTAGTAGATAAATAAATATATCGATATCAAATTGGTACCTACCAATTATTTTTCATTTTTTTTTCTTAATCTGTTTCGTCCCACTGCTGGGCAAAGGTTTCCCCAAACTCTTCCAACCGCCTCTATCCTTCGCATTTTCAATATTCAGCATTATTTATTTATTAGGTTTCCTCACCGTTTAGAATTCTCCTAGTGTTTATACTTACTCAATGAACTCGGAGTGGCAAATGACTGGAAGAGACAAGCGTAGAAACTCCCAGTTGGCCTTCTCCATCGTCTCAAACGTGTTGTGGGATATCTTCAAACATGGTGGCGTATCTAAAAGAAACATGGTTTACTACTAAGTATAATCTATACTAATATTATAGAGGAAAGATTTGATTGTTTGTTTGCATTGAATAGGCTCCGAAACTACTGAACCGATTTGAAAAATTTTTTCACCATTATAATCCTACATTATCCCTGATGAACATAGGGTAGGTATAGTTTGCGCCCCGACTTCGCACAAGTAATTTATAAATTAAACCCATGTGAAGCTGGGGCGAACCGCTAGTTTACTATAAGGAGCAAATGAGACTGATAAAAAAAGGAAGTTAGTAATTTTATTGCAGACTTTTAAGTTTAAGGACCGACATTGCAAGGCTGCCTCACGAGGCCGCTCGGAAGGCAGCTCGTTTTAAGGCAAAGTTCAAATTGGCTCGCAAGGGATTTGAACTATTAAGACATTGTATATATATATATATATATACAATGATTAAGCGGTGCACCACTTTAGTCGCGAAGGATCAGGAGTAGAATCACCTAGCTCTTAAGACGTTTCAAAGTGATACACTAAGTGATCTTATTGAATAAATGAATTTGAGTTTGAGTTAGTATAGTGTCTAATGTGGAATGCAACGAGTTTTTTGGGAGGGTTTTCGTATACGTCATCTACAGAGAAAACCCTCATACAGAATGTCAACCATAATGTCGATTTTGCGGTGGCCAAATTGATAAAACGGTATAGCTAAAAAAGTGGTATCCTATCCTATTTTGTCACCTTATTTTGATCTCTATTGATTGGCGAGGCAAAAATGATAGTTACCTGAGCCAGCCGGTATTCTGGTGACGTCAATCCTAGTGTCTGGCATTTCATCTGTGTTCTCGAAGATAGGCTGGTCTTTCGTATACCAATGGGTTACGTCACGGTTCATGTTTCTGAAATAAATAAAAAAAGAATTTCTGACATACTAAAACAAAAACTTAGGTCTTTACATCTTTACTAGATGATTTATACGAAGTCCAGGTCAAAAGTACCCTAAACCGGCGAGCTTGTATGAAAAATGTGATGAGAGTGAATGAGGCGAAAGAGGTGTGTCAGGATCGTAGCAAGTGGAAGTCCGTGGTCTCTGCCTACCCCTGTGGGAAAGAGGCGTGATTTTATGTATTTATGTATGTATGTATGTTATACGAAGTCAGGAGGCAACCTTTGCCTACACTTACACGGGACACTGTAATGCCTGGGACAATGTTTGAGATGGAGTAGGCTTGCCCAGCACCTAAACCAACCTCTCCTGACATACTAAGTAAGTTACTAAATATGCGGGGATCAACTGAGCTACATATTAGGGATTGACTGAGCTAACAATAGAGCAGTTGAGTTTAAAATTTGGAATGAATTGAGCTAAACATGAGCTAAAAACATCGTAATATATGTTACGTTTGTAGAGATTCTCAGCTAAATACGAGTATATAGGCGTATTCAAGTTGAAAATTTAGGATTAAATAGTCTAAATAGGGATCAAATAAGCTAATATGTGTTACAGAGTTGAATTCTAGGCATGTATGAGCTAAACCTTTGCGACTCATTTAACAGAAGATTGATTTCTGTTTAAATTTTTTATAGTAAACCGAAATTTTAAAATAATCTAATAAAGTTGTTTTTTTTTTTACTTAGGTACTTACACACAGAACGGCTCGTATCCTTCTTGTAGACCGCAGGTAGTGAAATACTTTAGGGTGTTCACATCTTGACCGTATGTCAATCTGAAAAACGTTCGAATTTTTATGTGCAAGCAGATGTTAAAACATAAATAGCAAACAATTGGAATTATATTTAGCATAACCAAAAACATAATCAATATTATAAGTAGAAAAGTTTGTATGTTTGTGTTTCAATTCCGTTTTAACTAGTGGATTGACTTAGAATATGTGATCAGCGGGCTTAAAAAGGTCGCTATTGCAGAATCGCAATAAAGGAATTGAACTATTGCCATCTCTTTTCATTGACTGAAAAGAGACGGCATTATAGTTCATTTCACATTGTGATTCAGCTTTAACGACCTTTTTAAGTCCCCTGGAATACGAATAGGCTATTTAATATGTTGGTACCAAGTACCAAGTACAAAATCAGGAAATTAGTTAGGCTATACTTCTAATATTTCATTATGTATGGCTTACTGAAAAAGTGAATATAGAAACTTACCTAGCTTTCTGCCCAACGCCCAAAGTGCAAGCCGGTACAAAGTTATCGCCTTGGACGTCAGCGAACGTCGTCTCACCACCAAGAGCGTCCATCAATAGCTCTCCGTTCAAAGAGAAACCTGAAGTAAATGTAGTTATAAGATCTTTCAAACAAGAAGATACCTTTTTTATCCTCAAATGAATTTGTCTCGAAGCCAACTTGTTAAATAACTAATATTTTTTGCTTGTTTTTTGCTGTAGAGCTCTTTACTGTCATAAATAATGTAAAAGGTAAGCTGCTGAGCTTATATCAAGCGTTGGCGAATAGCTACAATTTAGTCTAACGTTTTTTTAATTACCTGTAACTTTAGTACAAGTAACATTTTAAGCTGTTAAACTTAAAGCAAGCAATGATTTGAAGGAACAAAAACTTTGTAGTTGCTTTAGCTTTTCTAAATATAAAAAAATATTTACAATTTATTATTTACAAGGAAAAATAGTAGGTAAACATAAATCAATGGGTTAGTTTCATACATTAGTTACTCACAAGTTCAAGAAAAATAAGATATAATACAATATTGTTTATACCTTATTCAGGCCTAAAAACTAAAACCATTCAGGAAAAATTTGGGATTTACCTTATCCAACTGGAAGCGAGTTAGATCACCTGAGCTAACCGGATTTAACTTAGATAAGTATCATCATTGTTGGGCTAGCTCATGTGGTTCCTGTTTCAATGGATCAACTGAGCTACGTCGTAATTTTAGATACGTTTTAACTAGCTCAAGTGGTTATTTTATATTACAAGGTATTTCTTAAATGTAACTATATACAGGAAAATTGTTGCTATCTATCTCTGTTTCTTTAGGTAGTTTTCTAACTGTCTTCACGACTATTTTGAGCTAAATCTCAAAATCTACAAAAGGTTGTCATCCATCTAAAAGTATTAAGTACTCGATATTTCTCAGAATATCTTTCAAGGTATCCGTGAAGTGCGCTATCAAAATGTAGCAAGCCAAAAGCTACGTGATGCAGTGTTTGTCGTTAAGAATTTCACAAGCGTTTTTGAAGCAAATGGGCATGATTTTGTTCGATTTTGGTGGTGGCAGGAACATCTTTCTGATGAGCTATTATGGTTTGCTTAGTTTAAATAATGAGTTTGTGATAAGTACCTACTGCAAATACCTTAATTTATCAAAGATGAAATTCAATCAAGAGGTCATATTTTACTGTCATTGTTATTATTAATAGCATGCAAACAATAAAATTAAACATAAATATTGAAAATGTTCTTGACAAAATATTATAAACCAGTTAAGCGCATGTATTAGTAAGTAGAAATTTATTTCGTAAAGCATGAAAAATGTTTCTGCCACAGACTAAAACAAGCCAGCTATTTTTGTTTAAAAATGCCAAACTTTAAAATCATTTGTATGATATTTACTTATCGTTTTATCGATCAAATCGAGAAAGACTCCGACAACGTCACCCACTGCCCATTGCTTGCCGAACGATTCTGTGCTACCGCTGAATACTTTTTCCTCCTTGAAATGATGAGAAAGAACGATTGTAGACCACACCTTATCAATAAAGTTGATATAAGTAGTCTAAAGAAAACCCTACGTGTTCAAGAGGAAGAAATTACGACAACATTAAAAATAACCTGTAGATTTTTTAATAGGATTATGTTGGTATAAATTTTCTACTCACTATAAATAACATTCTCACAGCAATAGTACTTTGTACACATTTATTTTAAAGTTTTAAGGGAAAAACAGAAACAGACCACAAATGAGAGATGTTTTACAGAATGTTATCAAAGTTAACCACAACATCGACAAACCCTATGGCTTGGTGCTACTCTGATATATCATTCAATTTATTCTATTACACTAATTATTGATTTTATTTGTTCTGAGACCCTGAAAATACGTCTAAAATCAACATTCAGCACTCAGAAACTCGAATCTCTTTTTATAAACTATACAAGAGCATAAACGTCCTAAAAACCCCATTCAGAACACAGAAATATGATTTCTAGTTGGTAAACTTTAAGTACTATATCAGAGCAGCACCGCCCACCAGTGGGCACTCACTGATGGTCTGGTCCACCACGTCGAGGAAGCAGCCGACGATGTCCCCAATTTTCAGCTGAATGCCGAACGTATCGCTGCCACCGCCGTGAACTTTTATGCACTATCGTATTTCATATTTATTTTTTGTGGATGGTAATTAACCACCTACTGGTGTTTATTGAATGGTAATTTGTACTTAAATTGCTAGTAATAAAATTCCTGGTGTTTGGGGAATGGGGTAACAGTTGGGCATATATTTACTGCTAAGTGTATATTGATTATTTTGATTCATCGTGAGCTGAAGTATTATAAAAAGCGACATAAATATCTTGATCTCTTTCGTATCTCTTCTATACTCACTCAGATTTATCAAATTAATAAACAGACAAAAGTATTAATAAATTATTTCTGTTTTACAACTTGTGTAATTTTACAATTACCAATAATATAATTGTAGATACTATATTTACATTGATTTTATTACATGTTGAATATTGCATAGCATAGTGCAATAATTGACTAGCTCAGTTTTATTGCATGTCAAGTGTAATATTAGTCTAGCTCAGTTTGTACCAAGTTGTGGTACAAACTGAGCTAGACAATATTGTCATGGTTAGCTCATTGTAGTCAAAACTGGAATGGTTCAACTGAGCTAACAACGTTTATAGCTATAAAACATTTTCAAGTCTGTAGCAAAATTTTATCACTTTCATATTTAATATTCCATCTTGCCTAAATTAAGTTTTGATGAACATATTTTTGGAGAAGTACTAGTGGTTCATGTAATAATGAGTAAACTTACATTGTATCCGTCAAAAGCCCAGGAATTTTCATCTTGTCCTAGCATCATGCCTGGTGGCATGTCGGCATGAGCCCATCCAACCTAGAAATAAAAAATGTATCAAAATCTAAAACTTCTGATACTAAAATCCAATTGGATTACATAAAACGCGCGTAAATAAAACCATTAGTTCCTGCTTTTGCCGTAGTGCTGACGCCGACTCTAACTAATATAATAAAGCGGATGAGTTTGCTTGTTTTTTTGAAAGCGCTTATTTCAGGAACTAACAGTCCGAATTGAAAAATTCTTTCTGCATTTGATAGCTAAACTCTTGAGGGAGGTTATAGGCTATTCATCATCATCATCATCATTACCATTATGCTATCACTGCGCCGCGAGGGCGCTGCTAGTAAATTATATCTATTATCCTGGATTCGACCAAACTGGATTAAGTTTTTACTCGAGAGTAAACTACTGTTTGTATGAATATTTTGACATTGTAAAGTTGACACCTTCTAAATAGGATAACTTGAATGCATGTGCATACAAATTATGAAATAATATTCGGTTGTGCTTTCTAAAAAATTTTATTTCGAATTATGTCGGCTAGTTACTCCGGAGTAAGATGACCTTTGGTCGAATCCAGCCTGAATAGAAATACTCACCCTCATCGGTCCAGCGGTGAGTATTTCGAACTCGAAGTACCATTTGCCCGAGCTGACCGCGTAGTTCTTCTCAGCTCGGTACGTTCTGAAGTCTGCCTGCTTCTGCTTCGATGCTTCTGCTAGCAATGCTGCGGAAAAATAATCAAATTTGCAGTAAAATACGAGTAAAATAAATAGCTCGGTATTTTAGTAAAAACTTTTTAATAAAAACTGCTTTGAATGTTCTTATAAATAGATAATAGTTTGTTTGTGAAGGTTAGCTGGAAAACAGTGGCTCCATGCATTGGCATCAACTTGCATATTTTTTTTACAACACAAGAAAGACATGGTCAATGTGGAGCTGACTAAGCCGCGGGTTTCCACACGATGTTTTCCTTCACCGTTTAAAGCTCGTGTTTAGACGCATATATGAAAATTCCATTGATAAGTAAGTTCGTATGAGCGAGTGGCCAACTCTGATGGAGTAATTAGGCCGCCTAAAGGCCTCCGTCATGCAGAGATGATGCCATTCATGCATAACCGGGATTCGAACCCACAATCTTCGGATCGAAAGTCGAGATACTATCTTACTCGACCATTGATATAGATTGCTTAGATACTTACAATTAATAAATAAATATACCTTCGTGTTGCTCTCCAGTGGGTGGGTCCAGGTTATAACCATAGACCAGCAAAGTCCTTACAGTTTCAGATGCAGTGTCCCGATTGGCTTTCTTGATCGCCTCGTCCACCTTCGGGTAGGGCACCAAGTGGGGCGAACGGTGCATATCTGGGTCCTAAAAATATACATGAAATCACTCATTACACAAAATATTAATATTATTATGAAGCGCTCGTGGAGTAGCTTACTTAGACGTTCTTGATTGATCGCAGCGTTGGGCGCGGTCACAATTTGGATGGTTGACCGCAAGTGGCATTACGCTTCATGGAAGCTGAGCGCTTCCGTACTTAGGAGGGCACGTTAAATTGTCGGTCCCGGCTTTTAAGTCGTTAAGCCATGATGGAGGCCTTTAGGCGGCCTAAAAACTCAGTTACCAGTTGGCCACTTGCCATACAAACTTACAACAAAATTATAACGACATTCAGACTATAATCTTCTAGCTGTGTATGCACGGCGAAATGTAAGACACACCATGCTGTGACCCTCACACCTAGTAAATACCACAATATTAGGTTTGAGAGTCACAGCAGATGTATCCAACGTGAATTGAAGCAGCTACTTCTAGAAATAAAAAAACAATAGCATAGGTGTTTTAAATGCCACTAGTTCATACAAAATTTTGAAATAATATTGAAGTACTGGACATTTTTATTATTTTCCTACGATTTTTAAGTGAATGAGTTTGGGGAACATGGTGGAATCGTTCCCCAAAGGCAGAGTAGGTGGTTCTCTGCAACGGGCCGGCCCATCTGGCCCACTTGCCCGTGGTCTTTCGGCCGACAGCTGTTGTCGGATAGTCCTTATGTCTATCGCCGCCGAAAACTTCGCTTGCGAGTTCTAGACATTCTGATGATAAGTGGCGCCATCTGTAGTGCATAGCATGGTTATGTAGTTCATCTAGCGACAGGTAGATGTCGATACAATGAGTAATTTTGTATGAGCTAGTGGCCAATCTAATGACGAAGTATTTGGACCGCCTGACAGCCATCATATGAATGTAGATATTACCTCATTGAAAACACTATAAACGGGATATTTACCATGATTTTTGGATTTTCGAGTCTCCCGATATTTCGGCACAGTTGCATGCGCCATGATCACGGTAAAGTGAAGTTTTTGCGAGTTTGTGGGTAATCACTGGCAGACGAAACGGTCTACCCTCTTTCTAAGTCTTTTACTACGTCGAACATCAGTACCACCGGTCTCACGTTTATAGTATTTACAATGTTTGCAACCATGATAGTTTCAAAAGTTTTACCTCATTGAGTCCATAAGTCCATCCTTGTTGGATCCTCTCTCGCGCCCACAAGTTGTGTGTGTTCTCGGCCAACTGGTCGACCAACTCGTCCATCTTCGGCGTTAAAGTCACGGCGCTCAGATCTAGCGGCGCTGGCTTGTAGCCGTTTGACTGATAAACAATACAATTATTTTATTTTATTTTTATTTGGAAAACTAACAGCATCAGCAACTTATTATAAAAACAGAATAAACAAACTAGTCGTCACCATTAACATGTTTTCACAGATAAATAACAAAGAGTTTGCACAGTTTGTTTATAGCATTTGTATGAAATCTTATTGTGTGTGTGATGTATAAATAATAGATTGTAAAATATTGGAAAGGATAGTAGAATGGTCATGTTTTTTAAACTTTAAAGTATATTCAACTCTATTTCCATAAAGTAAGGTAAAAATTCGTGTAATGCAAATCGCTCGATTCCAACCAAGCGTCAACGCGCGATTTCGCTTGACGACGTTTTTATGATTTGCAAAACACAAATTTGTACCTTACGTAATGGAAATAGAGTTGAATATCCTTTAAAGTTTAAAGAAAATGACGCGTCACTTCGCGTTGTTTCACTTCGCCTCTGCGTTAGTGTGAGTTGAGCCTTAATAGTTTTTTTTTAATTACCTGCATAAAAGGCTCGTTCGGTAGACGAACGTTTCGAATGCGCGCCGGCGGTTTATCTAGAGTTATGTAGTAGCCCAATGCTAAAATTGTCCTGAAAACAACATACAAAGCTTAATGGGTGATGTCAAGATTAAAAAAAAAGACAGGATCACGAATTAAACCCCAAAGGGTTAGCATAAACTTACTAGCAATTTTTAATTTTATAGTGTTAATTCAGAATTAGGTATTATTTTATTGAAAATGAAAAGCTAATCGGTGCTATAACCGACGTATATGAGCTTATCAAGATTTTCGACCTGAGAAGTATGGATTCCGTGGCCGAGTTGATTGACACTCCAGCTTGAGGGGGATCGCTTGTATCAATGCGGGTTCGAATCCCGTCGAAATCTAACATTTTGTCTAAAAGACTTATGTACTAGCAATATTGACGATGAAATGTTTTATAATATTTTGATCAAATTCTGTATGTACTCGTACATAAAAGAAATCTAAATCTATGTAAACTTTTTGCTAGGACTACCATACTTAACGGAACGTATTACATTATTCATAAGCTGCTTACAGTATGCACAATTGATCTAGGCAGTCGTGTAGTTAGCCGTTTCGCTGCGCATTAGAAAATTTTGTATGAAAAAACTACACTGCGTGTAGCAACATCTACCTGTCGCTAGATGAACTACATAAACATGCTACACACTACAGATGGCGCCACACAACATCAACATGTCAGAACTCGCAAGCGAAGTTTTCAGCGGCGATGGACATAGACGACCAAACAACAACTGTCGGTCGAAAGACCACGGGCAAGTGGGCCAGATGGGCCGGCCCGTTGCAGAGGAACCACCTACTCTGCCTTTGGGGAACGATACCACCCTGTTCCCCAAACTGCGCATCGAAACGGCTAATTTCACCAATGTCATAATCCAAGGTGAGTACTTTACTTGAGTGTCTGCACTGCCAGTTGTATATCGTATCGTTTCTCTGCCGCTGGCAGTCGCTCGAAAGGCACTAGACAAGGATGGATCTTGTGCAAGTCGTCGCGTTGGTCGCCATACATCCAACCAGCTTCGATCTGCAATATAAACCATTATTACTATTATGACCGTGTTAGTACTTCAACTTTCGATCCGAAGATCGTGGGTTCGAATCCTGGCCGTGCATCAATGTATGAAAAATTTAAATGCGCATTAACACGAGCTCTAAACGGTGTAGGAAAACATCGTGAGGAAACCCGCGGCTTAGTCAGCCCCACACGTATTGACCGTGTCTTTCCTGTGGATATGGTCGGTTAAGCTGAGAGGATGGTTTAGATGCTGGGCAAGCCTACTCCATCTCAAAACAATGTCCCAGGCACTACAGTGTCCCGTTAAGTGTAGGCAAAGATTGCCTCCTGACACTGTATAAATTATCGTAAAGATGTGAAAGGCCTAAGATTTTTTACTGTTTCACATAAGAATTTACAGATAGGTTTCCTTACCTTATTCATCGCCCACATTTCGTGAATGTTCTCTGCAAGCTTGTCTCTGATTTGTTCGATGTAAGATGATAATGTGATCTGAAACCAGAAAATTTAATGTAAAAAACTTGTAAAGTTATACTAGTATTCTGTGGTTATACCATTATACTATGAGTTTGATAATTCTCTAACCTAGGGTTTTTTTTTCTTCTTCATTTTGGCTTCGCATGGTTTGTGCATTTTTTTTGGGACATAAATTAACCTATGTCTTTATTGCCGATCATTGCCTATCTATATTTGTAATTTCAGGTAAATCGGTTCAGTGGTTGTCGAGTTATAAAGGAACAAACATACATCTAAACATCCATCCAAACTTTCGCATTTTTAATGTGTGATTAACATTCGATAAAACACAAGTTTTGGAAAGTAATACAGAATGAAAACATGACTTCTCAGATTCTCGTCAAAAAGTCGCCAGCAATTTTACACCCGTATTTATAGACAATAACTTGCTTCTAAGTAATTTATCAATCCTTTATTATAAAATCTTATTCTATAGCCGAGTAACGCAATGTCAAAACCGAACGCAAAATGGTCGAGTTCTCGATGCTCAAGTAAAGAAAACGGTGACTATTACTTAGCGAAGAATTCTAACTTTTGACAGTTCTAACTTCAAGCAGTTTCCTAACTCGAGAATAAAAATCATTATTAGAGTAATTACTTTTACACTCTTAGGTTGGATTCGACCAAACTGTCATCTTACTCCCAGAGTAGTTATTCCGTTAGCCGACAGAATTCGAAATACAATTGTTTAAAAAGCGCAACCGAACATTATTAGGTGCATTAAAAATATCCTGGTTATAAGGTGACAACTTTACAATGTCAAAATATTCAAACAAACAGCAGTTTAATCTGTGGTTTAATCTCCAGATAAAACTTAATCCAGTTTGGTAAAATCCAGACTTACTTGTTTATAAATACGGGTTAGTATATTTACCGCGACAGTGTCCACGGGTGTTGGCACGAAGGCCGTATCGTCCTGTACCAGCGGCGGCCCCGCCAGCGCGCGCTTGTTGAGATTGCCGAAGTAGAAGCACGGCTCCAACGCCAACCCTTGCTGCGGAAGGAGCGACTCCACCAGAGGGGAGTAGCCCGGAGGCGACCGTGATAATATGCTTACCGCGACAGTGTGTGATAACAAGGCGACCGTGATAATATGCTTACCGCGACAGTGTGTGATAACAAGGCGACCGTGATAATATACTTACCGCGACAGTGTGTGATAACAAGGCGACCGTGATAATATACTTACCTCGACAGTGTGTGATAACAAGGCGACCGTGATAATATGCTTACCGCGACAGTGTGTGATAACAAGGCGACCGTGATAATATGCTTACCGCGACAGTGTGTGATAACAAGGCGACCGTGATAATATGCTTACCGCGACAGTGTGTGATAACAAGGCGACCGTGATAATATACTTACCGCGACAGTGTGTGATAACAAGGCGACCGTGATAATATGCTTACCGCGACAGTGTGTGATAACAAGGCGACCGTGATAATATACTTACCTCGACAGTGTGTGATAACAAGGCGACCGTGATAATATGCTTACCGCGACAGTGTGTGATAACAAGGCGACCGTGATAATATGCTTACCGCGACAGTGTGTGATAACAAGGCGACCGTGATAATATGCTTACCGCGACAGTGTGTGATAACAAGGCGACCGTGATAATATACTTACCGCGACAGTGTGTGATAACAAGGCGACCGTGATAATATGCTTACCGCGACAGTGTGTGATAACAAGGCGACCGTGATAATATACTTACCTCGACAGTGTGTGATAACAAGGCAACCGTGATAATATGCTTACCGCGACAGTGTGTGATAACAAGGCGACCGTGATAATATGCTTACCGCGACAGTGTGTGATAACAAGGCGACCGTGATAATATGCTTACCGCAACAGTGTCCACGGGTGTTGGCACGAAGGCCGTATCGTCCTGTACTAGCGGCGGCCCCGCCAGCGCGCGTTTGTTGAGGTTGCCGAAGTAGAAGCACGGCTCCAACGCCAACACTTGCTGAGGCAGGAGGGACTCCACCAGAGGCGAGTAGCCCTCGGGAGCCGCGTAGCGGAGGCGACCGTGTTCACCGCCTAAGAGGAAGCGGCAACTGCGAAACAAATACAAATTATAATTTTATTTTGTTTTAGTGTTAATCCACACTTGGTTCGAATCCTGTCGGAATTGAAAATTTTGATAAGATTTTTCAATTTAAAATACAAATTAATTTATTTACCAAAGAAACTTAGCTACCAGCTAACCCTCTGTGGGTTTGCTGGTGGTCCTCGCACGAGGCAAGCCTATATCTCGGGAGGCCAGTTTACAAGATAGATTACCTAAAATTGCCTTAAATTGAAAAATAAAGTAAAAAGATTTTTAAATTAACAAATAAGAGAAGCGGTTACTAAGAAACATGAAATAAATAAATATTGCTGGACATTTCACACAGCGCCATCTAGCTCCAAACTAAGCAAAGCTTGTACTATGGAAACCAGATAACTGATAAATTACTTTTTTTTTGTAAATACATACTTACTTATAATAAATACTTTATAACACCCAGACACAGAACACAAATGTTTGTCCTGGATGGGAATCGAACCCACGACCTACAGCGCAGAAGGCAGAGCTACTACCAACTGAGCTTGTCTATTGTCTGTCTATTGGCTTGTCTATTGTCTAGAATAGATAATATCACTACGTATAGAATGGCCACTCGTCGAGTGTCCGGGGTGTAGCTGGATTAAGATCATAACAGAATGATGGCCGAGTCAGGCCGGGATTCGATATTACGACCTTCGGGATTGACTGTCGAGTACTACCCCACTCGGCCAACACGGCTCTCTCTTTACGACATTCTGTCACTATATGATATACGAAACTTACCTCAGTTTACTAGAACAGCTGATTGCAGGGAAGAACATGCCTTCCAGATTGAAGTTAGTGAAGGATCCGGTGACCCTTACGCCATTGAACATAAAGTTGATAATCGGCACTGTTAGGTCCAGAGCGCAGCCGATCACATCGCCTAGAAAATAAAAACAGTTAACTTAGTTAGCTGAAAAATGTTATTAGATTATTAGTTGATAAAAATATGAATTCACTATAATTTGTTATTTATAAAAAGACCTTATTAGATATTTTTTTATAAACTGAAAATAGACTATGAAGTTTCCTTCATATAAAAAGCTAATTGATTTCTTCACAATGTTTTTCACAATTTTGATACTTACCTCGACTCTAAAGAAGAATAAGACTTGCTACTAAAATAATTGCGTAAAAATGAGGTTTAAACGTTTAACTTCCTTTACAGATTTTTTTTCGGATTTTACACTTTTACGAAAGTAAAAAAAAAATACATTTATTATGACAATGAAAAGAAAAAGACATTTGAGTTCTTACCTTTTCTTATATAAGGTTCCTCAGCGTGCGTTCTATTAACCGGCGTCTTTCGCCCGCCAGACCATAGGAACGCTCCGTCGAAACCGAACGAGTACAGATCGTCGCCGACGCCGTTGCCGCCCCATTTCTCACCACCGCCCGGGTAAGGCACGTAACTGAGAAATAATAGCTTTTAATGTCAGTATTTTCATATCTATACTTTCTATATCGTCTCTACCATAGGTTCTCAACGTGGGCGATAACGCCCCCTCGTGGGCGTTTGTGACTTTCAGGGGGGCAGTAACCCAGCGAAAATTACGACATGGGGCACATTAAGATTAAAATATAGCTCTTGAAAAAAATATACTTGTTCTCAAAGTGGGCGGTGCACGGTGGGCAAAATAAGGTTGAGAAACTATGGTCTATACTAATTAAAGCGGAAGAGTTTGTTTGTTTGAACGCACTAATCTCAGGAACTATCAGTCGGATTCGAAAAATTATTTCTGCATTTGATAGCTAAACTCTTGAGGAGGGTTATGTCTTTACCCCGCTAACTGTTAAATCACAGGGTTACCCGCTAACTGTCAAGTCACAGACTTACCCAGAAGTATTGGCCCATCCGATGCGTAGATGCGGCATCATATGCGTGGTCTTTTCGATGTGGTCCATGGTCACCTCGAAATACCACTTGCGGTACACAGCTGACCCTTCCACGCGACCCACGAAAATGTTTGGACGGACACTGAAAGAATAAATAAATAATAACTTTATTGAGGACACAATTTCACAATATAATCTAACTTTTAATTTTTATAGTGTTAAACAACACTTTGGTATTTTTTCATTAATTCAATAATTAATCGGCTTAAGGAGGATCGCTTGTATCATTGCGGGTTCGAATCCCGTCGAAATTGAAAATTTTGATAAGATTTTTCATTTTTAATGAAATATAATCTAATGTAATCTAGACTATTTTTTCGAGTTACAGTGTCCTACAATCGGCGGTCTTATCGCTCGTTGCAATTTCTTCCAGACAACCGTAAAACTATACTAAATGCTAAAACTAGATGGGGTGACACACAACAGAGAACGATTTCCAGCGCGTTTGGTATTCACCAGCCTCCGAACTATAGTCGGATTGCTCATTATACGGACTAAAATTGAAGGAAAAAATGACATTTTTCCTTCAATTTTGATGTTTTTAGTCCGTATAATACGACTATAGTTAAGAAATTTTATTTTAGTCAAAATGCCGAGCAATACATTGTTCGCAGTGTGAAGCGCTCGTGGCGTAGCTTGCTGAGACGTTCTTGATTGATCGCTGAAGTTAAGCAACGTTGTGCGCTGTCACTATTTGGATGGGAGACCGCAAAGGGCATTATGAGCTGAGCGCTTCCGTGCTTCGGAGGGCACGTTGAATTGTCGGTCCCGGCTTTGAAGTCGTTAAGCCATGACGGAGGCCTTTGGGTCTAAAACTCCGTCACCAAAGTTGGTCACTCATACGAACTTACTTTAGTGTGAGACGCGACCGCGAGGAGTAACCTTGCCGCAATTCAATCAATTATAATAAAATTTGCCATAGACGTTGCCATAGGTACGGAGCTAAAAAAGGCCGTTATCAGAATCATAATATGATTCGTATTATGTTTTGTTCTTGGTACTCTCATGTCTATGAAAAGAGACGGCAGGTAGTGCAATTCCGATTATGATTCTGCTCTAACGGCCTTTTTAGTCCCACAGAAAAGGAGATAGGATCTTTCATATTTCTCTTACCTGGACACATGGTCTACCAGCTGCGTCTGAAGCAGTAGATTCTTCCCGGGTAGCAAATAGTCACAGATGTTGTTCTGTGACGATCGCACCGCTACGCCGTTACCGACGCAAAGAGAGCACAGCACGTCTAATACTTTGGGGTCCCGGCCGTGCTTCTCTAACAGCGATATTATCACTTTTATGTGCTCGTCCTGGAGAAATAAACAAAAATATTTAAAAAAAAACATCAACATTTTTGATTCACACGAATTAGAGAATGTATGGGAATTGTTTTTTTTTAATTATTGCAAAAACTTACGAGTTGATTTGGTAAGTTACTTTGGGAGAAGTGTTTCTGGTGGGAAATAGAGTCGATTAAGACCAACTTGTTTTTTTTTTGACAAATGTAATTTTTTAGATAACAGTAGGTAAGCACTTTTTTCAAAAATCTAAAAATGCAGTTATGTTTTTCTTCAAAATAAACCTATAGTTTCCTAAGAACAAAACTTTCTAACTACAAAAGGAAAGGTGTAGCTACCCTTAAGAGCCCAAAAATTTGCCACATTCTGTATATAAGAAAAGAGTAGAATCACCTAGCTCTTAAGACAATTCGCTGTGATACTAGAGGTCCTGAACAAATTATTTTTGATTGACTCACCCGCATCATATTAAGCGCTTCAGGTGAGTCGATGAGCACACAATGTAAGACATCTAACATGCCCGTGCCTTCACCCGAGGCCTGGGATCCGAGTCGAGAGAACAACCAGTTGAGGCGGTTCGAGTTCGCGAACTGAGCGCAGTTGGTGTGGTTGCCTTTTATAATGGCGGCTGTGGAGGAAAATTTGAAATTACTTAGACGAAAGTATAAATCCTTACAAGGAAGTCAGTGTGATTTCAAAGCATGTTAGGATATATCATGTAAGTCATTTTGAAATTGCAAGATCTGCCAATAGCGACCAAAATCGATCTCAAATATGATAGTGCCGTGACCACGCAAGTAGCTCTGTCACTCTCAGATTGAACGCGACAAAAGATACGTTACGCGATCGTTTGAGATCAATTTGAGGTTTGAGACAAGTAAGACCATCAGCCCGCTGATAGCCAGTCTGATTTCCGAATTAGTGGGTATTTTATGGTTGTTTCAGGGTTTTCATGGTCTATGCAAACCAATGCAAATTGGCGCTTGCATACACTCGGCCAGCTAGGCGAGCGATGGCAAGGCAAGGCGAATGGTGCCCACACGTTGGCACTAGCATTCACTCGGCAAGCCTGCGCCAGCGTGTAGTAGCGACTTAAACTGTTGTCTGTTTTGTCACAGATCCGTACACACTCCATTATGCACTCAGTATGCACTCGCGGTTTTGATAACATACGACAGGGTAATATAGCAAAATACTTACCCAAAAGCATCCATTCAAAATACTCACCCAAAAGCTGATACAGATATCCAGAGATCATCTCCCAGCTCTGCCCCGACTCATCACCAGCCAGGAAGCCAGCCAGGAAGCCCTGTGATGTGATGACGTTGATCTTGTCTATCGCTTCGAGGATTAGATTCAGGATACCCTCTTCTTGGAACAGATCCTGACGGTTTCGCAGCGCGCGAAACCTGTTCTGTTTCTCTTCATGTTCTGTTGGTATTGAAGTTTTTATTAGTTGGATATTGAAGGTAAATTAAAGTTATTTGCAATAAGATGACATGACTCAAAATCTTAGATAAGGTCGTCTGTAAAGTCGGGTTACAGGTGATAATTTTCCGTGATAACGTCATAAGAAAACATTGATGAACGATCGTGCCTCTCTATCGCTTGCACGCTCGGCTCAGGCGGAACGTGACAATGAGTCATGCTTTTTCGTGCGTGCAGCCGGCGTTCATCGATTTATAAGACGATATCACATTAAAAATATTTTACAATCAAACTTATTTATTGTTTCAACTAAAATCTCCCAAAACCAATCTTATGAAAATTGTATCAGTTGGAATTTCAGGACTAAATAAATTACGATAATCAATCAAAATAAACCTATATTTTTGAAATAGGACTATATTTTGTACACAATTTATCTTAAACTACGTCATCTTGTTGCAAATAACTTCTTAAGCTGATAATGGAAAGTCCTTCATCATAGCTTAACTATTGCAGCCGGAATCTTTCGCTCAGAAGCCCTAAGCGCTTAATTTATCTAGCAGTGACATTTTTGTGATGTTCCTAAAAGTGTTTTAGCATAGCTTAAAAATACTAGACAAGCCACGCCTAGAGCGATTATTATGATCTATAGTGGAATTATATGTTTTAGCATGGTGTATGTGTGAATGGATTATGCCAATTTAATAAGAACTCTATTAGAATTTGATGTTGATTGATTGTGTTTAGAGAATTTTGAAAAATATTGGCGCAGTCTTACGAATAAAAAAATCTTAGTTCAAAAAATATTTAATTTGTTGTGTAAAAGTTGTTGTGTACCTTAATTAATGTAAGTACATGAATCGCGCTTAGAGTAACTTTAAAATTAGAACTACGTTTAGAGTAATTACTAAATTTGGCGCAGCCTTGTGGATAAAAATCCCCTTATACTTGGCGTTACACTTCATATGGTTTTGAACATTTGCAAGCTTCTGCAAAATGCATCTAAAGAAAGCTGCATAGACAAACAAGCAACTAAATCATCTGCATGATTTAATTTTCTTTGCTTCAATTTGCTTTTAAACTGTACTTTCCTGTCATAACAGCAGTGTAATGGGGGTTTTCCAAATTCGCTGCCGAATAATTTTCATCGTCATGCATCAATTTCGGTAGAATGGTTAGTGAGCTAATGAGTCTACTAGCGTTGTACCTCGTAAGTTTCGAGCCTGTCCTAAGTAGTTTTGCGGTGTGGGACAGAAAACATGTCATAAAATTAGACTGAACTAGTCACATTTCATATTCGTGCTTTTGTATGTAGGTATGTATATTCGTATGAGTAAGTGGCTAACTCCGGTGGCGCAGTTTTTAGGCCGCCTGAAGACCTCCATCATGGCTTAGCGACTTAAAAGTCGGCACCGACATATTAACGTGCCCTCCGAAGCACGGAAGCGCTCAGCTGTCAATGCCACTTGCGGTCACCCATCCAAATTGTGACAGATCAGAACTTCGCTTAACTTCAACGATCTATCAAGAACGTCTAAGCAAGCTACGCTACGAGCCTGCTTATATTATTGGGCATGGATCGAAATCTTTTTTAAGGAAGATTAAAAATTTCATATTGTCTAAAATCGGAACATCGTAGCTGTCATTTTATGACACTCTTAAAATGAAAAATTATTTCCATCTTCGTTACTAATGCTTTGTATAATTTTAGGTAAAGATTGAAATAATTAGATCCGCTTTGATTTTCGGAATAAAAGTAGCGTAGATAATACTTTGTACCTTCGTGCTTACTATGTATGCAATATTAAAATGCAACAGTATTTATTATCATTATAATATACTCATGACTCACCCATATCCTCATCAGGTTGCGCGAAGTAGTTGATCAGATCCTCAAGACACATCACCATCTCTCCAAGATTAACTGATGCGAAGAACATCGAGTGACGTCGGTTCTCTTGCAGAGTTTCTAGGCCGCTGTCGAAGAATATCTTATGAATTTAGTTGAGAAATATTTTTAAAATCAATATCATCTGAAGGTGACTTCGCCCGCTAATAACATAATAAACATCTGTTTAGTGTGTAAGTTACAAGGACCATGTACGTACATTATAACTTTATTTGAAAATAAATTATCATATTACATTTTAGTAAGATTTCATAATTATTTGCTTGTCCTAATGTTGTCGGTATTTTACTATATTATATTTGACTTGATAGACGCTTTTCTGTTAATCAATGTACCTAATCAAATTAATTTTGAGTTCTTGTAACAATCCCACAAAAACCTACCAAGTTTTTCCGATTTTTCCAACTTTTTTGCAACATTTTAATAAAAACATCAATAAAGTAGTCTAATCAGTTTTGTTTATGTAAATAGGTCAGTTTGGGGATCCAACTTATAAAACAAAAGTAGAAGTTTTCGAAAGTAGTTAAATAGTGTTCCAGTCATAACTAAACAGCTGAACCAATTTTTCACTCTTCGGCTTTCTAGTCAGCCCCCCTAGCCATATTACACTATCTATCGTCGCTGTAGAATAGAAAACTTCAAAATGTATAAGAATTGACGTTCTGACCACGCGACTCATCACCTTTAAACGTCAATTCCTATACATTTTGAAGTGTTCTATTCTACAGCGATGATAGATAATGTAATATGGGTAGGGGGTTGGTTACTTACTTGATAAACTTGGTGAAGAGCGAAGAGCATTTCCTGATGACCCTGGCTGTCCTGGACTCCTCCTCCTGTGACCTGGAGAAGTCTAGTCCATCGTCCATCTTTCCTTCTTCGTGAAGGATCGCCTGCTTCTCTTCTACTTTACCCACACCCTTCTTCTTGGTCTCATAAGACTGGAAGGAAGAAGAGATTTTAGCATATTGACACGTCAATGTCACAGGCTTGCTATTTCAGAGATTATGAAGTAAGTATGTAGAAAAAAGTATGTTAAATGAGAATACACTTTTAGCCCTTTCCGAACGGTCGAATGTGGAACCGGGAACAGTCGAAAACAAGGGGTAGTTGTCATATTATAAAAATATGCTAGATTCGAGTGGAATCGGGGTAATTTAGATACAAAAAAGGCAACTTAAAATTATAATTTTACATGACTCTTTTTGAGAAAAGTTATTGAGAACTGAGATTCATTCATGGCCCTATTGATGAAGTTCTAAATATAAAAGGTTACATCACAGCTTAACAACTTTTAAGGCAGGACAAACAACTAACAGACGTAGCACTCAGGCCTATAAGCGGTCACTCATCCTTTTTCTGAATGCTCTGAACATTCAAGTACGACTTGCTATAAAGTATAGTCTACCTTATAAGAAAGCCACAGGTTTGTCTCCGAATGCTGCATAATGACGGTGGAGTCACCATACTTGATGATGGGCGCGCCAATCACTTCCAGGTCCTTGTCTTCCAGGACCTGCTTCTGGTCATCCTTCTCTTGGCGGAGGCAGAAGGCGCAAGAAGATGTTGTGGCTTCCTCTCTGGAATAATCAGTTTACAATTAACACGAGCTATACGGTGAAGGAAAACATCGTGAAACACGCGGCTTATTCAGCCCCACATGTATTGACCATGTCTTTCCTGTGGATATGGCCGCGGCTAAGCTGAGAGGATGGTGTAGGTGCTGGGCAAGCCTACTCCATCTTAACTATGTCCCAGGCACTACAGTGTCCCGTAGTGTAGGCAAAGATTGCCTCCTAACACTGTATAAATCATCTTGTAAAGATTACCCTTAAAACTCAAACATTTAGACTCAAAAGTAGAAGCCAAAATGAGAAAGAGAGAGTATGAGGAGGATATTCACTTTCTCATTCATATAGAACGGCTTTTTTGGTGATGTCTCGAATTCTGAGGCGGTGCAAAGTTCGCCGGGACAGCTAGTTATGACTATAACGTATAAAGAAAGCCATAGATAGATCATTTCGCAACCCCAGAATAGAAGTGACTCAATTCAAAAAATTGGGAAAATGACTTGAACACTTAGAAAGACTCAGAAAAAAACTATCTGCTAGTTATTAAAAAACTGCTACTTTTTGGTTAGAACGTGAAAAACATAGTAGCTGCGTCTCTTTCATTTCAACAGTTTCTCCTCCCTCTCCCGCGGAAAACGGTTATTTATCGAAATTCCCAAAAATCATGATTTTTAAATTGAGTCACTTCTATTCTGGAGGTGCGAATTTTGATTAACAGCCTCTACGAATATTTTAGTTAGGCACCGATGGCTGAATACGAAAAAGAACGAAGTTATTTTAAACTCACCTGCTAACTAAATAGAGTTCATTCTGGTCGTTCACTCCCAGATATCTTCCCGTGGTGATGTGTCGGATCCTCATGGGATGCAGCCAGTTGATGAATCCTCCCGCCCACTTTGTACGCGCCAGCTCCAGTCGCCATAGCGAGCGTGCTTGGGACATCACCGAACCACCTTCGTACACTACGATACTGGAAGGAGAAAGTAGATGGTCAGAAACAGCCAAAGACAAAGAAAACTATAGACTGCTGGATCGTCCCTTTTCACTCACACATAACCAAAGAAGGATATATACGAAATTGTTGTGAAAAATGAGATGGAGCATAATATATTTTGTCTCTCATCGTGTGCCGGCTCTTTGTAGGTAGAGAACATCTATGTTCTAAAATTCTGTTCTATTCGTAGTACATCATAAGGACCTTATGATGTACTACGAAACAATGGATCAACTTAATTTTGTCCCTTTCGGCGGCACGCTCTCAGTGAATCTAGTGCTATTATACATCTATGGAAACAGCTGTATGGGTCAATATCGTGATCGATGCTGACAGCTTTTAGAAGTCATAGGACTTCGGACACACGATTTTATAATACTACTAGTATACTAGTATACTACTAGTATAGATACTATATATATATATAGAGTATGACCTCTAAAAGCTGTCAGCATCGATCAACAAATTGTTGGCATTCGATCCGTGAATCCTTTTACAAGCTTTTATTTAGTTTCACCTGTCTCAGTGTATGTCTGATATCAAATCTTGCAAGTTAAATTTGACCCACTTCCCAGTGTCCGATTGAGCTGAAATTAGGCACATAGAGATTCTCGGTGACTTTGCAATATTATGTTGAGTACATCAAGGAATTTCTATACTACGTACCTGGAACGCTGACTGAGACAGAAAACAAGGTCCGCTTGAAATAAAACTTGGGCGGTGTGTCTCTTTCTTTTTGCAACTGTGTGAAAGAGACAAAGCACCCAAGAAAGCCTCTCAACAAGACCAACAATCTTTATAACCAAGATTAAATGATAATAGATCGTTGTTCAGTTGCGATAAGGTTCAAAATCCTTTGTACATTAAATGTCAGTTAGCACTCCAGTTACGTAGTTTAGAATCTTCTTGGAGTACATAGACCTACTAAAAGTATTGGAATCTCTTACCTTTATACAATAACTGACAATCACAGAACTAACATAAGTTTTACTGCTACTTGCAGTCCCAAATATCCTTACCACGTGATGAACATAGATGTTTGTTCTGTGTCTGGGTGTTATAAAGTATTATGAGTATGTATTTACAATTTTTTTTCTATCAGTTAAGTAGGTATCTGGTTCCCGTAGTACAAGCTTTGCTTAGTTTGGGGCTAGATGGCGCTGTGTCAAATGTCCAGCAATATTTATTTATTTATTATAGACACTTACTTCTGCCCCGGTTCTTGCGACCAGGTGCTTGGTATAGTGAGACACTCGTCCCCTCCGTGGAAAAACCTCAGCACATCCCCTCCGAAAACGTATCCGACGTACTTCATCCGAGAGATACCGGTGCCGTACGGTTGGACCGACCAGTGCGTTACGTGGAACGACGCGTTCACTATAGAGACTTCGTTTTCTTTTGTTGTGTGCTGGGGAGAGAGCATTTTGTTAATTCAACCAATAGAGTCCTTTGAATGGACACAGCGGTCGTAAAAAGGTCGCTAAAGCAGAATCGCAATATCACAGATAATATAATACTATACTAGGCAATATGGAATGAACTATAATGCCGTCTCTTTTCAGTCTCAGACAATGAAAAGAGATGGTATATTCAATTCCCTATTGCGAATTTGCAATAGCGACCTTTTTAAGCCCGTTCAAACTCAATAAACCAATGAGAGCACCATCGCTTTGCAGTTCAAAAATGAATCGCTAAAAATATTACAAAATGATAGTTGTGAATAATGTTTAAATGAACGTTTTCTGAAACATTTAAAAATCTTAAGTAAAATTGAACATTTCACATTGAAATATGATTTGTGAAGTGAAACATTTAAAAACTCATGAATACAGAGACAATGGTTTTGTATGTCCAGTGAAAACATATATAAACTACCATGTACCTAATACAATATTGTATCATAATATGATACATTTAAACCACAAATGAACGATTTGACACCTCGTTACGTTCTGAAACAAGTTTTGGGCTCGATATTATATTCTTTTGTAACTTTAAAAATTAAACAGTGGTCCTATTGAAATAAACTTAAATATATTTTATTTACGAGCAGAAATCTCGTAGTTTAAATTTATTTTTGGATTTAATTCAACAGTATAATTTACATAACATCGAACCCAGGGGACCTATGTCTCATTTGTAAATTACATTTCGCCACAGTATGTTGTAGCGGTTCTACAGTTGTCACAATGGATCTAGGCGTTCGTGAAGTTAGACTTTTCGCTAGGCAGTAGAAAATGTTGAATGTGTAGCGACATCTACCTGTCGCTAGATGAACTACATACACATGCTACGCGCTAAAGAGTTTCGGAATAGATGGCGACACAACCGCATATGTCTAGAACTCGCGAGCGAAGTTTTCAGTGTCGATAGACATATCTAGGACCAACCGACAACAACTGTCGGTCGAAGACCACGGGCAAGTGGGCCAGATTGGCCGGCCCGTTGCAGAGGAAACACCTACTCTGCCTTTGGGAAACGATTGCACCATGTTCCCCAAATATGAAAAAGTTTCACTGCGCATCGAAACGGCTAACTTCACGAATGCCAAGATCCGTTGGAAGAAGTGAAACTTTCGAGAAACAGGCCCCAACACATAACATACAACATAGCACTGCCTCACCGATAATAGAAATAAGTAAGCCTTGTTTTTTCGCTGTAGTATCGTATCGCATTTCATCGCCAACTTTCCCTATATTTCAATCAAAATTGTAAAGCTTTGTAGACAAAAAAGTTGAATGAAAATCACTATTTAAACATTTGGTGCATAACATAATTAACACAAGGGAATTATTCTCCGATTCATTCAAAATTCTAGGACATACAAAGATATAGTTCGCGTCATGTAAAAAGAACGCTGGAAGAAAGTAGAGGGGTGTGTTTTGTCTCATGTTTGCGAATATGTAACCCATGCGCAAACATGAGACAAAACACACCCTCTCCACTTTCTTCCAGCGTTCTTTTTACATGACGCGAATTATACAAAGCAAGCTACAAAGATACCAAGTAAAGTTAAATAATAGTATATTTTAATTTTATTATTTTAATAAAACATTGTTCAAACCGTTGATATTTACGTAACTTCTGTATGTTATTTATGTATTACGTACGACAGTTTTTTGAAATATTTTATTCTTGACATTATTTAACACACGGAAATTACTCACGTAAAAATATCGTCGATTTACCGCGAGGAGTAACCTTCCCGCAACTCCCTCCTTACCCAGATGAAGATTCTCCGGATGAATCGAAACATTGTCGGTATCTAAATCAACGATATTTTTACGTGAGTAGTTCCCGTGTGTTAAATAATGTCTAGTACCACTCACGAAAGTTTTGAAAGTGAAATATTTTATTCTGACTAAACCACTGTTTTAGTGCTGGTCTATTTAAATGTATAAACTGGATAGTTGTACATGAAGTTTAGTAATATCTTCGAATACGTGATTTTAGACAACTTAAAGTTACAACGGCTGCCGTAAAGTTTTAAATAGGATAGCTTAAGAAACTTCAACTTACCAAGTATCTCTCAGTGGCCACGGACACTAGAATCAGGTCGTCACCGACTCGAACTTTCTCACCCTCCGATCTGTAACAAGTTAGCTTTGTTCAGAAGTCTATAGCGAGTAGATTCTAAAGTTACTAACAAAATGAATCACTTTATGTACGACCTAATTAAAAAAATATGGCAAAACGTTTTTATAAAAATGTAATATCCCGACTGAAATCCCAAGATGCGATAGACATATTCTTTCAGATCTTTAGGCATTTTTTGATCCTTTGAAGATGTCTAAGGAGTGACGTCACGGACGTGAATCTGGTCGTTCTGTGTCCGTACTTTTTTCATTGATTTTAAAAGATTTATTGATCGCCGAACCCCGTAGTTGTGCGCATGGACGTATATAAGGGGGGGTTTAGGGGGTCCGGACCCCCCCTTAGCCCATTAAGTTGGACCCTTGGACCCCCCCTTAACAAAGATCTTTGTATTTAGGAACCTTTGGACCCCCCCCTTGACAAAGCTATAGCTACGCCCCTTTGTGCGCATCTTCTTGGACATTGTTCTGTGTGTTGGTACATTCCCACATTTTCAAGAAGTTAACATTCCATACGTGACATAACTGGTTTCCTCACCTTCTGGATGTTTTCCTTCACCGTTAAGAGCTCGAAGCTTAAATTTTTCGAAACGAAAAATCCATTGATGCACGCCCGCCCACCGTCGGGTTGAATATCGAGGCACTTACCTACTCAACACTGTTTTTATTATATTATTTATTTACTCGACTTTTGAATGTTGTGCGGATTATGCAAATTCAGGCTGCCATGCTATTATTTATTCCAAGTTTCATTCAAATTGCCATATTTTATTTCATGGGTGTATGGATGTGCGTGGAGGTACAGTCAGCGACAAAAATCGAAGAACTTTTTCTTCACGTTATGTGCGAAAATGGTCAATTTTGTTTACAATTAATAATAGAGCATGGCAGAGCATCTAATATTACCTAAAGTTTTGATGTACGGGTTCAGTAGATTTATAAAAGTTTGAAATCCAAAATGTTCATCGATTTTTGTCGCTGACTGTACGAGTAGGAGGTATACCTCTGTTTGCTAGCTGGATGTAGGGTCCACCAGCAAGCTTCTCCTTGCGAATGCTCCTGCAAACCCACGTCAAAGGCCAGCTTGTCTTGTGATGATGATGTGGATAGACATGCCAGGTACTGAAAATATTATTAAGATTAAAAACAAAGATCACATAATAATTTAAATGTATTTTATCAGTTTGGTTCCCATAGTGCAAGCTTTGCTTAGTTTGGGGCTAGATGACGTTGTGTGAAATGTCCTCCAATATATATTTATTTATTAATAGCTTCCGCCTGCGCCTTCGCTCGCGTGGTACCTACCCGGATGAAAAGTAGCCTATATCCACTCCAAACATTAAAATCCGTTCAGTAGTTTTTGCGTGAAAGAAAAACATCCATACATCCTCACAAACTTTCGCATTTATAATATTAGTAGAAAATAGGTGGGATAGGATTTAATAACATCGTAAAGGAGACTGTTTTTTTTTATATGGGGAGTGGTCTATGAACCAATAGCGATACTGTAGTGGTATTTCTGTGGGGATACCTCAACTACATCCTTGTGCAAGGGGGCATCAAAATCCAACCCGGCAGTTTTGAGAAAAATAATACTTTAGAATTCACATTTCTTGCAAAAATGTTTTTATTTTAGAAACGTTTTGAACGGTTATTGTGGTTAGTGTCTGTAAAGTTCGGACTACAATGGAATAATATGGTGACAGCGACATGATCTGATGATGGAGTCAGGAGCTATTCAACAGAACTCCTCAATAAATAAGCCGATTGAGTTGAAACTTGGCATGTCTATCAAGTTTTAACTACAATGTAATAATATGGTAACAACGAGCTAATCTGATGATGAAGTCAGGAGCTGTTCAACAGAACTCCTCAATAAATAAGCCGATTGAGTTGAAACTCGGCATGTCTGTCAAGTTTCAACTACAATGTAATAATATGGTAACAACGAGCTGATCTGATGATGGAGTCAGGAGCTGTTCAACAGAACTCCTCAATAAATAAGCCGATTGAGTTGAAACTCGGCATGTCTGTCAAGTTGCGACTACAATTTACATTGTATCACCTGTCCGTTTATTATTTTTAACACTGCAGTTCGTTTATTTCCATAAGTGAAAGTATAGGCTTTTATAAAAGTCAATGTTAGACGGCTGTTTTTCTGTAGTTATCTATTAGGCCTTCCCCTCTCCTAAGGGACAACAGTCGTAAATATATATAAATATACGGGGTGTGGCAAATTCTTGGTCACTGAAGGGTACCTTTTCTCTTGTAGTTACAACGTTTTTTTCTTATAAAACTGTTATTTTATTTTGAAGAAACAAATAATTGCATTTTTAGATTTGGCAATGAAAGTGGCACTGTAATGTTTACAACTCCTAACATATAAAACGAATGGAATGTGTTTTTTTGAATTATTGCAAAAACTTACGATTTGATTTGGTAAGTTACTTTGGGAAAAGTGTTTCTGGTGGGAAATAGAGTCGATTAAGACCAACTTGTGTTTTTTGACAAATACATTTTTTTAGGCAAACTACTTTTTTTCAAAAATCTAAAAATGCAATTAGGTATTTCTTTTTTTCTTCAAAATAAAACAATAGTTTCATAAGAACAAAACTTTCTAACTACAAGAGAAAAGGTAGCTACCCTTCAGTGACCAAAAATTAGCCACGCCCTGTATATTTATAAATATATTATATGCGTACTCTGGGATGCTGCGGTGCGATTAAGGATTGCAATCCCGCAGCCTGCGGGATCCCGCATCTTAGAAATTGTGTACAAAATCAAATTGAAAATACAGATTTTGTGTAAAAATCAACTTTTAATAAACATTTCTTACATTAAGCAACAGGAGCCAGCATTATACTGAGACTGGGCCTATATGGCACCACCAAGAGTACGTAAAGAGTACGTACTTAATGTAAGAAATGTTTAATAAAAGTGGATTTTTACACAAAATCTGTATTTTCAATTTGATTTTTTACATAATTTCTAAGATGCGGGATCCCGCAGGCTGCGGGATTGCAATCCTTAGGTGGGATATTACGTCCAGCTGAATTTTCGAAAAATAACTTATTCTTCGGCTTTATAATCTTCTTCATCATCATCATCCCTATACATGTACAATCATTACTGGAGCAACGCCGCGAGGGCGCTGCTCGTCAATGATGATGGAATCTAAAAATTCAGCTGGACGTGATATCGTTTCTTGATACCTAGCCCAAGACAGAAACCACACTATTGTCATGATATGACAATAGTAGTTGTCTACTCATTTAAGTACACTAGCATTATTATTTTTATAGTTTCCGAGTTTGCAGTCCCTATTAGTTGCAGTTTCTGTCACCATATTAATACATTGTAGTTGAAACTTGACAGGCATGCCGAGTTTCAACTCAATCGGCTTATTTATTGAGGAGTTCTGTTGAACAGCTCCTGACTCCATCATCAGATCAGCTCGTTGTCACCATATTATTACATTGTAGTTAAAACTTGACAGGCATGCCGAGTTTCAACTCAATCGGCTTATTTATTGAGGAGTTCTGTTGAACAGCTCCTGACTCCATGATCAGATCAGCTCGTTGTCACCATATTATTACATTGTAGTTGAAACTTAACAGGCAAGCCGAGTTTCAACTCAATCGGCTTATTTATTGAGGAGTTCTGTTGAACAGCTCCTGACTCCATCATCAGATCAGCTCGTTGTCACCATATTATTACATTGTAGTTGAAACTTAATAGGCAAGCCGAGTTTCAACTCAATCGGCTTATTTATTGAGGAGTTCTGTTGAACAGCTTCTGACTCCATCATCAGATCAGGTCGCTGTCACCATATTATTACGTTGTAGTCCGAACTTTACAGACACTAACCACAATAACCGTTCAAAACTTTTCTAAAATAAAAACATTTTTGCAAGAAATGTGAATTCTAAAGTATTATTTTTCTCAAAACTGCCGGGTTGGATTTTGATGCCCCCTTGCACAAGGATGTAGTTGAGGTATCCCCACAGAAATACCATAGCAGTATGGCTATTGGTTCATAGACCACTTAAAAACAGTCTCCTTTAATACAAATCTTTTTGCACGCCCAGGATGACTGGTAGATAATGCTTCAGCATTAAGTCCACCTTGCACAATTTGTTGTGTGAAAGTGTTAAATAAATAAACAAATCTTACCATATCGCTGTTGAGATGCCGCAGTAGTATAGCATTGCCGTACAGTAAGGTTCTGTGACCAGAACCCGTACCTTTGCCCTGGAATCAATAGAAATACACGATCGTCTCATGAAACCTTGCCGCTTCGAACCGTACACTTTCCACCGCCTTTGATGAAAAAAAAAAAAAAAAAAAATGATAACGACTGTCTCCCCAAGGCGCGGTAGACATTCTCTCAGATCTTTTTAGGCATTTTTAAGATCCTTCGAATCTAAGGGGGTAGTCAGAGGTATGTCCAAATACATATTTGGTACATGCCCACGTTTTGCAGAAGTTAGAATTCTAACGTGACAGGTTGGAAGCCCATCGACGACGTCCGCTCTTTGATGACGTCATTAATGTGAGGCATTTCTAAATTGGTCGTTAACAGAAAGTATGTTTAACTTTACCGGGGATTTGAGCAATGCTTTTAAGTTAATGCCATATTTTATTCGTTAGTGTGGGTCTTTGTAAATGTTTTTTTATGTATGTACTGTGTTATGTATACCACCCAGTTTATGCTTTACATACATAATACAGAGACAACCAATGTTATACTATGACTGGTTGTAATATCCCTCATAAGATATGACAAAAAGTTTTTTTTATGTAAAAATTCTTTACGCTCGCTTGAATTTGGGAGTAAGCTGATGAATGCGTGACGAGAACGTTACGAAAAGTGTGATCGAAAGTTTTACTTCAGTCGTGTGGTCTAAAAGCACACTCATTTTTTTTTTTCAGAACAAAGATTTCTGCTCAACAAATCGGTTATCGATATATTCGATATATCGGATCGTGTGTCCACTTATGTTGGCGGAAACTGAGCTCAGAACATTTGACCAGCATAAGCTAAGCTCGAAAATTGGCAAGGATCAAAGTTACAAAATAAATAGTCTGATAAAATAAAAAATTTTTGATCGATATATTATATTAAATTGAATACCTAGATAGAGATCGCGTCATGTAAAAAGAACGCTGGAAGTGGAGGGGTGTTTTTGTCTCATGTTTGAGAATAGGTAACCCATGCGCAAACATGAGACAAAACACACCCCTCCACTTTCTTCCAGCGTTTTTTTTTACATGACGATTTTGCCTACTGTAAAGTTTCTTTTAAAATGTATAATAATGTTGATCATGCGTACTTACTACATGAAGAGAACTAACTGTTGATCATGCAAAAATTTGCCTAATCATCATCAAATATCTGGTTGCTTTATTATAAAAAAGAAAGCAGAATTAAAACTAAAGATTGCATCAATATATCACTAAAAAACCAAGCCGTCGGCGTCTGCCATATCAATATAATGTATAGGTTTAGTGCTAAAATTTTTTTTTCATTTAGATACTCTCTGGTCCTGCCTTAAAATATTATTGTTCTTAGTTTTCGTTTTATAATGAAGTCGATGACATTATTAAACCACTGACCCCTCTACTTATAAAATTCTGTAAGTAATTGAAACACCGTTTAAACTATTGCCATCCTTTTCTGTTAGATAGTGTCAAATAGTGACACGGCAATCTTGAACATCACAACCAGTGTTCAAGTTTATAAGACCATGAGTGCCTAGTACGAGTTCTTTTCACTATTCGGTATCGACGCCGTATACGTATTTGTATGGGATCAGAACAGCGCCAACTAGTGGCGAAAACGTGAAACTTAGGCGTTAGGGCTTGTGATTGGCTGATCCCATACAAATCCTGCTTCAATTTCTTTGCAGGTGCACACGATAGACCTCTTAGATCGTCTAATAATTTTCTCCTTGAAATTCCGGCTTTCAACTCATCTTATCGTGAAGTCTTTCGCTATCGAAGCGGCTAGACTCTGGAACGACCTCCCTGAAGATATTAGGAAGATTGACTCAAGAGAAAGTTTCAAGAAGCGGACTCGAGAGCTGTAACTTGAATCACTTTCGTCAGCCTCCTGTTGATTTCAAATATTTTGTATAAAAATCCACGTTTACGGCGCCGAAACCGGATAGTGAAACAAACTCGTACTAGGCACTCTGAAGTCTGAAATGAACCTACTAATTTTATTACCTACTAATTTATTTTATACCCCCCTCCACCGGAAGTATTCCATAATTGATATCATTACTGCAGGGAAATACAGCAACGTTACAATTATAGTTATATCGAGGAGTCTTTCTTAGTGAAGCTTCCTTATAAATTATAGTCATAGAGCCCATAATTAGGCCAATTGTACGTTTCAAGTTAGTGAAATAAATATATATCTATGAGGTAAATAGTTAGTATGATAGAAAAGAGTAATACACTAAATACTGTTAGTTATATACAGGACTATGTATATTTCTATTCTACTATAAGCATCATGCTAGAACGTTTTAATAGCAAAAAATAGGCATTATAATAGAAAACGTATGTTTTTTACAGACGGTAGCAGAAATAGATTTTTGAATATTTAGATTTTTGATTCGCAATTTTGAACATAATTTCAATTGTGTTTGTTATATGAAATTATGGCTTGTTATAATGTTACATTGTAGTTATTTAAGAACCCAGGCATTAGTGAGTAAATAGTTTTCATGATCTCAAACACTTTAGTGCCCTGTTTCACGCAAGATGTGTATCTACGTTAACAATGTTAATTGTTTGACTTCAAATTTGAAATCAATCGCGTTACAGTAAAATATAATATTTAAAATAATAATATAAAATCTTAAGAAAATTAATCATTATAACCTATTTTACGTTTCTACAATAAAAAGAAACATAAATAAATCTCTTGAAGTTTTTTTCTTTCGATAGGTTTTTTGAGATCACGAACCAAAATGAATCGGCAAGAACATTAGTAATTATAAAAATTTCGATAAATTTAGAATAGCCAATCATATCACCAATTAGAATTATGAGAATGAACGCATGCTGATTACCGATTCCGTAATACTCACTAAATTGTTTTGCCCCTGCAACATTTAGACACGAAACAGATATGAAATAACAAATTATTCACAGTTTTGAATTCTAAAATGTTAAACATAGAAGCGAAATTGCCAATTGCAATCTTTAATGATTCAAATTAGAACATATTTGTGATTTAGTCATAATAATTGAAAATTATTGAAAGGGTGATATAGATATAATATATGGGAAATATCGTTTGTTAATTCACAGGTATCACATTGTACAATTTGTTAAACTTTAAATAGCCATATTGAAATTTCATATTAATAGAGCTTTCTCTATTTAATTTTAATTACTACTTATGTTGTACAACGTATATCATGATCATTGAAAAATGCTGTTTTCAAAATATACTCGATATTCATGTTTAAATGGCTATTCAATGTTTGTGTCTGTATATTTATATGAATTTGAATATACTTACAGTTTCAGATCCAGCAGCTGTGACCAATTCTTGCAACGCTCGCACTGACAGGGCCTAGGAAAAACATTATTTAAACACATTTTTTCAAAACATTTTTATTTACACGCTTAGTTTTTGCAAGTTATATGAAACAGGCCCCCAGTGATAAAAAGTTTGAAGTACGAGTACATTATGATATCTCACTGTCTTTGAATGTATTTGTAATCAGAGCTCACAGTTTTATAAAAAACCATCATCATCCCTCACATCTCAGTCTTTGAATGTATACCTATAACCAAAGCACAGTTTTATAAAAAACCATCATCATCCCTCACACCCCGACCTGACTCATTACTGGGAACCTCCTTACTAATTACGTATTAATCAAGTCATACAATAAGTTCTCTAGGACTACATAGAGTACCTACTCTGAGAATTTTCGAGAAAAGGACGAGAAGTCTTTGATCTTACTATATCATGGAAACCATCTAATCAATCATATTGTAAGCATAATGGAGCTCCGTCGCGCTAGAAACAAAAACACCGCCCTACTTTTGGGACGCTCAATGAAGGGTATCGTTATTTTGTTCTCGCGCTTTTTGTCAAAAAGTTACTTTCTTAACGAGGTTTTTGTATCTACTGTTGCGTTGTTGGAGTTTTTCTGAGACAATTGATCGGGTCATTTCGTTTATTTACAGTTTATTGCGGAATTTTTCTCTAGAAACTATGTTTATGCCTTCTGAAACTTGAACCTGGCTGGCGGACTGATTTATATGATCAGTAAGTAAATCTTAGGAGATCTAAGCATACGATCTTATAAATTTCGTGATAAAATATTCAAGCTATAAACCTCATGGTAATCGATTTTGATAGGCTTTTCTGGAATCAAGAGGTTTTTTCTGATGTTCAATTAACGTCTCAAAAGATGTTTCGAAAAATCTACTAGCATTTACAGGCTAAATTTTTTTTCGAAAATACACTAATCTAAAGGGAACTTCTTTAGATGTAGTGCTAGCTCTAAGTATGAAGAGGAATCAAAATTTCGCGGTAATTCTGTTATGAATTGGACTTTTTTTTTTAATCTAGACCTTTGTTTAGACTCTCACCCGATGGTAAGCGACGATGTGGCTGACGATGGATCACAAAGGTCTAGAAGGCTATTCATTCTTGACTTGAAGAGACTCAGGTTATAGTTTTCGGGGAAAACAGAAGCCGGCAGCGAGTTAATTAGAGGACTTAGATGTTCCTGAAGAATTGAAACCTGGCACGTGGACTTACCTGTTCTATAACAAACACGCATTGGGACAGATCAGGCGGTATGTTCTTATCTGCTATGTTCTCGAGGAAGCAGTGTCGGTTACCGAATCCCTCGGCAGCCAGGCAGACGCGCTCGCCCGTCGCCGTGCACGACAGGCAGACCATGTCTTCCTGTTAACAATAATACAGTTATTACACTCTAATTATCGGTTATTACACGCTAACTCCAAGTGTAGGTATGTAATTTTACTTATACTAGGCCTTAATTTGTAGTTTTGTAGTTGAAAGTAGTCTATTAGTTAGTAGACTGGCCTCTTAGCTCAGATGGTTGTAGCTCTGGCTTCTGCGCTATAGGTCGTGGGTTCGATTCCCATCCAGGACAAATATTTGTGTGATGAACATAGATGTTTGTTCTGTGTCTGGGTGTTATAAAGTATTATACGTATGTCTGGTTCCCATAGTACAAGCTTTGCTTAGTTTGGGGCTAGATGGCGCTGTGTGAAAACGCCCCCCCCCCCCCCCCCCCCCCCACCAAAATCTATATAAATATAGTTATTTTATGTCTCTCTATATTCTCGAAACGATTTAGTACAAATAATAGGTAAAATGATATATTAAAGTACATAAGATAATTGTACAACAACTTTAACACAAAATTGAATCACAAACAGTTCAGAATCCAAAGAAACGTGTTCAATATAAAAACGTTAGTTTTTATACTTTAGCAGCAAAGATAAAAAGAAAGAAAACAAGTAAGAACTGTAATAAAACTTGTTTTGCTTAGACCATTCTTGGATTCATTCATTCAGATTTGGATCTGACAGCTCTTTGTCTTATACTAGCTTCCGCCCGCGGCATTGCCCGTAAGATACCTACAACATATTATAGCCTATGTTCATCCTGAAAGTTCATTCTAAATACATGGTGAACATTTTTGAAATCGGATGAGTAGTTTCGGAGATTACCTTTTACATGCAAACAAACTTTACCTCTTTATAATATTAAAGTATTAAGTATAGATGTTTGGCTTTACAGGCTCTTGAGACATTCGGTGTTATATCCCCTTTTAGCTGGTGCCGATTTCAACCTAGTTTTGAACAATACAGTATCTGACACTCTTCACGCCCTTAGCGACATGTATCGCTTTCGATACACACTTTATAAATAGTACTTACAGACTCCTTATGGATTTTATGTGTATGGTTCATGGGTATGGCTGGACATTCCGTTTTATGTGGTATTCAAGGAGTTGGCAAGGCTGATAATGATTTTATGGTAACTTAACATTATTGAAATAAATGAAATGAAGAAATGAACTGTATTCCCAAGGTGCGGTAGACATATTTTTTCAGATCTTTAGATGTATTGAAGACGTCGAAGGGGGTAGTCAAAGGTCTATATAAACACATATTGATAGCTAAGATGGCTGGTAAATTTTATTTTCTTTGTCATGATCAAAAGATAACATAAATTAACAGAGGAAGTAATTTTTTGGCTTTTTATTGTTAACTTTAAAAAATTATAATTCAAGGCTATACAAATCATGGGACTTGCACATACTATACATACACTGACCACGTACAAATATGACCTTGATATCAAATGCATTATTGGGACGTGCCTCTGCCCACCCCTCCACATTTTGCAACTCTTGAAAGTACTCGTCTATTATGCTCGGAGAAACAGCAACTTACAGTCGTAAACCTGTTATTGGGGATGATATCAAAAAGATTATCAAAAAGATTATCAAAAAGATGATTCAAATATCATTTTCAAAAGATATCAAAAAGGATCACAAAATGTCCCTAAACCTCCGAGAATTTGCTTAAAATTCAAATATTCTACGGTATTTGCTTGTGGCTCCACTTCCAGCCTAATCCTTTATTTATGCTTAGTGCTCAGTCAACCCAAAAAACATTTTTTCTACTTCTTCATGTCCACTAAAAGCTTATTTAGGTAGCATTTGTTATTCCAATGGACTCTCTCTCTCTACCCAAGCTCCAAGATGCAATTAATGTTTGAAGTCATAATTCATATCAAAATTCAACTGAGAACTGAGACATTGTTAGGGTTGTCACATTATCAACAAGAAGAAACTATGTGTATTACATTGTAGAAATAACAGTGAATTTGCAACTAAAACTTTTAGATTGACGTTTTGATGCGCTTCGGCTTTTGAGTCTGCGCTAGCATGAATTGATCTTATACACAACTGTAATAAGTTTGACAAAGATAGAATGCAGCTCGCAGGAATGGCAGATTATCTATTCAGCTCATGGAATAAACGAAGAACTTTGTTACATATCGACCAGTCGAGAACCACGGGGCCAGGGCGTCAATTCTAGTACCGAACTTTTTATCAACCTCAAGCAAAACCTCAACTAAACCTTAGATTTTCGACTGTTTCCTATTCAACTAATGACAAACGACTCAGTTGTGGTGAGGTTTTAGCTAAGGTTTGGACTTTGGCAGAACAAATTTTTGAAAAGCTATTCTACTATTCACCAAATGGCTGACATTTATGAGATCGAACCGATCCGAACCAAAACGCAGCGGAATGATTGACGTTGTCATCTAGTAGAATTGGGGGGCAGGAGCTGCAATTTGACTTTATCGTTGCGCTGATGTCTCGCCTATATAAGTTACGGAGATTGACCACGAGACTGGACGCTATTCTAGTTCAAATAAGTTATCTAATACGAACTCAATAGTTTGAAGGTTCATCGTTTAGTGATCTTTACTATGAGCTGTTAACGGAGATAGACTAAAGAAAAGAAAAAAAGAAAGAAAGGAAAAAAGAAAATTCATTTATTTGTCACAATGCAAAGTGTAGATTTTTACAGATAAACTATCTAGGTACTGAAACAAAGGCAGATGCAAAAAAAAGACTAAGGCCTGATGGTCATTAAATAAATACTTTTACCCTGGATACTGTTTGGAGAAAACCACAGGCGTATACTAATAAGCACGTACAACTCAACTCCAAGGATGGGAAAAGTTTAAATGTCTAACAAACTGCCAAAATTAAAATAAATAGCGGTTAGCATAACGACCCCTCTGGGTCGGCCGGCAGGCATAAAGAGCTGTTTACGAGATACCTTTTTAAGTAAGTTAAACTGTGATTAAATGAAATGTTTAATAAGGAGCATTTATTTTATTCAGTAGCTTTATCAAAGATTTGCCAATTTGCTTTGCCTTAAATAGCGACGAGTATGTCCATCTAGAAATGTGTGTTATGTTATTACTAGCCGGTTTCGGCTAAGACACGACGGCTGTGATTTAAAAACTGCCACCGAAAAGAGCTGATTGTTAGACTTATAAGCAGTGATCGGAATGAGGCGGGCTAAAATACCTAAAGTTCGAAAAATAACAGAGACGCCTTAGGACTAAATATTTTTCGACCCAATTATTTCCGTTTCCGGGACATTAATAAAGAACATCTAACATTAAGGTGAATCAATTTTTTTACCTGAGTTAATAACAAAAACTAAAATGTAAATTATACGGATAAAAAACTTTTTTCCGTCGGTCAAATAGAAAAATTATTTGAATTAGTTCACAATATTATTAACATTAATTTTAAATGTACTTACTCACTATGAAAATTGTGCCAACTTTCAATAAAATTCTTACTTACTACAAGAATAAAATTCTTGTAGTAAGGAAGTCTCCCCTTTTTTGCCTCTGTTCTTTGAACTTTAGGTATTTTAGCCCGCCTAATTCCGATCACTGCTTATAAGCCATAAATTGATATTCTATTTCTTTATGTAACGACAACATGCATATTCCAGTGACAAAATATCAAATAAACACCACTATTATTGAAAACTAGGACGCCAAAAATAGCGAAAACTTAGGTTTTCTTACGTAGAAGGTGAGACGGCTCTTAATGGGCGAGCATATTTAACTCAAAGGACTTAAAGTAGAGCGTTGCTGTTTTGCTAGTTGATGAGCTCTTTGATGATCTCTTTGATGATTCGAGTAAGTAACCAATTTTGTCTAGAAATGTAACACTCAAATGAGAATATCGATTTTTTCAAATAAGTGCAATGTGTCTGGAGATTACCAGGTACACAACAAATATCATGTATGATGTATAATGTTTAAGGGTTGTCAGGCAATGCCCTTCATACATTCCATTGATTATACATGGTGCTATACTTAATGTTTATTAGTGGCACCCCTAGCTTCAAGCGCTTAGCGCCAGCTACCAATTACCGGCTCCATTCACGCGGAAAGCTGTCATTTGAATCGTTTCTTTTTTATAGAGACGTCTATTGTGAGGACTGTGATGTTTTTTATTAGATGAAGCTTTTCAATGGATGGGTTTGAATCCTATTTAGGAGAGCTTATCTTGAGGATTACTCGCGGATTGTTTTAAGTCTTTAGGGTGCGTTTTCGCCAAAAACAAAAATTTAACAAATAATAACCCGCAAACGCGGATTAAAAATGATGCGTAAAATGTAAACTGATACATGTTTACCTAGAGCGGTGTACCGCACAACTTCTTTAGGTTCATAAATATAGATTGTGTTATCGCCACCTTAAGTCACTTTTTTCTTCCATAAATGGCCGCATGCCGGGAGATCTGTGGGCCAAAATTACCACTACGTGGAGCCCTGACACAGTGACCCGACAGCGCGGCAGACCACGAATGGCGATGGCGATGGCGGGACGAACTAGACGCCTATGAGAGGGATTGGCAGACGAAGGCACTGGATCGTAGTGACTGGCAAAAGTGGGGGGAGGCCTTTGCCCAACAATGGGACAGTACGGGCTAGTAGAATTTGAATTAGAAATGGCTGACTGGGCTGAAAAGATGTTATAAATAGATTCTACTGGACAAGGCTATTCTGTCCTGACGGTGTCCCCGGGACCATTTTATATCTTTATTGTGTAGATGTAGGTTTCCCTAAAGCTCTATGAACGCCTTTACAATCTATTCAATGCTTCAAAGACTCGACTCAAAATACTTTACATTGAATTTTTTGGAAGTTTTCTATAAAAAGTAAGTTTGTATGAGCTAGTGGCCAACACTGGTAACGGAGTTTTAAGGCCGCTTAAAAGCCTCCATCATGGCCTAGCGGCTTTAAATCCGGGACCGACAATCGTGCCCTCCGAAGCACGGAAGCGCTCAGCTCGTAATGCCACTTGCGGTCACCCATCCAAACGGCGACCGCGCACAACGCTACGACCATTCAAATTTCAAGGACGTCTAAGTAAGCTACTCCACGAGCGCTTCATGAAACAATTGAGTTTTTTCTCTTAAAAATTAATAAAAACAAAAAAGTTTAGCAAAAATTTGTTCAGACGGTTCGTCTTTTGACGGTCAATCTTAATTACTCTTTTACCTTTTCCTATTTTATAGAAAACTCTTTTTTATCTAGAAAATGTTTAGAAAATATGAATTTTATGCTGTGAACATAAATACTTTGTAGGAAATCTCCAAGGAAATTTTGTTACGTAGGTATAAAACTAAAAACTTCTGGAAATCTCCAGAAGACAAAGTGAATTTGTCAAATAAAAAAATTGCTGATTTTTCCGAGCTTTTTGCTTTTGAAATAGTCACTAAATGTATGGCCTTTAATAATTTTCTGTTTTATCAATCTCCTGTAGTTATAAACAGTGTAATTTGTAATTTAAATTCGCAAAACAGTAAATCAAACGGCTACAGTGTAAGCTGTCGGCTTATTACGACGTCACCTAGCTCGGATCGGATGCCCTAGCTAGAGCCACAGAACATATAATAATACTACGTACTAGAGCTATAAATATGCGGTATCTGACAGGCATTGTAGTCTAGGAGTTGGCTGGTTGAAGGTAAAACATTCAAACATACATAGTTTCACATAACAATGGTAGAACAAAGAGCACGACAAATCTGAATTCGACTGTATCCACAGATACACAGTGTGTAATAAAACCCCTGTCCAACACATATTCTATGTTTACACATTGTAGATTAGTTCTGTGTTGTAGATCCTGCCCATCTATGTGTACACGTTGTAGATCCTACTATCTTTAATTGGGTGATTGTTGGATATTTGAGTTTTAATCACACACCCAATAGGATGAAACTTGAAATAATGTTTATTGTCGCCTGGCTGGTTGATTATAGCAAAACATTTTGAAAACACAACATTGTTACAATGCGAGCAGAACCTAGAAGACAACATCTAGGAAAATATCTCGTAGATATTATTGTACTTATAAGCTATCTTCAAGACAATTTTGTCTCTTGAACTACAATGTACACCGTGCCAAAACTCGAGGTGAATCACCAGACATACATAAATAGACAGCATCAATTGCCATAGCGATTAATTTGTTAAGAAAAAAATCCCAGTCATTTGACGAGCGCGGTTAGGCTGAGGAGTTTATTTTTATCGATAAACTGTAGTTTTCACGATTTTTGATTCAGAAATGTGTTGATTCACAAGTTTAATCTGATTTCGGAAAGAAATTACTTCCATCTTACTACTTTAAGAGCGATTTTTGACTCAAATTAGTTAAAACTAACTTCGATCCGACTTAGTAACAATGTCTATGAAACCGTGTAACACCCGTGAAATAATTTATGAAATTCCATACTTTTTTACCTTAATTTTTTTATTCACATGCTTTCAACTCACATGCAAGATTTCTTGCTTTTTGTGCTTTTAATAATCGCTAGAAACCAATCAAAGTCAAAATCTTTTATTTAATAAGACTGGGGTTATGGGAATATGGAGGGTTCATTAATTCATTCAATGAATGAAGATGGAGGGTGGTATGGATTACACCAGGTATAGGCATTCTATGGTTAGGTTCACTATGAGTCGTCATATAAACTATTTATACACACACCTGTTTCCATGAAGATACGTAGTATCCCTACCTAATCTGTGCCATGAAGAATCAGAAAGAAACACACATACAATTCAAACACGTTTTAGGCCCTAGTTTTATCGTCGGTTAATCTGTCCCAAGCTCCAGAAGAATGGATCGAACAAATTGAGTAGTACTCTATATGCGGCGATGGTCTGCTTTTTGACATGTAAAAGGTAAGTATTTAAATCCACATTTTGTTTGTGCATACAAAATGTGGACTGAAGTATCTTAAATATTTTAAAACTAGCTTTTCCCGCGGCTTTACTCGCGCTAATGTAGATTTCGTTATTTTTCTGTTCCTCCGGAGCAGTATTTTGTTTCTGGGTGTATGTAAAATTGAATGATGATCGGTTCAGTAGTTAGGGCGTGAAAGCGTAACAATCAAACTCACATTTGCATTTATAGTATTAGTTAGGATGTGAGCGGATGTCTACCGTGCCTGGTCTACTGTCTCATAAAAAAATCAAAACATGATGACAACTCAATTACTTCGAAGGCTTTCTAATAACTAGGAAACAAGATTGTAATTACAATCAAGGTCGGATCAAATACGGTGTCGGAGGAGATTGGATTTTGTAGCGTTATGTCATGTATGTATGTATGTAGATATCTAGATTATAGTTCTCCTCATCGTTTTCGATGACGGCGACCCTAAAATATTACTGCTGCTGCCCGCGGTTTCGCTCGCGTGGTACCCGGATAAAAAGTAGCCTATGTTACTCTCCAGCTCTCCAACTATCTCCACACAAAAAATCACGTCAATCCGTCGCTCTGTTTTGACGTGAAAGCAGGATAAATAAACACACTTTCACATTTATAATATTGGTACGGAGTACGGATTTTAAAATATAGCAAGAGTGCCAGTCGACACAAAAACATTTTATTTCGTTACGCAATTAAAGCTGAAAGTAGAGTGCTATAAATCTGAATAGGAGTTCGTTTTCTTTGTATTGAAATATAAGCGAGTTAGAGCCCTTGCAGACGGCAGACTTTTCATCGGCCGATAGTTTGATCGAGTTGGAATACTAGGGCATATATGCAAGAGCGTCGCCAACCGATGTCCCAAGGCGGGGGCAAGTTGTTATAATGGGGGATGGGAAAAGTAATAATTTTAATTATTGCAAAATGCTTTTAATGTGCTGCGAGGTCTTGACTATGTCCTAATGCTTGATTGGTCAAGCAAGTCATATGATTAGACTTAGGACTTTGATTTCTTTGCATTTGGCGACATTTTTTATCTCTTATGGGGGGGGGGGGGGGGCAACTGCCCCTCCCTGCTCCTCCCTGACGACGTCCATGCATAATGAATCGTTGTAGTGTGCGCACATACATGTTTATACTGATTATGAGCACAACCAAACTATCGGCCGATAGAAAAGTTTACAGTCTGCGAGAGGTCTTAAAAGGGACGAATAATTTGCATAGCATTTGAGGAATGACCAATAAAATTATAAAAGTTTCTTACCCAATCCGCTATTGAAATAATTTGAGTTTGCGCTTAACTGGACTATAAACGCTATGGATTCTAAACCGAGTGGTTTATGTAGAGTTTATTACTGTTTTTAAATTAACACATTATTTCAGTTATAAAGAAAACACAACTTTACACGTACCTAAATATGACACAAATCTGCTATTTAATCTTAAATCGCTTTTTCGTTTTGGAAAAAGAACTCGTGCTCAAAACGGTATAGAAAAACATTGTGAAGCGTTACTTTCTTTTACGTATTATGTCGACAAATGAAACAACAAAATACACTAGACATTTTAAAGGAAAGTTTTAAAAGAGAAATAAATTTACTTACCGTACGCAAGAATGAAACATCATCTTGCTCGCTCGCTCCCCCCTCCGCTTCCGCCATCTTGGTTTTCTATCTCACTCTTCAGATCAAAATTTTACTCCTTGGGAAATGCATAACTGTAACAATAAGAAAACAAAGTTACACATAAATTCAAGCAAATAAGTTAACTTAGAAGATCCGAGTACAAACAGAGCTTTTGATTTGATTCAGTTATTCCCGAAAGAATGTATAATTAAATAAAGTACCAAGTAACGACTTTAAAAAGCAGATTCGATTCTTGTTGTGTGACAAACATTTGGTACGATCTATACTTAGTGTTGGTTTTTAGATATAGGTATGTGTATTTAAAAAAATAAGTGTAAATGAGTAGAACAACTTGAGAGACAGAGTTTTTAAGCTGAGGGTCTCAATAGTTTATAATGACATTAAATCATTAAATTCGATAAAATTAGTTTTAGCTATAAACTTTTTGTTCACTTGCCGATTATCATCTAAGTTTTACGTTCAGAGGGTCCTATAAAACCCATTTTAAACTTCTACCCATCCCGGTATCGATTAAGGTTGACCCTTTTCAAACTATCTGACAAGTTCATTGACATCACATTGTTGGTATTCTACGACACTAGTCTTTTTAGATCATTTATCATTTAGTTCTAAAATATGAATAGAATGGTCTAAAATAGAATGGTTTGTTGATGGGTAAGTAGACATTTTGCTGTCGAAAAGTTATAGTTTCCTTCAGGAATGAGAAGAGAAGATTGATTATTGCGCCCTCGTGGCGTTACCCGCAAAGTGATGGTGATGATGATGATGATAAAACTTTCGCATAACCTTCCTCAATAATTAAGCTATCAAATGCAGAAATAAATGTTCAAATCTGACTGCTAGTTCCTGAGATTAGCGCGATAAAACAAACAAACTCTTCCGCTTTATTTGAACTAAGGAACCTTTTTTCTTTAGATGGCTCAACTTGTTCTTATTGTATTTTATAAAGTTATGTAAATACGTAGTAGTTTAGTTTCTATAAATAAATGATTAGGTACTTTTAAAACTGATTTCTAATTCAAAAACTTTGTTTATGGTTGCATAAATGAATCATTTGGACATTTGGATATAGGTATTGTGACTGGTTTAATATTTTTTTAGGCATACCTAATGGTAATAAATCAGACTAATGAGTTTGCTAATGTAGTCTCTATGATACAAACTGAATTCAGAAATTACAGCTACGTTACTGAAAAGTCTGCCATACAGAAAAATATCAAAGCAAAGCAAATTCCGAAACAATAAAAACCGGTCAAGTGCGAGTCGAACTCGTACGCCGAGGGTTCCGTACCTACCCATTATACCCATTAAGTTATTGGACAATTAGTAAGTAGTCCGCTTAATTGTATGAGCGCCCATACAACTCAGAGGACAATCTTAATTGGCGTCAACTATGTACATATGTATGGGAACACCCTTTAATTTTCAACTTTTTTAATTTTTTGGAATTTTTCCTTTATTTGTGCTATATGACCTTGCTTTTTGCCGAATTTCGTGATTCTAGGTCAACGGGAACTACCATTTAGGTTTTCGACCCAAAAGCTCTAGGGTACTTCCGGTTGACTTAGAATCACGAAATTTGGCAAAAAGCAAGATCTTATAGCACAAATAAAGGAAAAATTCCGAAAAATAAAAAAAGTTGATAATTAAGGTAAGTTTTGGTACTTTCAAGTTTTCACGAAAACCTAAATTTGCCTATATCTTTTTATAGTGTTGACTCAGGACCTTGATTTTTATACTCACAATAGGGACTATAGACTTCAGTATATGGTATTAATTTCAACTTGCTAGCTCCACCCGTTCCGGAGATAATCGATGGTGACACACGGACAGACGGACAGACGGACAGACAGACAGACGGACAGACGGACAGACGGACAGACGGACAGACGGACAAGAAAGTGATCTTATAATATTTTTACCTTTTAAGGTACGGAACCCTAAAAATGATGCTACCGTACCGAAATGCAGTTCGAATGAAAAATTTGAATAATGTAGCATTCGATTGCGAATAACAAAATGAAAGTGCAACGATGCTATCTCACGAGACCTCTCTAGCTTTGTTACTGTCTCCTTGAGCTTAATTTGAAAAATAAGGATGTTAGTGCGGCATATTGTAAAGTCACTTATTTTGTACATCTGCCTCGCATAAAGGTTCTCATTGTTAAAGCTTTTGACAAATCTACGAGTAGTTAGGGTTTCCGCGACACAGGCTAGACCTAGTGCGGCACCCAATGTGAAATCTGTTTATTTAAGATTGTACCTTTGGAAAATAAACATTTATTTATTTATCTATTATACACCGTTTATTTTTGGTCAGTTTAAAGCCGGCGCCTACGTAATCTATATCGATAACCTTACTCAAAAATAATAATAAAAATGAGATCTATTTTTTTGCAATTAATAATATCACGAAACATAGGCAGGATAAATCACGGAGATACGTGCTCTGTGCTCAGCTGTTGCTACGGCGTAGAGTCTATGCTGTGTCGTAGTCATACATACATACCTAGGTCATTAGCTTTGCGCGCCTACGACACCTTACCAAGTGTTTTCCTCACTTTTGTTAATCTTTTCAACTATTTAGTTTCGTATGAAATACTTATCAAATTCAAAAACTAAACCAACGACACGAATACGATTAAGCAATACAAGCAGTGGGTGCTGGCTTTAAACTGACCCAGAATTAACGGTGTATATTTATTAACCGACTTCAGAAAAAGGAAGTTCTCAATTAATCTGAATCTTTTTTTGCTTTTTTATGTATGTTACCATTACTTGAAGACGCCTAAACCGATTTGAAAAAATCTTTTTTTGTCTGAATGGTTATGCTTTCCAACTAGTGTCATAAAAAATTGGTGAAGATCTATTGAGGATTTTCGGAGTTATGAACAGAAATGCACCTCGAGAGTGCAGAAAATTGCTCAGCTTATAAGATTGAAGTCAGTTTTTAATTTTTTTTAATTTAGCCACTTGTTTTTACAGAAACTAATCTAATTCATCAGTAGTGTTTCTTCTTTCTTTGGTATCTCTTGTCGCTGCGCTAACCAAGTGACGTGACGTGAGTAACAAAGTGTGAACAGTCCACGATCACCTATTAATATTTATCTATCTTGATGTATGCTCTTTATTGAGACGGGATCTACAACTTTGGTGTGTTTCTTGAGCGAGAAAATAGTCGATAGCTATTTGCTTTCGACTATTTTGCTTGCGCACACTAAAACAATATCGTCAGTGGAAAGGCAGAAACACTGCGATTTGTGGGAAATCAACTTTAAACATGGAACTTTAAAGTCGCATTTTAAAAATATTTAAGTCGCATTTTGGCGCCTTAGCGTTTCTTCCTCTCCACTGACGATATGTATCTGAATGCACAACAACATACACAGCTTAAATTACTACCTATGTAAAATAGAATAACTGGACATCTTCTAAGATCACGACCCGAATAAGCGGTCATGACCGAGCTATCATAACCCCAAATATAGAGTTTGGGTCATGATCACCTAAAGACATCGTGTGCCAAATATTGCGAGCGGTGTTGACGTCATAGAGATACTTCATTGGCCTAGGATTCACTAGTACATGCTTTATCTTAAGATAGGATCGAATACAGAATCTCATTCATTGTTATGATCCAGTGATTTTAAGTCGGATGAATACTTTTCATAGCTGCTGCCCGCGGCTTCGCTCGCGTGGTACCGGGATAAAAAGTAGCCTATGTTACTCTCCAGCTCTCACCACCACACAAAAAAATCACGTCAATCCAGCGCTCTGTTTTGACGTGAAAGCAGGACAAATAAACAAACAAATTAACACACTTTCACATTTATAATATGGGTACGGATTTGCATTATCTTCAAAGTTAAGCGACATTCTGCATAAAATGAACTAGTGACCGCTAATGGCATAAAAATCTGAGCGTTTTTGCTTTGGAGGGAACGTTAAATTGTCACGGAGGCTTTCAGAAGACCTTAAAACTCTGTCCCCAGAGTTGACCACTAGGTAGCTCTTACCTAGGTTACCTTGCCCAAACCAAAGCGTTCAGCTAACGTCCGCGGTCGCGTGCAAGGTGGCGATCAGTTGTTGTCCAATCAGAGGACGCTGAACGCTTTGGTTTGGTCAAGGCTTAACTTAGTATTTTTTGGGTCGGTCAGCCCGGCTCAGTTGTAAAACTTTAATGGTGGCCGCACACCTGTCCGCACCGAACTAAGAATTCTTTATATGAAATTGCATGAAACCTCGCACACCGCACCGTATCGTCCGATTCGGCCAAATTTGGCAGTACTTCGAGAATTCGGCGTGGTTTAGGTGTGCGTCCACCTAAAATTGGACAAAAAATTTCAATTTGAAACTCGTGTCAGTTTTTCCATTCAAAATAGTAAACTATTCAATAGAACCAGCAAGAATACCACTTCTGGAAAATGTAACGTTTTGGTGGAAACTCAGAGAAAACGTTGACCGCAGCGGATCTAGAAAAGTCATTAGTGGCAATTCAACTGGCGCTTTACTATTGTTTCGTTGGTTTCTCGCGAATTAATAGTAAAATAACACACCAGTAAAATAATAGTGAGGGGATTGTTGTTTTAACCTACTTGTGCCAAAGTTATACCATATTCTGTTGTTATAATACCCCATTATTCATATATTCACTTGTAAATTAAACAAGGCTTGAGATAATGTTATATTTCATCACTCTCCAGTGAAAAGTGATTTCAGCTTTATGAAGCTTAAAAGTCCAATATGCTGTCGAATGGAATAAACTGCCTTTGTCTATGTTTCCGTTTACATATAACCCGAACACCTTTAAAGAGAGTTAATATGCATTTTCTAAGGAAGCTCGCTCCATCGTCGACTTCATCCATGCCTAGGCAAGGAGCGAAGTCAAGAGCTAACCTATCTTAAATCAAAAAATATAAAGAACACCATTTTCAATTTAGGTACTGTAAATGAATAAAAAGAGATAGAAATATTAGGATTAGTGAATTTATCAGCAGTTTTGTCTGTTTAACCAATAAACTATCGTTACAATAGCGGGCAAAATTAATAGCAATAAATATAGTCGGCATTTCAGCAAACAAAGTTAAGTGCGGCCAATATAAGCCTTTATTTAAACAGACTCGTTTTAAAACGGACAAATGTGTTTGTTTATCACACAAGGCAGATGCTTAAAAATGTATAAAACAATCTCACTAGCTCGCGACGAAAACCTTATAAATCATACGAAATGCTCCCTTACTTACCTTGTTCTGCAACTACGAAAGGTTATGTTGCGAGTGGTTAGTTTGGTCGTCTTTGTAAAGCTGTCAAAGTTAAAAATCATGTATTCAACAGGGTCTCAGCGGGTCTCTGGGATCACAATGGAATATTCTAAGGCGCAAGCCAGACAGAATAGATGTAAGACGAGGACGCGTCGCGGACAGGGCGCCAGGCCGCCAGCGAACAGTGTTGCGTCCGCGCCCCGTCTCTTCTGTATGTTTTGCGACGCGACGCTTCTGTACATTTTGTATAAAAGGGACGAGTAAGAGACAAATGTCCGCACCCCGTCTGCGTCTTACGTCTTTTCTGTGTGTCCCGCGCATAAGAGCTAGTGATTCGACTCCTGTTCTTTCGCGACCAACACCGTAAAAATAAGGGACGTGTCCTGTTAATGCGGTGGTATAGGTTTTATGAAGTCATCAATGTAGTGATCGAATTTATCGAATCAAATATATCTGATATTCGATCTGCAGCGCGTTTCAGACTTCCCAAAATGCATCCGACTCGATGATTTTATTCCGAAAGTTGACGTTTTTTCAGCGAAGAAACGTGACTCTCCGAATTCGGAATTTATTCTGAGGATTGAATCGCACTCCTGAAGTAAATGGAGTTTGGTAAATGAAAGAGCTCTTAGATTACATTCGAAAGATATGAAACTAAGAACAGTAATTCAAGATAACGAATGGTTTTCGGAAAATATCGGAAACAATTGTATAACATTACAAAAGCGATTGACAAAAAGTCATTTGGAAATGAAAATTACTCATAATTTCAACTTTATCGCAAACAATATCAATATCATTTTTAAGAAAAGCAAATTAGTTGCAAGCCGTGCGAGCTGCGCTGATAACGAACGACGTGCACTTCTGTCTGTGGAATCATACACTGCTGTCGGACATATTCGGAAAACACGAACATAACCGATGTCCATTATTAATCTTGAAGTACTGTAAGATGGTTATTTTTATTGAAGAATACACTTTCACTTATTGGATTTTGGTTTATGAAATCTTGTTTCCAACTTATTTACAACGACGGGTTAAATTAGCCAAACTGTGTCTAGAAGAAGATATTTGTGTAAAAGGTTTTATGTCGAAGAGATAAGGTTTAAAATGGTCTGATAACCTGTTGGTTGTAGCTGGATGATTTATGGCCACCATTCGTGTAAAATGTAACAAGGGCGAGTCGCTAAAATCACAATAAGGTTTAGCTTTTACATTGTATTCAACGTATTTAGATTATCAGCATTTTAAGAGGTATTAGCTATTCTTGTCAAAATAATGAATTTTAAACATTTTGCAATAATAAATCTTGAAAGGGAAAAATAACGGATAAAAAAAGTATATAAAATATTGTACCTTAGTTTAATGTTTAAAGCGTAGAACAGAAAAAATAGAGAAGAAGTCGTAAGTTCTCTTTTTCATGTAAATAGGTACCTATTTTATTCGTCAAATTCGAATATTATTAATACAATTTTCCACGTCTAAAATAAAACGCTTGAAATTCAAACTTAACCTCCTAGGAACATGGTTCAAAATTGAACCATCTATGTCATCGAATGATCAAAATATACGGAACTACGCACTTATAACACTTGTAAAAAAAAAATGGAAGCATTGTACTGTACAGTTACTGTACAGTACAATGCTTCCATTTTTTTTTTAATGAATTCCATCCCAAAAACTTTATAAAAATTTAAATAAACTAGCGATTAAACTTTCACACAGTGTTTCTTAAGTAACTATTTAAATGCTATGAGAGCTACGAGCTACGAATGCCTACGACGTAGAGGGTCTACGCATATTTTTATGTAATACTTGTTGACTCGTAGTTTACTAGTTGTGGCACAAGTCCTTTTAAAGAAGCTTGTGGTATAAAGGAGTAATAATTTGTAAAGGCTCGAAGTAGTGGCGAAGAGATAAACAGAATGGCCACTGAACTGCAAATAGAACTCTTTGTGTCTGTTGTGTTGTCTCAGAACCTTTCTGTGTAGAGCTTTCTTACAGGACTTAAGGGGCCTGCGACGGGCGAATTGTCCATAAAAACGTAGTAATACCAAAATCATTTTTTTTTTAGTTAATTTAATCATTTAAAATTTATTAGTTTATGTTTTTAGATTAAGACAGTAGGTATTTATCTAGGTTCCTGTTACTCTTTTGTTCCGAAAAACTTACCTAAAGAGAAATGTAAGGAAATTGAATTGAAATCTTTGTAGGTACACCAATGGCAATGTTTTTTTTTAATTTGTTCTACAGTATGTTTTTTGGAACAAAAGTGTAACAGGAACCTAGATAAATACTGCCTTTATCCAAATAATAACATAAAGTGATAAAAATATGCTCACATTTTAAATTATTTTGGTATTACGTTCGTATGGACAATTCGCCTGTCGCCGGTCCCTTAAGTAACTGAATATAATGGTTTAGCAATGACTTTTTATCATACAATAATCAGTCCGTGTGAGTGGAAGTAAAACTACGAGATTCAACAAGTTTTACATAAAAATATACTAAAGCCCGTCACAGACCTAGCTATAATATATATTAATATTTTTATAGCTAGGCATATTACTATATATTTTCTATAAGTACTAATTTTCGCGTGACCACACACTCAGCTATAATATATATTATAGCTAACGGTATAATAGTACGGTATATTAATATATATTATAGCTAAGTCTGTGACGGGCTTTATGCGTAGACCCTCTACGGCGTAGGCATTCGTAGCTCGTAGCTTTCGTAGCACCATTTATTCCAGCAATGTTCGTATGTACATTATGTCCCTGGCTCCTTGATTATGCAAGGTGACATCTGTTACACGTATGTTTTTGGTATTCGGGTTAAAAGGGCAAGGTTTATCCTAACCCATATCACATTATAATTTTTCCTTAAAAAAACATTGTATCTAAATTAGGTAGGAATGTCCAAATACATTATGGCACACACACCCACATTTTGCAGAAGTAATAATTCCAGAGGTGACAGGTTGCAAGCCCATCGACGCTATTAGAAAGCTAACTGGTTTCCTCAAGGTTGAAATATTTCACTTTCAAAACTTTCGTGAGTTTCACTAGACATTATTTAACACACGGGAATTACTCACGTAAAAATATCGTCGATTTAGATACCGACATTGTCGGTATGTTATTCCCGTGTGTTAAATAAGGTTGAAATACATTGAAAACCTAGGTATTTAACAAACCTAGCTTCATAAGTTACCGTAGCTTGTCGTAGCAACTCGTAGAGCCTCGTAGCACCACGCTACAGACTCGCTACGAAATGGCATTCACGTTCGCCTCGCGACTTGTAATTTTATGATTAGAATAATTACGCTGAGTAATTAGAGTGATAAATTGCTATCCCAGTAATAACTTGGCTATTCTTAAGTAAATTACGTGGTATAAAACCTACTAACTAGAAAATTTTATGTAACTATACACTATGTACTATGATGATGATGATGATACACATTTAAGTGCGAGATCATATAGTGTTTCATTTTACGTCGCGTTACGTGGATGGATTGTATAGAAGTAAACTTTACCATCCAAAACAGACATTTGAGAGACCTAAGCCGGAATTCAAAGGCTATTCTGAGCCATTTTGTGCACGAACAGACCTCTAAAAATACTGAATTTGAGAGTCAAAACAGGTATAGTACAACACAATATCGAACTCA